>CM062808.1:828796233-830197737 GCA_031772625.1 Pinus tabuliformis
TTTGAGAACTCTTATCAGCCATACTGCTTGGCATGCTGCTGCTGTTGCTGCCACATACTCTGCCTCTGCTGTTGACAAAGCCACAACTGGTTGCTTCTTGGAAGCCCATGAGATGGCTCCCGATCCCATATGGAACACATATCCCGATGTGCTTTTCCTATCATCAACACTTCCAGCCCAATCACTGCCAGTGTAACTTGTCAACATGAAACTTTCAGAAGAGGAGTATAAAATACCAAACCCCTTCGTTCCATTTACATACCTTAGAATCCTCTCGGCTGCCTGCCAATGAGTCTATTTCAGTCTTTCCATAAATCTGGAGATTAAACTCACAGCGTGCATAATGTCCGGCCTAGTTGCAGTCAAGTACATAAGGCTGCCAACTATGCTCTTGTACAGTTTTGGATCAAAATATTTGTTGCTGTCTTCTTTGGTTAATTTCAACCCCACTACTGTTGGAGTCACAGCAGCCTTGCTGTTCTGCATGTTAAATCTCTTCAACACAGCTTCTACATATTTATCTTGAGAAATGAAAACACCATTTTCACTTTGGTTTACTTCAATTCCAAGAAAATATCTTAAGAAGCCCAAGTCAGTCATTTCAAATTCACTTTTCATCACTGATTTAAAATCAGCAATGAGAGAAGCATCATTGCTAGTAAAAATCAGATCATCTACATATAAAACAACAATGATAATCTTACCGTCATTCTGCTTTATGTAGAGTGTGGGTTCACCATCACACTTATCAAACCCATTCTCAATCAGATAAGCATCAATTCTGCTGTACCATGCTGTTGGAGCTTGCTTCAGCCCATAAAGAGCCTTCTTCAGTTTACAAACTTTATGCTCTTGGCCTTCAACTTCATAGCCCGGAGGTTGATCAACATAAACCTCTTCTTTTAACACTCCATTCAGGAATGCGGATTTAACATCCATCTGATAAATCTTCCATTTGTGTTGTGTTGCAATAGACAACACTGTTCTCACTGTTTCCATCCTTGCTACTGGTGCAAAGGTTTCATCATAGTCTCTACCTTGTTGCTGCTTGTAGCCTTTCACAACTAGTCTTTCTTTGTGCCTGTCAATCTTACCTTCAGCATTGCTTTTGGTCTTATAGACCCACTTAACTCCAATGGCATCTTTGCCTTCAGGGAGGTCCACCAACTCCCATGTTTTACTCTTCTTAATTGCACCAATTTCTTCATTCATTGCTTGAATCTATTTATCTTCATTTACAGCATCTTCAAAATGGATTGGGTCATCAACATGACAATATAAAGCGAATAATGAATTCAGACCGGTATTGTTACTTACCTCTCCTTGTTCATAAATCTCATTCAGATTTCTGAATCTTGGTCTTCTTGGTGTGCTTGGAGTTCCATCCGAACTTGAGGGTATTTCAGATCCCTGTGGTGTTTCAGCATCAACTGTTTGTGGTGTAACAACATATGTTCTTCCTTGACTTCTCAAGGCTGTTCGGATTCCAGCTTGTGGTGTGGTTTGTTGTACTTGCTGTGGTGTAGGAGGAGCCACCAAGGAAGGATTATTTGCTGCTGTCCCTTCTTCTTCTTCTTCATGAGACACAATTGTCTTCACATTCACTGTTTTATCTAAGCTTCCATCCCAAGCTTCATCTTCAATGAACTGCACATCTCTGCTTACTATTAACTTCTTGGTGGATGGATTATAGAGTTTGTATGCTTTTGACTCATCACAATAGCCAATAAAGACACACTTCTCCCCCTTACTATCAAGCTTTGTCCTTAGCTGATCCGGTACATGTGCATATGCAACACAACCGAATACTCTCATGTGAGTGACAGTTTGCTTTTGACCACTCCATGTCTCTTCTGGTATTCTGTTCATGACAGCTTTAGTTGGGCATCTATTCAAGATGTAAACTGCGCAAGTAACAACTTCTGCCCAATATTCATGCGGCAAGTGTTTTGCCTTCAGCATACTTCTGACCATGTCAAGAATGGTCCTATTCTTTCTTTCAGCAACACCGTTTGGCTGAGGTGTATACCTTGTGGTGAACTGCTTTTGTATGCCATTCTCTCTGCAAAAACGCAGAAAGTCTTGGGAGATGTACTCTCCTCCTCTATCTGTTCTGAGCACTTTGATATAATGCCCACTCTGCTTTTCAACAAGAGTTTTGAAGTGGCGGAATTTCTCAAACACATCACTCTTCTGTTTCAGCATATACACCCATGTCTTTCTGGTGTAATCATCAATAAAAGTTAAAACATATTTATTTCCAGCAAATGATGGTATTTGCATCGGTCCGCACACATCAGAATGAACAATTTCCAAAGGTGCTTTTGCCCTTATACTCTTTCCTGCTGGAAAGCTTTCTTTGTGTTGCTTGCCTAAGATGCAGCCTTCACAAAGACTGTCTGGTTTCTCAATCAACGGCAATCCCTTTACCATGCCCTTTTTGTGCAACAGATTCAGGCCTCCGAAATTGAGATGTCCAAATCTCAAATGCCACAACCAATTCACATCTTTCACTTGTTCTTGAAAGACTTCTTGTGTTACAGCCGCAATAGTTCTGCCTTCCTTCAAATCTGCCCTGAGTTTGAGAGGAAACATTATATTGTTGGTCATCTGCATCTGTGCAATGATCTTCTTACTTGGAGGTATGTCTCTGATTGTACACGTATCATCTTTGAAGAACACGTTGTAACCTTTGTCCATGAGTTGTCCAATGCTCAAAAGATTACATTTCAGACCAGGTACATAGTATACAGCTTGCACAGTCATCTGTTCTCCATTTTTTGCTCGGATATTGACACTGCCCTTACCCTTGACAGATATCTTATTATCAGTCCCTGTTGTTACCTCAGATTTCACATTTTCATCCAGATTGGCAAACATTGCAATATTTGCAGTCATGTGATTACTACAACCTGAGTCTAAGAACCAAAAATCTTCTTGTTTGTCTTGTGCTATGTTACATGTTAACAGCACATTCTTTGGGTTCTTATCTTCTTCATTTGCAAAATTAACATTCTGCCTATTATTCATGTCATTTTGTTTTTTCTTACATTCATTGGCATAGTGCCCAAATTTTTTACAATAATGACATTGGACTTGGGATTTGTCATGCCTTTGTCCATGAGCTTGTTGTTTGCTTGAACCTTCAGCTTGGTTCTGATTGCAGCTCCTTCCGCTTGTGCTAGCAGGATAATTTCTGCCTCTGTTTTGGCTTCTACCACGACCTCTGTTATTTGCTCTACCTCGACCTCTTCTTTGGCCAAAAGACATCTGAGTCTTGAATGCTTGCTCAAAAGAGGAATCTGTTCCTCTACTCAGTCTGTGTTCATGAGACAACAGAGAAGCACTCAGCTCATCTACCGTGAACTGTGAGAGATCTTTTGTTTTTTCTATTGCCACCACAATAGATTCAAACCTTGAGGGTAAACATCTCAAGATTTTCTCTACAATCCTTCTATCTTCAAGAATCTCACCATGAGATCTTATCTGGGTTATCAAGCCAATAACTTGAGTGAAGAATGAATCTATTGTATCAGATTCCTTCATGCTGAGATTTTCAAAGTCTCTCCTCAACATCTACAACTTTGCAGTCTTCACCTTCTCCATGCCTTGATAGGCAGTTTGGAGAATATCCCATGACTCTTTGGATTTTGTTGCTGCAGCAATCCGCGGAAAAACACTTTCATGTACTGATTGGAAGAGGAAAAAGAGGGCTTTGGCATCCTTCTTTCTGTCACCCTTCAACTGGTCTCTTTCTGCTGCTGTCAAAGCAGCCAGTGTTGTTGCATCTGCAGGTTCAGCATAACCTGTTTCAACCAACTCCCATATTCCTTGAGAAGCAAACAATGCTTTCATTGTTATGGACCAATAACTGTAATTTTTCCCATTAAACTGAGGCAGTTGGGGATTTGTCAAACCTGTTCCAGCATTGCCATCTTAACCTGTACTGGTAAAGAAAACATACTGATTGTATTTTGAAAAACAAGCAAAAACTTTCTTTGCTGGAAAAATCTGCTCAAAAAACTTCTTACAGCTCCTACAGTGAAAAAAAAACTCTGTTTTTGACTCACTGAGTGCCTAGACTAGCTCTGATACCATGTTGGAATTTTCTGATAAATTCCATAACAGATAGACAAAAATTGCTCTGTTTTTGCACTCTATTTTTGCACAGAAAAACAGAAAATCGCTTGCTGGAAACGGTGTTTCAGCAACACAGTTTGGTGTTGCAGCAACGCAGAATAACACTCTGTTTTAACACAGAAAAACACTCTGTTTTTAACTCAGAAAACAGAAAAAATTCGTTCTCTGGAAATGGTGTTGCAGCAACGCAGTTTTTTTTCTTCAGTTGCTGTAACTTGTGTTGCAGCAACGCTGTTCGTGGTGTTGCAGCAACGTAAATTTTTTACGTCAAGTATTTTTTGAGTTACAGTGTAACAACAACGGTGACGGTGTAACAGCAACAGGAAAAAATTAACTTGTATTCATCAAAATAAACTAACTGTTACAGATTTGTCTTCCTCATACTGAGGGAATTTCACAACTTCTATTACAAAATAGATTTACCAAGGAACGCTTTTGTTCCACACAAATAACATCTACCCTTTCTATCAGCAAACAACCAGAAAGCAAATTACATTCAAATTTCTGCACTGCTGTGCATTTCACTGTTCTGAAATTATTCTTCTTCCTCACGCTGCTGTGTGCTCTCCTCTGCTCTGTGTGATTCTTCAGCTGCAGCTAACCTCAAAACAGAACTGTTGTGTGATATTTATGTGCAAAAACATATCTCATTAAAACAGTAAAATATTACAAAATATCTTCTAATGTTTATCTCTGTATTTAATGCAGCAAGGCGGTGATGTCTTTTATCAAAAAACAAGTCGGCTGTCTGCAGGGGAATTCAATTGAAACTTTAATGCATATTAATGTGCAAAAATATCGGGCTTGACTTTGATGCACATCAGCGTGGATTATTTATTGTAGATCAGATTCTTGTCCAGCTGTTCATTGTTGCAGTTGGAATTAAATTCCAACACGTTAACCCCGTGGGACAAGAAGAAGTCGGGAAGGATTTCGACCTTTGACCTCGGGCATGAGTTAGTTGACAACATTAAATAGTTTCTTCTACCAGAAAACTAAGAACGAGAATGACATTATAACATAACTGATAAAGCAGTAGTAATCGAATATGAAGGAAAATCCTTGTTTTCAAAATACGGGATCAAGAAATTGGCAATGTAATTCTCTGTTAATAACTCATACATTACATAAGAACCAAAGCAAGTTATAAGGGCATTATATATTTGGTAACGGAACTATAAATAAATTTATAAACACATTGATATAACTTATAATTCTCCTGTTCAAAATAAAACAATTGACCACAGCCGCATTTTTCAATAGCCATTAAAATTACACCTCAAGATAAATTGCAAATAGAACCATGGTTGTGAAGGAAAATTGGTAGACACATATTCAGATTACAACCTAAAAACATTTCTGGTGGGAATTTTGGCCACATAGGCACAAGGTTGCTACCGATACATATTATAACCGAACATAAATTGCTATGATTAACTCTTGTAGCTAAAGCAGAGTTTTTCTAACCCTCGAGAGTCGAGACCATAACTAAACCTATCAGGTCCACGGTCATAAACATAAGTAATCATCAAGATACCCTTCTCATGGTTAAATTTAGTGGAAGGAGTTTCCAAGGGAATTCAGCTGCAAAGTCACCATAGAGCGTATAGGAAAAGCCAGAAGAACTCAGTACCTGGGAAAGAATTACGTGGTTGAAATAACAAATACATACTTGAACCCTTGAGCGGAACAGAGCCTTTTCAAGCGAGAGATATCACCTATAAGCCTAAGAGACGAGAGTTGAGTATGCGATAGAGTATAAGGAAATTTCCAAATTCATAATATATGGAAGAGGAAAATGAACTGAACTAAACCTGGAGAAGAATGCCCAGGTATGAGTCCCAATGCAACAAATTAACCAAAAATATGAGTGTTATTCTTTGAATGGACAGAGTTGTTGGCTTAATATGAACAAGTGGAATCAAGCCCCTCTCACCAGTAATTCAACAGTTGGGCATTTCTCCAACCATGAATAATCGATAATCTGCCTTCAATAAGAAGCTGGGAACAGTGGAGTAACACACTAAGGATTGCTGCAGCGAATGCTTTACCAAACACTTAAATACCTTGGCACAATTTATATTATCAACCGCATTGAGGATTCGAGAAGGAAATCAGTAAGCCACTGTAGTGTATTGGAGCATTATTGCAGAAGACAACACCCTCTATCGCAGAACAACCCCTAAAGGTGCAAATAACGAATGAGTTCATCTGCAAGGGTTTGGGGATGGGGTAATACCATAGCTACCAAATACGCCCGTATCGGAGAAATAAATACGGAAATTCGACAATTCGATTCGAACATCAAATAATTCGATGAAAAATCGATTCGGTTTATTGCAGGGATTTACAGAAAATTCACTGTTTATAGGAGGGATTTGTTAATTTGCGTTCTTTAGAATAGTAAGGACAGTAATCTTTAAGCACGAAATAGATAGTTGCCTAATGGCAAGTGGGAAATGGAAAGGTTGCGAGATTGTAGGAAGGAAATGGAAACAAATTTTGAGTAAGTAAGAAATGGAAATAAATTTTTAGAAAAAAAATTTCAATTTTCACTTTAAAGGGTTTAAAAAACTGAGATAAAAAAAAAAAAAAAATTCTGGAAAAGTAAATTTTATAATAATTAATTGATTTTCTAAATATAATATATTTATATTAATAGAAATCTTATAAAAATATTTTTGAACTTTTTGATTTTTGAATATGTATTAATTATAAAAGATTTTAGATAAAATTTGAAATTAAAAAAAGGTAGTTTTGAGTGTAGAATATTTAATTTTTAAATAAATATTAATTATAAAAAAAAATTAGATAAGATTGGAAAGTAAGAGGGAAATTTTGAATTTTGAAAAGAAAAGATATTTTGGAGATAAGACAAATGTGATTATAGTTTTGATAAGTAAACTGTAGTTTTAAAATTGTTTATATTGATTAAAATTATTTAAATTTTAAAATGAATAGGAAAAAATTGATAAGATATTATTGTTACAAGAAAAACAATATATATATTTAAATGTTTAAGATATCTATTCTCGAATTTTTTCCGAATTGAAAATTTTCCAGTCGAATTTCTATCGTATCGAATTCGGATTCGAATTCGAATTCGAACTTGGTAACTATGGGTAATACCCTAACCAACTCCAATGCAACCTGAAGCCCCCATATCCCAAAAGAATGATCAATACCGTCCAAATCATACAAAATCCAAGTCGTTGATATGAAACACCTCACAAATCTCTATAGGGTGAGATATAGTTGTACCTACATAGATCTCCATAAGGTGCAATATAGTTGTACCTGAATAGATCTCCTTAAAGTCCCATATAGTTGTGCACGAGCTTCGGGATGGATCTGGACAAGGATGGGAAGGGTTGCATATGCTATAGTGAAAGGAATGAACCTTAGAATTGAGCATGCCATATCATATGAAACAATTTCCTTATCACATGGAAATAAATGCGTATAACAAGTAAACCTGTTAATTATAACAAGTAGGACCATGATGCATAATAACTTTTTCTTTAATGATGGTTATTTTATTGTTGAACTCGTAAATGGGTAACAATTAAAAACCGGGGTTGGTGTGTGGATGTTACAGCGAATGTCGTTGCAATGATCGGAAGAGCCCTAGGATAATTATTGTTTGAACGTACACAAATTACTTTCAATGCCATCGTTGCTGACGTTTCCTGGTTCGGGGAGTTCTGTGTATCAAGTAATGAAGTATTAAATGCTACAGTAGAATGCGTAGACATCATTGAGAGCATAAGATGTTTAACCTAGAATACCTGTAAATGCAAGGTTTTATGCACTTTATCTGAAATTTATTTCTCTACAATCAGATGCTTAGAAGTGGAATCTATTCAAGGATTTCTTTTCCTTCCATATTAGAATTTGTAACTATACAAGCTGATTTATAGAATTCACCTTTAGATTTTGCTAATTCCAGATGTTTATACATATCCATCCCATGACCTTTCTCATGAAGGAAACCTGGAAGCCAAGAGGAATGCAATAGCTTTTCTTTACCATAAAGATGGAATGTTAGATGTTTGATGCTTTTACACTTATAATTAGTCCCATTTGCTTTTTCTCTTATATAGTCAAGATTCCCCAAATTTAATTTAATTTATATAGTCAAGATTTTATGTTTGTTCTAGTTAGTACATTTTTTCTACAATTATTTTCCTTCTGATGGGTAGCTTCAGTATTTTCATAAATTACATGAAATAGTACTAAATGAACTCAGTACTAAATGAACTCTAGGTCACTATAAAATCCTTTAAATTATTTATTTATACATATATTCAAGATTCCCAAAATTTATATAGTCAAGATTCTATGTCTGTTCTAATTAGTAAATTTTCTCTACAATTATTTCCCTTCTAATGGGTAGCTTCAATGTTTTCATAAATTACATAATATGTCACTCATTATATAGTACTGAATGAACTCTTGGTCACTATAAAATCCTTTAAATGATTTCTCTATACATATATGATTTTTCTTCAATTTTTCTTATATTTCACTTAGTTTGAGAGAATAACTAAAATTTAATATCTTACCTCTTAATTCAATGACCATGTTCTCTTAATTTTGGACCCATCATTGTCTCTTCTTTATTTTTGTTCCTATTCAACCAATGTATCTAATTATATGAATGCCCCCTCAATATTTTACAAAAAAATTCATTTTCTTGGGTTATTTAACCTCATTATTCTCAATAGAACCATGCATATTTTCAAATCAATTTCATCAACTCTTCTAGCTTTGAAATTCCATAAAAATATATTGTCCACATCTTCAATTATTACTTCTTCAGATCTTCCTTTACTTTCAATCACTTTTTGTTGTGACCATAACCATTTAGAATATTCCCAAGAAATTTGTTATGATTTTTTATAATTATTTCTTTCTACTACAACATCTTTATAAATTTCTCTTATATATTCCTCAACACATAATAATTTAAAATCTCTACCTAGTACACTTCTAATAGCATGACATTTTCTCTTAGAACATTGACCGAATCCTACCATTACACACATGCTTCAATCATTTGTTAAAGTACCTCTAAATTACAAGAATTCTTCACTCATTTGTTAACATACCTCTCTTTATTATCACACCATTGTTGGAGTCATTTACACTTCTCCTCCTTCCATATAAATATTGTTTCATAAAATTTCCTCTCTTCTCAATGTATAATTCTACTAAATCCATTCCTTATCCACTAAAACTATTCCAATTAATCATAACAATATTAATTTTGATATCATTTAATGTATAAATATATGGATAGAGATTATATTATTTTAATTTGCATGGAAATTGTATTATTTTATTTTCACACATCAGTAAAATATCATTGAGCAAAACACTCATTCTACAACCCAACGTGAAAGCAACGTGTAAGTATGTTTGTGCTCAACTTAGAGTTACACTTTTGTCTCTTAAAATGAAAATAAAATATTATTTAAATAGAAAAGAATAATAAAAAATAAAAATAAAATTGGTGTACATGTTGTAACATCCCCCAGTAACCTCATATCACAGGAAAATACATGGAGTTATGAAATTTTTTCGGCATTTACTAATGTGTATCTTTCTATATTCCCTCAATGATAATTATAATAACCATCATCATTGCATAGATAAATATTTAGTAAAAGAGTAGTGAGTTACATAATCATTAATTGTCATTGTTGTAACATATTAACTTAAATTTCTTGTTATAACTATTTACCGATTTCATGATTCTTTTAACTTAGTTAGTAAATTACATTTTTTATAATATAAACACCACACCATGAAAGGAATTAAGATATTAAAAATGGCACGATGAGCAATCACACAATTAGACATCGATATACCCTAGAAAACCCATAGGGTGAAAACTAGCAAACGCTTAATTTTATTATTAAACGCTCATGAGGGTGTTCACCCCTGACTCAATTTTTATAAGGGAGTCCATCCCTTAATCATTGTCATAAAATATTACATATAAAAATAATCTTAGATGCAACATAACTACCTATAAGCTATTACAATTGTCATGATATCATTTACCCACAAATCCTCATTGTCTATCACACAATTAGATATCGATATACCCTGGAAACCCATAGGGTGAAAACTAGCAAACGTTTACTTTTATTATTAAACGCTCATGAGGGTGTTCACCCCTGACTCAATGGTTATAAGGGAGTCCATCCCTTAATCATTGTCATAAAATATTACATATAAAAATCATCTTAGATGCAACATCACTAGCTATAAGCTATTACAATTGTCATGATATCATTTACTGACAAATCCTCATTGTCTATGTCTTTATGATCTGGCTCTTTCTATCAGTGGATCATCCTATAGTTGGAATTCGTCAATATGCATTGACCAACAAATATTTATCTGCCATAATGTTAAATATGAACTATCACTTGATAAGTCGCCATCCTTTTTCATGGAAAAAAAGTCACCATCCTTTCCTACCATTCATGTCACACCACCCTTGATATGGTGCTTATATAAAACATAAAATATTAATTAACCAATAATTAATGTTTATTAATAACACTTCAACATCTATTCATGTCCATGCATAAAACATAAACAGAATGTCATGAAATGCATTCTTTAGCATCATTGCACATGCATTAATAACAAACAAATCACTATCAAACATCATCTTTCCATCAAAACTCTAACAATATCTTGCATGCACTTTCATATTGTTTCCAAAGGAAAGCTAGCATACTACATATTATTCTTGTGCATGTAAATGCATAACAAGCTTTCAGGAGAACTAGCCCAACAAGAAATTTTCTTTGTTCCTACTATTATGTTTTATTTTCGAAATGGATTGATGCAATAGATTATATAATTATGCATGTGAATGCATTCTCTTTTCTAAAAGCATATTTTCCACAAGAGAGTTATTCACAATGGCTATTATGTACAAAATTTCATGTTGTATCTCAAACAAAGTTAACATAATAGTTATAATCTATTCCATGCAACTACTTGTCCCCTCCAATAGAAAATGATGTCATAGCTTTTTCTTCTTGCATGTGAAACATATATTCCTTTCCAGAGGAATCTAACTACATCTTCCAAGGGATCAAACGCGTAACATTTATTCTTTCATATAGGCAAAGAGACATTTCTTTATTAGAAAAATATCTAGCCCACTAACTATACATAATCTTCTCCCAAAAGAAAACAAATACCATAGCCAATCCTGTTACGTGTGAAAATGCATATTATTTTTCCCAAAAGAAGGCTAACACAATCAATATCGTGCGATTGCACCTTCATTTTCTCCAGAAATGTAATGCCAGAACTATACTTTTCCATGCATGAAATTATATATTTTTCTCTAAATAATCTTTCAAAAGAATCTTAACACAATAAAGCAGGTGATAACCAGTTTTCCTCTCCAAGAATCTAATTCAATAATGCATAAAGGACATGTTTTTCTCTTTTATTCATTTTGAAGAGTTCTAACACAACAAATACTTCCTTGCATATATATATATATATATATATATATATATATATATATATATATATATATATAGATATATATATATCTATATATTCGAAGGAATTTAACACAATAGTTATTCTTTTTCCAAAAGTTAGCTAATTCACTAGTTATTATGCATATAATATAAAACCTTTTCCTACCATTTAACACATTAGACAAATTTGTAATATTTCCTCAAGAAACAGAATGAATAACAAATCCTTCCAGAATAACAAAACCAATTGACTTTTATGCAAAGATTTTATGTGATCTCTTTCTCAAAAAAGTTACTTACCTCTTTCTACATGACTCAAGCTTCCCATAAATGAAAAATCGCATATCCATTTCTAGTAGATCCAATATACGAGATATTATTCTTATGCACATAAGCACATATTCTCTTTAAGTGTCCAATAATTCTCTTTAAAAATTTAATGCATATGAATCATGAGAACATCCTTGATAATCTTTTAAATGAAATAAATTAATTCATTTTCAAGAATTATCAACATAATTGTTCTATTTTTTTATGCATGCAAATAACTTATTTATTTTCCAGAAATATTAACATAATTGTTCTATTTTCGTAGATGTGAATAGCTTATTTCCTTTTAATAAATATCAAAGTTAATATAATAGTATGAGAATGAGTTATCACTATCGACCTTCTACAAATTAACAAATTAACAATATTCTTCGACCAAAATTGGAAAACGCATATTCCACTAGACTTATTGTAAGATATCATTAGAGATAAGCCTAATGATTTGTCGAAATAAATATGTTAGCATTGCATTTATCATGAATAATACCATTAATTATAATTCATATGAGGTAATACAATATCATAAATCGTCAATGCTACTAAAACCGTCATAAAATCAATTAAAATTCCTAGTACTTTCACAACAGGCCACACAATCAACTGTTGGCCATTGTAGTAAATATCTACCACTTGTCTCATTGTTTAATTCTAATATTTTGGAGGGTTCTTTCAATATCCCTTTTAAACCTATTATCGATAGCTTTAAGGGAAAACCCTACCTTTTTAAAATTCTTTCTTTATCACATTGTGATCCCATCATTGATAAGGCAGTCCATGCCAAACGTAGTGAGTTAATCCATACTATCACTATTTAAAGTGTGAGCATTCAAAATTATTTAGGATTTAGTTGTAATGAATGCAATAGAATTTCTAATTTCGATTTCATCAGCATAGGGACTCAAATGCCATGAGTCCACTTATTCTTCAATGAATTGATTAACACTAGCATTCCTCAATGCAATCGTTAACACCATCATGCATTTCATATTAAATGCAATCTGCTGCATACATTACCATATAATTTTGTTAGTGTCATACCTAATATTATATCTAATAAATTCATACATATACTCCTCGTTCTTACAAAACAAAAACACATCGATATTACAACCTCCACTCTTATAACACGTAGGAAATCTCATATCCAAATTGTCTATAAGTACATTTTCGGTCCACAATTTTTGTTTTTTCAATATAGATGTCTAACTCAGTACATTTATTTATGGTGTAAGAAAGAAAAGTTGATGTCATTCTTGACCATATTACCTTAATGGCTGTAACTTCATAAAGGTCCATATGCTAACTCTACATATTGAGACCATTGTTTATTCCTTGCAAAAGAGAATTTACTTACATCATCATAGGATCTTTTTTCCTTTCTTATTTGAATCACGCCCTTATATTTTCATATGTTCTAATTACAAAATTAATGCCATGATTTCTCATGTGCGATTTCCTTATCTAATTTAAACAATACGTATATGGTGAACATCCCTATTTCAATGGAAATGGTTTATCTTTTGAACACATTGTAGTATTCGAACCTTGATTTTCCAATAATTAAATCCTATGCATCGACAGACATGACTGTGATGTGGAGGAAAGGATTTGAATATGGACATTCATTCGTATTAAATATGTGTAGTGGCTTAGATATATACAATTTTCTATTATTAATCCCATCGTTTTTAGCATATATTAAGGTAAAATAGACTTTGATACTGTTATTTCAACTGTAAAAGAAGACTCGAAACTATGGAAATTTAATATTGGAATAATATAGAACTTATGCAAGTCTTAAGCCAACCAACTTTGTGCGGCGTTCAGTAGGGATTTTATTTAGTTTAAAAGTAAATTGACGTGTCTGCATATTCATGGCATTCATTTCCTGTGGTTTTAGATCAGTGGATGGAAGGGTTGGTTTTGGTGGTAACTACCCACCTTCACTCCATCAATCAAATCCCATTCGTCTCTTCTCTTGTTTGAGAGAAACTCTACAACCTAAGACTGGTTCTAAAACTAACATATAATTTTACTCCTATGGCTTCGAGTTCCTTCCACTTGAAGTTCCAGACTTACTTTCTTTCGAAACAGGAGATGGGTTGGAAATTTATAGCGTCTTAATCCTTCCATGTTAAGAGCTCACAATATTTTTCATAGTCATGGTTTTCTTTTTTCCTTCCATGATCATATCCTTTCTTTCTATTTTTTTTAAGGACCTCTTTTTTTTCTTTTTTCTTTGAGGCTTACCTTGTAATGAAACTCATGGTTTCTTTAAGGGATTTGTTCCAGAATTAAGTTCATTAACCTATAGCGTTTATTTTCATGGCCGCAAGGTTTATCCTTCGCCAACCTCTTCTCTAATTAAATTATATGTTGTATTCAGGATGGATTTGCCTTCCACTATTAGTGCTTATTTTCCTCTACTTATCTTATGAGTTTTCTGATGATTACATGGTAGGATCACAATCTTGGACTCTCTTTATCCTCGAGTAAATTTCATATTTTTAACTAACCATTTCTGGGTTTTTTATAATGAATCTATATATTCTTCTTTTACACTATAACTCTATCCAACCACGTCTACTCATTTAGTTTATTTTTATCTTTACAGGCTTAAGCCCCTTCTTATAGAGAGACCTTGAGTTAGCTACACAAGTTCGATAAGTTATTTTCTTACGATGGTGTTTTCGACTTGCTACTCACCAAGTTCTTACAAGTTTCTTCTTTATTTCCCAGGTTCACAGCCTAAACCTTTCTTCACGGTTTCATTTATTAGTAGGATTTTCATGCTTTACAGTCCCTTGAATTGGTTGGGTCGAGCCTCCTTCTCGGCAGGATTCTAGACCAGTTTTCCATATCTCCATCTTAATTGTAAATTTTAAACATTGTATTATTATTAGCTACACCCAATGGGATGAATGTTCTATTTCCTTCTGGAGTATTCATTTAATAGTTTACTGCCTCGATGTAGGTTTCTTCTCTACAATGGAGACTTGGTGCTTACTATATTCTTTAATTAATTCCTTATAAAGGGATTCTAATTTCATACCTCTTTATAAGAATTTTTTTGTATATAAATAATTTGTCGTGACATGATATCAGTCTTATTTTCATGACTTTGTTGTTTAGATTATCTTTGAGCTTTTCCTTTCTTCTAAGTATCGTTTTTATTTCAACTCTGCAAATATTTAAGATATATCGCACGGTTATATTCTATACTTAAGTTTATGTAATGAACTGAAAAGAATTTGTTTATGGTTCCTATTCATAGTCATAACATATATGGGTTTTTATATGACAATGCATCTCTTTAGAAATTATGGTGCTCTTTCATGTTTCTTCTCTATGATTTCACTTGTTATTTATTTATATCAACACTTTAGATAATTTATTTACCCTTAACATATATATTTTACATCTGTAAGAAAAATATATATCTTTTTTCTTTCCTACGGTTATTGAAGTATAGAATAGGTACCTTGGCGAGACTTGTTTTGAGACCTTCCCTGTTTACCTGATACCCTAATAGACCATGACTCAGGACTATTACCATCCATGAAGGAGTGTTTATTGCATTCACTCAATATTCGGTGAGTAACCTGGTCCCCTCTCCATGTTTAACTCTGTACAAATTATATACTCATAATTAAATAAACCATTATGAAAACCCTCGTACTTTTACCGACAGTGCTTTCTCAAGTTGCAATATTTTTTTAAAAGACTTGAAGACTAGGTACTCAACTAATACCTTATATAACAAAAAATGCTTTTGTTAATTCTTCTAATACAAACATTTACCTTCACAACGCAATACAAACTATTCTGTAATATTTACCTTTCCCGTAGACTCTAGTTCGATGGTACACATTACCTATTACAAATTAGCCCTAAACATTCTAGCGTTCATATACGATTAAATTCCACATCAATATTTACACATATATTCAATCTTTAATCATTCTATACTTTACATAGTAAGACACTTATTTGTTCTCCTGGATTATTCATTATGTTTCCTTTACCTCATATATTTGTTAATACTTTACATAATAAGACACTTATTTGTTCTCCATAAAATGGATTAAGAGTCATCACGATCATACCAACTATAAGTTGATTCCTTCTCAACCAAATAACCCCGAGCCCTACCCGTTACTGTCAGAAAAACAATCTAGGAAATTCACGTATTCTTTTATAGAAGCTAGATTATTCTGAACCTCTAAGCAATGTTCTGCTTATTTACTAAGGTTTTATCTTGTGCTTCTCTCTCATTGGTTCAAATTTGGAATCATTATCTTTCTCTCCCATGATATTCCGAAAATGAGCTACATCCATGGCATATATCTCCATCCAAGACATATGTTTATGGTCTCTTTATTTCTTATTCTTATGAATTCTTCAAATGGAGAAAATTTCCCTCTTTTGTTTGTTCCCCTTTCTGTATTTCTTGGTACTTAAGGGTTAAATCCACCTAACAAATCTTAACACATTCTCAAGAGCGTTAACAATACATAAAATTTTCCTTTTATCCACAAAAATAAAATAAATATGTGCATTTTAATATCAAAAATATAAATATTTTTCCAATCATAATAAAAGGAAATAAAAGTTGTGAGCCATTTAACTAGGGGTGTTACATCCCATATGTTTGGAATTAATTTTGGTGACATTTTTTTGCTATTGCAAAATTAGCTTCTATTATATTACTTTTATCTCTTACTACTACTTTTGATTTCAAGGTAGAATAGATGGATGTGAAGGAAACATTCCAACATGGGGATTTAGATGGAATTATCTACATGAAGCAGTCACAAGGTTTTGCAGTGAAAGGTAACAAAGAATTGCTATGCATGCTTAAAAAAATTATGTATGGGTTAAAGAAATCACCAATATGTGGTATAAAAAAACTAATACATATATACTAGGAATTGGCTTCAAAAGGAGAAAAGTGGATCAATTTTTGTTCTATAAGTTAGTTGGTGATCATGTTATTTATTTTTTCTTTTAAGTGGATGTTATGTTGATGATTGGAATGACAGAGAAATTATCCAAGATGTAAAGACCCAATTTTCCACTAAATTTGACATGAAGGATCTTGGTGTTAAATTTTTTATTTTGGGCATGGTAATTAAAATAGATCGAGCAAAGAGGAAACTCTAGTTAAATTAGATGAAGTATGTTGACACAATATTGTTGAGGTTTTATATCTAGGATGATAAACTAGTCAAGAATCCTATTCTTGTAGGTGTAAATTTATCTCCAGAATAGTGTCCCAAGGCATAAGAAGAGGAAGAGGACATGTCCTATGTTCCATATGTGAGTGTAGTTGGAAGTTTGATGTAGAAACCGTTTGCACCAGACCAAACATTACACATGTAGTGGGAGCATTGAGAAGGTTTATGTCAAAAGCAAGGAAGGATCATTGGAATGTAGTAAAGTGGTTTTTCATGTATCTGTGTGGAAATAGTGGTTATGGTTTGTGTTACCAAGGAAGACAAGGATTAGATATAGTTTTTGGACATACATGTATTTTTTTATGCTCACTAGGTTGGAGATCGAGATCACAAAAGATCTACAAATGTGTATGTGTTTAAATTATTTGGAGTAAACAATTGGTTAAGAAAGAGATATTATATAGTGGCACTTTCAATGAAAAAATCTAAATATATAGTGGCCACTAATGAAAGGAAGGAAGAAGTTTGGTTACATATATTGTATTAAGGTATTGGGATGTTGCAACAAGATGTAAGGATAGATTGCGCCAACAAAGTGTAATTTCTTGGCAAATAACCATGATTATCAATTCAGGAAAAAGAATATATATCTTTAGTATCATTTTTTTAGTGATATGGTTGAAGGAAAAAAGTTGGTGCTGGCAAAGGTGGACACTTTTAAGAATGTTGCGAATGCATTGAAGAATTATGTGAGCACTACATTTTTTTCTTGGTGTACATAAACGCTAGGAATTAATTCCTTATACTAGTGATTATCTACGCGTGTAGCCCCCTGTATGCAATGAAAACAAGTGGGAGAATGTTGGGTATGTTATATTATTTTCACGAGCATACACGCATAATGACTTATGCCAAGTTCGGTGGGGGTCACAATGAGTGCAATATCCCACCTTATTAGGGGGATTGAAAGAGGGTTTGAAGGGGGGATAAATCCACCATGCATAGGGTTTGGTGTAGCATCCTGATAATTTTTTTTCGCATGGATCCACCCATGGAATTATTCATGGTTTTATGCGTGGTGGGTTTTCCCATAGTTTTGTAGATTCAACCAAGGGAATTACAATTATGTTATAATCCAGAGTTAATGGATTGGGGTTCACAAATGCTTTTGCCTGCATATAATGTATTGTAACATTAAAAGGAATATAATGAAAAAATTAATATGGTTTTCCCGGTTTTAGGTTCTAGGAGAAAAATATTTGTCTATATTTTACATTCTCATGAATATATATTTCCTATGTTATTAAGAATTTTCTTCGCAGGTATTAGTTTTATAGGGCTAATACATACAACAACATCCTTGGTTTCACCCATGAGCACTCCAGCGATGGATTGCTTTGGAAAGTGCAATGAACTTTGGGTATGCATTAAGGTACGCATATTAATCCCTATTGACCATCAGTATTACGATAAATAGTGACCTTGGAATAATTTGTTTTCTTAATTGTTGTGTTGACCCTCAATTAGTCACTAATAAATAAAGCAAAAGTGTCGTGACATGTTTGTAATTGCATATAAGAAATTATTAAAATACAAAATGACTTGGAACCCTTATTGTTAGAAAAATAAAAATGTAAGTGAAGCTAATAGACTAAACAATTGAGTTAAGGTGGAAAAATGAAAAGCTACGATGTTTAGAAGTAAAATTTTGTTCATAAAACTAGAAAACTTGGAAAAAAATGGACTATGGTTAACTGATACACCAAAAATGATATAAAATAATTAAATATTCTAACTATCATAAAACATGTAGGGAGGATATCCTATCTAAGTAAAATGGAAATAAGGCTTTTGATCTCTAAGATAAATGTGCTCATGTATCCTCCAATAATCTTGAATGTAAAAATTATGAAATGAAATGTCCTCTCAGAAACCTAAAAATTTAGGACACTGAATTCTCCAAGTATTCTTGTTCCATCAACCCAAATATACTAGATCAACACATGATAAAAATATATACAATCACTCCATGATTACCAATCTCAACTATCACCATCATAAACCACTCTCATACATGATGTTCACAAATGAAATCACTCCATGATTCACAACTTTAGCTATCACTATCACAAGCCAATCTAGTTCGATAGTTTAGGTCTTCGTGGATTTGGTCCCCCAAGCTTACATTCAATGTTATAATAAAAATGCTACAAAAAATTGTTAATAATAATAAAAATAATATAGAAAAAACAACATGCACACATGATATCATCTTGTGAGCCAAGCTGACGAAATGAGCCTTTATGACGCACCTTGATTCTCATTACAATAGAGTATCTCCAAGAATTCTAAAGGCTTCATTACATGTAGTCCACTCATTGTAATGCCAAGGATTATAAAAAAAATGGATTTGAAAACCACCACAATTAACTTAACGCATTGACTCATTTACATAATCAAGTTACACCTAACATTAAGTCTATAAAAGTACAAATTTATGAAAGAAGTTGAGTATTTATTTATTTTATATATATTATGGGGAAATAATATTGTAATTTGAGAATTTGGATAGGTTCCATGAAACATATCATAAAATTACCTTGCTAATAGTTTGATCATTACCATGAGGAGATCCTATATATAAAATGTTGGTCATCCCAAATATTCATGATATTGTGAAGTTTCCTATTTCATGGAGGATAAGTCTCCAATATTCCTCCTAACTCCTTCTAGATTGTGAGAAATTGAATTTATAAGTTAGAAAAATTATTATTTTTTCCTAGCCGACTTGAGTTGACTTGTGTAGTCTGTCATGTCCCCTCAAGTGACATGTCTCTTCATTCAAGGTCAAAATAGTATAAATATGAGTTCAAAAACTTCATTTTCATCATTAATTTTCGATGAAGAAGACACAAAATTCGGACAAAAGGAAGAGAAGCACGATAGAGGCCGAGTAGGACCAAAATATTACTATTTGGGGCATATTTTCTTTATCTTTATAGCTTGGAATATTGTAGATTTGTGGCATCAACTTGTGGAGACTTGTTTCACGGCTGAAATTTGAAGGAAAGCCACTTGTTGGAGGCTAACTCAAGCTCATACTATGATCACTCTCTTGGAGGCACAATTTTGGAGATCGCAACAATCACTTTACCTCATACTTCAGTTCAGATTACAGTCTTTGAGATTATCTTTGTTGTGGACGGTCACAACCAATAGTGAACAAAAAGGTTTGGACTACAAAAAAATGGTGGAAGAGTTTCACTTAATCATGTAGTAGAATAACACCTCACATTGTAGACTTGCAGCACACATTTTAACATTGCAGAGGCTCAAAATTTGTGGCATCTCTACCTCGGAACGTAGGTATATACCTCAGATATGATATCATTTAGGAGTCTGAACTAGTAATATTTGGATCTGGACTTGTGGAGGGCTTGATCTATGGTGTAGACACTTTGGACATGAAGCTTAAATAAGGCTTAGTCTAAACCTCAGACCAATGATAGGTGTAATGACAAATCTGCTTAAATTTCAGATTAGTAACCAGAGACTAGGCTCAAATTTGCAGAGATTTACAAAGGCATCAAAACCTGTGATCATATACCTTGTAGAGGGCTCAGATTTATGAAGGATGTGCTCTAACCTGTGA
Source organism: Pinus tabuliformis (assembly GCA_031772625.1). Taxonomy (NCBI): domain Eukaryota; kingdom Viridiplantae; phylum Streptophyta; class Pinopsida; order Pinales; family Pinaceae; genus Pinus; species Pinus tabuliformis. The sequence continues at coordinate 828,817,056 of CM062808.1, forward strand.
GATAGTTCCATCATGTAGGAAAGTTGAAGGATTGTGGCATGACTTGTTTGTCATTTTATTTGGGGAAGTAAGTGAAGATTGAAGTCGAGAAGTCTGTTTGAAGGAGGCCCAACTATGAGGTTTCCTTTTTGTTTGTGAAATCTACTAAACATGTGATATTATGACATGAAAGTCCTGTGGTAACACCAATTCGATTGGATCCGTGGCCATTGCCAAGTGACAGTGGCAAACTTTTGGACAATTTGTGTTGAGCATCCTTGGCGACACTTTGGAGCAAAAGTGAAGTGATATTTATCCTTAAAATATCTTGAAGAAGTATTTTTAGAGACTATCTCTTGGCCTTTTGAAAAACATGCTTGTCTTGAGCACCATTAAATACATTTTGGAGAAGAATTGTAGTAGACACCGCTAAGAAGGCTTGAAGATCCCTTAAAGTGTGGAGGGCTGATCTATTGAGGCCAATGCTTGGTAGTTCTTTAAAGTAGGCTAGATAACTAGAGCTTTGAAGAGATTTGTGAAGCAACTTATTACATATTCATGGAGATCCTTGAAGATCATGATGCATTGCTGAAGTCATCATTAGGTGATATTGGAGAGTTTGTTTGGGTGAAATGAAGAGTTGTGGTGACAACCTGATGCAGGAGCATCCAACTCAATATTATCATTATATTCTAGTAGAAATAGGAGGTCTTGTATTTCAAGGAAGTTGGCTTCCTAAATATTGGATTTATGTAATTATTTAATGTTTTGAGTGATTTTAATGAGAGTAGGAATTAATTAAATATTGTGAGGCTTTATTGTAAATGTTCTCGAATGTAGGAGAACATGAGAGATTTAGGATAGTTGAGAGATTGAGGGATTAAGAATTGATTTTAAATCCTAGATTAGGATTCAGTTCATGATTTTGTAGATTTGAGAGAATCCTTAGGGATGAGAAAGATATTTTTAGGATTTTGTTGAGAGATTTAGGGATCTAAACCAGAAATTTGTTTTAGAACCCCTTTGTATAAATGTAAGCCTAAAAGGCATGAACAAAGGTTAGAGAGGCTGAATAAGAAAATAGAGAGTAGATTGGAGTGTTGTAAGCCTATGGGTAGATTAGGAAATAAAGGCCACTGATATTGAAAATCAGACCAGAGAGAGACTGAGTTCTCAGTTTGTAATTCATTGTTGTAATTATAAAGATACATAGATTAATTAAATGTTGTTAAACACATGACTGAGTGTTGAAAGGACGAATTGAATGTATTGAAAAGTGTATATATATGGTTATGCAAGCAAGTGTAGTGAATACAAGAGGTAGAGTTGAAGCAAGACACAGAGAGGTGGAGCTCAGCGAATACACAGAGGAGAGGAATGAATCAGAGATTCATAATGGATCCTTGAATCCATTGAAGGAAGGAGAAATGATCTATGATGACATAAACCAAAGGAGTGTGAGAGATTAAGTAGAAAGGAGTTGCAGCGGAACTACGAAGGTGGAAGATCATAACTTTTGAAATAAACTAGAAACCACAGAAACCTTAAGAAATGGCGTAAAATTTATGTGAAGCTGAAGAGCGGAGAAGCTAAGTATTAACGCTCAGCAACCATTGGATTTGGAAGATCAACACTTGAGATTAAGTCGCATCGGTGGAGTATCGGAACTGAGCCTTGGAGGATTGTGATGAATGAGTGCCGATTGATCGTGGACCATTGGATCATGACCAGATCAACAATCACGATTTAAATCACAATCGGAAATCAGAGAGATCAAAGGGCTGGCGGTAATGGAATGTGATAAATTGCCGATAGTGATAAATTGGCGATCAGAGTTCAGAATGATCGGGACCAGAGAGGAATGCGACATGCGATAAGTGGACCTGATAACATTATAGGGGCAGTTTATTATGATTTGAGTTCCAGAATGTTATGTTATCGCATATTGGGGATGCAAAGGGTTCATGTGTAAGTTGACCGTAGAGGCAACGATATAGCGATTGTGATAAAGGCGTGCATCGAGAAATGTGACAAGGCTCACGGGAAGCAGAAAAGGGTACGGTTTGGAGTTAATTCCTTTGTTAAAGGGTTATGGGTGTTTAACAGTATTAACAAGGAAGCTTTGAGGAAGACTCCATTAAAAGGGAATGATGAATGTTTTAAAGGGTTGATAAAGTACTGATAGAGGTAAAGGCGGGGTGATTGAGTTCCGAAACAATGGAATGGTAGGTAAGAGCGCCTTAACCATCTTTATGATGAAGAGTTGACCTGGTAGGTCATATAAATTCCTGGGAAATGGATTTGGGCATGAGTATGCACACTGTGGGTATGCGCAAGGGAAACCTTGCATCACAACCTCAAAGAAGACAAGGTTGTCATTGATGAAATAATATGGGGGAGGAATTGCTGAAGGTAGGCATGGTTCATTGAAGAAGATATTGTGATTTGTGAAGAATCATTAAACCTATATTAACGAATTGAAGTTGAGGGTAGTAGCCCTAGATGCTATGAGTCCTCAAGGGACTAGATTGGAGCCTATACCAAAGATAGGGTTGGAGCCCTAGAGATTGGTGCCTCAAAGTAACAAGCTTGGAGCATTGGGAAGTTCAAGTCAGTGCTTGGAAAACTACAAGTTAAAGCCTGGTAGATTGAAGATTGGTGTGTTCATCTGGGGTTGGATCCCTACACATTATTGTATTGAATTTATTGTAAAGAAGAGATTAATAAAAGTATTTATTATTATTGTTCATTTTGTGTTCTAATTAAAAGTGATCTAACTAGTAAAAATAACAATTGAAAATAGATATCGATTCACCCCCTCTCTCATTATTTCCAACAATCTCATGCTCCACTTCTCTCTTCGGAGGAATCGCTTTTGGATCCTATAACACACCCCTCTACGCATGTAGGAACTCGTCTAGTTGTTATATATGTCCTTAGTTCACTAGTCTAGGGATGCATTTTCTCTCATTGACTCTACCATAGACTAGTTTTCTCTTAAAAACACAAAAACATACTTCTTCCTATAACTAATTAGTTTATTGGCTTGGTTGGAAATTACCAATGAAATTTTAGACTTTCCCTTGTGTGCATTAATGGTGAAGGATTTTTCGTCCTTGATGAGGAGGTATTTGTTATATCATACCATGTAGATTTCATCTCACATGTACACATTTGTACTCTCAAACACCATTCTACATACATCAAGTGCAACTATATCCAATTCTACTTTATTAATAAAACCAACATTGATAAATTTGATTTTACACTATTTTGTGACCTTTATTTATGAATATTATTTACCCACCCCAATGTATATGGGCTTAAGTAAACTCAAACTACTAATCCCATTTTGTTTACTAACTATAGTGTAGTAAGACTTGTCTGAGATCTTGCATCTAAAATAACATCAACCTATGTCTTCTTGACATATATCTTTATATGGAAGCATTTGTTTTCCTTCTCTTATTCTCAATGGAGGCTACCCAAATTCACCCCCACCTGCACTAATGTGTAGACAATCTTCTCAACCACATGAAAGCTACTTTCCAACTTATTTTTTGAATCTATGGCCATGATACTTTTCTTCTTTTCGTCATTCTTTCAACCCTTTAGGAAGAATTTTGAGTGTAGTTTCCAACACTTCTCCTTTGTGTCAACATCAATTTCATAATGGTTGTAGTGGTTTCTATGATGTTTGTACTAGTGTGTTGTGATCATTATCTTTTTTTCCGTTTCTGCTTTCCATTTCTTGTATCCTATTTTGGAAGCTTCTTAGTGTTCCTTATACCTTGAACCACTTGACTATGCTCTCTTATATCCTTCATATTCTAGGTACTATACCTACACACAAGCATCATCCACCATTCCAGGTTTGAGCAACTTAACTTGCTTTCATAGATGGTGGTGTAGATCCCCTAGATACTTGACATGTACATATATGTTGTTGGGAGATATACCAAACAATGATTTCCATATTATTTATTTATGTGATGCACTCACATCGTCTCTGCCTAAAGAGATGTCATGAAATCCACTAGTCCTCTACTTACTCGATTGGGTAGAATTGGGACTTTATGAATGTTTTGAAATCTTACCACTTAGTGAAAAGGGAATACACCTCAAACTTTTGGGTTACCCCGTGTCTTTCCCATGAGATCATGGAATGGCCTTCTAATTTTAAATAATTGAAAGAAACTTTATTTTCCTCATCTATGTGGTGGTCACTAAAATAAACCTCTACTGGCTGCAACTAACAATTTTAGTTCAAAGCATCAATATCACCATGACCCGGCTTGATTTTGATGTTCACTTACATCTAAAATATGGAGTGTTAATCGGCCACGCCATTCAAACTGGGATTCTATTTCTCATTTTCATTCTTAATATTCTTTTTATGTTCTTCTTGATCCCTTTATTTTTCATTTGATTTGACATATAAGTTGAAATGTCTATCTTCTTAGATTTCAAGCTTGTTTGATGGAGCTAGCATAAAATAATTGATATTATGGTTGATAGATCTACAACTTTCTCTTTTAGCCATGTGAATCTCTCCTTTGTTGGATAATGAGGGTTATAAAAACTAGATTCACCAACCATGGATGGGGCTTAGTGATTTTATTCTTATACTGATTTGATCCCTTGCGATTTCCTACAATATACCCAATGAAATCTACCGTAATACGAATATGATAGGGAAATTTCCATGGATATTCCACTGGATAGATCGCTACAACAATCCTAATACTAACATAGTAAAATTCTATTTAATTAACATATGTGAGTTAAGTTTTCTTACATTTTATAGATTTTTTAATGTACCCTTTTCCACTTATGTATGTAATATATATATATATATATATATATATATATATATATATATATATATATATATATATATATATATATATATATATATATAATGTGAAACTAGAGAACAAATAGAATCATCACTCACAAACCATAATAACATTAATATATGACTTGGGTAACTCTTTTTGGAGAAAATATAGATTAAATTTGAGAGAGATCTACTCTTTCTTTCCCTCTACGGAATTGGTGCAAATACAAAGGAGTGAGATATGTGGCTTGTGAGTGGCTATAGAACAGAAACACTCTCTATTCTATGCTTTCTCTATCCATTCTTAGCTACTCTGTTCTACTATGTAACACAGTTTATTTTAATAGAATTTAACTCATTTTCCTCCTAGTGGCTAGGTTATAATTTAGCCCAATAGTTAGCTAGGAGTTAAATTTTACTCATGTTTGACCCTCAATATGAGTTACAATTGATGCTTCACATGTTTTCTTCATTGTTTCCACATGGCTAGTCAAATTTCTATGAGTAACAAGGGTTGACAGGACATCCTTTTGAATTATGGTGGTCAATCATGATAGTACAACTTCTGGAAGACAATTTTTTCATTTGAACTGTGATTTACATTATTCTTGCACTATTGGAAAAGGTGTTCAAGGGTAGAATAGTGTTAGGGAATACAATGTTTAAGCAACAATGTTATACCCCATAAAGAATGGTTAAGGCCTCAAACTAGCAATGGAAGGTCTTTGACCCCAATCGTGCAATATGGGTCTCATCACTAAGACCACTTTTGTAATTCAATTTATCTAATTTTTCCACTATGATGATGAATGGAAAACAATATAATAATTCAATCATGATCATAATAATATTTCATGTTGAAATCTAGGTAGAACAATTTTATAAATATATTTATAAGTAAAAAAAACCAATTAATTTTTAGTAAAGTCACCTAAAAAAGTTGTTGATTGGCCAACATTTCTAAAACGTGATTCTAAAAAGCTTAGATTTATAATATTATAGAAAACACATTAAACGTTAAAAAATTGTTTGAGAAGAGTAGTCACTAAAACAACTAAAAAGGAGACTTAAAATTTTTTTGCGAATGATATTTAGTCTTAGTCTTCCCATAATTTAATAAAGAGTCTTTTGAATAACACTGGTAATAAGTTGAAAATGAAGAAAATTAGGAGCTATAAAATTTTAATGAAAATTTATGGTAATCTATATGTATTGGATCTACACATTGATTTAGATATTTCACCAATATGTGATAGTGGAAGTTTGTAACATTTTCATAAAAGAGTAGAAGATAAAGATGATGATTATGGTGTTAATGGGAAAAAACATTATGTCTTGCATATATTAATGAATTTTAAAATAAGAATGTTGCAACGAAGATGAGAAGTTTGGACCCAAAAAAATATTTAATTCTATCAGAAGGCAAATGCACTAAAGAAACCATGTGAGTATGAAAAGTGGAGTTGAAATGCAATAGTAATTCATCTAGTGATGTTTCACTCAATTACATAAATAGGTACACATAATTTTCTGTTTATGGTACAGTGATGTTATAGCCATCGACCTCACCTTTTAGCGCTTTCTCAAGACATTAAAAGCTCTTTGCAGATTCGTGATTAAGTTCTCAATAAAACCTTTACCATTCAGTCTGCAGACAGCACCACACCTTTACCATCCAATCTGCAGCCAATGAAATCAATGAACCACATCTATGAGAGGGGTAGCATACGTCCATGGGCCAAAAAAATATGAAATTTCAAATACTTTCCATGAAGGATCACATTACATTGTGGCGTTTGAGTTTGAGGCAGACCTCCTTCAAGATAATGACGTATTTGCGATGTGAGTAGTTAGATAAGCGTGCATCTAAGGGCTGAATTTTTGGGGGTTGTCTTGTCGTTGGAACCTTTAGATGCAAAGCCTCCACCCTCTAGTCTATCCACTCTCACTCTCAAGTAATGGGAGGAATATTGATTGTCCTATGTCTGATGATTTGTGAAGGATTAAGCTAAGATACCCTTCCTCTATCAATTTTATTTAATTTTATTAATCATGGTAGACCAGGCTCAGATGCACTCACTGCATTTCTAAGCCCCATTGTTGTTTCGATAATGAGGTCATTAAAGGTTTGAAATTGGAAGACAAATAAGGAAGATGTAGGTGGGAGGGGAAGTGTAAGGCCTCCGAGCGATAGTGCGACCGGCGCCGGGCGAAGTCGTCGTGCACGAGGGCGCGGGCGGGCGCGCGGGCGCGTGGGCGAGCGCATGGGCGCACGACAGGCACGCGCCGAATGGATGTGCGACAATGTTGCGGAGGAAATGCGACGTTTGTACGAGTTCTATGTGACGAAAGAAGTGGTGACTTGCAACACTTACGAAATGCGTGGAACGAATGGAGCTTTTATACTACGACTTGGAGGAGGCTTACGTTGAGGCATGGCCGACTGTAAAAGGAGTGTTTTATGGGTGTGTTTGCCATGGTTTGGGGGTCGGGTGGAGTGCCATCGCCCAATATGGCCCCGCGTTATAATGTATATATATAAGTGAGCGTTGGAGCTCATTTCCATCAATTCATCTCAAGCTACTTCGCTCTAAGATAGTGCACGAGTCTAGAGTGCACATATTTACAGGGGTAAAGCGCATAGCTCATGCGCTAGGCTTGTAGAATGCAAAGAGGTACTTTGCACTTGATGGTTTAGACGAAGGTTGGGCAAGGTGTGCCCGGGGTTGGTTCTGAGGTGCAGATTTCGTGTAGGACTTGGCAAGGGTGTTAGGTGGCTCGGGTGAGCATCACCCTTCGTGCAAGAGGTGCACAATGTTGTAAAAAGGCAGGTTTACCTCTCTTTGTAAAATTGGCTAAGTGTGAGACATGGTTTGGCCAAGACACACTTGTGTATTGTAAATTGATATTCTTAATATATTGTTGGGTAGACTCACATTACGAGGAGTTGCCCCTCCCCTTTATACTTGTTGCAATTGTTGATGTTCTTGTTATAATTGCTATGGATAATGAATGAGTATGGGCTTCATTGGTATAAAGGATAATTGCATGTTTACATGGTTGCGAAACACAAACTAAGTAATGTTAAAGTGGAAGTAGGCGTAGTCCATGAATGTTAGTATTGGTGAAAAGAAAGCGTTCGGTGGTGCCGCACCTCGCTATAAGCGGTTCGAAGACTACCGCAAGTGTAGGGGCATGACAGTTGGTATCCGAGCTTCGGTTTGAAGCTGATGAGCAGGGTGCTCGTGACAGTGACAAGGGTACTTGCAGGTGAAGGAAGCCGTTTCACACGAAGTGGAACAAGGGCTGGTTCATGGTTGCAGGGAACCTGGTGAAGATAGTAAAGGTTGGAACCGGGTGTCGTAGAGTTGGGCAGGCAATACTACATGCTGATCATACGATTTGGGCACTTGTCAGGTAGGCAAGTGGGATTGCGTGTGGGCAGGGATACATGGTTTGGGCGTCTGTGGACCGAACGGAGTAAGAACCGGGGAAGACGAAGTACAAGGCATGGCAAGCTTGGAAGAAGTTGAAGGGAAGCTCTTGCTTACCTTATACAGGTTGAAGCGGTTGAAAGAAGAGAATCCCCGAATTCAAGATAAGCTTGAAGTCTTGGAAAAGAATGTTGAAGAAGAGCTTCTTCAACTTGGTTGGACAATGGAGCAAGGTGAAGTTGCAGATTGTGCTACCAAGGAAGAGGAAGTGATGATGGTTGAAGATGTTGCAGACATGACCATGATGGAGGATGAACTTGAGGATGATCAAGTTGGACCAGGATCGTGTAGTTTGCTGACATGGATGGATGAGGATACTGACAGGGAGGAGCCTCATGATGATAAAGTAAGTATTGATACTTGTGTTTCATTTGATCATTTGGTAGGTGGACCGTATGCAGGAAAGGGCAAAGCCAGTTTGCCAATGCTAGGGAGCATCTTACCATGGATGTTCATGATGAGACCTTGTATGGAGAAGCAAGGATTGTTGATTGTTGCAGGGCTTGTTGGGGTTGTTTGTGACCTTATGGTAGAAGGTACAAAGGCCCGTGGCAAGGGTGGAACTTGATGATCGTTGTGGATGAATGGGTCATGCTTTAGCCACATGGTTAAGTGCCCGGCATGACTCATGGACAGATTAGAGGGCACACTCTTGGGTGGAATTCTCATGGCCGAGACCAAGAGATAGTCTTGGTGGAACCTTCAGTGGAGGAGCCATGATGGAAGGGACTCGTGATGTGATGATGATATGGTTGGGTGACCAAGTTCACTAAACCGAAGATTGTAGACTTGGATGAGGATAACCGATTGTTGTGATGGGTCTACTTGGTTGGACTACATGGGCAACTTAGTCATGGACATTAGGTTGGAGGCATGGAGCATGGCAGTCTTATGCAGGGACATTGTATGGGAGCACTTGTAGAGGTGTCATGGACATCCAAGGAAGAGTGCTAAGGCAGGGATGTTGTGCGGATGGATTTGCTAGTGTTACATGGAGACTTATTACTTATGAACCGATGGAGAGGTTGTGCATTCTTGTACAACAAGACCATGGATTTGGATGGATTTGTGATCAGATTATGGAGCTCGTGATGACATGAGATTGTTGTGACTTTTAGGGACTTCACATATGGTGGACTTGGAGGATCCAATGCATTGAGGAGCTGAGGTCAAGAGACTTTGATGCAATATGGGATTCATACTTTCAAAGTACATGTATGGGCATGGCTTGGAACAATGACTTGATGTGGAGGATCGATATGAGACACTTTGGAGTGATGGAGTTACGATGATGATGATGCCTTGACTTGGGCATGGGTTGAGCTGAGACTCAACTACTTTGACACATGGGAGCTGATTGATCTATGATCATGGGCAGCACATGGATAAGACAAGTGCATACTTGTTTCTATGGATGACTTGAGGGATGGCACATTGCGGATATGATGGAGGTTGCTTCATGGACCTGGATGTGGCACATCTAGAGTCAATGTTTTGAGGAGAGGGTCTCTTCATATGGAGGAGATACACATATGGATGATGATGTTGGGATAGATGTGGCTGATTTCATGTAGCACATTGACACCAAACATCATGGACAGCATGTTGCAGATGAGATGAGGACTACTTCATGGACCTGAGCATGGATTATACTTATATGGAGATGGATTCTTGATCGAGTTGAGGATGTGGTAGGATGTTTTGAGAAACAACTGATGGTGGCATGAGGATGTTCACTCTCATGGTTTGGGCATGACGGTTGGATTAGCTACCCAACTAGTTCAAACATGGGGACATGTAGTGTATAGAGGTGTGTTAGCATTGTGTTGGAGTACCATGGCAGCAGTTCACATGATGACACATGATGAGGTCGACACGGGATGTTGCAGTGGGCATGTAGCTTGGATGGAGGGACCAGCCTTCCATGGTGGAGCAGCATGTGGAGATTGTGACAGGGTGATCGATGATCATGGATTGAGATGACTTCCGATATATGACAGATTGTTGAGATGAGATGTTGGCACATGGTTGAGGTGTGTTAGCACTTGTTGACATATCATGGGCAGTTTTGCACATGGTGGTGATGACATGATGGAGTTTGACACATTGTTGCGGTGGACATGTAGCTTGAGTTGGAAGGATCAACCTTCCATGGTGGAGAGCAGCATGGGGAGATTGTGACAGGGTGGTCGATGATCATCGACATCTGATATATGAAATACATTGGTATGGAGTATCTTGGTGACAATTGGTCGCTAAGATGAGACATGGTGAAGATGGAGTCCTACATATGTTGCAGGGATGTTTTCCATATGTGAGGGGAGTTGACATCATGGATATTGATGATCTTGGTGGATGGCTACCGGGATGGTATGTTGTCGAGGACGGCAACGATTTCAGGTGGAGGAGGATGTAAGGCCTCCGAGCGATGGTGCGACGGGCGCCGGGTGAAGTCGTCGTGCACGAGGGCGCGGGCAGGCGCACGGGCCCGTGGGCGGGCGCGCGGGCGCACGACGGGCATGCGTCGAACAGACGTGCGACAATATTGTAGAGGAAATGCGACGTTTGTACGAGTTCTATGCGACGAAAGAAGTGGCGACTTGCGACACTTAGGAAATGCGTGGAACGAATGGAGCTTTTATACTACGACTTGGAGGAGGCTTGCGTTGAGGCATGGCCGACTGTAAAAGGAGTGTTTTATGGGTGCGTTTGCCATGGTTTGGGGGTCGGCTGGAGTGCCACCGCCCAATATGGCCCCACGTTATAATGTGTATATATAAGTGAGCGTTGGAGCTCATTTGCATCAATTCATCTCAAGCTACTTCGCTCTAAGGTAGTGCGCAAGTCTAGAGTGCGCAGATTTACAGGGGTAAAGCGCATAGCTCATGCGCTAGGCTTGTAGAACGCACAGAGGTACTTCGCACTTGATGGTTTAGATGAAGGTTGGGCAAGGTGTGCCCGGGGTTGGTTCTAAGGTGCAGATTTTGTGTAGGAATTGGCAAGGATGTTAGGTGGCTCGGGTGAGCACTGCCCTTCATGCAAGAGGTGCACAATGTTGTAAAAAGGCAGGTTTTCCTCTCTTTGTAAAATTGGCTAAGTGTGAGACTTGGTTTGGCCAAGACACACTTGTGTATTGTAAACTAATATTCTTAATATATTGTCAGGCAGACTCACATTACGGGGAGTTGCCCTTCCCCTTTATACTTGTTGCAGTTGTTGATGTTCTTGTTATAATTGCTATGGATAATGAATGAGTATGGGCTTCATTGGTATAAAGGATAATTGCATGTTTACTTGGTTGCGAAACACAAAATAAGTAATGTTAAAGTGGAAGTAGGCGTAGTCGATGACTGTTAGTATTGGTGAAAAGAAAGCGTTTGGTGGTGCCGCACCTCGCTATAAACGGATGGAAGACTACCGCAGGTGTAGGGGCATGGCAGGAAGGTTTGTTATGCTGTAAGGTTCCCTTTCCACGCATGTGAGGTTGATAAGAAGATAAAGCAAGGAAACGAAAAATGAATGATGGGAAGAATGAGTAATGAATAATAAAGAATATGGAAATTAATCATTATTTAATTTAAATTATTTCAATTAAAATTAATATAAAAAATTAAATAATAATAAAAATAATACATTAATTCATTTATAAGTTATAATATAACTTATAGGTTTACAACAATAATAAAGAAATAATAATTTACTTTTATTATAAGGTGTTTTATTTTTATTTTTTTAATTAAATTATAGCATTTTATATGTATTTATAAATATAGAAATATATAGTTATGAATATATTTATAATAAAAATAATTTATCTATAATTATGCTCAAGATATTAAGTTTGTTAATGCATTTTTTTGGTGTATGGTACAAGGGATCGATTTTAGGGTAGACATTTGATTATTAAAATCTAGAAGTATACATACAATACCTCTTTTTAGGTTTTAGGAGGAAACGCATACTCTTAACCATTAAACACATTCAACTACTATAGATAAATTTATAAAAGATAAAAAGTATTAAAATTTTATTTATACTTAATTTTATTAAAAAACAATTGTTATGTAAATATTTGACTTTACAATTTGTTTATATATATATATATATATATATATATATATATGTATATATATATATATATGTATATATATATATATATATATCTATATATATATATATACATATATATATATATACATATATATATATATATATATATATATATATATATATATATATATATATATATATATATATAATTGACATTAAATGTTTTTAAATATTTTAAATAAAAATTATTATTAAATATAATAATTATGGAAATGGGATTTTATAAAGTATGGCACTTTATTTAATACATAAATGATATTAGCACTAAAAAATATATTTGTATATGCATATGTGTGTTTGAAGTGTTCAAAACTAGAGGGTTGGAGTATGTATGCCTTTGTAGACTTAGAAGTCAAATCTCGGTGCATTAGTGGCTCCCTTTCCCACAAACAAGAGATCTCATACACCAATTTGGTGTTTGGCTTGGCCATGACCTTAGAAATGGATCATAATAATAATAATAATAATAATAATAATATATTTGAAATTGAGATTAAATATTTCTAAATATCTTTTTTTTTCCAAGAAAAAAAGCGAACTTTCCATTGCAAAAACAAAAAGTTACATTGTATATGTTGTTAGGCATTAAGGTGACTGTATGAGTTTTAGTCATAGAGTTGCTGAGATGTTGCTTGAGGGATGCACCCTTTTGCCATCTCGACTGTCAAATTTTGATTCTCTGATCAATTTTGAACCCAAGCCCTCCTCAGAGAGGAGAATAGCCCCAGTTGATCAGTTTTCTGAGCATCATAACCACATCATTTGGTCTCTGTTTTCAGCTTTAGTACATAATTGCTATAGATGAATCATTCTTGGGTCTCCTTAGAAGGGAAAACAACCCAAACAGGAATGAGTCAGCTGAATTTTTTTTTGTAGAGTTTTTAATTGTTAAGGAGTTTAAATAGTGCATGTAGCTACTATTATGAATTGAAATGAAAAGAAGAAATAGAAAACATAAAAAAGGAAGGAAAGTGCCAGAGCCCTAGCTGTGGGCTACAGAGATTCAATTTGGGAATAAGGTGGATGATCTGAAACATGGATCTCATCCATCTCTGCGTCCTCTATCCGCCAAATGCCCATATTTTGTTGCAGACCTGCTTTAGAAAGTTGGTCTGCAGAGTCATTGCATTCCCTGTATATATGGCATAGCGAGATGATGTTAAAATGATATTTTAAATGCAAGGTTTCTTCTAATAATCGAGATAGAATGTAATTCTCACATCTTCTTCCATTGAACCATTTTACAATATTCAGAGTTCCCAAAGATCTGAATCGTGGATATGCCCAATTGGAAGAGGTAGCAAAGAAGGAGTTCTAAGGCTGTCAGCTTGGCGAAGTTATTAGTTCTGGTCCCTAAACCCACTGAGGCTTTAAGGCATCTATGGGGTTTTAGGTGAATGATTAGCCTGGCACCGCATTTGTTGTCTTGGTTGGAGGCCCCATCGACATATGCACATGGAACCCCTTCCTTGATATTCTCTTCTTTCACCAGGCATGGTAAATCCTCGTGTATATTCTCAGGAATGCTCATGAAGATAGATCCACTACCCACAGTTGTGCTCTCCACCGAGGAAAATTGATCTTGAAAGATAATTTTATTCCATTTGAGCCATAACCCCTAAGAGATGATAAAGGAAAGGTTCCTCTGATTTCCTTCAGGGTCATGGAGACACCAGGATTTCTAGGCTTCGACTATCATCCATCCATTCCATGAAACTCTTTTGTTGATGAATTCCCCGACAGCTTGCCAGACTGCTTTAGAGAAGGAACAATCCATAAAGAGGTGAAAAATTGACTCAGAGGCCATTTTGTAGAGGATGCATCTCCTTGGACCTGACTTGTATCTTTTTTGTAGGATGTCCCAGGTTGGTACCTTCTCCTTTAGGAGGCACCAGAGGAAAATTCAGGATTTTATCGGGCATTACATTTTCTAGATTGAGGTCACCCACCAGTCTTGGTTTCCCCAGCCTTTCTTTGTCATTATGTACTTGTAACCTTGTTTTGTGGAGTATTTGCCTGAGTCTGCATGGGCCCAGATTAGCTGATCTGGTCTATCTCTTAGTTAGACATTGGATTGAGACAGCTCTGAGGTGAAAGTGATCCATTCCCCTCTCCATTGAGGGTTGAGATTTAGGTCTGATCCTGTAAGCCATGCTTGGCCCCAGATGGAGGAGTGGCCATGATTCTCAATCTAAATAAGGTTATTAATGCCTCTTGTATTGAGATGATTGATGAGACCCGGGGATAGTATGAAATCTTCGTTGCATCCCACCCAAGGATCCTTCCCAATTCGGACATGTTCTCCATTCCCTACCTGTCAAGATAGACCTTGTTCAATGATCTTAAAGCCTTCAAAAGTTGCTTTCCACACTACTGAGGAACTGCCTTTCTTTTTGGTTGGGCTTCTAATCCAGTCTTCCAACAACATTGGATCAATATATTTTTTTTTTACCACCATAGTCTAGAGGTTCTCCGTTGTGATACACCTCCATCCCAACTTTGCTACCAGCGATGGTCCGAAGGTAGTTAAATCTTTAATTCCCCATCTTTCCCAATCCTTTGGCCTTGCCACCCTTTCCCAAGCCACCCATGGGAGTATTGAGTCTTCCTTTGATCCTACCCATAAGAATTTGCTGCAAACTCTTTTGATTTTCTCTGGAATCCCTTTCGAAACCCAGGTTAATGCAGCCCAGTAGATCGGTATATCCAATAGGTCTGATTTTATTAGTGTCAGTCTGCCAGCTCTAGATAGCCATTTGAAGCTCCAATGGTGACTCTTGATTCTATTTTTTCTATTACCCAGTGCCAATCCTGCTTCCTGTATGAGTAGTGCTTTAGGTAGAACCCAAGGTATTTGAAGCAGTCTTGGAGCCTCCTGTCCTTGAAGGGCAAGTCCTCTTTGATTTGGGTTACTTCTTTCCTATTCAATCCTTCCAGCAAAAGTTGTGATTTATCTTTGTTAAATTGTAGGCCTGTTGCCATTAAGAAGAGATTTAGTATCCTTTTTAATTCCTAAGTTTCGAATCTTCTTCCATTAGAGAATAGTAGGATTTCATCCACGAATAAGAGATGGGTTATTTTTAGATTCACCACCACTTCCAGCCCTTGGATATTTCCTTTTCTTTGGGCATCAAGGAGCAACTGACTGAGGCCTTCTATTGCTAGAAGGAAAAGGAAGGGAGAGAGAGGGCATCCTTGTCTTAATCCTCTCTGAATTTGAAAAAATGAGGTGGCTGCTATGTTGATGAGAACTGCAAAGCTTACATTGGTTAAGCATCCCATTACCCAGTTTATGAAGTCTATATGAAAGACTAGGTGTGTGAGAAGCATCTGAATGTACATCCAACTGACCCTGTCAAATGCTTTAGATAGGTCTATTTTCACTACCTCTCCTTTGATTTTTTTCTGGATGATACTATGAATGGATTCCTGAGCTACTCCATTAGCTTCATGGATCTGCCTCTCGTTCAGAGACATGTGCCTGGATAAAATTGGTTTAACCCAGAGGGCTATCACCTTTGATATGATTTTATAGATACAGTTGCATAGGGAGATCAGTCGGAAGTCCTCGAAAGAGGAAGGGCCTTATTTTTTCAAAATGAGGGCTATGAAGGTTGAGTTGAAGGGCGGATACATTACCCCTTTCCTTCTAGATTCTTCAACAACTTCGGTAAGATCTTTCACTAATTTCTTGAATAAATGTTGGAACAGCTCCACTGTCCAACCGTCTAGGCTAGGGATTTTGTCTTTTGCCATTTCTTTTATGACTTTTTCCACCTCCCCCTGGTGGCTTCCCCCATTAGTTCTGGTGAATCCTCTTCTTCCACATAATGAGGAAATGTCTGGGTTGTTTGGATTACTTCCGCAAAGGAAATTTCACCCTGATCTGAGAAAAGGTTTTGAAAATGTCTTGTGCCCATCTGGGATAGATCCTCAAAGGATCGGGCCTCTCTAGCTCCTTCTTCTTTTAAGTACCAGATGGTATTTGTGTTCCTCCTTCCTCTGGCATAATTTTGGAACAATTTGGTATTTTCATCCCCTGATTTTAGTTGAATGGCTCTGCTTTTCATTCGCCAGTGTTCTTCTCTTTCCAGGAGAATTTTATTCCTTAGGGCTTCCTGTTGCATGATTCTTTCCCTTTTCTCTTGAATTTCATAGCCATTGGCTTCAGGGATTTCAAGCCATTGTAGATTCCTTCCTATTTGGATGAGGTCTTCATCTTCTTTCAGTTTCTTTTTCTTGGCCCAGTTCACTGTGGCTTTTTTAAGGTGTTTCAGATTCTCTTGAAAGAGGAAGGATTTATTGTCAGAGTCTTTGGTCCTTGCAGGTCTCCAAGTGGACTTAAAGAGGGAGTGGAAGGAATCCTCTTGAAGCTAGGTAGGATTGAATTTGAAGGGGTTTGCTGGTTTTTTGGGGAGCTTGGATAGTTCTAACAAGACTGGCATGTGGTCCGAGTTCCCCCCTTCACCCACCCACTAACAAAATGCTGGGATCTTTGCTGTTGCTTCCTCCCAAATGAGGAAACGGTCTAGCCTTTTTGCTACACAACCATCCCCTAAAATACAATAAAAGGAGTTTTCTTTATTTTCTTTTAGAAATTCATCAATTATGTTTTATTATTTTATTTAGGATGCAAAGGTATTTCATTATTTTATTTAGGAGGCTTACTTTACGCCTCAAAATTCTCCAAATTTAATTTATGTAGTGAAGATTCCATGTCTGTTCTAATTAGTACAATTTCTCTACAAATATTTTCTTTCTAATGGGTAGCTTCAATATTTTCACAAATTACATGATATGTTACTCACTATATAGAACCAATTTTTCACCTACCTTCGTGACCCAATATTAACAATTACCTACTAGGCTCTCATCCCCCAATTCAACTTCTATTAAATTTATATTCAATAGTCGTCACATGCATAATTATTCCATCATCTCATGAACAAAGATTATACATGCAAGTATACTCAGACACTTAAAAATTTGACAACATCAAGAGTAATGAACCATGAGATAGAACAATGCAATTCAACTCATAAGTTTAAAGATGCGACAACATACATATTAAGTAGCCACATACATAACATTCCAAGCAATTGAAGCAAACTAGATTAGTTGAAGAAAGTCACTTCGAAATCCAAGCACTGACACCCAACCTAGAACTGGCTTCCTCCAATTCACCTACGAGCCGAGAGTTCTTGCCATAGATCAACTACCTCCTGTTGATCTCTTTGATGGGTATTTAATACCCTCTTTCATGATATGGTTTCCATTAGCGACGTCCTGCTTTTATGGATCTTTTTTAACCTTTTTCCTAGGCTTTTCCCAAAAAAACTTGTATTTATCTCCTGCAAGACTTTTCCTCATAAAAGCTTGTCTTTATCTCTCGCAAGGAAAATGGGGTAGAAATCTAAGTGGGATTAATTGTGGGGAAAACTCCACAATTAATCACGCTTGAGCCACAGGTGATCTAGGATGGGTGACTACCTCAAAAGTCCTGGTTACTAGGTGCAAGTCCCGGAAATGATGGTTGACGCTATGTGATTCATTTCACTAGTTTCAATCCCACTTCTTGACCCATATGAGCATCACCCGATGCAATGCGTGTTAAGTGGACTATTAAAAAAAAACACGAGAAATTAGTCAGCGATGACTATCTCTCGTGGAAATAGTCAAAGATTAATGACTTACATAATGCACCTGAATCCCAAAAAATGATATCTAATTTTTTTTTTGCATTCTTTAATTAGTTGTCCATATGACCTAATATAATTTCATGAAAAGTAATGACAAGTAAAATAAACATATGCCTATGGTTTAATGTTTTAACATGTGATTTAAATAAACTGTTTGAAGATCTACGTTAAATATTTTATGTCAATATCAACTTCATATATATCAATATTCAAAAAAAAAAAAAAAAAAGTTGTATATAATAAAATTTGGGTTATCAATAAAATATTTTAATATAAATTAACATATACTTAAAAACATATTCATAACAAAAAAACCATTTTAGTGTGCACTCATAATATGGCTTAATGTACATGTTATGTAATATATATATATATATATATATATATATATATATATATGAAGCTATTAAAAAATATAAGTTTCTATGGTTAAAACATTTTAAGTGATCTCACTATTTTACAATTTAATAATTTTTTAGATATATAGTTTTTTGTAAAAATTTAACAAAATTTTTTTTGACTTACAAGTTTAAGTTATGTAATCTATATTCAAAAATACAATTTAAACAATGAAAAATTACACATATTTTTTACAATCTAAATAAATTTGTATTTGAATAAATTCAATCCCTCTTGACTCAGGTTAGAAAATACATATTAAGTAATAATATTTAATAAATTACTCAAAATGCAAGTAATACAAATCACTCTCGGTAAGAGAAGGACCGATGACGTAGATTCTATGCGACACATGGCCTGCTTTCCCAATCTAGTTGAGGGGAAAATATATGGAGTTGAAGGTTTTGATTCAAAGGAAGAGCAAAGAAAAGCCAGGAATTGTTAATGCAGCAAATAGTAATGAATTTCGATAAGTTTTAGCTATTCGATGACGAATTCGATATGGAGTACGATGGCAAATTTTCTATCGATGTAATGTGCAAGATATTATATATTTTCGAAATTGAAGGAGATAAAATCTTGTCGTAGTCGTCGTAGAGGCAAAGGTGGTAGATATTATATATTTTCGAAATTGAAGGAGATAAAATCTTGTCGTAGTCGTCGTAGAGGCAAAGGTGGTCTCTACCACAATAGCCAAATAGATATGGCTCTTGTGAACACATTATATGTCTAAACTCTCCCTACATTGGTAGACATGTGGGTATATCATATGCTTTTAATTGTGGCCATGGGAAGAGTTTTCAGATTTTCACAAAGTCTATGGAGGGAAATTCCATCAAATTAGATGTAAAAGCATTCAACCTTATGAGTCAAAGAACTAAAAGTTTAAAGATAAAAGTGGGTGAAGTAAAAAAGTTGAAGATAAAAGTGGGCATCCTTATGTTTCAACGTCAATTAGTCTATGTCGTTATATTGGTAAGCGATTGCATGACCTCGTTAGAATTTTTGGATTTGCTAATGGTAAGGGTTCGATCGACATTAGGGGTAAATGGTATCTCATCGTGGTCTTTATATTTTTTTCGGGATAAGTTATTTGTAAGGATTCAATTATCTCTTTAACAAGCGAAATGATAATTTATTATTGGAAAAAATTATAATTATATCAATCCATCAAATATAGTAATTAATATTTTTAAAAATTTAAATTTAAAAATCTGAAAATTTAATTTTAAAATAATATGTTTTAAAATTAAAATATGAAAATCTAATTCTAATTGATCATATTTTTTATTTTCAAAATTAAAATTTCATATTAGCATTGAAATAAAGAAAAGGAGCTTCCATAATCCACAATTTTGAAGCTTCAAAATATAGTGTTCTTGAAATCATGACGTTAACACCTGATAATATTATTTAAAAAGATATATATATCTTAAAAATAACTTAACTCAATATTATTAATAGTAATTAATGTTTTTAAATTTAACATTGTAACCTATTTCAAATCATACTTTAAACGGTTAGTATCATTATAATCCAAATTTATACAAATCAGTAATATCATTATAATTCAAATTTATACATACTAATATAAACTATAGATATGAGAAAACATTTTTATATTTGAAATGAAGAGTACATATGTTTTAATTTATTTAGATATATTTAAGCACTACAAAATTGGAGGTATTACAAAATATATTTATTATAAATTTAATATATAAGAATTCGAATTTGAATTGTGTGGAAGGAATAAATTTTTGGCAAACATTTAAATTATATTAATAGATTTTATATATTAGTATGATTTATTTTAATTATAAATCTACCAAGTGTGAAGAGAGATCAAATATCTTAATATGCAATTTTTTTTAAGAGTAGAAATATTGTGGAAGGAATAAATTTTTGGCAAACATTTAAATTATATTAATAGATTTTATATATTAGTATGATTTATCTTAATTATAAATCTACCAAGTGTGAAGAGAGATCAAATATCTTAATATGCAATTTTTTTTAAGAGTAGAAATCTTGGAAATGAGTTTGCGTCTCAAGAGATTTGATCCCTTTCAACACTTGATAAATATGTGGTGCAGACTCACACACTCTGTGTAATTTTTCATTGTTTAAATTGCATTAAAGATTTGGTTCCTCTCAACACTTAATAATTATGTGGTGCTCTGTCTCTATACACACACAACATGTGGACTTTTTAATGATTTGAAATGCATTTTTTAATGTATAAAATTATCTATGTGTTGAAAGTCCTCTATACACACACAACATGTGGACTTTTTAATGATTTGAAATGCATTTTTTAATGTATAAAATTATCTATGTGTTGAAAGTCCTCTCGAACACTTGGACTATGTAGTCTACACAACCTCAATTCATAATTCCAACAAATATCTTTTATATTTTAGAAAAAATAAAAAAAATATATATTGGGGCCAAAATGTAAAATACTGAGAATATTGAAATGCTTTACAATGTTTTAGGGATGATATTTTGAAATTTTTAGTTGATTTATATAATATATACATAATCGGCATTAGAATATTTTACATAATATGGACATTTACATGTGTCATTTATAAATCATATTGTCAATATTAATATATTTTTAAATATATGTTAATATTATTTAACCTTACATAGTGAAATATTTTATTTATGAACTTTTCTATTATTAATAATAGTTCTTGAATTTTATTTATGGAATTTATATCAAATTGAATGAATTACACATCTCTTCTTATTAAGATAGAAATTGAATTATTTTACTTTTAGTTATTTCCTTCTTTTGAGAATTGAAATATTTACTATGATCAACATATATATGTGTTTGTGCAAAGGCAACAAAAGCGAAAAGGTGAACTTTTACCCCAAAAAAAACTTAAGATTCGTTATGCAAGAGGGTTGGGCTCTCAATTAAATAACCAAGCTAAGCTTTTAGCCCTGTGGAAAGGAGTAGAGATAGACATTAATATAAGCATTAGGAGATTGTTGGTTCTAGGAGACTCATTGATTGTTATAAGGAAAGTTTTTAAACTAAAGGATCGGGTAGAAATTCCCAATTTTGCAATATTGAAAAGGTTGCCTTCTAGTTGAAAAGAGATCGAGGCGTTAGATTTTTTCCGTATTTATAGGCATTTAAACGTGGATGTCGATAATATTACAAATCAAGATGTAATGAACATTGGAGTTAAATAATAATCATATAACCCTCTCTCCAATTCCATTAGGATATTTCATTTGACCACATTGGTTTATTTTGGCCAACCTAACCAACAGTATTGGAAGAAAGGGAGTTTTAATTTTTTTTTGAAGTATTCGCCAAAGATGGCGGCCCTGACTTCGCGCATTACACATCTGGTGTTTTCTGTAGGAAATTAGATACAAGGGGAGGAATTATGTAATGCGTCTATCATCTCATGAATCCAGGAGTGTTTAGTCCCAATAGTTGAGAGATGGATATCACATGGATTAAATGGATGGTGCGCTTGTTAAGTATGTTGATAATGGGAACCTCATATTGTTGTTGTTTGGAGTTAAATATAACGATCTACAACTCTAATCAAGAAATAAATTCAATGAAAGAACTAGAATGTTGCATAGGTTTCAGGTTTTGTGTATTTATGGTTATTAACTCCTTACATGGTCATGGTAGCATCTTAGCATCTTGACTCATTTTTGGCCTATATTTATAGAGAAAAAATTCAGCTGCGCAGTGCCAGACCAATTGTGTTGTGGTTATTCTTCTATATTGGAAATATGAGTCAGAAAATGAAAGATCCGATATGAGTCAGAAAATGAAAGATCCGGAGACTTATGGAATGCAAGTAGAGGATAGTGAACATAAGCGTTGATGGTTGTCCAAAATTTATAAAAGGCTATAATCGGAATAACGAAAATGTGCAAGAGAAGGATAGAAATGACATAGAATGAGAAGGATGTGTGGTTCTAGTTATTAGAGAAGAGGCATCAATGGCTTCAAAGAAAATTGGAAACGAAATTGAAGATAATAGAAACAAATTATTAGTCCTGAAGCTCAAGGTCAATGGGATGGATTCCCTCTTTGTTGGTGGGACTGAAGCCTAGTTGAAAGATTTAGTTGTTGGTAAAGTTATGCATTCCTCTGATCTTCGAGTTGCAAATGTGCAATGAGAAAGAGATTCCGGCAAAGACAGAAGAAAACAAATCCACAACTACCAAAGTTTGACCCCATGGTGTTTTTTAAATTTTCAATGTTTTAGTTAATGTAGTGCAAGTTTATGGTGTTTTTTAAATTTTCAATGTTTTGGTTAACGTAGTGCAAGCTTATTATTTTTCAAGGCTTTTTTTATAAGAAACTAGAACAAATATCAATGTAGAATTATTTTGAAATGAGCCGAGAGACGCAAAAAAACCATGCTTTTGATGTATTTGAACCATGAAGATACTAAAAGTATATAAAAATGTAAACCGTTTTAGCCATGAGACAATTTTTTTTTTTTTTTTTATAATAAATCGTTGTATTATTTTGAAAAAAAAACACGTGTGTGTATGCACACAAATTTTCTCTCTATATATAAATTTATAAAAAGTGTCTATTGAAATATAATAATTAACATGCATATTCAAAATTTTATCAAGTTTTATATTGGAAAAATTATAAACGAAATATAATAATTTTTTTTAGCTTTTAATTACCACACTCTTAGTGTTAATATAACTTATAAACATCTAAATATTCTAATTATGGCTTTGAAGTGAAAGTGGAATACTTTTATCACATCTTCTTCATATTGAGTTAAAATATTAAAAAACAAATCTTAACATAATTAGAGTGAGATTATTAATGTTTTATAATGCTTACAATTAAATCTAGCAAAATATGTGTCTTCGGGGCAGCTCAATTGGTAAATTGGTTATCTGAGATATATGAAATTCTTGAAACTCAAGAGACACCCGGTTTACGGAAGACATACTCTAGAACTAAATATTTACTAATAAGACCTACTCTAGAACTAAATATTTACTAATAAAAGTTTACGGAAGACATACTCTAGAACTAAATATTTACTAATAAAAGTTTACGGAAGACATACTCTAGAACTAACGATTTACTAATAAGAAATTTACTAATAATTACGTGTGAGGCGGTCACATTTTTTAAAACAAAATATATATACTTACATCTATTTTTATTATAATCTATAACTTTAAAATCTAACTAAATAAGTATATTTTATTGTATTTTTATTACAACCTAAAACTTTTTATTTTATTTAGAATATATTATAAATAAAAAACACCTATCATATCCATGATAATCATAAACTGAATCACAAATCTCTCCAATACTGACTTGTAGAACACACATTTCAACACAATAATAAAATTAAAAAATATATATATAAATAAATAATTACAAATATTATTTAAAAAACATCTTAAAATTAAAACTTTTAAAAAATATAAAAACTCATTAAAATAAAATTCTCTATTTTTTCTAATATAATTGTTTTCCATATTTTATATTCTAACCTTATTTTTTTCTATGTAATTTTATTTCTCCAAAAATTTAGCGAGAAATGTTTTCGGTTGTTTATTTTTTTTATATGGGAAAATATGTTGTTAAATCATTCAATATATATATCAATTAATTAAGATGGTAAATATATAAGGTTTTAAAAATTGTTTTTGATTTTTAAGAAGTCATTTTGAATAAATGAAATTTTATTATATTATTTATTGCAAATTATATTTTTGGATGATATTAATAAAGATTTTTTAAATGTGTTCATAATTATATTCACATGAAAATAATAATATAATATAAATACATTAAATTATGTCTCGAGATAGCTAGTTTATTTTGGACATAAATTTTTTTGGCTGAGTGAATATTTCAACCACACACCAATCTATGAAGCTAACTAGTTGGAGAGGATTTCTAGAACTCAAAAAACTCCCAAATACTAGGAACACACTTCTGTACATAGAATGAATCACAATAAAGACAAGTAGGAATTATATTTTCTATGCCCCCCATTTAATGACTACTTTTCTTGATCTCAATTGACAAAGCCTAATTGTGGTCTAGGTGTTTACAAACATGATACAATATAATATCTCGATGTCCATATAAAATAACAACCATCTACCAGAATGCATGAGTACCAACTGCTACAACCTCTAGTCTACTAGGATGGCCTTGATATACATGGATGAGTCAACCATTATCTGCATACCTGTACATGTACCTATACTTGTAAATCCCCCTCTCTCATCATCATCATGTGTTTTCTTGGATTACCCATAACCATTCTCTATGTTTTATCGACTTACCCTAAACCATTCCCAAGGTTTTATTATCTAAACCCAAAACATGCCTACAGGAATCCCTATCCACTTCACTCTCAGACATGGTTGATGGATTACCACAAACCTACACTGCAAAGTGGTTTCCAACATAGCACAAACCTGCACTTCCGGAGTGGTTTTAAGGCTACTAGGAACTTTATGGGGGTACACATGCCTCATCAGGCTTACATTACACACTCCAACACATGGAGTTACCAAGTACATACTTTCCAAATATCTTTACAAAACATCATACTTTATTACTAATACATATGTGATTCACATTACAACATAATATTTAGTCTACTTTATTCTTCAGACACACACAATTTTAGCTTTGTCGTCTATCCCTATTCAACATATTTGCTGCCACAACCAATACAATTTTCTTACATATTGCTTCCAAAATTATTTTCTATGCCACAACCTGTCACACGATCCTTGGACAAAGTTTCAAAGAGCTCTGCGCTATTTCATGAAACTATTCATCCACATTATTGATAGTAATCTTGGATCTCCATGCTTTCCTGTCATTTGTTATAATAGAAAATTCTAATAAAAATAACTTGATATTGAGGTGGCTAATCTCAATATGTATAGAGATTTTAATTCCAAAACACTTTCACCACAAAAATTATCATTTACCAAATACACGCACAAACAATGAGGCTTAGGAACAAACAACCATAAACAACCAAATTTCTATCTCAGCTAGGTATTAGTGTTGCATCAATAAACGCTAGCCTATTCCACATGATCGTTTCATTGCACATAAAATCAAAACTAATTTCATGACTCGGAGTAAAGACACCAATAGCTAGAGCTAGCTATAGTGACCAATACAAGAAGAAGCGACCTACTGCCTCAAACATCAGTCCTCGAATATCAATCCCATTGAAGACGCAAAATCGATTGGGAGACAGTGGCTCCTCGGTCTATAGCATATGAATTAATGTGGTGCAACTCGCCAAGTTCATAATGAAAAACTTGCATAACCTCGCTATTTCCTTTTGGAAGAAAATTCCAAGCTACTTTCTTGTCCTCAATGTTTGCTACAATTTTGTCCTGAGATTTATTCAAAAACATTCCTCAGTGTCGGAATATTAATTCCAACTGCCGTGCAGTAGCAGCGAGCCGCAATAGAGGACTTACGAAGGAGTCGACCTATTCACGCCACCGCCATAAGTGTCTTTTCACCGTTTGCCTGTTTGTGTTCCCAAAGCAGGAAGAAGATCAAATCTGGGCTCTGCGTCATAACTGCTCACCAAACAGCATTAAAGAGGAAGCATGGCTGAGAAGGAAAGTACCAGCCTCGAGCCAGCCGCAGCATTTATCAGTCTTGGGTTTCCACATAACCGACTCAAGCAGCACAGCAGAATGTCAAAAGATCAGATCTGTTCATTATGAGCGGCAGATTGCAACAGAGTCTCTGTCAGCAAGTTGAGGCGGTTGATGGATAAGTTATGACCGCCTCCTGCACTATATATGTGTAGAGCCACAGCAGTGTTAATAACCCCGTAATGTAGCGCAGCAGCGCTCAAATGTAATTTCTGTGTTTTTAAGAAAGAATGTGCAGCAGCATGAGCTCACATGAATGAAGCCCTTTTTGCACAGCAGTGCAGGGATTGAAAAGTAAGTTAGCAACAGCAGCAGCTGAAGAATCACACAGAGCAGAGGAAAGCACGCAGCAGCGTGAAGAGGAAGAAGAATAATTTCAGAACAGTGAAATGCACAGCAGTGCAGAAATTTGAATGTAATTTGTTTTTATGTTCATCTGTGTGGAACAGAATCGTTCCTTAGTGAATTTCTGAAGTAGATGTTCAGCAATAGAAGTTTTGAAATTCCCTCTGTATGAGGAAGACAAATCTGTAACAGTTAGTTTATTTTGATAAATACAAGTTAAATTTTTCCTGTTGCTGTTACACCGTCACCGTTGCTGAAACACCTCGTAACTCAAAAATTACTTGACGTCAAAAGTTTACGTTGCTGAAACACGACGATCAGCGTTGTTGAAACACCTGTTTCAGCAATTGAAAAAAAACTGTGTTGCTAAAACACCGTTTCCAGCAAGCAAATTTTTCTGTTTTTCTGTGTAAAAACAGAGTGCGATTTTTGTCTGTCTGTTATGGAATTTATCAGAAAATTCCAACATGGTATCAGAGCTAGTCCAGGCTCTTTGAAGTGTCAAAGAAGCTGAAGGAAGGATTTCTTGCAGCAGCAACTTCTCCAGCAGCGTGAAGACTCAGCCAAGAAAGAATCTAAGGTATTTCTCAAGAATTTTTTCCTGTGTTACTGTTGAAGACAGACAGTGATTTTCAAATACAGTCAAGTATTTGAAGCATAATTTAAAAGTGCAAGGAATGGCCAGCGTTAGCACTAGCATGGGTATTTTTAATACTCAGCTCCCACTACTTAATGGGAAAAACTATGACTATTGGGCAATAGTTATGAGAGCTTTTCTTTTCTCAGAAGATTTATGGGAATTTGTTGAAGATGGTTTTGAAAAACCAGCAAATGAAGATGAGGCAGAAAATGAGCTGTTGAAGAACTATAAGAAGAAGGATGCTTTGGCCCTCTACTTCTTGTATCGAGCAGTGAATGAAAGTGTGTTTCCAAGGATAGCAGCAGCTAAGACATCCAGAGAAGCATGGGATATTCTCAAAACTGCCTATCAAGGCATGCAGAAAGTGAAGACAACAAAACCTCAATTCATTGAGGAGAAAGCTTGTGATGAAAGCTTAGAGAAAACAGTGAATGATAAAAACTGTTTGTCTCGTGGTGAAGGTGATGAGGAGATGGCTGAAGTACATCCCCAAATAGCGGCACCAACACAAGGGCAGCAAGTCGCACCCTTGAGGAGAAATGAATGTGCTTCTCCAAGCACACCACAAGAAGCAACAAATGAAGGTACAAATTCTTTGTTTGCTTTATCTAGTCATGTTGATGACCCTGTTTATTTAGAAGATGGAGTTCAAGATAAGAAATGGAAAGAACCCATGAATGGGAGAAAGGAATTGAAGTTCCTTGAAGATCTGTTTAAAGAATATGCAGTTCGATGTGTAACACTTGCCAAGATCGCTGAGATGGGCTTCACTGCCAAAACCCTTGTCAATATGACAGAGGAAGAGATTGAAGATTTGATGAAGACCCTGGTAGAACTCTATCATATGGATCTTCCTATAGGGGAGAGATATGAAATTAAATCTCCCATGAGAGCTGAGAAGGAGCAGGTTGCTGATATTCTGACCAAACCATTGGATCAGAAAAGTTTCGAGTTTTTGATAAAATGTCTGGGTATGACTGATAACCCAGCAGTTGAAATTAAGGGGGAGTGTTGGAATATTAATTCCAACTGCCGTGCAGTAGCAGCGAGCCGCAATAGAGGACTTACGAAGGAGTCGACTTATTCACGCCACCGCCATAAGTGTCTTTTCACCGTTTGCCTGTTTGTGTTCCCAAAGCAGGAAGAAGATCAAATCTGGGCTCTGCGTCATAACTGCTCACCAAACAGCATTAAAGAGGAAGCATGGCTGAGAAGGAAAGTACCAGCCTCGAGCCAGCCACAGCATTTATCAGTCTTGGGTTTCCACATAACCGACTCAAGCAGCACAGCAGAATGTCAAAAGATCAGATCTGTTCATTATGAGCGGCAGATTGCAACAGAGTCTCTGTCAGCAAGTTGAGGCGGTTGATGGATAAGTTATGACCGCCTCCTGCACTATATATGTGTAGAGCCACAGCAGTGTTAAAAACCCCGTAATGTAGCGCAGCAGTGCTCAAATGTAATTTCTGTGTTTTTAAGAAAGAATGTGCAGCAGCATGAGCTCACATGAATGAAGCCCTTTTTGCACAGTAGTGCAGGGATTGAAAAGTAAGTTAGCAACAGCAGCAGTTGAAGAATCACACAGAGCAGAGGAAAGCACGCAGCAGCGTGAAGAGGAAGAAGAATAATTTCAGAATAGTGAAATGCACAGCAGTGCAGAAATTTGAATGTAATTTGTTTTTATGTTCATCTGTGTGGAACAGAATCGTTCCTTAGTGAATTTCTGAAGTAGATGTTCAGCAATAGAAGTTTTGAAATTCCCTCTGTATGAGGAAGACAAATCTGTAACAGTTAGTTTATTTTGATAAATACAAATTTTTCCTGTTGCTGTTACACCGTCACCGTTGCTGAAACACCTTGTAACTCAAAAATTACTTGACGTCAAAAGTTTACGTTGCTGAAACACGACGATCAGCGTTGTTGAAACACCTGTTTCAGCAATTGAAAAAAAACTGTGTTGCTAAAACACCGTTTCCAGCAAGCGAATTTTTCTGTTTTTCTGTGTAAAAACAGAGTGCGATTTTTGTCTGTCTGTTATGGAATTTATCAGAAAATTCCAACACTCAGCTTGTTCTGATCTCACTCATAAGACTTTCCCTTGATTCATTGTATGCAACCATAGACTTTTGTAACTTGTCCCTTGCCAATAAAATAAGATGCTCACACTATGCATCTGTAAGAAAACTCTTATACAAAAATGCTCTAGGATGCCAACACAATTGAGTAACTTGAGTCAGATCAAAGCCAACGGTTGGACCAGTTTGTAATATGGAAAATTCTGGCATGTCTCTTTTAGTTCTTAGTGACATTCTATATGTTTCACCAACCCACTTGGGAGATCCATTGCAGAGTCAGCCAAACATCCATAGAATGCCAACAAAAATATCACAACTCCCACTAACGACGCAAGGGGCATTGAGAATTTGGTCATTCCCAGCATAAAGAAAATTTTATGTCCTGTGAAATTTGGTTTGGTGAGCACCCAAAATGCAGCAACAAGAGCTTTGAATGGGCACCAATCTTTTATGTTCTCAAAGGAATCAAAACCGATAAAATCCACACCAATCACAGAAATGAAGTAAACGCAGTCGTCCTCTCCTTCGCTACCATGAAGAAGATCCTTCTGTGTCGATCTTTAGCAGTTTCCAATGTTCGTTCCATGGATGACAAAAATATTCGTTTATGTAATCATACACGCACGCATCCCACAAATCTTCATGTAGTGCAAAATGTTGATACTTTTGAAAATCCTTTTCGTAGTACCAATTTTTGCACTGGAATTTCAGATCTGGGTTGTTAAACAAACCGTCAGCGCTAAACAATTATATCACTTATATATCACTTCTCTGTAGTGTCCAATTTCATGGGAAAACTGATAATATTTTCCACGTACCAGGAAAGCACTAGTTTCCACACACCAGACAGCAGGAAAGCGCTATGGTAGAGAGTCTAAACATTGGTCGCAAACATATGGAACAACGATATGTTGCATCTCACAGTCATAATCACACGACTTCAAATGTGCTCAACAAACTCTCCCAAAAGACACATTGGAATTAGGCTACTTGCACGTAGCCCCATGACACAACTCAACTTGATTCCTCTCTAATAAACTCCACAAGAAGTTTAATAATCTGATCGACAAACAAACTAAAATAATACAAATATACTCTCTTATTTCCCTCGGCCTAGGAGGCTCTCTTATTTCCCTCGGCCTAGGAGGGGCCAACGCCTAGACTCAAATGGGCTCTGCTACCAAAAAATATTTTCTAAATGCAGTCACAATTATATGTACATGAAAATAATAATACAATATAAATATATCAGGCTATGTATCGAGATAGGTAGTCTATCTTGGATGTGCAATCTCTTAGTTGAGTGAATATTTCGACCACACACCAATCTAAGAAGCTAACTAGTTGGAGAGAATCTCTAGTCCTCCACAAACTCTCAAATACTAGGAACGAATTCCTGTACATAGAATGAATCACAATAAAGACAAGTAGGAATTATATTTTCCAAATATTAATTATATAATATCTAATCGAAATGAAAAACAATTATTAAGAGGAAATTGAAATCCATAAAATGATGCTTTATGTAGTGAATTTTTTTTTAATTAATAATTGGCAGAATAACGGGTCGGTTCTTGTAGTCATGTGACACAAAGTCGATTCGACGACTACCACTGTAACCTCTAGGTACAACTGCATCTCCCCCAAGAACAACACATGGGTAAAAGCCTATGACCTACACAACGACACAAATGCCTTAACAGTGTGTTCATTGGCTAACAAGCCGCACCCCTAGGGACTTGTGTAGTGAAAATGTTAAAATTATAATATTTTATATTTTATTAATTTAGGTTGGGAATTTAATCTTTAAAGATTATGTCAACTTGTAAATTAAAAATCACAAATAAACTTGAATAATCGTTAGAAGTCGAAAAAGGCTCTTAAAATATGAAACCAAAAACTATAAACTAATTTATTTATGTGTACCATTCTAATGAAGAATGTATCACACACTTGTTAAAATATATTCTCCATTTTCATTTGTGTCTTACAGTAATATCAATACAAGTAACCCGTCCCATGATTGATTATGTGAGAGCCACAATTTTGGAGGCATTTGTCAATTCCTCCGTGTACGCCCAATCTCTTCACCAACCTTCCCATCCCATACTTAGTTGACTATAAAATTTGTGTTTGTATACGAGAGGAACTCTTGTGAATCTCCATATTGTGTATACATTTGTTACTTGCACTGGTTCTCTATCTTTATGCACATGTTCTCACAGTTTTCCTACATCCTCCTCGACTTTCACCCCAAACTTTGAGAGAAATTCATTGAGATTTGTAGTCTAAATATTAGAAATTTTTAGTTAGTTTGAATAGATGTGGAGTATTTTTTAGCATACTGGATCGTGCGACAAGCGCATGTTGATGAATTTGTCATAGGTTTGAATAGATGTGGAGTATTTTTTAGCATACTGGATCGTGCGACAAGCGCATGTTGATGAATTTGTCACAGGTGAAGCTACTATTGGCATGTTGGTTATGCACACTTCCTCTACCATTCCACCACCAATATGAGAAGGAACATGATGTGAAAGAGGTATAGTCCAATGACAATTCCCATATAGGTGGTTGACCAAACTTGTCTCACTCTCACCAAAAAAATAAATATACTACTCTAATCTTGTAACTTTCGTTATTGATTCTCAAATCAATGAGGATGCACTTCAGAAGAGAAAGTACATGATATTAGGATGTTTGTGATTTCAGTCACTATTCTAGCTTTTGACTTCTAAACATTTCATTTGCTCTTTTTAACCACGTATACACCCATTTCATTATCATCCTTTTTCCATAGATGGGTCTATTCGTGGACATTACTCTCTCTTCGAGACACTTTATTACAATGTCCATGACCGTGTAAACACTTCGCAGCTCATTTTGAGCTTTACCCTTCTCATCATGATGTTGTTCTAGGAATTTAATGTCATATTTTCTCTAGGGAGTGTGGTTGATCGACTACTAACTTATGTTAGTCATTTCTTTTTTTTGAATGGAACTTTTGTGCTCATTATGAGCTCTCCATTGTTGACTCATGAAAAAGGAGAGGAAACTCTTGATTTTATCCCAAAGTAAAAAATGGTTAGATCATAGAATTTTTGAGGATTGAATCAATAATCATAATTCTTTGTTATGATTCCTTCCCTTTTCTCAAAAGTTATGATTGGATCAAAAATCACAATTCTCTGTAAGAATTTTTCCTGTTTTGCCAAAAGTTATCATTGGATCAATAATCATAATTTTTTGTTATCATTCTTTCCATTTTATCAGAAGTTATGAGTGTGAGCTTTTGATTGACATAGATAATTATGCTCACTATCATTGAATTCTGCTAACATTTTAAGTGTTCAGAAGAAGGTAGATAACAAAAAGAAACAAAAATTTGGCTAGCAAGGAGACACAATAGACCAGGCATGGAAGATGACGAGGCCAATAACTGTTAAATGAAATTCCAAAAAAAATCCGCTAAACGCTTTTGAAGACATATCCCAATAGACCAGGCATGGAAGATGACGAGGCCAATAACTGTTAAATGAAATTCCGAAAAAAATCCGCTAAACGCTTTTGAAGACATATCCCATGTGCTAAAAAGGTTGCATCAATGCCAATACAAATGTGGGGTTTTGTACCACTCTCGGGGTAAGGGAGGAAACAAGTTTTGCATTATCGTACACATAGAGATGGTCTTCATTCTTCTGTATTCATTAACATGCTTGCGACAAGGCCTGGTAGTTTCATTTACTCGATGAATATCGATACTACTCCCATGTAGCCTGACTACGAGAAAAAAGTGAGGGATTTAAATATATTTAAAATCCTTCAAAGTATTAATCCAATTGTTTTTGTCGTTTTGGAAAATTCATTTGCACTTTTGTGACATTAACATACATAGATACTCTATTGTTTTAATGAGTTATGGCAAAGAAGTGAAATTTTCATCACACTATTATTGAAACAATTCTACCTGTCCAAGTTCCCACCAAGTAATCAAAGGACTCAGAATATTGAAAACACTTTCAATATTGAAGATCAATTAAATGTATGAATGAATAGATAACTCGCAAACAGTTATTTTGTAACTTTATTCTGTACTTTTTTTAAATTGAGAGGAATTGCAATGTAAATGGTGATTTATCATAGAATATGACAACTTTCGTCTACCGAGTTTGAATTTGAATTGTTGGAAAATGGATCGAATTGATGAAGTGTGAGAGTTATTAAACAATATTATATTCTGTAATATTGACGATATGGTAAAAATTAACAAACACACTATTATTGATGTTTGAATATATTTACAAGATCTAATGGAAAAAATTTACGTTGACCCAAGCAAATGACAGCTTGAACAAGATGAAATACAACAAAGGAATCAACAATGTGAACTAGTCCATTTCCTTGTGTGTCTTAACATTTTTAGATGCCATTAAAGAAAATGTTCAATTTAACATATTGTTGAAATATAATTGAAAATAAGAATATATTTATCTAGGATAAAGTAAAAAATTATGATTACAAATATAGAATGCTCAAAAACAAATAAATTTTGAAATGTTTAGAAATATTTATGGAAGAAGACTTTATTTTAGAATATAGATATGAATTAAGGAATCTAGTTCAAAAATAGATAGAAACCATAAATAAATAAAATGGGAAATAATTATAAATCAAAAGCATATTATTAGGGATTGGTAAATAAAAATAAAAATAAATAGGAATTTGAGACATTCTAGACTCTCTCTTGCAATTTTTCTGGTTTTCATTGAAGGACAATTCCTAGTTGGATCCTATGTGAAATTTATATTACATTTACTTTTAGAACTTGGAAGAATGAAGAAAATAAGGTCCCTATCATTGAGGGATTTTCCATATGATTGACATGGAATAAGGAGTCCTCTTATATAGATATTAGAGGCATAGGTTTTTCATTAAAATTTTACATTTCTCCTCACATTTGACTTCATCAGAAGGAGCCTTTTAATAAATATATATGGATACATGTTTTAGATATTAATTCTAAGATGATTTAGATAGAAATATTTGATTGCACACCTATTAGATCTACCTTTTAAAAGAAAACGATATACAAAAGTTTTCTCTACAATATCTTAGAACAATATATATATATATATATATATATAGTACAACCATTCAAGGTAGTATCCTAATTGAAGGATACTCTCGTACATTAACTATGACTAATAAATCTATTATTTTAAATAATGATTCCAACCGTAATTCTCAATGGCTATATGATGACCTTCTTTTAGCTAATATTTATGAAGGAATTTTTAAAGAAATGAGTAAGAATTTGTTTGGTATTGAGCTAACCAACCTCTATAATTATCAATATTTAACAATTTGCAATGATCTAATCATGTGTCCAAATTGTATCCATGGAATAGGTAGTAGTGTGATGGATTATTTGATATCAAATATGCTCATGTAAAACCAAAAGGTGTATTTTGATTTTCTAATTTACCATGTTCTTGAACCTTATCATAAAGGAGTAAAAATGTTAACTAAATGTCATATCATATTCAAACAAGATTGAATACCTCTATTATAATTTTATTGAAACCCTCTCTATTTTCATTAGAAATTTATCTATAAAGATACTATGTTAAAATAAATATAGCTTTGTACAATAATTAGTGTAAAATTTCTACAAAATCTATTAAGGATGCTTCCAATGAATCCTTAGCATCTAATATGATAAACATATAGAATATATTAATTAAGAGGAAAAATTCCATTAAATAAATCAAAAGAAATAAAATCTCTTGCGTCTATAAAAGCTAGTTTCTATGAAATTTTTGGGGCATATTTTGACACATTAATCTAAAGAAAATAGTATTATTCACATGAGGGGGTCTAGAATCACTAGCTTAAAAATATTTTTGAATCCCTTATGATCATGGATGATGTTCCAAATATTTCTATAAGGAAGGAAGTTTCTTTTATAGAAGATGTAAAGTTTGAGATTAAGAAAATTACAAATAGGAAAACTAAGCACATCAAAGCATATCTAGCTAAAACATCAATTTGGAGATATTATACACATCCATCACACATCTAACCTATTTTATATAGTATATAATAGGGCTTACCAAAACATTAGAATCAAAGCCTCATTGTCCATAATTTTAAAAGTGGAGATAAAACCAATCCCTTTAATTACATTACAATTATGATTATTAATATTTTAGCCAAGCTATAAAAAATTACTTTGAAATGTAATATTGGTATATGGCTAGAAATCCATAGAAAAAGAGCTAAAGGAAAAGTTAGGTTTAGAGGATTTCATTGAATTGTAGTTCAACATTTTATGATTACAATGATTGTGGGGAATCTTTGCAATAATTAAACTAATATCCTTCTTTTTTCTATTCATTATAGAAAATTATTTGACATAATTCCTAGGAGTAACCTTTGAAATAAGTTATAATATATAAAAGTTCCTTTTGATTTGAGAGATATTATAACAAGTTTTTGTACGAATAGTATTTCCATGGTAAGGAATAAAGATTATAAGATAGGGGGAATCATATGCAATACACAAGTCAATTATGGTTGTCCCTTGTTTCATACCATTTGTGGTATCTACAGTGAGACGCTAGAAGATCATTTAGAAGACGTAATTTATTCCATTCTAATCCTTGTTGGTACTATCTTTTTCCTTCTTATTTATGCAAATGATGTTATTTTTATGGAAAGGAGTCCCTATGATCTTGGTAAGAAAATATGAATCCTTAAGTACTCCTAATATAATATGGATATGGATGTGAACATTGAAAAACCAATGGTTATGATAATTAAATCTAAAGGGATCACCTATAATGCTTTTATATGTGAACAATATTTTGTAGGAAGTTCCTTCATATGAATATCCTGAAATGTTATTCATCAAAATATCCTATGTAGTTATAGTGTTGAGAAAATGATGAATCAATGGGAAAAATCTAATTATGGACTTGAACACAACTATAAATTAATGGACCTTTAGTTATCCGATAATAAATAATTCATTTTGTAACTCTCATCACTCTCATTATCTTATATGGACGTGATATTTTGGTATGTGATATATCTACAGAATGCTGAAGACAAATAGTCAAAATCAAAAATAATTTTTTAATTTCTAATATCAAAATTAAAGGAAATATACCCTATCCTATCTTCCTTATATGTTAGGTCCTTGTACTACTAGCGTAACCGCTTATTGTTATTAGTGCAACCCCCTTACTATATTATTATGCCCATATAGTCCCCATGTTGTTATTGTTATTCCCCATTGAATCCCACTATTATTATTGTTGCGCCCCTACAATATTATTGTTAGGTAGGCTCTGATTGTATTGGGACCCCTTAGACTCCGATATATAGAAAGGAGGTCTTGTCATTTGTATCATCCAAGAATTGTTCATTTGTGTAATGTAAAGGAGGTTTCCCCCTCGAAGAGGCTGATTTGGAATTCGTTGATCTATATGTCCTATCCTTTCGGGACCTGGTTTCATAACATTTGGTATTAGAGCTTTAGATTCTAGGTTTTCGTTGCTCAAACAGGTCATCGTGGAATTTTTGATATAACATTTTCTCTACAAAGATTCTAAAGCTACAGACAAAACCCATTTGAGCCAAAATCGTTTTGAACCTCAGGTCCGAATTTCAAATCTTTTGTCCCTATATTTGTGGAGATATGATTTCGGGAAGTTGGGGTTTTTGCAAGCTCCAGAATTCCATCGCAAATAGTTCATCATGGAATGTTCACTGTAATTTTTTTTGACGAAGTTTCAGAATCTGAAATTAAACCCCATTTGATACAAAATCTTAAGGAAGCTCGGGCCTAAATTTCAGATTTTTTCCACTATATTTTTCGAGATATGGTCCAAGGCATTTAGGGTTTTTTCAGGCCCCCGAAATACATCCCAAACAGGTGATCTCGGGAAAATCATCATAAATTTCTTTCCAAGCATTAGATTGAAATTTCCTAAAAGGTTAAAGAAACAGGACGGTGTATAGTTTTTTGTGTATCAGTTTCAATTCCTAAGGTCGAAATAATGCCATGTGGAACTTTGTACAAATTTTCTCTACTGAACTAGTCTAGAATGAGGTCATCATGGGAGATTTATCATAACTCTTCCTTGGAGAATTCAATATTGATAAGAATTGTGGTGTTGGAAATATGACTCAGAGGGATACCGCAGGACACAATTTCAGATGTTGGAGATCTAAAATTACAGATACACACCAGATTCAATATCAAGCTCCTATAAAGTGAAAGAAAAGTGTGTAGTTTTTTTAAAGTTTTGCATAAGTTCGGTTGAAAAAATAGTTTTAAGGAATTCAAAGTTCATGGAAGTTGTGATGGATGGTATAGAAGAAAAACTTAAAGGAAACATGGAATATTTGACGACATATTTGACAAAGTTACTACAAGAAATGCTTACTGATGGTGAAAGGGTAGTAAAGGAAACTCATGATGAGAACAAAAGAAACGTTAATCATGATTTCATAGACTCTTACGTTGGATTGAAGACCCACTCTATTCCAAACATCGATATGAGGAAGTTTGATGGAAAGGATCCTGTAACATGGATACTACAGATGAAGCAATATTTCAATCTCCATAATGTGCAAAACACGCAAAAGGTATGCATTGTAACTTTATATTTGGAAGCAAATCAGTTTGTATGGTATTGATGGCTTTGCTCTTGTAAGCATTTTATCACTTGGGAAATTTTTATGAAAGAAATAATAGCACATTATGAGGATACAAAAAGCAACACATCTTTTAGCCAATTGATAAATCTCAAACAAAATGGTTCAATGATGGAGCACATTGAGGACTTCCAAAAATTGAATATAAGGGTAAAAGGTATTCGAGAGGAGCATATGATTTATGTGCTAAAGGATAACATCCAAAATGAGGTTCACCTTTGGGAACCTGATTCATTGGAGAAGGCATTCAGGCTAGAAAGAAATATGGAAAGCAAAATTATGGCAACAAGGAAGCCTACCACTCACAACTATAAAGATGGAAGTGTTGTTTCTCCTAGCCTTTGACCACCTACAAGGTTAACACCACAAAAATTGGAAGAAAAAAGACAAAAGGGCTTTGTTAAAATTGTGATAGAAAATACACTAAAGGTCATAATTGTTCTGAGAAGAAATCAATTTACATAGATGGGGAAGAGGAGTAAGAAATGGAACAAGAAATGTCAAAAGAAGAGGATATAGAGTAGGAAGCAATCCCAGAGAATGAAGAAATGAATCTGACCATATCTTGTAATGCATTGACAAGAATTAGCACTCCTCAAACTCTCAAGATCGAAAGGCATATGAAGAAGAAAAAGGTAATAGTGTTGATTGATATGGGTAGTACCCATAATTTTCTTCATTGTAAGATAGCCAAGGAATTTAATTGCTTCCTACATGCAACACCAGAGTGTTAAGTAATGGTTGCAATGGAGGAACCATAAATTTCTCTAGAAAGTGCCATAATATCAAGCTATCCATGGGATAATATGTTTTCAATAGTACAATGCTTTCCATTCCAATGGGTGGTGTAGATGTTGTACTAGAAGTCCAATGGCTACAATCTTTGGGTACGATAGGTTTTAATTTTCAAGAACTTTTCTTCAATTTTTTTTTGGGAAGGAAAGGATGTTGCATTGAGGGGTATCGAAGGGAAACCGGGAAACATAATTAGCTCTAATAGCATGACAAAGCTTCTAAAGAAAGAACAGCGAGGTGTAATTGCAAAATTATCTTCACTAGAGGTTCCCACATCGAAATCATCTATTTAAATACATCTCCAAAACATTTTGGACAATCATTCCAAGGTATTTGAGACTTCCTAAGGCCTCCCACCTATTTGTGATCATGATCATGTTATTCATTTAATTTCAGGAAGTGTTAACCCAAACATCATGCCTTACAGATATCCATATGCCCAAAAGAGTGAAATTGAATGTATGGTTATAGAAATGCTAGAGGTTGGTATAATTCAACCTAGCAAAAGTTCTTTCTCTTCTCCAGTGGTATTGGTACACAAGAAAGATGGATCATGGTACATGTGTCCACATTATAGGGATCTGAACAAGCTTGCTATTAAAGATAATTTTCCCATTCCTGTCATTGATGAATTATTGGGTGAATTACATGGAGAAATTTACTTCACCAAGTTGGATCTTCATTTAGGATATCATCAAATCCAAATGAAGACTTAAGATATTCCAAAAACAACATTTAGAACTTATGAGGGTAATTATGATTTTTTGGTCATGCCTTTTGGCCTTACCAATGCATGTTATACATTTCAAGGTTTGATGAATTCCATTTTCAAACCCTTAGAAAATTTGTGTTAGTATTTTTTGATGATATACTAAGCTACATAAAGTTTTGGAAGGATCATGTTCAACATGTTGACACAGTGCTTAAATTATTGGACGAGAAAAAATTATGTGCAAAAGGCTCCAAATGTTTCTTTGGAGTAGAAGGGGTGGAATATTTGGGTACTCAGTTAGCTCATAGCTCATCTTATGATCCTTAATCTAATGGGAAAACTAAGATAGTGAAAAATTGTTTGGAGGGATATCTTCGTTGCTTTGTTTATGATAAACAGTGACAATGGGTCAAGTGGTTGCCTCTGGCTGAATGGTGGTGTAACACTTCCTTCCATACTGTAGTAAAAATGACCCCATTTATGGCATTTTATGGATATCATCGACCCTCCATCACATCATCTTTAAAAGAAAATTCTAAGGTTCAAGCAGTGGAAGATCACATTGAGCATCAACAACAAGTTCTCAAACTCTTAAATGATAACCTCACTTTGGTTTAGAATAGAATGAAACAATGGGCAAGTCAACATCACAGTGAAAGAAGTTTTGATGTAGGTGACTAGGTATTTCTATGACTACAACCATACAAACAAATGTCCCTCAACCAAGCTAAGAAGGATAATAAATTATCACCAAAGTATTATGGTTTGTACAAGGTGTTATAAAACATTGGTACTATGGCATACAAATAGGAGCTTCCTGCATCTTCACAAGTGCGCCCAATTTTCCATGTTTCATGCTTAAATAAGCTTATACGTGAGAAGATCCCAGTTCAAATAGTATTGTCAGAACTTGATGAGGAAGGAAAAATCATATTCGAACTAGAAGAAGTCATAAAAACAAAAAATTGATAGCTATGAAATCAATCAATTTTAGAGTATCTCATCAAGTGGAAGAACTTACCTGCTGAAGATTCCACATGGGAGGATGAGAATATTATACATAAGCATCTAGAACTACTCAAGCGTTCATGACAACACTTTTTGATGTAGAGGGGTATGTTAGGTCCCTATACTACTAGTGTAATTCCTTATTGTTATTAGTGCAACCCCCTTATTTTATTATTGTGCCCATATAATCCCCATGTTATTATTATTATGCCCCAGTCAAGCCCACTATTGTTATTGTTGTGCCCCTAGAATATTATTGATATGTAGGCTCTGATTGTATTGAGACCCCTTAGACTCCTATATAGAGAAAGGAGGTCTTCTCATTTGTATCATCCAAGAATCTTTCATTTGTGTAATGTAAATGAGGTTGCCCCCTTAAAGAGGCTAATTTTGAAGTTGTTGATCTATATGTTCTATATTTTTAGGAGCTGGTTTCATAACATTATAGAATTAATACTTTCCATGACTTAGATCATTGCAAAAACAAAATAAACAACATCTATGATAAGAAGCTCACCAAAATTTATTTAATATGTAACCAGAATCATGAACTAGTCATGTTATAATGGAGAAAAGATTCCAAATATTGGATAAATCATTAG
This sequence comes from Pinus tabuliformis, assembly GCA_031772625.1. NCBI lineage: Eukaryota > Viridiplantae > Streptophyta > Pinopsida > Pinales > Pinaceae > Pinus > Pinus tabuliformis. The sequence continues at coordinate 828,858,164 of CM062808.1, forward strand.
TGAGTTCACAAAGGTTTCATTTTGCTAAATATCAGCAATAAAGAATTATGGCAAATTTATGGTGTAATAAAGAATTGAAGGATAATATAACGAGGTATTTATCCCTATTATAGAATATCAATAGTATCTCTCAATTTTGAAGAGTGTAAAGAAGAAAATAAACATTGTTTAAATAAGAACAAACTCTCACAACCTACAGAGTGAAACCAGGGATCGGGAAATTCCAAAAACATTATGAACCAAAAGATTCTACCATCTTTATGACACTAAAATGGTTAAATATGAAAAACCCTCTCTCTCAAAATATCCTATCTATACCTAAACTAGATCTCAATTTCAAAATGTTACTCACAATATTGACCATCCTAAACTTTGTCATCAAAACTATAGTAATATTTGAATGCTTTTCTAAATAATGTTTAGATGAAAAACACAAACCCTCCCCCAAATCAAATCTTATATTTAGAAACCTCCAAAAAGATCATCGTCGCACTAGTAGCAAGAGGACACAATTTCCTGTAATTTTGTAAATTGTAAATGAATCCCTGAAGCCCCTAGAAGGTGTGTCATGACAAGACGAAGTGGTTTTATTTTTTCAATATTTAGGAAGCCTGTTAATTTTCTCAGGTAGTGATCCAAATTGGATCCGAGAAGAGTTATCAGAGAACCATGACTATATCAGGTCAGGACAGGCTTCAAAGAATTACGAGCAGTGACCAGAAACACCTCTAAACAGTGGCAGTTAGTAGCCAGCGTGGAACGATGAGGACCACGGTCAAAGTGCACTGACCGAGGCCCATGGAGACTGCGTAGGAGGTGAAACTAGCCCCTGGAAAGCCCGGATTGCGAAAAGGAGGCAGTTTTTGACACGCAAAACCCCTCGAGAAGGAGAGGCCCGAAGTGCTCGGTCGCATGGGAGCCAAGAAAACCGTGGGGAAAATGCTAAAGGCTAAGGCGGGAACTGCACTCCAAAAAACAACGATATTTATCGGGGGCACCCTTGGGCGGTAAGTAGATTTGGCGAAAACGGAGTGATTCCACTCAGCGCCTGACACATGGCAAGTGGAGGAGAGAGAAAACCACCGCTCATCGTGTACTAATAGTCTAGCAAGTTAACAACACAATTTTCGAATGACATCAGATCTGGAGGCCCCAGATTTAAAGGTTTAGATCGCGCCTGATGGGGAAACTAGAATTGACAGGGGAATAAGCCATGATCTATAAGAATTTGAGGTACGATTTGACTACCATGGTGGCAGAGGACGCATTCCACGACGTAACCGAAGAATTGAACCGACGAGGGAAAAGATGGTGTAGTTTGCAGGAGGACAAGTGGCCACTCCCTGTGAGCCTGATGATGACGCTGAAACAGGGAACTCCAAGCAAAGTTGTAGCAGGTGATCCGATGGAAGTGGAAGGGGAATCGAATAGCCATAAGCTTGAATGGCTTTAAAGCCATGAACAGACAAAGTAGAAGACACCAGAAGATAGAAGACAGAGAAAGAGAAGAAAGGAAAGAAGACAGCGAAAATGAAGAAAAGACAGTGAAGCAAAAAAAAAGCAGAAGGAAGATAGAGGACCGAGCTGACCAAAGGTATTGTCGAGCACCAGAGAGCTTGAGAGATTCAAGCCAACCTTGAGAGGATCTGTCAGGACTGAGCACCACGCTGGGCTCCTTCCATTAAAGACCAGAGAGGTCGAAGAGCTAGTGAGGAAAAGAGTTTGTGCACTCTAGTGGCTTGGGGAATCCAAGAACCACCCTGCCAAGCAAATTCTTTTTTAGGAGACTCATATTAAGCTCCTTCATTGTAATTCTCTGCTTTAAGACACAATAAAAGAAGCACACCATTTACAGCTAGACTGGAGATATAGCCTAGAGATGTAGCCCTGGAGGATAGGGTGAACTCCTTATTAAATTCTTGTGTTCTTATATTTGCTTACTGTATTTCTCTGCTGCTTTCCATTTCAGTGTCTGTGTATTTGAAATTAGATCGATCCTTTGCCTAAATAACATAGACACACACTAGCACATGAGTTTGTAATACCTTCATTTAATAAATATTTAACTGAGATCACTCATAGGGTGATTTTTCAAATCTAGTGCTATCAGAGCTTTAGGCTGTAAGGTTAGACAAGCTTGTGTTGGTTTAGCTGTTGGATGCTCACTAGATCAAAGCTCAAATTAGGAGAAGGAGAGTTGGTCGAAACTAATCCTGAAATTGGGAGAGTCTATCCTCAGAAGATAATGTTAGAGGAAGGTTCTGTGGGACCAGACCCTCAATGTAGGAAATAATACTGAGAGGGGGGATGAATTAGTATTATCTAATTCTTTTAATCAATCTTCCTTATTTGTTCTTTGAATTATTTTTGCATGTCAATACCATAAAATAATGAGCATGAACAAGGAAAAATAGATAGTCACACCAAAGAACACAAGATGTAAGGTGGAAACCCAATGTGGGTGAAAACCACCTGCTGCAATATCTCTCTATCTTCTTTCAACTTAGAAACTTATTTTACAATGGTTTTGTACTGGTGCAGTCCTTTACCAGTAAGCAGGCTGCAACCTGCAGAGAGCTACAACTCTCTCTCTCTCGTTTTCCAGTCTCTCCTGGAAGGGAGCTACAACCCCCTACTTCTTTTCATAAAGCATCAATTGAACATCAAGTACATGAAAGTTATAGTTCACTACAATTATCAGATCAGCAATAACAGAACTAACCCAGAACACCTTATCAACAGAAAAATTCAATCAACAGAACTTTTTAAGACAGGTACGAAGTTTTCCCTTCTGTGGCTTGCGTCGCGACACAGTTCACCTTCTGCTTTCCTGCGTCTACCCGCAGAGATCCTTCTGCCGCACTGCGTGCCCACGCACTGTTCCTTGAACTGCGCTGCGTACTGTTACTGCAGGGACGCACCCAAAGATACTATCGCGCCGCGTACTGTTACTGCAAGGACGCACCCAAAGACATTATCGCGCCGCGTACTTTTACTATGCGGACGCACCTGAACCTTAGTCGCTATGCGTACCCACGCAGCTCTTCTTCTTCTGCTCTGCGTACCCACGCAGCTCTTCTTCTTCTGCTCTGCGTACCGACGCAGGTATCCTTTTTCTGCTCTGCGTACCAACGCAGATCTCCTGTTTCTGCACTGCGTCCTGACACAGATCTCCTGTTTCTGAACTGCGTACCCACACAGCTCTTCTGTTAAACACCTGCATCCTTCTGATTAGGACCGAATAGGCAGTCCACCAGAGTGGCACAGTTGCTCAGATCTGATCATGCACTCGAGAGATCACCCTTCACAGATTCGCCTTCAACTTCCCTTTCATATAGATCAAGCTTTTTAGACCATAACCCAATATTTCAGATCTAAAGATATTCAATTGCAAAAGATGCTTAGCCAAGTGATCTCCTTTGCTTTATATAGGCAAGCTCCTCCTAAAATCATGGAACAATACCACGAGCCGACACCATAATAACCCAAAACCGTCGGCTAAATACCAAGAGTAAAACATAAGAAACCCCATGTGTGCTTTTCTCTGCCTTGAAATGTGTGTACTGGGGGGACGCACCTCCTGAACGACTGGCCTGCATATCTGGACGCGGTCCCTGCATGGTGTACCTGCGGGTACGCACCTTATGATCTGATTTCCTGCGTACTTCTTTATTTTCAACAAAATGAGGGCCTTGCCACGGGAGTTGCCATCAAGTACAACATTTGTAACATATAGCCATACCAGAAACATAATGCCAACAATCTCCCCCTTTGGACTTGATGGCAACCTCACAAACTTCTTCAGCTTCATTCTCCCCCTTTGACATCAAGGGCAAAGGGGTATGCTCCCCCTAAGGACATGCTCCCCCTGAATATGAACCAGATCTGCAACAAAGAACCATAATCCACCATGAAAGAGATAGAGACATATTGCAGCTATTTCCAAGATCTCCTTCTGACCATCCTCCATAATGCCAACAATGCATTATATGCTCCCCCTGAACCTGTACCATCAATCAGAAAAGGTTCAACAATAAGATGATGCATCAACAACCCCCAGCTTTTGCCTGAGGTATTCAAAAGTGTCCCTGGTCAATGGTTTGGTGAGAATATCAACAACTTGTTCCTTAGAAGGAACATACTCCAACTTGACCTTCTGTTCAAGTACTTGCTCCCGGAGAAAATGGTACTTGATTGGTATGTGCTTGGTTTTTGAATGCATAACCGGATTCTTTGAAATGCTGATTGCACTTGTGTTATCACATAAGATGGGGATAGGTGGTGTACAAGTGATTTGAAAATCTTGCAAAGTCTGCATCATCCAAAGAAGTTGAGTGCAACAAGATGTAGCAGCAACATATTCCACTTCAGCTGTAGACAAGGCAATCGAACTCTGTTTCTTGCTGAACCAAGATACCAGTCTGGAACCCATAAAGAATGCACCACCACTTGTGCTTTTCCTGTCATCCACGCTTCCAGCCCAATCTGCATTTGTATAAGCATGAAGTGTAAGATCTGTATCTCTAGGATACCATAAGCCATAATTTTGAGTCCCTTGAAGATATTTGAAAATTCTCTTCACTGCCTGAACATGAGTCTCCTTCGGATTTGCCTGAAATCTTCCAACTATTCCAACTGCATGCATGATGTCCGGTCGGGTACCTGTCAAATAAAGTAAACTTCCAATCATAGATCTGTAGGTTGGTTGATGTACTGCTGCAGATTCATCATTTGCACTGAGGCTACATCCTGTGACCATGGGTGTACATACTGGTTTTGCATCTTCCATACCATATTTCTTCAAAATCTGTTTGAGATACTTGGTTTGAGATAAAAAGATTCCTCCTTCTTTTTGTTGGATTTGCAAACCAACGAAATATGTCAGTTCTCCTAACAAAGACATTTCAAATTCTTTCTGCATGACTGAGGCAAAGCTTTGACTCATAGCTTCTTCATTGCTCCCAAAAATAATGTCGTCTACGTACACAACAAGTATTAGCAACTTGTCATTTTCAACTTTTATATAAAGATTGCTATCTGCTGATCCTTTTGAAAAACCTTGTTGATGAAGATATTTGTCCAAACGGTAGTACCAAGCCCTTGGAGCTTGTTTGAGACCATAGAGAGCCTTTTTCAATCTGCATACAAGTTTTGGATCATTTCCAAGAATGAACCCATCTGGCTGTTCAATGTATACTTCTTCTTCCAGGTCTCCATTCAGAAAGGCTGATTTCACGTCCATTTGAAATTCTTTGAAGTTTTGAAAACTTGAGAGAGCAAGGAACATTCGGATGGCCTCAAGTCTTGCAACAGGAGCAAAGGTTTCTTCAAAGTCTATTCCTTCTTGTTGCGCATACCCTTTACAAACAAGTCTGGATTTGTTTCTAATTACTTCTCCGTTTTCATTCAATTTGTTTTTGAAGACCCATTTTGTTCCGATAACATTCTTATCCTTTGGTCTAGGAACCAGCTCCCAAGTGTTGTTCTTTTCGATTTGCTCAAGTTCTTCATCCATTGCTTTCACCCAACATTCATCTTTGCATGCTTCTTTCACATTTTGTGGTTCAGTAGAGGAGAGTAATGCCAAATAGCTTGAAGCTTCTGCGACTGTTCTTCTTGTTTGTACACCTGCTTCTTTCTGCCCCATAATCTGAGATTCTGGATGATTCTTCTGAACATATCTGGATGGAGTCTTTTCTTCTATTCTTGTTTGCTCTTCTGGTTCTTCTTGAGGTTCTTCTTCTTCATTATTCTGTCGTTGGGGGTAGCCTTCATCTTCTTCTTCATGATGTACTTGCCTAGGAATGTATCCCTTCTCATCAACCACTACATCAATGCTGTCAACAATTCTGCCAAGTCTTTTATTGTAGCATTTGTATGCTTTGCTATATGGAGAGTAACCAAGAAGAATGCCTTCATCTGCTCTAGGTTCAAGTTTGCCAAGATGCTCATCAGTATTCTTGATATAGCATTTTCTCCCAAATATTTTGAAGTGCTTTACCGAAGGAGTCTTACCACTCCATAGCTCATGAGGAGTTTGAGTGCTGTTCACCCGGACATTTGTTTTGTTGAGAATAACAACCGCAGCATGTGCAGCTTCACCCCAGAAAGTTGCGGGAGTTCCTGATTCATCAAGCATAGCACGAGCCATTTGTTGGACTGTTCTGTTCATTCTTTCCACAACTCCATTTTGCTAAGGAGTTCTAGCTGTAGAGAATTCTCTTCTTATCCTATGTTAAAATCGAAAAATTCATTTGTGGTAAACTCCCCACCTCTGTCGGATCTGAGGCACTTAATTTTGTGACCTGATTCATTTTCAACCAAGGCTTTGAAGGATTTGAATTTTTCGAATGCTTCATCTTTGTGCTTCATAAGTCCTAGCCAGAAAAACCTGGAGAAATCGTCAATGAATAACATCAAGTATTCTTCTCCTCTAGGTGTTCTTTTCCTGAATGGATCGCATGTATCTGTATGAAATAGCTCAAGAGGCATGCTAGTTGATCCTTCCTTCTCTGGAAAGTTAGTTCTGGTTTGTTTTCCAAACTGACATGATTTGCATATGGTGTTGTCAGGAATTTTGATATCTGGAAGATCACGAACTGCCTAATATTTGCATGCTTTCCTTATTTGTGAAAAGCTTAGATGCCCCAACCTCCGATGCCATAACCAGTGCTCATCATCCTTGCTCAGATAGCATTGTTGTTGTCCTTCTTCAAATATGTACAGATTATTTGGAGTTCTTTTGCCTTTGATCACTGTTTTACCTGTATCAAGATCACGAACAAGACATCCATTTGATCTGAATATAACCTCGGTTCTTTGATCACACATTTGGCTGACACTTAGAAGATTATGCTTCAATCCATCAACATACAAAACATTTCCAGCCTTGACCTTTTCTTTTAACTGAGCAATGCCCTTTCCTTTTATAGTTGCAGGAGTATCATTTCCAAAAGAGACTTTCTTTCCCTTTTCTAGAGCAGAATAAGACTCGAGTTTTTCTTTATCACCTGTCATATGCTTCGAACATCCACTGTCAATATACCATAGATTTTCCTGTCCCTCTGCATAAAATGCTATCCCACATCTTTCTGTTTGAGGTTCTTTTATTCTCCATGTTTTGGTGCTTGAGGCTTGTTCCTTTTTCTGCTGAAACCTGCTCCTGCATTCAGAGTCTTCATGACCAAAGTTATTGCAAATAGAACATTCAACTTCATTTTCAAGAACCGAAAAGTTGTTATAGGTCCTTTTTGTAATCCCTGTCATACTTCTTTGCTTTTGAGCTTCCCTAGTCATGATCGTTTTATATGCAACACATTGAGCTGCTTTGTGACCAAAGTTATGGCAAGAAAAACATTGTCCATTGAAGAAACTTCTGCGGTTATTGAATCTACCAGCCAACTGATTGTAGTTTCTATTTTCATCTATTCTTGAACCAAATTGAGAAGATTTTACCTGTGGCTGGTTGTAGCTTTTGTTCACCCTTAAGATGGATTTCCCTTGATAGTTTCTGTTTGTAATTCGTTCCTGCTTTACCTGTTGATCTTCTTTGTTCTTTTGCTCATTTCTTCTTGCTGCATCAAGATAACTTTTTGAGGTGGATGCTTGAGAAGTTTCTCCATTATAGCCCAGACCTGTCTTGTTTAGAGGAGACCGCTGCACATTGATAATCTCATCCAAAGTTTAAGATCCTTTGACAAACTTGAGATTAATAGCTTTTGTTTTCTCAATCTCTTTTCTAAGACCAACAATTTCACCTTCTAATTTTTCAAGATGTTTTTCCTTTTCATCAATTTGAAATTGTAGAGTATCAATGATCATGTTCTTTTCTTCTATACATCTCTTGAGTCTAGTAATTTCATCATAAAGGTTATCCACATCTACAACATCCATATAATCATCATCTTCAAATGCCATTAACAACTTATATTCATTACCTTGTTCATCTTCATCACTGTTTGATAGACCATCACTATCTTCATGAGTGTAGTAGCTTTTCTTATTTACGTTATGTTTCTTGTTCCATCTAGCAGGTTCCTTTCCTTTATCCTTATAAGGACATTTTGCAGCATAATGACCTACTCTTCCACAAGCAAAGCATTTAAAAGGTAACTTACCTTTGAACCTTCCAGAACCCCTTTGAAGATTTCTAACAAAATTTGATTCTTCTTCCTCTTCTTCTGGGACGTGGCTTGCTTCATAATAATCTCCTTTGCCTGATGCCTTGAAAGCAGCTTCTCTTCTGTCTGATGGACCTCCCTTTCTCATTTCATAAGCAGTTAGAATTCCATGTAGCTGAGACATAGTAAGAATTCGTAGATTTTCCTTTTCTTCTATTGCAGATACTTTAGATTCAAACTTGGGGGACAATGATCTTAGAACCTTTTCAACCACAATAGCCTCTTTTATTTCTTCACCCAAATTTTTCATAAAATTAAAAACCTCATCTACCCGAAGAAAATAGTTAGCCACACTTTCATCATTATACATTTTGAGAGTCTCATACTGAATTCTGAGAGTTTGATGTTTAGCACGCTTTACCTGTTCATCTCCTTCATAGCTCGTGACAATTTTGTCCCATATCTCTTTTACGGATTTATAGTGCATTGCCTTCATGAATTCTGATTGAGATATACATCCTAATAGAGTACTGACTGCTTTCGCATTTGTTTCATACTTCTTTTTCTCGGCTGTATCTGTAGGAGCAGCTGAAGGAAAAGCATAGCCTGTCTCTACGATGTCCCAAACTTCTGTACCAAGAGATTGAAGATAGGCAGTAACTCTTACCTTCCAATAATTGAAGTTTGTCCCATCAAAAACCGGTGGCCTGATTGATGCTTCTCTCTCGTAGTTGCTCATGATGGACGATCTACCTTCAAGCGATCAAGCTTCTCTGAAGGACCTGCTCTGATACCAATTGTAGGAAATAATACTGAGAGGGGGGGTGAATCAGTATTATCTAATTCTTTTAATCAATCTTCCTTATTTGTTCTTTGAATTATTTTTGCATGTCAATACCATAAAATAATGAGCATGAACAAGGAAAAACAGATAGTCACACCAAAGAACACAAGATGTAAGGTGGAAACCCAATGTGGGTAAAAACCACCTGCTGCAATATGTCTCTATCTTCTTTCAACTTAGAAACTTCTTTTACAATGGTTTTGTACTGGTGCAGTCCTTTACCAGTACGCAGGCTACAACCTGCAGAGAGCTACAACTCTCTCTCTCGTTTTCCAGTCTCTCTTGGAAGGGAGCTACAACCCCCTACTTCTTTTCATAAAGCATCAATTGAACATCAAGTACATGAAAGTTACAGTTCACTACAGTTATCACATCAGCAATAACAGAACTAACCCAGAACACCTTATCAACAGAAAAATTCAATCAACAGAACTTTTTAAGACAGGTACGCAGTTTTCCCTTCTGTGGCCTGCGTCGCGACGCAGTTCACCTTCTGCTTTCCTGCGTCTACCCGCAGAGATCCTTCTGCCGCACTGCGTGCCCACGCACTGTTCCTTGAACTGCGCTGCGTACTGTTACTGCAGGGACGCACCCAAAGATACTATCGCGCCGCGTACTGTTACTGCAGGGACGCACCCAAAGACATTATTGTGCCGCGTACTTTTACTATGCGGACACACCTGAACCTTAGTCGCTCTGCGTACCCACGCAGCTCTTCTTCTTCTGCTCTGCGTACCGATGCAGGTATCCTTTTTCTGCTCTGCATACCGACGCAGATCTCCTGTTTCTGCACTGCGTCCCGACGCAGATCTCCTGTTTCTGCACTGCGTACCCACGCAGCTCTTCTGTTAAACACCTGCGTCCTTCTGATTAGGGCCGAATAGGCAGTCCACCAGAGTGGCACAGTTGCTCAGATCTGATCATGCGCTCGAGAGATCACCCTTCACAGATTCGCCTTCAACTTCCCTTTCATATAGATCAAGCTTTTTAGACCATAACCCAATATTTCAGATCTAAAGATATTCAATTGCAAAAGATGCTTAGCCAAGTGATCTCCTTTGCTTTATATAGGCAAGCTCCTCCTAAAATCATGGAACAATACCACGAGCTGACACCATAATAACCCAAAACCGTCGGCTAAATACCAAGAGTAAAACATAAGAAACCCCACGTGTGCTTTTCTCTGCCTTGAAATGTGTGCACTGGGGGGACGCACCTCCTGAATGGCTGGCCTGCGTATCTGGACGCGGTCCCTGCATGGTGTACCTGCAGGTACGCACCTTATGATCTGATTTCTTGCGTACTTCTTTATTTTCAACAAAATGAGGGCCTTTCCACGAGAGTTGCCATCAAGTACAACATTTGTAACATATAGCCATACCAGAAACATAATGCCAACACTCAATTCATAGAGAGTTTCCTAGCCATAAAGTCCATGGTAGAATAAATGGATAGGGACTTTAGAAAACATAAGGATGAAGACTTATCAGGTTCCAGACAAGAAAAAGAAGAAGATGAATCTCACTCCCATGACCACTCCAAAGGAGAAGGGAAAGAGGAAAGCTTTCTCACACCTTCTAATAGCCCTGTGCATAACAAGAAAGCATCTTTGATCAAATTTGATGTTAAATTTTATTTTCCTATATATGATGGAGAGCTAAATGCAGAAAAGTTGGACAATTGGAGTAGACAAATTGATGTTTATTGTAGAGTATAAAACATCAAATTAGACAAGAGAAAGATCCAGCTGGCAAGCCTATGCCAAGGAGGCACTGCCTTGGTTTGGTGGGAAGGCAAAACCCAAGCTGATATGAAAATACATGGCAAGACTATCTCTGTTTAGAGTGAATTTATTTTTGCAATCAAAACGTAGTTCTATCCATTGGCCTACATGCAACAAGGCATGATGAATTGGCAAACTCTTCGCAGTTGAAGGGGCAAAGTGTGCAAGGGTACAGTCAAGAATTTAGAAAGAGAGCATTGATTCTAGGAATCTCATTAGACTCACCAGAAACTCCATTGAAGTACATTGGTGGTCTACACAGCTACATGAGGCATACCATCCTCATGTTTAATCCCACTAGTATAGATGAGGTATCTATATAAGGTACTCATCCAAAAGCTAAAGGAAAGAATGGAAATCTAGAAGTTGGGGGACCATCCCAACCCACTGTAAGTAAGAGCAAGGAGAAGAGAAAGTAGAAGTGGAAGGCAAGGAAGGCTAACACTACACAAAAGAGCAAAGCTTCAAGCACTCACTGTAAAAATGATGGGCATGATGATGAGCATTGTTGGATTCTACATCAAGAGCTGAGGCCTAGGAATTTTGAGGACAAGAAGAAGAAGATTGTTGCAACTATTCAGAAATATTTGGGGTCAGACTTGGGAGATGAAACAACCATTGCAGCCACATGTATAAAAGGTAAGAATTCTAAAGCATCTACTAGTAATTTTTCTCAATCTATTATTGATGAAGAGAATGAGAGAAAAAGACATGAGCTTTTCCATATTTGAGTTGTTTCCAAAATCAAAAGATTGATACTTTGTTTGATAGTGGCTCACAAGTAAATTTAATTTCTGAAGCAATTGTAAAGAAATTGGGATTAGCAACTACACCTCACAAGAAACCATACCCATTAGGATGGTTGAATGATAAAGCACAACTACAAGTGACTAGACAGTGCAAACTCAAGTTTTCTTTTGGGCTAGCATTTGTAGATGAGGTGGAGTTAGACATAATTCCTTTGGATATATGTGGAATTGTTTTAGGAAGTCCTTACTTGTATGATGGAAAAGCTATTTTCTATAGAGTTTAGAACAAGTAACTACTTGTTAAAGATGGAATCGAATACTTTGTAAGAGCTCATAAGCTTAAGAATAATTATACTCTCATAAACTTAGGGTAGATGAAAAGAATGATAAATTCATGCAAACAATTCTTACTGATGGTTGTAAAGGAAAAGAAACCTTATAAAACCAATGTATTTGAGGGCTGTAATGCTAAACAGCAAGCTGATATAGAAAAGGTTGTTTCATAGTATGATATCTTTTTTCAAGAACCTAAAGGTCTATCACCGAAAAAGGAAATAGTACATGAAATTATTTTGCAGCAAGATGTTCCATTGCCTAACATTGGAATGTACAGGTTGTCTGCTTTAGAGAATGCTGAAATCAAGAAGCAGGTGCAGGAGTTGCTTGAGAAAGGGTTCATCAGGCCTACCACATCATCATGTGGGTCACCAATCGTTTTGGTGAGAAAGAAAGATGGCTCGTGGATAATGTGCATTGACTATCGAGCATTGAATAAGATAAAAATAAAAAATCATTATCCCCTTCCTCGCATAGATGATCTTTTGGATCAATTGAAAGAAGTTGTTTATTTCACCAAGATAGACTTGCACAGTGAATACCATCAGGTCAGGGTTGCAGAACAAGATGCATGGAAGACTGCTTTCAAGATGAAGCAGGGATTGTATGAGTAGCTGGTTATGCCTTTTTGCTTAACTAATTCTCCTGTTACTTTCATGAGATTAATGAATGATGTACTCAGACCTTTTCTTGATGATTTTGTTATTGTGTATCTGGATGACATTTTGATTTTTACTAAAACGTGGGAAGAACACTTAAAGCATGTTAAGCAGACATTATATGTTTTGAGAAGAGAAAAACTTCATGTTAAACTCTCAAAATGTGAATTTGGCAAAACATCTCTAAATTACTTGGGTCATATACCAGGGGGTGGTGAATTGAAAATAGATCCCTCTAAAGTGGCAATCATTGTAAACTAGCCTAAACCCAAGTCTGCTACAGAAGTGAGAAGCTTCTTAGGAGCAGCACAATATTGGAAGAAGTTCATTTCTAACGTTTCCTCAATTGCAGCTCCCTTACATGCTTTAACAGGATTGAACAAGGTGTTTCAATGGGGAGGCAAACATCAGAAAGCCTTCGACACCTTGGAAGAAAAGATTAGTACAACACCTGTACTAACACTGCCTGGTCTTCAAAGACCATTTGAGATCCAAATAGATGCCAGTGACTATTCCATGGGAGAAGTGTTGACACAACACGATAAACCCATATGTTATCATTCCGAGACTTTTAATCCTACAGTAGTTAACTATCCTACATATGACAAAGAACTGTATGCATTAGTTCAGAGTGTGAAAAAGTAGAAACATTACTTAATGGGCAAAGAGACAGTAATACATACTGATCATCAACCACTTCAATATCTACACTCCAAAACTAAGTTGCAGCAATCAAGACACTACAGATGGATGGGTTTTTTACAACAGTTTCATTTAGTCATCAGATATAAAAAGGGCATACATAATAAAGTTTTGGACATGTTATCTAGACCCATTATAAATGCATCTACTATACTTAAGCATAATTCCGTGCTACATGAAATCCACATTGAACAATACGCTCAAGATATAGACTTTAGAGATGTATATGCAACTTTGAGTCAAGGCAAATGGGTAGAAGAATTGGATTGTCATGTAAAGGACCAACTCTTATACCATTGTGGGAAACTTTACATTCCACAAACTGAGAGAGTAAAGATAATTATAGAAGCACACACTTCTCTGATATCAGGTCGCTTTGGGGTAAGTAAAACAGTTGCACAGCTGCAAAGATTTTGTTATTGGACAAAAATAAATGAGACAGTTTCTAGATATGTAAGAGGGTGTGCTATGTGTGCCAAAAGCAATCCCAACAACAGAAAACTAGGCTTGTACACTCCACTACCAGTTCCTTCTCACCCTTGGGAAAGTATTTCCATGGATTTTGTTGGAAGACTGCCTAAATCTAGGAAAGGTCATGATTATCTATATGTTGTTGTGGATAGGTTCATAAAAATGTGTATTTTGATACCTTGTAATAAATAGATTACAGTTGAAAAAACTGAAAAACTATTCTTTGAACATATATGGGTTCATTTTGGACTACCCACTTCCATTGTATCTGATCGAGACACCCAATTTCTGGGGAAGTTTTGGTCAAGTCTGTGGGAAATGATGGACTCCAAACTAAAGAAAAGCACGACTTTTCATCCACAAATTGATGGCAAAAGCACGACTTTTCATCCACAAATTGATGGCTAGGTAGAAGTAGTTAACAGGCAAGTGATCCAGTTAGTCAGAGGATATTGCAGCAAACATCCTAAGTGTTGGGATAAAAATTTGTGTTATGTGCAGCATGCTTACAACAGAGCCAAACATTCTTCTACACAGAGATCTCCTTTTGAGACCTATTTCGGTTTCACACCAAGGTCTCCTTTGGATTTTGTCTTTGGTAAAGATACCATAGTTGAGGGACACAGTGATGTGGACAAGGCAACTAGGTTCACTGAACAAATCCAGGAGATCCACACGGCAGTACAGGAACAACTGGAAAAGAGCCAAGCCAAATACAAGGCTAGGCATGACAAGCATCAGATGGAGCATAGTTTCCAGGTTGGTGACCAGGTCTGGCTGTATATTAGCAAGGACAGGATGTAAGTTGAAGCTAAAAAGCTAAAGCCTATCAGGTATGGACCTTTCAAAATACTTGAGAAGATTGGTGAGAATGCTTTCCTCCTTGATCTACCAGCTTACATGGACATCTACTCAGTCATAAATGCAGATTGCTTGAGATTTTTTGAACCCTCACTGATTGAGGATCCTGAAGAGCAAAGTCAGTTGCCTTCTATTGATGACCTGCTACCTGATTATCTTAATGAATTGCAGGAAGACACAGTACTAGACAGGAAGGTGAGGATGACGCATAGAGGAGATGTCGAGTACCTTAGAGTAGGGATCAAAGGTTCAAAGCCGAGCAGTGCAAAGAGGATTGAGATTGGACAAGTGAGAAAGCAGTACCCTCACTTAGTCGATATTTGAAAACCAACTTTTGGTGATCCAAAAGCTTCTTTCAGTGGGAAGGTTGTGATCTGAATTGGATCCAAGAAGAGTTATCAAAGAACCATGATTGTATCAGGTCGAGATAGGCTTCAAAGAATTAAGAGAAGCGATCAGAAACACCTCTAAATAGTGGCAGTTAATAGCCAGCGTGGAACAACGAGGACCTCAATCAAAGCACACTGACCAAGGCCCATGGAGACTTCACCGGAGGTGAAACTAGCCCCTATGAAGCCTGGATTGGGAAAAGGTGGTAGTTTTTGATGCGTAAAACCCCTCGAGAAGGAGAGGCCCCAAGCGCTTGGTCACATGGGAGCCAAGAAAACCGTGGGGAAAAGGCTAAAGGCTAAGGCAGGACCCACGCTCCAAAAACCGGTGGTATTTATTAGGGGTACGCTTGGGTGGTAAGCATATTTGGCAAATACGGAGCGATTCCACTCAGCACCCGACGCATGGCAAGTGGAGGAGAGAGAAAACCACTGCTCATCGTGTGCTAACAATTGTGCAAGTTAAGCGTGTGAAATGTGCTAATGGCGTCAGATCTGGAGGCCCGAGATCTAATGGCTGAGATCGTGCTCGAAGGGGAAACCGGAATTGATAGGGGAATAAGCTGCAATCTATAAGAATTTGAGGTCTGATTTGACTTCCAAGGTAGTAGAGGATGCATTCCATGATGTAACTAAAGAATTGAACCCACGAGGGAAAAGCTGGCGTAGTTCACAGGAGGACAAGTGGCCACTCCCTATGAGCCTGATGATGACGCTGAAACAGGGAACTCCAAGTGAAGCTGTAGCATGTGATCCGATGGAAGTGGAAGGGGAATCAAACAACTATGAGCTCGAATGGCTCTAAAGCCATGAACAAACAAAGTAGAATACATCGGAAGACAGAAGATGGAGAAAGAGAAGAAAGGAAAGAAGACAGAGAAAACGAAGAAAAGACAGTGAAGCAAAAAAAAAAAGCAGAAAGAAGACAGAGGGCCGAGATGACCAAAGGCAACATCTAGCACCAGAGAGCTTGAGAGATTCAAGCCACCCCTAAGAGGATCTGTCAGGACTGAGCACCACGCTAGGCTCCTTCCATTAAAGACCAGAGAGGTCGAAGAGCTAGTGAGGAAAAGAGTCTGTGCACTCTAGTGGCTTGGGGAATCCAATAACCACTCTACCAAGAAAATTCTATTTCAGGAGACTCATATTGAGCTCCTTCATTGTAATTCTCTTCTTTAAAACAATATAAAACAAGGCCACCACTGGGAGCTAGACCGAAGATGTAGCCCTGGAGGATAGGGTGAACTCCTTATCAATTCTCGTGTTCTTATATTTGCTTATTGTATTTCTCTGCTGATTTCCATTTCAAGTGTCTGTGTATGTGCAATATGATCGATCCGTTGCCTAAATAACATAGACACACACCAGCACATGAGTTAGTAATACCTTCATTTAATAAATCTTTAACTGAGATCACTCATAGGGTGATTTTCAGATCAAGTAGGCATCCAATATAATGTAAAATTAGGCTGAGATGACACTTATGCCCTAATGGGATGCATTATTTAACTATTTTTATTTTTTAATCCAACTATCGTATGTGTTTTTAAATATGTGTGTGTTTCTATTATATACAAACCCTATTTAATTGCTATATTTTCCATGACTTTGTTATTATATTATACCTGAGAGATGAATTTTTTTGAGATTGTATGGTGGCTGAAGTGACAACATAGAGGGGAGTACCCAAGCGATGGTAGTGTATAGTAGACGAACTAGGATGTGCCATCTAACCCATGGTGGATGCGTTAACCGAGCACATTTATCTTTTGCACGTGAATGCCAATATTTTCATTCATAAGCCATCACAAGGTTCTGGCCAAGAGGGACTCTGTACTCTTCAACTTTCATATATATTCCAGTTTCAAATCGTGGTTGTTGAGCCATTGACCAATGACATCCCATCAGGATTTGGTAGAGAAGCCATTTGAAATCTCGTTTTGTACTCAATAACATTATCAAGTCCCACTAAAAGGAGTCCTTCAGGAAATAAGGGGGCTGGCCAGAGTCAATATCTGGTGGTAGCCGATGAGCCCATAGTCATTAATCTCATCAGTTAATCAGGACTAGAGATTTCAAAGGATCCACATGATATGGGTTGTCACTGTTTTGACCATCGATTATTGTATAGAGGGCTCCACGTTGGTAGGGACCGCTGCCATCGATACTCACCAAATATATAAGCTATTGATTTTGAGGTTGTGAAGAATATGAAAGTGCTTGGTGACCCATAAATTAATGACTCACATTCTTCATATATCGTGTTAATCCCTAGATTCGAGGAATGTTACAGTTGAAGCATTGATGCAAGCCCATTTCCATTGAGTTTGGTGGGCCCATAACCCATATGTTTAAGAATGGAACCACTAGGGATACACTTTTCTAGACACCTACAATTAGCTTACTTCAAGTGATATTTGAGTAGGAAAAATTTTGTATATGTTGGAGGAAGAGAATGAGTGAATTTATTGAGAGGTAAATAGAGTACAATAGACATAGGAGTATAGGATGCTTGAGAGGTTCCAAAGGAGGTGAATTTGTGATACCAAAAAAGCAAGCAGATGAGAGAGATTGGTGAGGTGTCTATGGAGGCTTGGTTGCAGCTCACTACTAAGTAGGGTTAGAAGGTCGATGACACATGACGAGAAAAAATAATGAGGTTGAGATGAATGAGATCCAACAATGATATTACATGATGAAGAGATCATGGATATTTTCTACCATGGGAATATGATAAAATGGAAAACTCCCCTTCCCCCTCCCCTTGAATTCAAATTAGATTTATGGAAGCCTCTAGAAGGAACATTGTGGCACTTGTAGCAAGAGGAAACAATTTCCTCTAATTTTTTAAATTGTAAATGAATATTTGAAACCTCTAGAAGGTATGTAGTGGTAAGATGAATTCATTCTTCGTGTTTGTAAATGATAGCTATCTTTTATTTTTGGCATATTTAGGAATCCTATGAATGTTCTAAGGTAGATGGTTAGTATGACGTAAAATCAGGCCAAGATAACACTAAGGACCTAAGAGGCCACCATATGTATTTACGTTTAATTTTGAATCCATGTATCCTATGTGTTTTTGAATCTGTGCATGTGTTTATTGTATACGAATCATGTTCAATTATTGTGTTTTCCATGACCTACTTATCATGTTTTTCTTTAGGGATGAGAGTTGCTATGATTGTAGGGTGGTCACAATCACAGCATAGAGGGGAGTATCCAAACAAGGGTAATGTATAGTGGACAAATCAAGATATGCTAGCTGACCCATGAACGAAGTGCTGAGAGAGTGCATTGGATTTTTCCATGTGAATGCCAATGTATTGGTATGTAAACCAACACAAGGTTTTCGCCTATAGGAACTCTACACTTCTCCAGTGCCATAGATCCTCTAGCATCAAATCACGGATTTTGAGCCCTCAACAAATCACATCCCATCACACTCCAAGAGAGAAGTCATTTGAAATCTCAGTTTGTACCTAATAACACTATCAGGGTCTATGAGAAGGATTCCATAAGGAAAAATGGGGTTCCGCTAGAGTTGCGATTTGGTGGTATCTGATGAGCTCGAAGTTGTTGACCTCATCAATTGATCACATCTATTGATTTCAAAGGATCTACGAAAAAAATTTTATGCTTCTTTGGATCACCAGTTGTTGTACGGAGGTGTCCATGTCGACACAGATAAAGTTCATTGATACTCACAAAAGATCTGAGCCATTAATTTTGAGGCTATCAAGGAGATGAAAATTCTTGGTCGCTAGGAAATCATAAAACCATTATTCATTAGACATTGGATTAATATTGACCACTGAGGAATGGTGGAGGGAAGCATGGGTGCAAACCCATTTCTGTTGAATTTTAAGGGCCCATAACCTACAGTTTCAGGAATCAAACCAATAGGCGTACAATATTCTAGACACTTAGAATTGGTTTTCATCACTTTTGAGCACATAAATAGGATTTTAATAGAATCCAAGTAATTACTTTTCCTTTCATAATGTCTATTACACCAATTATGGTCTCAATGGAAATCATTATCTTCATCATCAATATTTTCAATTTTGATATTTTATACCAATAATAAATATCTATATATTGTCATTGTTTTATGAATATTCGTAACATATTCTTTACCATATTATTTTCTTTACTTTTGGACATTTATCTTTATGTGAATCATTATTTTAAGTAATATAATATTATATTTAAATTTAGTGTACAAAATCTATAAAAGTAGCCATAGTCTAACTATTCTACATTTTGGAGTATTTTCGCACATATTTGATGGCCAATTTTGCTCAAAATATGATAGATATTACTAGAATTACAAGTTTAAGTTGCGTAATATTCACAATCTAGGAGCATCATGGATTTTTGAGGATGTTGAATCCATTTATTTAGTCAAAAAAACAATTTAAATATACAATTATTACAATCTTGCCAACAATTATATTATCATATTTCGGTTAAAAGACTCAAAACAAAGAGTAGTTAGAGAATGCCATAAAAATGGGTTATTTTTTTCTTTTATTTCTCAAAATTTGGAAAATGTGGATTCAGACCTATATATATCTATATTAAATGTATTTTATTTGTTAAATAAAAAGAAAAAAATTGTTGTTTACCTACATCTAAAAATTAACATATGTTTAAAAGAACAATTTAAATTGAATGACATCTTATAATAATATAGACCAATATCAAAACTCTTCACAAATAAATGGCATATGATTGCGTCAAAAGGATTTCTAGATCCGAGTATGGGGGGATGTTGTAGTGGTATGTTAATTCAAGAAATTGATAATAATAATAATAATAATAATAAGAAGAAGAAGAAGAAGAATAACAATAATATAATAGTAATAATGTCACCTCAATTAGAAAAAAGTAATTATCCAATTCAATTTGTAATATTGTAATTGTTTTTTTATTTATAATTTTTTTTCGAGAAAAAATAATTATATGCACATCTCATTAAGATATTAAATTAAATAAAACTATAAACCATATCAATGAAAAGAGTGAAGTGCATGCACACACACAAACACATAGATACGTGTGTGTGTGTGCGCGCGTGCATGTTAGAATACTTTTTCATTAATTAGAGAAAAATTACATGTAAATCAGATTTTCAAGGTCCATAAATTTCCATTTATCATAAAAGGACTACAAATATTGGCCTATCAAACAAACATACTAGGACTATTACTAATCAACAACAAACTATTGAACACTAACAATAGTAGTAATTACAACAAAAAACATACTTATCATTTGAACATTTAGGATGAAAACTTCAATTTCTTTTTGGATGAGAACAAGGAAATACCTCTAATGCTTGCATGGTTTTCCATGAGTTGACTAATTTTTTTCCATTTTCTTGGACAAAGGTATTAGTTCTCTTGTGACCCTTTTTTATATCTTCCTTAACCATCTTGAGGGGACATTTGGAAGATTCCATATGAACTCCTAAATGGGATCAAGAACCCATACCAAATTGAGAATTATCTATTTGATGGTCTAAAATTGAATGCAAATATTTATTGAGGAAAGGCTTTTAGGGACCAATTATATGTCGAACATCTATATTTGTGTATTGTATAAGGTCTCTAGTTTGATTGTCTTCTATTACTGAGCTATTTAGTGCCTTTAGCATAAAAAGTTGTAGATTACCATCTAGATTCTTTTTCTTAGGATTTTTTGAGCATGTAAAAGACTTGGAAATACCTTTATTAGCTAGCTTGGGGTACGAATGATTAAATTCTTTTTCTACGGTCTCGTTTGAAGAGAGGAGAGAGGTAAAATTGTTTCTAGATCTAGGATTTTGATGAGAACTTATGGATCCCTGAGGTCTTAAATTCTTTCTCGTATAGTGGAATTTTCTAAAACCCTCTTTCTTGTTAAATAATTTATGATAAATCCTTCACAATTAGAGGATAGTATCTAAAAATATTCTTATGTTCATAACAAATCTTACATATAAATATGTTATTTTCATAATTCAATGCCTAGTTTCAAATATTAATCTAATAATAAATGGTTGTTTAATCTAAAAGAGGTTTTGAAATGTTCATAGAGAAATATATCCTTGCATAGTATGTTTATATCCATTTCTTGGTTCCCATAGAAATATTGACAAAGATACCAAGGACATTTCCAATACCTTCAAGGATTTCTTCCGCCAAATAAGACATTGGAAGAGAAAAGAGTCAAACTCATACCAAGGAAACAAGGAAGTCTTGATTATCAAGATAGTACCAATCTTTCCAAAAGTGCATTAGAAGCCAAGTATTACTAAAAAAGTAAAACACTCCTTTGTAAAATTGCATTTTATCTTCCAAGCTTGAAACAATTATTGTGAGGAATCCTTTCGCTCCTAGATCTATATCTATTTTTTCCTTAATGTTCCATTTATTTTTTATCCAACCAATCAATGACCTTTCTATAGGAAATTATTTGACAAATGTGTAGATCATAGTGTGACCTTGGATATATTGGATGTATTATGTTAGGTTTGACTTGATAATTTGGATCTTACACTACTTTTGGTAGGCAAATTCCCTTGAAATATTACTTTCCAGAATGCTGCAAATAGTAGTTTCTCTGGGTGACCAAAATCTCTGCCACCTGTAGCTGATCTTTGAAGAGGACATGAATAATGAAGAGTTTGGGAAGGATTTTCAACTGATTCAAAATTCTTGTGTACTCCTAAGACACTATTGTGGAAGGAGGTGGTCGATAACCGTCTCGTGTAGCCACTATACATAAAAAACCTAGTCAAAAATCCTAAAAAATCCCAAGAACAATATAGTAGAACATGTAATTAAAAAACATAAAAAGAAAAATATATTAAATTTAATCAATTAAGATAAAATTAAAAATAAGGATATTTCTCTCTCTCTCTCTCTCTCTCTCTCTCTCTCTCTCTCTCTCTCTCTATATATATATATATATATATAACGTAAATAAGACATATAAATTACGATATATTTTACCATATAAATTAAAACAATATTTCATATTTTTAACCACTATATTTCAAAATCTCATATTTTATTTTAACTAATAATCATATAAAATATTAATACTTACAAAAAATTATTTTTATCATCTGTATGTATGTATATATATGTATATATATGTATATATCTATATCTATATATATATATATATATATATATATATATATATATATATATATATATATATATATATATATATATATATATATACTAAGAGTAAGAATATTTCTATACATAGAGAAGTGAAATTTATAGAAATATAAATAATATTGAAAAGAACCAAGATAGATCCATCTTAACTCCATGTGGTGCTTTGTTTTGGGTTTACTTGAGATATACTCTTTCATTTTTATTTTTTGATAATGATACCTTGACATACACTATATTCTTCGAGGACATTATGCAATAATGATTTGATTATTATTTCAAGTATCGATGATTCATGTTACACAATTTATAATTATTTTTCTATGTTGGAAATAATGAGAGAGGGGGTGAATCAATATTTATTTTCAATTATTATTTTTACCAGTTAAGTTTTTTAACATTGATAATCATAAAATAAAAAATAAGAATTTTATTAGGAAGAAATGAGGACACCAATCCTCTTTTTAGAATAGTTTGAGTACAATATTGTTGAGGGAACCAACCCTTCAATTCACAAGGCTCCAACCTATTGCCAAGATCCATCTTGGGCTTTATGAGGATCCAACCTCTAGGGCTCCAACTCTCTCTTTCTCAAGGCTCTAACCACTAGGGCTTCAACCCTTCAATGTTTTAACAAATAAAGTGTGTGAAAGACTTACTTCAACAACTAATCATCTTCTCCAAAAGACTCCTTCATATTTGCAATATGCCCACTGTCCAATATCTTCTAGCTCTTCACTTGTACACGCCTCCAAGTTCAGTATTCTAGGTTTCTAATGCTTCACTATCAAAGTATTTTACTACTCCTCCAAGGATCTAAGCACCTTCAATGTTCTTTGCTATTCATCGTCCGTGAATGTTCACTATTCATCATGGGATTGCAATCCAAGTATGTGATCACAGGACCGAAGTAACAATATTGAAAAAGGGCAATAATAAGTCCAAGTTATTCTCAAAGTGTTAACACAAAATTGAATGCTGGTTTGAGGTATGGTTGCAGACCCAACCCTCCTGATTTCTCTAAGGGTTAGCTATCCGAACGTACTAATGCTTATGCACTTTTGTGATAAGTCTGATGCACTGGGTAAGGTTCCAAGGTTATGATCCTTCAAATCCAAGCCCTCCAATGTATCATTTTTCAGATATCTGTGCATTCTTCAACTCTTCAAATGATAACCTAAACAGATATAACCCAATCACTCCCTTCACATCCTCTATAATTATATTACCACAGATACCCTTCATGCCTCCACAATTGTATCACCGTGATTTTATTACCACATGTGTATTACTATCACAATTTCAAGGTGTAAGATCATAGTTTTGAATCTTAATTCTACTGGTCCGCAGCTTAATGCCATAGATCCAAGTCTTTTACTGGGTTGTAATAGAAAAAATAGGTTTGAGGTATAATTACTCTATTTTTCTGAGCTGTAGAGGTTACCCAACACCAAATTAACCCAAACAATGTCCTCTTATTCTCCTTAGTTCATGAGTTGTGAACTCTTCTTGCTGTGCCATATCTCTATGATGATCTTCGTTGAATGATATATTGAAATGAAGTGTTTTTACTTGTATTTATACTTATTTTTTTATCATAAATGAAGGGACAGGATTCTTGGAGGTGAGGCCAACATGTACAAGTAGGATTAGGCTGGCTAGGGTAAAGAATATGTTATATTATTTAAAAAATCAATTTCTCTTAGACTTAGAGGAGTTAGAGGAGAAGTAATAGCTTGTTGGAAAGAGGAAAAAGTCTTATACCAACCTATGAAAGACTTATTTTAAGATGATGTCTCAACTGTTAAATAAAATATTTTTCTTTATGACTATTCTAGAATTGTAGTATAGTCTCACATTAGGGTTTTAGGCTTATTCATGCATACATTCATTGGGACTATGCTAAGGGTTAGGGTATCTTCATTAAGGATCCAAGTGTGACCTTCAACAATCATCCATGTCATAATTATCTTCAACAGTTCCCATATTTACGTCAATGAAAATTATTGACCAACAATCTCCCCCATTTTCATCGATGGAAATATTCTCTCTTCTTCCAACATTTTCTCCCCCTTTGACACCAATGGAAAATGGGGTGTCCAAGTACTCCCCCTATCAAGTTGCTTCTTTTCATGTTGCTCCCACTCTCATGTTGCTCCTACCCCTGTCAATGTGTTGTCTTAATGTGATGCAAGAGCAACGACCCCCATATTTTGGCGAAGATATTCAAATTCTTCTTGTGGTAGGGATTTTGTGAAAATATATAAATTTTATTCCTTTGTATTGACACATTCCAATATGATGTTCTATTCTGAAACTTGTTCTAGTATGATATGGTATTTGATTGGAATGTGTTTTGTCTTTGAGTGCATTACGAGATTCTTTGAAATATTGATGGTGCTGGTGTTGTCACAATAGAGAATGATAGGTTGATTATTTTCTATGTTGACATCTTTTAGTGCTTCCTTAATCCATAATAGTTGTGTAAAACAATATACAACAGCTATGTATTTAGCATCAGCTATGGAGAGAGATATAGAAGATTGTTTTTTCCTGAGCCAAGATACAAGACAATCTCCCATGAAGAATGCATTTCCACTAGTAAATTTTCAATCGTTTATGATTCCAGCCCAATCAACTTCAGTGTAAGTCGTTACGATAAGAGATATGCTTTTGGGATGCCATAGGCCAAAATTAGGAGTACCTTTCAAATATCCAGGAATTCTTTTTATAGCAAACAAATGGGATTCCTTAGGAGTTGATCGAAATCTTACCACCATTCCTACTACTTGAATAATATCGGGTCGTGAAGCAGTTAAGTATAGAAGAGCTCCAATTATTGACCTAGAAAGAGTTGCATATACTGAATGGGATTCATCATCTTTGGTTAATTTTCAATATGTAGTCATTGGTGTGCTCATAGGAGCACATTCTTCTATTCCATATATCTTAAGCATGTATTTAAAATATTTTTCTTGGGACATGAACATACCTTCTTTAGTTTGAATTAATTGTAGGCCAAGAAAGTAAGATAATTCACCAATCATAGATATTTCGAATTCTTTAGACATATTTTGAGAAAATTCATGACTCATCTCATCGTTGTTGCTAGCAAAAATCAAATCATTAACATATACAAGAGTGACTAGCAATTTATCCTTGTCCATATTCATGTAGAGATTACTTCCTGCCACCCCATCTTTGAAACCTTTTTGTTGTAGATAATTATCCAATCTTGTGTACCAAGCTCTAGAAGCTCCTTTCAATCCATATAACACCTTTTTTAAACTTACATACAAAGTATTTTCCTTCTTCTAGATCAAACACTTCCGGTTGCTCAATTTAGTCTTCCTCCTTTAGGTCACCATTCATAAATGATGATTTCATGTCCATTTTATATACTTTGAACCATTTTGAACAAGAAAATGTAAAAAAAAAAAAATTATAGATTCCAATCGAGCTACCGGGGAAAAAGTTTCTTCAAAGTCAATTCCTTCAATTTGTGAGTATCTTTTACAAACAAGCCTTGCCTTATTTCTGATGGGTTGTCCCTCTTCATTCATTTTGTTTTTGAACACCCAATTGGTACCAATAATACTTTTATCTTTTGGACAAGGTACAAGTTACCATGTTTCATTATTTTCTATTTGAAACATTTCTTCTTCCATAGCATTCACCCAATGAGTGTCCTTACTAGCTTGAGAAAGATTTTCATGTTCTACCATGCATATTAAGGCAACATCATCTTTTCTTCATGTATTTTTCATCTTTATTTGGGTTTGTATTCCATCATCTCCATTCCAAATAATCTATTCTTTCAGATGGTGTTTTGGAACAAATTTCACTTTTGATGGAGTTTGAGATGGTTCCTTTTGACTTTCTTGATGCTTTTCTTCCCTTGTTGTATCTTCTTTAGATTCTTCAACAATAGGATCTTATTCACATAAATCAATTTCCTTTTCTAGAAGCACCTTGTCGATATTCACATCAATGCTTTCTATTATATTTCATAGTCGATTATTGTATCATTTGTATGATTTGATCCTTGTAGAATATCCCATAAATATTCCTTCATCAACACAAGAATCAAACTTTCCTAGTGAGTCATCATTGATATTCATAAAGAATTTACTTCAAAAAATTTTAAAATATCTCGCTAAAGGATTTCTTCCTCTCCATAATTGATACAGATTTTTGTCATTATTTGGTCTTGGTTGGGCTCTATTCAATGTATATACTATTTCCCTAACTGCTTCTCTCCAAACCTTGAATTGCAAATAAATTGTTAGTAACATTGTTCTTTCCATTTCTTACACAGTTTTGTTTCTTATTTCCACTACTCCAGTTTGTTTAGGAGTTATACATATGAAAAGTTATCTTTTTATTCCATGTATTTCACATAAACCATTGAATTCCTTTGAATTAAATTTTCCTCCTCTATATGTTCTAAGATGCTTGATTTTTTATTCTTTTTCATTTTGTATAAGAGCTTTGAAATTCTTAAAAAAATAAAAAGCTTCAGATTTAAAATTTATAAAGAATACCCACATCATTCTAATATAGTCATCTACAAATAAATAAATGTACCTTTCAACTTTAAGTTCTGGGTTCTGGTTGGTCCAGATAAATATGCATGTATGATCTCTAAAGGTTTTGATGTTGAGAATTCCTTGGTATTTAAGAAAGTTATAGTTTTCTTTACATGTTGACATGGGCCAAACATAACCTGTTCCAGATTTACAATTTTTGGAATGTCCCTCGCTGCACTTGTTTTGCTAATATTAACCAAGCTATCAAAGTTTAGTTGTCCCAATCGCTTGTTCCATAACCAACTTTCATTTTCTCGACTCATATAGAATTTTTGTCTTGAATTTTACTCGAAATGTATACATTATCTGGTGTTCTTGCTCCTTTTCCCATAAGTTCTCTTGAAGGAGATTTTCTTATCTCACAATATTTAGTACAGAAGATAACATTATGTCCTTGATAACAGATTGTGTTTGAGTCCTTCTACTAGTAGTTCGTTTTGTTCTTTTCCCTTTCCATTAACAAGAGCAACCATCCCTCTTCTAGAAATTTTAGCAGATCCACTTCCAAAGGTCACATTTCAATCCTTTTTCTTTAATGAGATAAACTTATTTTGGTCACCTGGCATGTGTCTTGAACATCCACTATCCACAAACCATTGATTTTCATCACTTTTTGGACATAAATCTAGGCCAAATTTATCTATAGTGGGTTCCTCATTCTTCAACTCTTCCCTTTTTGATATAACTGGAAAATTTTGAGCATCATGGCCAAAATCATTGCATTTTGAACAAGCTAGTTCATACTTAGCCAAAGTATCAAATGAATTATTGGTCTTGATTTTACCTTGTTCTTTTGAGATAAGTGGTTTGCTTTGATAATTGGCCCTATATCTCCTTGAGCTATTATCCTTATAAGCCTTGCAATGCTTATCTTGATGACCAAAATTTTTATAGTAGAAACAACAACAAAGAAAGATAATTTGATACCTATTATAATACCCTTGACTTTATGTATCATTCTTTCTTGGAGATAAATTTCCTTCATTCCTTGGGTTGTTGTAAGTGGATCTTTGTTCTTGGTGGAATGACTTCTCCTCTCTTAGATGATTGCAAAGGATGTCAGCATAGCTCCTTTAGATTTATTGATTGCCATTCTTCTTAGAACTTCATGATTCACATTTGAAACTAATTATAGCCTTATCATGTTGTGGTATTTGAGTATTAATGATGTTATCAAGTGTCTGAGAGATTTTCAAGCTCTTATTAACTTGATTCAACTCTTTCTTTAGAGAGACAATTTCAACTTCACGTTTCTTGCATATCATTTCTCTTTATTTTAGCTTGTTGTTCAAAACATTAGGGAAATATTGAGGTGTAAAATGGGCCTCCTAAGGAAATTATAAAATAATAATGGAAATAATAAAAGAATATTCGATTACATCATCAAATTTGAGAGGGAAAAATGAAAAAACTATTTTTTCTTAACTCATATTTTCAACCTATCTCCTTATGGGATTAATCAAATTTAGAGTGAAAACACTTGTTGGATGAAAATTTTGATTCCTCATCCAAGGAATACCAAAGTTGCATACTTTTGATGGACCCTGATACATGAAAAATGAGAATTACTTGAAAAACGTGATTGAAATTATGGTGGTGTTTTCTTCTCAATGTTGTATGAAAAGAACTCACTTAAGATTGTGGATGACAAACAATCTCAACAATAGAAATGGCTGCTAAACATCGTAGATCTGCAGCTATTAATAGAAACAAAAACTACCAAAATTCTTATCTATGCTACGATCCTAGTTAAATAGTGAAATAAAGAGTAATAACCCCAAACATCAAATGGAAACCATATATGTAAAGAATAATTTTATAATAACACTTGTGAAGAGAATAGATAAACGTTACTAGTCCCCCTCTATGGGATGGGTTCTTGGCTATCCTCAAACTTCTTCAGCTTATGTAGAGTCTCTCCCCTCTATAATGCATAAACCCAACAAAAATATGGTGTGCGACAATGAAAATAATCAGAGTTACAACAGTGAGTGCAATAATTAAAATAATCAAAAGTGAATAATGAATGCAAAACCATTCTATTTATAACAAAATATTAAGTTATCCAATAAATAAATAATTTATTTATCATCTCAATGAATTAGTTAAGGAATAATAAAGAAATAATGATTTATTTAATTATTTCTAAGGGATTTAGTCAAATTTCACAAAGAATAATAATTAGTTAATTATTCTTAGAGAAAAAATAAGATAAATAATGATTTATATGTTTATTTTTCATGATTGGGTCAAATTTAACGACGAATAGTAATAAAACAATGGTTTAGTTAATTATTCCTAGAAGAATGCCAAATATATAGTTATTTATTTAATTATTATTCATGGGTTTAACTATAAATTACTTAACAAAGGTGGTTTTTTAAGTAATTTCTCACAGTGAAAGCAATTTTACAATGGTAAAATTGGCTTTACATGGTGTAGTTCAATCCATCCAGTAAATTAGGCTAGATGATCAATTTTTTGGTGATAACAGATTTCCCCCCAACGTATGAGTATTAGGAGAAAAACGTATGACCGAAGTACATTATAAAGACACAATCACTTAGACAACACAGGGGATTAAAGGAGAGAGAGAGAGACTAATGAAGCTGAATCTGAGAGAGAATAGTCACAGAGGGGGCAAGACTAATGCAAGTCCCCTATTATGTTGTGGTACTAGACCTCAATGAGGTGGGGAAGGCATACCCATACCCTCTGAGATAACTTAGTACAAAAATAATGGTTTGCCCAGAAATATAAAACTGAGCAATGAAGTACATGTTGAATGGTACATGACATGCTAGCATAACTAAGCCAAAAAATAACAAAATGTGTCCCATATACATAATGAACCTCGTAGAAACATGAGTGAGGACTGAATACAATAATATCTCAGTACATGAGATACAAAGGCCCTTCCCTCAAGAAATGGGTGGGAGGGAGGGTAGAACAACTGGAGAAGCCCTGCTAAATAGGGAAGGGCTCTGCAAAATTGAACGGGTCATCGAAAGGAAATGTGCATGCTATGGACACTAGGATCAGTAGGAACCAAATGCATCAACTTTGCGGAATTGCATCTGAGGCTGTAGCATAGTAGGTATGCATCTGGGCATGTGGGGGACTACCTGAAGGGCCACCCCCTCATGAGGTCTGAAAACATTTCACACACACTCAGGAATCACTACTATAGTCTATTGCATCACTAGACCATCAAGTGTATAGACGATGAACATGAAATGATCAAATCAAAGGGAAATAATGGGACCCACCCTTTACTCGATCCAAGGCACCAAACAAGAATGGAAGCTAGAACTGAGATACACCGCCCTTTAGGCCGTTCTTTTGGAATGAATGAGCTGATGTCGACAGAATAGGGCTCGCGATACATGAGGCAATGAGGATCCTCACCTAAAGCCTGAGAGAAAATAGTAATGTGACTGATGGAATGACACAAGAGATAACGGGAATATGGGATTGAGGGACAAACTTATGACTTCCATTGTTAGAGCATAAAGTGCATGGTTGGCCTAGCAGCGACAGACTCAACTCTGGAGGGGATGGGGACAGTATGACTTGAGGCCAAAATAGGCAACACAAGATGAACGATATGAAAATATGGATGGAATATTGTGACAAGATATGATGGGTCATGAAATAGACTCCAAGAACGTAAGGGTGACTCATCACGGATGCTCTGAATAAGCGTGACTCGATGACACTGCCACACATATGAGGCCTGGTGGGGACCATGAAAACCTGGGTAAATGATGTTACTCATGATGAAAATCAACATATGGTATGAAAATTATTAAGAGGAGGTGGACCTCAAAGGAAAAGTGTCTCTTTATGATGAAATTCGATTTTGAGAGACAATGAAGCGACCTTGGGAAAATGATTTTTAGGTGAAGTGTCAAATCATCTAAAAATGAGGAAGACCCATTTTAGAGCTCGGTAAGAGCTTTCCAACAGTACTTACAGTTCGTCAAATTGAGCTATGGTCGAGTCACAATGTGTGACAAAACAAAATGTAGGTTTTCCTATAAAAGGGTGTTTTCTCTCCAATTTGGGAGGAGGATAAGGCCCTAAATCTTGTGGAGATCATAGCAGACAAATCGACCATTGGAATCAAGACCTACAACTTTTAGGAAAGTGGCCTTACTTGTCTAAAGATGGCCTAAGTGCTTCTTGGAACAATCATTCCTGGTGAAGAATTAAGGGGAGAGGAAAACGAGAATGAATTACTAGAGCAGGTTGAGAAATATCCTCACCCACGAAGTCAAACATGGGGACTATGTGGACATAGAGTAGAATATTTGAAGATATGGTATCAAACATCTACAATATGTGATGGGCATATGGCTCGTCGTGGAGGCTGGTAGAGCAAACTATCCAGGGAATGGGATGGTAATCGACCATACCTAGATCCAGTGGGATCTAGACCGAGACTTATGTTAATATGGTCGGGGGAAAACCATCATGCCACCAAGCAAGGGATGTTGATCTGGTATGCAAAGGAGGGAATGAAGCCCCCTAGAAGGAGGAGTTTGTGGAGTGTCATTGTGTTCCAAGTGCTCGAAAAAGGGATTCAAGCATCTTAGCCCAATCTGGCATGAGAACCTCCAAAGGAGATGTAGGGGCCCATGTGCCCCCCAGTATGCCATTGGTGTACTGGGTGTATTTAGAGATATGGGCTCCAAACACTTCTATAATACATAAGATGGTTATGTATTTTTATATGATGATGATTGTTCGCCATTTTCTTTGCTTATGGTTGTCTTTCGTGGTATACATGTGATAAATGTCAATCTAGAATGTTGTTTTCAATGGTATCTACATAGTGATTTTGGGCTCGAGGCACATGACTAAGAGTAATGGTTTCAAATTAACGTACCAATGGCTTCACTCATAGATATTTTCTAAATAGGACTTGGTTATGCACATGATACACACCATTCAATTTCATGACAAGTAGCAAGGAATCTAAACAAACATGAAGATGAAGGATATGATGCACGAGGGCATCGACTAACAAACCTATCACTGCATCATATTCAGCCTGATTATTGGTGGCAGATCCAATTCACATGCTGTTTGACAGGACTAACGTATGAAAGGGGATAAAAATTGTGTAGGTTGTCGAGGCTAGATTCTAAGATAAGCAACTCGCACCATCGGCATGGTCGATATACGGTGTGAATGATGGATCCATCTGGGAGGGAGGGTAGAACAACTGGAGAAGCCCTGCTAAATAGGGAAGGGCTCTGCAAAATTGAACAGGTCATCAAAAGGAAATGTGCATGCTATGGACACTAGGATCAGTAGGAACCAAATGCATCAACTTTGCGGAACTACATCTGAGGCTGTAGCATAGTAGGTATGCATCTGGTCATGTGGGGGACTACCTGAAGGGCCACCCCCTCATGAGGTCTGAAAACATTTCACACACACTCAGGAATCACTACTATAGTCTATTGCATCGCTAGACCATCAAGTGTATGGACGATGAACATGAAATGATCAAATCAAAGGGAAATAATGGGACCCACCCTTTACTCGATCCAAGGCACCAAACAAGAATGGAAGCTGGAACTGAGATACACCGCCCTTTAGGCCGTTCTTTTGGAATGAATGAGCTGATGTCGACAGAATAGGGCTCGCGATGCATGAGGCAATGAGGATCCTCACCTAAAGCCTGAGAGAAAATAGTAATGTGACTGATGGAATGACACGAGAGATAATGGTAATATGGGACTGAGGGACAAACATATGACTTCCATTGTTAGAGCATAAAGTGCATGGTTGGCCTAGCAGCGACAGACTCAACTCTGGAGGGGATGGGGACAGTATGACTTGAGGCCAAAATAGGCAACACAGGATGAACGATATGAAAATATGGATGGAATATTGTGACATGATATGATGGGTCATGAAATAGACTCCAAGAACGTAAGGGTGACTCATCACGGATGCTCTGAATAAGCGTGACTCGATGACACTGCCACACATATGAGGCCTGGTGGGGACCATGAAAACCTGGGTAAATGATGTTACTCATGATGAAAATCAACATATGGTATGAAAATTATTAAGAGGAGGTGGACCTCAAAGGAAAAGTGTCTCTTTATGATGAAATTCGATTTTGAGAGACAATGAAGAGACCTTGGAAAAATGATTTTTGGGTGAAGTGTCAAATCATCAAAAAATGAGGAAGACCCATTTTAGAGCTCGATAAGAGCTTTCCAACAGTACTTACAGTTCGTCAAATTGAGCTATGGTCGAGTCACAATGTGTGACAAAACAAAATGTAGGTTTTCCTATAAAAGGGTGTTTTCTCTCCAATTTTGGAGGAGGATAAGGCCCTAAATCTTGTGGAGATCACAGTAGACAAATCAACCATTGGAATCAAGACCTACAACTTTTAGGAATTTGGCCTTACTTGTCTAAAGATGGCCTAAGTGCTTCTTGGAACAATCATTCCTGGTGAAGAATTAAGGGGAGAGGAAAACGAGAATGAATTACTAGAGCAGGTTGAGAAATATCCTCACCCACGAAGTCAAACATGGGGACTATGTGGACATAGAGTAGAATATTTGAAGATATGGTATCAAACATCTACAATATGTGATGGGCATATGACTCGTCGCGGAGGCTGGTAGAGCAAACTATCCAGGGAATGGGATGGTAATCGACCATACGTAGATCCAGTGGGATCTAGACCGAGACTTATGTTAACATGGTCGGGGGAAAACCATCATGCCACCAAGCAAGGGATGTTGATCTGGTATGCAAAGGAGGGAATGAAGCCCCCTAGAAGGAGGAGTTTGTGGAGTGTCATTGTGTTCCGAGTGCTCGAAAAAGGGATTCAAGCATCTCAGCCCAATCTGGCATGAGAACCTCCAAAGGAGATGTAGGGGCCCATGTGCCCCCCAGTATGCCATTGGTGTACTGGGTGTATTTAGAGCTATGGGCTCCAAACACTTATATAATACATAAGATGATTATGCATTTTTATATGACGATGATTGCTCACCATTTTCTTTGTTTATGGTTGTCTTCCGTGGTATACATGTGATAAATGTCAATCTATAATGTTGTTTTCAATGGTATCTACATAGTGATTTTGGGCTCGAGGCACATGACTGAGAGTAATGGTTTCAAATTAACGTACCAATGGCTTCACTCATAGATATTTTCTAAATAGGACTTGGTTATGCACATGATACACACCATTCAATTTCATCACAAGTAGCAAGGAATCTAAACAAACATGAAGATGAAGGATATGATGCACGAGGGCATCGACTAACAAACCTATCACTGCATCATATTCAGCCTGATTATTGGTGGCAGATCCAATGCACATGCCATTTGACAGGACTAACGTATGAAAGGGGATAAAAATGGTGTAGGTTGTCGAGGCTAGATTCTAAGATAAGCAACTCGCACGATCGACATGGTCGATATACGGTGTGAATGATGGATCCATCTGAAAGGTGCAAAAGACAATGGATGAGATGATGCAATATACCTATCTTTATGGCAGAAGTAAAGACACGAAAATCTGTCAGCAACATTTCTAGAGGTAGAGCACATGGAGAGAATTAGGAAGGAATTGACCTTCAAAATCCTCTAAAGAAATGCCCCCTTACTTAAGGGTAGGGGTAATCAGGGGTAAAAATAGCTTCTATGGTGTCCCCATCAGGCTGGGAGATGGGCAGACCAGAGGAAGATTGACTACATGACATGATGGTATTATCTAGTGCATCAACCTAGGAGAGAAGGTTCACATATGCATCGTCTTGAATGGTAGAAGATGGATTGGTAGACAGAGGGTCTATTGATGTTGAGACCTAGGATTCTATCGAAGTTGGGCCGATAGAAACACACCCAACAACACTAGGAAGGTTTGCTGGTGAGGAACTCAAGGATGACGATAGGTAAAGCATGGGGCCTATGGTGTCCATCATATCAACATTGGGGGGAGGGATCACAATAATGGGGCCAAAGTTTCCCTATTCTGGTTGATCGGTGGTACGAGAATCCACAGGTAGAGGAGTAGAGGCTCTACTATGAGTGGCTTCATATTCACAAATTACCCTAAGGCAATCGTGAAATTCATCGAGATGAGGGAAATAATGGGAATAATGACCATGAAGATCACACAGGGCACAAGGGTGGTTTGTGCACAACATTTTTAGTTTCTTAGGTGGGACCGGTATGTTAACATGGACTTCTAGAATATTCTACTTACGGAACGATTCACGAACCAAAGGTTTAAGTTAAGGAAGTTCAGGACGATTGTTTGTGGTGTTCCTAACAACTTCACAGAAAGTGCACGAGGGTGTTGGATTTGGGGCCTTAGGGGCTGGAGGAGGTTGGGGAGCCCTTTCCTTCAAATCATTCCTTTTGGATTTGCCACCCTAGCCTGATGCTTTCATAAAAGGAGCAGTTCTTGTTGAGGTTGTAATGGAACTACAACAACAGTAGGGGTCATGGGGATTATTGAACTGGGTCAAAGCATGATATGGTCTTGTTTGACCAAGCAGAATGATTGCAGGGGGATCAATGTACCATAATGAGATCCCAAGACTCATGTTAGGAAGGACCAGTGAAGCCATGACAGGTACAAAAAACATTCCCATAGGGCAGAATAAGAAAGGTATTTGACTAGCAGGATAATGTCCGAGAGGAATAGCTCCTAGATGGTTAAGACTTGGAGGAACAGTTCCTGGAGGGAATATAGAAGATGTACCCACAAATGGAGGAGGTCCTGGGGGAGTGGGTCCAAAGGGTGTAGCCGGAAGAGAAACAATAGGATGTCGAGGACCTGGCTATTGATCAGGTGTACCAGAATGTCTAAGGGTAGCCGATAACACTTGTAACATACAAACACTCATGGAAGTAGGTTTGGAAATGGGAGGGGTAGGACCAGGGAAGGCACTCGATAATGAGGACTATTTATAGACTCCAGGTGAAACACTGGCACAAGGAGTTGAAGACTGGTTGTCAGACATCGACGAGATGATGGACTCAAGGGAGGTCACGGATGTTGGCTTGTAGTAAGTCAAATAATCAATGGTAATGATCTTCCCTTCATGGGGGGAGAACATCTTGTAGAACACTGTAGACGTGACAGCCGACATGGCATATTTGTAACTACGACCTAAGAAGATGTTATAATCCAAAGGGGCATCAAGACTTCAATATCAACATGAAAAGTCTTACCCACAAGGGTCACTAGACAGTCTTGGTACATGTCAAGTGGCTGGGAGTAGTGTCCATCCCATGCATGTAAAGTGATGGTGGAGGGGGACAACTTAGGTGACTTGAGTTGTTTCCAAAAAGTAGCAGACATCACATAGGTGGGTGCGCCTTCATCGATAATGCATCTAGAGATTATGGCATTACGAACTCTAACTGGTATCTGGAAAGTAATGGATGAAGGTAATGAGGGATGCTCTGATGTATCAATCTGGAAGAGCATGACTGAAGGACTTCTAGTGTCAACATGGTGGTAGGTTATTGCGCCAAGTCGTCCACTATTCTGTATGTATGGGAAACTCTGTTAGAAGCCACACTATGGTGTAATGGTCCCTTTAGGATCTTGGGAATGGCCTCAAATTTGGGTTGAGGGATCTGTAAAGGACCATTTGGTGTCATAAGAGGCTCAATGGGAACTTTGGTTTTGGACTTGGGAACTGATGAAGTGGAGGTCTTGTCATATTAACATGACCAAGTTTGTAGGTTGATATTGGAGGGTTTACCCTCATCAAAGTTCATCATTTAGGATTTGGTAGTCATTGGGACCAGAAGGTTGGGGGAGGTGGACTGCTTGACCTAGCTGGGGTTGAGTAGCGAAAAATAATTTTTGAGGGAAAGGATTTGTGAGCATGGCTGGTTGAGGTAGCGCAGGATTCTGAGGTGATTGTTGTCCTCAAGAAACTTCTTGAGCTTACCACAGTTGGCTCTTCTGGGGTAAAATAGGACACTCATGTGTATAGTGGCCATGTACACCACAACATGCATAAGTCTTGTTCATACGAATAACCTTGTTGTGCTTGGGTTGGCCTCCCTTTTCCTGGTTGTCAGTGTTGGGCTAGTTCCCCTAGGGTTCATTAGGATGGTTACCTTGGTTACCCTTGTTACCCTTCCCCTTATTATTTTTCTTCGAATTTGGGGGATTGGTAGCACTCTACTGCGCAAACAACTGACCCTGAAGGGGTGGTGGCAGTTGGGGTTAAGGATGCATGGGAGACTGTGGTGCTAATGCTTGATGGGCTGGAGCACCAGGCTATGCATAAGAAGGAGTAATAGTTTTATAGACAGGTTGGGGCTCTAGAAACATGTTGCTAGCAGGAGGGGCATAAATGTTGGAGGAACTCGTGGCCCCCTGCGGATAGCCATAACTCGGCTGAGAATATGGTGAAGTGTCTGAAAGGGATCCAATGATACCATCGACGATGTGAGATGCCCCCGGTGCATTGGCACTTGTAGGACGAGGGAGGTCTGGAATGATGGTATAGACATAATCGGATTGAGCGTAAATTAGATCATATCTCAAAGGGGTCTGGAGAGCTTCTTCCTCGGTCTGACAAAAATGGGATGCGACATCTTTCCCAATGGGGAATAAAAGGCTCTTAAGAAACCAATCTAGATAGACACGGTCTTTGAAAGGTGGGGCACAGAAATTTCTCCTCCTTTGACGCCACTCTTGAACATGATCAGAAAGGCGAGTGATGGAGGACTAACGGAGTTTGGTCAATAACTCAGTAGTAGTGTCATACTGGAGAGGTAACTGGAAATATGAAAGTAATGCTTTAGCAAGTGTCACGAAAGAGAAATGAGAGGTGGAGGGTCGGTCTACATACTGTTTTATAGTGTCTCCAATGAGAATGCATTGGAAGAGCTGAAGATGAATGGAGTCATTTTTTATGGAGTTGGACAAATACCACATATGGAAGGATCGAACATGGTTAGTAGGATCCTATCTAGCAATACCCTCAAACTTTGGGATGTCTGAGGGAAACTTAGTCAGCACAGAGGGCCAACTAGCATCATGGTGTATGGGGTTGTTTATCAACTAGTTAGGATCTGGTAGACATAACCCAGCCATAAAGGGGAGCATGGGGGCTACCAAAATGGTTCTTGAGACTGTTCAACCAAATATGATCACTGGTATAGCACTGGAGCCACCACCAGTTTGGGTTCCTGCACTAGCTATGGGTCCAGACATGAGGAATTAGAAGGACTAGAAAAAGAGTCGGGATGGGCACTCAGAGGGCTATGAACTCAAACCCGATGGGGAAGAGTAATACACCCAAGTGGAAACTCGGGGTGAAGGCTAAATAGTCTCCACAACACATGCCTTGGTGGTGCAATGATTGAAGGACACACAAAACATGGAAATGGTGAAGGGAGATCAACAATATATCTTCTGTCTCTAATGCGGTGAGATAAATTTATTATGTTAAGTCTTGGCTTGGCGGTGTAAACCAAGTGCCCATCACTTAAGGTGTTCTTGTGTGTGCAAGTGTATTAATTGATTAAGCCCAGATCGTGTTTATAAAAAAGAAAGATCTTGCTACAAATAAACTGAAATAAATAATAGAAAATAAACAACAAAATAATTAACTAAACCCCAACCAAATGGGGTTTTCAAACACTGTTCTACTTGGTGGCTAAACTGATGGAAAATACACTGAAACGGTCAAGAGATTTGAATGGCGATATGAATGGGATCAAATGACTCTACGCTGCTGGAAAGTGGCGCAACAATAGCAAAAAACTAGAGGGCAAGATCGTTGCAAAAAGATAAGGAGATGGGTGAAACACCTAGGGCAACCAATAGGACCCTAAGGGAATGACCAAACAAGTTTAAATGTGAAACTATGGATGGTAGCAACCTATCTTATCAGATCTAAAACAAAAGGTTACATATCTTAAAATTTGGCTGAAGGCGTTGTAAAAACTCAAACTTCTCAGTTAGCTAAACTCTTCCTACAAAGGTGGAAGTATACTAGAAGCCCTAGGGGAGGATAAATTCGACTTCGATGAGTAAAAAAAAGTGGATCAAGGCCTAAGTAGGATGAGATAGAGGTGAGACACCTAATAGATAGCTCTCACCAAAACCTACAAACAGAGCTGAGAAAAACCCTAAAACCGAGAAATCGCAGGTTCTGACCTGTTTTCTGATGAAATCGCATTTTTTGGGCTAAAAGTTGTGTTTTCAAGCCCAGATTGCACCTTTTGGGCTGAAAACTACAATTTATGTTCCGAGACTCCCGATCTGCAGATTTCAAAAAAGAGTGCCGCCTTTGTCGTTGCTGGTTCCTGTGACTTGTGAAAACAACCAGAAAGCCTGCAGAAGGCAGAAATTTATCAGATCTAGGGTTAAAACACTAGGAAACATTAATATAATTGAAAAAGGAAGAAACCCTAAGCTGAAAACCAAAGTTCACCCAGGTTTCTGGATATGAAGTATAAAACCTAGCAGATTCGCTTATTTGTTGTAGTGTTTTCTTCTCAATGATGTACGAAAAGAACCCAGTTAATATTGTGGATGACAAACAATCTCAGCAATAGAAATGACTACTAAACATTGTAGATCTGCAACTAGTGATAGAAACAAAACATGCCAAAATTTTGATCTATGCTACGATCATAGTTAAACAGTGAAACATAGAGTAATATCCCCAAACATCCAATGGAAACCTGATATGTAAAGAATAATTTTATAATAACACCTGTGAAGAGAACAGATAAATTTTACCAGCCTCCCTCTATGGGATGGGTTCTTGGCTATCCTGAAACATCTTCAGCTTATGTAGAGTCTCTCTCCTCTATAATACATAAACCCAACAAAAATATGGTGTGCGACAATGAAAATAATCAGAGTTACAAGAGTGAGTGCAACAATGAAAATAATCAAAAGTGAATAATGAATGGAAAACCCTTCTATTTATAACAAAATATTGAGTTATCCTCAAATAGTGAGCAATAATCAAATATTATTGATCCCATTCTTGGAATAACCACTTGGAATATTTTATTATATTTGTTTAGGAGGGAAAAAGTATTCAAACTTCTATTTAGAAATAATAAATAAATAAATGATTTATTTATCATCTCAATGAACAAGTTAAGGAATAATGATTTATTTAATTATTCCTAAGGGATTTAGTCAAATTTCACAAAGAAAAATAATTAATTAGTGATTAATTAATTATTCTTAGAGAAAAATAAGATAAATAATTATTTATCTATTTATTTTTCATGATTGGGTCAAATTTAACAAGGAATAATAATAAAACAATGGTTTAATGAATTATTCTTAGAACAAAATCAAATAAATAGTGATTTGTTTAATTATTCTTCATGGGTTTAACTATAAATTACTTCATAGGCACTTCTAGAGCAGAAATTTGAGGCGCAGGAGGGTTACAGGTTGTGGTGGAAGGTTTAACCATGGAGGGGAGCAGAGGAGGGAGCTTCACTCCCTCCTACAAGGAAGGAGTAGCCAACAAGAGCAAGATACCACTGGATAGAGGCAGAGGGAAAGTAGAGAATGAAGGAGAAATAGGGAAGAGGAAGTAGAAGGCTCCAAATCAGAGGAGAATGAGGGCACAAAAGACAAGGAGAAAACTGAAAAAAAACAGGGAACAAAAGACAAAAATCAGAAGGGAGCATGTAAACCCAAGGCTGAAATAACTCTAGTAGTATTAAATAATCTAGAGTTGTAGGCATATAGGGAGCACATGCAGACGTATGCTATCATATGCAAATTTATGGGGTTATGGCCCACTGAAAAAGCTCTACAATCTTGGATCCGATACCACTAGAAGCCCAAAGGAAACATTAATCTTCGTCTGGGGTCCAAAGGTTTCTTCACTGTGGTGTTCACCAACATCGAGGACAAAGACAGAGTGTTTGAAGC
Organism: Pinus tabuliformis; assembly: GCA_031772625.1. NCBI lineage: Eukaryota > Viridiplantae > Streptophyta > Pinopsida > Pinales > Pinaceae > Pinus > Pinus tabuliformis. Next base: position 828,898,775 of record CM062808.1, read on the forward strand.
TGGGCCCTACTTCTACGCTGCGGCAAGGCTCTATATGAGGCCATGGATGATGAAATTCATTCTAGAGAGGGAAACTTTTACCTCGATCTTGATTTACGTAAGACACTATTCTCTACCTCTTGATTATTGGCAAACAGAATCGCTAGCCACTATAGGCAATAATTTAGGGAGGTTTATCAAAGCATCTGAAGCCACAAGGAGAGGAAAATATACTTCCTTTGTTAGGATCTGTGTGGAGATGGATCTATCTGGAGCTCTTCCGGATGAAGTTATCTTGGAGGTTTTTGATGAGGAATGGGTGTAGATAGTAGACTATGAACACATCCCATTCAGATGTCGTAGATGCCATGAACATGGACACCTTCTGAGAGACTGCCCTCTCAGTAAAGCAGAAAACAGAAACAAAAACAACACAATGAAAGATACAGACAGCTTTCACAGAGTTGTCCATAAAGGAAAAAGTGGCAAGAAAGGGCCAAAGCAACATCAAGTGGGAGGAAAAAAGGACAATCAGAATCAATACCAAGTTCTCGAAGTGGATGAAGAAACAGTGGTAGAAGATCAAGTAATGAAGGAGGGTTATGAGAAGACGGAGAAGGAAGAAGATAATGAACTGACATAGGAAAAGGAAAAGTAGAAAGGAAACATGATGAGTGATTCAAAACTTGAAATGGATTAGGAAATGAACCAGAGTGAGATGGAAACGGAGGAAAATGAGTTACAGGAGATTCTTGACAGAGAAAACCTTGATCTCGAAGGATTCTTGAATCAGGGAACTATGGGAGGGGTAGAATCACTACCACAAGAAAAGATCAATAGAATACAATAGTTATTCCTATGGAAAACGCAGGCAAAGGGTTTGGAGGAAGTAAATAACATTGAAAGACAGAGTAATGAAGGAGGGAAAGTAGAAAAAGCAACTCTGGGGCTAGCACCCAGAAATCCCAAAAGAAAAAGAGGCAGAAAAAAGCAGAACAAGCTATTGATGGATTGTGGAAAGCTCATGGTAGACTTAGGTAAGATGAAAGATCTAACTAGTTACTCTTTTACCAATCTTTAATTATGAAGTTCACAACTTGGGATATTAGAGTTCTAGGTAGTAGGAGAAAACAGAGATTGTTGAATAACAGAATGAAACAAGTAGCTTCGGACATAATTTTTGTCCAAGAAATAAAATGATCTATACAAAAGTTAAAGCAAATCCATAGTAAACGGCTCAGCAGATTTGAGTTTCTAGAAGTTAAAGCTGAAAACTCAGTAGGAGGTATCCTCACGCTCTAGAATCCCCTAAAGATTTGAATAGTCAATGCAGAGGCATCAAGGACTATTTATCAGTGGTCATATAGCCTGTAGGTGACAGAACACATATCTAGTCACGAATGTTTATGGCCCTCAAAGGTTGGATGAAAAAATCAGGTTTTTAGATTCCTTGGCAGATCTCCAGGTAAGGTATGTAGGGTTACCTTGGGTCATAGGAGGAGACTTTAACATGATAAGATCTCTCTCGGAGAAAAAAGGGGGTACAAGAGCTCTAAACAAGGATGTCGTAGCCTTCCAAAACTTTTCAGAAAACATGAAGCTAGTTGACATTGAGACAAACAATGGCCTCTGCACTTGGAATAATAAAAGAGGAGGGAATTCCCAGGTAGCCTCTAAGTTAGATAGATTCATGATCTCGGAGGATCTCATGCTTTTAGACAAGGAAATAATTGCAGGAATTCTCCCTTTTAGTGGCTCAGATCACTGGCCGATGCTAATGGAGATCAAGGGCATAGGCACCCCTGGAAATAGACCTTTCAGACTTGAAAACATATGGTTATCACATCCAGAGTTTATCAGCAACATTGAAAACTGGTGGGTGGAAGATCTACAGATTCAGGGATCGTCAATGTTCTTGCTACACAAAAGATTAAAACACATCAAAATGAAGCTAAAAGTTTGGAACAAGGATATTTTTGGAAATATTTTTGCAGATAAGAAATTGGTTGAAAATAAAATTTTAAAGCGCAACCAAACTCTGATCAAGGAAGGATTTGATAAGAGAAAAAATGGACAGGTAGAAAAATACCATCTAGAATGGGAAAAGTTGTGTAAACAAGAGGAAATCTTTTGGAAACAAAAATCAAGAGTTCAATGGCTAAAGGAAGGAGAACACAACACCAAATTTTTCCACAAATCTACCATTGCTAATCCGACTCACAACAGGATCTCTTCGATCGAGAATGAGAACGGGAAAATCCAGCAAACCCATGAGGAAATTGAAGCAGTGTTAGTTAAACACTTCAATGGTATAGCCTAGGAAGACATTTTAGTAAGGGATCCTTTCATCAAAGACTTCACCAATCACATCCCTAAGTTGGTAACCACAGAGGACAATGATAATCTCAATAAACCTATTACTGAAAAGGAGGTCAGCGAGGTACTCAAGGAAATGCAAAATGGCGAAGCCCCTAGTCCGGATGGATTCAATGTGGATTTTTTCAAATTTTGCTGGAACATTGTCAAAAAGGATATTTTAAGGGTAGTGGAAGATTCCAGGCTGAATAGAACTATTTTGAAAGCTCTCAACACCTCCTTCATCGCCCTTATTCCAAAACAGGATAATTCCCAAACACCAGAGAAGTGTAGACCCATCACCTTATGCAATGTTGTTTACAAGATTATTTCCAAGGTAGTGGCCAACAGACTCAAACCCTTACTGCCTACGATAATTTTGGGTGAACAATCTGGGTATGTGGAAGGCAGACAAATTCTTGATAACATCATTCAAGCTCATGAGGTGGTTCAGTCGTTGAATAGCAAAAAAAAATTGGGTATGATAATGCAATTTGACATAGCCAAAGCTTATGATAAGGTAAATTGGACATATATCAAGAAAGTTCTTTCTGTGTTTGGTTTTGATCACAATTGGATCAGATGGGTGATGGCCCTACTGACTTCTGCTAGCTTCTCAATTTTAGTTAATGGCTCTCCATCTGATATTTTTCTTCCTTCTAGAGGACTTAGGCAGGGTGATCCGCTCTCACCTTTTCTCTTCATCCTCATGATGGAAGGACTAGGGCGGTCCATTAAGCATGCTAAAGAAACAGGGAAAATTCAATGACTCCAACTATCAGAGCATGGGCAGGCTCTAACCCACCAACAATTTGTAGATGACACAATGTTACAGGGAATTCCCACAGTCAACGAAGCACTTGCTTACAAAAAAATTATGAGTGACTTTGCAATGGCATCAGGTATGGCAGTCAATCTTTCCAAATCAATTTTTTTTTCTTTAACATTCACATTGCCATCCAGAGAAATGTTTCCATAATTCTAGGATTTCAAAGAGATTCCCTCCCCTCAAAATATTTGGGAGCTCCTCTAACAGTTAAACCTTTGAATAAGAGCATTTGGGAGCCATTAATCAGCAAGATGCATGACAAAGTTAAAAAGTGGACAATTAGGTCTTTAAATCTAGCTAGTAGACTAGTTCTTGCAAAGGCAGTGCTCCAAGTTATCCCAGTATTTATGCTATTAGCTCTTCCTGCCCCAAAAGAAGTCCTACAACAATTCAGAAATATCCAAAGAGATTTTCTTTGGGGCAAGGAGGAAACCAAGAAAAAATGGGCTTTAGTTTCTTGGGAAAAGATCTGTAACTGTAAGAACCAAGGAGGCCTAGGACTGGATGATCCAAAGATTCTCAGTAAGACTCTGGGAGCTAAACTTTGGTGGCAGTGGGTCAAGGATCCTGAGGCTCAATGGGCAAGCATCTGGAAGGAAAAATATGCAAGCTACTGGCACTCCTCTAAGCCAATAAGAAGGACGGGAAACAGGAAGGGCTCTCCTATATGGAACAAAGCCTGGGAGAACAAAGGAGTGGTGCAAAATAATAGTTTCTGTGAAATAAGAAATGGAGATCATGCACCTTTCTGGGAGGACAAATGGTAGCAAGAAAAAAAACTTTTGACAAAGGATTTTTCAGGACTCAAGCAAGAGACAGATAACCAAGGACTAGTAAAGGTAAAGGACTTTTGGCAACATGCTCACAATACCGAAAAATGGAGAACATGGAAAATAATAGATGGTAGAGAGAATAGAACCCTCAACGGCAAAGCAGAGACCCTAAAAGAGATGTTGGATCAAAGGATGATTTTAGTCACTGAAGGGAAGGATCAACTAAGATGGGGTAACAACAAAGAGGGAAACTTTAATATTAAGGAAGCAAAAGGTATTCTCCTAGGGCAGGAATCAGAAGCTCCGATTAGATCCTGGCACAAGCTATGGAGGAACAGAGGCTGGATGAAAATCAAGATCTTTATGTGGTTGGTTCTCCATAGAAAAATCTTAACCTAGGACAATATTAGAAAGAAGGGTATGCTGGGACCCTCCCGTTGCGAGCTCTGTGAAGCATAAGAGGAGACAATGGAACATCTTCTCAATAGCTGCATTTTCACCTCAAGGATATGGGATTTTTTTGCCTCCATCTTCAATCAATCCGATAGAGATAGAGACAGTATCAAAATATGGAATCTCCTACCAAGTTTCATAATATGGAATGTATGGAAAGAAATAAATAAAAGAATTTTCAAAGAAGAAAAGAACTCTTCTCTCCACCTGTTGGAGCAGATCTTGAAACAGCTAAAGGAGACAATGGGCACAACAGTTAGGGATCTCCCCAAAAATCCTCCCTCAAAAACAGAGTTGAAAATACTCAGACAGTTAGACATGTAGGGGCTTACTCCTCAAGGTTTAAATAGGAAAATAATCTTAAGGGAACCGATTGAGGATTTTTGGACCCCCCCCCCCTCCTCGGAAGGCTTTTTAAAGTTTAACATTGATGGAGCTTCAAAAAATAACCCTGGAATGGCTGGTTTTGGAGGAGCTCTAAGGGATGAAACAGGAAACATCATCTCCCTCTTCCACTGCCATTTAGGTAAAGCTACCAACAACATGGCGGAACTAATGGCTTTGGAGCAATGCTTAGACTTTTTGAAACAAGACAACTACCACAAGGTGACAATAGAAGCTAATTCAGAGTTAGTCATCAATGCAACCAAGAAACTTAGTCATGGCACAGGACTGGAAAAAGTAACAAAACATTGGTGGTTAATAAGGGTGCTCCAAAAAATTCAAATCCATCTTCAGGGACTTCGTGCTCTTAGATTCAACCATGTGCGTAGAAAGGCCAACAAATTGGCAGACATCCTAGCCAACCAAGGGGTCACCTGTAAGGACAACAGGAATTCGATGAGATGGTGAGAAATGCCACAAAGCCAGCTAAAAGCTCTTTGCCACACCCAGGAAGAAGAGGACAAAAGAGTGTATCAGAACAGAACCAAGGAAGCCAGGACGCAATGAGCAGATTTTTGCAGGATTCACATGGTTGGTCAGACAGATCAACGGAAGATAGCACATTAGAGGAGGACTCTGCAGCTTTGATCATTAGTCCACTGAAAAGCCCTGAAGGTGGGTGTTGGGTTTTCACTGTCAGGAGAATGGATGAGAACATTAATCGTTCTTGCGGCAACACTTCCCATTCCTCTTATGGCAGGGCTGCTAAACCACCTCTCGGGCGGTTTTGGTGCGATCGCACCGCTTTCAAGCTGAAGATGGTTTCGTCTTTTGGGCAGCGATACCTTTCATCGCTCGACACGTGGATGAGGGAAGGGTCGGGAAACCACCCTCATCGCACATTAAACTTCAATCAATTTCGAGCGTGCGATATTCTGCTCCACCGTCTGATTATTTCGCGTCCGATCAACGCTCAGGAATGTGCGAGGGTTCAGTGGGGTCGGAGGGTTGACTTTATGGAGCGTTTGATTTCTCCAGCATAGGTTTATTCAAGAATTTTGGGAGGCAGGGTTTCTATAGCGGTTAGAGAGAGGGTTGGCACGGGGTTTTGGCCCGTAACTTATTTTATTCGGTACCCGAAAGTGAGTGGTGGGAACTCTTAGGGGTTAGAGAGCTTAGAGACTTTAGAATATCTTACTATTGATGGATTTATGTAAGTATTGTAAATTATGTTTGACTTAATGAAAAAGAAGGCACGACTCTTGCTTAAGCAAAAAAAAAACTATAAATTACTTAACAAAGGCGGTTTATTAAGTAATTTTTCATAGTGAAAGCAATTTTACTATGGTAAAATTGGCTTTACATGGTGTACTTTTATCCATCGAGTAAATTAGGCTAGATGATCAATTTTTTGGTGATAACAACAATCATGTGTTTTCATGTATTTCTCATTTTCCGTGTAGCAGGGTCCATCAAAAGTATGCAAAAGGGGTACTCCTTGGATGAGGAAATAAACTTTTCATCCAACGAGTACTCCCACTTGAATTTGAGTAAAACCTTAGGGAGATAAGTTGAAAAAATAGTTTTATTATTTTATTATTTTATTATTTTTTAATCTTTTTACTTTTTTACTCCAAAAATGGTGAATCATCCCCCATGGTTGACATCATCATATTGAATCCTATTGGTTCTTATAAAGTTTATTTTGGTTGTACATTTTTCTTAGGAGGCCCATTTTAGACCTCAAAGTTCCCATAATGGTTCTTCCTTCTTTTTTGCTTCTTCCTTTTGTATTTTGAGAGAAATGACCTTCTTTCTTAATTCTCATTTTCTTCAATATAATTCCTTAGTAATTCATCTACATTTACTTCATCTTCTTTTTCGGAATCGTCATCATTTGTAAATTCCATGAAAAATACTTCACTTCTTCCAGCATAATCATCTTCTTCATCAGATTCATCATTATCCCTTTAGAGTAGAAAGGTATTTTTAGTTGATTTTTTATTTGTAATCAATAATTATTCTTCATCAAAGTCATTTTGTTTGGAGAATTTTTTTTCTTATTCGACACTTTCATCTTGAACATCCTCTTTTTATATTCATCTTTGTCATCATTATCATGTTTATGAGGACACTTTGCAACACAATTTCCTATTCTACCACACTTAAAACAAATGAGATGATACTTACCTTTGAGTTTGGACCCTTTCCTTAGTTTCTTCACAAATTGCACTAGTGCTGTTTCAGTATCAGAATCATCGCTGCTACAATTTTTTCCTTTCCTCAATTTTTTTGAAGGCTTAAATGTTGCTTCCTTACAGTTTGGGATTCATTTTCTCATTTCATATGCAGTGAGAATCCCATGAAGTTCATCCATTTTTAGGTCATCCAAGTCCTTCATTTCTTCTATGGAACTAACTTTGGAATCAAATCGTTCTGGAAGTGATCTCAAAACGTTTTGGACAACTATGTTTTCTTCAACGGTTTCACCTAGACCCTTGAGTCAGTTGACAACTTCATCCACTAAGAGGAAAAAGGCTGCAATATATTCTTCATTATCCAATTTAAGACTGTCAAATTGTCTTCTATGGGTTTGGAGCTTTTCGTTCTTGACCTTGGAGTCTCCATCATAGATAGCAATAATATTGTCTCACATTTCCTTGGTAGAGTCACAATTCATAATTTTTGTAACTTCAGAATCAAAAATTCCACTTGTTATGGAATTTAGTGCTTTGGCATTTTCTATATGAATTTTTCCTCCATCTTGATCTGTTGTTGCAGAAGATGTAACTTTATACCCACCTTAAATTGATTTCCAAACTCCTGGTTTAAGAGACATTAAATAAAATGTCATCCTATGTTTCCAAAAGGAAAAATTTGTTCTATCAAATAGAGGGATTTTTCCTGAATCCTTACTAGTCATTTTGACCAAGAATCCTTCTTCTAGTTGTTACGTTGATTATGAAAAACATGGCTCTGATACCAATTGTTGGAAATACTTAAAGGGGGGGTGAATAAATTTTTATTTTCAACTCTTATTTTTACTAGTTAAGTTTTTTCATAATGAGAATCAGAAAATAAATAATAGGAATTCTATTAGGAACAAATGAGGACACCAATCCTCTTTTTACAATAGTTTGACTACAATAATGTGGAGGGAACCATGCCTTCAATTTACCAGGCTCCAACCTATTGCCAAGCTCCAACTTGGGATTTATGAGGCTCCAATCTCTAGTGCTCCAACCCCATATTTCTCAAGGCTCTAACCTATTTTTAGAGCCCCCAACCCGTAAGGCCCCAACCCTTCAAATTTTTAACAAATAGACTGTATGAAAGACATCCTTCAATAGTTGATCTTCTTCTCGATAAGACTGCTTCAGATTTCCAATATGCCCACTGTCCAACATCTTCAACTTCTTCACTTGTATGAGCCTCCAAGATCATTGTTCTAGGTTTCCAATACTTCACTATCAAAATAATTTACAACTCCTCCACAGATCGAAACACCTTCAATGTTCTTTATTGTTCACTATTCATCACAGGACTGCAATATAAATATGTGATCACATGGCTAAGGTAACAATCTCCAACAAGGGAAACAATAAATCCAAGATATTCTCCAAGTGTTAACATAGAACTAAACATTGGTATGAGGTAAGGTTTCAGGTCCAACCGTCCTTATTTCTCCACAAGTTAGCTATCCAAACTTATTGATTCTTTTGCACATATGTCACAGGTCCGAGGCAGTAGGTAAGGTTCCACGGTTATGTTCCCTCAAATCCAAGCCCTCCAATGTGTCATTGTTTAGAGCTATCCACCTTCCTCGGCTCTTTAAATGATAACTTGAATAGATATAACCCAGTTTCTGTTGGAAATAATACTGAGGCGGGGGGTGAATCAATATTTACAATTCAACAATATTTAATTTCCCAAATAGATTTACATACACTGCTTTAGTGAAGTGAACTCTCATGTACACACTACTGTGATTAGAGAAATCAGCGTATATCTAGAGAGCTTAGGATTTAGTCAATTTATCATGTGTAGATTTTTAATCAGTGAATCAGTAACTTATTATACATTAACAATGTGTAGTAAAGACATAATAAACCATCACACATAAGCAACACACACGAAAACCAACATTTAAGGTGGAAACCCAATGCGGGACAAAAACCACCTGTTGTTGTCATCTCTGACTTCTTTTAATATAAAGATTTTTTTTTTTGCAATCTTGTACTGGTGTAGATTCATACCAGTACGCAGGCACCCACCTGCAGAAGGCTACAACCTTCTCTCATTTTCTAGCTTCTACAGGAAGGGAGCTACAACCCATAGCTCTTGCACTAGCCAATGTGTTTACTAGTACGTAGGCATCGGCCTACAGAAGGATACAACCTTCTCTCTTCCTCGAGGGACCACGTTTCATTAATTTTCAGATTGTATGCTCCTAGTACACAACAATACAATTGAAGGCCTTGTTTCATCAAATTTTTATACTGGACCCATTAGAAACTTTGAAACTCAAACTGCATCAACCAATCAATGAGTTAATCTAAACAATTAGATCACTGTCACCAAAACACTCTGCTGAACGCAGAAACCTACAGCATCATTTAGAACCAACTACAATGTCAAAAATCATACATCATAATGCATATGCTACTTTACGGAACCGAACTTGTGTGTATACACTACTTCCTTTATCCAAATCTGCGTATACTTTCAAAACTACTGAAACATAAAACTTTTTGAATCAAGTTTGTACCAATTAGCAATATACTGAACATCTACTATCAATTTACAGAGCTTTAGATAGGCAGTATCAAAGATAACCCTTCTCTCTTAAACAATCAATCAATCAAGGACAAAACTTCTTATGCATTCAGATTTACATTCAGATCTAAGAAGACTTCATTGATAGACATAAGTAAAACAATAGAACTGATTAGATAGATTAGTCATTTCTAAAGAATAGGATTTTCTTTTGTATATGCTACTTGGAAGAGTCAAACCTCCATGTATATGCGCCTTTAACAATTTGAACAGCATATAGGTCTGCAAATATTCTTTCACAACTTCGCTGCTATTCCAGACTTCAAACATACACAGATCATGACATTTAAAGAATAAAACAAGTGTACGCAATCAGATCTAGCCCAACCAAAATCAGATCATTAAATGATAATTCAGTTTAGGTCTCATGATCGTGATCCAACATTGAATACAAGTTGCATAAAATATTCAGATCATATCACAAACATATCCACTGCAACATAAAATATACTTCATATAGAAACATTCCTAAGAAACCCTTTCACTTGCACACCTTGGCCCTTTGATCTTCTCCTCCTTATATAATTTTTGGCCTATCTCAATACCTCAGACCAAAACCATATTTAGGAGCTATGGTATTCTTGGACAGGATCAAATAGTTGTTACTCTGCTCAATATTGTGACCTAATACCATGTTATCAACCCCTGGTATTCTTTACTCTTCAATTTCCTTGATTTTCCAACCTATACTCGCTTTTCCTCTTGTGAAAGTGCGTGCATACATATACGCTCTTTTTATTCTGTGAACCTGCATGTATATGCTCCTTTGACAAAGTGGACCTGTGTATACATATTAAACTACTTTACACCATCCTTTTCCTTCAACTTCTTAGTTTCATATTCCTGTTCATCTGTACCAATGCCATGTTACCTTTGAAATGATCTGTTACACTATGAGTTACCTTTTATCAAAAACTTAACTGACCTATGAGTGAGTTTCCATCAAGGACAACACTTGTATCATAATGGAAAAAATCTCCCCATTTGGACTTGATGGCAACCATGTTTGTGTTCATTACTACAAGTTGTAGAAATTGTTAAAGATATCAAGAAACACCAGAATACTCTCCCCCTTTGACATCAAGGGCAAAGGGTGGACCAGGATACTCTCCCCCTTGATATATATTATGTTTTCCATGATCCCCCTAAGTACATGCAGAGTTTGCAGAGATATGTTTCAATAGAATAACATGACTCTATAACTCAGCTAAGTGAGTATGACCTCCCTAAGACCAAAGACTCATACAAACATCAATCTCCCAAACAATTCGGGATACATCAAATTTAACTCATCCACCCAACCAAGTGGGGATATACCACTTGTTTATACACAAGAATTATTACATCATCCTTCCCATGCATAGTGGGGATACAAAATTACATTATATGTCCAATAGGACCCATTCAAAAATAGACTATGATAGATAGAGACATATTACCCCCTAGATCTTTTACATAACCTATGCATCAATTGATATGAATATCTAAAACTAGAGCTGAAATCAACAACCATAATGCCAATAATAAAAAATGTTTGTGAAGGCTAATGCCCCCCCTGAACCTGTGCTACCTGTGCATTGTCAACAAAACATGAATCAATGCATCTTCATCAGTCAAATAAAAAACAATGAAAAAAGCATATCGTTAGACTGTAATCATCAATATCAGATTGAGCACCCATATCAGAGTCTGACCCACTATTTTTCCATCAGAAAACTGTATACGCTTCTAAAACCACAGAAACCTGATATATACATGATTATCGTTCATGAAACCTGCGTATATGAACCTTCCTCTGAAAAAATTGATTTAACATAACGATGATGTAGCAACTACTCCCAGATTTTGTCTAAGATATTCAAATGTTTCTCTTGGAAGCGGTTTGGTGAATATATCAGCAACTGTTCTTTGGAGGGAACATACTCCAATTTAACCTTTTGTTCAAGCACTTGTTCTCGTAGAAAATGGTACTTAATGGGTATGCTCTTTGTCTTCGAGTGCATGACAGGAATTTTCAGGATACTAATGGCACTTGTATTATCACATAGAATGGAGATGAGTGGAGTACATGTGATCTGAATGTCTTGCAATGTTTGCATCATCCAAAGTAGTTATGTGCAGCAAGATGTAGCAGCCACCTATTCTGATTCAGTTGTAGATAAGGCAATCGAACTTTATTTCTTGCTGAACCAAGACACTAACCGTGAACCCATATAGAATGCACCTCTGCTAATGCTCTTTCGATCATCTACATTTCCTTCCCAATCTACATATCTATATGCATGAAGAGTAAGATTTGTATCTTTAGGACACCATAGAACGAAGTCTTCAGTTCCTTGAAGATATTTGAATATTATTTTTACTCCCTCAAGATGTGATTCCTTTGGATTTGCTTGGAACCTTCCAACTATTCCTACTACATGCATGATATCAGGCCTGGTACCTGTTAGATAAAGCATACTTCCAATCATAGATCTATAAGTTGGCTGGCTTACTGTTCGTGATTCATTGCTAGAACTGAGACTGAATCCTATTACCATTGGAGTACATACTGGTTTAGAATCTTCCATTTCGTACTTCTTCAAGATCTATTTGATATATTTGGTTTGTGAAAGAAAAATACCATCTTTTGTTTGTTGTACTTGTAGACCATGAAAATAAGTAAGTTCACCAAGTAAGGACATTTCAAATTCTTGCTACATAAACGAAGCAAAGTCCTAACTCATAGATTCTTCATTGCTACCAAAGATGATATCATCAATGTAAACAACAATAATTAGTAGTTTATCATTTTCAATATTTGTATATAAGTTTTTGTCTGCAGACCTTTTGTGAAACCTTGTTGTTGTAGATATTTGTCAAGGAGATAATACCAAGCCCTTGGAGCCTACTTTAGACCATAAAGAGCCTTTGTGAGCTTGTATACAAGTTTTGCATCATTTCCTATAATGAATCATTCTCCTTTCTCAATATAAAATTCCTCTTCTAAATCTCCATTAAGAAAATTTTATTTTACATCCATTTGATATACTTTGAATTTTTCAAAACTAGAAAGAGCAATAAACATTCTTATGGCTTCAAGTCTAGAAATAGGTGAAAAAGTTTCTTCAAAACATATACCTTCTTGTTGAGCATACCCTTTACAAACAAGTCTTGCCTTGTTTCTAATAACCTCTCCATTTTCCATCAACTTATTCTTAAATATCCACTTTGTTCCTATAACATTTTTATCATGATGTCTAGGAACTAATTCCCAAGTATCATTCTTTTCAGTTTGGTCAAGTTTTTCATCCATGGCCTTAACCCATCATTCATCTTTGCTAGCTTCATCTCTATTTTGTGGTTCTCTGGAGGATAATAATGCAAGATAACTTCAGGTCCCTGTAAGAGTTCTTCTTGTTTGTACTCCAGACCCATTTTCTCCTAGAATTTGAGATTTTGGATGATTCTTTTGAACATACCTGGATGGATTTTTTTCTGTGTCTATTGTATCTTCTTCTGGTTCTTGATTGGTTTCTTCATCTATATCATTTTGATTTGATGATGGAAAGCATTAACTGTCTTCCTCATTATCAAAATCCTCCATTGATTTCATGTGTTTCGAATTTCTGCATGCTTCATCAATTACAACGTCAATGAATTCAACAATTTTCTGAAGTCTTTTATTATAACATTTGTATCCTTTACTTCTAGATGAATAACCAAGAAGAATACCTTTGTTTACTCTCAGTTCAAACTTACAAAGTTTTTCATTAGTCCTTTTCATGAAACATTTTCTTCCAAAAGCTCTAAAGTGTTTTACAGTAGGAGGCTTACCATACCAAAGTTCATATGGAGTTTGATCGCTATTTACTCGAACAATCGCTTTGTTGAGAATAGTCACGGTGGAAAATGTAGCTTCACCCCAAAAGGTTGCAGGAGTTCTAGATTCATTAAGCATAGCTCAAGCCATTTGTTGAACTGTTCTATTTATTCTTTCCACTACGTCATTTTGTTGAGAATTTTTGGCGACTGAGAATTGCCTTTTTATTCCATGCTCTTCACAAAAATCAAAGAATTCATCTGATATGAATTATCCCCCTCGATCAGATGTAAGAAATTTGATTTTTCGATCTGATTCATTTTCACCTAAAGCTTTGAAGGCTTTAAAATTTTCAAATGCTTCATCTTTATGGTTTAGTAGACCTATCCAACAAATTCGAGAAAATCATCAATGAATAAAATAAAGTATTCTTCTCCATGAGGTGACTCTTTCCTTGTTGGTCAACATAAATTAGTATGGATGAGTTCAAGAGGCTTACTTGGTGATCCTTCTTTTTCAATGAAATGAACTCTGGTTTACTTAACAACTTGACATGGTTTGCATATGGTATTTTCTAGAATGCTGATATCTGGAAGATCACGGATCGCCTTGAGCTTACATGCTTTTCTTATTTGAGAAAAGCTTAGATGCCCCAATCTTCTGTGCCATAACCAATTTTCATCTATTTTGCTTAGATAGAATTGTTGTTGTCCTCCTTTGAGTATGTATAAATTGTTTGGAGTTGTTGTAACTTTGATTACAATCTTTCCTGTATCAATCTCACCAACCACACATCGATTTAATCAAAACACAACTTCATTTCCTAAATCACACATTTGACTGACACTCAACAAGTTATGCTTTAAACCATCTACATACACGACATTTCCAACTTTAACCTTTTCTTTCAAGAAAACAAAACCCTTACCTTTAATGACAGCTGGTGTGTCATTTCCAAATGAGACATTCTTTTCCTTTTCTAAAGCATTATATGAATGAAGTTTCTCTTTATCACCTATCATGTGTTTGGAGCATCCACTATCAATGTACCACTGATTCTCTTGTCCTTCTGCATATAAAGCAATTCCACATCTTTCTGATTGAGATTCCTTCTTTCTCCATATCTTGGAATTTGATGATGTTTTCTCCTTTTGTAGTGTTGGCCAAAATTTTCTCCTGCATTCAGATTATTCATGACCACAGTTGTTAAAAAACAAACATTCTATTTCATCTTCAAGAAGAGAAAAGTTATTATTGGAACTTTTCTTGATTCCTGTTACACTCCTTTGATTTCATGCTTCTATAGTCATGATGGTATTGTAAGCAACACATTGAGCAGCCTTATGTCCAAATTTATGGCATGAAAAACATTATCCATTAAAGAAGTTTTTGCGATCATAGAATCTTTTGGCATTGTTTACCGATTGGTTGATTCTTCTATTGATGTTCATCCTTGGAGAAAATTGAGCATGATTTACTTGGTAAGTACTTTTAGGATTTTGTTGATGATTGACATATTTTTCACTAGTCTTTGTTGCATCAAGATAGATTCTGGTGGAGGCTGGCGACTTTTAAGATTAGGATGATTCTTTAGTATATCTAAGACCTATCTTTATAAGAGGAGAACATTAAACTTTTATGATTTCATTTAAATTTTTTGGTCCTTTAGAAAATCTAAGATTAAGAGATTTTGTCTTCTCAAGTTATTTTCTTAGACCCACAACTTCAAATTCTAGCTTTTCATTGTGCTTTTCTCTTTTAGTGAGTTGATGTGTCAACGAATCTATGATCATATTATTTTCTTCTAAACAGATTTTGATTTTTGTGATTTCTTCAAGAAAGTATTCCTCTTCTAAGGCATCCAAACAAATCATCATTGTCATAAGCCATGAGTAGTTTATAATCTTGTTCAATTTCATCTTCATCACTATTAGATAAACAATCACTATTTGCATGAGTATAGTAACTCCTTCTATTAACAACCTATTTTCTATTTCCCTTTTCATATTTATATTTATGAGGACATTTGGTAGCATAATGGCCGACTCTACCACAAGCAAAGCATTTGAATGGTAGCTTACCTTTGAATGTTCTGGAACCCCGTTGAAGCTTCTTGACAAAATTTACCTCATCTTCTTCTTCTGAAATGTATCCTGGTTAATTGTGCTCTTCCTTTTCTTTTCCCTTTGCTGAAGCTTTAAAAGCGGCTTCTCTCATATTTGATGGACCTCCTTCCTCATTTCAAAGGAAATTTGAATTCCATGGAGTTGAACCATAGTAATAGTTTGAAGATCATGTTTTTCTTCTATGGTAGATACTTTTGACTCAAATTTATAAGACAAAGATCTCAAAATTTTCTCTACTAAAGTAGTTTCCTTTACATATTCACTCAAATTCTTCTCAGAATTAACAATATCATCTACACGTAAAAATAACTAGCAATACTCTCATCACTATGCATCTTAAGGGTTTCATACTAAATTCTAAGTGTTTGAAGCTTAACACGTTTTATATGGGAGTCTCCTTCGTAGCTCTGAATGATTTTGTCCCATATCTCTTTGGTTGTCTTAAGCTGCATGACTTTGACAAATTTTGATTTTGACAGACTTCCCAATAAGGTATTGACTGCTTTGGCATTGGTTTCATATAGATTATTACCTGCTAAATCTATAGGTATTGCTATTGGAAATTGATATCCTCCTTCCACAATTTCCAAACATCGGCTCCAAGTGATTGAAGATAGGCTTTGGTTCTTATTTTGCAATATACGAAGTTGTTCCCATTGAAGATTGGTGGTGTGATAGATCCCATGCCTTTGTGATTGTTCATCTTGAAAGATCTTCCTTCAAGCGATCAAGCTTCTTCTGAAGGACCTGCTCTAATACCAATTCTTGGAAATAATATTGAGAGGGGGGTTGAATCAGTATTTACAATTCAACAATATTTCATTTCCCAAACAAATTTATATATGCTGCTTCAGTGAAGTGAACTCGTGTGTACATGCTACTGTGATTAGAGAAATCAGTGTATATCCAGAGAACTTAGGATTTAGTCAGTTTATCATGTGTAGATTTTAATTAGGGCATCAGTAACTTATTATACAATAACTATGTGCAATAAATAGTAATAAAAAATCACACATAAGAAACACACATGACCACCAAGATTTAAGGTGGAAACCCAATGCGGGAGAAAAACCACTTGTTGTTTTTGTCTCTCTCTTCTTTTAATATAAATAAAATCTATCTACAATCTTGTACTGGTGCAGACTCATACAAGTACGCAAACACCTACTTGCAAAAGGCTACAACCTTCTCTCATTTTCTAGCTTCTACTATAAGGGAGCTACAACCCCCTAGTTCTTGCACTAGCCGATGTGTTATGTAGGCTCTGGCCTACAGAAGGATATGACCTTCTCTCTTCCTCTAGGGACCACGTTTCCTTAATTTTCATACTGGACCCATCAGAAGCTTTGAAACTCAAATTGCATCAACCAATCAATGAGTTAATCTAAACAATCAGATCACTGTCACCAAAATATTGTGCTGAACCCAGAAACCTGCATCATCATTTATAACAAACTGCAACCTAAAAAATTGTACATCATAATGCGTACACTACTTTATTAAACCGAACATACGTGTATACTCTACTTCCTTTATCCAAACCTGTGTATACCTTCAAAATTACTGCAACATAACACTTTCTGAATCAAGTTTGTACCAACGAACAATATACTAAACATCTATTGTCAATTTATAGAGCTCTAGATAGGCAGTAGTAGAGATAACCCTTCTCACTTAACAAGTCAATCAATCAGACACCAAACTTCTTATGCATTTAGATTTACATTCAGATCTAAGAAGACTTCATTGGAATACAATAGTAAAACAACGAACTAATGAGATAGAATAGTCATTTCTGAATACTAGGCTTCACTTTTGTATACACTACTTAGAAGAGTTGAACCTGCATGTATACATGCCTTTACCGATGTGAACTAGCGTATATATCTGCAAATATTAACTCACAACTTCATTGCTATTCCATAATTCAGACATACCGATATCATGACATTTAATGAATAAAACAGGTGTACGCAATTAAATGTAGCCGAAACAAAATCACATCGTTCAA
Source organism: Pinus tabuliformis (assembly GCA_031772625.1). NCBI lineage: Eukaryota > Viridiplantae > Streptophyta > Pinopsida > Pinales > Pinaceae > Pinus > Pinus tabuliformis. The sequence continues at coordinate 828,916,323 of CM062808.1, forward strand.
TGATAAGTCAGTTCAGTTCTCATGATCTTGATCCAACATTGAATACACGGTGCAAAAATTATTTCAGATCATACCACAAACATAGCCCCTGTCACATAAAATATACTTCAGATAGAAGTATTCCTGAGAAACTCTTTCACTTGCACACCTTGGCCCTTTGATCTTCTCCTCCTTATATAGTTTTTGGCCTATCTGAATACCTCTGACAAAAACCACACTTAGGACCTGTGATATTCTTGGACGGGATCAAATAGGTGTTACTCTACTCAATATTGTGGGCTAATACCATAGTATTGAACCTTGGTATTCTTTATTCTCGAATTTTCCTTTATTTTCCAACCTATATGCGCTTTTCCTCTTGTGAAAGCACGTGTGTACATATGTGCTCTTTTTGTTCTGTGAACCTTTGTGTATATGCTCCTTTGACAAAGTGGATCTTGGTGTACATCTTAAACTGCTTTACACCATCCTTTTCCTTCAACTTCTTGGTTCCATCTTCCTGCTCTTCCCTACCAATGCCCTGTTACCTCTGAAATTATTTGTTACATTGTGAGTTGCCTATTATCAAAAATTGAACTGACTTTTCAGTGAGTTGCCATAAAGGAAAAAAATTGTATCATAATTCCAAAAATTTCTTCGTTATCGTTCTAGAAATTTGTATTACCATAGATGTATACCCTTTGCCCCTCCACAATTGTATCACCACAGTTATATTACCATCACAGTTTCAAGGTGTAAGATCATAATTTCGAAGCTTAATTTTACTATTTCAAGCCTTATTTCCATAGATTTCAGTCCTCTACTGGGAAACAATGCAAAATAGAGGTTTGAGGTATAATTATTCTATTTTTTCAAGTTCTAGAGGTGACCCAACACCGAATTAACTCAAATGATGTCCTCTCAGCCTCCTTAGTTCACGAGTTCTAAACTATTGTTACTGTGCTATATCTCTGTGATGATCTTCACTGAATGATTGATTGAAATGAATTGTTTTGACTTGTACTTATACTAATGTTTGATTATAAATTAAGGGACATGAGTCTTGGAGGTGAGGTTGACATGTATAGGTAGGGTTAGGTCAGCTAGGGTAAATAATATGTTATATCATCTTAAAAATTAATTTTCTCATAGACTAAGAGGAGTTAGAGGAAAATTAATAGATTGTTGGAAAGAGAAAAAAGTCTTCTACAAGCCTATGAAAGAGCTATTTTAAGGCAATGTCTCAATTGTTAAATAAAATATTTCTCTTTATGACTATTACAGAATTGTAGTACATACATTGGGGTTTTTGGATTCTTCTTGCATACAGTCATTGGGAATGGGATAAGGGTTAGGGCATCTTCATTAGGGCTCCAATTGTGTACATCAATAATCATCCATTTCATCATTATCTTCATCAGTGCTCATATTGATATCAATGACAATTATTAACCAATGATCTAGATTATGTTAGTTGTTGATAGTAATGATTTTGATGCTACTTGTCATGCTAAATTTATGAGGACTAATCATGATCATTAGATGTTAATAATGATCATTGCAATGTAGTAGGATATCGTGATGACAAATACGATCTTGATTGGACAATTATTTTAGTTTTATTATTTACTATGATTTGATACTGAATTTCAATTATCAATGATGAATAAGTTCAATAAAATTGATGACATGTATAATGGAGGCAAGCGTAGGGTATTCACTTAGAAAAATACTCACATATGTGTAATGGATCTAAATGGAGTGAATTGGATTGTCTCTAAAGCGGTGGAACGACTTTTGGGTATATGTTATATTCTTTGCACGACTAGTCCCATTTGTGATTCATTGCATTGGGGGGGGTCCAAAAACCCACATTTTACAGAGGGTTGTAAGGAGGTCATAGCTATTCCTATTGGAGGGTATGAAAGGGTATTTACAGCACACCTACATGGGGTTCAATGTAGCACCCAAAAAAAATTTCCTTTTGGTGAACCCAACCATATTTTTGTGCATAGTTTTAAACATGGTGGGTTTTCCCATTGTTTTGAATATCTAATAAGCAAGCTATGATTATGTTCTAACCCAAGGCTAATGCATTAGAGTATTATGATTTATTCATAATCTATATAATGTATTGTAATATTGAAAGGAATATAATGAAAAAAATCAATCTGGTCTTCTCAATTTCGTGTTGTAGGAGAAAAATATATGTTTTGAGTTCGAAAGATAGAGATTACTAGATTCAATGATCATCTTTCTGAGTTGTGGAAGAAAAATATAGAGTATATATCGGTGGATAAATATTATAGGATCATTATGGATCCATTTACTAGACCAACTTCAATGAAGACAGAAGACTGGAATAAGTTGGATCAGAAGGAAAATAATAGAATATGATTGTGTGTCTTAGATTTGATATTGCCAAATTTTTTGGGAGAGGCTACAATGAAATATTTGTGGGACAAGTGAGGGACTTTTCATTAATATAACTCCCTATTAAATAAAGTTTCCCTACAAAAGAATCTATATAACCTATGGAGGCGGAATGGAGATTCAGTGATAGAGCATTTGTATTCCTTCAATATTGTTATAAGTTAGTTATTATCTATTGATATTAAAATTTGGGATGAGGATAAGTGCACACCTTTTCTGTGTTCTCTACCATACCCATGGAATAGTTTGGTCATTTCCATAGGTAGTAATGTAACTACCTTAGAATTTAATGAAATAGTCTCATCCTTATTTTTGGAGGAGGTGAGATGGAAAAACATCGAGAAATATAATGGAGATGCCATATCCATAAGAGGATGCTCCCAGACTAGAAATAGAAATAATTCTTCAAGTGGGAGATCTAATTCTAGATGTAGAGCTAAATGTCCAAGAAAATTTGTAAGGTATGTTAGAAATGAATAAATAAATGGAACTACAAGAAACATTGTATATTTAACACTCCTAAGAAAGTAATAGATGTAATGATTCTCCTCCTATAGAGGCGAAAACCACCTTAAATGAATGTGGGGATATGTACTTGGCTTCTTCAAGTGCACATGTAAATCATGAGGCATGGTTGATTGAATCTGGTGAATCATTTCATATCACTCCCCATAGGTAGTGGTACTACAAATATGAGAAATATGATGGTGGTGACGTATTCCTAGGTGATGATAGGAAGTCCATAATCATAAGGCTAGGAAAATTAAAGTTAAACTTGATAGGTGGAATGATCATAACACTCTGTAGGATTTTTCACATTCCAAGATTGGCTAGAAATTTAATTTCAACAACCAAGATGGATGATGCGAGTCTAAAACTAGTGTTCAAGAAAGATACATGAAAGCTAGTTTAAGGAGCATTGGTATTGATGAGGGGATTTTAGCTCAGAACTTTGTACAAGTTGTTGGGTAGTATTGGTATTGATGGGTTCAACATTTCTATTTTTCTTGAAATTAGAGTAGAAAATATTGTAGTGTCTATAGAGAAGACTATGATGTGGCATCAAATATTAGGACAAATTAGAGTGAAGGAGTTTTGAATACTAGATGGTAATTTCAAGGTAGAAGGTATGTATAATTTCTCTCTACTTTTCTATTTCTCTGAACATTGTGTAGATGGGAAGCATAATCAGGTGAGGTTTACCTATGGTGCTAAGAGGGATGAAAGAATATTAGATCTTTTGCGTAATGATGTGTTTTGACCTATTTTAGTTCCATCACTAGGTAAATATGTTCACTAAGCCTCATTTATAGACGAATTCATGTGGAATACATGGATATATTTCCTCGTGAATAAATCTAAATTCTTGGATAGTTTTGAAGAATTTAAGGTTCTGGTGGAAAAGCAGAGAGTCAAGAAGATTAAGGTGTTGAGGATAGATTAAGGGGTGGAGAAATTTTCAAGAAGGAATTCAAAAATATCTGTAAGAAGTGTGGCATAGCATGGTAGAAGACTAATCCATACTCACCTTAGGAAAATGGAGTTATAGAAAGAATGAATAAGGCAGTTATGGAAAGGAATGGAGCATGCTCAATGGTGTTGGATTAGGACATCAATTCTGGGATAGGTAGTGGAGACTACATGTTACATACTTAATATAACACTTTCATCAACATTGGAGGATATGAATCCACATGAGGTGTGGATTAGTAACAAAACCTCTCTCACACATATCAGGGTATTTGGTTGTGATGCATGTGTACATCTTCCAAAGGAGAGCATAAAGAAGTTGCATAGTAAATATTAAAGGTGCATCTTTATTGATTATTAATATGGTTTAAAATCTTACAATATCTGGAACCCATAAACAAATAAGGTTGTGTACAATCAAGATGTGGTATTTAGAGAAATTAAGGATATCATAAAATTGGAATTCCTAGCAAGGGAAAAGGAATCAGAGAGGATAGTGTTTGATCTGAAGGATGAAGAATTAGACTACACAGAAGAACAATAATAACAACCAGACTTTGTGGTTTTGAGGAGATCAATTCAGGAAATAAGGCATTCAAAGATGTATAATCCATCTAATTTTCATTTGAATTTTGATTTAGTTATTATTGATGATGATATAGAAATTGTTAGGGGACCAGTTGATTTAGAGGATGGAAAATTCTGGAAAAAATATATGGTTGAAGAAATGAGAGCCTTAGAAAAGAAAGAGGCTTGGGATCTAGTGGAGTTGTTGGATGGATGAAAACCCCTTGGAAGTGAATGGGTGTTTAAGAAGAAGACGGATGCAGAGGGAAAAGTGGAGAAATTAAAGTTTGTTTAGTAGAAAATGGTTACTCCCATGTAGAATACCCCATATCCAAACTGTCTATAAGAACATTTGGAGTCCATAATTTCTTTTTCAATATAAATGACTAACTCTATACCATTTATTTATGTTGTAAGAAAGAGATATTTTTTTCATTCTTGACCATATTACCGTAATGGTTGTAACTTCATAAAGGTCCATACATTAACTCTACATATAATGAAAAACCATTGTTTTTTCATTTCCAAAGAGAATTTACTTACATCAACATAGGATCTCTTTTCCTTTTGTTGAAGACAGAATTTGTTTCATTTTTACACCTTCCCTAAACTCCTTACACTCCATTTCCTTCTTTTTTTATCATAATAACCCTAATAAGGTGTCATATTGAAATATTATTGGGAAAAGTAGGTACCTAATCATTTTTTATTCATGGTTTCATTCTTTCCTTATTATTTGATTTAATATTTACATGAGCTACTGGTTTGCACCAATTCTACAACTAATGATCGATTTTGCAACTTACTTGAAGAATTTGGAGGTTCGAAAATCTCAGTTGAGGAGAGAAATACCTAGACAGGTAGTTGAAAACCAAGATAATGATATCCACCTATCTTCATGATCTAGCATAATGATAAGGGTGCCATATAAGCAGTTCAACGTGGAAGTCAACCCAACAAAGAAGGATCCCAAGACGAATCAGATGAGCGAGAAGATCGATGATAAGGATGAAGATGATATTTTACCTCAAGATTTTCTTCTACAATAGAAAATCATGAAGAATAGATACCTTGTATTATCTTATGTCATTTTTAGGATTTCTTTCGAGTAGGATAGGCGTAAAAATCTCTAAACAATTTATTGAAGGAAGTTATAAAACCTTCCTCTTAGCACAATGATGAGAGATAGGTTATTATTTTTAGAACACTCTTTGCATTTATAAAATTGAAGCTTGATTTCTACTCTACATATTGCGTTGATTCATGTTTAATCTTTGACTGATCGTTGTTTCCCTTCAACTCACAGGAGGGCCCATTGAGAGCTATAAGACCTATCTTATTTTGTTTTAGTTAGCATTTCAATTTACATCTTAAATTTTTTAGCACTAGTTTATTGCTTCTAATATTTCAGTTTTGACTTTCATTGAATGCTTATGAAAACGAGAACAGAGTTTTGTGACAGTTTTTACCGAAGACTTATCTTATAGACTTAATCGTTTTATTATTTGAAGGATGATGGAAATAAATCGAATAGGGATCTATTATGCACGTGAAGAGTAGAATCATTTAAATGCAACTAGAAGTATAATTATTCCAAGGATTTATGAGTGTGATTCATATTTGATAGTGTGATAATTTATTTTATTTCTCTACTTAAGAATAGTTTCATGTTGTTCAGTAAGAACTAGATTTAATTGCGTTGGTATGATATTTGATTTCTACAATTTTAGATTAGTTTTTTTTACAAACATAAAGAGAATTTGGGTTTGGTTTTGCTATTTACTTCCACACCTTAATTCAATTTTATTGTTATCATTGTGATATTTTCCTTTCTTACAGGAGTGACAATCTCTTAGATGAATCATGTTCATGAAAACATCCTAATTTAACTCGATAATTTACTCACATAATAAATAATCCTAGCACAACTGGTGCACACACACTTCATCAGTTTGCAAGCCCTGGTTGATAATTTATGCAGAAATTTAAACTCAATTAAATTACCAAACATTTTGATGTCATTGCTTGGGAAGTGTATATAGGATTTATTTTTAGGAATCTTTTCATTAAAAAAAATGGATAAAAACATATTTATGCATATGAAAAGAGATTTTACAGCTAGGTTTATAAGTAGAGGTAGGAGTTCCATTTCAAAATCACCACTCACCCCACCACCACCTTGTAGTAACACACCATCCACTGAAACACATATTCCATCATTTGCAGGTAGACTTAGGCTTCCCAAGGTACAAAGATATGAAATCCAACCAAAATATTAACCGATTTATTCTACTAAAGTTGTAGTGGATAGACCTAAATCCCCAATCGAAGGAGTAATCTTTTTGCCTTTAACTGGAGAACCAATTATAGGACAGGAACTGGAAGCCCCTAGTGAAGAAGAAGAAGAAACTTATTTTATTCCATTAATAGAAGAACCAGAATAGGAGCTATAAAATCCAATTGAATAACCCTACATTAGCTATGAAGAATATACAATGGTATGGGAAGGAGAAATATAAGTACAAAATTGGAATGGTGACTTTAGGATTGGAGTTGGAAGTGTTAACAAAGGAAGAGTTAGAGGGGGAGGTAGAGGAGGAGGTGGAGGATGAGGTGGCAGAGGAGAAATAGAGACTTTTGGGTTTCCCATTTTAGATGAAGATACCATAGTTACAATGAAGAATATCTCACCCTCCATCCTCCTAATTTCCATGGAGAAAGACATGCGTATCCTGAAACATTTCTTTTTGAGTTTGAAGTCTTTTGTACATTTTATGACTACTTGCTTGATTCTCAAAAATTGAAATTGTTTCCAGCCACTCTTAAAGACAGAGCACTTAAATGGTTTATGGGATTAGGAGCACATAGCATAAGAAGATGAGAAGAAATCAAAAATGTGTTCTTAGAAAAATACAAAGACTATTGTATTCCTCATAACCTTAAAGAAGAAGTCTTTAAAATGATGAAAAAAGAGGATGAAAATCTTGAGGATTTTGTTCAAAGATTTGCTTATAATGTTAAAAGGGCTAAAATGCATAATATAGATGAAGAAACTTTGAAATCCCTCTTGCTAAAATCCATTAAAAAATGAGTGGGTAAATATTCTCAATTTAATGGGAAATGGAGATATTTCTCAATTATGATTTAGAGAAATTTATGAATTATGTGTACACATTTCAAGAGGAAGGGCTAGAACTGGGAAAAATACAAGAGATCATGTTATGTCTATGACTAATAAATCTATAGTTGGGACATTAGGTAGATTAGAAATAGGAAATTTACTTGAAAACTTCAAAACATATATCTTAGGGAGTATTAGTGAACAAATAGATACTCTTAAGGTTCAAAACAAGAAAAATGCTGAAAATGTTGCATTATCAATTTTTTGTCCTAAATGCAAGAATAAGCATGCTCTAAGAGAATGTCCTCTTGATTGTATAGAAATATGTGCAATCTGTGAAGAAATTCATATGATAAAGGAATGCCCTTCAATTCCTGGACTTGAAGAAGTCTTGCAAAATTAAGTTGAAGAAAGCCAAGCTAAGTCACTTTGTTTTATTTGTAAAATGTCATGGCCACCACAACAACCAAATATGGTACACGGTCTTAATCCTTAATACCAATCATCTGTACAACCTCAAAAAAATTGGAATACTCCAATGCCTTGGAAAATTAGCCACCTCAAAATCCATTATGGACACAAGGTTGGAGATATCCTCCTAGGAATCCTCAATATAATCAATTTGACAACCATTTATTCCATATCAACCTCCATATTACCCTCCTAAGTGAAACAATTTTCCACAATTTCAAAATCAAATGCAGCCTTCTAATCAACCACTTCAATTACGATCCACATCATACGCTCAAAATCAAATCAAGTACTTTCTTAGCCACATCCAAATTTGAATAATAAAAATTCATAACTTGTTTACAGTATAGATGGTCGGAATTTCCAGGATTGCATGATAGGTCCATTAGATCTAAACAATATCTAACTTAGATCTAGTAGAGTTTTGGAAAAGAAGTTACCATCTGTTGTTATTCAGGAATCTAGAGAGAATTAATCGCTTCAAAAAGAAACATATCTTAATCAATAAGAAATTACTCAAAAAGAGAGGAGCCCTATACATGATACTTCGATAAAATCAATCCCATTGTAGAACAACCTTATGTTTTTGTTCAAAATCCACCCTCTATTGAAAGGCTAAAAATTGACAAAGGAATAGAAAAACAAATTATGTTTCTTGAATATGATATGCTAGATGAATTAAAGAATGTTTGTGTCAAAATTACTTTGTTACAAGCTATAAAGGAAATACCAATATTTGAAAAAACAATTAGGGTGTTGAGCATTAAAAAACCAGGAAGAAAAGGAAAATAAGTTAAAAAAAAAATTATTTAGTTGGAAAAATTGCAGATATTATGATTAACAAACCAAGAGTTCAATAATATCTAAATCTAGAAAGTCCCATTGTAAAAACACATATTAATGGTGTCGATATTCGAAATACATTTATTGATTTAGGATCAACTGTTAATATCATGATTAAACAAATGATGGATCAATTAAAACTTTCTAATCTTCAATACACACAAACATTGCTAGAGTTAGCAGATAGATATGTAATCAAACTAGATAGTGTATTGGAAGATGTATCTATCTCCTTAAATTCTTAGGAATATCCTATTGATTTTATGATTTTAACTCCAAAGAATAATTTAGGAGGACATTTATTGACTCAAGGAAGATCATGGTTAGCTACAGTTGATTCTTTTATATGTTGTAGATATGGTGATATCTTTATCTTTGATGGAAGCTCTACTAAGAAATTCACACTATATCCTCCTGCAAAAACAACAATAGAAGTAGAAAGAGAAGTTTGGATATATGATGATAATGAATATTTTGATATACTACCAATATTTTCTACTTCACAAATAGATGAAGAAGATCAAAGTTTTAATCTAATGAATAATATTCATTCTTCCTCATATTGTGAACAAAACCAAAATTTTCAATAATAATACAATGTTGAATATTTATCATCACATCAAATGGTTTTACATTCTATGGAAAATTTTGACAATTCTTTAATAGAAATATTTCCACGGAAGACTTTGAACATTAATGATAATTTGGAAGAATCCCAAAAGAAAGAAGTGATAAAGATGTTACAAAAACATTCATCTTCCTATGCATGGGAATACACTTATATGAAAGGAATTGATCCTAATACTTGAATTCATCATATCTATATTGAATAAAATGTCATACCAATTCGACAACCCAAAGAGGGATGAATCCAAATTTAAGGGAAATTGTTAAAGAGGAGTTACAAGAAATGTTAAATGTGAATTCCATTTACCCAATATCAGATAGTCAGTGGGTCTCACCATTAGTGATTGTTCCAAATATAAATGGAAAATGGAGAGTATGGATATATTATAGGGAATTGAATAAAGCTACCTTGAAAGATCATTTACCTCTTCCATTTATAGATCAAGTCCTTGATACATTGGCAGGGAGAAGTATTTTTCATTCTTTGATGGTTTTAGTGGATATAACCAAATCCCTGTAGATCCAGAACATCAGGACAAAACAACTTTTACCTGCCCATGGGGAACCTATTCTTACTGGGTACTTCCTTTTTTATTATGTAATGCGCCTGTAACATTCCCAAGGGAAGTTCTAGGCATTTATTTTTATGTAATTGATGATTGTGTAGAAGTTTACATGGATGATGATACTTAGTTTAGATCAAGAAAAGAATCAATAGCCAATTACATGCATATTTTCTTCACACCTAAATATTCAAAAGATTTTCATCACTTGCACACACATACTACCCCTTTGATCTTCATCGCCTTGTATAGCTTAGCCTTTATCCAATACCACAGGTCATAACCATACTCCATCTGATGGTTTTTTTAGATGGGATCAAAACATCCATTACTAGGCTCAATATCATAAGGCCATACCATGGTAAGTACCCTTGGTATTTAGAATACCATGGTACAGAAACTCTATGGGCATTTTCTTCTTCATACTCGCGTGTGTATGCAAATTTTCTTAATAGAACCCACATATACTTCTTGAACTTTCAACTTTATCATACCTATACCTATGAACTGCTATACCTTTGAAAAAACACTCTTGCACATCTGTAAACCACTTTGTCACATCATGTTTACATATTCAACAAGTACGTTTCCATCCAGAGACAACTCATCAAGTAGGTTTCCATTGAGGACAACACATAAGTCATAATGCCAATAATCTCCCCTTTTGGACTTGATGGCAACCACTTTGGTGTTTGCTCACCACAAGCTATATATTCCTATAAAACACATCAAGCCAAACACCAAGATACTCTCAAAACACGAGGTTACTCTCCCACTTTAACATCAAGGTCAAAGGGTTGACCAATGTTGAATGAAGACTTATGTATTTGAACTCCTGAGTATAAACATTGATCATGCTCCCCTTGAGTAGATGCTAGAGTTTCTTACGGATGTACAATGAAGTACATGAATCTATGACTCATATGACTTGTCCTATCACCAATGACTCAAACTTACATCAATCACCCAATAACAGTGCGTTTGCATATTTGACATCATTATTACATCAATTTCCCAAACACAGTGGGATTACAAATTACATCACATGTCCAAAAGGACTTAACCACAATAGTCCATACATGACTAAATTTTACAATGAGTACATCATAGGTCTTTACATGAACTTTACATTAAATGATAGATATGACATTTATAATCAAAACCAAAGACCTCAATAAAACCATGACAATCATCATCAACTATCATACACCATATATGATCTACATCATACGCATCTGTCAGCAGCAACTCATCATCAATATGTAAGATAGAACATTGTAGCTTCAATATCATCAACCTGTGACCTAACCAAGCATGTCATTATAAAATAAGATAGGACAATATAGATTCATTCCTCAATATGCCATGTTTCCAACTATCATTCAACAGATGTCGTAGTAGCATATAACTATGTCTTCGCAACATCATTCTCTTGGCCCAAATTCTTCATAAGAAGAATTAACACACCAACATTTGTTCATCAAGAGCTATTCCATCAATATGCAAGTTAACTAGACATAATAAAATATTCATCATAGAATGAGATAACAAGTTCATCATTCAAGAACTTCATAAGAAACATCACCAAACAATCATTATGTATGAAGTAAACATAATGCGAATAATGCATTTTTAGAAGCATAGAAAATTCTCCCCCTAAACCTAAGATAATTTTTCATTGTCATATATGATCATATAATTTCATATATTAGTAAGAATCACCAAAGAATCATCATCAACTAGTCATCCATCAGTTAGGACATCAAAGTATGTTCATCAACAAGTCATCTATTAAGTAACTAAAAAATTATGCAAGACAAAAGCGCTTTCAAATAGCATCAATAGTCTATAAACATCAACCATCTGAATAGAAAATACAATTGATAATTGATTGAATCATATCACATCCTTTTCCTAAGCTTGTCCCATTGTTTCTTCACAAAACCAAAATATACACGACTGTTCAGTTCAGAACTCACGTATACAGACAACTTCTTTTCATAAGATCTGTGTGCAGAAAGTGAAATATTGAAATTTCAGACCTTCAACTCCCCTTGAGTTTGTTCTGTTTGTACCTTTGCACTATTATTACACCAAAACCACTGTTAGTAGTGTAAGAAGCATGAGAATAAAAAACAACAATGAGAATCAACATGTATTACTCTCCCCTGAAATTACACATCACTAATCCTCAGGACTTGAAAATCATCTTCTGTTTTCATGAGATTAAGTACCTCTCACCACTTCTACAGTCAATGTTAAAAATATTCATTTAAGAATAAGAGACTGCAATATGCATCATCTTATTTTAATCTAAGTCTAAACCTTTCTGATAACTATGAGAATTTCGTTCTTCAAAAACATATAATTTATCTCGATTTCTATATCCTCTTATTATGACTTTTCTAGTTACTTCATTCATAACCTTGCACTTGGTTGATGCAAACAGAGTTATATTTCACTTATCTACCATTTTTTCCTAAACTTAGAATATTCTTCTTTAACCATTGAACTAATAAAGCATCAACTGCTGCTCTAGTTTTATTAATTCTATCTTTACCTTGTCCTAGAAATTTTGTTGAAACATCAGTTGCAAGAATAACATTACCATGATGGTTCTTCACGAGAGACTCCATTTTACTCTTATCTCTAGTCATGTGATGAGAACATCCATACCTATGTACCATTCATCTTAATCTTCAAATGAGCAGAGGGCAAGACCACACCTTATCTATTCTTCTTTTTCTTTCTTATTGGTGGATCCATCTTTTTCATATTTTCTAATACTAATGTTCTTATCTGGTTTCTCAACATGTTGTCTCTAGCGATCCATAAACTTATTCCTGCATTCTTTTGCTACATGCCCAAACTTGTTACAAGCATAACATCTTATATGTTTCATATTCCTTCTATCGCAATCAATGGCTTTGTGACCAAACATATTGCAAGAAAAGCAATATCCCTTATAGTACCTGGAAGATGATGATCTTTCTGTTAGGCGGTTATTAGCTTGAAACATTCTTCTTGTGCAATTTCCTGCAACGTGTCCATAATTATGACATATAAAACATTCAACATTATTTATCAAAGGACAAAAGTGATTAACACTTCTATAATTAGGAGTAAATGATTTCCTTTGAAGACTTTCTTTCCTTGATTTTTGATGAGATTGACTTCTTATCTCCTTGTTGAGCATTTTATATTTTGCATTAGAATTCCTTGCCTCAACTTGTGAACTAGATTCGCCTTCAACAATTTCATGAAAACCAAGACCAGATTTAATGGTAGGAGACCTTTTATTACTAAGAATATAATTAAAAATCTTATTACTATCTTGAAATCACAAATGTCTATCCTTTTATGCTAATTTACCTTTTAGTATCATTACCTTCACCTGAAATTTATTTTCCTATTTCTTCACACTTTCTTCAATATTTCTTCCTTCCTCCACTTGCTACTTCATTTTGAGAATCTCTTGTTTCATGCCATTTTCTTGTTCTTCAAAAACTTGAAGTAGATCTTCATTCCTCTTATTTAATTTTTCAAGATCTTCTCTTAGAGAGATGGCCTTAGCTTCAATACCTTTACAATATTGGTTAGATACCATACCAACATGATCCTTGTTATCATAATCCTGCAACTTATTTGTTATAGACATTTTTGGGCACTGCAACCCCAATCATATATGTCCATAAACCAAGGGCTTCTAAGTCCCTAAAAGTGTTGTTTCATGCCCTAAAGGAACAAGGTCAGCTGATTACATCATCTCCCAGAAGTTCTCCACAGGAAACTACTCAGAACTGGTCAAAACTGGACCATACAGACTGCTCAGTGCTGAGGGTGAGATGCATCTCACCTATTACACATGGGGGGTGCGATGCATACTAAAAATTCCTTCTATAGGGTGTGATGGACGAGAGTAGACAAATGGCGGAGGTAGTTTGCTAAGTGGATGATCTTGGAATCTTCCAGAAACTTCCCCAGGACACTTGTCTCTCTGAATTCACCCAGGGATGAGTAAGAGATCATCAATCTCCAAGTGGAATCAAGAACTATCAGAGAGAAGACACTAATCAAAATCCCAGAAGCTGACTCACCTCCCTGCAATCATCTCTATATGGATCCCTTCCTAGAGATCCAGAGGCTAGAATTTTGTATCTTGTAAGGAAGTGTTATTGGTTGCCTGGTGGAATATCATAGTGTTGGGTGATCTAAGCTTTTCATGAGGTGAAGAAGGGCTTTCATGCTGGGAGGATGACACTGGGTTAGATCAATGGGTTGTAATCCTCTCTTCTAATCTTTATATCAATAAAGCTATTCTCGTTTTCCTGCACATTCTTGTATGTCTGATAGTATATGCATTTGTGTGGTCAATATATATCTGGTCCTATATTGCTTATGATTATAGATCTCTGCACTTTGAAGGTATTATGCAGCTTTGACTTTATAAGTACTCTTTGAAGCGGAGTGGTCAAGGGAGAAGCGACAAAGACCGGTCGATGAGGAGAGGGAACGAGCAAACAATCGAGTGAAGGATTTCTACTTCTCATAAAGGAAAGTGAAAGTAACTTTAATCTGTTTGTTTCTAAGATAGCTGCCCGTCTTAGTGGGACTAGTAGCTCTGCATAGACACTAGATTTCTTGATAACAAAATGGCGACTCCTCTAGGGAGTGAATGGATTGTTTGCTTGTCTATATTTGTTTACTTTATAAACTTACAGATGGAGCCTGAAGTTAAGCTAGCTAGCCTTCGAACTGCATTTGCTATGCAAGTGCAAAGTAGATCAATGCTGCTTCAGTCTATCTCTAGGTTTTGTTTATAAACTGAAAAATCAATTTGCAAACATCCTAATTGCCCTAGTGGTGGCCCTATTAACCTCTTTAGATCAGCCCCTGTGATTTCTATTTACTCACTATGATTAGCTCAGCCTAAATCCCTGAACTAAGCTGCAAACTATGACCAAGAACCAAGTTGAAGTCTCGTCCCTGGACCATCGCACTTTATCCTCTTGGGAATCTAGATGCATTGCACCTCCCGTGTGCAGTAGGTGCGCTGCATCACACTTTCCCTGTGTTGCAAGTGTGCTGATCAGATAAGACCTCTTCTACTCTCAGATTTTGGTTTCTGTGTTCACTCTCTTCAGCTTTATTTAGGAGTTTTGCTATCTATGATCAGTATACCACTGTGGAAACTCCCTTCCTTTGCATGATTCCGCCTCCATAGTACAAAAAATTGTGAATGTTTTTATGTATTGTGCGCCATTTACAGTTCTCTTTTACAAAAAGTAGCGTAATCAAACTGCCGCCTTTTGATTTCGAAGTGTCGCAAGTTTCGTTTTTAGTCAAAGAAAAGAATTCTATTGTTCCTGATAGTTGATTATGCAGTTACTCTTGTATTTGATTTGAATTAGTAGTTTTTCAAGTGTCGAAAACAGTTTTCAATTCAAAGTCGCAAAGTGTCGTCATTATCTTCCTTTCGTTTTTGAAAAAAAAATTGTTGGTACTGTCACTTTGAAAAGATAATTTAGATTTGTACTTAGCACTCTTCTTGTCAATCACACATTAAGAAAGCTGAAAACAAATACATGCATGTGCATTTGCATTTAGACTGCTTGTTGGTTTGATTTAGGACAGTGCATTTAGTGTGTGCTCTGTGCTCTATGTTGAAAGAATCTCATTTCTCTTTCCTTAGTAGATAGGATTTTCATTGCAAAAAGAATATTAAATGATTGTTTATCATCTTAGACTACATTTTAGGAATTATATATCTACATCATGCGGTGAACCTGAAAGGCAAATTTCTTAAGCAAGATCAACTGTAAAATAAAGTCAATGAAAATAAAAATGCTTTGGAAGCTAACACACAACATTTAGAAGTATAGGCTAGAGATGTATTCCAGCGTCGTAAAGCCTGGTAACTATCGCTTTCATTGTTGGTTGGGTGATTCCTCCTCTTTGAGACGACAAGTGCCAGTACGGACTTGTGCTCCCACGTACCGTCGAGTATATATTGGGAGACCATAATAGGCTAAATCATTTATCCTTATGAAGCCATGTATGTCGCCCTATCGATCGAAATGCACTGGACACAGCATTAGGGAAGATTGACTGTCGTACCGTAAAAAGTATTCTGCAGTTTTGTAATTGGTTTGGTAATCCCTCTGTCTAGATTTCTAGAGTAGTCTCTTTCGTTCCTTTTTAGACTCCTTAAAGGAAAAGGTCCATCTGAGCGCTTGTCACTTCAGGCTCATTAAAAATCGAAGGCGACTAGAGTCATCTTTTGTTTTTTCTCGACTCTTAAAAATTGAAAAAGAAATTTGTGTCAAAGCGTCTAAAATTCATTTAATTCGGAATCATTTTCCCCTTTATTTTGAGTTGTTCGAGTAATCCGCAATCGTGGAAGAAAGTCAATCAAAACCCCATCGTTCACGGAGGCTTATGAGTCAACCATCTTTGACTCTGGAAACAAAACTATTCTAGGCAAAGCGAACTCATTTAACCAGATCGAAGTCGCTTGGTTTGGTTGGAACAAGTACTCTGACATCCTCAGAGACTCTGGTTACTCCAAACATTTTTGGTATCCCTGCCTCTATAGAAGAAATTCCGCAGCCACAAAAGGACATTACAACTAATACTAGTGTGATGGTAAACACTTCTATTCCTGAACCAGCTCCATCTATAGCTGATTCAGAGGGTGTTACTCCCCAAACATCTGTCACTGCAGAACCTATATCTTCTTTAGCACCGGAAATATTTTACGGACCTGACGGTCTACCTCTTCCACCTGGATTGATCGCCATAGAAGAGATTGTGGAGGATCCTCCATCTAGCGCTCCATCACAATTTGGAGCTGGGATCACCCTATATCCTTCTTCATCAAAAGTTAGTCTCCTGCCATCGGAAGGTCCTGAAGAATCGCTGGGAAATCTTTTGGATAGACTAAATATGTCTAAACAACCATCGTCATCTAGGACTATGTCATCTAACATAGCAACGGTAGAACTTCCTATTGCTACTCTGACAATGTGCGCCGGTGTACCATCTATCCCAACTAGCTCTCAATCGTTGGATGAAGTCCATCCAGGGGCAGTTTCGACAGTATGGTCTATTCCCGTTTGTTCGTCTGAAATAGTATCTGGAATCTCTTATGTTGAGTCTCAGCAAATTGATCCTTCACAGTGTCAATTTGGGCAATCCGGTCCCCAAAGGAAAACAATTCCTTTGAGCACTGGATTACCGCCGTATGGAGGCCAGTATACCCTTTCATTGTCTCCTCCGGGAGAACAACCATACGAGATTTCACAACAAAGTTCAAGTCATGCTAGATTACATCCAGCGGTTGGGTGCCAATCCTGCCTCAATAACCAAGAGTTGTGTACTCGATGCAACAAAGTTTACCTGTGTCAAATATCCCCACTATGTCAGCTATTGTGATGGTGTCACAAGTACAAGCGTTGCTTGTTGTATGCCAACCTCAGGTTTCTCAGGTCGTAATACAACAACCCCTTGTCTCGGCGACGCAACCGCAATCACCGACTAGTGGAATGACCCAGGTTAAAACGGGGACCATTTCCCCTCATCTTGGTTAAACAGTTAGTACTAGACAACAGCTCATGGCTTCACAACCATGACTGGTATAATACCAACAACTGCAATTCCAACAATCTTATCGAGGATCTGAGCGACAAGTCTTTGCAAGTAATGGGCAGCCGTATATTCAAAGCGGTCAACATCAATCATATCATAATGGTCATGCCCATCAACCTTACAAAAGTTACCAGCATCAAATGCATTATGCTGGTATGCAAAGACCAACTGCTCAGGCGATCCCATCTTATCCCGGGTATGCTTCACCGAACCTGAATCAACAGTTTCCTTTCGTGGCGACTTTAGAGTTACCAGATCTAAATCAACTAACGAATGATCCAATTTCTTACACCCCTTGGTGGTCGGCAATTCTACATAAACTTCCATCAGATATTCCTAAATTTAATGGAAATCCAGGTGAAGACCTGTAGAATCATGTGATGACCTTGCATCTGTGGTGTTCATTCAACACTCTCAACAATGATTCGATCAGGCTCCGCCTTTTTCAGTGAATGTTAACTGGTCCGGTAGCAAAGTGGTATATTGAATTGCCTAGAGCTTTGTTTGATAACTTCGGTGCGCTAGCCACAACCTTTTTAACCCATTTTCAGTTACCTATAAGGTACGAAATGGGAACAGAGCTTCTTACCAATTTCAAACAAACGATGGCCACTCACATATCCGATCATATTCATGAGTGGCGACATCGTCGTAGAATGGTAAAAACATTTGTTCCTGATCAGCTATTAGCTGAATGGTTTATTAAGTCATTGTTACCTTCTATTACAGAAGATGTGGCAAAGGTAGGAGTCGTCACTGAAGAGCAAGTTATTACTCATGCACAATATCTAGACTTGATCTATACTCAGTCTGGCACGCTCTACGATAAAATACCTGATGCTCCTAGACCAGAATTTTTCGTTCCTCCCCCTCCTAAATCAAACAAAGACTCTCATGCTAGCAATGGTGTGATAGGTATGACTAGCACGAAAATCGTAAAGGCTACATCAAAGAAGGCCCATATCGTTTCAAGACAAAATGCAAATGAAGAACTTCTCGCCTTAGAGGTAAATGCCGTGTCGACTAACAAAGGCAAAGAACTGAAGCAACGAGGGGGCAAGAAGAAAAAGAAAGGGAAAAAGAAGAAACAGGAGGAGTCATCTCCTAAAAAATATTCTCCAAACCCTTCTGGGCAAAGGAAACCCCCTTCGAGGTGTTAGATATGCGATGAGGATCATCGGACGAGAGATTTTCCACATAAAGCTGAAGTTAAGAAACTCTTTAAGAGTTCAAAAACCTCAGTGGTATTGACTGATCCATTTCCAAACCCGAGAACCAATCTGGTTGCTAGTGACAATGCTTCCCCATCCCAAGTGCTTATGTTGTCTATCTCAAAGCAGCAAAATGATGCTTTGATATCGATAAGGAATAAAGATTATGGGAATCCACAGTTGTCGAATAACAAGGCTAATGAACAACCTAGTAGTTTGACAACAACTTCGACCGAAGTTGTGCCACCCATCATTCCTGAGCTAACGATAAAGCCGCCAAAGGGAGTAGAACACAAATTGACATTTAATCCTCATGCCAGAGCAACATAGCATTATAATATAGTAGAGGACTTGGCCCAATCGTTGTTTGCTATGTCGACACTTGAGGTACTGCAAAATTTCCCCTCCCAAAAGCAGGCTTTATTATCAGCGATAGGTGGGATTGACCCAATGGATTCCAATCTTGTGTCCTTTAATCACAAAGGATATGACCCTCAGTTACCAGCTCAACTAGCTTTCCTTATTCAAGTGAAAGCCCTCAACAAAATTGTTCATCAAACAATTATTGATGAGGGGGCATCTACATGTATTATGTCGATGAGTTGCTGGAAAACTTTAGGATCTCCACCCTTGTCGCGATCGTTGACGACATTAAAATGATTTGATGGATGAACATACACCCCATACGGGATTTTAAGTAACTTGCAAGTCGAACTGGGGGGAAAAACAGTAGAGATTGTTGTTGAAGTTATCGATGGAAACCTCGATTACAACATCCTACTGGGAAGGCCCTGGATTTATGCTATGGCTACAGTTGTGTCAACATACTTTTGAAAGATTGCATTTCCTTTTCAAGGATGAATTACAATCATCAACCAAAAAACATTTCTCCCCAACATTTCACAAGTTACGGGAAGCATTCCGATGATCCACGGAAGCCCTCATTCACTTCAAAATATCAGAGTAGGCCTACTAAAAGACCCTACATTGATGGGTACTTTTTCCCTACCACCTCCAAACGATCTGGAGGAAGTGGCCATGGTGGGAACCTGCAACATGATATCTTCTAGATTCAGAAGATTCCTGAACATTTTGTCAGCATCGATCATCGCCCTAATAGAAATATTGTAGCAATCAATTTTCTTGGCCTGGGGGGCAAACCCAAATCAATGCTCATCGATTGTTTGGATAGATAGGTCTAAGGAATATGGCACCTCTTCAGATCCTTGGTCGCATGTACATTCTACAAATGAAGGAATCATTCAATCAAAGATGATAGGAGAGGCACCATGGGAAGATTACCACCATTGTTCCCATCTTCCGAATTACCACGAAGATTATTCCAGCAACCTTAATCATCCTTCAGTTTTTGATTTTCTATCAAATACTGTAAATACAGTGGATTCCGAGGACGGTTCCTATCTTGTGTCAACCTCATTAAAAAATGAAACAACTCCCTTTGCAAGTCGAGTCTTTCAAAGATCTCAAAGGTAAACCTTCATTCCAACCACCGTGTTGAATGCAATGAAGCTTGGGGGGCATGCACCTTGATTTGCGTTATCATGCTGCGGGCATACAAACTTATCATGAGCAGTGTTACAGCAAGGTTCAAGCTCGTTAAAAAATAAACCCGCCATGAGCAGTGTTACCGCAGGGTTCAGACTCATTAAAAGATAAACCCACCGCGAGCAGTTTTTATGCGAAGTTAAGGCTCGTTAAAAATTAAACCTAAGCAATGAGAAAATGTTTCCCCCAGAGTTTAAGCTCATTAAAAAATGAACCAATTTCCTGTAAATAACCGTTGTGAATGCATTATCATCAGCGCTTGAGCCTTGGTCGTGTTCTCATCATCACCTCCACTCTGTTTTTGGCTGATCATACACCTCCATTTGATTGTTTACCCTTTTTGAGGAACATCTGCGATGAGTGATTCTGTTAGCCCTCCTTGTGACACCGTCGTGATTGGAAAATTCCAAACCTTACCTGGAATCAGCTGCTACACGAAATCATCACTCGTTCCTGAAAAAATGAGTCTCCTTTAAGCTCTTTTCATTTGACTCATAAAATATGGAAAGATTGCCGAGCGATTGGCCTCTCCAACTCGTTAAAGCTACCAGAAATGTTATCCCTCCTCTAGATTTTAATCTTTTTGGACCCGAGGTATTATTACACAAAAAGATCAAGCGTTTGTCTTGTTCTGCTCATTAAAACTATCGAAAATTTATCCCTTTAATATTATTTTATACTTTTTCGGACTTAAGGGATTATATGACGAAAAAGGATTATTGGAGTTTACTTTCCATCCCTTTTTAGACTCTCTAAAATTGAAAAAGGACCAAGTTATCATTGTCATTAAACTCATTAAAACCAATAGCGACAGACTTGTCATATAGACAAGAACGAGTTTCACTGTTGCTAGGCTCATTAAAACATAGCGATGAGTTCGCCCGAAGGGTGAATTATAGAACAAGCATATGTTATCCTACTCAAGCTTGATAAAAATAAAGAGGTACTGGTCAGCAATGACTAGGGAAAAATTGGGAAGAAAACTTGAAGAAAATTTATTGGTAGCAAAGTCGCTCTTGAACATGACACTTTCACTCGATGTCTGAGTCGGGTTGGGTTATCCTGTTCACCGATCATATTACCATTGGTCCATCGTACCATCCATCTTTGGGGTTAACGCTACCAATCCATTTCAAGTGTCACCGGTATGTTCAAGAGAAGTCGATCAGAGAATTCATCAACCCATCTTGTGTCTCATCCACTGCAATACCTTTACGCTTCACTCTTTCATGACCGCCACCCTGAACTCTGTATCATCAAATCGTTTTCACCTCAAAAATTCATTTTCTCCGTTCTATGTCATAGATGTGGGATTCATTAAGGCCCTCCTACGACGGGTCACTTCTTATCCACATCAGCTCATTATCCAAGAAGTCGACCTAGGAACAACCCTTTCAGTACTTTGAAGCTTGCATGCCTCAATGGCAAGTTTCTCACTTTCGGCGACAGGTTTACATCAATGGCCTTCGACCGAGAGATTTTGCGTGGTGTTCGACGCCAAGTCCCATTTTCATACCACGCGAATTTTACTGTTGTACCTTAAGGAACATCATCATTATCGGTGATTCCTCTCATGCCTCTTAACAACTTACATCATTGGTTGGTAATCAGGCAATGTCTTTCCATGTTCGACTCTAGAACATTTTTCACATGGATCGACCTGTAGTTTGGGTGAAGATTGAACGAGTTTGAAGACCTCGGAACTAGTTTCATCCATCCGGGCTGCGATATATTCAGGAAAATAAAGACATCAAATGTACATCATTGCTACATAGATGATCATCTGAATCAAAGGGTGATGGCTCTATCAGAATCATCAATCTACCACACAGATGGTTGTCTATCTTATGTACATGAAAATGAATTTATAAAGCTGAGCATGGGAATGGCCGCCTCAGCTAGATCATGAAAATATTATGAAGATAATTTATTGTATTGTATCTTATTACAGGTCGCCTTCCAGTTCGAAAAACCTCGGATCCTCATGATAAATAATTTCACCTGACATCAAAAGATTAACGACCTCATACTTTAGGGGGAAACTGTTATAGACATTTTTGGGCACTGCAACCCCAATCATATATGTCCATAAAACAAGGGCTTCTAAGTCCCTAAAAGTGTTGTTTCATGCCCTAAAGGAACAAGGTCCGCTGATTACATCATCTCCCAGAAGTTCTCCACAGGAAACTACTCAGAACTTGTCAAAACTAGACCATACAAACTGCTCAATGTTGAGGGTGAGATTCATCTCACCTATTACACACAGGGGGTGCAATGCATACTGAAAAGTCATTCTGTAGGGTGCGATGGATGAGAGTAGACAAATGGCAGAGGCAGGTTGCTAAGTGGATGATCTTGGAATCTTCCAGAAACTTCCCCAGGACACTTGTCTCTCTGAATTCGCCCAGGGATGAGTAAGAGATCATCAATCTCCAAGTGGAATCAAGAACTATCAGAGAGAAAATGCTAATCAAAATCCCAGAAGCTGACTCACCTCCCTACAATCATCTATATATGGATCCCTTCCTAGAGATCCAGAGGCTAGAATTTTGTATCTTGTAAGGAAGTGCTATTGGTTTCCTGGTGGAATATCATAGTGTTGGGTGATCTAAGCTTTTCATTAGGTGAAGAAGGGCTTTCATGCTAGGAGGATGATGCTAGGTCAAATCAATGGGTTGTATTCCTCTCTTCTAATCTTTATATCAATAAAGCTATTCTCGTTTTCCTCCACATTCTTGTATGTCTAATAGTATATGCATTTGTGTGGTCAATATATATCTGGTCCTATATTTCTTATGATTGTAGATCTTTGCACTTTGAAGGTATTATGCTGCTTTGACTTTACAGGTACTCTTTGAAGCGGAGTGGTCAAGGGAGAAGCGGCAAAGACTGGTCGGTGAGGAGAAGGAACAAGAAATGAATCGAGCGAAGGATTGAGGTTGGTATTCTTTGATCTTCTCCTATCTACTTCTCATAAAGGAAAGCGAAAGTAACTTTAATCTGTTTGTTTCTAAGATAGCTACCCGTCTTAGTGGGACTAGTAGCTCTGCATAGACACTAGATTTCCCGATAACATTATTCTTAAGATTAACAATATTTTTCAAAGCAAGATCAAGTTTTGTTCTAAGATTAACAATTTCTTCTAATCCATCTTCCTTTGAATGAGAAAGTCCATTTTTCATTTTGGACACATTGTTAGATATAAGATTACCCGAGAGATATTCCTTTGGGACTTCTTCATGTATTTCTTGTAACTTATCCCACACTATCTTTTTAGTAGTATAATGTGTAACCTTATTCAATATTGAATCAAATATTCTACAATAGATGTTACTCAAAGCCTTACTATTCTCTTGCGCTTCCTCATCTAATGGAGGAAACTTGGTGTAACCATTGCACAGTAGATGCCAGACATCGAGATTCATTAGATTATGTTTCATTTTTCCCTTCCATTGTTGATAATTATCTTTTCTTAGCTTAGGCACATATGCATTGTCCATTGATTCTAACTTGCCTTGATCTGTTGCTTCAAGAGGCTTCCTTTCACTTTTACCCATAAGTGCAAACTCAATGGTTTCACTATCATCATCACTAGCATTTTTTCAGAGACAATAAAGTGGATCACATATTGAAAAAAAACCCATACCTCATGATACTTTATCTTGTTCATTCTTGATCAATAGAAAGCGGGTTGCTCCCAAACTTGTACTTGTTATTGAATATGATATATTCCTATTAAAATTTTCAATAAAAATATCCTTTTATTCTAGGGCATCCATGAAATTGTCAAGAGACTCATCTTCAAATTCCATAAGTAATTGAAAATCTTGATCAGTCTCATCTTCTTCACCATTTGAAAGACTATCATTGTCTTCATGTGTAAAAAAACTTATTTTTCTTTCAAACCTCTTCCTATTTATTTTTGCAGCTTCTTTTCCTTTCTCTTGATTTTATTTATAAGGACATTTACCAGAATAATGACCAAATCTACCACAGGGAAAACATTTGAAAGGAAGCTTACCTTTTCATCTTCTTATACCCACTTGGAGTTTCTTTACGAAGTTTGCCTCTTCTTCTAATACACACCCTGATTGTTGCTTCTCTTTTCCTTTTGTGGTAGCTTTAAAGGTTGCTTCTCTCGTATCTGAAGGATCGCTTTTCCTCATCTCAAATGCTATAAATATTCCATGGAGTTGATTAAGTGTGGGACTTTTTACATCCTTCATTTATTCGATTACAGATACTTTGGTTTCGAAATTCAAAGCTAGAGATCTCAAAATCTTTTCAATAATAGAAGAATCTTTTATTTCTTCACCAATATTTCTCATGGAATTCACAACTTCATCTACTCTAAGAAAATATGTTGCAATGTTTTCATCATCATGCATTTTCAATGTCTCATACTGTATTCTAAATGTTTGAAGTTTAGCACTTTTTACCTTGGCGTTGCCTTCATAACTTTCGATTATCGTATCTCACATTCCCTTTTTTGTGTTCAACTACATTAACTTCACAAACTCGATCTTGGCTAGACTACCCCAGATGGAATTTGGAGCATTTTCATTGGTTTCCTATTATTTCTTTCCTACAGTGTCTAAAGGAATAGAGCCTGGAAATTGATATCCACTTTCAACGATTTCCTGACTTTGCAAAAGACAAAGTTAGTTCCATTAAATATAGGAGGTTAGATAGAAAATACTCCTTCGTGACTACTTATCTTGACGGATCTCCTTCAAGCAATCAAGCTTTTGCCAAAGGACCTTCTCTGATACCAATTGTTGGGAAAAATACTGGGGGGGTGAATCAGTATTTTCAAATAAAATAAAAAAATAATTTCATTTCCTGATTTTTGTACGTGACTTTAGAGAAGGGAACTTGCATGTCTACGTGACTATTCTTAAGGTAACTAGTGTAAATCCAGTAAACTTACTTTGCCGTTAATTCATATTTTGTTTTTTTCTATCCAGTGAATCATTACTTCATTAAACATTAAATAGACACTAACCATGTACAATAAGAACAAAATACAACATCACACACAAGGAGCACAGATGAACGCCAGGATTTAAGGTGGAAACACAATGCGGGAAAAAACCACATGTTGTTGTCGTCTTTGTCTTCTTTTTAATATAAAGAAAATATTTTAAAATCTTGTATTGGCACAGACTCATACCACAATGCAGGAACCCACTTGTGGAAGGCTATAACCTTTGCTCGTTCTCCAAATCCTACTAGGAGGGAGCTCCAACCCCTGAATCTTGTACTGGCATAAACTTATACCAATACATAGGAACCAACTTGCATAAGGCTATAACCTTCACTTGTCCTCGAGTTTCTACTTGGGGGGAGATTCAACCCCCTGATCTGATTTACTAGCTACCACTTGAAGGAAGCACCAACTCCCTCATCTTCAGAGACCACATTTCATAAATTTTCATACTGGATCCATCTTGTACAACACATCATACATGTAGGCCATGTTTCATCAAATTTTCAGACTGGACCCACTACCAACATTTAAGCACAATACAAACCATATAAACCAAAACTTATCTTTGTAACTCAATCATCAATCTCTGACCCAACTGAAACAAACAATCACTAAAACCCAATCAAATGAAACTTAACCAATCGACTAGAACATTTAGATCACTATAATCAGAATATCAAACAACATACTACACATCAGATAAACCAGATTCTGTTACTGCAAAACCTGATTAATCATCTGTCAAAATATGTATGGTATTTTGCAGTAGAAAACTCACATTTGTGCGCACCTTTCATGAAGCATACCCACGTACAGATGTTCAACCACTAAAACCCGAAAACTAGATCACTGTCACTTTGAAATAAACACTGAAGCATACATAGATTTACTGCAAAATTTTGAAAGAACCACAGAACCTTCACTGATCTTCAATCACAATTAACAAGTAACTTCAACATTCTTCAATTAATCAATCCATAATAAAAAAATCACTATTTAAACCTAGATCATCAAGAGGACTTCATTGACAGTGAACAGAAACACACAAAACTGATAAAACTGATCAACCATCCTTTTCATCAAAACCCTCTTTATTGTATGTGCTTTATTCAAAACATATTTGTGTGTGTATGCACTTTTGAGAAGCAAACCTACGTGTACATGACTTACCAAAATCACACTAGCATATGTATGGGCCTTGCATGCTATTAAACCTGCGTACAAATCTACAAATTCAGAATCAAAGCGTCACTGCAACACAAAAGTTCAAACATACCCAAATCTTTGCATACACAAAAAATCACGTGTTAGGAATCTATCAACACAAATCAAATCATCTCATAATCATGATTGTCATCTCAGATATATTGGATCTGATCCATCATAGAACTCTTAGGTACATACTTAGTTTATATCAAGCAAAGCATCAATAGCCCAATAAATGTATATTTTCTTCAGATCTAACTATTCATAATATTTCCATCACTTGCACACACATACTACCCCTTTGATCTTCATCACCTTATATAGCTTAGCCTTTATCCAATACCATAGGTCAAAACCATACTCCAGCTAATGGTTTTCTTAGACGGGATGAAAAAGTCCTTTACTAGGCTCAATACCACAGGGAAATACCATGGTCAATACCCTTGGTATTTAGAATACCATTGTGCAAAAACTATACAGGCCTTTTCTTCTTCATACTCACATGTGTACGTGGCGTTGCTTAATAGGACCCACATATACTTCTTGAAATTTCAACTTTATCATATGTCTACCTTTGAATTGTTATACCTTTGTCAAAAAACTATGACACATCTATATAAAACTCTACCACATCTTGTTTACATCTTCAGTGAGTAATTTTCCATCAAGAGATAACCCATCAAGTAGTTTTCCATTCATCAAGTAGGTTACTATCAAGGACAACAAATAATTCACAAGGGCAACAGATAATGTTTCATCTATTACATTGAACCTTCTTGTTATCAGGAGGCAGTGGATGATGTAGATAGGAAAAAGTGGAAAAGGGATATGGATGAAGAAATGGAATCCTTAGCCAACAAAAAAACCTGGGATCTTGTAGAACTTTCTGAAGGGAGAAGTTCTTTCAGATGCACATGGGTGTTCAAATTGAAGTGAAATGTTTATGGAAGTATTGAAAGGGATAAGGTGAGGGTGGTAGCAAAAGGGTATTATCAAATTGAAGGTATTGAATTTCATGAGATGTTTTCACCAATCGTAAAACTTGTTTCTATTCATACTATGTTAGCACTAACTGTATTACTTGATCTTAAGTTGGAATAGGTAGATGCTAAGACAAATTTTGTTCATGGATATTTGGATGAATAAATTTATATGGAACAACTAGAAGGATTTGTATAAGGTTGCAATTAGTTTGCAAGATCAGGAAATCATTGTATGGCTTGAGGTAGTCTATGAGGAAATGGTACAAGAATTTTGACTCCTTCATGGTGAGCAAGAACTTTACTAGAAGTGAGTATGATCATTGCTTGTACTTTAAAAGTTTTGATGGAATACTCATTATCTTGGTCTTGTATGTTGAAAATATACTTATTGCGAGAAAAATTATGCAAGAGATAAACAGGTTAAAGGCTCAGCTCTCTAGGACTCAGAATGTTCTACTCCAGAAAATTGATTAAGTGTTGTCACAGTCTTCCCACCGATAAGGTGAGACTTTCTCAACCAGTTTCCCCCGAGCTTTCCTTGTTACTATCAAGGAAAAAGTCTAAGAAATTCTTATATTTTTTTCTACAAACTAGATTCTCCTAAACCTCTAAGTAGCTTGCTGCTTATTTCTTGAGGTTATATCCAACCTTTCTCTCCCATTGGTTAAATTAGGAATTATTTTCTTTCTCTCCTACATGATTCTAAAACAGGTCTAGATCCATGGTATTTATCTCCAACTAGCACATACATTTATGGTATCTTTTTTTCTTATTCTTTTGAATGCTTCAAATGGAGAAAATTTCCCTGTTTTATTTGTGCTCCTTTTTGGGCATAACTAAATCCAACTGTTTCTCTGACATTTAGGCATTAAGGTCCACCTAACAACTCTTAACACATCCTCAAGAGTGTTCACAATGCACATACTTTTTCTCTTATCCAAAAAAACAGAATAAATATGTGCATATTAATCTCAAAAACATAAATATTTACATCACTATCATTTTCTAAACCTTTTAAAAAATTTCAGTCATAATAAAAGGAAATAAAACCTATGAGTCATTTAACCACGGTGTTACATCACCCCTCCCATTAAAAGGTACATTGTCCTTGGTGTTTAGATTTCATTATTCTTCAAAATACCATTGGAAAAGCATTCATCATCTCTTCTTAATTCTTCAAGTGGCTCTCTCAAGCCCAAGGTGCTTTTGTAGCTCTTTAACCAACTAATAGTTCAATTTTGGAGAAAAACTCAATCTTGTTCTAAATTGAAATCTAATTTCAGCATGTCTTCACACATACTAAACAAATGTTGTCAAATTTCATTAATGAACCCATCAAGGGTCATAATTATTAACATAATAAAATTATTAATATTAATAGACAACAATAGATTATATTGCACATTTATCTAATGAACATTCTAGTAATTTTTCTTACCACACAATCCCAAGCATGAGAATAACCAATTTCCTTGTTATTCCATTCATACAATAACATATAATTTTTTAAGGAGGATTTCTTTATTTTGTTCCCCCCATCATGGCTCACATATAATAATATGTTACACTAGACACCATCATATTATCATCATTTCATTTATACCACAATCAATAATTATCAAAGTTTTAGGATAATTATTTAAGCTTGCCTCTTTCATTGAAATTACTATATTTACCCTTTATTCAAGTGGACTAGACATGTCCATTTTAATCATTTTGTCATTTGGTTATGCCTATGTCTTGATCAAGGTTTTTATACTTCAGTTGGGATTTCTTCTTTTGTTCTTTCTCAAAGTTCTTCCTTCTTCTATTTCACACTCAACAGACCATCGAAATCAAAATACAAAACGAAAAATATCAGAAATCACGATAATAATCCAAATTAAAATCAAGAAGAAGCATGACCATGCTCAAAATCAACCAGAAAAACAAGAAAATTGTATCACCAAATCATGCAACCATACTTTTTCCTATACCTCTCTCATGAGTTTGTTCACAAATCACATCCTGAGGTTTATCTTTCTCTCTATAATGTAGACCATCAGTTTAGATGTTTATAAGTTATATGTGATTCTGTTTGTGTGACATCTATGGAAGTCATTTTGTTATCATAAATATTATCAACTATGAAATATTAAATTTGTACTTTCAACATTTTATCATTGTTCAATTGCAAACACAAACCTTTATAAAAATTTATTATCACTTGCCATTATTCTTGGGTGCCATGGACACTAGACACCATATTTTAATTACATCTAGTTTATCAGCGATGGAAATCACACTAAGAGTGACTGATCAACCCAACAACAACACTTGCAGTTGTTTATCATCATGCATGGCAAGAAACTCATGGCTTATGACCAATAGACCCAGTTAATATTTCTCATTGATAGTCATATTATTTTTAATCATAATATTTTCAACTCTAAATTACTTATTTCATTCTGGGTGTTAATCATAATATTTTTAAATATCATTCATTTATGATAGTACCTATGCAAGTACTCAAAGGGCATATATCTCCAATCACCAAATTGTCAAAGTAGTCATAAATGCATAAAGTGCATACTATCTAAGCCCATTCTAAAGATCTCCACAAGTCTAGTATTATGAATTCCTGGAAATACAATATAGACCTCCCTTAAACTACAATTCTAGTAGTTCCTCCCTGAGCACTAGGCTCCTTTCCTTCCAAGAAACTACTCATAAGTATTTCACATGTTTACACCTCCTCAACCCAAGCAATGTTTTACTAGATCTCGGTATAGGTCCAATCTTCACCTCCCACTGGCGCCCTTAAATTCAGATTGCCATTATCTCCTGCAGTCTCTTCATACATATTCCGCCCATGACATTTATCTCTAGTCATGTTAGCTCTTGCTAGTTAGATCATCCAAGCGAGGTCATCTGTTTGGAAAACAAGGGATGGTTTTTTTTGTCCCTTCATGGACCATACTCATTTTCACTGTTTCCTAATTGTTATGAGTGTAAGATCTCATGTGTTGGTTCTTTTAATGTCCCAAAATAATAGTTTATAGAACAATTTCATTTTATCAAAAAATAAATAAATAAAATAAAATATTTACTTTCTCACTTTTTCAGCCACACATTGTCTTAGAAAATACTAAATTCATTTTAAAATAGATTTAATACTTTGCCTTCATGTTATTTATCGATCTATATAAAAAATTAAAGTCACAAATTTTGATTTCCATGGTCATTGAATGTTTCGTTGAATCCTTTCCAATCATCACTTATGTTTCCTACCAACATGTGGCTCCCTAAATAATTCCAGGCCCTATATATAGTTTTCTATTATTAATCCCATCGTTTTTATTATATACCAAGGTAAAATTAACTTTGATAATGTTATGTCAATTATAAAAGAAGACTCACAACTATGACAATTTAACATTGGAATAATACGGGAGTTATGCAAGTTATAAGCCAACCTACTTCGCATGGCGTCCAATGGGAATTTTAGTTAGATTAAAAGTAAATTGATCTGTTTGAATGTTCATGGCATTCATTTCCTACGATTTTAGGTGAATGGCTAGAAGGTGTTGCATTCGTTTTGGTGATAACTACCGACTCTCACCCCGTCAAAGAAATCCCATTTGCCTGAAATCCCATTTGCCTCTTCGCGTGTTCAAGAGAAGCTCTACAACCTCAAGGCTATTTTTAACACTAATGTCTAATTTTACTCCTACGCTGCGAGTTCCTTCCGCTTGAAGTTCCAGACTTAATTTCTTTCGAAACAGGAGATGGGTTGGAAATTTCTACCGTCTTAATACTTCCAGGTTAATATCTCGCAATATTTTTCATAGTCGACGTTTTGTTTTTTTATTCCATGATCATATCCTTTCTTTCTATATCTTCGAAGGCATTTTTTTCTTTTTCTTTGAGGCTTACCTTGTAGGGACAGTCGTGATTTCTTCTAAGGAGTTTTGCCAGAATGAAGTTTATTCTCCAATAGCCTCTCTGTTCATGACCGTAAGGTTTATCCTTCGCCAACCTCTTCTCCAATTAAATTATATGTTGTATTTAGGACGGAGTTACGTTCCACTATCAGTGTTTCTTTCCTTCGACTTATGTAATGACTTTTCTTATGATTACATTGTAGGACGACATGGCCTTGGACTCTCTTTATCTTCAGGTAAATTCAATATTTTTCACTAACCATTTCTGGGTTATTTATAATGAATCTATACATTCTTCTTTTACACTATAGCTCTATCGAACCACATCTACTCGTTTAGTTTATTTTTATCTGTACATGTTCGAGTCCCCTTCCTGTGGAGAGACCTTTAGTTAGCTATATTTATTGGATAAGTTATTTTCTTACAAGTGTGTTTTTAACTCGCTATCCACCAAGTTCTTACGAGCTTCTTGTTTATTCCCCGGGTTCACAGCCCAAACCCTTCTTCACGGTTGCATTCATTAGTAGGATTTGTATGCTTTACGGTTCATTGAATTGGTTGGGTTGAGCCTCCTTCGCGGCAGGCTTCTAGACCATTTTTCTAGATCTCCATCTTAATTGTAAATTTTAAACATTGTATTATTATTAGCTACACCCAGTGGGATGAATGCTCTATTTCTTTTGGGAGTATTCCTTTTATATTCTACCACGTTGATGTAGTGTTCATTTCTACAATGGAGACTCGGTGCTTACTATCTTCTTTAATTATTTTTTTATACAAGCATTCTAATTTCATACCTCTTTATAAGTTTTTTTTTTTCGTACGTAAGTACGACGTTGTGACATGATATCGGGTTTATTTTCAGGACTCTGTTGTGTAAATTTTCTCTGAGCTTTTCCCTTCTAATTATTGTTGTTATTTCAAATCTGCAAATATATAAGATATCTCGCATTGTTATCTTATATATGTAAGTTTATGTAATGAACTGAAAAGCATTTGTTTATGGTTCATTTTCGCAGTCAACATATATGGATTTTTATATAGCAATGCATCTCTTTAGAAATTATAGGGCTCTTTCATGTTTTTGTTCTATTATTTCATTTTTTGTTTATTTATATCAACACTCCATATTCTTTATTGACCTCAAATGTATATATTTTACCACTGTAAGGGAAATATATATATATATATATATATATATATATATATATATATATATATATACTTTCTTTCCTACAGCTATTAAAGTATAGGTTAGGTACTTGGCAAGACCTGTTTCGGGACCTTCCATATTTACCTGATACTCAAATAGACTGTCATTAAGAACTATTACCAGCCATAAAGGAGTTTTTATCGCCTTCACTCAATCTGTGGTGAGTAAGCTTGTCCCGTCTCCATGCTTAACTCTGTACAAATTATATTCTCGTAATTAAATAAACCAGTATGCAAATCCTTGTACTTTTACCTACAGTGATTTTACAAGTTACATTTTATTGTTTAATAGACTTGAATATTACGAGGTACTCAACTAAAATCTTAGCTAACAAAATCTACTTTTGTGAATTCTTGTAATAAAAACCTTTACCTTCACGAGAATGCAGTACAAACTCTTATAT
Organism: Pinus tabuliformis; assembly: GCA_031772625.1. Lineage (NCBI taxonomy): Eukaryota > Viridiplantae > Streptophyta > Pinopsida > Pinales > Pinaceae > Pinus > Pinus tabuliformis. Next base: position 828,949,539 of record CM062808.1, read on the forward strand.
AATAATTACCTTTCCTGTAGCCTCTAGTTCAGTGATGCACTTCACCTATTACAAATTAGCCCTAAACATTCTAGCGTTCATATACGATTAAATTTCATATCAAAATTTACACAGATATTCAATCTTTAATCATTCTACTTCTTTTGTTTTTATTCATTCTTTAATTGCACAAACACTCAGACATTATTCTTTCTGCTTCTTCTACCTCATCTATTCATTAATACTTTACATAATAAGACAATTATTTGTTCTCGTCCATAAAATGGATTAAGAATCATCACGGTCCTTGTTTAGTTGATTCTTTCTCAACCAGCTACCTTCGAGCCTCCATTCCCCTACTGTCAGAGAAACAATCTAGCAAATTCTCATAGTCATTTCTAGAAATTAGATTTTTATGATCCTCTAAGTAGCATTCTTCTTATTTACTAAGGTTCTATTTAGTATTTCTCTCTCACTGATTTAAATCATGAATCATTGTCTTTCTCTCCCATGAGATTCCTAAAATGAACTAGATCCATGGCATATATCTCCATCCAAAGAATACATTTCTGGTCTTTCCATTTCTTATTCTTATGAATGTCTCAAATAGACAAAATTTACCCCTCCTTTCAGGGCTTAATGGACTCCAACTATTTCTTTGACATTTAGGGTTTAAGTTCCATCTAAAAGATCTTAACAAGTTCTCAAGAGTGTTAACAATACACAAACTTTTTCTTTTATCCATAGCAATAAAATAAATATGTGCATTTTAATCTAAAAAACATCAGTATTTACATCATTGTCATTTTCTAAACTTTTTAAAATTTTCCAATCATAATAAAAGGAAATAAAAGTTCTGAGCCATTTAACTAGGGGTGTTACATGCCATGTTTTGGGAATTAATTTTGGTGACATTTTTTCTCCTATTGCAAAATTAGTTTCTATTAGATTTACTTTTATCTCTTCCTACTAATTTTGATTTTAAGTCAGATGGATGTGAGGAAAACATTTCTACATGAGATTTGGAAGAAAAGATCTACATGAAGAAGCCACAAGGTTTTACAGTGAAAGGTAACAAATAATTGCTATGCATGCTAAAATGTTTATGTACGGGTTAAAGAAATCACCAATATGTTGTATCAAAAAATTCATATATATACTAGGAATTCGCTTCAAAAGGAGAAAAGTAGATCAATTTATGTACTATAAGTTAGTTGGTGATTATGTTATTTATTTGTTCTTTTATGTGGATGATATGTTGATGATTGGAAATGATAGAGAAATTATCTAGGCTGTAAATACCCAATTGTCCTCTAACTTAACACCTCCTACCTTAAGGATATGAATAATAATCATGACTTACAGGGGACAAAGGAAGCCTCTATCCTGGTTGGAACCTTTTCTATTGATATTGATATGACATTACACCTACCTAACTCTCAATAGATTCATAATCATGCTTAGTTAGTTATTATTTATGTTGTAGTCGAAGGATTGATTTTGACCCATAGGTATAATCACCCAAGTCGAGGGGAATGATGTTCTCTTCTAATGTTTCCTCCTTCTAGAGATTCTGCCAGCCTATGAAATCATGATGTGGTTTACTTAAGGTTTCACCTTTTAGTGTGGACTTAAGTGGGAAATGCTTTACCCCCTCAAAAGTCATGATACCATGTGTCAAAACTAGAGAGATAAGAAAGAGAAGACGCCACACCATAAATACAAGCTTAATTGAGTTTTGTAGCTAAGGAGATATAATAGGTAGAAAGAGAGAAAACTTAGGTAACATATTCTAATATTTTATTTCGATTGCTAACTCAACCAGGGGGAAAGATCACATTGAAATTAAAAGACATCGAGCAAATAGGAAACTGTAGTTAAATTAGAGGAAGTATGCTCAGAAAATCTTGTTGTGGTTTCATATGCAAAATAATAAAATAGTGAGGGATCCTATTCTTGTAGGTATAAATTTTATCTACAGAATAGTGTCCCAAAGGCATGGAAAAAGGAAGAGGACATGTCCTATGTTCCATATGTGAGTGTAGTTGGAAGTTTGATTTATGAAATTGTTTGCATGAGACCAAACATTACACATGCATTGGGAGTACTTAAAATTTTTATGTCAAAAGCACAGAAGGAGCATTGGAATGTATTAAAGTGGGTATTCATCTATCTATGTGGCAATAGTTGTTATGTTTTGTGTTACCAAGGAAGACAAGGATTGGATAGAGTGTTGGCCATATATGTATTTTTTATGCTTACTAGGTTTAAGATCTAGATCAGGAAAGATCTACAAATGTGTATGTGGTTAACATATTTGAAGGATTAATCAATTGGTTGAGAAAGAGATAGTCTATATTGGCACTTTCAATGACAAAAGTTAAATATACAATGGCCACTCGTGCAAGGATGGAAGTAGGTTGGTTACAGAGATTGTGTTAAGGTATTGGGTTGTTGCAACAAGATGTAAGGATATATTATGATACTCAAAGCATAATTTTCTTGGCAAAGAACCCTGTTTATCTTTTGAACACAAAGAATATAGATGTTTAGTATTACTTTTTTTAGGGATATGGTTGACCAAAAAAAGTTATTGCTAGCAATGGTGGACACATTGAAGAATGCTACAAATGCATTGAAGAAGTATGTGAGCACTAGAAAGTTTTCTTGGTGTACATAAACACTAGGTGCTATTGCCCTAAGCCAATGATTATTTACTCCTTTAGCCCCCTGTATGCAAGTAAAAGAAGTCGGAGAATGTTGGGTATGTGTTATATTCTTTGCACAAGGATACACACACAATTATTTATGCCTAGTTTGGTGGGGGGTCACAATGAGCATAGCATCCCCCTTATTTGGAGGGTTTAATGAGGGTTTGCAAGGGGAGAAAAATCCTCCATGAATGGGGTTTGGAGTAGCACTCCAATATTCTTTTTTTCATGTGGATCCACCCATGGAATTATGCATGGTTTTATGCATGGTGGTTTTTCCCATCGTTTTGTAGATTCAATCAAGGGAGCTACGATTATGTTCTAATCCAAGGTTAATTTATTGGGAGTTTACAAATTCTTTAACCTATATATAATGTATTGTAACATTGAAAGGAACATAATGAAAAAATCGATCTGGTTTTCCTGGTTTTGGGTTCTAGGAGAAAAATATTTGTGTATATTTTATATTCTTGCTAATATATCTTTTATTTTTTCTTAGGAATTTGTTCATAGGTATTAGTTCTATAGGGATAAAACATACAACAATGTCCCTGGTTCTACCCATGAGTACTACAACCATGGACTAGTTTGGAAGGTGCAATGAACTTTCACCTTAATGTTGCAAAATGTTGTGAGGGTTGGACTATGGATTCAGACACTCTAAGAGGTTTAACTAAGGGTTTTACATTAATGTACATATATTAATCCCTATTTACCATCAGCCTTACAACAAAATAATGACCTTGGAATAAACAATTTTCTCAATTGTCATGTTGATGTTCCCCTCAATTAGTCACAAATAGATGAAAGAAAAGTGTTGTGGAATCTTTGGAATTACATACGGGAAATTCTTAAAATTCACGAATGACTTGAACCCTTATTATTGTGAAATTAACAATGTAATTAAATTTAATGGACTAAACATATGAGTTAACATCGTAAAATGAAAACAGGGCATGTTTAGAAGTATTTTGTTAAGAAATCTAGAAAACTTTGCAAAAAGGGAGCATGGTTATAGACTAAAATCAATCTTTAGACACCAAAAATGATATAAATTAATTAAACATTCTAGCTATAATAAAACATTTAGGGAGAGTATCCTATCTAAGTAAAATGGAAATAAGTCTTTTGATATCTAATATAAATGTGCTCATTTATCCTCCAAGAATCTTGAAAGTAAAAATTATGAAATGAAATCTCCTCTCACTAACCTAAACATTTACGCCACTAAATTCATCAAGTATTCTTGTTCCATACAGCTAGGTATGATAGATCAACACATCTAAAGATATGTAATCACTCCATGATTCCCAACCTCAACTATCACTATCACAAACCACTCTCATACATGATCTTAACATATTTAGTCACTCCATGATTCACAACTTTAGCTATCACTATCACAAGTCACTCTCATTCATAGTTGAGGTCTTCTTGGATTTGGTCCCCCAAGTTCATATTCAATGGAATAATAAAAATTCTATAAAAAATAATTAATAACAATACCAATAACATAGAAAAAACAACACACACACATGATTTCATCTTATGAGCCAAGACGACCAAACAAGTCTTTATGACTCACCTCGAGTCTCATTACAATTTTGTATCTCCAAGAATTTTAAAATCTTCTTTACATGTAATCCACCCGTTCTAATACCAAGGATTATAAAATTTATGGATTTTAAAACCACCACAATTAACTTAATCCATTGTCTCACCTCGAGTCTCATTACAATTTTGTATCTCCAAGAATTTTAAAATCTTCTTTACATGTAATCCACCCGTTCTAATACCAAGGATTATAAAATTTATGGATTTTAAAACCACCACAATTAACTTAATCCATTGTCTCTTTTATAGAATCAAGTTACACCTAACATTAAGTCTGCAAAGTACAAATTTATGGAAAATTTTGAGTATTTATTTCTTTTATATTATATTATATGGAAATTATATTGTAATTTGAGTATTTCGATAGGTTCCGAGAAATATATAATAATATTACTTAGCTAATAGTTCTATCATTACCATGAGGAGATCCTATCACTAAAATTTGGTTCATCTCAAATATTCATGATATTGTCGAGTTTCCTATTTCATGGAGAATAAGTCTATAATATAACTGATAACTTGAATGGTTGTAACTTTTATCTGGGATACCCTAACACATAAAATATAGTCATGGTATTGTCTTCATGATAATTCATGTGTAAATATCACAATTATTTCAATATATTATTTGAAATAACCACATATATTGTTTGTATTCAAACTTTGCACTCAACCACAATGGATGTTAATGTTGTTGAGTGTAATAACATAAAAGGATAAAAAGGCTTTATGTTTTAGCTTCTTAGGGCTTCCAATCATATATTTATATTTGGTTTTAATTTTGGTATGGGGGCATGTTGGTTTATTACGATAAGGTTCAAAGAATAGGCACTTGCTAGGATAGAGTGCAATCTAGTCGGTTAGGACATCTCAACTCTTAATAAGTTAGAATTTATTGGTATATCAAGCTTGTTTGTAGGTTTTTAGATATACTCATGGTGTTATAATAGTAGGTGGAATATTTAACCCTAAATTACTCCAACAAAATTTTTAATTGACTATAGATATAGTTATACTATATTAGTAAATTTGTAAAAACATATAAAACTTGATATATGCTTTCTTTTAGTTTTAATTATTTCCAAGATAAGCTCCTATCCTCTATGTTTATGGTTGGAATCTTAAAAAGGTAACAAGTTCATACCGCTTTATCCAAGTTATATATTTCCTTCATGTCAATTACAATAGGTATAATGGTATGAATGTTTTCCTTAGGTGGCTATGGAAGTAAATTTCGATCGTGGTATATCTTGCCATGTTGGTTGGTGTTGGAGAGCCATTTTTTTTTACAAGGCATATCGATGATAATGGTCTTCTTCATTAAAACATGTTCTAGCCTTCTATGTTTTATATATGCATAAACACAAACATTTACATTGCCGGGTTATTTCTATGTATATCAAATGTTTTGGGGAAGACGTGTGACTTTTCCTCAAATGTTTCTGCATTTGTAGATGTAGAATATTTATGAGCTCTTCCCAGTTACCTTAAATAACCTATTAAACTAATGTCCTTATTGTAATCCATGAGAAATTAGACGTTGAAGAGGTAACAAAAGCTTCACCTTGAATCTTGATTACATGATTGGTCTCTCACTTCTTGTTAATCACCTTAATTAAAATATTAAACTAATTTCTTTATTCTGATCGGTGAATGATGCCAAAGAATATACACAAGCTTTATCTCGAATTGAATACCTGTACATAGAATGATAGAAAACAAAAGTAGCCAACGTAAAATTGTTCGGCTTTTTCTAGTAATTGATGTGCAAGATTTTCTCTACCAATTCAGGCAGAACTTAATCATTGAGCAATGTGATAATTATGAATGAACCTTATGTCACTGTCAACTAAGGTATCATGTACAGTGATTTTCTTTGTAGATCGTAAAATAAGTCATAAGGATGAATTTGGTATTTTTGTATTAAGTATGGGTCACTTTAAATTCTTCTCTCAGACATAATGAACTAGTGACACTAAGTAAATTTTGTTGTCCAAAGGGATTAGATTTAGATTTAAAGTGAAACGTGAGGATTGCAAGGTTAAATTTGTTTGAGCATTATTTTTCTGAAATATTATAGGTACATTTTGAAATAATGTTTGAATATAGGGTTTCATAGAGAGATTATATTAATGGTATTCTATTAATATTAAAAATTTAATTTTCATGTATCTAGATTCCACAAATTTATTTGTTTGGTTTATTTTTTTTGGTTCTCTTTTCTTAGACTAAGGAATGCATCATACATTCCAATGATTATAGTTACCGTTAACGCACCCAAGTGAAGATATATAGTTTGATGTATATATTTGTAAATACTTTTCATTAGGGTGTAAGTGATCAAAGCTCGGAATAGTGGTAGTTCCCATACTTTTGGTAAAATTTGTTAGCGACAATGTTTTCAGCGTATTCTATTCATATCATGCATATGGGACGTAAGGAGCGAGGCCTAGGTGGTCGTTGGGTTTTGTGATCAAACCAGTGGTTTCCATGTTCCCATGGTTCACGTGAAGTTCATGTGGCCTCTAGTGCTTGGCCAAATCAATGGTGGGGATGTGTTTTACCAATCCTAAGGGTGGGGATTCATGACCCCAACCCAACCCTATGTCCTTAGTTGTTTCTACTCTAATTTGGTTTCTTTCGTCGAATTCGTCGAATTGTAGTGGTGTGAAGACTGCAACACACCGACATGAACAACACAGGCATACTGGCATTTGTGGTATCCTACAGGAGTTCCATGGCAGAGATATCTTCTCTCATCGATTTAGGGATTATCCTCAGTAGATTGATTGGTAAGGGTATACATTAGTCGTTATTTATTTTTCTAGTAGTATCTTAAATCCCTTGTTTGTGTTCATTGATACAATCTTTTTCTAAATTTGTTTCAGGGCATTCTCAGTCCTATACCTTCAATGTGAGTTTCGCAGTGATTGGTGCTCATCACATAGACTTCAGGAATTACTTCGACATTTCCTACAGGTAAGTGGGTTTCCACTTTACCTTTTTCTTTCTTTTTCAATTTCCTTGCCAAAATTAATTTATACTTGTAATATCGTTCACAGGGTATTCGATAGCCCCTTATTCATATGCTTCGTTGGCTTATGTTGCCACAATTTTGCCTTGTAGAGTTGGGTAAGTTGACCACGAGCAGTTTCTCCCTTGGAAAATGATTCAGGTAATTTTCCTTGGAGTTTCTTTATTTTTCCCAATTGTTATGAAAGTTGTAAAATTTCGGCTCGCGCCTCCTCAGTTCATCTGTGAAGGGTTTCAAAGCGGCTACAGAACCCAATCTTTTGACATATTCTTTTCCTTTTCTTTTAAAAATGTCCATTGTCTCTTCTCTATGCTACATTTCTATATGGACTCTCTGAATGGTAATAGTTTTCTATGGCGGTATGCAGGAAAAGAATGTGTAGGTTTCTCACAGCAACAGGTATAACTCCCCCGTTGATCATGATTTCTTTTTCTTTTTTTATTTGTGTTATGTGGTTTGATCCAGAAAATTTCTTCCACTTACTGCTATCTTGCATCAACGGCTACAGGCATGTTGCTGCTAAGACCAGCTAAGCTCTGTATGACCAAGGTTATTCCTTCACACCTAACTTCTACCCGCCATGTACAGGTCAGTCTCCATCGTCCTTCCCATGGGATTCTTACTCTTTCAGTTCAAGCACAGTGATAATTTGAGTTCTAGTTCTGCTCCTATTTCTTCACTATAGGGTGACTACTACCATATTTTCCCCACTGAGGAAATTTGTGAAGTAAAACCACCACATTGTTGGTGTATACTTTAATTGGATGGCCTCTGGTCTGTATTTGTACAATTTCAAAGACATTTTAGTTCAGAAATAAATTTTATGTCTTGGTATTCGAGTTCGTTGTAAAGTGATGTGTAGCCAATATATATATTGAGCTGGAAACCATAAAGGTTTTGTACTTTTAAATATGATGTTCTTGTATTCCGAGCAGACTGTGTTTTGTAATGCATTAATTATGCATAAGTTTCCTGGTTCTTTTCCGCTATTTATTTCCTTAATTGATTCAAGGGTTTTCTTCACTGTATGTGCTCTGCTTGAATCATTAATACTACACTCTCTATGTGCCTTGTCTTTTCATGGTGAATGGTTTAATTAGAAAATAAATTTTTGACTTCAAAGGAAATACTCTCTTGTTAAATGAGTAATATCGCACACGCCTAGTTACCCTTCATCACGTTTCTTTACAAATTTTGTTTATTACACATTTAACATTTGTGCTCTGCAATTTTAGTTGAATATCGCTTCCATGTTGAATTCGGTGTAATATAGTTCCTGATTGTGTAATTTCTCAGTCAAAAGGGAGTATTTATCAATTTCTAAACGATTTTTTTCGGGAAAGAAAAATATCCAATGCTTATGCCAGTCAATCGTTATAAAATTGTTTTAATATTTTACCTTGTTTAGGTGAAATACATCACCACATATTGGTTTGTTGCTGTTCTCTCCTTGGCTATAACTTAAGGGCATCCATATATATATGGCTACCCGATCTTGGTGGTGTTTTGATATCTAAATTCTATGCCAAGTGTCACTTTATTTCTTAGTGTTCCTGGTCGCTTAAGAATTTTACTCTGGGCAGACGATATGTATTAGTTGTTTGATTTTATTAATCTTTGTGAAAAGCTAGTTGAAGTTTATCGAGAACATGTTGCTTATTTGTGGTTCATAAGAAGGATATCCTCGCATATGGGTATAATAAAAAAAATATAATACCTATTCTCTACAAATGATAATCGATGGATTATTGTTCTATGCCTGCAGACTCGGAAGCACGTGGTTACAAAATTGATGGCAACATCACTCCAGACTCTTTCGAGTTCTGTTCGGACATACATTTCTTTCCTTCGTCCTAACTCTAAATGATGTACAAGAGTAATAGGGTGATTGAAATCGAGATTGAGGGATCTCATCCATTCCTCTAGAAAAAAATGTTTCCTAGCAACCTACCTTTTAAGATACACTTTCCACATTGTTCTCTTTTTTAATTTAAATTATTCCTTTCCTCGTGGAAGTATATGACTAGACTGTTCTGAAATAAGATGAAATTATATGTACTAGATATAAGCATATCATAATTAAGGTAGATTCCAACATAAGCATGCGTCTTCCTTTTTCGTCTTAAAGAAAATTAATTACACTTTTCTAGAGTAGTTTTCCATATAACTGTAAATATATATATATATATATATATATATATTACCTACTTCATCATCCGTATTCTTCATCAAATCATTTATCACAAATTCATAAAATTGTTAAGATGCCTATTTATATGCCTAGACGACCATAACAACTTCAAAAACATGACAATATGCGTATGCAGAATTAAATTAATTTTCTAAGCGAGACTATTTAGCCTATTTTATCATTAGTGAAACTACATAGAGTTTAGTGATAACAATCTTATATTATTATAAAATTCAAGAAAATTTTTTATATTAAAATATAATATACCACAAACAACCATAATATTTTGATATTAAAATATAATATACCTCAAACAACCATAATACTAATGAGAATTGTTGCTTGGAAAATTACTCAAATTGAGCATGTTCCTCCTGACCACCAACTGAATCCATTAGTTCCCCATTGATCTAAGACATGCTTTCCAAAGAATCAACAACCTCATTGATTTTTTATGAGTTAATTTTTATAACTTTTATTCCCTAACATATTTTAGAGGTCTGCCAACCCACTTACCTAGGTCTTTTTGTTTTATTTATTTTTTTCAGAAAAGGTTATTTTCCTTTTTGTTTAAAATATTTGTTTCTCTCCGGTGACTCTTTAATTCACCCAAACTTACTATATTTGTCCAACCACGTTATTTAATATATCTTTCTCTCCCATCATATTAAATCCTCTCAAATTCCTCCTAGTTATTTGTAGGAGATTTTTAAGAGAAAATTTATCTTGAATTTAACCACCCATAAATGTTTCCGATCTTGGAAAATGTATTCTAACTCTAGTGCTTCCTTTTTGATTAATTTCCAACATTTTATTTATTAACAATAGTCTATCAATTACATCACACTTATTTTATTTATCACATTATTTCATGCATTTAACATGGCTTTCGTAGCTATCCCATCTAAAAATAGTCTAAGTCTAAAAATAGTAAATCATTAGGGTATTACATCTTTCCACCTTTTTTATTCAACACCATCCTCAGTGTTCTTAATCTAATTGCCTTCCTTCTAGAATTTGCACAAGAAAAGACTCCTGCATATCTTTTTCCACCTCCCAAGTGGCCTCCTCATGTGTAAAGCCCCTCCATTGCACCTTAACCTGAGCTATGGCTCGATTATGGAGAAAGATCTCTCTCTCTCATCTAATATGTGAAGTGGCTCCATCGGGAAATATCATTCTGGTTGCACCTATATCAAGTTCCAATTAATTATGTGAGAATCATAATGGACATATTTTTTTAACAAAGATACATAAAAAACATTATGTAATTTTATATGGATGGGCGTTGCCAACTAACATGCTACTCATCCCACCCTGTCCAAAATCTCAAAAGGCCCACAGAACCATGGTGCCAATTTGGCATAGGTTCTCATCCTTAAGGTGTCTTTCATTTCTTTTACCCTTATGTATATATGCTCCCCAACCTTAAATTCCTTGTGAGTTTTATCTTTATCAACATAATGTTTTTGTCGCACATTTGTAGTTGTTATGTTCTATCTATTTTTTTGCACCACATGTTCCATTTCTTGTAATGCATCAGGTCCCAATATTATCTTGTCTTTAAGATGATGCTTGTCCAGTGGTGTGTGGTTTTTTATTCCATATAAAGCTTCAAAATGACTCATTTTTATCGAAGCTTGATAAGTGTTGTTGTAGGAATGTTCTGCTAAATGTAGAAAGTTTTCCCATTTAGCAGGTCTATTCATGACATACATTTTTCATATGTCCTCTACAATATAATTGGTCCTCTTTGTATGCCCATCATTTTAAGGGTGGTAGGCATTACTAATATTTATTTGAGTCCCCATCCCTCCAAACAAAGGCTTCCAAAATTTGGAAGTGAATTTAGCATCCTTGTGAGATACTACCATTTTTTGTATTCCATGCAATTGAAAAATCATCTTTATAAAAATGTTTTCAATTTTAGCTAGTCCATAGGTGTACTGTAAAGTATAAAGTGTTTTTTGTTTCTTACTGTGTCCACTACCACCATTATGGAGTCACGTTGTCGTGTTATTTTTGGTAATCTTGTACTAAATTCGAGTGAGATCTCCTCCCATTTCGATTTGAGAATGGGAAGTGGTTTCAATAGTCCCACTGGGTGGTAGTGCTCTACCTGCACTTGTTGAAATTCTAAACATTTTGAAAAATATTATGCTACTTCCTTTTTCATGCCAGTCAAGTAAAATTCCTTTCTCGATGCCATTATCAACTTTTGGTATCCGGGGCATCCAACATATTGTTTCTTATGATCTTCATCTAATATCATCTATTTTAGAGCACTTTCATTTGGAACACACAATTTATTTATGTACGTTAAAAATCCTTCCGAATTTTTAGTGTAATCTAGTATTGCTCCATGTTCTAATTTTTGTTTAATTTGCTGATAAATGTGATCTTCCTATATTGAATTTTCGACCTGCATAATGAAATTCGTAGTGATGCTACTAAGAAGAAATTCCATAATAGAATTTGCATGTCTACTTAAGATATTTTCTAGTTTATTTTCTTTACCCTTAATGTGTTTTATATCAAATTCAAATTCACTGAGAAAATCCATCCACCTAGCTTGTCTAGAATTAAGGTCTAGTTGGCTGAAAATATATTTTAGGCTATTATGATTGGTTACTAAAGTGAAATTTGTTCTCAACATGTAGTGTCGCCAAATCTTTAAATCATGTATCACAACAACTAACTCTAAATCATACTCTACATAATTCTTTTCATGTGGTTTTAATTTCCTAGATTCGTAGGCCACTACTAATTTTCCTCCATTAAGACTCCACCTAAATATCCTAAACAAGCATCAGTACACACAATGAATTCTTTGTCTGTATCTACAATTTTTTGAATAGGTTATACTATTAACAAATGTTTCAATATGTCAAAAAATACATGACACTTGGTTGTCCATTCAAATTTTGTTCGTTTCTTTTGTAAGGAAGTAATAAGGTAGGCCAACCTAGAGAACCCTTCAAAAAATCTTTTGTAGTATCTTGTAATTCCTTTAAACAATCATACATCTGACACATTCTTAGGTATGGGCCAGTTTAAAATGGCCCTAACCTTTTTAGTATCAAGAGATAGACCCCCCTTTGAAATGACATGGCCCAAATATTGTATTATGTCCTTGTAAAACTGACATTTTCAAAACTTATCCTATAGTTGATGTTCTCTTCAAGTTTGCAGCACTAGTCTCAAGTGTTCTCTATGATCTTCTTCATTTTTGGAATACACCAGAGTATCATCTATAAACACCAATACAACTTTATCAAGGTACTAACTAAGAACATTGTTCATTAAGCACCTAAATGTTGCTAGTTCATTGGCAAAGCCAAATGGTAACTCTACAAATTTGTAGCGACCATATCTAGTTAAAAAATATATCTTATGAATGTTTTCATCCTTTATTCTCAACTTGTGATATCGAGTCCTTAAATAATTTTTTGAGAATATGGTTGCCCCTCTTACTTGATTGAACAAATCATCAATATGGGGAACATTTATTTGTTTTCAATGGTCATTATTTTTATTTAATGATAATCAATGCATATTCTAAATGTGCCATATTTCTTCTTCAAAAATAACAGTGGAGCTCCCCATGGTGAAACATTCGGTCTAATATAGAAGTTATCCAGTAGTTCTTCCAATTGTATCTTCAATTGTAATAGTTCTTCGGTACTCATTCGATAAGTTGCTACTCATATTGGGGTTGCTCCTGGAAATAGATCAATGGAGAAATATGTGTCTCTCCATGGAGGTAAATGATAATCTCTTCTAGAAATACATCATTAAAATCCCTAATAGTTGGGAGTTCATCTATTTTTTGTTTTTTTGTTTGTCTCATTTGCTTCAAAATGCACTGTAAATATCTTACACCCTTTCCTAGCACTCTTTTTCAGTTGCAATGTTGAGACCTACCTAACTGATATTGGTTTTGGTATGGATTTTATTAACTAGGTTTGTCCCCCATGATTTACACAGCGAATTGTTTTCTCTAAATAGTTTCTTACAACCCCATGTTTTTCTAGCCAGTCCATACCTATTAACACATCATATGACCCTAACATAAGTACATTTAAATTTACTTTAGTAGTACAAGTACTTAATTCTATGCACATTGTCTTGCATGACTAGTTACCCTCCTTTGTGTGTCGGCAGCTAGCTATACCAGCCATGCATTTTTTTTTAAATATGTTTTTAGCTTACATATTCCCATAATTTGAGGGCTAAGATAAATTATACTATCCCTATAGCCAACTAAGACAGATACATAATGGTTTTAAATAGTACCTTCAATCTCAATCATATTGGATTGATGCTTCACTTGTTTATCCTCTAATGCTATACTTATCTTTGGAATGCTTCTCGAACTATTATTTATTGTTGTTGCTTCATGTATTTCATGTATATTTTGAATAGACGTAGGGTTATGTGGAAAGTCCCTCAAAAAATGAGGTTCCCCACACCCCTAACACTTCAAAGGTTCTCTTTCTTTAACCCCACATGCCTTTTAGCTATTCAAACCAAAGAGTTTAGACCCATATTGAGACTGAGCTTGCCGAGTTGAATTCCCTTTCTTGAATTATTTCATTGGTGGTCTTTTCCAAATTTTTTAAGATATGAAACTTTTTGTCTTCTTTCCCCCACTACAGATTTATTTTGATCCTTACCTTGCCAAGGTTTGGAACTTTCTCCTTTGTTTTTAAACTGCTCATAACACAATTTTGCTTTTCTCACTACTTTTTCCACTGTTTTAGGATTTTCAAACTAAATCCTTTCCTTGTAAGAAACTGGTAAACAATTTAAAAACCTCTGCACTTTTGATTTATCCTCCTTGATGTAGGGAATGTAACACAATAAATTAGTGAATTTAGTCACAAATTCATCCATGGTTAATTGTATCAATATTAACTCATGGAAATCCCTTGCTCAGTCATCATAATATCATTCATTTAGATATGTGGACTTCAATTATTTCTAGAAATCTTCCCACGAAACTATTTTTTCTTCTGAGGTATGCAATATTTTGACCTCCCTCCACTAAAGGGAAGATTTTCCTTTCAGCTGATAAATCACTAATTTAACCTTCAAATCACTCTCATATTCATAAAATTTAAAGCAGTTTGCCATGTTAAGGATCCATGCTTCTACATCCTCCTCTTTTTCAATGTCAAATGTAAGGTGTTTATTTTTTTGAATTCTCATTACAACTCCATTTTCAATAGCAATATTTTTCCTCCATCTTCTCCTGCTTATCTTATTTTGTGACTAGATTTTTGAGTTAAGCCTCTCATCATACTTTCTTGTTCTTCAATATCCTTCAAAAAGTGTTCATTGTTGATTCCTATATGACCTAACTATTGCTATATACCTCGAACAATCTCCTTAAGCTAAGTTTTTGGTGTGGTACTTCTTCCTCCAAACTCCACATACATTCCTTCTCCTTCCACTACAGGTAGATTTCGATCATCCATCATTCTGTACTATAGAATTCCTTCGTTGGAGTACCTTACAATTCAACACAACTCCACCTTTGTATAACCATCTCAAATTAATTTCCAATTCTATCCATATCTATGGTCCATATGTGGTGATCCCCTAGTAGGCCTAATTTTTGAATTGGTGCTCTAATACCATATGTCATGTACCTAGATTTCATATTTTTTTAATATATATTTTCTCTGGTATTTACTTTGTACATTTAATAAAGGCTAATTAAAATATAAAATCCCTTATCTTTATTTTTCTGGAATTTATTAGACTAAGGAATGCATCCCACACTCCAATGATCATTGTTACATTTAACACACCCAAGTGACGACATATAACTTCATGTATATATATTTTATAAATACTTTGCATTTAGGGTATAAGTGATGAAATCTCTGAAAAAAGTTATCTCTGAGAGATTTGGTAAAATATGTTAGCGAAAATGTTTTTATCGCATGGTCCTTTTAGTCATATCATACATATGGTACTTAAGCCTCGAGGGCTAGGTGGTCATTGGGTTTTGTGATTGAACTTGTGGTGGAAACATTCCCTTAATTCATGTGAACTTCATGTGACCTACAGTATTTATCTACATGAATAGTGGGAATGTCTTTTACCAATCCCAAGGGTGTAGATTCATGACTCCAACCCTAACCTTATGCCTAAGTTGTTTCCCCTCTGATTTGGCTTCACCCACCAAATTGTGGTAGTTTTGGTACTACAACGCATCGCCATGACCAAGAAAATCATGCTAACATCTATGTTATCCTTCAATTGTTTTGTGGCAAAAATGTCTTCTCTCATTCATTTAATGCTTATCTTTGCTAGTTTTGTTGGTAAGAGTTTACATTAGTCATGATCGCTATGTCTTTCTGGTAGTATCTTAAATCACCTGCTTGTGTTCATTGATAAAAAACAATTCCAAATTTGTTTCAGGGAAACCTCGGGCCTATCAGTTCAATGCGATTTTGGAACCGATTGGTGCTCATCATAGATACTTCAGGAATTCCTTTAACATTTCCTACAAGTAAGTGGGTTTACTCTTTTTCTTTTTCTTTTTTCAGATTTCCTTGCTAGAAATTTGATTCTACTAGTAATATCTTTCACAGGGTAGTCGAAAACCCCTTCATCGTGTGCTTCATTGGATTATGGTGGCACAATTTTTTCTTGCAGAGTTGGGTAAGTTCACTTGGAGCGATTTCTCCCTTGGACAAAAAATCAAGTGATTTTTCTTGGAGTTTGGTTATTTTACCCAATTGTTCTGAAAGTTATGAAATTTTGACTCACACCACATGAGTTCATCTCTGAAGGTTTTCTATGCCACTGCAGGACACAATATTTTGACATATGTTCTTCCTTTTATTTCAAATAATCTCCATTGTCTATTCTTTGTGCTACATTTATGTATCCACTCTTGTCGCATTTAACCGAGAGCGCGCCCACCCAACTCGTCACACACAAACCGCTAACTCGTGGGCTTGACATACTCCCCCACTCTAAATGGTTGTCATCCTCAACAACATCATCATATGACATCGCAAAGTGTCATTAGCTCCAACATCCAAAATGTCCATGCTGCCCACCTTCGCTTTGCCATCACATGAACCATAAAAATTCATGTCTCCATGAATAGGAAATTCTCCTCAATCCATGATCATCAAGCATCTCCGTCTCAAATCCACATGTTGCCCCACCATGGAAGGTTGGTTGCTCCAACTCAAGCTACATGCTATCACTGCAAAATATCATGTCGACCCCATCATGTATCGTCATCGTGTGAACTACTGCTACGATACTCCAACACAACTCAAGCATACCTCGGTACACTGCTAGCACCCATGAATCAGACTAGTTTGGTAGCTAATCCAACTATCACGTCCAAACCATGAGATTACACCTCCCCATACCATCATCAATTGTTTCTCTCAGCATCCTGTCATAGCATCAACTTGATAAAGAATCCATTTCCATCTCCATCAAAGTGTAAGTAAGCCATGCCCAGGTCCATCAAGTAACCTCCATCTCATCGCAACATGTTGTCCATGATCTTGGTGTCAATGTGTTGCATGTCAATCAATCTCATCTATCCCAACATCATCATCCATATATGTTTAAGATCCATCTCCTCAAAATGAAGAGATCCTCTCATCAAACTGACTCTCGATGTGCCACATCTAGCTCCATGAAGCAACCTCCATCATATCTCTAATGTGCCATCCATTAAGTCTGTCAAAGAAACAAGTATACACCTGTCTCATCATCTATGTGGTACCCATAGTTACAAACCAATCAGCCCCCATGTCTCAAAAGTGGTTAAATCTCGACTCAAGCCATTCCCAAGTGTTGCCACCAAGGCATCATCATCATTGCAACTCCATCAACTCCAAAGTGCCTCTTATCGATCCTCCACATCAAGTCACTCTCTCAAGCATCCCCATAAATGTGCTCAACACTATGCACCCTATACTACATCAAGGTCTTTGACCTCAACTCCACAATGCATCAGATCCTCGAAGTCCACTATAATATGAAGTCCCCAATGGCTACAACAATCTCAAGTCATCATGAGCTCCATCTATCCAACTCGATGTCCATGACTCAAGTTGCCCATGTTGTCCAACTAAGTAGACCCATCAAAACATTGGTCATCTTCACCCAAGTCTTAATCAGGTATAGTGCCCCTAGTCACCCAAACCATATATATCATCAAGTCATATGAGTCCCTTCCATCATATCTCCCCCACCAAAGGTTCCACCAAGACCACCTCTTGGCCTCGACCATGAGAAGTCCACCCAAGTATCATCAAACAAAGTGTGTGCCCTTCTCCAATATGTCCATGAGTCATGCCGGGCACTTAGACAATTCTCCATAAGGCTAGAGCATGACCCATTCCACCAGAAATGATCATCACGTTCCTCCCTTTTCACGGGCATTTTCACCTTCTTCCATAAGGTCACAAACATCCCCAACAATCTCTACAATAGTCAATGGTCCTTGCCTCTCCATACAAGGTCTCATCGTAGACATCCATGGTAATATCTTCTACCACATCAGAAAACTAACTTTGCCCTTCCCTACATATGGTCCATCCTCCAAAAGTTCCAATGAAGCATAAGTAATAAGAGGAATACTTACTTCATCATGAGGCTCCTCCATGTGAGTATCCTCATCTGACAATGTTTGCAAATTGCACGATCCTAGTCCAAATTGAGAAATTTCAAGTTCCTCCTCCATCATTGTCATATCTGCAACATCCTCAAACATCACAACTTCCTCTTCCTCATCATCCAATCTACAACTACATCCTACTCCATTGCCCAACCAAGTGGAAGAAGTTTGTCTTCAACATTCCTTTCCAAGACTTCAAGTTCCTATCAAATATGTGGGTTCTCTTCTTTCATCCACTTCAACCTATATAAGGTCAATAAGAGCCTCCCTTGGCATTCTTCCAAACCTGCCATGTCTTGTCGTCCAGCTTGGCCCAAGTACAAAGCTTCACCATTGATAAACCTGTTATGAAGTGTAACACTTCAATCTGCAAATCTGAATCACCAAAGCCCATGGAATACAGAACCTCTGATAGCAACTATCATGCCCCTACCCTAGTGGTAGTCTTTCAACCGCGTATAGTAGGTGAGACACCACCACCAGATTTCTTTTCAACAATACTTTCAAGTGTGTACTACACCTAACATTTCATACTTAGTTTATTTTTCACATTCTAAGTATTACCATTCATAAGACAGCGGAAACATTGGATTAATCTTCTTTCATCTTTATTGTCATTTTACACATGCACAGCGAATAAAATTTAACGAAAGGGGAAGCTCCCTGAATATGAGTCTACCCATAATGGTAACAATAATATTTCATAAAATACAATTACAGTATTTGAAGAGGAAGCCTACCTTCCTTCTCACAATATCTGTCAAAACATGCAACATGGTCTACACTGTGCAGCCTTGCCTGAACCTCTGTTTAGGAAAACCTACGTCCGTTGAGACTTCGTTTCACCCGATCGTTTAGGAACTCATTTGGCTCCATTCACCCAGTCGTTCAGGAATTCATTCACCCGGTCATTCAAAACTATCGTTCACCCAGCCATTTAGGAATTCGTTCACCTGGTCATTTAGGACTGTCATTCAGCCCGTTCACCTGGTCGTTCAGGAATTTCTTCACCCAACTCTGCAGAACTATCGTTCGGCTCGTTCACCCAGTCATTAAGGAATTCATTCACCGAAATCCACAGAAATTTCGTTTGGCACGTTCACCCGTTCATTCAGGAATTCGTTCACCAGGTCGTTTAGGACTATCGTTTAGCCCATTCGCCCGATCATTTAGGAATTCATTCACCTGGTTGTTCAGGACTATCATTTAGCCCATTCACCCAATCATTGTGCAATTCATTCACCTGGTCGTTCAGGAATATCATTCAGCCCATTCGCCTATTGTGCAGCGATGCCCTATGTGGTTCGCCTGCCACAGCTCGCCTGGGCAGGGTCGCCCACTGAATTGGAGCTTATGCGTTCTATTTCTTTAGCTTGGTGCTTCGGTCTAGAGCCACCTGCACCTCACTCTAACTCAGTTCACCCACTCCTTTCTCACACATCAACTTATGAACTCGCCCTTGAATGTTTGAACTTCAAACTTGATGACTTCTCCTCTTCAATGTATTCTTTACTTATACGCCCATCCAAGGATATAACATGGGTGGGCCTGCCCAGGTTGACCACTCAACTTGGCCAACTCACCTACGCTTCATGTCAGCTCGTCCATGTCACTACCTCGCTGGGTCCACATGCCCAACTTCGCACCATATAAGCTCATTGTCGCAAATTCGTACACTCAGCCAAATTTTAGTTTTTCAACTCTCCATTAGCTCGTCGCGCTCGTGCCCCGGGCACCTTCAACTGATCGCCCAATACATCACAACACCAACTTGTCCCATTATTGCAACCTTTTTTCACAATCGACTCGCCTGCTCACTGACTCGTCGCATGCCCATCTTGTCATGTTTAACTGAGAGCGAGCATACCCAACTCATTGCAAGCCAACCACCAACTCGTGGGCTTGACATATAGGAAATTGATAGGAGTGAAAGTCTGCCACCTTACTGATCATCAGCGGGTTATTCTAGGCGGCGTGGTTTTCCTTTAATAACGGTGATGAGTTAGCCTACATTCATGAATAGAAACCAGAGATTATGGTCCTCGCTATTGGTTTGAAAACTAAGTTATGATATTTTTTCCCACCTTAAAAAAAAAAAACTATTCAATTCAGTCCTCTAGTAATTCTTTATCAAATTGAACATCATATCCACCAAAACTTTCACAAAAATATTTTAATTAAATAATAAATTTTCCACTTAATCTCAACGAATGCCCTTTTTATTTTATAAAATCATCTGCATCTCGTGAATGGTTTACACACATTATGTTTATCCATACCCAATGATATACCATATGAAAAATATTTTTTCAATATAAAATACTCCATCGATTGATACTTTGTTGCCAACACTTGCTTTATTACGGAGTTGTTCTTCTCACATAGATCACTCCTCACACTGTCGTCATACGCTGGGATCTAGCCATGATTTTCTTTATGTGATGCAATCTAGACAAAAGGATCCTTTTTATACTACCTAGCATGCTTCTCACACTTGTTTTTACACTACACTTCACGCTACCAGCCACGTAGGTGGGGCTTCTACATTGGTCTAGCTTTAGGCAAGTCGCTTACTACTTTTTTGCCAACATGTCCTTTATTACATAGCTTTTCTTCTCACAAAGATCGCTCCTCACACAGTTGTCGTATGCTATGATTGAGACATGGATCTTCTCTATGTGTTGCAAGTTAGACACATGGTGCCTTCTCACACCTTTTGTAAACTATGCTTCACTCTATTGGTCATGAAGGTGGCACTTCTACATTGGCCTCACTTCATGGAAGTGGTGTTGGCCAGTGGTATTTAGTTGGTTTTTCCAATGCTTCAATTCTTTATGAGTTAATTATGGTGAGTTGTAACCTCACATAGGAACTTGCATCTATCGAGTTGTTGTAGTTACCTTTATCCGACATTGGGCACCCTACATCTATATAATGGAGGCTTTCTATGTATTTTGACATAACAATGTGAGTTGCATCCTATCTCGATTGTTGATTCCTTGAATATTCCATAATAAGAAAGACATGGCTCAGTCAATTATTTAACCTCGCATAACAATGTGAGGGGCATCCTATCTCGATTGTTGATTCTTCGAATATTCCGTAATAAGAAAGACATAACGGAGTGAATTATTTGACCCCACCCATGTCTGTCTTATTATGGGGAGAATTAGAAATCCACATAAACCCAAGGAAATGTGAGTAATATATGGTATTTCATTGTCTCATACCATTTCATTGTGTCAGAGGAGACGATTCCTTCACTATTGAATCTTTTAAAGTATTGTAAAACAATTATTATTTTGAATGGGGTTTATGTTTCAGTGACGTCTAGAAATTTCCTTGAGATCTATCATATATGAATAGGATTTCTAAATGATCATGTGTGCATCTACAATTCAAAGGCAGGTCGCCTATGATAGATTTGGTAAAGTATGAGTTGCTTTTTGCAATAGATTGGAGGCGTCATTGGTTTGAGAACGATAGAGGTCACATGCGATAACTAGTATGTTGCAGGCCACATTAAAGAGATTAAGTGGAAGATATTTTTTTTGAGATGTCAGGCAATCAAGGTTACCAGATCAGCTATGCTTTGCTCGAGAAGAATTTGGCAAACTTTATTTAGCCGTCCTTGCTTGAGCTCACTAGATCATTATTTTCATGCCCATGAGTCATGCATACGATGTGCGATGGGTTGGGGTGATGTTCCCTTAGTTAAACACGACGAGCTGACGTGTGATGAGTTGGAGAGAGGTGAGTCGGTTGCGACGAAAGTTGTGACATTCCGACGTGTTGGCATGCGATGAGCCAACAAAGATGGAAATTTGGCTAAGTGTCAAACACATGAGGAAGAGACCTTATACGAAGTGCGGTTGGGTAGGTGGACCTGGCGGGGTGACAAGATGGGTGAGCCAACCTTTGAGTGGGGGAATGGATAGCTAAGTTGGCGGTCATCCTAGGCAGGCTGACCCACATTATAACCATGGAAGTTTGTATAAGAAATAGAATGCATGGTTGGAGGAGACAACAATCAAGCAAGAGCACACAAGTGCATACGAACTTGGAGTGTGAAGTTCGAATATTGGAGGCATACAACAAAGGCTGAGGTGCAGGTTATGAAGTCAGAAGCACCCAGGTGAAGACAGAAAACTGGACGAGTGAAGACTGGGTGAGCTGGAGGTCAGGCAAAGTGGCAGCAAAAGGGGCGGGTCTTCTCATGGGTGAAATGTGACCGTGTAGGTGCATGGACAGGCGAGCTGGATAGGCAGGCGAATAGGTGGTTTGAACAAGTTGATAACCAGGCGAGCTAAAGAGCAAACCATTCGGAAAATTGGGCGTCTTGTTGGATGAAGTGAAAATGGTAAGTGCGACGATTGGGTGAGACGGTTGCACCCACACGGTAGCATGAGCTGGGTAGGGTGACTCGAGCATGGGTGAGACCTGCACGACCTGCGAGTTGGACAACACTTTGAGCGCTGGTAAACGAACAACTAGGTAGTGAATAGCACGAGCATTAGTTAGGAGTTTGACACGGACTACGGATAGGGTGACACAAATAGTAAATAGTGGAGTTGTACAGTGACTCAGGTAGGGTAACACGAAGTTGCAAAGTGTTGAATGATGGGCAAGGCCACATGGCAGGGTGGACCACCTCGGGCAAGGCTACACGATAGTGCAGGCAGGCTAAACGATAGTTCAAGGTCAATTTCTGAAATAATAGTTTGGAATTGTTTGGCCAAAGATATTTTGGGGTTGCCTTGAATAGGCTGATTGTATATGAACTTGTAAAAATACACTATTATATATATTGTGGGAAAGCTCTTATAAGGGATTTGCCCCTCCATTTAAAAATACTAATTGTACTTGTATACTTGTATATGTGAATAAAGTTAAAATGAATGTTTCGATTATGTATAATAACAGATGAATGCTTACTGAAGTGAAAATATTATAAGTATTGGATGTTAGGCGTAGACCAAACTTGAAAGTATTGGTGACAAGAAATCAGATGGTGGTGCTGCACATGCCTATGGGCGGTTTAAAGACTACTGTGAGGATAGGGGACTGACATTTTGTATCATAGGTACTGATACTTGAATAGAAGTTGATCCTATTATGCTTGTAGTTGGTATCAAAAGTTGATTCAGTTGAATTTTGGGTTTTTGAAGCTGAAGAGAGTTGAAGGTAAAGCAGTTATTGGAGACTTGTCGAATGGATGAAGATGGTTGAAAAGGCACTTCAAAATCTTGAAGACATAACTAGTTATTGGAAAGACAAAATGCAGAGATGCTATGAATCTCTTGTACAGGAGTGGCAACTCTTGCTACATATGGGATGTAGGATTGCAGATGAGTGAGAGGACTTGAATAATATTCATGGGAAGATCGATGAACTTAATGAACTTAATGAGAAGATATGTCAAGGTGATCACACACTCCAAGAACTCATGGATGAATGAGTTTGTCTAAGGGAGAAGAGCACCATGGAACAAAAGAAGGTCAAGGAACTTGAGGAGGATATTAAGAAGGAATTTCTTAGTAGAAAGCTCGTTGTGATAGAGCAAGATGAGCTCGATTAAATTAACAGGCTTGGGGACTATCACCAAAACATGAAGCCAGATGTTCGAAAGATCGGTTCACTTTGAATAGAAGAAGTCAATGTGTGCTTAATTGGTACACTTAAGCACGATGCGATGGAGGGTAAGCTTGAAGGAACTCAAGCTGAGCCAAGGTGGAATTGCTTAGATGAGCCATGCAGGTAGTTGAAGTACCTTAAGAAGGAATTCAGGTCGAAGCATAAGTCAAAAGACTCTTTTGAGGTTGAGTTGTTGAAGTAAGATGCAAGATTAAGCCCAAATAGGAAGGAGATGCCTTGAAGCTGAGCTTTTTGTAGGTAACTATACATGTCAAAAGGTTTGTAGGGGTCTACTCATAGCTTCCTTAGCACGAAAGAAGCAAAATATTTTGGGAAGAAAGTTGAAGTGCGAAGAGAGTGGAGTGCTTTTAAAGCAGTGAACTCTACCATGAAAGTTGTTATTGGGGTATTAGAGAACAATCAGGTGAGAGTGGGTTCATGTTTTGGAAAGTTGGACATGAGGATTGTTGACTTGGATTATCATACCATGGTGTTGGGGCAAGAGTTTTTAAATATTCCATAAGTCATACCAATGGTGGATCGGGACATTCTCTTGATCACAATTGAAGGTAAAACCATGTTGGTTCCGATGAATAGAATGGGTTTCTAGGAATATAGACCAAGGATGGCTTTTGATGAGCACCAGTATTGCAGCAGGGATGTTGCAACTCCTGGCCTACCAGTGTTACTTATCAACCCTGGGTTCATACAAACCTGGAGGTGATAGTGTTGTATGCATAAGTAAAAGTGATGGTTCTTCCTGTTGTCATTGTTTAGCTGGCGGGAGACCACTGGGGTTCCAAGCCAGACTTCTATAGAGTCAGAAGAATCTTGATTCTTTGATGGAAGAAGGGAAAATATACTCTAAGAGAGTTACTGTACTGCAGTAATGGAAAAAGTCAACATGTAATGGTAAACCACACCATACCCTAATTAACCATTTAAGAAGTTATGCTAAGCATAATTGTTAAATCAACAATAAACAAATGCTACTATATAACTTGAAAAAGTAAAAAGCATTAACCAATACTAATGTGCAAGAAAAGAAACTAAACTAAACTTGTTTTCACTTTTTTTTGTTTTTTATGGCAAAATCAAGTATGCAAACTAATTGTTCTTGTGGATGTGATAGTTGGATGGAAGGTGTTTGAGGATGGCTAGAAGGTTTATGAAGTGGTTGGATGGTGTGGAGGGGTCCTAGGAGGATTTTTCTAACTTCGTAGAGGTTTCCCATCAACTCAGCCTAAAAATAAGCCATTTCAAGAAAAGCTACAGGATGTACTAGAAACCTACAGGATGGTCATGTAGGAATTACAGGAAACCTACAAGATACAACCGAAAGTTAATTGTGAGGTGTTTGAGGTGTTGGGAAGCTTAGGAAAGGTGTGATGGGTGGAATGGAGTGTTAGATGGTCTAGGAGCACTCAAGAGTTAACATGCAAGATAAGAGATGGTTAGATTCGCTGAAAATGTTTAGGAGAATTTCAATGAAAAAAGATGAAAAGCTAGTGAGGGTGATGGTGAAACAAGGGATTAATAGGCTGGATGAAGTGGAAGGTGGCTGCTAGTTATGAAGTCTTGGTCTCCTCCTGAAGTACCTACTCTGAATAAAACATGTGTGTCTTCGAAAAACAACTATGCAACAAGATACATTTTCATAAACTAGAAAAGCATGAATCAACTGCCTATATTATGCATGAGGAAAGTTGTTGAAGGAAATGAAAGAATGAGTGAGATCTTATTGCAAAAATGGATATGGAAAAATATGACGATGAAATCTTCCTTGCAACATTAACCAACTACTGAATTAAAGACAACAAACTCCAAAGCTCATAAAAGAACTAGAAATTTGTGTTTTTGGGGCTGCTGAAGGGTCCCTTCCTCAAGTCATGGTCCCAGAGGGAGGAAGTGAGGCCGAGACACCTACTAACAACCTTGTGGTGATCCTTTTTCTCCTTGCTAACCTGCTACTTGAAAGAAGGCACAAATGGAAGCAAACTATCACACAACCAATCTAATCTACACTACTTGTAATGGAAATGCATCTACTAAGCAAATTAACAATTAAGCTATGAATCTACAATAATCATACATGTAAAATAAAGAGGAGCCTTGGCTGCTAGGGTTGGGCCCTAACCCAAGAGCTTTAGCTGTCTGAGTTAACTCAGTGCTGGCTCCAAACAAAACTCAATGTTATTATCAAAACAACAGATTACATCAAATGAATTGTCACAAGTATTGCAGCTCGAAAATAGAGTAGAGTTTTACAATGAAAATCTAAATCCTACGAAGGTTTTAGGCCTCTCTACTTATACATCTGAATTCTCCAATGAATTCCTTAAAATTAGGGAGGCTCATCTCCCAAACTTGAGATAAAATGGTGCTTTGTTTTTCACTTGCTCTGCTACCTTATAGTCCTCATCATTTGGTTGTTTGCACTCCGAGTTGATGGAAGAATATTTGAATGGACAGGTAGTAAATGAGGAGGAGTTACATCCTATAATCCCTCTCCCTTGCCCCATTCAATTTTTGACCTTGGTCTTTGCCAAAATTCTTTGCTTTTCTCCTTTAATCCTGCATTAAATGCACATTAGACCATAAAGCAAAATATGCTACTCTAACTCATCTCATAAACAAAATATAATCAAAAGTATGTAATAAGTTATGAGAATAGTTAGTTTGACTAAGCTAGGAGGTGAATTAACGCCCATATAATTACCCAATGATGAGGATCATCATCACCCCACTACTGAAAGTGTTTCTCATCCTTTGAGAAACTTAGTCAATATCCATATCCTTCATGGCTCTCGTAGCCTCTTTGACATCCCATGCCTTTGTTGTAGTATCCTCTTCTTGTTCATAGAATATTTCTTTCTTTTCTACCTATTCCCACTTCCTCTTTTCTTCTTCTTCTTTTCTCCCTTCTAGCATCCCTAAGAGTACTGGTGGACTGAGTTTTGGGCCTATCCAATTAACGTTCAACCTTTGCATAGGTTTCTTATACATAGGTGTCATGTTGATTGCCTCTTTCAACCTTTGAGGGGAGTGATATTCTCTTATCTTTAAGTTGTATGGCAATATGTTCCATATTATTTGGCAAGAATGTATACTATCATCTCCTAGCAACCTAAACTTGTCCTCAAAATGTGAAATTGCTTGCTCTTGGGTAGCAAGATATCTAGGTGTCAGTGGAGGATCATTTGCAATCAAATTATGGGTATTGATGAGGGCAATGGGATTTGATTGTTCAGCTCTGATCAAAACAGGTTCAGTTTTCTCTATTGCCAATATCCTTTTCATCTCTGCAGCCTCCTCATGGTTCAACCATGACGTCAAAGCCATTAATTTTGGATCTCCCAACTTAGCACTAGGGTCACATACATTCATGTTTGTGAGGGCCATGTTGTGTAAATAAAACTCAGAATTTTGGCCCTATCCTCTAGTGTACATTGATCACAAAAATTAACAAACTTCCTGTAGTCCTGAAATCGCATCGTTCCCCTCCATGCTAGTGTCTTAATATGAAACTCCAACCATTTCTCTTTGAGGTAGAGAGCATAGGATTTAGTTGGAATCCTACACTCGATTTCCTCCAAGGAGAGGCTGGCCATACATGCTAATTGGTTCTCTTTTTCCTGCAGTTGTCCCCTTAGCCATGGATTTTCTATCTGTAGTTGATTTCTCATTATAGCTTCTATGTCCCTTAAGCCACTTATCTCTCTACCCATTTCTTTGAGTTTCTCCTCCGTGTGCCCAATGTCTTCCACCCCCTTTGATTTGGTGATCTACATTCATTGGTGAGTTCTGGCCCTCTCCTTCTCAGGCATGAAGAATAGTGGTATGGAAAATTTTTGCGGTATGACCCTACCTCCTTCAATAAACTGGTAATAGGAGTCTAGGTTAGGTTGGGGACTGGGTTATTTTGTCTCTGGGTCCTCCTCTTTAGCTTCTTGCTACTCCCCTACCTTTCTTTCCAATTTATGTGTCTCCTGCATATTCAGTAGAGCATACTGTAGGACTATTTTTGCTTCCTATATATTTTTCTCTAGATCCTATAGGATTTCCTTGCCCTTTGAGGAAGTTCATCTAGCAGTAGGCCTCCTTACATAGGTGATAGGGGACTTAGGGGAAGCCACTTTATCTATATGTGTAGGGGAATCTTCAATCTCAATAGAAATTTTGGTTGTTGTTTGTGGCATCCTCTATCTTATTCATGTGCTCTTTCTTGTCTTGAAATATAGTGGGGTCTGCCTCTGCCGTTTTCCTTATTGTTTGATTTGGGTGTCGAGAGCAGTGAGGGAACCTACTACCTCTCTCTTAATGGCCTTTGGAGACACCCTAGGTGACTCCTCCATGTTTTTCGTCCCCTATGTTCTATTTCTTTCTTGCTCTCTATCTTTCTTGTCTTCTTCTTCTTGTATATCTTCATCATCTCTATCAGTTTCCTCCTTAATTTCCTCCTCTACTTCTTAATCATCCTCCTTGTCTTCTCCCTCTTATACTTCATCTTCATCATGTT
The DNA here is from genome assembly GCA_031772625.1 of Pinus tabuliformis. Classification (NCBI taxonomy): domain Eukaryota; kingdom Viridiplantae; phylum Streptophyta; class Pinopsida; order Pinales; family Pinaceae; genus Pinus; species Pinus tabuliformis. Next base: position 828,977,886 of record CM062808.1, read on the forward strand.
CCTCTATGTTAGTTCCTTCTTCATCCATCTCATCCTCTTCTCCTTTGGTATCTTCCTCTTCCTATTTTACTTCCTCTTCAGTGACAGTAGGACTAACATTATAATTGAGAGCTTTGATGTCATCCTCTGTCGACATGTCTCTGAAAACTGACCATGTTATAGGGGTTCTCAGGTTTTGTAGGGCATCTTCAATGAGGATCCTAATCAACCCATGGTGAGTTAATTGTTGGGAATTCCCATCCTTCGCTTTGGTGCTTGAGTGTATGAGTGATTGAAGTAAGAAATATGGTATGTTGAGCCTTTGCTGAGGGGGTGTTTCCACTCCAAATCTTAATTATTCAAAGATCCTAAAATGATATCCATATACAACACTACATCTACCCTCACATGAAATGTATTTGATTAGTTGGTAGCCTACCTCACTCCATGGATATGGCAGAATTTCATTCCATACTCCATTTTTGTCCTTTGTGGGTTCCTCACGTTCTATAAAGAATTTTCTTTTGGCAACCTACCTATCTCCTTTCTCTTCTTTTCTCCATGGGATTCCTAGGGGAAGTGTGGTGACCCTATTGATGAGCTCAGGGGTGACATATATAGTGAGGCCCCTTATTACAATAGTGGCATGGATTCTGGTGTGTGGGGTGAGGGAAAGAGAAAATTCTTGAGCCACCTCATCATCATACCCTCTGATTTTTTCAGAAAACCCCATCCAATTATGTTTTGTGAAGATTTCAAGCGCTTGGGGGTGTTGTTGGATTCTCACAGTATTTGTGGGCTATCTCATACTAAACCCTCCTGTCACCTTGTTGGTAAGGCTTGAAGAGAAAATGAGAGGGTTGAAGTAATTTCTCAAATGCAGGAGAAAAATAGAGATGACTGTGTATTTAATTCCCTTCACATATTTGCTAAATTCACTCAAATTTAGAGTATCGTTGGTTCATTTACTCCCATAGGGGAATTCAATTTTAGATCCTACCTCTTTAGACTGGATGCAGTGGCCAACTCCCATTATATCCCTTTTGAATGCTTCTCTGCCAATCTTATAGATAGTCTCTATATCCTGTAGGAATTCTTTTGCATGCTCCTATAGGAATTCTTGCATAGTGAATGATGGATCTTTGCTTCCGGTGGGTGGCCTCAGTTATGAGAGCGACTTGAGTGAGGGAGTTTCGAGGAGGTGAAATTCATGAATGCATGGGAACAATGTTTTATTTCCTCTTCTGGTGATTCGGGGTGAGGTGGTGTGCTGGTAGAAAAGGTACATTACCATTTTTGGACCGTTGGTCCCCCCTACCACCTCATCATTTCCCACTCCTCGTAATCAGCTCCCATCTTGTAGATCCGTAGATTAACCGCTTTTTGTCCTACTCCTTCTTTGCCCTTGAGTTAACTACAGCCACGGGTGAGAGGACACTCGGTTGCACATGTTCGGACTAAATGAAGGTGGCCAAGTTAACTGGCCACCTTTCCACTTATAAACCAACTATCCCATAACCCTTACAATTTTTTACTACATGATGTAGATGAGAGAGAGAGCAGGATACTTACCTGTGGTTTCAATGCTATGTTGTAGTTGTCAAAGACCATAGGTGTTGTTGTGTATATTTGCTACATGCCATTCTTCTTCCTCCTCTTGTTGTCTGTTAATGGCTTCTCTGTTTTTGCAGGTATATGTGGTTGAAGATTTGATATTTCTACTTTGGAGCTCTTGGACCATCATGGTGAAGACTTGTTGCTGGTGTGATTGGTATTCTGTGGGATAGGCGGCTACAGGATTTCCTATAGGATGTCTTGTAGCTGCTTCTCCCTCAGAATTCTTTAATCATTTTTCTTGTTGGGGTTGTGAGGATGGTGATATGGATGGAAAAAAGGAATGGGAGTGTGGAGAGCAAAGGATACTTAGGTGATGCTCTTAACTCCTCTCTTCTTCCTCTTTTTTCTTTGAATACTGGTAAAAAATTGTTGAAAATAATCCTTTTTTCTTTTCAATGGTGAGTGCAGGGATGATGATGGTGGACTAGGTGAGGTGCTAGATTATGAAGAGGGTGAATTTTAGGGACTTAACAAGTCCATCATTTTCCTTCGGAGTGCTTCCTGCAGGATTTCTAGGTCACTGTAATTCCTACACGATCATTCTTTAGGTTTTCAGGGGATCCTGTAGAAAACACATTCTTTGTATAAACCAAAGCAATGGAGTGGAAAAATGACAAAAATGATGGAGGGATGCATGGTAAGGAGTGAAAAAATGAATATGTGAGTGGCATGGTTCTCCTTGTGATGCTCTTTTTCTCCTTAACTGTCCTTCTTGCCCACCTGCAAATGGAAATTTCATGATATATATATATATTTTTTAAGAACAATAGCTAGGCTGCCTTAGAGAGGTTTTCACCCAAGTTGTTTTCCCTGGGTCTCTCAAGAAAGGTTTTCACCCATGGATCTCTACGCTGCCTCAAGAGGTTTTCAACCCAAAGATGGGACTCAGGAGCCTCATGGAGGTTTTCACTTGAGTCCTTATTCTTTTTTCATTTTTCTCAGTGATTTGATGAGGGAGGAGCTGGAACTTGCTCCACTATCATCATTTTTTTATTGATATCATCAACGACCTCTTGTTTTGATAAATGTCTCTTGTACATTTTCAATCGATTTCCATTAACAAGAAAAGGAACAGATTCTTCATCTATGGTTATGATTTGTACTAAACCATTATCATGGCATCTTTCCACAACATAAGGTCTTAGCCATCTTGTCCTTAACTTGCCCTTGAAGTCTTTATACCTAGAATCATATAACAATGCCCAATTGCCTTCCTGAAATTGCTTCTCCTTAATATTTTTATCATGCCGAATATTCCTCTGAAGTTGAAATACCTTTATATGTAGGAGGGCCTACATTCTGAATTCATCCAAACCATTCAATTGGAACAATCTATCTTTCTATGCACTACTATGATCCAAATCTAGTTGGGTTGCCATCCTTAATGTGTTATATTCAAATTCAATGGACAACAAGGCCTCTTTCTCATAGACCATCTCATAGGGTGTGAATCCAGTGGTGGTCTTCCATGTGGTATTATAGGTCCAGGTGGCCTCAACTAGCCTTTCTTCCCAATCCTTCCTATTGCTGCTCACCACCTTGGTTAAGATGCTCCCCATTTCTCTGTTGGTCACCTCCACTTGCCCATTAGCTTGTGGATGATAGGGAGTGGAGGTCTTATGCTTGAACTTGTGATGATTGAGCATGTCTTCAATCATGTTGGAGGTAAACCGACTGCCTTGGTCTGTGACCAGTTCTATAGGGTACCCAAATTTGTAGAATACATTCTCCCTTAGGAACTTAGCCACCTTCTCTTCTGTTACAACATTAATTGCCTTGCTTTTAGCCCACTTAGTCAAATAATCAGTGCATGCAATAATGTATTTTTTTTTCTTTGACGGAGGGTCAATAGGCCCAATGAAGTCTATGCCCCACTTGTCAAATGGCTCGAAGGTCACTTGAGGTTATAGAGGAATTTCATCTCTTGGAGTAGGCCTTCCCATCCTCTAGCACCGACCACACTGTCTAGTGTATCTTTTCACATCCCAATGAAGAGTAGGCAAATAATATCATTCTTGTAACACTTTGAATTATGTCCTCTTTTCTACAAAGTGGCCTCCACAAGGCCCATCATGATAGTTTAGAAGGATGTCGAAGAATTCCTCTTCCTTGACACACCTTCTCAAGATTTGATCTGGGCCAAGTTTGAAAAGATTGCCCCGAATCCAAGTGAAGGGGTCGCTTTTCCTTACTATCTTGTTATTTTATTTGGAGGGCAAGTTTGGTGGGAACTATGTTGATACCAAATAGTTTGCTATATCAGAAAACCATGGAGAGAGAACTAAAATAGCAAATAACTGCTCATCTGGTAACTGGTCATCCACCATTCCTTCTTCACCTTCAGGAAAATTTACCCTAGATAAAATGTCTACAACAACATTTTCCTTATGAGGCTTATCAACAATGTTGAGATCAAACTGTTGTAATAAAAGTAACCAGCTTATAATTCGAGCATTCACATCTAGTTTGTTCATTAAATATTTGATTACAGCATGGTCAGCATGCACAAATGTTTGATAGCCTGTAATGTAATTCCTAAATTTGTTTAATGAATGCACAACAGCCAGGAGTTCCTTTTCGGTCACTGTATAATTTAATTCAGCCTTTGATAACTTCTTACTGATAAATTAGATAGCATAAGGTAGTTTTTCATCTATCTGACCTAGAGCTGCTCCTATGGCTTTGTGTGAGGCATCGGCATGAATATGAAAGGGGAGGGCCTAGTTTGGGCCTCGTATAATTGGTGCAGTGGTTAACTTATCCTTTAGAATTTCTAAGGTCTCTTGACAACTTTTTGACCATATAAACATGGAATCTTTGGCCCACAAACCAAATAAAGGAGAGGCCAACTTGTTGAAGTCCTTTATGAAACTTCGGTAGTATCCAACTAATCCTAGGAAACTTCTCACATCCCTCTACTTTTGACGAGACGGGACCCTTTGGATGATGGCTAGTTTGTTTGGGTCCACCTCCAGTCCTTGTTGAGATATTGAATGACTTAGCACGGTCCCTATAGTCATTAAGAATTCACATTTTTAAGGATTGAGAGACAGGTTCACTTCAATGCACTTGTGCAGTACTTTGCCTAGGTTAGATAGGGCTTCTTGAAAATCATAGCCATAAGGTGTAAAATCATCCATATAAATCTCCACCACATCGTGGACTAATTTGACAAAAATACTCAGTGGAAAGTGGCAGGATCATTCCATAGGAAAAAAGGAAGGACCCTATAGGAAAAGTTACCCCAAGGACAAGTGAATGTGGTCTTATTGCCGTCTTCTTGGTAGATCTAGATTTGGTTGTACCCATTGAGTCCATCTGGGAAGGAGAAAAACCTTTTCCCTGCCAGGCCATCTAGCACTTGGTCAATGAAGGGTAGAGGAAAATGATCGTTATTTGTGGCTTTGTTTAACTCCTCATAATCAACACAAATCCTCCACTTACCATTTTTCTTAGGAACTAACACCAAAGGAGAAACCCACTCATTGTCGGAGATAGGGTAAATGAATCCTGCATCTAACAATTTTTGTAGTTCTTCTTTGACTATATCTTTAAGAGTTGGATTCATCCTCCTTTGTGGTTGTTGGACCAGCTTGCAACCTTCTTTGTTGTACATGTGGTGAGTACACACTGAGGGGTGTACTCCCTTAATTTCCTTGTAACTCCAAGTGGAGGCTTCTAGATTTTCCTTTAACATGTTGCATAGCTTCTCCTCTTCGAGAGCAGAAAGAGATGGATTTATTTTCAAGGTTCTTTCTGGGCTGAATTATATGGTTTTGACATGGAGTGCATTGGAATTGGCCAAGCATAATTCAATCAGATGATTGTTCTGGGTTTCCTTTACCGCTTCTTCTAAAGGTAATGAATTAGGAGTTAGACTTTGGAGCATGTATTGAATCAAGTCATTCTCATCTTGTTGTCCTCCTCCCATGGTTGCTTCCAAAGCATAAAGTTCGACAGAATAAACTTCATCTTCTTCCTCCTCCTCCAACCATAAAGGTAAATCATGCTCTAGAGAAGTTTGAGCAAGAGGATATAGGACTAACTACTTGTACATATGCCCATTATTGATGGTCATATTCCCACCTCTACAGCTAATGTAATCATCAGCAATGTCCAACCATGGCCTCCCAAGGATGAGAGGATAACTAGTAAGCTTAGCCTTAGGCTAGAGAACGAGGAAATATGTAGGGTACTCTCATGAGTCAATGGAGACCATCACATCCTCCACAATTCCCTTAGGGGTTATTGTGGAACGGTCTGTAAGTTGTAGAACTGTTTGGGTCTTCCTTAGTGACCCTTAGAGGTTGAGATTGAGCAAGGTGTCCATGGTCATCACATTAATGGCAACACCAAGGTCAATCAGAGTGTGTGGGTTAATGGTGCCATTGATGTGCACATCTACTACAGGGCTTCTAGGGTCCAAATATTGTGGACAGATTACCTACCCCAGCATTAAGTCACACAATTGTCGAATGAAATTAATGGTAGGGGCATCCATTTTACGCCTCCCTAGGTGCTTAAAGCATTTCTCTTTAATCAACTTATTGTAAATGGGAACATATTTTATTGTCTGTATAAGGGGGATCTTTACACATATATTTTTCAATTCTCCCAGAAGTTCAGTCTCTTCTGGGGTAGGTTGGAATGGTTGGGCTAATCTCTTAGGAAAGGGTCGATTTAATTTAAGGTTTATTTCCTCTCTTTCTTCCTCAGCCTCCCTAGGTGGAGGGGGAGGTTGGTTATCCAGGAGAACTCTCCCAGATCTCAAGCTAATTCCTAGATTTCCACAGCATAAGCTGGATATGATGTCTCTCCACCGTATACTTGTTGAGCCTGCCTATTGTTTGGGTTCAGATTTGGATGGGTAGGCATCTATGGTTTCTTGCATGGAGTAGAGTGTAGGAGCTATGCTTGGGCAGGTGGTGGAGGTAATAGAGATGGACCATTGTAGTATTGCAGCCTCCACCCCTGGGGTAGTGTATTCCACTGAGGTTGTGGCGGAGGATAAGGTTGAAATGACTGGCTGGCTGGTTGGGAATGATACTGACATGTGTAGGACCAAGGAGGGGGTGTAGACTAGGAAGGATGAGTGGGGGGTCCCCAATAAGGTATAGTTGTGATTTGGTTGGGGCTGTAATATGCATGGGATGACCCTTGCATGCCCTGCTAGTATGGTATAGGCCCATGAGGTCTCCTTTGGTTAATGTAGCAAAGTTGCTCAGTGAGCCCTTCAGCTCCTTGATATATAGCTTTGAGTCTGGGTAAAGAAAGGCACTTGTCTGTGGAGTGTTTTTCTTCACAGACCGAGCAAATTTTAATAGAGTTCAATGGACATTCATTCCTAGGATGCCTCCTAGTGCATCTAGGACTAAAGATGGCCAAGGCTCTATCTTCTTCCTCCTACTTCCTTTTAATGTTCATGGTTTCCAGTTGCAAGGCAAGGGTTTGCAACATCTCACTTTTGAAATCTTTCAGCATGTTTTCAATTTCACCCTTCATGGATGAGTTGGAAGATAATGTACTGGCCATCGATTGACTACCCCTACCCTTTTTCCTAGCTGCCCTAGAATGGTTTCTAATGACAATCTTGATATCCTCATAGGGTAATTTCTAGATATCTCCTCCTGCTAACAAATGTAAGGTATCCAGAAGAGCTTCTCTTACTCGCCTAAGCAGGATCGGCTTTAGTGACTCAGGGTCAAGTGTGCACCCAACCATTTTGTAATTGAGCTGGAATCTTTCTTCGTAGTCTTCTAAGGATTCATCATGGCCTATGGTCATCCTAAAAATTTATTCTTTTGTATCATTTGACCGACATTAGTCCCAATATTTTTGGTTAAAGGCCTGCTGCATATGAGCCCAAGTTGTGATGCTATCTCCAGGTAAACCCATGAAGCAGCATAGTGCTGCACCGCTGAGGGTAGATGGAAATAGTTTTAACATTTTCTCATCATCTGTATAGTCATAGGTTCAGAATATAACATCAAACTCAAATAGGAAAGTGTAAGGGTCCTCTGTGGTCAGGCCATGGAAATGAGGTAGGGAAGAAGGGCTTATATTTTTCATCTTAGTGTCCCCATTGGTCTCCTTGATGGGGAAGGCACCCTCAACTCTCTCTCTATTCCCTCTATCATTTTGGTTTACAAACATTGGTTCAGTAGGAATGGGTTCCTCTTCTTCATCTTCCCCTATAGGTTCTCCAAATATGTCAAGTTTCTCACCTAAGGGTTCCTCCAGTTCACAGCCACCGAAGAAGAGAGAAGGTTGGCTATTGGGTGTAGTGGGGGTATTTGGAAAAAAATTCCCTAAGTTGTCCCTATTTCTACGAGGCATGAAAGGAAGTATTTTTGGGTTGGTTTTATATTCTTTTTAAAACTTCGAAAGTACTTCCAGAATTGGAATTGTTGATTTAATGAAAATTACTGATAGAATGAAAAAGCTACTTGCTGAATTGAAATCCTACTTGTAGAATGGAAAGGAAAGTAGATAATGAAAAACGAAAGAAACGAAACAACTAGATTACTTTTGCAGAAATAAACTAATGATAGAATATTGAAGACAAGAAGTAGAAGAAAAGAAATAAGTAATCACATTCTACATAGACATCTCCCCATCAATTGCGCAAAAAAGCGATGTGTGCCAGTATTGTAGCAAGGATGCTGCAACTCTTGGGCTACCAACTTTAGTTATCAACACGGGGTTCGTACAAACTTGGAGGTGAAAGTGTTGTATGCACAAGTAAAAGTTATGGTTTTGTCTATTGTCACTGTTCAACTGGCACGAGACAACTGGGGTTCCAAGCCAAACTTCTATAGAGTTAGAAGAAGCTTGATTCTTTGATGGAAGAAGGGAAAACCTACTCTAAGAAAGTTACTCTACTGCGGTAATGGAAAAAGCTATCATGTAATGCTAATCCACACCATACCCTAATTAACCATTTAAGAAGCCATGCTAAGAGGAATTGCTAAATAAACAATAAAAAATGCTACTATCTAAGTTGCAGAAGTAAAAAGCATCAAATAATACTAATGTGCAAGCAAAGAAACTAAACTAAATCTGTTTTCACTTTTTTTGGTTTTTCTAGGAAAAATCAAGTATGCAAACTAATTGTTCTTGTGGATGTGACAAGTGGATGGAAGGTGTTTTAGGATGGCTAGAAGGTTCATGAAGTGGTTGGATGTTGTGGAGGGGTCCTAGGAGGCATTTTGTGACCTCCTAGAGGTTTTCCATCAATTCGGCCTCAAAACAGACCGTTTCTGGAAAACCTATAGGATGTAGCAGAAACCTACAAGATGATCCTGTAGGAATTACAAGAAGCCTACAGGATACAACCGAGAGCTAATTATGAGGTGTTGGAGGTGTTGGGAAGATTATGAAAGGTGTTTTATGGGTGGACTAGAGTGTTAGAAGGTCTAGGAGCACTCAAGAGTCAATATCCAAGATAAGAGATGGCTAGATTCGCTCAATGTGTTTCGGAGAATTTCAACGAAAAATGATGAAAAACTAGTGAGCATGATCGTGAAACGAGGGATGGCTAAGGTGGATGAAGTAGAAGGTGGCTGCTGGTTATGAAATCTTGGTATCCTCCTGAAGTACCCGCTCTGCATAAAACATGTGTATCTTCCAAAAAGAACTATGCAACAAGATACATTTTCATAAACTAGAAAAGCATGAATCAACTGCCTATATTATGCATGAGGAAAGTTGCTAAAGGGAGTGAAAGCATGAGTGAGATATTATTGCAGAAATGGAGATGGAAAAGGCTGACAATGAAATATCCCATGCAACATTAACTAACTACTGAATTAAAGACAACAAAGTCCAAAGCTCATAAAAGAACTAGAAATCTACGTTTTTGGGGCTGCTGAAGGGTCCCTTCCTCAAGTCATGGTCCCAGAGGAAGGAAGTGAGGCTGAGAAACCTGCTAACAACCTTGTGGTGATCCTTTTTCTCCTTGCTAACTTGCTACTTGAAAGAAGGCACAAATGGAAAAAAACTATCACACAACCAATCTAGTCTACACTACTTGTAATGGAAATGCATCTAATAAGCAATTTAAAAATTAAGCTATGAATATACACTAAGCATACATGTACGATAAATAGGAGCCTTGGCTACTAGGGTTGCGGTCTAACTCAAGAACTTCATCCCTCTGAGTTAACTCAGTTCTAGCTCAAAACAAAGCTCATTTTTATTACGAAAACAACATATTACATCAAAAGAACTATCACAAGTCTTGCAGCTCGAAAATAGAGTAGAGTTTTACAATGAAAATCCAAATCCTACTAAGGCCCTAGGCCTCTCTACTTATACACCTGAAGTCTCCAATGACTTCCTTAAAATTAGGGAGTCTCAGCTCACAAACTCGAGATAAACTGGTGTTTTGTCTTTGACTTACTCGGCTGCCTTCTAGTCCTCATGATTTGGTTGTTTGCACTCCGAGATGATGGAGGAATATTCAAATGGAAGGGTAGTAAATGAGAAGGATTTTCCCTTGTCCCATTTGAGTTTTTACCTTTGTCTTTGCCAAAATTCCTTGCTTTTCTCCTTTAATCTCGCATTAAATGAACATTAGACCATAAAGAAAAACATCGAACTTTAAATCATCTCATAAACAAAATATAATCAAAAGTTTGCAATAAGTTATGAGAATAGTTGGTTTGACTAAGATAGGAGGTGAATTAAGTCCCATATAGTTACCCAATGATGAGGCTCATCAACTTCTATGACTTTTTATCCAAAGGATCCGAATGTGAAGCATGAACATGTGGAGCAAAGAGGACTTGGATATATGAATCAAACAATGAAGGAAGGGAACTTAGCTGACTTCGTTCCAAGAGTTATAAAGGGAGATGGAGATAGAAAATCAATTTCACACATCGTGAAACAATTGATAGGTTCATCTTCTATGGAGGATCTTCACCATGGAGTTGCAGATGGAGGGAGTTCGAATACTTCTTTGATGGTAGTGGTTGGGGAATATTTATACACAGGTAGAGATCCAGCTGCCATAGTGGACTTTTGTAGGTATGTCATGGGCGTATATGACTTTTAGTTGATGAAAGACAAGCTTGATAAGCTTGGTTGTACACATGAGGAGGTTGAAGTTGTGAAAAAGTACTTGAGGACGCAACATCAATTAGTTACATGGGTGGATGAGAGTTAGGGAGGGAACTTACTGGCCCTCCTTTCTTGATAGACAACCTTTGATATACTAGGTTGGTCCAATGGCCTTCACATTTAGAAGGACTACACCACCTTTACAGGGGCCTTGGAGATGACGTTTCTTTCTTTAACAGGTTGATGATGCTTGGATGAATGTGATTGTATAGCGGCACATTAGCATTAACATCATGGGCAACATGTTTTAGATGAGATGGACATAACATGGACCTGAGCATGGCTTATTTTACAATTGGATGGATTCTTGATCGAGTTGTGATTATGACGGGATGCTAAGAAACAACCAATGGTGACATGGGGAGATACATTCTCATGGGTTGAGCCTTACGGTTAGATTAGCTACCAACACAATTCGATGACATGGGGGCATGAAATGCACCAAGTTATGTCAGATGGATGTCTTGGTTACAACTGAGATGTTGTGTTGGATGGAGTATTATGAAGAGATTCACATGATGATAGTACATGATGGAGTTAGATGTGATATATACGTTGTAGGGGAGTTTGTAATAGATATGGGCTGAGTGAAGTCATGGATTGAGGAGACTTCCTATTTATGGAGACATAGAGTGATGGTTTATGTGGCATTGGAGAGGAGATGGGTGGCATGAACATCTTTGGGTGTTGGAGTTATCAACACTTTGCGACAATGGATGATGGATGTTGTCAAGAACGACAACCATTTAGAGTGGGGGAGTATGTCATGCCCATGAGTTGTGCATATGCTGTGCGATGAGTTGAGGACATGTTCCCTCGATTAAACGTGATGAGCTGGTGTGCGATGAGTTGGTGGATGACGAGCCAATGCGACGAGTTAGAGAGTGGCGAGTTGGTTCCGACGAAAGTTGCGACATTCAAATGAGTTGGCGTGCGATGAGCCAAAAAAGATGGAAATTTGGCTAAGTGTCAAACTCATGAGGAATCAACCTTATACGAAGTGCGTTCAGGTAGGTGGACCCGGTGGGGCGACATGATGGGTGATAAGACCTTTGAGTGGGGGCACAAACAACCAAGTTGGAGGTCAGCTTAGGTAGGCCAACCCACGTTATAACCATGGCGGTTGGTGTAATTAAGGAGGACGCATGGTTGGAGGAGACAAAAATCAAGCAAGAGCACACAAGGGCATACAAACTTGGAGTTTGAAGTGTGAAGAATGGAGGCATACAAAAAAGGCCGAGGCACAACAGATGAAGTCTGAAGCACCAAGGCGAAGACAAAAACCAGAATGAGAGAAAACTAGTCGAACCGCAGGTCAACTAAATCAACAGCAACAATGGTGGGTCTGCCCGCGAGTGGACTACGACTGGGTGGCCAGGTGGATAGGCAAGTTGGACAGGCGAGCGGACAGGTGGTTTGAACGAGTTGATAACCAGGCGAGATGACGGGTGACCCATTTGGCAAACCCGGTGCACTATTGGACAAAGTGAAATGGGTAAGTGCGATGGTCAGGTGAGCTCGGCATGCCCACATGGTAGCATGAGCTGGGCATGGTGACCCCAGATTGGGTGAGGCCTATACAAGCCGCGAGTTCGATGACATGATTGTTGGGTAGAGGAAAACAAATAGACAGGTAGTGAATAGCACAGGTGCCGATTGGTAGTTGAACACAGACCTTAGACCAGGTGATACAAATAATAAATGGTGGAGTTTCACGGTGACTCAGGCAGGGTGACACGAAGTTGCGAAGTGTTGAACGGTGGGAAAGGCCACATGATAGGGTGGACTGCGCCAGGTAGGGCTGCACGATAGTGTAGGAAGGCTAAATGGTAGTTCAAGGTGAATTTCTAAAATAAAAGTCTGGCATTATTTTGGCCAAAGATATTTTGGGGTTGCCTTGGAGAGGCTGATTGTATATGAACTTGTAAAAATATATTGTTATATATATTGTGGGCAAGCTCTTATCAAGGAGTTTCCCCTCCCTTTAAAAAGACTAAGTGTACTTGTATACTTGTATATGTGAATGAAGTTAAAATGAATGTTTCCGTTGTGTATTATAATTGATGAATTCTTAGTGAAGTGAAAATATTAAAAGTATTGGATGTTAGGTGTAGTCCACACTTGAAAGTATTGTGAAGAGAAATCAGGTGGTGGTGTTGCACCTGCCTATGAGTGGTTGAAAGACTACCTATAGGATAGGGGCATGAAAATTATGGGTGAAAGGCATGTGCACCATCAAATGAGAAAGTTCTTGAGCCAAAACTCACCTTCACCTTTGGTGAGTTCGAAGGTTTTTAATTAATTAATATGAAGGAAATTGATATGTTGAATGTCATAGGTAAGGTATTCATGGCTTGCAGGTCAGAGATTTGAGTCATGTTGAGTTTTTTGTGATGCACTTCATGAATACTAGGCATGCCTATGAGCACATAGAGGTTTTTTGTTTTCTGGTATTGTGGTAGAAGTGGCTTGAAAATTACCTTGTACTCCTATAATATAGCTCTATTGATCAACATGATGCTTACCTTGGGGAATTGGAATGATTTCTGTTCCCTTTATTTTGGAGGTTTGATAAGAAAAAAATAATGGAAATGATCTCTTTTGGGAAACTGAGAATTTCTAACAGGTGCACTGGTAAGACCACATAGGGAGATACAGAGAAAAATGATGACAGTGCATATAATCACTAGCAATGGAAATGTAAATTGTCTGATATATTGGCCCTGGCACTAGAAGCGCAAATTGTATGATATGTTGACCCTGAGATCAGTGGAGCAGAAGAAGTTTCTGTAGCAGGAGGTCGAGGCTATAGAGATGAATATTTGTAGATAGCCAATGATTTGGTCACAAAAATTCAATTGGAAGGCCAATGTTATTTATCATAAGCCAGTGTTATTTATGATACTCTAATGGATTGATCTGATTTGTATTATGCTTTGAAGTGTAAAGTTATTGTTGTTGTCATCATCATTTTTTTTTATTTTTATTTTTTCAGTTTGGCAATTTGGTCTTTTTAAGTTGGGTAAAAGATTGCAAGACCTTCGTGAGAAGAAGGCAGTAGATCAAGTTCATAAAGAGGTTTTCCAATTGTAGTCAGGTGTAGCTTTATTGCAAGAAGAGAATGCAACTCTTAAAAATAGGTTGCAAACATCAATAGCTGAGAAAATAAAAAAGGTTGAACATTTGGAATCAACCATGGGAATATCTTTCCAAATGCTTGTAGATGAATTTCAAGAGAAGATCGACCTCCTTGATGACTTGCAAGAGGAATTTGACATTTTTTCTTAATCAAGAACATAAAATTTGAGGAATTAGCTCGAAGATCAAAATAATCAAAATGTTATGGAAATTAACTATTTAAAAGAGACAATGTCAAAGCAATATATGTTCTTGAAGCAAGGTTATGATGCCTTGTGTCAACAACTAATTGAGAAGGATGAGGTCATTCAAAAGCTGCAAGAATCTAGGCAGAAACTTGAATTGGAAGTTATCCATCTTCAAAAAATTGAGGTGGACATATTTGATGGTAAGGTACCAAGCTCTCCTTCTTCCACACCTCATGATGTTGATTATTAGATGGCTTATGTAGGTAATCATGAATCATCACATGCTATTGTTGCACCCAATTTTGAAAAGCATACTACTGGTGCTAAGTCATGATTGCTGAGTAAAATGGAATTCACTAGGGGAGGTCTTGGGAAGAATGGACAAGGAATGGTTGTTCCTATTAACCCTATAATGCAGAATTCAAGAGCAGGTCTTGGATACGGTCCTGCTGCTATCTCATCACCTACATCCAACTGTGAGGTGCTTCAAGGAAGCACTCCTATTAATTGGGATAAATAGATGGCTAACATGGCTCCAATGTCATTCCAAAGGACAATGTTGTTGCACTCAACCTTGAGTCTGTAAAAACTGAACCATCCACACATCCTCATCAGAATATATTACCCAAGCATCAACATTCTTGGTCAATTACTAGTCCTACATTCAGATTGTTACCAGAGATGTGAGAGAATGAATCCTGGGCTAATGCTGACCATCAAGATTGTTTGTGGATGGGTCGATGGATGGTCATGGAATCAATTCAGCCAATCCTTGAGGAATTCATATAATTTTGTTTCATCATTTTTTCATTATTGATTCCCATTGCTCCCTCAGTTGTGTTTTAGAGGGGGAAATTCGTTGACAATGAAGACTATTGATTCTCACTCCTTCCGCAGTTGTGTTTTAGGGGTGGGTAATTAGATGGTGACATATATTATATTTATTTCCTTGTTGATAGTCGTCATATTTTGTGTTTTATAAATTTGATGGTGACAATGTTTAGAAAACATCAAAAGTGTTATTTTACATGCCTCATTGTTTGATTTTTGGTTCATGGTGTTTCTTCTATTTGAAGCCTTTGTCTTGGTCCCTTATCGATTCCTATTTTATTTGAAGCATATTTCCAAGAATTTGAGAGTGTTTTCCATCATTGTGCCTCTGCAACAATCCTACTTTAGAGTTCCACCGACCTCATTGAGGTTTCACAACTCTCATCTTCAGAACTTTTGTATTTTAGCATTTTCTACTTATTGATTGGAACAGGCCTATGTTCTTTCCAATTAGTGGATCACTATGGGATCTACAATTTCAAATCCATGATAATTTGAACATTGGAATCTTTCTCTATTTTGGGGTGGGGGATGTGGTGGGGGGCGAGTGTTTCCTACATTTTTTTCTCTCTTTCTCTACTTAACGTGAGTTTGTAAATGGGTACCTAATATGGCCTTATTGTTGGGAACCATTCTTTGTTTTATTTTTTCTTTATTTACTCCCCATGTTTCACTTAAGGGGGGCTGTTAGAGTTGGCTTTCCCAATGCTTCATTTCCCTATGAGCTAGGTATGGTGAGTTGTAAGATCACATAGGGACATAAGTCTATCCAGCTGCCATATTTATCCTTATTTGAAATTGTGCTTCCTCCATTTCTATATAATAGAGGATTTATTTGTAATTTTACATAGAAACATGAGTAATATAATGTTATTCCATCACTACGACTGGACAGGCTTACTCTGCATTGATGCAAGTGTTTACTTTGCATAGGATTTGAGCTTGGAACTCAAGCTCAACACTCTCATCATGGTGGCTTATGCTACTCTCTTCATAGATCTATGGCTCCATGACTCTACTACATGCAAATATCCAACACATATTTTAATTCCAACCTCGAGTGAAAATTTCAATGCAAGTATGCAGGCCCCACTCACACAAATTAAAGAATGCTCCACAGATTTCAAAATCGCAAGTTTCTCAAACTCTCTTGTAATTAAGAAAAATAAAGATCATTAATAAGACAAGATCAACATTTATATTGAGAAAAAACCATATTTATACATGCTCATGAGCTATTCGATGATTTCCTACAAGTTCCCAACAATTTTCTTTAATCTATTCACTTTTGATCAAATAATTCTCCACCTAAAATAATATCTTCTATACATAACATCAATAACACATACATAATAAATGGATAATAATATTTATTCTCTAATATTTTTGAATGATCATTATCTTAACATTATCAATAAAATAATTTCCAAAGTTATGGCCAATAGATTCAAGCCCATTTTCCCTTTCTCATATCCCTAGGTTCACTCACTTAAAATCAACAAATGTCCTAGAATGTTCATAAAGCTTGACACCTCAAAAGCCTTTGATAAAATAAGCAAAAATTTTATCTTCCAAGTGCTCATAACCTTTGGATTTGAAAAAATATGGATACATTGGGTCCTCATTCTCATTACCAAAAAAACATATGTGTTTTGATTAATGGCTATCCCGCCCCCAACTTCATTCCCTTTGGAGGAATTCAGTAAGAGGATCCCATCTCACCTTATATATTTCTCTTGATGGGTGAAGGGTTAGGTGGTCCATGTATTTATCCCTTCATCTTGGTCACTGGTTTCCCTTAGGGATCAAGTAATCATGCCTCTCCCCATCAAAATTTTGTGGATGATATTCTACTCATGAGTCAAGCTCATCTTAAATTACTTCTCTGTGGCATTAGGCCAAACCTCAAATCATCTTTTCAACACCCCTTTCGAGCTATTCAGATTCATATTTCTCATCTCTTTCTCTTTCAAAGGAGTTGCCTTATTTCCAAATATCTATGTTCCTTGCTAACTAGCAAACCCCTATGGAAATAAATATGGGAATATCTTTCTCAATATTTTAAGGTAAAAATTTCATGTTGGACCTTCAAAATGCTCAGTTTAGAAGGTCGCTTTATCCTTATCAATTCTTCCCTTCAATTTCTTCCCATATATTTTCTCTCGGCCATGGTTTCCCCAAAGGTAAGTCTAAACAAAATAAGAAATGGCCAGAGAGACTTCCTATAGGGATGTGCCAAAAGAGAGTGAAAATGGGCTCTTGCTACTTGGATCAAACTCTATCTACCAAAAATAAAAGGATGGTTGGGACTTAGGTACCCAAAAAATTTCAGCCAAGATATCAGTGCCAAAACATGGTAGATGTGGTTAAGGACTTTAGAAGCTCGATGGAGAAAATTGTGTGTATAAAAGTATTCCCTGAATATTCAAGAGTCATAAATAATCTGAATCAGAGGAAACATAAAATTATCCCATATGTAGAATTCTGCTTGGGAGAAACAAACCTCATCTAGGTGTATAATTTTTAGGAAGTTGGGAATAGTAGAAGTGCACTGTCTTGGGAGGATTCATTGCATCAATGGCTAGAACTTTCCCAACATGAACATCTTGGTTCACTCAAAAATTATCTCATCTCCCAAGGACTCATCACTATTGCATAGTACTAGGATTAATCTTCTCCTCATTTCTCCAAATGGCACACGTGGAAGAACCCCATGCACTAGTCAGAGTCCTCTATAAAAAATAAAAAATCCATCCTCAACCAATCTCTGGGAGACAAGGACATTCCTATCCAAGAAGATGAAGATATCCTCTGGTGGGCCCACCAACCAACACTTACATTCAATCTCTAAGAATCTTACAGTTACCTTTAAAATAATAATCATGATGAAGCTCTTTACAAGTGGAAAAAATTATGGAAACTAAACAATTAACCTAATATTAACCTCTTCCTATGCTTGTTACTCTGGAATAAATCACTAACTTGAGATCAACTTTAGAATCATTCCTTTTGTGGACCCTCAATCTATTTTCTTTTCTCCTCTAAATTGGAAAATGTTCACACATTCCCATTGATTGAAACTACTCATCTATCTTATGGGACAATTTAAATATGTTTTTCTCACAAATTGATCACATTCAAAATATTGTTGTTGCCAACATTCAATCTTGGTGAACCTATCTCTTTAAAAACCCCATTGTCAATAGAGCTTGGAATAATCTCTAAATTTCTCCTCTAGCAAACCTAGAAGGGGAAAAAAGGATCACTTTTCAAAAATTTCCAAACCTCACCCAACCATCTATGGCAAGCTATTCATGGAAAATTGAAGGAAAGCATCCTCTCATGTAATTGATCATCTCATGATTTGGTTTGTAATCAATATGACAACACTATTCTTGTTGCTTTGTTTCTCTATTCCAACATCCTTAATCAAGCTACTCCTATCACTTGTCCTTCTCCCTTCAACTCTTCATTTGTTTCCTCACCTCGTGAATTTTTTTTTAAGCTCAATTGCGATGGAGCTTCAAAAGGGAATCAATTCCATAAAGTTATGGTGAAATTTTTCCTAACACTAATGGTCTAATGAATCATATTTATGTTGGAGTTGTAGGTAACCACACCAATAATGTGACAAAAAAGTTGTAGCTTGAAAGGGTAGTCTCATAGACATTCACACGCATTATCATAAGCTTATAATTGCAGGTGATTAAAAAGAAATTATCAACATATTCCAAAAAATTCAGCTTGGAACAACCCCTTCCAAAGTTTTTATTAGTTGGATATTGGAAGCACACATTGCAAACACAACCAATCTCCTATCAAAAATATTTCCCCCATTCTATCCCATGTTCGGTGAGAAGGAAACAAATTAACATATCATATTTCCAATTATTTCCTATCAATAAGTTCCTCTCCCATATACCTAGAATCGACCCAAACCATCCCTAATTTTCTTCACACTCATTTTAAGGATGAATCAAAGAAGGATCTCACTACCCATAGTTAGGAAACCTAGAGTAGGGTGCCTCTTTTCCCATCATCATTTAATTATAACCTTCATAAAAATTTACCAGGAAATCCAAGTTACTTGGCACTGCACATATTCGTGGATAATCTCATCACATCACATAGATTTATGGAAGTCTCTTAATGTCGATTGATATGAATCCCTTCAAGTTTAGAAGAATTGAGCCTTTCAAGGCATGGAAATCTGGTTAAGGCTTCACTTGTTCTATTTGGTTCCTTTCAAGCGAATTCCCATTAGCTTTCCCAATTTTCTATCGATTTGGCTTGGTCATACATTTTTTCTCCCCCAGGGTAACCCTTTTCATCATAAAGATTTTTATTTTACTAGTTTTCATGTGTCTCAACTACTTAAATTGATTCATTTTCATATTTTAGACTCACCTTTCTTCTATGAGTACCGCAATTGGAATCGGTCTCATGTGCCTTATGTATCCCTAGTGAGTCCCTTTCCATCTTGGTTCAGTATTCTCTTTGGATCTTCTTTTTCATCCCACATCTTTGATTCATTCTAGCTTCATTGTATTTCATCCATTATCGACACCTCCCAATCCTTTGTTACTCACTCCACTCTATGTCTCACTCCTGCTTCTTGCTCTTGTGTCAACCTTTGTCAACACTTTGTGGATCGTTTCCCCTATTTTACTATGTAGTGTGAGAATTATGTTGTTTTTGTAACAACGCTGGTTAAAAATCCATGCAAAAATATATAAGACCACAGTGAAGGGGGGATAATGGGACACATATTCCAAGTTGAATGGTGGGAAAAACATCCTAGTGGGTGTTAATTCGTTTTAACATGGCTAAGGAAATTGCCAAAGGCAATGGAAAAGGATTTCAAAAGGCAAGAGGCATTTATTGGCATTTTATTTATGAAAATAATGGAAATTACAAGAAAATGAATGTTGAAGGTCACAGGTTGCAAGTGAGGAGGAAAATGAAGGAAAATAATGGAAAATGAAGAAAATGGAGGCCTCATTGTTAAAAAGGCTTCTGACAATCAGTGGGAAATCTTGGTTAGTTCAGTTTTGGATCTCTCTCATTATTTTCTCTCTCTCATACTCTTGGACGCTTAGAGTTTTCTTTGATCACTCTCGGAGGGTGTGGTATACATAGGGTTTTGGAGCAAGAAGGAAAAAGGGGAGCAGGAAAGTGCAAGAGGACATCATGATCAACTGTTGCAATGATTTTTCTTGCAGGTACTGAGTTTCATGTATGTTTCCTTGCTATTTTTGGCATGCATGGAACATGCATGTGGCTTATTGGTCATGATCTATCATTGGAATGGAGGATTTCTTGGATTGATAGTGGATTTTCCTAGCCTTTCCATCTGATGGATAGTCATGGTGTTGCGGGTTTAATTCTTTTTTTTTCTAGTTGTTTCTCATGTTTCCTTTCACTTGGGATGATTTACTAGTTCTTAGAAGCCTTGGTTGGACAAATTCTCTAGAAGCCCCATAACAACCTGGGTTGAGTTACTAGTCTTGGAATCCTTGGTTTGACAAGTGCTCTTGAAGCCCTTTGTGGGTTGAGTTACTAGTTCTGAAAGCCCTGGTTAGACAAACACTCTGAAAGCTCAGATAAGATGTGGGTTGAGTTAGTATTCGTGGAAGCCTTGGTTGCAACAAATGCTTTGGAGACCTAGAAGGATTGGGTAGAAATAAATCTGATGATGGTTTTGTAATGTCTGACCTTGAGGTGGAATAATTATTTTATGAGTTGAGGTGGTTTGGCCTCTGGAAGCCTTCGATGGTTTTGATTGATGTGTTTTAGGAGATCCCACATTCATGGTTGGAATATGGCACGAGGGTGACTAGATGAAGAGATATTTGGTTTATCCATGTCTACATTCAGATGGAATGTGGTAGTTGCATACGAGGTTGGCTTTTGCATCATTAATATGAGGCTATTTCTCCTTGTTATCTCATGAGTATTATACTGGTTTATACTAGTTTATATGGCTATTAGGGCTATTGTTTCCTTTCTATTTCTATTGTTATTATGATGGTTATGAATATGTATTATGATAGTGGCTATGTATGGATCCCACCATTTTTTTACTTGTATATGAGTGAACAATGTATTTATGGCCTAATGGATGAAACTGCAGCTAAAGTGATAAGAAAACAATGCCTAATAGCGAATCTGAGATATGTATGAGACCCCTATACTTCGATCTATCATCTACACTTCTAGCTTTCATTGATGCCAAGTATTTGATAGAATGTCAGTTTAGGTTGGGGATGGTCAGGGCAGTGGCGGAGTTCATTTTTGGTTTATTATTCTTTTCATCATGTGTTTAATGGATTCCATAAGTTACAGTATGTTCTGGGCAGTGGCTGAAATTCTGGTCTTGAAAAGTGCCTTAAATCACGCAGGCTCTGGCACAGGTTTGTTCGGAATAGTCCCTAAACATAGGCATGCAGGCTGGTGGGACTATTTAGAGCACTCTGAACACTGGCATGCCCATAACATGGGAGTGTCAAGAGGTTTAATAGCTTAAAAACTTAGTGGTACTCAGGGGTTGGTTAATAGAAAGGTTGGGATGGTTCCTAAGGTTCCTATTGCTGATGTTGAAGATCTATATGGTGTGTTTCCACCAGTTTCACTTCCTTAACATTACTTAGGAGGTCAAATCATATCATAGTAACTTCTCATCACATGTTTACTATGGTTGGAAAATTACTTGGGTAGATGTGAGAGGATGGTGTTACAGAGTTGTATCAGAACATGGTTCACCCCTCGGACTGGATGAGTGATGTGTCAGTCATGAATTCATGGTGGTTGTGTATGTGTTCCTTATGCTTGTAGTCCATGTGCTTGTTGCATTTGCATGGTGTTGATCATGGGTGCAGTGATCTTGCCATATGAAGGTTGATGGTGTTTTGTGGGATGTGTCGTCAAGAGTGTATGGTTGTAGATACATTTGTTGTGTATGTCAATGTCTATATGTTATTATGCATGCATTATCATGGTTATGGTTATGCATGTATGTTAGCTCAGGCATGTATTGTGAAGTCATTGTATGCAATTAGTTCATCATGATGATATTGGTATGTTATGATGCTAATGAGTTGGTTGAGATAAAGCAAGATATGCAGACCATCAAAGTGAAGTTGCAGCATTGGACCTTGAGGCAAGAGCATGTCGTCATACAGGTTTGTATTTTGGGAATGCAGGTATGTAGGTTAAGGATTATTATATGCATTATGGTTTTGTGTATTCCCTTCATTCTATTGATGTTATGGTTACATATATGATAAATACTAGTTGATCAGTGTAGTCATATACACATGTGTCAGGTAGTCATGGATGATAGTAACCTATGGTTGTATGCATTCTTGTTGTTATTTTATGTTATTTAACAGGAGGATTATGTTATATGTCATTGATGAATATGTTATATGTTAACTTATAGTTAGTTCGATGATTATGTTATATGTTTTTGATGAGCATGTTATATGTTAAATTATTGTTGTTATATGTCAGTTAACTTGATGATTAGGGTTATAACATTAACATTTTGATGTTATATGTACCATGCTAAATTGGATTGGTCTATGTAGATGGTTAGGGTTATGGCATTTAGGTATGAGTTGACTTATTATGACATTGTTTTGTGATAATCTAGACTGATCATACATATTTGATTGTTATGCATGAATGAAAATTGTTTATGAGCTTATAATGTGAACATGTTAGTTATTGTTATGGATATCATGATATTATTTGCATTTGAGGTAATGGTTTGTGAATTTATATCATGCTAATTTGGATTGATTATGAAGATAGGATAGCGCCCCAAGATACATTAAGGTATGAGTTTCCTTATGTTGTATATTTCGTGCTTGATTGTTCAAGAACAATTGGGAGATGTGATAGTGACCATTTATTTCCATGAGCATTCTATGACTGATATGATTGTTTGAGGGCAAGGATATGCCTTGGCTTTTGTATCTTCCGATGTGAGGAAGCCTTTCCAAGGGATGGAATACCCATTATGGGTGTTCCAACAGAACTTGGAAGGTGTGTGACTACATGGAAGGGGGTGACCAGATTGCCCAAGGAAATATGTAGTAGAGAAGGGAAGGCTTGGATATTTTTTTTTGGTCATTAGCTTTGCCAGATGTAATCAAATGCACATTGGGAGTGTGCATTAGAACAATGATTCCATAAATGTTCCCTGAGAGGACAAGTGGCACGGGATTGTAGCACTACAAATTGGATGCAGCTTTGATTTTGACAGTGGATTCTCAACTTCCTAGGAAGGAGGTGAATCTTGGTACTATCATTGAGGGTGGAGGTGTGAACCTCTGGATTCCCTTGTTGATTGATACGGGCATCATATCCTTTTATTTGTTGGTTGAGAAAATTTATATATGTGTATATTATTAAAATATTGTAGTGAGCAAGTTTATAAAGCTCCATAGCTAGTATGGTCATTTTCTTAGTGAAGAAAATGTGTATGTGTATATGTGGTTATTGTATATATTGTAATGAGCTAGGTTATAAAGCTCCAATAAACATTATGTCTATCATGTTTTAGTAGACGGTCATCGTAAATACTACATCGAGCTATGTTATAAAGATCCATGGGAAATATGTTTTGTTTTCAACAGCCTTATTGGTTATAGGTGTCATTGAAGACCGACGAGGATGTTCTCCTAAGGGGGAGGGTTCTGTAAAAGACTTGGTTAAAAATCCATTTAAAATATATGTAAGACCATGGTGATAGGACACATATTAGAAGCTGAATAGTGGGAAAAAAAATCCTATTAGGTGTTCATTTGGTTTAATATGGCTAAGGAAATTGGAAAAGGAAATGGTAAGGGATTTAGAAACGCATGAGGCATTTATTGGCTTTTTAATTATGAAAATAATGGAAATTAGGAGAAAATGAAGGTGAAATATCACAAGTTTCTTGTGAGGAGGAAAATGAAGGAAAATAATAGAAAATGAAGGAAATGGAGCCCTCATTGATAAAATAGCTTCTGAGGATCAATGGACAAGCTTGGTCAATTCAGCTTTGGAGCTCTCTCACTATTCTCTCTCTTTCATACTCTTGGAAACTTAGAGTTTATTGAAACACTCTTAGACAATGTGGCATACTTCGAGTTTTGGAGCAAGAAGGAAAGAAAGAAACATGAAATCCCAAGAGGGCATCGGGATCAGTAACTACAAAGGGTTTTTCTTGTAGGTTTCGAGTTGCATGTATGTTTTACTTGCTAGTTTTGGCATGCATGGAAATGCTTGTGGTTTATTGGTCATAATCTCTCATTGGCATGGAGGATTTCCTGGATTGACAGTGGATTTTCCTAGCCTTGCCATTTCTTGGATAGTCATGGTCTTGTGGGTTTATTTCTTTGTTTTTCTGGTTGGTTCTCATGTTTCCTTTAGCTTGGGTTCAATAACTAGTTCATGGAAGCCCTGTTTGGAAAAACACTCTAGAAGCCTTGTAATAGCTTGGGTTGAGTTAGTAGTCCTAAAAGCCTTGTTTAGACAAATGCTCTGGAAGCCCTTGGTGGTTTGAGTTACTAGCCTTGTAAGCCCTATTTGGACAAACGCTCTCGATGCACTGATAAGATATGTGCTGAGTTACTAGTCCTCGAAGCCTTGGTTGGAACAAATGCTTTGGAGCCCTAGAAGGCTTGTGTAGAGACCAATCTGATGATGGTTTTGTGATGTCTAAGCATGAGGCAGAATCATTGTTTGATGGGTTAATGTATTTCAGCCTCTGCAAGCTCTAGATGATTTTGATTGATGTGTTTTATGCGATCCCACATTCATGCTACTTGGAATACGGCACGAGGGTGACTAGTTGAAGAGAGATTTGGTTGAGCCATGTCTATGGTTAGGTGGAATGTGGTAGTCACATGCCGAGTTGGCTTTGGAATCATTAATATGACATTATTTGTTCTTTTTTTCTCATGAGTATTATAATACTTTATATGCGGATTATATGGTTTTTTTGTACTTTTTATTTTTGTTGTTATTATGTTGGTTATGAATATGTATTATGATAGTGGCTATGTATGGCTACCATCATGTTTTTACTTGTATATGAATGAACAATGTATTTATGGCCTAATGGATGAAACTTCAACTAAATTGATAAGGAAACAATTCCTCATAGTGAATCTTATATAAGTATAAGACCCCTATGCTTAGATCTATCATTTACACATGTATATTTCATTGATGCCAAGTGTTTGACAGAATTTCAGTCCTAGATGGGGAAGGTTAGGCCTAGTCCTAGAGTTCACTTTTGGTTTATTAGTCTTGTCATCATGTGTTTAATGGATTCCATAAGTTACAACAAGTCATGGCGAGTGGTTGAAATTTTGGGCTTCAAAAGTGCCTTAAATCCTATGGACTCTCACAAAGGTTTGCTGGAAATAGTCCCTGGACGTAGGCATTCAGGCTTGTGGGAGTGTCCATAGATCCCTTGATGTTTTCATGCCTATAGCATGGGAGTGTCCAAAGGTTTAATAGCTTGAAAACTGAGTGGGACTTAGGGGTTGGTTAGAAAAAAGGTTGGTATGGTTCCTATGGGTCCTATTGTTGATGTTGAGGGTCTGTATGGTGTGTTTCTGTTGGTTCCACATCCTTAATGTGACTTAGGAGGTCTAATCATATCATAGTAACTTCTTGTCATATGTTTACCCTAGTTGGACGGTTACTTGGGTAGATGCGGGACGAGGGTGTTAAACTGTCTCGTGGGTGAGGCAGGGAATTCTCCTATATCTCCAAGTTTATTGATAGAAACATTACTTCCACTTCATAGCTACATGCTCAAGCACAAGCATGAGAATTTTTGGCCTGCTATGAGGAAACTATTCCTCAACCTTTTTTTCGAGAGATCGATAGGATTTAGGATGAGCTCTATTATGAGAGGCACTATACACATGAACAACATGTCAATTCATACGCTAATGATTGGATTCCCAACATTTCGACGTCCACCCACTCATATTTCTTAATCTATATGTATTATATCGATATTTATTGGCGTACCAAATTATTTTTGGGTCATGTCCTTACTAATATCGGAAACACATGACAGGAAAACAACATTACATTTTCAAAAGTTGAGAAACTAAAGGGATTCATTATGAGCTAGACCTCCATATCAGGAATAAAATCAACCACCCTCACTCCTTTGATGGGAATGGCTCTCACATAACAAGCTAACTTACATCAGTAATATTTATGCATCACGTAGTTTTGGATACTATATTTTTTAATTCTTTCTCCACATCAAGATTATGGCATGCTAGTTCTTGATATTTCTATTTATGTATAACCCTTTATTTTTTTCTTATATATCGAATGCTCTAGTTAGAATGGGTTTCTATAGCTTCAAAACGTTGAATATGAGCTTCTATTCAGTTTCCCATTGGGAAGATGATGGACAAACATTCTTTTGGACATTGTAACTCTTTTATGTGATAATATCAAGTGCCTTACTTCAAAACTATTGAATTAGTATTTATTTATTTATTTATTTATTTTATTTTCCTCTGAAATAATCAATCAAGTGCGTTACAAAAAAAAATGTGATGCTCTGTTATGAAACCAGCTCAAGAAAAGATAGAAAAGATAGTTCAACGCCTTAGAATTCAGCCTCTTCAGGGGGCAACCTCCTTTACATTACATAAATGAACAATTATTGGATGATTAAAATGACAAAACCTCCTTTCTATATATAGGAGTCTAAGGAGTCACAAAATAATCCAGCCGACTTAACAATAATAATGTAAAGCCACAAAAATAGCAATAGAGAGATTCTATGGGGCACAGTAATAACAATATGGGGGCAATAGGGGCACAAAAATATTAATAAGGGGTATAACTACAATAATAATGGGGTAATCACTAGTATTATAGGGACCCAACATGCCCCTCACCTTCAAAAAAGTGTTGTCCTCAATGCTTAAGTAGTTCTGGATACTTCTGCATAAAATTCTCATCCTCCCATGTGGAATCTTCAGCAGATAAGTTCTTCCACTTGATAAGATACTCTGAAATTGATCGATTTCGTAGCTGTCGAGTTCTTGTTTCTATGACTGCTTCCGGTACCAATATAATTTTTCCTTCCTCAACAAGTTCTGGAAATATTGTTTGAACTGGGAGCTTGTCGCCTATAACCTTCTTTAAACATGAAACATGGAAAACTGGGTGCAATCGAGAGGCTGTAGGAAGCTCCAATTCGTATGCCATAGTACCAATCTTTTGCAACACCTTGTACGGACCATAATACTTTGGTGATAATTTATTATCCTTCTTAGCTTGATTGAGGGACATTTGCTTATATGGTTGTAGCCGTAGGAATACCCAATCACCTACATCAAAACTTCTTTCACTGCGATGTTGATCTGCCTGTTGTTTCATTCTATTCTGTGCTAACATGAGGTTGTCCTTTAAGAGTTGGAGGACTTGTTGTTGATGTTCGATGTGATGTTCCACTGCCTGAACCTTAGAATTTTCTCTTAAATATGATGTGATGGATGGTGGTTGATACCCATAAAGTGCCATAAATGGGGTCATTTTTGTTGCTGTATGGAAGGAAGTGTTATACCACCATTCAGCCAGAGGCAACCATTTGACCCATTGTGTCTGTTTATCAGATACAAAGCAATGAAGATATCCTTCCAAACATTTGTTTACTATCTCAGTTTGCCCATCAGATTGAGGATGATAAGATGAGCTATGAGCTAACTGAGTACCAAGACAAGAAAACAATTCTGTCCAAAAATTTCCAGTGAAAATGGGATCTCTGTCACTTACAATAATCTTTGGGCTTCCATGTAGCTTTTGAATTGTTTCCATAAATGCAGTAGAAACTGTACTGACTTAAAATGGATGTGATAATGCACAAAAGTGTGCATACTTGGTAATTCTGTCAACTACCACCATGATGACACTTTTTCCCTCAGACTTGGGTAAACGTGTGATAAAATCCATTGAAACCTCCTCCCAACGTTGGCTTGGAATGGATAAAGGTTGTAATAGACCCGGTGTCTTAATTGTTTCAACTTTATTTTTTTGGCAAACCAAACATTCCGCCACAAACTTTTGAATATCTGATTTAAGGCCATCCCAAAAAAATTCCTTCTTAACCCTGTGGTAAGTTTTTAGAAATCCTGAATGCCCTCCTAAGGGAGAAGTGTGCAATTCCATAAGAATCTTTTGTTTTAGCTGGGAATTCTTACAGAGGTATAAGCGATCTTTGTACCATAACGAATCATTTTTCCAGCTAAATGTATCAGACGTACTGGAATCTTGTTGTAGCTTTTGAATAAGTGCCCACACTTCTTCGTCATTCTTCCATTCCTCCCTTGCTTCGTTTATCCAATCTGGTTGGATAATAGAAATGGCACACAACAATGCTTCCACATCCTCATCCTTTCTTGAGAGTGCATCTGCCACCACATTTTGCTTCCCTTTTTTGTAGATGATTTCAAAGTCATAACCCAACATCTTTGTGACCCACTTTTGTTGCTCTTCAGAGGATAATCTTTTTTCTAAAAAGTATTTAAGGCTATCATGATCTATTTTTACCTTGAAGTGTCTTCCCATTAGGTAGGGTCACCATTTCTTAAGTGCATGGAGTATTGCCAACATTTCCTTCTCATAAATAGCTTTTCTTAAAAACTTTCCCTTGATTGGACGACTTTCAAAAGCAATGGGTCTTTCATCTTGCATTAGAACAGCACCAATTCCATTTCCTGAAGCATCACATTCCACAATAAAGGTTTTTGTGAAGTCTGGTGTAGCTAAGACCAGTGCTTGGCACATTGCCTCTTTAAGATGTTCAAAGGCTTTTGTTGCTTCCGGAGTCCATGAAAATGCATAATTCTTCAATAATGTTGTTAGAGGTGTTGCTATTCTCCCATAATTCTTAACAAACTTGCGATAATACCCTGTCAACCCAAGAAATCCTCGCAGATGCTTTATGGATGTGGGGATTTTCCATTCCTTAATGGCTTTAATTTTGCTAGGGTCTACCTTAACTCCTTCATGAGATACAATATGACCCAAATATTCCACCTCCTGGACTCCAAAGAAACATTTGGATCTTTTTTCATATAATTGTTTCTCCTCCAATAGTTGTAGCACCCTGTCAACATGTTCAACATGATCCTTCCAAGACTTGCTTTAGATTAGTATATCATCAAAAAATACTAACACAAATTTTCTAAGGAATGGTTTGAAAATTGAATTCATCAAACCTTGAAATGTTGAAGGTGCATTGGTAAGGCCAAAAGGCATGACCAAAAATTCATAATGACCCTCATGAGTTCTAAATGTTGTTTTCAGAATGTCTTCAATCTTCATTCTGATTTGATGATATCCTGAACGAAGATCCAACTTGGTGAAGTAAATTGATCCATGCAATTCATCCAGTAATTCATCAATGACAGGAATGGGGAACTTATCTTTAATAGTGAGCTTGTTGAGCTCCCTATAATTAGACACATGCGCCATGATCCATCCTTCTTGTGCACCAATACTACTGGAGTAGAGAAAGAACTTTGACTCGGTTGAATTATACCAGCCTCTAGCATTTCTGCAACCATACGTTCAATTTCACTCTTTTGGACATAGGGATATCTGTATGGTCTGATTTTTGGAGGAACACTTCCTGGAATCAGATGAATAGCATGATCATGATCACGCATAGGTGGGAGACCTTTGGGAGTCTCAAATACCTTGGAATGATTTTCCAGGACTTTTTGGATATCTGGAGAAATAGATGATTCTAATGTGGAAACATCTAGCGAAAATAATTGTGAAATTACACCTCTTTGCTCCTTTTTTAGGAGCTTTGTCATACTATTAGAGCTAATTATCTTTCCCGGTTTCCCTGCAATACCCCTTAATTCAACTTCCTTTCCTTCCATAGAAAATTTGATGAAATTTTCTTGAAAATTAAAAGCTATTGTACCCAAGGATTGTAGCCATTGGACTCCTAGTACAACATCAGCACCTCCCATTGGAATGGAAAGCATTGGGCTAGTAAATACATTTTCTCCCATGGAGAGCTTGATATTATGGCACTTTCCAGAGAAATTTATTGTTCCTCCATTTGCAATCATCACTTGACACTCTGGTGTTGGATATAGGAAGCAATTCAATTCTTTTGCTACCTTACAATGAATAAAATTGTGGGTGCTTCCTGAATCAATCAACACTATTACCTTTTTCTTCTTGATTTGTCCTTCTATCTTGATGGTTTGAGGAGTGGTAATTCCCGCCAATGCATTACAAGATATGGTTGGATTTATTTATTCTTCATCTAGGCTTTGTTCCTGGAGTATATCCTCTTCTTTTGACCTTTCTTGCTCCTTTTCTTCTTCCTCTTCACAATCTATGTAGAATAATTTTTTCTCAGCACACTTATGACCTTTAGTGTATTTGCTATCACAACTGTAACAAAGCCCTTTTGCTCTTTTTTCTTACAATTTTTGTGGTGTCAACCTTATAGGTTGTGGAAGACTATGGGCAATAACACTTCTGTCTTTATAGTTATGAGTGGTATGCTTCCTGGTTGCCATAATTTTGCTTTCCATTTTTCTTGCTAACCTAAATGCCTTCTCTAATGAATCAGGTTCCCAAAGGCGAACATCATGTTGGATATTATCCTTTAAAGATCCTATGAACACATCAATCCTATGCTCCTCTGGAATATTTTTTACCCTTATGTTCAATTTTTGGAACTCCTCAATGTGCTCCATTATTGAACCCTTTTGTTTGAGACTTATCAATTGGCTAAAAAAAGTGTTGCTTTTCGATCCTCATAATGTGCTATCAATTCTTCCGTAAAAATTGCCCAAGTGATAAATTGTTTACGATAGCAAAGCCATTGATACCATATAAACTGATTTGGTTCCAAATATAAAGTTGCCATACGTACCTTTTGTGTGTTTTGCACATTATTGAGATTGAAAAATTGCTCCATCTCTAATATCCATGTTGCGGGATCCTTGCCATCAAACTTTCTCATATCGATTTTTCGAATATGGTGGGTCTTCGATCCAACATTAGAGTCTATGATATCATGATTAACATTTCTTTTGTTCGCATCATGAGTTTCCTTTACTACCTTTTCACCATTAGTAAGTATTTCCTATAGAAAATTTGTCAAATCTGTCTTCATATCTGTCATGCTTGTCTTCAAGTTTGTGTTCAAATCTATCTTCAATTCTTCCATGTCTGTCTTCAAATCTGTCTTCCAATCATCCATCTTAGCTTCCACGCCCTTTATCTTAGATTCTATGCCATTTATCTTAGCTTCTGTTAGCTTTTGTGAGCGTGATATTTGTTGCACTTGTTCTTGTAATTTTGATATATCATGTAGCATTTCTTCCTCTTCTTCATGAGTCATGCTAGAGCTTTCAGTTTCCTTACTAGGTGTTTGCATTTTCCTTCCTCGGGGCATCAGCTACTGATAATAATTCTTTACTATGCCCTTTGAATTCCTTCAAACCCAGCTTATAAAAAATTAAAAAAAAAAAAACTACACACCTTTTTTCACTTGTAGAAGCCTGATATTGAATCTGATGTATCTCTGTAATTCCAGATCCTCTAATTCTGAAATTGTGACCTGTAGTAGCCTTCTGTGTCCTCTTTCCAATGCCACAAGTCTGACCCAAATTGGATTCTCCAAAGAAGCGTTATGCGAAATCTCCCACAGTGACTTGATTATAGACTAGTTCAGTAGAGCGAACTTGTACGACATTCCATGAGTTACTGTTTCGACCTATGGATCTAAAAAAAGCATAAAAGAAACTACACTCCGTCCTCTTTCTGTACCTTCTTATGAAATTTCAATCCGATCCTTAGAGAGAACGTTATGACTATTTTCCCCAGGTCACCTGTTTTGAATGCAATTCAGGAGTCTGCAAAAAGACCAAATTTCTTAGATCATATCTCCGCAAATATCATGCGAAAAGATTTGAAATTTGGACCCAAGGTTCAGTGCGATTTCTTCTCCAATGGGTTTGTTTTGTGACTTCTGAAACGTCACAGAAAAAAAGTTATAGCGAAAATGCCACGATGACCTGTTTGGAGCAGCAAAACCCTAGAATCCAAAGCTCTGATACCAAATGTTATGAAACCAGCTCAAGAAAAGATAGAAAAAATAGATCAACGCCTTAGAATTCAGCCTCTTCAAAGGGGAAACCTCCTTTACATTACATAAATGAACAATTCTTGGATGATTCAAATGACAAAACCTCCGTTTTGTATATAGGAGTCTAAGGAGTCACAAAATAATCCAGTCGACCTAACAATAATAATATAAAGCCACAAGAATAACAATAGAGAGATTCTATGGGGCACAGTAATAACAATATGGGGGCAATAGGGGCACAACAATATTAATAAGGGGTATAACTACAATAGTAATGGGGTAATCACTAGTATTATAGGGACCCAACATGCTCTTTTCTTTTCTTTTTTCTGAAATAACCAATTTTCCTTAGTCTAATTAATAGGTGAAATGATTTTCTAGTGGGAATTCAACAATACAATTTCTAGCGAGATTGTGATTTTTTGTTGTTGAAAATGAAATTTTAAATAAATAAATGAATTTAGCACCTTAAAAAACCCCTAAATTAGTCAAACACATTAAATTAAACATCTTAAACTTATTATTCTTAAAAATTCCTATAACATTGTTAAAAATTTCTACCAAATTCCTAAACATATCTTCATCAAAAAAGTCTATTTCATTAATTAGTTACACTACACCTCGCATACCATTATGCTCAATGATATTTTAGAATGATTTTTTAAAATAAATTAATCTAAATAATATATTAATTCTGGTAATTCCCATGTTGTTGGGTAACTACTTAGTGTATATATTTAAATTAGTTAATGTATTTTTAAATGTTAATGATATTTATGGTATTATATATATATATATATATATATATATATATATATATATATATATATATATATATATATATATATATATATATATATATATATAGTTTAGTTAAATATTTTTACAATGTGTTTATTTAAAAATAAGTTTTCATAATTTTAATTTAATTATCATTATTTATTAAATGGATGGTATGAATTTAAGTTTCATTGAATATCATAAAATATTCATAATAGTAGTCACAAACGAAAATATGATATTTATATAAATAGTAGCTATGGTTATTTTTCCCATTTTTTTTCAATCAAAACGTTTCTATTAATTTTTCAAACGATTAAATCAGGATGGGCTTACTGGAAAAGAGCTCTAGACCCCATTCCTAGTAGGCTTGCTGGCTAGGAGATAAAAGAAAAAACAACATGATAACATCAACAAAAAAATATTTAATTTAATGCAAACAACCCATAGAAGTCATAAAAGTCCCAACATATAAAATTCACACCCATCATAACTAATCAACAACATTCCCTGGACCTGGAGCATCCCTATCCTTCCCATTCCGCTAGTGTTGATGGAAGGCCTCATGGATATGAACCTCTGTATGCACCATTCTCCCCTACAGTTGGTCATGTTGATTCAGAATTCACTTATGGTCCCAAAGAAGCGAAGCCATTTGGTCCAACATGTGCCACCGAATATGTTGAAAGTCATTCATGAAAGAAATTTGTTTGTTTCAATCATCATGGTGAGCCTCAAGTAGTTGTTCCATCCTCAAGGTAAGGTGTCTCAACTAATTTTCTATCATTTCAAAGTGATGGGGGAAGTCTACATGGACCAATGACTTGGTTGTTGTTGATCAATCGCCTCCCTTGGGTCTCACTACTCCAAAAGGTTCGAGCTCCTTCACCCCTCAAACTATCTTCTCTACACACACGCCCTTGTTGCTGGAACATAGGACCACTAGCTACCACTACCCTCCAGGTGGACACGAACCCCACCACAATTGTTCCAACCTAAGACACAATAGAAGAGATTTTCCCTGGAAATAACAATGACAATTACACCACCTTTGATGTGCCCCAAATAAACTGTAAACACAAATAGGGTCACTAGGTGACGTGACTTGACCTTTCAAAAATATACCCCTAACTACAAATACAACTACCAGACCTAACACCTAGGCCCCAAATACTTCCACGTCTCGGGGTGCCGAACAATTTCTACATGTGAAAGGCGATAGAAAACATAAGACCCCAGAGAACAAAATATTCAGTCTAATTGCTAAAGCCCACTAGGGCGCACCAGAGATAAACCCATACACCAAAACCACATGTAAACCCCCTCAAGCACACTGAATTGGCTACAAGTGGAAAAAATCCCAACAATGTAAATGAGACATGAAGATAAAATACGAACTGAGTAGGAGAAATTACCAAAAAATAATGGAGGCACTCAGGGACACAACCAAAGACATATCTATTCTCCAACGTCAACACTCCTCTCCATTTGTCTAAATTCTTCGAGACTGTCTCAACGAATGACGGTTCAAGGTCACAAATAAAACTTTGTAATTCCACCAAATTTGTTGTGTCATTTCGTTTCTATCGATTAAGACCTAAGATAATCAAGGAGTGAGGAAAGGTGATGTAGGAAAAACCTGCAATACCCACGGTATGCATATAAAATGCATAATCTCATCTATCCCGAGAATTTCATTGACCTGCCTGATCAAACCTTCATTACTTAAGGTTCAAGGCCCCTTAACTGGTCTCATGCAAAACGAGTTAATAATTAACTCTAGTTTGATCCTTTGCTAATCCTTTGGTGCGAAACCTTATATCTCAACCCTTCATCCTTTATAATAACTGTGGCTAATTATTTAATTGTGCATATTAACCAAACCCTGTTTTATAAGCCAATACCTCATATATCACAATCGTGGAGTTTCATTGGATTCAATAGAATATGTATTCGAAACTCCCGACTTGCGATATGCGATGACCCTTTTCCACTGTTGATTTTGTCCATCAGATCAACGGTTGTCGCAATAACGCATCACACCAACACGTGACTTCATCTCCTCTTGCATGATATGGCATAACACAATTGGACTTCAAATAGAATGAAACCATGCCTATAACCTTTTCAGGTCCTCTCTACGCAAGCCTTATCGATCAATATCCACCATCCGTCTTACCTTCAATCCGACAGTTGGTGTCCTCCCCCGATCAACAGACTTGCTTGGTGATCCTACGCCATAGATCAAAACCCATTTGATCTGATTGTCCACAATGATATCTCGCATACCACTTGCATGATTTTTAACCACCTTACAGAGCCGATAAGGTTTATACAACCTTAATCTATAAATTTTCGGGTCCACCCTTGAGGTTAAAGTCCGATCAACTTACAACCTGATATTCATTGGTTAATGAAATCCATCAAATCCTATGGTCTATGACCCTTCAACTAGCACATGTATTATCAAGCTCTCAACTCCTTCACTTTCATTTGTTGATCTTATTGATCCAACGACTCCTGTGCTCCCCTACTACGTTAATTTGTTTCTTTTTGAATTGAGGCTTCTGTGATCCATATCAAGTTTATGAGAAAAACATTTTGTCATAAATCACATGAAAATACATTTGTCGACGCGTTTCGAACCAACCAGTGTGGTTCATCGTCAAGACAAGTTGAAGAGCCAGATCATGGCTACATATTAAATAGGGAGAGTAGATCTTCCAATGGCTAAGTTTGACTAAAGAAATGGCTATATATAGTCAGACTTAGCTGTTGGAAGATCTGCTCTCCCTATTTAATATATAGCCATGATCTGACTCTTCAACTTGTCATGATGATGAACCACACTGGTTGGTTCAAAAAGTGTCGACAAATGTATTTTCATGTGATTGACGCAGAAAAACTTTTCTCATAAATTTGTTTCTTATCGTGTAACAACCCATTCAGCCTTCTCCCTATGTATTTGCTTCCGCCTTATGGTTTTCACTTGTTCTAATTCCGTTCTCAAAATCCGTTATTTCACTCCTTCGCACCTTCACTGGAATATTGAAGGATCTCTCCAATACTGACTGTGTGTAAACCCAATACACTCTTCTCTGTTACCCCTTCTCTGATTTTGTACACCTGTAACATAAGTTACGTAGAATTACTCTAGTCACACACAGATTATAATTCAGTTACACAGTACACATTATACAAACTTTGAATTGAGTAATCTGTATTAACAAACAAACATTTACACAGGAATTTCTTCCTTGGCCTCATATTCTATATCAGTGGCCTTTTCTTCTTTTCCCGTAGGCTTAACTGACTCTTTGACTCACTAACTACTCTTTAACTACTTACTCTTTATGCCTTTTAAGCTTACATTTATACAAAAGGTTTTGTTGAACTAATTCTGGTTCAGATTCTTAATCTGCTGAACTAAATCCTAAATATCTTCTAAGTCCACTTTTAACTCCTACTTATCCCTAAGAATCCCCTCTAGCTTCTTAACTCATGAAACCACTTTCTAGTCCAAGACTTACAATTGATTTCTAACTCTCTCATCATCATTAATCACCCATGTTCTCCTACATTCGAGAGCATTTACAAATATCCTCACAATATATAATTAATTCCTATTCTAATCACTTAAAACATTAATAATTACATACATAGGAATCCAACTTCATTGAAAACATAAGATCCCTAAGTTAACTAGACTATGATGAAATTGTTAAGCTGAATGCTCCTACATCAGACTCCCAAGGTTAAAATAATCATGATCTCTTGATCATGTGCTTTCATATGTTGATAAAAAACCTCCAGGGTCCCAAACTTTAGTTTGTAACTGCCCAAATGCCTTGCACCTTTGCTGTTGTTGTATGTCTGTAGTCTTTTGATTCATTTTCCTCCCCTTGTCAATCAGGTTGAAGTTCTAATTGATCATACTTCCTATTGATGTCAATCTCCTCCGTATGGACTGCTTCATTATTAATTGCCATAACTCTTCTATCTCCATCTCTAGCACATCCGTAGGCAAGTACATACTCTGCCATTTACTGTTAACTCTTTCTCTCTGTTTTAGGTTGTTATTGTTGTCGACTAACTTCGACACCTTCACATTCTACATCTCTCTGCACGTTGTCCATTCATATTTAAACTGTTGATTACTTTCTTCAGATTTTTATACTTCAGTTTCTGTTATTACTCTTGAGATTTCTCTAGGTATTGCTGTAGATATTTCTTCCACCCAAACTTCCTAAATATCCTTGAAGATATCTCCCTCTGCAACATATAGTTTCTACTCCTTGTCTGCAAATTTACTTTCCAATGATTTAATGTTTTCATTCCATGGGCTAAGTACTATCATGGAGTCTCCCTTTTCTTCCTTCATTTGACTGTTCTTTTGTGCCAAATATTCTTTTGCCTTTGCAGCAGTATCTTCATCACAACCTGCAATCATGAAACAACTGTTAAAATAAAAAGTATAAGGCCTCAGTGCCTTTTCCTCCTGTGGCAACATCTTAGTATGTTGCTCTAATTTTTCCTCTTTTATCAGCACATAAATATGTTGATTCTTCAAAGGACTCTCAAGATTGTCAGTAAGTCTCTCTTCCACACCATCAGCTTCACTGATGTCTTTCTGCTCTTGTCCACCATAGTGAACTTCTTCATTCTCATTCAGTTCTGACTTTACAACCTGAACACTTATTCTTTGGTTTTCTAGCCTTTTCTCGAAAGAACTTAACTGATGCCATAAATTTTCCATTCCACTTGGAATTTATTCTAAAAGCTTTGTACAATCCTCACTATCTTTTTTTTTGTCACAAGTATAACTTCCTGTTGACACTACTTCTTCATTCTTGATTATAATAAAATTCTGATCCTCCATCTCTGTGATAGTTTTAGATGTTTTTCCATCACTCTCCCTTTGTCCATTTAAGAAAATCAATTCATCTTTGTCCTCATCAATAGCAAATTCCTTATCATAATACATAACCGTCTCATCTCTACTGAAGATATCTCCTCCACTAAGCAAGGAATTTATGTACTCCTTCTATTGTAATAACTCAACTTGATCTTCATTTGAAAGACAATCGTCATCATACTTTACTTGGAAACTTTTAGCTTCACTCAAGATAGTTCCATAAGATGGTTTGTCTTCTACATTACCTACATTCACACATAACTTGTCAGTCTTAACACCACAAGACCTCATTATCTCAGTTGATGATTCAATCCCCAAGTCCTCTTGCTATTCTAAGTACTCTACATGACTTAGAAATATTTCGATGGTCTTCTCTTCAATCTCATCAAGTCCTTCACTTTATTGCTTGATATCCTTCTCTACTTCTTCTTTTAGAACAAAATTTAGATTCTGCCTGTCTTCTTCCTCCTTCTTTACAACAATATCAGCAAGTTTTCCTTCGTCACATGTTTCGCCTACAAACATACCCAAATTATCATATTTAAAATCATGTGACCCTTCGGTCTCACTTGAAATTTCAGTCTTCAAGTCTCCATCTTTACCCATAACTTCACACTGCTCTGGTTCACAAATGGACACTTTCATTTCCAACTCAGCCTCTCTGAGTTCTTCCACCAGGCTCTTCACTTGTCTTTGCCGTAATCTTCTTTGTAACTTATGCCACTTCAATGGCCTTTTCTTCAAGACGCAACCTAGTCTTTGGTTTTCCTCAAGTATCATCCTTAATACATTGAGTTGTTCTTTTAACTCAGTAATCTCCTTGTCAATTTCCTCTTGGCTCATTCCCTTGCCATTTACCTTAGCATTCTCTTTCTTCACTTTTCTTCTATTGCGATCTTCTTTAGAATCTCCACTATGATTATTAGTAGTCATTTTCTCCTCCATCTCTATGAGTTCCTCACTCACTCACTATGATCTACATTAAAGCCTTTGCCACAGCAAGTCCCCCTTGCTGCCACTCACCTCACAAGCTTTCCTCTATACTTGGTCTTTTGGCAAGCCCTTGGTTCTCTATCTATGGAACCTCTTTTGATCGCTTTTCTCTAATCCTTCTAGGCTTCAACTCATCTACATCTTCTAAGAACGCAAATGTCCTCTTGTATTTCAAACACAAATGAAATACTAGGTTCTGCCACTCTATCTCAAAAACCTTTACTCGATTCCTTCATCACTACTCTTCAGGTTGCCATCCTCTTACTGAGATGCTTCATTAACTGCTGTTACCTACATATCAATGTTATTCAAACCAAATATCATTCCCAAGCTTTCAAAATCTTGTTTCTCAGCTTCCTTCTGAGAACACTCTTATCCTCTTTGTCCAACCTTCAGTTGGATTCTTCAGTTTCACTACCACTTTTCATTCACTTTTCTCTTTAGAACACATACAACTTTCCTTGTCTATCTGCTTCTATCAATATTTACTCTATCTTAAACTTGAAAAACTCAAACCAGAGTTAAATAAAACAATACCTGCATGGCTTCTCAAGTAGTCTCCATCCATTCTTCACATTTGAGTGAACCTCCACTTTCCTCAAGAAAACAAACATCATTGTTCTTTCCTTATTCTTCTGCAATATCCTCTTAAGAATATCACTTACTCTCATATTATGTCATGTCTTCTACTTATCAGATTCAAATATCCTAATCTCCTCTTTCTTTTGCAATCACACTTGTATTCTACACAACTCTGCTTTAATTAAAAAGAGCTTTAACTAGCTCTGATACCACTCTAATGTAGGAAAAACTTGTGATACCCACAGTATGCATATAAAATGCATAATCTCATCTATCTTACGAATTTCATTTACCTACTTGGTCAAACATTCATTACTTAAGGTTCAAGGCCCCTTAATTGATCTCATGTGAAATGAGTTAATAACTAACTCCAGTCTGACCCTTTGGTAATCCTTTGGTGTGGAACCTTATATCTCAACCCTCATCCTTTATAATAACTGTGGTTAATTCTTTAACCATGTATATTAACCAAACCCCATTATATAAGCCAACTCCTTATATATCACAATCATGGAGTTTCATTGGACTCAATAGAATATGTATTTAGAACTCCCAACTTGCGATATGTGATGAACATTTTCCATCATTGATTTCGTCGACAAGATCAACCACTGTCGCAATAATGCATCACACCAACATGTGACTTCATCGCCTCTTGAATGATATGCGATAACACAACCAGACTTCAAATAGAATGAAACCATTCCTATAACCTTTTTGGGTCCACTCTACCTAAGCCTTATCACTCGATATCCACCGTCGATCTTACCTTCAATCTAATGGTTGATGTCTTCCCGCGATCAACAGACTTTCTTGGTGATCCTACGCCAAAGATCAAAACCCATTTGATCTGACAGTCCACAATGATAGCGCAGAGACCACTTGCACGATGCTTAACCGCCTTACATAGCCGATAAGGTTTATACAACCTTAATGTATAAATGTTCAACTAGCACGCGGATTATCAAGCTCTCAACTCCTTCGCTTTCATTCGTTGATATGATTGAGCCAACGAATCCTGTGCTCCCCTGTTACATTCATTTGTTTCTTACCATGTAACAACCCATTCGACCTTCTCCTTGTGTATTCACTTCCGCCTTATCGTTTTCACTAGTTTTGATTCCGATCTTCAACTCTGTTATTTCACTCCTTCGCACCGTCGCTGGAATATTGAAGGATCTCTCCAATACTGATTGTGTGTAAGCTCGATACACTCTTCTCTATTACCGCGTCTCTGATTTTGTACACCTGCAGCATAAGTTACGTAGAATTACTCTAGTCACACACAAAATATAATTCAGTTACACAGTACACATTATACAAACTTTGAATCGAGTAATTTGTATTAACAAACAAACATTTACATAGGAATTCCTTCCTTGGCTTGATATTCTATATCAGTGGGATTTTCTTCTCTTCCCATAGGCGTAACTGACTCTTTGACTCACTAAGTACTCTCTAACTACTTAGTCTTTATGCCTTGTAGGCTTACATTTATACAAAAGGTTCTGTTGAACTAATTCTTGTTCAGATCCTTAACCTGTTGAACTAAATCCTAAATGTCCTCTAAGTCCACTTTTGACTCCTACTTATCCCTAAGAATCTCCTCTAGCTCCTCGAATCATGAAACCACTTTCTAGTCCAAGACTTGAAATTGATTTCTAACTCTCTCGTCATCATTAATCACCCATGTTCTCCTACATTCAAGAGCATTTACAAATATCCTCAAAATATCTAACTAATTCCTATTCTAATCACTTAAAACATTAATAATTACATACATAGGAATCAAACTTCTTTGAAAACACAAGACCCCTAAGTTAACTAGACTATGATGAAATTGTTGATCTGAATGCTCCTGCATCAAAAGGCTTGCTTGGAGAGCCTCTTTTTGTGCCTATGACAATTTTACCCCTTAGCACTCTTCACCTTCATTGCCAAATAATTACTAATGATGACCATGCTCTAAATAAAAGCAATTAAATTTCAAATAACTTCAAGGACCTTCATCATCCTAGAGGTAAAGCTGACTTCCCTCGTATGCATTCTCTTCATCAATGTCATGTGGTGTTGACATTATCACCCACATCCCAAGTTATTAAACACTCTATTTTCACCCCATTGGGGTCTCTTTTTTACGTGTAATTAAATTGATTAATTTTAAAAAATATATACAAAATATCATGTGAAAAAGTGTCATTTAAAATGAGTTATGGTAGCCATGACATTGGTCCATGATATTATAATGAATCCTATTTGTATAGTAGGAACTTTCATGGAAAAATGGAGGTGAATCTCCATAGTTGAGAATTTAGTTACATGTTTTAATTTCTTTTAATTAATTCTTTTTATAAGTAATATTAATAACAATAATTTTTAAATTAAATTTATGATTTAGTTAACTTTTATGTTTTTTTAATCTTACTAATGTGAAACGTATTATAAAATAAGTGTTTTGATATTTATTAGAAATTGATTCCTATCAACTATATAATTTATATAGCTACAATTTATTTATTTAAATTTTATTTCATATTTTTTAAATTTAAAATATGTGAATTTTTAATAGTTCAATAATACCTAATTTAATTTATATAATTTATACTCTAGTTATGTAATTCTATACAATTTCTTTCATAATTGTTAAATTCACTAAATCATTAAAATTCCCATTAAATTTAATTTCATATTTACACTGTAAGGGCGTTCTCCTCTAAAATTAGCTCCCCCAGTGGCTTTTCTATCCTAATCCTCATCCTGAAATCTATGGTTAGACGATTAAGCAATGGTGTGACGTCCAATTTAATTATAAAACATTAGAAAATATTCTAATGTAAAATTAGTTAATTAAAAATTTATTTAATTTTGGTTAGGTGTGAATACCTTCTTTGCTGCAGGAGGAAGGTCGTGTTTCATGCAACACACTTACTCTTCCATTTGTATTTATGCAAGGTAACTATTTATTCCGCAAGGGTATTGAAATTACCATCAATTTGATTTTTGAAGTTGGGGTTTTAATACTTTCATGGAGTTGCCTTACTTCTGAGATTTTACAATGGGTTTCTCCGTATGAGGGTTTAAGCAACTTTCCCATTTTAACTGATTTGGAGTCTTCTCATTGCTTACCTAGTTCTACCACTACACAGATGGTTTTCGTTTAGACAATGGATCAAGTAAATTCCTTCTATTTATCAGTTAGTTAAAGGGAAGTATGGCCTGTTTAGAATTTCCATCTCAAAATTAACTCTATATAGACCTGCATATTGACTTTCTATCTATATAATTTACTACCAGGTATATATATATTATGGAGGTCTCATTCTCTTTTATTGGTGGCTTCCAACCGTTCGCGAATGACTCATGCTTCGACATTAACGTCGACTCCCTGGCCCCTTTTTCCAGGTTGGTACACTACCTTCCATTAGATCTTGAGTTTTTAACTTTACTTTAGGGTTTGACCCTTTATTAAACTATTGTGGATTTAAGGGTTTCAGTATTGAGTTTTGTATTAATTTTGACCTTCTAAGTCACACAACTCTTCCTTGCTCAGCTCGATGTTTGGTCACATCGACCCAAAGGATTTTGGGACAACCCAGGCCAGAAATGAGTGTTTAAGAGATTGCACTTATCAATAGGAAATAAGTTATTTTCAGCATATATACTGGATTTTGTAAAGTTACGCACAGTAAAATGTATTCCCTTTAACTTTACTATGAGAAATTCTCTCGAGTTATTGTGTTTGCTTGAAATTTTTCAACTTTTTTTGTTACAAATACAGAAGCTGGTAAAAGGCTCACAAAATTTTACACAAGGTTGTATGCCTCTAGTTTTTCCTCATGATTGGTGATTCTTTTTTTCCTCATGATTGGTGATTCTTTCTATATGAACAGAAATTAAAACTTAACAATATTTTTTATTCTTTATTTCAAAAGAGATTTGTTGCATATATCATGTATTCTATTATTTTGTAAAATTACAAAATACACTACTATTTTGAGAACTTGTAGACTCCGAGTTAGTAGTTATTGACCCATTGTAGAAATATTAGTTACTGGGGAATATCTATTTTGAGAACTTGTAGACTCACAACATGAGTTAGTAGTTATTGATGCATTGTAGAAATATTAGTTACTGGGTCATATTACCCGGTTAATCAAAATGTAATTATGGTTGCTATTAATTTTTATTTGTTGTGAACATAAGTGTTTTTGTTATAATTCTTGTATTGCACAAATTTATAATCAATTAGTATTTATAATATTCATGTTAAATGTAGCCATGCTATAAATTTGATTTGTTTTGGGTTTTGACATGTACATATCTCAACTATTTTGAAAATTACAGTTAATATAATTTATCACTTGAATATTCTCATTAATTTTCACTATGAAATAGGGATTTTTAGGGTAGGTAAGAATGTGAACTCTCTCAAATGATTTGAAACTTACAATGCATTTGTTCTCTTCTTTATGTTTAATTAGATGTG
The DNA here is from genome assembly GCA_031772625.1 of Pinus tabuliformis. NCBI lineage: Eukaryota > Viridiplantae > Streptophyta > Pinopsida > Pinales > Pinaceae > Pinus > Pinus tabuliformis. The sequence continues at coordinate 829,021,676 of CM062808.1, forward strand.
GATGTTATTTGATTTATGTTTAATTACATGTGGAATGGTGTGTAGGGTATCCAATTCCTCCACCGGTACATACTTCCTCCTTGTTATTGTTAAGGTGATAAGAACACCCAATTCCTTTCTCACTTGTCTTACGCTTCCATTTATATTTTTGCGACATTGGTAACTGTTTATTCGACAAAGGTATTGGAATTACCATCAGTTTGAATTTTGAAGTTGGGGTTTTAATACAGTCATGGGGTTTCTTTACCTCTCAATTCTGGCAATGGGTTTCTCTCTATGAGGGTTTAAGCAACTTTCCCATTTTAATTGGTTTGGAGTTGTCTCGTTTCTTACCTACTTCTACCACTACACAGTTGAGTTGTCTCATTTATTACCTGCTTCTCCCAGTACACAGTTGATTTTTGTTTGGTCACATCGAACCCAAAGGATTTTGCGATAACCCAGGCCAACCCAAGGCAGAAAGGAGTGTTTAAGAGATTTTCATTTATCACTATGAAATAAGTTATTCTTAGCATATATACTATATTTTGTAAAGTTACGCACGATAAAATGGAGTCCCTTCAACTTTACTATGAGAAATTCTCTCCAGTTATTGTGTTTTCTTGAAATTTCTCATTTTATTTGGTTACAATTCCACACGAAGGTAAAAGGCTCACAATATTTTACTCAAGGTTGTATGCTTATGAGTTTTTCGTCATGATTTGTGATTCTGTCTATATGAGCAAAAATTGAAACTTAATGATATTGTTTATTCTTTATTTCAAAAGAGATTTTTTTACATATATCATGTATTCTATCATTCTGTAAAATTACAGAATACACTATTATTTTGAGAACCTGTAAACTAGGGACATGAGTTAGCAGTTGTGGACCCATTTTAGAAATATTAGTTATTTTCAGTACATTTAATAAAGATGTAAATTCCCAGTACAATTAAGATTATCGTTGCTATTAAGTTTTGTTTGTTATGAACATAAGTGTTTTTGTTATAATTTCAGTATTGCGCAACTTTATAATTAATTAATATTTACAGTATTCACCTTAAATATAGTCATACTCTAAATTTGATTTCTTTTGAGTTCTTGAGCTGCCCTCTTGGTAAAATTGTTTCACTCTTGGTGAATTACAGTTAATATAATTTATCACGTGAACCTTCCTCACTCGCCTTACTCTTCCATTTGTATTTCTGAAACAATGGTAACTGTGTATTCGAGGGGTATTGGAATTACCATCAATTTCATTTTTGAAGTTGCAGTTTTAATACTTTCATGGGGTTGCCTTACCTCTGAGATCTGGCAATGGGTTTCTCTTTGTGAGGGTTTAAGCAACTTTCCCTGGCAACGGGTTTCTATTGGTCAGGGTTTAAGCAACTTTTCCATTTTAACCGGTTTGGAGTATTCTTATTGCTTACTTGGTTCTACCACTTGGAGTATTGTCATTGCTTACCTTGTTCTACCACTACACAGCTAGTTTCTGTTTGGTAACATCAACCCTAAGGATTTTGCGACAGCCCAGGCTAGAAAGGAGTGTTTAAGAGATTTCACTTATCACCATGAAATAAGTTATTCTCAACATATATACTAGATTTTGTAAAGTTAAGCATAGTAAGATATATTCACTTAACTTTACTATGAGAAATTCTCTCCAATTATTGTGTTTAAGAGATTTCACTTATCACCATGAAATAAGTTATTCTCAACATATATACTAGATTTTGTAAAGTTAAGCATAGTAAGATATATTCACCTTAACTTTACTATGAGAAATTCTCTCCAATTATTGTTGTGTTTTCTTAAAATTGCTCAGTTTTTTTATACAATTCCACAAGAGGGTGAAAGGCTCACAATATTTTACTCAAAGTTGTATGCTTGTGAGTTTTTCCTCATGATTACAGAAGACACTACTATTTTGAGAATTTGTAAACTCCCAACATGAGATACTCATTGTTGTAGTTATTGGGTGAGATTCCCCTATATAATTAATCAAAATGTAAATTCCCAGTCCAATTGAGATTATGGTTGCTATTAAGTTTTGTTTGTTTTGAACATAAGTGTTTTTGTTATAATTTTGGTATTGCACAAATTTATAATCAATTAGTATTTACAGTGTATTCTAGCCATGCTCTAAATTTGATTTGGTTTTGGTTCTTGAGTTGCCCTCTTGGAGAATTGTTTCACTCTAGGTGAATTGTTCACTGCCGACTATAATTATGTTTATTGACATGTACATATCTCAATTATTTTGAGAATTACAGTTAATATAATTTATCACTTGAATATTCTCATTAATTTTCACTATGAATTAGGGATTTTTAGGATGGGTAGGAATGTGATTCTCTTAGATGATTTGAAACTTACATTGCTTCTGTTCTCTTCTTTATGTTTGATTACATGTGGAATGGTGTGTGGGGTATCCAATTCCTCCATGTTTTGTTAGTATTTAAACTTCGTTTTTGCTTATAGGCCTAAACCTATAATTACATAGTTTGTCAGCATGCAAGAAAGATATAGCCCGCATCCATCACATTGTCAGAATGTTTGCAAAATATTAGATAACAAAAGAAAGTTCTCCATTTCAAACTTCAATACTTTTCTCTACTTCAATTGAAATACTTAAAGGAAAATATCAAACACAAGGAGCATGTTGTAAGGATACTTTTACCCGAGGACAAACTTATAGGTTTGAAATTCTCCCAGTGGGCGACCAACGCTTCTCCGAGATCCTTTTCTATTAGTGTACCCAAGATATTCCGATATTGTAAAGGGAGCTAATTCTTTCAAAAGAAACCCACATTCTTCTGCTTGTTTCACCAGCTCCCATTTTTTATATGGGTCACTTTCTTTGTGAGTAACATGAATTTCTCGATTTATGCTAGGAATAGTCCTTGCATTCATGAAAAACATCTTCAACAGGTAAAGGTGGTTTTTGCCAAGTATAGCAAAACAGATTTCAGCTACTGTAGTCTATAACATTTCTGATTTTGATTGTGCGATATGCTCCAATTCACAGAGTTTAAAAAAAGTACCTTACAGAAGCGAAATAGGATAGGAAAATATAAGGGCCAATAAACTTACTTGATAACTGTCTTAGTAGATTCCCGTCCACTGCGTGCGGAAAATTGAAGATAATTCTAGGAACCTCATTTTTCTTATGATATCAATTGCCCTTCAATCTCCATTGCTCCTCCACCATTTCTATTAGATTTATAGTCATCCTGCGTAACAATACTCATGGTTGCTTTAATACCCAGTTTTCTTGTTGAGGAAAGGGTGAAACTCATACTACGTCTGCCATGGCTGGACCTTGAATGCCTCTGAGACATCCAGTTCTCCATCCTTTAAGATTCCCATAGCTGAGAAGCCAATAAAAATGGAGTTCTCGCGTATGCATTTGAACAAGTGAGTGTAGATGTAGACTGGCACGATGAAGTGAATAATAATACAAAGGTTGAGCTTACCATTGGCTGGATAATGTTAAACACCCGACACATTTCTCAAAGTGATGAGCCCATATTGGAGACATCCAAAATCTGTAGAAATTTTAGATATATGTGAACCCCCATATTCAAACAGATTTTTGTTTTAGACTACATTTAATATTTATAAGAATGTTGTATTTTCATGATGACTCAATTGGGTGGGTTTACGTTAGGCTGTTGAGAAGCGGAGACGTTATATCCCTTAGGCGTCATCCCACGTGTGATATGTTGTATCCCACATGTCACATGTGATATGTTGCATCTTGATAGGTTGATTTTTTTGGGATAGAAAAAACTAATTGTTTTTAATGAATAGAAAAAAGTTTATATATAATCGAAAATATTCCCCAGGGTTTGTTTACATCCATGTTTTGGATTACTTGAATCCAACAAAAAGGTCTAGGGTAAATGAGAATAGTTTGTTTATGTTATGGAAATATTGATTGAGTAAAAAAAAAAAAAATATAGAATAGAAAATGTGCAAATAGATGTTTCGAGATCATGTCACATAAACTATATGATGTATATGTACTTAGAGTATGATGTATATATACCCAAAGTCTCTCTTCTTATTCTTAAAAAAGTAGAGTAAAATATGCTTCATGGTTATTGGAGTAGCCCTTTTAAAGTAGAGTAAAATATGCTTCATGGTTATTGGAGTAGCCTTTTTTTTGGATGGCTCAGTGCCAACAGTGTTCTGCTCACTATATATGTGGGAAAAATTCAAATCCATAAATTCCTCTTGAATCTCATTGATACACTACATCCAGTTTATGAGCTTGCTGGGTTTGAAAGTAGTACAATCCGAAATCCAATCTATGGCCACCTTTAAATCTCAGAATACCACCAATTTTTCAATGGAGAACCATCTTGCATATAACATAACTCCCCAAACAGTGATGACCTCTACACGAATGTTAGTACCATGACCACAATTCCACATAAAATGATGATAAAATTCAGGATGGATGACAATATATACCCTTCACCCAGAGTTTCCACTATTGGACACCCCATCAAAAGAGTCGATAGGGAACGTGTCCCATATGTTAGATGAGTTGAATTTGTCTCTTATGACTTTTATTTGTCATAGGGCCATACTCATTGAAGAAACTTGCAATGGAACAACAACATTGTCAAAGATAGATTCCAGCTTGATGACTCAAAAATGCTATTATCCATTGTATTGTGAATTAAGGTCATATGAGATTACTTTCCTATGAAATTTTTGATTTAAATCATTTACTTATAAAGGTTCCAGAATCTTAATAAAGAGCATTTGCATAAATTCTTTAGAGTGAAGTGTTGTGCATTACCTTCACTTTGAACATATCCTGGTTGGAATCTCCAACATAACATATGATAAAAAAGAAACAAAAAAATAACTACATAAAATGTTGACATCTTTCTTCTATGCTATTATTTCTTATATCATTGCCTTAGGGCGTTTAGTTTACAACATGTGATGCAACTAAATTTGAAATATCTAAATTTGTATTCCTACAATAATACATAACTGTATTTAATTACCTAAAATGCAATTTCTTTTGTAAAGGTCGGCTTTGTCTCATTATTTATATAATATAATAATTATATTATTGAACACTATCTACAACTGTCCTAGTTTTTAATAATAACAGTCTAGTGTATAGCATTAAAACTAAAATCAATGACTGTAGCTTTGTCTTCAAAGCCTTACTCTCCGTTTTACAAAAATAAGTTTCATGGCTACGTGGTAGGAAATGCTCACTTGATTGCTTTATATTTTAATTAATTTTCCTTCTTTCTTTTCAAGTCTAAAAGCTCTATCGTCATCCCATCAATGCAATGTAGTGGATTCATAACTCTGGAGTCTATCCTACACCCTCACAACTCTACCATCTATGCTACAGCCTCATTGCCTTTTAAAGCCAAGACCATTCCATCAACAAGTGAGTTGCGAGGCTTTCACAAAAGATTTAGTCCTTCCATTGGTAACTGGTGGTTTAGCGTGACCAGTAGTTTAGCTAATCTCCGTGTTGTACAATATACTAAATACCGCCAAGGAGAGGTATATTAGTTTAATTGAAATTTAAATAAATATAAAAATTACCAAAATTTGATGAATATTCACGTATATATTTTCTCATGGTGCTTGTAGTAAGCTGTACTTTAATTTTAATTGCATATATTAGGGATAAAATTCACCGAGGAGAAAGATTGACGTATCTCTAGTGAAGCGTATTTGAGGCAGTAAGGCAGTTGAGGTGGGACACTTTCAACTTTGAAATGGGTGACATGCAGAGAGCCATCCTTGCGACCTCTCCTATTTCTCCAGTAAGATGTATCCGTCTCTACGTTAGTGGCAACCTTCAGTGTCACTTCTTATTATTCTCTTCTTGTCATTGATAAACTAATGAGAGCAACAATAACCCGAACCTTCCCTATCAGATTTAAGGCCCGGCTTTTTCCCACGGGAATCAACATTTTTAATCAGAAAAGAGATGACATCCGATCCAAATGAAGAATAATGCTCGTCAACTTATATCATCATTATATACTATAAGATCAATATTGTGTAGAAATCAGTTTAGAATTATCCAACTTTCCATCTATCATGCCAGAGGGATTAAATTTAGTGATGTGTAAATTTTAAATTAAATTGTATTTTATTGAAATAAATGTGTTAGTGTAAGAAATGGAGGTAGATATTGATATAGATGGAAAGGAGAAAGAAAGAGAAAAAATTTCTTGCATTAGATGCATGAATTTCAAAGTAGATGTTGATTTCTAATCTTATATGTTTACTTGCACTAGATGCATCTATTTCAATGAAATACAATTTAATTTAATTTAAAATTTATTCTGTTTGGAAAGTTGGAATAATTCTTACAATAGTATATAGGTAACATTAGTTTGTTGGTTGTCAGGTTTTTTTGAGAGATTTACTCAACAATCAATTTCTTGGTTCAGAAGTTTTTGGATCTCATAAGCACTATTTATGTGGCATGTATTTAGTTGTTTTGATTGAATAAACAATAGTTTTTGGAGTAATCTCTATACAATGTCCTTTTTGGAAAATCCAATATGAAGTTGATTTGTTAGAATTCACCACTTTATAGACAACAATAGAGCAGAGAGGTTGATATTAAAAAAAAAAAACAATGGTTAGTTTAGTTGTTATGGACTTCAGTTCTTCATAGTGGGTAAAAGGATGGTATAGCAGAAAATGGAAATTAGTTTTTGTAGTCATGGCTTTTCTTAGTTTTAGTTATTTTTCTTGTCGGTGAATATAGGAATATAATTAAATTAGTGGTTCTCGATGTTCTTCAGTGTTGAGAGAATGTGTAGCTAATTTGATTGTGTGAGTTTGTTATACACGGATGGGTCTTGTTGTGCTTGGGGATTCAAGAGCATTAGTTATAGCCTATTTTTATGAGATCCATGTGTGTGAGACATGTCAAGTTGTATGGTCAAAGTTGGAACACATTCAATACCCAGAAAACTATTCTAGAAAATTGTCAGATATAGTGAGCTATGTCATCTAACAGACTGGAGCTTGTCCTAGGATGGTTCATTACTTGGCAACTTTTCCTGACATTACTTGGCTACTTTTTCCTAATAGTTACAGTGAACTATGTAATTTGGTAGAATAAAGTATGTCAACATTCTTGATCATACAATTTTATCAAATATGATCAAAGGCGATTATGTTTTAAATGCATTTCAAGTGACAGCTTGAAGATGAGGTGGTGAAGAAAGAACTGTGTTTATAAAATTCCAAAGTAAATGTGAGTGTTGATGAATATCCATCAAACATATGTGACTATATAATTTATCTTGTAATAATCTTTGTAATGATGTATAATAAGCTTTAAAAAGAAACTTGAAATAATACTTATAATAATATAGAGAAAACATTAGTCTATTTATTGTTAGTTTTTTTTTTTTCTTAAATTTATAACGAGTAATTTCTAAATTTGAAAATGTTAAATCATACTAATTATAATTATGTGACATGTAGGTGAGTGTTGTAATCAAAGAAACTAATAATTTTGTAAGTAATCTGCTCTTCCCATTTCTTTTTAACTATTTGATCGCCTTGTAAATGTGACACCAACATCTGCTCGTAACATAATATGACACTCATTACTACAAGATGGAAAATTGTTTCTAATCAATCCTATTATTATTAAAATCCTAATTTTATTTAAAGTATCCTATCAATTTCAATTGAATATATGTCATCGACAGCACACCCTTGATAATATGACACTCATGACTACAAGATGGAAAATTGTTTCTAATAAATCATAATATTATTAAAAGTAAGCTATCATCTCTACTGAATATATGTCATCTGTAATCCATAAATAACCTAATGATCATTACTTTTGCATCAAGAACCTGTAATCGGAAGGATAAAAGGAATTGAACAGAACAATTTTGAGGTGGATACATATTTTAATCAAATTATTTTATGAGGAAAGAAATTAGAGAGCGGTTACTGATACCAATTTAAGAATATTCATCAGCGCATTAAAGTTAACCATAGTTCATGTAATTAAAAAGTATTTGAACTTAATATTAATAATTAATATTAATTTTATATATACACACTGAGAAAGAATATTTAAAGAGATTGTTAATGTTAGAAGTTCACATAAACAAACAACTTTCCCGTTGGAAGCAGAATTGTAGATAACCAAACAAGAATCGCGTTGGAGTCACCCTTAACGAGCTATATATAAACTTATAAGCTTAGACAAACAGAGAACAATTCAAACAAATACTGGGAACGTTCAATTTGGCTTCCTTTACTGGAAACGTTCAATTTGGCTTCCTTTAAGGTATCCATGACTATAAATATTCACGTGTAACGTAGAAAAACCGTAGATATTGCATGCAGAGCCACTTATCAGCATGTAGTTTCAGTAGCACTAAAAAGGTGACGTCGAAATAAATCTGACAGATTTGCACTGAATGTTATTTGAGATAAATTTGAGAAAAGCTCAATAGGAATTCGACTAGGAATTAGTCAGAAATCAGCGCTGTTTGAGGACTACATAGGTTTTTGGTGTTGGTAACTAGATGCCTAATATCTTTTCGAAATGAATAGACACCATAGCATACAACTAAATTAATTTAACCATAACGAGATTTCCATTCTATGTATTCCTTAGAGTTCGCCATTGCTTTGTTTGTCAAAAACGACATAATCTGCCACTGATGGAATATGACTAAGAAAACGTCAAAGCCTTGTCATTATTATAGAGAATAGATAATTCAAATGTGTCCATCATACCTCTGTATATAAATATATCCTTCAGCATTTACTTAAAGACATACACAAAGGACTACTCTTAAATACATCATGCAGCTAGATATCCCTAAATTATTCTAAGAAACAGCACAACTGAAGATATTGTTCATGTTAGACTTCTACCTAAACTAAACAAGTGTCTCGTTGAAACACACTTACTTGAGTGTAGATAGAGAAGAGAAATTGAGCCTTTTGGCCTGCACCTGAAAATAGATGACCTGTTTGAGCTCTTCTTCCTTGAACGTCTAGATAGCCTTTCTTCCAAAATTCTCAGTCATTTTTTGTGGTTGCTTAGATTTGATCTAGGAGTTTCCCACTGTATCGAATAAGAATGGGAACCCTATACCGCAGTGAGAGTAGAATCAGGGTCTCGGCAAGATTTTCAGCCATTGTTGGTGGGCTTGTAGAGATTTTATTGAAGATTTGTGCGCTCTGTAAGATTTTCTTTCAGAGAAGGATGAGAACCCTAATGCACAGTAAGAGAAGAGTCAATGCCATAGTTCCATATTCAACATGAGCACTGGCGATGGTTTTGAAGCATAAGCATCACCTCAGTTGCAAGGCATTAAACGCATGAAGGCAGTGGTAAAAGGGAAAGGACTGTCTCAGGAACAAGCTTGAAGCATTCTAGAATAAAGGCATTGCAAATATTGTCCCTCGTTGAGCTTCCTGCACTCCATCGGCAAGGGCTACTGTAAAAAAATTCCGAATAACAAACAGTCCACTGTCTATCTGCTCATTCTTAATACAAGCGTCGGGGAATCTAAAATCAAAACCGTTTGCGCTGCCAGAGTCATAGCCACCTGGGAGTTCCCGCTCGTCACCTCACTGAAGTAAACAGTTGGAAGACTGCACGGGGGAGTCAGGGTATAAACTTTCTGGGCAATCTTGTCCATTACGTAAATTTTCTTATGACAGGTTACTTTTCAAAAAAATTCCACATTTCCATCATTTTAGTATTATATATATTTTTCATCTAACAAACAATATATATATAAAATTGGAATATAATAATAAAATTTATTTTAAATTATTTGAAAATTATTAATAAAAATAAATAAATTTAAAATAAAATTCATCTGCAAATGTTTTTTTCTCTTTTGGTTATAACTTTTCACTGCAGCTTCATATTTAGAAAGCGCTTACATACAAGGAATTTAATTTATTCATATCTATTCAATTAAAAAAATATATTGAAAATAATTTTATAAAGTTTTTTTGGTTGAACATTTTAACAGTTTTATATTTACTAACTATTTCTGTATAAAGAATCTAATTCATTAATATCTATTTTAATTTGAATATATCAATTTCTTTGAAACAAAACTAAAACAATTTAACGGAATATGATTTTATTAATAAAAATATAAATCAGATAAAAAATATAAATAGTAAAAAAATCATTTTTAATAAAATTATACCTTTAATATTTAATATTAAACCAATGCATATAAACATAATCTGTATAAAGTTTTCCCAAACTATTATACAAAATTTGAATATGTTTCGATTGAATATTCAAATAATACTAATCAATAAGATTGATATTGCATAAATACTAATCCAATAGGATTGATATTGCATAATCATGACTCAACAATCCAAATTACATCAACAAAGCACACTAAACTATATGATAGACATTGGGATTTATAACTTTTTATGAAAAAGCTTCCGCATGTAATTAAATACATAAATGTCAAAACTCTATATCATTTTTATTAAAACTACTTGTTATATTATAACTGCTATTCCCCATAGGTTCAGAAAAAAAACTAATTGTTATTTTATGAAAAATCAATATTGATGAAAATCATCTATTTAAATTCTTTCTTGGGTTAAAATTCATTAAACTATATTACACTTTCGCTTTCCAATTTTCAAATTTAAAATGATTGTTTATGTAATATTTAAAAGTAAACTACCCACGGGATTTTGGATTGACGGTGAATGGGTGCACTGTTAAGACACTCCTTGCGATAGATCACTGGTTCAATTCCCTGTGGGTACTTAGTTTAGTCTTAACCTAGAAAAAAAAATATTTAAAAGTAAACTATTCTCATAAATGTATTATTATTTTTTATTTAAAAAGAAGTCGACATATACATGGATGAGTAAGTTTTAAATATCCCTGTCAGCTTTAATATCTAAAAAAATCAAGTATTATTAATGACCTGTAGATTTGAAAATGCAACTAAATGGCAATTAAATAAAAAAAGCATTAAATATAGCCATTGGAAAGAGGCATTAAAAGACGTGAACATAAAGTCAAATCACAGGTGGCAGAGATGCCGAGCATTGGATTCTTCAAATTATTATAACTGTAAAATATTTTTTTATAACATTGGTTATTTAGAAGCGGTAAAGTGTTTTTCTAGACAATGTACTAAAAATCTAACGTCATAAAAATAAATGGTTGAACTATTGAGCTCATTCATATTGAAATGAGTTGCAGCTTTGTCTGGTGATGAAGTCATCGTGTAACATGCCTTTACAAAGGTTAAATGGCATTACAAATGAGTTGGCCATTCATAAAAGAGAGATGTAATTCCCGCTTCCATACACTGACAAGCTTTAATTTCTCAATCGGTGGAGTTTCGATTTAACTTGTTTGCAGCGAGTTACATTTAATGTGATTGATGGTATTATAGTAATAAACGAATGCTGAATGGACACAAACTGGGAGATGAAGAGTCAAGAGATCGGATTTAGTGATAGCTTTTTAATGGTAGGCGCAGCGCGAATAACCCAGTTTTGGTTGATATGGAATATGTTATATCTCTCCACGGAATGAACTGAAATAGTTATGAGCCGTAGAAGATTTCTTACTCCTTGATATGATATTTTATGTTAATTTGAGCCGTAGAAGATTTCTTACTAGTTCATATTTTATGTTAGTTTGAGATAGGAGTAGTTTTTAATTGGGATTTTTTTGAAAAGTTGTCTGATTTATTTTTTTATCTACTTTGTCTAGAATCTGGAAAAGATTGTTTCGTTGGATTCTAGCCATAAATACACACAAAAACTTCAAAAAGTCTCACTTAAACACTACTCAACCTCCAAAAAGTCACAGTTAAAAGACTAATCCTTTGAGCTATAAATATAATAAGAATATTTTCTTTTATTTTTTTAATTTAAGTTTTGTATTATTAAGAAATTGTTTAACATGTAAAAATAGTTATTGCTATTTGTTTAAGTAAATAGTAGCAATAAAATTTTTGGTATAATATATTCTCTAATGTTTAAAAGAAAAATGTTATGATAGTATAATATATATCTATCTATTTTCTTGTCAACATAAAGAATATTTTTCTTGTCTCCATTATTAGGTTTGCTACTCATAAACATCACAAAAATATAGTGAGAACTTATTTGTTTAGATAAAGAGTCCACTTGAATGGTAGTTGGATGGCCCTCCTCATCTATTGTCAACATTCCTCATTTGTTGAAGTAAGGAATTCCATATCAACAATTTTCTTTGCGAAGGAGGATACTCTTCTCATGAGATTTTTGGTCTATCTTTGAAGCTCGTCAATACATAGTAGAATATCTAGAACAGACTCTTGGCACTCTACCAAGACCCTTCCCATTATGGTCTTAAGTTGCTAAAGATGGTTTTCGTGTATTTGTTGTTTTGGTTGTAGAGCTTTTAATACCTAGAATCTATCCAGACACCTCAGCCTCCACATTAGCATTAGTGATAAACCTATGCTCTAGCCTATCTTCACGTGTAGCCTCTTGTATCTCATCTCTAACTGTTGGAGGAACAAATGGGACATAAATGGCATCCAACCATTCTTTGGCATGTTGATACATAGAGGTGGAGGGGATAAAGTATCATCTCTTCTACTGTACGGGTGGCAAACTGTCCATGTCGAGACATGATTAGGCATGTGAGAGAGAGTATGAGGCAATGATAGTATAAGAGTATCACAACAGAAAAAATGTTGGGTATAAATAGAATAATGGAGAGACCAAGAGATTCAAGCCTCAAAAAAGGGGAGCCATCATAATTAAACTAAGGAGAGTTGAAATTTGAAAGATTAACTAATGGGTGGGAGACAAGTCATAATACAAACAGACTCAAATGCAAATTCGACATGTGACAAGATGAGTCCAAACCAAATTACCATAGATTCATAGAGGGAGAAGCTAAGAATATCCAACACTCAAAGGGAAATTCCAAGCCTAGACTTGAAAAATAGAAATAACAGTAGGAATAAATGTCTAAGACCTAAGAAACAAAGTTGAGACCACTATGTTTAGACAAGTAAATAGAGAAATAAATCTCATGAGCAAGAGAAAATAATGGATTATGGACCTGCTTTCCAATGCTATAGCTTGAAACCATTCATATTTTGCATTCGAAGATATACTCACAATTTGTATGCTTTAAGAAGAGACAATCTCCCAAAGATGAGAATTGTTGAGCATAATTACTCCTAGATAATTCAGTCTGAGCTATGTGCTTCAATGGAAGCTCAAACTCATAGAGCATAACAACATATTTCCCTTTGAAAGAAGCACACAAATAGAGAGAAAGAGAGAATAGTTACTAAGTGAAACCAAATGCAAATAATTATGCTTTTGAAATCAACCCATTCACTAAAATAAACATCTCTACCAAACCAATGAACCATAATCCAGTTTAGATTCTCACATATCTTTGTCCTCATGCACAACTTAACTCATATTATTCCCACACCTTGACATACAAAACCCTTGCCATCGATTACTGCGAGGGAGATACAACATGGAATAAGTCTTCTCTTCACACACAACCAATCATCCATAATCCACTTGAAATGCTTGTATATCTTTGTCCTTAGGTGCAACCATGGCCTATACCATTCCCATGCCTTTCCATGAAGGAGATAGAACGTCAACTTAGTCTTCTCTTTATTACCAATCATAGCCACCAACTTACGTCAAATGTAACTCGAGATAAACTACACTATGTCCTTTCATAATTTCAAAAAATCACTCTGTGGTAACAACCTTGTGGTGACATCCTTGTGAAGTATGCCCTTTGACATATACCTCCCACATGCCATGTCCTCTATCATCTTTTGTCTATTTATTTCCCACATTAAGACTCACCATTGGGATAGTAAGAATACGGGGGATTTGGACCAATAACCTATAGTAAGGATTGTCTTAACAATGCAATTATTCAGTAGAAATCCAAAATAGTGTGTGCAAAAATATTGTTTTTCACAGGGTCAATTATAGCGAAAATATTGTTGTTCCCATACTAAATAATTTTTAGTACTATTATAAAATATGAAATTTCTCAGAAAGTTGAAATCTAATCTCAATTTTTGTTATAAATTTATTTATTGTGTAATCTATGTGTAAACTATAGTGGATGTGAACATGGTGGATGTGAACATAGTGTTTATTGCTCAAGTAAAACGATCCTGAATGGGATTGAAATGCCTATTAGTGTTAAATTATTTTAAAACTAGTGTAGTAATATAAATTAAACAACTAAGAAATGTTGATAGGAATCAAAATAATTATTCCATAATACATTCCATGTTGCTAAAATTTAAAAACAAAAATCTGAAAAATAAATTAAATTATAACTTTATTTTAAATCATTATCATTATTATTAGTTACAGAAAGAATTAATATATGAATTAAACATATATACATTTAATAAGACACGTAGAAAAATTCTTAACTATGGAGATTCATTCTACTTTGATTATTAATCTATAAATATGCTTTGATAAAATAAAATGAACCAATAATGTCACATGGCCTAAAAATCATCACTCATATTCATATGACACATGTTCATATAACATTTTTTTATTAATCAATTTAACTAAAAGGGTAAAAATAACTTTTGAGTTAAATCTCAACCTCTAATAATACTAAGAACATTTAATGATATTCATAGAAGATAAATCCCTACTATCTATTTAGTAATTATTTATAACTAAATTAAAATTGATAAAGAAATCATTTTATTGTAAATATTTTTATAAAATAGTAATTTTGATTATGTCAAAAGTAATTATTGAATGATGAATACTTTCACATACCAAAACAAAATTCTCCTAACGAAAATAATGATTTAAAAATAATTTCTCTAACTAACATCAAAAAATGAAGAAAAATTCATTTTCCAAACCTAAGAAAAATTCATTTTCCAAAACATACTAATGATCATCTCTTTATCCAGTGGGATTATTCAACTGTGATCTAATCTTTTCCAACAACAAGATTTAGCTTTAATGATGGTTATTGTTGTTTTCGCAACATATTTTTTCAGAAAGAAAAAAACATTAATATTTCCATTAATATGAAAGTACCAGTACATATATATATGGAGCTAATATGGATTGTATGTTCTCATGGAGTTACTTATCATAGTTATTACATCATCAAAAAGCATTAAACACTACTAATAAGGATTCAAAATTCGTTGCATTGAGATAGTAAGGATAAAGTTCTAATAGACAAAACCTACTATGTATGGTCTAATCTTAACCTATACAGTTCCATGAGGAGCATAAAAGATTATCAAGTCGACTACATGCAACAAAAAAGGCAAATTTCTGCAAAATATAAGACTTTAGCCTATAAATTATCCAATTTGTAGTGAGCCTTCTTCCTCAACCACTCCATCATTGAGGATTTTGTAATAGAAAGAACCCATCTCTGCACTAATGCCCCTTTTTGACAAGGAATGTGAACATAATTTAACTCTCAGAAAATATGTTTGATGAAGGTACTAGATAAATATACCTTTATCTTTTCAATACGGTCCATCGAGTTCATTATATTTGGAACATAAATATTTTCCTTACCATTCAAAAAATCTATAATGACTTTTACATCACCTAGGATATTTTTATGTGCCATTTTCATCCTCTTTGCAAATAGTATTCATCCCCATTGTTCAATAACCTCTTCATGACTGTTGGTTCCGTTTCCTCCGGTCCAATAAACATTAATTTGTTGCTTTCAGTTCAATAAAAAAATGCAACACATCCACACTTATTATGCTCCGTTACCCCATCAAAAAGACCAATAGGGTATACCATATTTATGTGTCTCGCCAGGTTCCTTCAGGTCTGGAATATCACACCTTCTAGCCATATTTGCTGAAATGGGCACAAATTCATGACCCAACCTTACCTATCTCGAGAGGATGAACTTCAAAACTCATTTCGTTACGAGCTCACCATAATCCCTATATCTTGAACCAAGGGAGGGATTTATAGGTCTAGTTTTTGTGCATCCACCAAGTGAGGCAATTTACAATACAAGGGAAGCATATATTATGTTGTCACCTGAGAGACTATGTAACCCCATATCATATAGCAAAAGCATGCAGAGATTAAAAAATAGACGAGTAGCATTCTCCTATGCCCCCCTTGCATAATAAATGCCAACTTGGAACATACATACCATATTTGATGATATTTTCAACTGTGAGGATATAATTCTTCCATGCTAGCCATCTAAAAAGAATCAACTCTGTTGGAATGTTCCAGTGCCATACGTTAGCATACTAACTTTTAGTTTCCTCAAGGTGTAAATCATGATATATAAAGGAGTATGTCTCAGCTACAATCAAATTGTCATTCTTTAGGTTACCATTCTAGCATAGCCTATCCTCTCGGTTATAAAAAGAAATACCTACCATATTGAGGTTAAGGGTATATCTTTCCCAATTATCTTCCCATGAATCCCAAAGCCCAATATCCTCCATATATTTCCATGTAAGAGTGAATTTCCTTGTTGACATATCCACAATGACGTGTGATAATAGGAAGAAACCAAGAGCATGTGTGGAGTTTAAAATATCCTATGATAAGTAGTGACTACTCATACCCTGAATAGGCCCAATGTCTATTAGTATATGATTTCCTATAGAAAAGGATCATCTCAAAATTTTAATAATCCAGGAGTTGATTTTGAGGAAACCCTTCCATCAGTATGACCCCTTCGAAGGCCTATTAAAACTAGATCAAAACCATTGGGAAATCGACATACTCTTCATATATTTACCTTTTATGATGTTTTTTCATATGCCCTCACCTGTTAAAGCTCACCAAGGGTTCTTAATAAGTAAACCCCAACAAAAAATTTTGATATCATTAAGCCCCAAGCTCCCATGTTATTTATCACATCAGATTTCATCCAACTACACCAACTGGAATTTTTTGTTTCCACTATTACCCATTCAAAATAATTTGGCCATGTCAGATTTGATATTGTTGATAACACTACAAGGTAGCATAAACAAAAGCATCCAACAAACAAAAATATGCTTCAAAACAAATTGAATGAGGAGATACTGACAACCTAATGAGATCCATCGATGCATCTAGTGCATAAGCTGATTCTTGAATTTATCCAAGATCCATAAATAATATATTATCCTTTAATTGTTCGGTTTCATCTTCATACCAAAATATGTGGAGTCGTCCAATGGGTATCTATTAACACTAAATAGATTAGCAATGCTCGCGACTGCATCATCACTTTAAGAGGCCTTAATCAACACATATTTGTTGGTATTCACAATTAACATGGTTGATTTTCCATAGCTAGAGATGTTATAGAATAATGTGGCCCACTATGGCTTACATGCATGACTAAAGACTAATACATTATCCACAAACATGAGGTGGGAGACAGGGGTCCTTTGAATGATCTATAAACCATGAAAATGTTCATTTTCATGTGCCTCCCAGATCTTCCTTCTTAGACCATCAATCACTAAGATGAATAATAATGGAAAGAAGGAACAGTCCTATCTAAGCCCTCCCTATGGCTGGAAGAGAGTTGATGGAAAACCATTGATGAGTACAACATATTTGACCAAAGAAACACAAGCCATGATGCAATCAACCATGCTTTTCCTTAGATATTGGACAAGACCATGTGTAGATATTTCCAATATACACAGTCGTAGCTTTTATGAAGGTCCAGTTTGAGAATAAATGTTTCTTTATTGTGGGCCTTTAGAGTGAATACATTCTTGGGAAATGGAAATTTCCTCATGTATTTTTCGATTTCGAAGAAATCCAAATTTCTTGTTTGTAATGAAGTTACATAGCTTCTCTTTAATTTTGAGAGAAATAATGTTCAATATAAATTTGTATGTGATTATACATAAAAAGATAGGAAAAAAATCCCTTAAAGTATTAAGATCATAGTACTTTGTGATAATAGCCATAAAGGTTGATTTAATTTTCAATCCACACTACAAACCC
The DNA here is from genome assembly GCA_031772625.1 of Pinus tabuliformis. NCBI lineage: Eukaryota > Viridiplantae > Streptophyta > Pinopsida > Pinales > Pinaceae > Pinus > Pinus tabuliformis. Next base: position 829,039,696 of record CM062808.1, read on the forward strand.
TTATTGATTCCTCCACCATACATAGAATATCCATACCCATAACATCTAGAAAATGGAGAAATATTTCAACCATTAATCCATTAGGACCAGGGCATCTGTCTCTAGAGAAGGATTTCATAGCATTAGTGATTTCCTCTATGGAGATTGGCTTGTCAATCTCAAGTTTATCTTGTTATGAGAACATAGTAGGATAGAGTTCAATGAATTGAAGTTGGTTCTCAATGTTCACATAGGTCTTTCCATAAAAATCCCCTCCAAGTATTCGATTGCTTCCTTATGAATATTCCCAGTATCGAACACGAGATACCTAGATTCTAATTCTCTTTTCCAAATAGTGTTTATAATGTGATTGTGAGAGGAAAATTTCTAGAAAAATTTAGTGCTCTTGTCGCTGCTCGAAATCTGTATAACACGACTTTTTAAATGCCATGTCAGTTTTCCTTTTTCGAATTACAACTTCTTTAAGGATGCAACCAGATCATTTTTTGGACATACAGGATCTAAGAGACTATGGATATAATTCATCTCCTTTTTAGTATCCATTAATTTTTTTTTAAACAAAGTTTTGTGTGTCTCTTGTAATTCCTAACAATCTTCTTCAAAACCCACAATTTCTCCATTATTAAGTGCATAGACGAGTGGCCTTGTATGTGTTTAAAACACCTCCAATATTCATGAACAAGCTAACAAAATTCCATATCCTCCAACCAAGTCTTATTTAATTTGAAAATGAGTTTTGTCCATAGTTTTTCGACCTTCTACTGAGGTATGATAGGTGCGTGATCATATAATATTTCTTGTGAGACCAATGATCATGCATGGTCAAAGGATTCCACTATATTCTCGTGTAACATGAATATGTCCAATCTATTGACAATATACTTCAACTCCACCGACTCATTGTTCTAGGTAGGGGAAAGGGCCTCTAGTTTAGTGTCCACTAAATGATTATCATATAAAAGGTCCAGAAAAGAAAGTTCAAAAGGACATAACTCATGTGAATATATTTTTTTCTTAATTAATCAATTTAATTACAAGGGTAAAAATGAGATATCCACTTTTAAAATAAAGTTCAATGTTTGATTTGTGACTACTACTAAAATATATTTTATAATATTATGTAAATCATTAAATACCTACCATCCACCTACTAATTTTGGATAATTAAATTGAAATTCTCTAAACCCAATTTTAAAATAACACAAAAATAAAGAAATGTAAAATTAAGACATAATAAATATAATTATATTGATACGCATATCTTTTATTGAACTCTTAGCTTAATACTTACTATAATTACAAATCTTGGTTTTGCAGTTAAAAATCAATGATGTGCATATATCTGTATTTTCTCCTCCAAATCAATAGAATTTTTTTTTATTAATAAATTCTTTGTATTTCTAAATCTATATTTATTTTTTACATTTACCTCACATAATTATAGCTTTATTGTATACTTTATTGATAGATATAAATGAAAGTTAATGGGAAATAAAATAGAAGTAAGTACTTATGTAATGTCCCTCAAGTTTTATTTAAAAAAATAGATTATGACACGTAAATGGGTGGTAGACATTGCGATAAATATTGGAGACAAATTAATTTTAGTAATAATAAATAAATATATATATACAAGTTTATTAGAGACATTAATGAGTATGGATTGTGATTTTATAGAAGGTATTCCATTTGAATGATGACAAATTGTGAAATACAGATGCCAAGACCAAGAACTTGGATTCCCTAAAAAGGATATTCGGATGACGGACATAGAGAATAGTTTAAGGTATACCTAGCACAAAGGGTATATGACCTAATGTTGGAACAAGTGCTAGGAGATAAATAACTGATAGTGGAAGGTTTTCTGGATGCTATGACAATAGGAGGGGTCAAGCTTAGTGTATAATTATATGAGGAAAAAGGGAAGGAATCTCAAGTTGTGGGAGCATAAGAAGATGTGTTAGATTAAGGTTGTATCAATATATTCTACCATCTATTATTAAAAGTGAAATTTGAACAACTAAAACATATAGGCATAAGAAATTTTCTTATATAAAATCATACCCTAGGCTTGTGGGACTCTCGGTAAAGGAGTTTGGCTTATCGATAGACTACATATGGATGGGACATCCCTCATCAATATGTATCACCCATCCGATCGCATGTTCTTCTAATCCTTAATGCACATGTTTTAGAATTAGGTGTTAATTCATTATTATCGATGTTCACGTAAAAATACCTGGGATTCTGTACTAATTCATTAAGTAATGTTTCATATAATATAGTTAGAATATACTATTAAAAATGTTATTCGTTTTGGATAAAGACTAAACAACTTGCATGTTTGATTACGAAAATTATTAAATTTGAAGATTTTTATTTCATCTAAAATTTCATATTGATGTCGATGTCTATTATTCCCAGGGTTAATAGTAAGGAAAGAGTCGAAAGTCCTAATAAAATGTCAAATTGTTGACCTATTAATTTTGAAAGTAATGTTATCAATTTGGTAGAGGAGGAGGGCCAAAACAATGTATGCATCGTTGGGAAAATGATTTACCTCTTATTATACCATAGGGAATGCATAAGCAGCTTAAGGGTGTGTGTGTTAGGAAGAAAAATCTCATTATACAGACAAAACAAGATCTCCCTAGACTTGGAAACTAAGCCTAGAAAGAAACAGATAGATAAGTGAAAACAATCCATAATTTATGACTCGATCATATATGTAAGAAGATGCAAAGATGGATATTGTTCCAAAAAATGATCGTTGATGACCCTCATTGTTTTCCTTTGTATATTCGAGCTTTTCTTCCTTGATCCTCTAAGAGGAGACCTACAAAGGAAAAACCAAATAGGAGATCAAACCATAACATATATCAAATATTCAATCATAAACCATGAAAGAGATGTTGGAGCCTAATAATAAACATTATAATGCCTGCATATGGGAGAGAAACAAATATTTGTATCAATGATAAAGAGTAAGAGATTTACAACATAGTGACTTTATGTTGGAGTCTCTTCGCAATGAACCTCAATCCAATCCTTTGAAATGAAAATACCTCCAAATCAAATTCGAGTAGCATTTATGTAAGTTCAAAGATCTGAAATGGTAACCCAACTCTCCTTGAAGGCATTATACTTATAGGAAGGAGTATAAGTTGAGAGATCCATGAAGGGAGGAAAGACACCCATAATGAGTGGGATGGATACACTATAGGAGGAAGTAGACCTAGGATATGGGGAGCTTGAGCTCAATCTCAACCAATTTCAATTAGATGCGAACCACGAGGTTTTTATAAAAGGAAGCTTCATTTACTTTTTATTTTTACTCACATAACAAGATCATCATAGTTGTAATAAAGGTAAACTACAAATACATCACGGGTCATTAGTTATTTAAGGTGTGACCATCACAGGTTGTGAACTGAGGACCCAAGATGATCTCCAAAATTAGCAATTTTTAAGTATTTAATGCAAGATTATTATACTTGATGACAAGTACTTATTCCATATTTTACAGGGATTTATGACCATAGTTCATAAGGTCATACAAGGCCCAGATTTGACATCATTTACGTAAGTGAAACAAATTGATGTGCAACGGGGAGTGGTCTATCAAAAAATCTATAACCCTCAAAATATCCCCTTCCACACTCACCAAGAATAATATCCTAGAATCATAGCATGACATTAAGGGAGAAGATAAGAGACCATTTTTGTAATGTTCTCTTACACACTTTAGGAAATGATTTGTAGACTAATAGTCATCTTAGTGGAAACCTTCAGCCATGCAGTAACAACGTGGGTATCATAATATCAAAACCCCTTTGTGCCAGTCCCATACTAGTTCTCCTCCTCTTTTTCCCTATCTCTCCCTTGAAATAACGAGAAAAAATAAGTGAGTTACTTTTACCTACAATGAATTAAAGAAACAATGTGACTAGAGAAGAGATAAGTAAACCCAACACAAGGTGAGTTATTAGATTAACTGACAAATATGGAAGGGAGTAAGGGTCAAAAACCATAGCTCTGGATAGACTAACATGTATAACCCTAATATAAGAAACAAAGGAATTGATCATAAAAAAAAACATGTGATACAACCTATAGGAATTCGAGATCCTGAGTAACCCCAGGTACATACAGTAATGTGAAATTCAGAATCCACAAACCCAAACATTGCCTCGAAAAGGTGGCAAGGGAAAAAATGGAGAGTTATTAATCTCCCCAAACAAAAAATACCTACAATTTTCACCCAGAATTCAAGTAATCATGGAGAAGGACAATGGGTGTAATGCAAAAACAAATTAGGACCAAGATTTGTCTACATGCCAAACTACCCATTTTTGCTACTAATAATCCCTATTGGGAAAAGACAAGAACTTAAAATGAGAAACCAAAAATTCCAAAGTAAAGGTACGAATAGAGTTTGTATACATTTGACATCAAAAGTTTCATGCATATAGAGCAGAATAATTAGAATTCAATAATATATAATTGTAGAATCACATAAACATTTCATATCAGAAGTTTCATAAATTTAGAGCACAATAAATAAAAGTCCATAACACAAAATGGTGGAATCACGAGGCGATGGGATAGTACCCTTACCCTATCTACCCAAAAGAACTCAGAAAAGAGAACCCATAAATTAAATAACCAAATATAAATGTTAAATCGACAATTTATCTCCATTAACGCCTAAGTGGAATATCTCAATTAATTTTACAAATACCATGAACAGGGGTCCTAGAATTTTAACCCTCTCCTGGATATCACAACAATGAAATTATGGTGAACTTCCAATAATCATTTAAAACAAAGAGCTAGAAAAGAATCGATAAGAAAAAAATACAAACTAGAACCATGTAAGGATACGAGCAAGAAAATGGAGTAGGTTGCCTCTCATCATTCTTTCGAGGGAGAAGAATGTGATGAAATGGGTTGGTCCATAAGATATATTACCTCCTCATCTTGATCTAAAACTCTCTAGACTCCCCACCTCCAAATGGTAACCCTCTTGTCTGACCACACCATGTAGAAATCAATGTCTTGGAAAAGAAGTAATCAGAATGAAAATTAATTCAACAGATAAAAATGGTAGATCTTACCCATATCGCCTACCATCTCCCTCAAACCCTCGCTACAATGTAGATTATTATTTTAATAAATAAGCGACAATCCATATAAAGAAAATCAATACAATATGGGTAAACATCAATAATGACACTTTAAGGTAAAGACTATAGGAAGGGGAGGGAAAGAACAAAAAAACAAGAAATCGGAGAAAAAAATTGCAAAAAACCAATTTTAGAGTGAAATACACAAAGCCAAGGAAAAAAAGACATAATAAAAATGAACCAAAATTCTGAATGGAATGTGTCTAAACCTCAATCCTGGATGTGCTGCCAAGCAAATCAATCCATAGTGCAAATTTCCACTACCCCAGTCAAAGCCTCATATCAGCTTGGTTAGGCTTGATAACAAGCCACCATTACACCCATGGTAAACCCTACATCAGGGAAAAAGGAGGTTCCATTAGTTTTCCCATCCAAATATCCACAAAAATATGAGCATGTGATGAGGTATGAGGTAAGGAGGATTAAAATACCCAAGCGATATGTCAAAAAAATTTAGTGATCTTGAAACATGATTAATCCATGTAGAGCAGGGTTAATCTATAACTTTTTATTGACATGGCTTATGAGCCACCAAGTGGCTTCATGGTTTATGTGGCCTATCCACCACCACAAGGGGATGAGAGTCAATCCCAATAGATAGGGACTTAGAAATTAACATGTGCAAGCAAGTTAAGAACTGTATTCAAAACCAAAAAATGTTCTTATGCTTGTGGTTATGAGCATTTGCATAGTTTATGAGCCTTTGACTATGGACCACATCAGACTTAGATATTTAAGAATAATAAAAAAGAGGGAGGGAAACGATATTTTTATAAAGAAAAGAAAATAAGGGGTATTTATACAGTATTATAAGGCTACTAGATAGATGTCACAAAGGGTATCATATCGCAGGTTTACAACACTCAGACCTACATGGGCATGAAATGAACAAAGAAAACACACTAGAAAAAAGAATCAGAATAACTAATAATGTTTGACTACCACTCTTACAAGTTAAATAACTGAGAAGAGAGAATGAGATATTCCACATGGAAGTCATGAAGGAAGTGAACATCATCAAGTTAAAGAAATAGGGCAAGTGATATATGTTGAATTACCAAATTCTAGGCATCAAGATATCCGAGATATGTATCTAGTCCTATTAGAAACTATGAAGAACACGCAATGAAAAGTAGAAAACTACAAAACTAATAATGAGTTCATGCTAAGGGTGTAACTAGAGCAACAAAAAATGCAAGAAGAACAACAAGGGATAAATGCAACATTGAGTTGTAAATAATACTGAGAGGGTGGGTGAATCAGTATTTATAATTAAACAATTTTTTTTTCATTTCCCAATCAGATTTATATATGCTACTTCAATGAAGTGAACTTGCATGTGCATGCAACTATGATTAAAGAAACCAGCGTATACCCAGAGAACTTATGATTTAGTAAATTCATTATGTGTTGATCTTTAATCAATTCATCAGTATTTTATTCTACAATAACTATGTGCTGTAATAACATAATAAACCATCACACATAATAAACACACATGAACACCAATATTTAAGGTGGAAACCCAATGCGAGAGAAAAACCACCTGATGTTGTCTTCTATGTCTTATTTTTAATATAGAGAAAATCTATTTACAATCGTGTATTGGTGCAGACTCATATCAGTACGCAGGCACCCACCTGCAAAAGGATACAACCTTATCTCATTCTCTAGCTTCTACTAAAAGAGAGCTACAACCCCCTAGCTCTTGTATAAGCCGATATGTTTACTAGTATGTAGGCGTCATCCTACAAAAGGCCACAACCTTCTCTCTTCCTCCGGGGACCATGTTTCATAAATTTTCAGATTGGATGCTCCTAGTACATAGCAACACAATATGAAGGCCTCATTTCATCAAATCTTCACACTCGACCCATCAAAAAATTTGAAGCTCAAACTCTATAATAATAATTGCATCAACCAACAATCTGTCATCTGAGCAGTCAGATCACTATCACTAGAACACTGTGTTGAACCAAGAAACCTGCATCATCATTCAAAATCGGCTACAACCTCAAAAATCATACATCAGAATCTATTCACTACTTTAATGAACCCAACCTGCATGTATGTGCTACTTCCTTTAACAAAACCTATGTATACCTCCAAAAATTGTGAATCATAAAAAATTCTAAATCAATTATGTACCAACCAGTAATATTTTCAACATCTACTTTCAAATTACAGAGATATAGATAGTCAGCAGTAAAGATCACCTTTCTTACTTAATCAATCAATCAATCGGACTCAATACCCTTATGCATTTAGTTCTACTTTCAAATCTAAGAGGAAATAATTGGCAGACAATAGCGAACTAGTATCACTGATTAGATACACCAGTAATTTTTGAATAACAGGATTTTCTTTCATATATGCTACTTGGAAGTTCCGAACCAGCGTGTATATGCACCTCCACCAACGCGAACCAACGTATATATATATATATATATATATATATATATATATATATATATATATATATATATATATATATATATATATAGATATGAAAATACTAACTTACAACTTTGTTGTTATTCTAGATCTCAGACATACACAGATCATGAAATTTGAAGAATAAAACATGTGTAAGCAATCAAATCTATCCAAACCAATATTAGACCATTCAATGATAAGTCATTTCAGGTATCGCGATCCTAATCAACATTGAATTCAAGATGCACGCAATATTTCAGATTATATCATAATCATATCCCATGCAATATAAAATGTACTTCAGATAGAAGTATTCCTGAGGAACCCTTTCACTTGCACACTTGGCCCTTTCATCTTCTCCCCTTATATAGTTTTTGGCCTTTCTCAATACCTTAGACCAAAACAACATTTATAACCTATGGTATTCTTGGACGGGATCAAATAGTCATTACTCTGCTCAATATTATGGGCTAATACTATGGTATTGACCCTTGGTATTCTTTAATCTTCAATTTCCTTGATTTTCCAACCCATACGTGCTTCTCTTCTTGTGAAAGTGGGTGCATACATATACACACTTTTTGTTCTATGAACCTGCGTGTATACGCTACTTTGACAAGGTGAACCTGCATATATAGCTTAAACTATATTAAAAAACCATTTTCCTTCAACTTCTTGATTTTGATCAATAGACCTTTGTTCCAACTTCCTGTTCTTTTGTACCAATGCCCTGTTACCTCTGAATTGACCTGTGGGTGAGTTGCCATCAAGGAAAACACCTGTATCATAATGCCAACAATCTCCTCCTTTGGACTTGATGGCAACCATATTGGTGTTGATTACTTCAAGATGTAGAACTTGTTTGAGATATCAAGCAACACCAAAATACTCTCCCCCTTTGACATGAAGGGAAAAGGGTGGACCAATATATGCTCTCCCTTTGAGATACACTATGATGTCCATGCTCCCCCTGAGTACATGAAAAGTCTGCAGAGATATTTTTCCAAAAGAATAACATGAATCTATAACTCCACCATGTGACCTTCCTATCACCAATGGCTCATACATACATCAATCACCAAACCAAGTGGGGATACACCAAATTTGACTCATCCACCCAACCAAGTGTGGATACCAATTGTTTATACATGACTGAAATATAGAAATTATTACATCATCCTTCCCATGCATAGTGGGGATACAATTACATCATATGTCCAATAGGACTCATTCAAAAAATAGACTACGACAGAAGGAGACATATTGCACCCTAGATTCTTACATGACCTAACCAACAATGGATATGAATATTTGAAGTGATAGCTGAAATCAGCAACCATAATGTCAACAATGTAGATGTTTTTGAAGGCTAATTCTCACCCTAAACCTGTGCTACATGTGCATTGTCAACAAATCATTCAGCAGGGCATCTTCACCAGTCAGATAAAAATCAATGAACAAAGCACATCAGTAGATAGTAACCATCAATATTAGACTGAGCACCCATGTCAAAGTCTGGCACACTATTTTTCTATTAGAAAAACATATATGCTCCCGCAGCCACAGAAACTCGCGTGTATACATGACTATCCATCATGAAACCTGTGTATAGGAACCTTCTTCTAAAAACTTGATTTTAACAGTAGGATGATGTAGAAATTACTCCTAGTTTTTGTCAGAGATATTCAAATGTTTCTCTGGGAAGCGGTTTGGTAAATATATTAGCAATCGATCAACATACTCCAATTTAACATTTTTTTCAAGCACTTGTTCTCGTACAAAATGGTACTTAATGGGTATGTGCTTGGTCTTGCAGTGCATGACTGAATTTTTCAAAATATTGATGGCACTTGTATTATCACATAGAATGGAGATGAGTCTTGAACATGTGATTTGAATTCCTTACAATGTTTTCATCATCAAGAGTATTTGTGCGCAACAAGATGTAGCAGCGACATATTTCACTTCAATTGTAGATAAGGAAATCAAACTTTGTTTCTTGATGAACCAAGATACTAACCATGATCCCATATAGAATTCACCTCCAGTGGTGCTTTTACAATCATCAGCATTTCTTGCCCAATCTGCATCTGTATATGCATGAATAGTAAGATTTGTATCTTTAGGATACCATAGACCAAAGTCTTGAGTTCCTTGAAGATATTTTAATATTATTTTTACAGCCTAAAGATGCGATTCATTTGGATTTTCTTGGAACCTTCCAATAATTCCTACTGCATTCATGATATCAGTTCTAGTACCTATTAGATAGAGTAGACTTCCAATCATAGATTTGTATGTTGGTTGATTCACTGTAGGTGATTCATCGCTAGAACTAAGACCACGTCCTGTTACCATTGGACTACATACTGGTTTAGAATCTTCCATTATGTACTTCTTTAGAATCTGCTTGAGATATTTAATTTTTGAAAGAAAAGTGCCATCTTTTGTTTGATGTACTTGTATGCCAAGAAAATAAGTAAGTTCACCAAGTAAGGACATTTTGAATTCTTCCTACATAAATGAAGCAAAGTTCTGACTAATAGATTCTTCATTGCTTCGAAATATGATATCGTCAACATAAACACCAATAATTAGTATTTTATCATTCTCAATATTGGTGTATAATTTGTTGTTTGGAGGTCCTTTTGTGAACCCTTTTTGTTGTAGATATTTGTCAAGGTAATAATACCAAGCCCTTGGAGCTTGTTTCAGTCCATAAAGATCCTTTTCAAGCTTGCATACAAGATTTGCATCATTTCATAGAATGAATCCTCCTGGTTATTCAATATAGACTTATTCTTCTAACTCTCCTTTAAGAAATGTAGATTTTACATCCATTTGATACACTTTGAATTTCCGAAAGCTTGAAAGAGCAAGAAACACTCTTATGGATTTGAGTCTGGAAATAGGTGCAAATGTTTCTTCAAAGTCTATACCTTCTTGTTGAGCATACCCTTTATATACACGTCTTGTTTTGTTTCTAATAACCTCTCCATTTTCATTCAATTTATTCTTGAATATCCATGTTTTTCCTATAACATTTTTATCAAGAGGTCTAGGAACTAGTCCCAAGTATCATTCTTTTCAATTTGGTCAAGTTATTCATTCATTACATTAACCCAACATTCAACTTTGCTAGCTTCATTATCGTTATGTGGTTCTATGGAGGATAGTGATGATAGATAACTGGAAGTTCCTACAAGAGTTCTTCTTGTCTCTACTCCAAACCCTTTTTCTCCTAGAATTTGTGATTCTGGATGACTATTTTGAACATACATATATGAAGTCTTTTCCCTGTCAGTTGTATCTTCTTTTGATGCTTCATTGGTTTCTTCCTCTATATCATTCTCATTTGATATGGGAAAGCATTCACCATCTTCCTCATTATCATCATCCTTTGTTTATCTTATCTGTTCTGATTTCTGCATGCTTCATCAATTACTGCATCAATGCATTCAAAAATTTTCCAAAGTATCTTGTTATAAAATTTGTATCCTTTAATTATAGATGAATAACCAAGAACAATTCCTTCATCTTCTCTGGTTTCAAACTTGCCAAGTTTTTCGTCAGTCTTTTTGATGAAACATTTGCTTCCAAAAACTTTAAAGTGTTTTACAGTAGGAGGCTTTCCATACCAAAGTTCATATGGAGTTTGATCACTATTTACCTAAACATTAGATTTGTTGAGAATAGTCATGGTAGTAAATGCAGCTTCATCCCAGAAGGTGGCAGGAGTTCTAGATTCATCAAGCATTGCTTGAGCCATTTTTTTAACTGTTCGGTTCATTCTTTCCATTACGCCATTTTGTTGAGGATTTTTGGCAACAAACAACTACCTTTTTATTCCATGTTGTTCGCAAAAATAAAAAAAAATCATTTGGTATGAATTCTCCCCCTCGATTAGATTTGAGAAATTCAACTTCATCTTTATGCTTTAGTAGACCTATCCAACACATTCTAGAAAAATCATCAATGTATAAAATAAATTATTCTTCTCCACGAGGTGATTTTTTCCTTGTTGGACCACACAAATCAGTATGGATGAGTTAAAGAGGATTACTTGTTCATCCTTCTTTTTCATTGAAATTAACTCTAGTTTTCTTACCAAATTGACATGGTTTGGAAATGGTATTTTCTGGGATGCTGATATCTGGAAGATCATGAACAGCCTTGAGCCTACATGGTTTTCTTATTTGAGAAAATCTTAGATGTCCCAACCTTTTGTGCCATAGCCAATTTTCATCTACTTTTCTTAGATAGCATTGTTTTTGTCCTCCTTTCAATATGTATAGATTACTTAGAGTTCTTGTACCTTTGATTATGGCCTTTCCTGTATGAAGCTCACGAACCACACATCTGTTTGATCGAAACACCACTTCATTTCATTAATCACACATTTGACTGACACTCAACAACTTATGTTTTAAACCATCAACATACATGACATTTCCATCTTTAAACTTTTCATTCAAATAAACAGAACCTTTACCTTTAATGATAGCTGGTCTGTCATTTCCAAAGGAGGCATTCTTTTATTTTTCTAAAGCATTATATGAATGAAGTTTCTCTTTATCACTTGTCATGTGTTTAAAGCATCTGTTGTCAATGTACCATTGATTTTGTTGTCCTTCTACAAATAGAGCTATGCCACATCTTTCTGATTGAAATTCCTTCTTTCTCCATACCTTGGAATTTGATGATGTTTTCTCCTTTCGAGGTGTTAGACAGATTTTTCTCCTGCATTCAGATTCTTCATGACCAAAGTTATTACAAAATGGACATTTACTTTCATCTTCAAGAGGAGAAATTTATTATAAGAAATTTTCTTGATTCTTGTTACACACCTTTGATTTAGTACTTCTCTAGTCATTATAGTTTTGTAAGAAACACATTGAGTAGCCTTATGCCCAAAGTTATGGCATGAAAAGAATTGTCCATTAAAGAAGTTTCTGTGATCACAGAATCTTTTGGTATTGTTTACCTTTTGGTTGATGCTTCTATTGATTTTCATCCTTGGAGTAAATTGAGAATGATTTACCTGATGAGTACTTTGAGGCTTTTGTTGATGATTGACATACTATTCACTGGTCTTTGCTGCATCAAGATAGATTCTGGTGGAGGTAGACGACTTTTGTGATTGGGATGATTCTTCAGTACATCCAAGGATGGTCTTTATAAGAGGAGAACATTGAACCTTGATGATTTCATTTAAATTTTATGATCCTTTAGCAAATCTAAGATTAAGAGATTTTGTCTTCACAAGTTATTTTCTTAGACCCACAACTTAAAATTCTAGTTTTTCATTGTGATTTTCTCTTTCAGTGAGTTTATGTGTCAACGTGTCTATGATTATATTCTTTTCTTCCACACATATTTTGATTTTAGTGATTTCTTCAAGAAAGTATTCCTCTTCTAGGGCATCCAAAAAATCATCATTGTCATAAGCCATGAGTATTTTATAATATTTTTCAGTTTCATCTTCATCTCTATTAGATGATTCATCACTATCTTCATGAGTATAGAAACTTCTTCTATTAAAAACTTGCTTTCTATTTCCTTTTGCATATTCCTTTACTTTTTCATGATTATCTTTATGAGGACATTTTGCAACATAATGGCCAACTCTACCACAAGCAAATCATTTGAATGGTAGCTTACCTCTCAATCTTTCGGAACCTCATTGAAGCTTCTTAACAAAGATTACCTCATCTTCTTCCTATGAAATATATCCTGATTCATTGTGCTCTTCCTTTTATTTTCCCTTTGCTGAAGCTTTGAAAGCAACGTCTCTCATATATGATGGACCTCCTTTCCTCATTTCAAAGGAAGTTAGAATTCCATGAAGTTGAACAACAGTAATAGATTGAAGATCCTTCTTTTCTTCTATGGCAGATAATTTTGCCTCAAATTTAGAAGAAAAAGATCTCAAAATTTTCTCTACTAAAGTAGTCTCCTTTATCTCTTCACCCAGATTCTTCATACAATTAACAATCTCATCTACACATAAAAAGTAACTAGCAATGCTTTCATCACTGTGCATCCTAAGAGTTTCATACTGAATTCTAAGAGTTTGGAGCTTAGCACATTTTACCTGGGATTTTGCTTTGTAACTTTGAATGATTTTGTCCCATATCTCTTCGGCTATCTTGAGCTACATGACTTTGAAGAATTTTGATTTTGCAGACTTCCAAATAAAGTATTGACTACTTTGGCATTGGTTTCATATAACTTCTTACCTGCTGTATCTGTAGGTATTGCTGCTGGAAATTGGTATCCTCATTCCACAATTTCCCAAACATCAGCTCCAAGCAACTGAAGATAGGCTCTGGTTCTAATTTCCAATATACCAAGTTGCTCCCATTGAAGATTGGTGGTCTGATAGATCCCATGCCTTCGTGATTATTCATCTTGAAAAATCTCCCTTCAAGTGATCAAGCTTCTTCTGAATGACTTGCTCCGATACCAATTGTTGGAAATAACACTGAGAAGGGGGGTGAATCAGTATTTACAATTGAATAATTTATTTTTCATTTCCCAATCAGATTTATATACGCTACTTCAGTGAAGTTAACTTGCATGTGCATGCAACTGTGATTAAAGAAACCAGCGCATACCCAGAGAACTTATGATTTAGTTAATTCATCATGTGTTGATCTTTAATCAGTGCAACAATATTTTATTCTACAGTAACTATGTGTAGTAATAACATAATAGACCATCACACATAAGAAACACACAATAACACCAAGATTCAAGGTGGAAACCCAACGCGGGAGAAAAACCACCTGTTGTTGTCATCTTTGTCTTCTTTTTAATATAAATAAAATCTATTTACAATCTTGTATTGGTGCAAACTCATACCAGTACACAGGCACTCACTTGCAAAAGGCTACAACCTTATCTCATTCTCCATCTTATATGGAAGGGAGTTACAACTCCCTAGCTCTTGTACTAACCGACATGTTTACTAGTACGTAGGTGCAAGCCTATAGAAGGCTATGACCTTCTCTCTTCCTCCAGGGACCATGTTTCATAAATTTTCAGACTCGATGCTCTTGGTACACAACAACACAATATGAAGGTCTCGTCTCATCAAGTTTTCACACTAGACCCATTAGAAACTTTGAATCTCAAACTCTATAATAATAATTGCAGCAGCCAACAATCAGTCAATCTGAGGATTCAGATCACTGTCACCAGAACACAGTGCTAAACCTAGAAACCTGCATCATCATTCAGAACTAGCTGCAACCTCAAAAAATCATACATCAGAATGCATACGCTACTTTAATGAACCCAACCTGCATGTATATGCTACTTCCTTTAACAAAACCTTTGTATACCTCCAAAACTTCTGAATCATAAAAACTTCTAAATAAAATCTGTACCAATCAGTAATATTTTGAACATCTAATGTCAAATTACATAGATCTAGACACTCAGTAGTAAATATCACCTTTCTCACTTAATCAATTAATTAATCAGACTCAGTCTCCTTATGCATTCAGTTCTACTTTCAGATCTATGAGGACATCATTCAAAGACAACAGTAAACCAGCAACATTGATCAGATAGATTAGTCATTTCTGAATATAAGGCTCTTCTTTTGTATACGCTACTTGGAAGTTTCAAACCAATGTGTATATGAGCCTTCACCAAGGCGAACCAACATATATATCTAAAAATACTAACTTACAACTTCGTTGCTATTCCAAATTTTAGACATACACACATCATGATATTTGAAGAATAAAACTTGTTTAAGCAATCAGATTTAGCCCAACCAATATCATATCATTCAATGATAAGTCATTTCAGGTCTCATGATCCTAATAAAATTTGAATTCAAGGTGCACAAAATATTTCATATTATATCCTAATCATAGCCCCTGCAACATAAAATGTACTTCAGATAGAAGTATTCCAAAGAAAACATTTTTGTTGCACACCTGACCCTTTGATCTTCTCCTCCTTATATAGTTTTTGGCCTTTCTCAATACCTCAAACCAAAACAACATTTAGAACCTGTGTTATTCTTGAATGGGATCAAATAGTCATTACTCCGCTCAATATTTTGGGCTAATGCGATGGTATTGACCCTTGGTATTCTTTAATCTTGAATTTCCCTGATTTTCCAACCCATACGCGCTTTTCTTCTTGTGAAAGTGCATGCATACGTATAGGTATTTTTATTCTGTCAACCTACATGTATACGATACTTTGACAAGGTGAACGTGCGTATACATCTTAAACTCTCTTAAAACATCATTTTCGTTCAACTTCTTGATTCTGATCAGTAGACCTTTGTTCCAACTTCTTGTTCTTCTGTACCAATGCCCTGTTACGTATGAATTGACCTATGGGTGAGTTTCCATCAAGGACACCACCTGTATCATAATGCTAACACATTGTTGGAAAGCCGTAATGATTATGGAAATGAATCTTCAAATCAAAGTGATAGAATTAATATTGGCACTGAATCATCATCAAACAATCAACATAATGGACAAGCCTTTTTGAAAAAAATAATAAGGTAAGAAGAGTTATAAGGGGAATTTATGAAACTGAGGCCACTAGTTTTTAAAGGAGATTTCAAATAAAAGTCATAATTGTCATTGATAAATATGATAAAGCGTTTCCAAGTTTATTGGTATTCCAACAACCGAAAATCTAGGTTGGATACTTACAAGTTAAATTGTGAAGCCATTATTTGGTGGCAGAATACCAAAAATGCTAACAAAATCAAGGAAAAGAAGATGATATGGGAATATTTTAAGGAGGTGTTTAAGAAAGAATATTTACCTGAAAGATACTTTAATGATAAATCCAAGGACTTTCATGATTTGAAACTCGGAAGCATGAATATAGATGACTTCACCAGAAAATTCTTAAGACTACTGAGATACATACCCTATCTTTGGGAGAAAATGGAAAAGTACAAAGATACTTGAGCTATTTACCCTCATAATACTCGAATTGAATCGAATCCAAAAATCTAAAAATAATGGATGTATTTATTAAAAAATTGAGATTTTACCATCAACAATTTAGTCAGAAGATAAAGAAATGCAAACCATGGTTTGCTAACAAAATGGAGAGATCATATTTCAAGGGAAAGGGTTTCAAATTCCCATCATTTCACATTAGGACCAACAATTTCCAAGGGAATAATTAGAGTATAGATGTCAGTATCCCGTTAAAACATATTCCAAAGTCCACACAGTCAAATGATTCAGGAATGGGAAGGGAAGCTTTGTTAGGGAACCCCTAAAATGTTGCGAGTGTGGAGAAACACATCTCGCCCAAAATTGCCCGCATAGAAAAGCGGATGATAGATCAACCATACACCATATCCAAGAGGAATCCATAGCTAATTATGTAGCTCTAGATATTCCCAAGATCAACATGACCTTAGACTATATATAGGTGGAACATCAACCCTCAATGGTTGAAATAGGCCATAAGATAAATACTAAACTTGTAACCACCCCTCCCACATTTACCCAATTTCACCGTCCTACCAGGGTAAACATTAGTGGAAGAGATACTATGACATGAGTTAGCCTCCTAGGTCCCACTAAGGAAGTGGGGCCTACTACTGACGACAAACTAACATCTCACAACATCCTATAGGACAAGAGGACACTCAAAGGATATGAACCATCCTTCTCTACCTTGGGCCCTAAATTGTATAGAAGAAAAGGCCTCCAACAGCATGCACAAGCTTATGCATGTTGTTGCAACCAATTTTATCTAGTTAGGAGCATGCGATCCCCAGATCTGAGTATAAATTCTAGGTCAACCTCCAAACTACTGCCCAGAAATCAATGAGACCTTCCAGAATGATAAATAGAATCAAGACAAAACCATTCATGCCAAACTTGATCAAAGACCTAACCTAACCGGGCCTAACCATAACAATCATTTTGTCAAGCATATTGAGAACATGAAATCTTTAGGTCATGAATGCATATATGAACATAAGGGTCTGATAATTGTTTGATAATCATCAAGAAGGTATAATTCCTTCGCATGATATTTTCAATCACATTTGTTAGTCCATGCATTCATCAACTAATCAAAACATGTCAAGATCCATAACTACAACCTGTTATGAAACCAAGCTTATAACCAACATATAACTAGAATAATAACCATGATACAATAGCCATCAAATCCACATAATAACAAGTACAATTACTCATGAAATATAATAGGAAAATAACTCTTATTAACATATGAAAATGAAAACCAAGTCAGGGACTTCCACGTAACACTTGACTATAGATTGAGTTGAACCAAATATTTTTTTAGCCAATCACCCCCATGCCATATTCCAATCATGAATGTCAAACTCAAGAGAAAAACAACTTTGGCTTCCTGAATATTAAACCACAAATACCCTCACACTTCCATGATCCAACCAAAATGTGTCAATAGTGTAAGAAATTATGAATATACATATCAAAAATCTTACTGCAATCACTGGTTTATCATCTCCTACTTGCATTCAATAAGTTATTTAATTCATAAATATGATGAAAAACACTACTGCAGACTACACTAACATACAGATCATAAACTGAAACAAATATGAGACAAACACACAAGGGACACCATTGTTTTTGGCTAATATGTCCCCGGAAAAACCCAATAAGAGAAAACCGATGCACCAAATCTGAGGGTTTTTTATTATTATCTAGTAGTTTTGAATACAACTCTAGATGCTCTCTTGGAAATCTAGTTATAGAGATAAACTATACTAGTAGAAACCTAAGTGTGATTACCTCAGTTCACCTGACAAAATCCCTCTAATTCAATAACTCAACTAACTATCCTTGGCTACAACTGCACTGCCCTTTGCAGTAGCTGTGTGGCCCTATGTGGAGCACTTCTAAGACTCTGTGTCAGCCCTATACTTCCTCTTACTACCTCCTTGAGCTTTGAAGTTAGCCTTCTTGGCTGATCCTACTGCTCCCCAGCTGAACTTAGACTTTTGCAGGGGGGTAACTCTTCCCCTTTCTTGGCACTGTGTCAAGCAATGTGTGGGCCCTCTTGGCCCAACATCAGCCTCCCTTGGTCTACACTACCTCTTATGGCATATCTTTGCCTCTCTCTACTAAGTATTCAATGTCCTGAAGAAGATCCTCCAACCCCAAGTATCCCTACCCTTCTGCTACAACTCAGATCACCTGTTTCATTTTCTCAACAAACCTCGCCCTGCAAAAATTGAATTGAATGATCAATATGGTGTGTGTCTCCAACTGACCCTTAAGCCTCCACTTGTACCTTTCCTATTGATGAATCAATGACCGAGATTAAGTCACTAATCAAAATATAAGATTAAAACAGACTTGATCCTCATATCTTAGAAGCTTCTCACCCATATTTTCGTTAATACCCATTAATATTTTTATTTTCCTAAGATTAGACATAGGAACCACATTAAAAATATTAATTATTTTATTAACTCACAATCCAGGTTGAATTTCGCCAAACGATTTCTGAGTCTTCCAGATCTTATGTATTCTAGCCCCTCCAAAAAAGTTTGGAGCTAGAGCACTTACGATGCTACCCAAAATAAATAGTCCCTCTTAGCGAGGAATGTGCTCTAGCAATACTTCCAACTAGAAGAATCACACTGATCCATGGTATCGGTCCTCTATGTTGCTGATGCTTGGCCTGCTACCCTTCCTCCACTACACTGTTGCATTTTGTACTACTGCCCATGACACTACCACTGTCACTATTGCATCTGTACTGCAACTCCTTCTCAAAGTGCTGCATAATGTTGCCCATAGCACTACCACTACTAACTACTGCACTGCAACTTAGTTGCTGAGAAGTAGGCAGTTGAAAAGGCACCCAGAATTTGATATGCTAGTATGTCTAGATGCCTCATGATGTTGAAGCTACCTCTATTGCTAATCTATGTTGACCCTCTATTGATAATGTGTTGCTGCAATCTGCTATGTGCCTCCCGCACTGCTACAAACTCCACTATGCTACTTCAAACTCTGGCACTCTAGCTCTGTCACTATTGCTCCACCATCCCTCACACCAACTTACTCTCTTCATTTTGTTACTATCATTAAGTGTTGTCATAAACGTATAGTATCCAATAGTTTGGGCACTTCAAGGATCCTTCCCCTGCGTAGTCCTCCCAACTACAGCTCAATATCGTTGCGCCTCTTATCCAAAGGTGCATGAGCACTCATGGCATAATCGTCATCATCATCCTCCTTGTCATCTTTCACTGGAGTAGCCTTGGAGTCAAACTTCTCTTCCTTGTGCTTCTTTTGAGGGCACTGAGTGGCAAAATGTCCTAGTTCCACACATATGAAGCAACTGACTTTCATTATGTCTTTCTTTGTCCTCTTCTTCTCCCGTGGTTATCCCGCTGATGCAAGATCTACATCCTCCTCTTCCTCCTTATTGGCAATGACTCCTTTACCGCTACTTCCTGCCTTGGTTAACTACCTAATCTCTTCTTGTCTAATAGTTATACACATCTCCTCCCAGCTGGGGAGAGAAGCCCTGCCCAAGTTTCTCTGTACAAAGGTATCCTAGTCTTCAGTGACTACATTCAACGTAGTCCTGACCATGAACTTAGGATCTGGTGTAGACCCCACAGAAGTCAACTGATCTCGAATCCCTTGAAACCTAAGAGGGAAGGGATCGATTTCTTCTCCCTTTTTCTTTTGATACTATCTCAAATAGTTCTTGAGCAACATCTTGCTTTGGATGTAAGTTCCCTCACACAAGGTGGTCAAGGCCTCCCACATTTCCCTTGTTGTTTCCTTTTCAGCTTGGGATCACAAGATCGTTGACCCCGTCCAATATCATGCACTTCACCTTCACTTGAGTCTCCTCGTATTTCTTGAGAGAATCAGCATCAACTGGTATAACCACCTATTTCAATGCATAATCCTTGATGGGATTCTTGTCCAATATTGCTAGGATCCTCGCCTTCCAGATGAAAAAGTTGGATCCTCCTTCCAATTTATCTTGATCCCTTAGTCCATTGACTGTTGTCTCTGATCAAACAAGTGTAGAACTAGTTCTCTTCTCTCTCTCTTACTGTTTCCCCAGCAAGACTTGGATCTAGATTTCTTTGGCTCCCTCTGAGTCCTGATTTTCTTCACAAGAATCCTCTCGCCAAATGTCGAATCACTCCTCTCCAATCCTTCTTTGATGATACTCAGTAACCCTGATCTAGGTTTCTTTAGCAAGAAATCTGCTAAGGTAGTGACTCCCTCTACCTCGGCTTTTTCAGCCCAGACACTGTTCTACACCAACAGCAATAGTGTCCCACTAGCACTAGAGATCGAATCTTCAATGCTTCTCCTTCCTTGGTAACTGACTGACCTAAGCCTCTTAGGCTCTACACTAGCCCAGTGATTTGACGCAGTCACTATGTGAGCTTATCTCGGTTACTACGTCACCCTTCATTGGCTCATAATGCTCACGCGGGTGTGGAGTATTGAAGAAGGTATGTTTTTTATTGACTGTTTTGACATCTTTTCTTTAGAACTTGTAACATCCTTGCATCATGAACTAGGTAGATAATGGGAAACAATGACAAATCTATAAGATTTATATGCAACATGAAAATGCTAATAATTGCCATTTCTTATGCAAGAAAAGGGAAAAACTAAAGATTGCCGCTCCAAAGAAAAAGACAAGGCCAAGCTAACCACTATCCCTTTGGCGGGGAACCATATGCAAAAAAGACTATATAAATTAAAACATCTCATCCAAGGAAAGGAAAAGGAGATATCGACTCGGCACAAGAAAACAACTAGAAAACTGAGGATTAACAGCTTTGTGAATCCCTCAGGATCCTTTTATCTTGAGAGATCACTGCTTTAACTATTTTCGCATCCTTGATATCTCCTCTTCAGTTGTTATAAGTAGGGGCAACACTGCTAGCCCAGGGAGACTGTTAATTTTTATGTAACTTTGCTCTGTATTTGAAACTTTGATCATCGAAACTCGTTGAGAAGTGATCCACTGTAACTCTCTTTTTAACACTTTAATATAAATCTGGTTGTTGTTCCATCTTTGATCCTGGAATAATTTCAAGCGGTGTGTCCCTAGAGGCTATGGGTCTGGCCCTGATGGAACACTTGCTCCTGTATTATTATCTTTAGTTCATGTGTGGTTTTCGTTGTTAGCTTTGATCGATAATCTAGTGTGTTCTGTTATTTTATATCACAACTATGTTATATTTACAATATTGTTCGCTGCAACAGGAAATTTGTATTGTTCATTCTGATGTTATAATGTATTGTTGTTCCTTTAATTCATTTACTGTTCTTTACAGAATGCTATTACTGTTCAATTGCAAAGTAACCGAGCTGTAATATTCGTAAGTTGATGTTGTTGTATTCATCTATGGTTTATACTTCATATGATTGTTGTCCAATTGACATTTCTTTTCAATTATGAATTGCAATCATTACCCTTTCTAACTAAGATCAATATTTGTGGTATCAGACTTAGATTACTGTTTCTCTTAATATCTTTGTGTGTTGTGTGTGGTATTTATTTCGGCACTGTATATTCACAATTGGCTCTAAGTGTTGTTCTATATTCCATTGGTAATTGGTTGCCGTTCCATTTCTATTTGCTGTCTGATTCATCCTTTAAGTAAATATTGCCATCTGATTTCTGTAGGATAAGATTGTTGCACTTGTTCCTGTAGATTAAGGTGTTGCTATTCATCAGACTTAGTTGTTGTTACATTTTCTAGTTGTTGTTCCATTTCTTAATTGTTATTCCATTTCCTGTTATCTGCGTTATTGTTGCTTTGGTGTGCAAAACGATCTGAAACTATAGTGGGTGTTGGCATTTGTTGTCTAGTCCCCAGATTGATGATCTGTTCCTTGATTACCTTTATTTACATCAGTTTCCAAAGGGATGAGTTATTGTTACTGGATGACTGATAAATTGCTTAGTTTTCCAAGTGCATGATTTAGTTTTTAAATTATTTTTTTATAAGTCGATTTTCTTTCAAGCATCCGTTTACTCATGTATTTCCTTGAGCACTATACTACTAGCATTACTCTGAAAAATGACCACCTCAAACTGAGTACACTCTTTGAGATAGCAAATCATTCCTGGATTGACAAGTTAATGTGAGGTAATTAGAGGTCAAAAAGACCCATTTTACGGCTTGACATTTTGGGGTCGTTTCCGGGGAAGAGTGTAGCCATTTGTTTCTTTTCCGGAGTAATGTAAGAACCTGTTAGGAAAGAACTGGGTTTTAAAAATGGAAGGTAAGAACCTATCTGTGGAGTATGTAATAGCCTTGCTCCCCTACCCGTTTTCCTGCAGATTTGTTGTTATTTTATTTGGGTAGAACCTAGCAGTTGATTTGTGTGCATGACTAGGTAGAAAAGGCCAGAAAAGAATCCCAAACCTCTACCCAAGTCTAATAAAGCCAAGGGAACGGTGACCCTTGGATGATCGACCTTTATAAACGAAATCCTTAAGAAAGCAGAATCTCAGCCTTCAGTAGGACCTAGAAAAGTTACTTCTAGATAGCCTACTAGTTCCCTTCAGGCCACAGGATCACCATCTATAGCCTTTTCTGAGGTGCATAGCCAAACCGAAGAGAAAGATTTTCAAGAAACTGAAAATTCTAGCCTAAAATCATTGCAGGAAGGGCACCTTAGAAATCTCTGTGAAGGAAGAGGAGAAACAGGAGAAGCTGAAGAACCAAAATCTCCTCTTAGGGTAATTCAGCCATTAAACAGCCTAGATAAGGGAAGTGCTGCAAAAATTATTTATAACGAAATTCAAGAACCTGAAGCCCCCCAGACATTAGGCATTCTCATCATCCCAGATGAAGGAAGTGTTGTCAAGGCCATACCCATTAGAGCCATTCCCCCGCGACAACCTAGGAATACCCTCCTAGATATCCCAGAAGGCTATTGGCATATATTTGACCAAATGGCCGAGAATTAGTCTAACACCCAAACCTCTACACTGCAATACCCCATTGTGGATATTGTAACTAATGCACCCATGGAAGCAATTCCCCTCCAGCATATCCCTACATTCCATGGCCTTACATCAGAAGATCTGGATGCATTCCTGTTTTAATTCGATGTGATGTGTAGAGGATATGACTATACCACCGATCCCCAGAAACTGAAATTATTTCCCTCTACATTAAAAGGAGTTGCTTTAAGATGGTTTATGGGATTAGGTGGTGGTGTTATAAATAATTGGGATAAAATGAAAGAGTCTTTTGTAAAAAAATATCAGGACTATTGCAGGTCTCCGGAGTAAAAAGATGACATATTTCAGATGGTAGCTAAACCAAATGAAACATTAGAAGAGTATGTTGAACAATTCCAGTATAATCTTCAAAGATCTCCTTATGCATCATTACCTTTACCTGATAATCTATTAAAAACAACATTAATTAGGGGAATGAAGGAACAATGGATTGAGACATTAAACATTATGGGGAAAGGAGATATTTATCAAGAAAATTTTGTTGACATTATTGATTTATGTATCAAGAGCTCGAGAGGCAGCACAAGGCTAAAACCAGTAGAACATTATCAATGTGTAAGAGATAATAGAATTTCGACAAAAGGAGTAACTCGTGCAAAAATTGGAAATTTATTGGAAAATTTTAAAACTGACATATTGGGGATGTTGACAACACAACTTGATATTATGCAAGCCAAACAAAAGCAAGCAGAAGTAGAACAAAATTTGGAAATCTTCTGTCCCAGATGCAGAAAGAAATGTAGCCACAAGGAGTGTCCATTAGATGTAGTTCAAGTTTGCGCCATTTATACAAAAGACCACTCCACAGAAAGCTGCCCCTCACTTCCTGGATTGGAAGCAATATACAAGGAAGCAGAAGAAGAGTCAGAATCGGTGTATCTACTTAATCAGTGCTGTCAATGGTAGCTGCGACAAACAGGTATGTTTTCAGACCCAACCTCTTCTTTCCAGCCTCCAAAATATCATGCTCAACAATATAATTCAATGTGGCAAAATAAAACTCCCTTCCCTAATTGGTCACAACAATCATTCCCTTCGTCATCTCCGTGGCCGAATCATGCAAGCCAACCCAATTGGCCAAATTTTCACTATACCCCACCATATTGGCAAAACAATGTTTTTC
This sequence comes from Pinus tabuliformis, assembly GCA_031772625.1. Taxonomy (NCBI): domain Eukaryota; kingdom Viridiplantae; phylum Streptophyta; class Pinopsida; order Pinales; family Pinaceae; genus Pinus; species Pinus tabuliformis. The sequence goes on from CM062808.1 coordinate 829,064,473, forward strand.
CACCATAATGGACTCCTCCTACTTCACAGAATCAAACCTGGCAGACAAACTAGAAAATACCGATGAATCAGCCAGTAGGAACCATCCCTCTCCCTCAACCTACACTACCAGCCTTACAACAAAACCCCTAGTCTAACTTAAGGTCGTAACTCCTAGCCTAACCCAACCCCAATACAAATAATAGACCGGTCCAGAACATTCAAATAATCAAAACACCAAAGATAGGAAAAGATCTAAAGAAGTGTGATGACCTTCAATTAAGATCTAGGTGTATCGTTGAAATAGAGGGAGATAAAGCAGTTCAAGTTGAAAATTAGTTGCCTGTAGAACAACCATCACAAGAAGAGGATGTGACCAGAAAACAAATTCATGATCCAGCAACCACATCCTCTCCTCCATTCCTAGAACGCTTAATTATACATGGACCTCTACAATGTCTTGATTTTGACATTCTGGGAGAATTACGAAACCTGTACATAAAATTCCCGCTCCTCCAAGCCATTCAAGACATCCTGATATATGCAAATGCTATCAAAGAACTATGTATAAAGAAACCAAGGCGGACAATAAGAAATAACCCAAAAGTCCAAGAGGTTGGCAGTTTATCTGACTTATTATCAGGAAAAGAAACACCCGTTAAATACGAAGACCCAGGAAATCCAATAGTAACCGTACAAATCTATGCTCAAACCTTCTCAAATGCCTTAGTTGATCTAGGAGCTGCAATTGACATCTTAACAACCGCTACTTGCCAAAAACTAGGCATTACATTAGTAGAACCGACCTCCACTTTATTAGAACTAGCTGATCGATCTATAGTCAGGCTAGAGGGCACACTACATGATGTCATGGTATCTGTTGACTCCTGGGAGTATCTGGCCAATTTTCTGATAATAAACCCCAAAAACCGACTTGATGGACATCCATCGATCTTAGGCAGACCTTGGCTCGCAACTACCAATGCTTATATTGGCTGCCGACAAGGTAATATGACCATTACTAGGGGGACAAATATTAATAATCTAGCTTTATACCCCCCAGTGCAACCATGTGTCAGAATATTAAAAACTAACAAGCATCATGTATCATACCTCACCGAAAATATTAGATCTCCATTAATCATACAAGAGGTCCTCGATTTCAAAGACCAAATAGAAGATGATGCCATTAATAATTTCATTAGCCAAGCTGAACCCAGATCCCACATACAATGTCACATGATAGAAGCAGCATTTGATAATGAATTAGAAGAGGATATTCTTAAAGATACACCGGATCAAACAATACCTACTACCTCTGTTTCAAATAGCAAAATTGTGGAAATTGAGCTAGGAAAGACTTTCAACATTAATTCCAACCTGACTTCCGAACAAGAAAAGAAGCTCATCCAATTATTGAGGAAACATAAAGAAGCATTTGCATGGGACTACCCTGATATGAAAGGAATGGATCCCTAGTTATGTACACACCACATTTACATAGAAAAGGATGCAAGACCTATTCGCCAACCACAAAGGAGACTTAATCCTCATGTAAAAGACGTTGTAAAAGCTGAACTTCAAAAAAATTTAGATGTTAACTTCATCTACTCTATCTTCGATAGAAAATGGGTCTCTCCACTTGTTGTGGTACCAAAGAAGAATGGAAAGTGGAGGATTTGTGTAGACTATAGAGAATTAAACAAAGAAATGCAAAAAGACCACTTTCCCCTTCCATTCATTGATCAAGTATTAGACACTCTAGCAGGAAATAAATTCTTTTCTTTCTTAGATGGCTTCAATGGATACAATCAAATTCAGGTTGCCCCTAAAGACCAAGACAAAACTACTTTTACATGCTCCTGGGGAACATTTGCCTATAGAGTTCTACCTTTTTGCTTATGCAATTCTCCTGGCACATCTCAAAGAGTTATCCTTAGCATTTTTTCAGACCTAATAAATGAGGGGCTCGAAGTCTACATGGATGATTTTACACCATACAGAGATAATTTTGACCCAGCATTAGACACACTAGAGAAAGTCATGCAGCGCTGCATTGCCACCAGGCTTTTCTTAAGCCCTGAAAAATGCTATATGATGATGACTGAAGGACTTATTCTAGGCCATTATATCTAAGCAGCTAGCATACAAGTAGACCCAGCCAAAATTCAAATAATTTTGCTAATTCCCACTCCTATCACTCAAACAGAGCTACGCAGTTTTCTCGGATTCTCTGGTTATTATAGAAGGTTTATAGAACGTTTTCACATATTGCTGCACCCCTATATGAACTGACAGGTAATGTTGACTTCCTTTGGACAGAAAAATGTGATCATGCTTTTCAGGATCTGAAGAAGCTTGTGTCCACAGCTCCAGTTCTTCGAGGACTAAATTGGGACCTGCCATTCCAGATTTCATTAGATGCCTCAGATATAGTTATTGGAGCAGTCCTTGGGCAGGAAGAAGATAAAAAACCATATGCAATTTATTATATTAGAAAGAACTTATCCCCTACTAAAATGAATTATATTGTTACTGAAAAGGAATTTTTAGCTATAATACAAGACGTTAATAAGTTCAGGCATTACATTACTGGATATCATGTTATCTTGTATACAAATCACTCTGGCATAAAATATTTAGCCAATAAACCAATCACAAATGGTAGAATAACTAGATGGTTGATTTTATTGTAGGAATTTGATATTACAATCAAGGACAGACCTAGAAAAGAAAATCCTATAGTTGACTTTCTCTCGCGAATGCCAAAACCAATGGATGCAACAGCAGTTGAAGATCAATTTCCAGATGAGCATTTGTTTGTTGTCATTGTTAAAAGACCCTGGTATGTTGATGTTGCGAATTACTTAGCAATACGTAAATTACCAAAACATCTGACCCCCAATGAACGAAAACAGATTTTCCAACGAAGTGCTTGATTTTCCTGGATTGGGGACTACCTGTTCCATACAGGAGGAAATATGCACATCAGGAGATGTGTCTGGGAGGATGAAATTTTTGATATTTTAAAAGATTTTCATGATGTACCATGTGGTGGACACTTTGCCGATAAGAGAACTAAACATAAGGTGCTGTAAGCAGGGTATTATTGGCCCACGATCTTTAAAGACACAAAGAAGTTCGTTCAAACTTGTGATAGTTGTCAAAGGGTAGGACGCCCTGGCCAATCTGACAAAATGCCCCTAAACCCACAACTGGTTATTGAACCATTCGAGCGATGGGCACTTGATTTTGTTGGCCCAATTAACCCATCCTCGAATCAAAAAACATATATTCTTGTGGAAATAGAATATGTCACTAAATGTGTTGAAGTAGAAGCATTATCGAGAGCTACGGAGGATTCTATCATACAGTTCCTGTTTCATATATTTGTTAGATATGGGCTCCCAAGAGACATAATTACAGATGATGGACCATAGTTTGCTGGTAACAAGATTGCTGCAACACTTAAAAACTATCATATCCAGCATACAATTACTACCCCATACCACCCACAGGAAAATGGTCAAGTAGAAAGCAACAACAAAATAATAGAAAAAATCTTGACAAAAACCATTGCGTCACATAGACGTGATTGGGCTGCAAGACTACTTGAATCCTTGTGGGCCTACAGAACAACATGGAGAAGCACTACCGGCAATTCACCATAACAATTTTTGTTTGGAAAGCAACCTATTTTCCCCATAGAATTCGAAATCCAAACACTACGAATAGCACAACAAGTAGGCCTAGATCTAAATGAGGGACAAACTAATAGATTACAACAGATCAATGAGCTAGATGAAATCAGGTTCTCTGCCCTTCAACATACTGCATTAATCCAACAACAATGAGCTAAATGGCATGATGCTCTCATTAATAATAAATTCTTCTACGAAGGAGACTGGGCGCTCTTATATGATTCCAGGTTTCAGGATTTTCCTGAGAAACTTCAGACTTGCTGGTTGGGGCCATATGAAATCCAGAAGGTACATGTAAATGGCACCCTTACTCTAGTCACTATTGACGGATCTGAACATACCTTTAAAGTAAATGGCCACCGAGTTCGATTATACTGCAAACCACTTACTCGGGAATCCTTCTTCCAGCAACTATGCGAGGACTAATATGCAAATTCTGTAGGAGGAAGAGCAATCTTCCTCACCTATGATTCATTAAGTGATTCACCTATTTTTACACTTTATACATAATTTCTTTGTTTTGTTAAATCAGTTTCTGTATATATTTTTGTATTTGCATTTTTTTCTGCTGCTCCTTTTCAAAAGAAACAGTGCTGTCATTTTGTTGTTCCTTTTATAAAGGGATGGCATTTGTGTACACTTTTGTCGTTGTTGTTGTTCCTTTTTCAAAAGAACAACACATTTTGTTTCAGCCGTCTCTGCATTTTTACAGTGAGCTAAAGCATGGGAGGAAGTTCAATTCGAAGAGAACCACAAGTATTGATAGTTTCTGATGTTGCACGGGAAATCCTGGCAGGGGAAGGATGGTTATTCTATCTTAATTTTTTACAGGAATCCAATGAGACCGTGGCAATAGAATTCTTGCAGAACTTGCAAGAATACCACCCCACAGTAAGGGGAAAACACATAGCAGTTACCGATGACGTAATTGCAAAGGTCTCAGGACTGCCAGCCACTGGACCTGTGTGGACTCTAAAGAAAGAGAGACTGCAAAAGATCATGAAGATATTCCAGGATGAAGGCCAGAACCTGACAGTCAGAGGAAAGGGAGTCCTACCAACAGCATTAGGAGAGCCATGGGTAGAATTGGTGAGGATCATCCAAAGCTACATCACCTGTGAAGGCAGGAAAGACGTGGTAAGACCATGACACCTTAAACTCTTAATTGTATTAAAAGAGAAATGCTCTCTAAACCTACCTGCAATTTTAAATTCATTACTTCATGATGTTGCCTGAAGCATAAAAAAGTCACAACATGTAGAATCAGTAGTAAGTCACCATGGACTAATACGGCTGATAGTTAGCCATAGTCTTGCTCAGCAGCAGAGCAGTTGGGAAGAACTAATTGCTATGATAGATGGGGCACCGACTCCGCCAGCCCCAAAGCGCAAACATACTGCCAGTACACCAAATAGACCATCAAAATGGAGAAAATCAGTTAGATTTGCATGAATTATAAGGAGGTTGGAAAACCCCCAAGGGAGTACCAGCCAACCTGTGCAGATAGAGGACTCAGGGGATGAGCAACCCCTGCAATTGGAAGGATAAGAGAATGAGAAAGAATTGGGAGGAAATGAGGAAGGAGAAATAGAGGAAGAGACCTAGCAACCTGAGTAGGTGGAGGTAGAGGTAGAACAATGCGAAGAGAGTCCATTAAAAAATCCATTGCAAGAGGATGAATTGGCCAAAATTTTGGCCAATATGGGTGAATATGGCTAGCCTCTTAGCCCGTTAGGCCTCCATATTGAGGAAGAACCAAAAAAGCATTCTGCTCAGGACAAAATGCACATGAAGAATTGCGCAACGAGGAAGAGAATGAAGAGAATCATTCTTCAAGTATGGCAGGAGAAGAGAATGATGAAGATATAGAAGTGGAACAATCCACTCCCAGCTAGACTACACTGGAAGAATTGCATGAAGAAGAAGGGGTGGACAAGGAAGTTACCCAGGAAATAATAGATCCAGCTAGGGTTTCTACTCCTGAGCAACCTGAAAAAAATAGCAAAGAAACACCCCAAGAGGAAAACCAGGGAATTGGCCAAGATGACAGTTCAAGCCCGAGTAAACAGATAGATGTTCCTTCTAAGGAAGCAGAAGAAATTAAACGATTACGAAAATAACAACAAAGGTTACTGAATGTGATAGCTCAACTTTGACAGCAAATTAGGGTTTTGAAAATGAGAAAGAGAGAAAAATGGACTTTAGGGGGAAGACATGCAACCACTCTAGTGAGACCCCCCAAGAAAAAGGTTTGGAAAACCCATGTTTAGCTTGTTGTTCAAAACCTTGTCGAAGAACAGTTTGTTGTTCAAACCACTGTTGAAGAATAGTTGCTGTTCGAGCCGCTGTTGAAGAACAGTCTGCTGTTCAAACCCCTGTTGAAATGTAGACCGTTGTTCAAAAGAAAAAGGAACAACATTCCATTGTTGTTCATGTTAAATTGCAAACAAATGATATACCAGCCTGTGACAAGGAAGTTGAGACAGAGGCATAGTCCTTTGAAGGGATATAGACTACAAACACAAGGTGACACAATAAGAAGATTCAAGTAAATCTTCCACTGGCCACTACTATGTGGGACAGGGATCCGAGGATAGTAACCCTACGAGAGGTTTTGATGCAAGCTCAGTAAGCAGTAGAAAAACTCACAGAACAAACGGCTCCTTGAGAAAGGTATGAAGAGTTACAACATCAGCTAAGGAATGTCAATTTATCTGAAAGCCAGGCCTTTGAAGGATGATGAAAAGAACAAGAAAAAGTCGCAAAAGTAACTCATAGATTAGATGTAGTTATGAGACAAATGGATACCTTATGCTCTTTGCACACTGACGTCCTAGCATGTAGAGTCCCTGCCAAGAATTATGCCTTGTTTTTAATGGAATGATATTTGCAATTGAAAATTAAGGCCGTCAAAGTAGGAGCCCCTATACAAATTAATACCATTGATGATTTTATAAATTGTTGTAAGCGCTATGGAGTAAAGGTTCAAAGACTCCTATGTGAACTCTATCTGCATAACCTTGTGTTAGATCAAGAGACAGAGCAGAACCCCTACCCTTTCGTTGGGGATATCCAACTATAAGAATTTATTTCATTTGGAGTTAATCAAATCAAATGGATTAAAGCCTATAATGCCTTCCAAAGACAAGAAAACGGATTAGACTTATGGGTAAGAGCTGAGCCTAGAGATCCATTACAGTTATGGAATAAACACAGGAGCCTCATGAGGACTCCTTGCATGATTGGCGCATTAGGACCCATTCATACAGCAATCAATCGACAAGGGATAGAATACTTCTTTACCATTAAGGACCTTGCCATTGCAGGTGCTAAATTTCGATATCAGACCTCTAATCCGAACATTCAACTCAGGGAACCATTTAATTACGAGAACTTTAAGTTAACCACTGATTGTTTTGACCTCTATGGTGAAATTATCTTGAGGGCGGGGCCATCTTGGTTAGGATATAAGTTTTGGATTCCGATTATTTGGCACCCTGCACCTAGATACCAAGCCCTGTATGAAATTCCTGAGAGTCAGACAGGCCATCTTTTTGAACACCTAGTTAGGCATCATGGTTGTAGACCACCACATGAGATCGCATCTCCAACCTACTCTCTCACTGCCTTACATGTCAACTACAATTTTTCATGAGGGCATGAAAAAGGGTAAGCAGGGGGGTGTGTGGAGTACTGAAGAAGGTATGTTTTTATTGACTATTTTGACATCTTTTCTTTCAAACTCATAACATATTTGCATCATGAACTAGGTAGATAATGGGAAATCATGAAAAATCTATAAGATTTACATGCAACATGAAAATGCTAATAATTTCCATTTCTTATGCAGGAAAAAGGAAAAACTAAAGATTGCCGCTCCAAAGAAAAATACAAGGCCAAGCTAATCGTTGTCCCTTTGGCGGGGAACCATATGCAAACAAGACAATCTAAATTAAAACATCTCAGCCAAGGAAAGGAAAAGGAGATATCGACTTGGTACAAGAAAACAATCGGATAACTGAGGATTAACAACTTGGCAAATCCCTCAGGATCCTTTGATCCTGAGGGATCATTGCTTTAACTATTTTCGCATCCTTGATATCTTTGCTTCAGTTGTTATAAGTAGGGGTAGCACTGCTAGCCCGAGGAGACTGTTAATTTTTATGTAAATTTTCTCTGTATTTGAAACTTTGATCATCGACTCTCGTTGAGAAGTGATCCACTGTAACTCTGTTTTAATGCTTTAATATAAATCTGGTTTTTGTTCCATCTTTGATCCTGGAATAATTTTAGGCGGTGTGTCCCTAGAGGCTAAGGGCCTGACCCTGGTGGAACACTTGCTCCTGTATTATTATCTTTAGTTCGTGTGTGGTTTTCATTATCAACTTTGATCAGTAATTTGCTATGTTCTATTATTTTATATCACAGCTCTGCTATATTTACAATATCATTCTCTGCAACAGGAAAGTCGTATTGTTCATTCTGACCTTATAACGTATTGTTGTTCCTTTAAGAAATTTACCATTCTTTACAGAATTCTATTACTGTTCAATTGCAGAGTAACCAAGTTGTAATATTCGTAAGTTCGTGTTACTATATTCATCTATGGTTTATACTTCATACGATTGTTGTTCAATTGACATTGTTGTTCCATTATGAATTGCGATCATTACCCTTTCTAACTGAGATCAATATTTGTGGTATCAGACTCAGATTACTGTTTCTCTTAATATCTCTGTGTGTTGTGTGTGGTATTTATTTTGGCATTGCATATTCACAATTAGATCTAAGTGTTGTTCTATATTCCATTGGTAATTGGTTGTCATTCCATTTCTATCTGCTGTATGATTCATCCTTTAAGTAAATATTGCCATCTAATTTCTGTAGGATAGGATTGCTGCACTTGTTCCTGGATATTAAGGTGTTGTTGTTCATTAGACTTAGTTGCTGTTACATTTTCTAGTTACTGTTCCATTTCTTAATTGTTGTTCCATTTCTTGTTATCTGCGTTATTGTTGCTTTAGTGTGTAGAACGGTCTGAAACTATACTGGGTGTTGGCATTTCTTGTCTAGTCCCCAGATTGATGATCTGTTCCTTGATTACCTTTATTTACATCAGTTTCCAAATGGATGAGTTATTGTTATTGGACCCTTGATTGATAAATTTCTTATTTTTCCAAGTGCATGATTTAGTTTTTAAAGTATTTTGTTGTAAGTTGATTTTCTTTCAAGCATCCATTTACTCTTGTATTTCTTTGAGCACTAAACTACTAGCATTACTCTGACAAATGACCACCTCAAACTGAGTACACTCTTTGAGATAGAAAATCATTCCTCAATTGATAAGTTAATGTGAGGTAATTAGAGGTGAAAAAGACCCTTTTTACAGCTCGACAACGGGCACTATATGAGCGTCTGCATCACTCCTTCAGCTCCTCCTCTGGCTCTGAAATAATGGCGTAACTTGAGACAGTTGCTTCTCTGCAGCAATTTTGTTGTATCTCCCAGTTGTTGGCTTTAGTTTCCTATGATCTACAATGCTCTAATACCATGTGAAAATTTCTGAATCTACACATCAGAAATCCTACCGCAATCATTGGTTTATCATCTCGTATTTGTTATTGCATTAAACAAGTTATTTAATTCATAAATAGTGATGAAAAACACTACTACAGACTACACTAACATACAGATCATAAATTGAAACAAATATGAGACAAACACACAAGGGACACCACTATTTTTGGACAATACGTCCCCTGAAAAACCCAATGTGGGAAAACCGGTGCAACAACTTTGAGGATTTTCTGTTATTAAGCAGTAGTTCCGAATACACCTCTATATTCTCTCTCATTAATCCAATTATAGAGATAAAATATACCAGCAGAAACATAAGTGAGTTTAACTCACTTCACCCAACAAAATCCCTCTGATCTAGTAACTGAACTGACTATCCCTCGCTACAACTATGTTGGCCCTTTGCAGTAACTGCATGGGCCTATGTGGAGCACTTCTGAGACTCTTATCATCCCTGTGCTACCTCTTACTACCTCCTGGAGATCTGACATCAGCCTTCTCAGCTGATCCTACTACTCCCTGACTGAATTCAGACTTCTGTTGGAGGTTAGCTCTTCCCCTATGTTGACACTACATTAAGAAATGAGTGGGCCCTCCTAGCCCATCGTCAGCCTCCATTGGTTTGCGCAGACTCCTCTCGCGTGTCTCTACCTTTCTCTACTGAGTATTTGGGGTCCCGGAGAAGATCCTCCAACCCCAACTATCCCTGCCCCTCTATTGCAACTCATATCACCTATTCGACTTTCTCAGCAAACCTCGCCTGGGAAAAATTCGAACTAACTGATCAATATGGTGTGTGTCTCCAACTGACCCTCAAGATGCCTCTTATACTTTTCATGTTGATGAATAAATGGTCGAGATTAATTCCCTAATCAATGGCTAAGATTAAAACATACTTAATCCTAGTCTCTTAGAAGCTTCTCACCCATACTTTTATTAATATCCATTAATGTTTTTATTTTCCTAAGTTTAGACATAGGAACACCACTAAAAATATTAATTATTTTAATAGCTCAGAATTTGGGTGGAAATTCGACAAACGATTTCTCGGTCTTGGAGATCTTATGTATGCTAGCCCATCCACAAAATTGTGGAGGTAGAGCACATTCGATGCTACCCAAAATCAATAAAGAGATCACATAAGCAGACCAATACATAAACAACCAAGGCTTCTCGAAGATTAAACCACCTCCAGCTCAGCCTTTACCGTAATCCTTCCTAAACCAGTAAAGGGATTACTAGGCCACAAATAAGCTTGGAGGCCTCAAAATTTCTTCGCCAATACCTTGAGGAATTTTCCTATCTCCACCCTCAGGCTATATCGAAATCCCTCCAAAACTATTTAATGGATTCCTAGGCCCTATGGGAATTTTCCTGAGACCACCTCACTCAGTTCCAAAACCATCCATCAATCTAAAGTTGAACCAAATAAAAGAACCCCATCATACGATGGGTATCTGGAAATGGAAATTCAATGATGAAACCACTGTGACACCTACAAAATCCCATGCCAATGACATCAAGAGAATGAAATACACACATGCATGTACCATGCATTTACAAACCAGCTAGGAAATCACACATGTAACCTGTTAACTACAAGTCTTCCTGTTGAAGTTTCTTCATCCAACTTTTACTTACTTGACCGTTGATTTCCTTGTCCTTACATTAACTTCATTTTATTTCTTTCTCTCTTTATCATGTTGGTTCTCTTCTCTCTCTAAAACCAATTCCCAAGCCAAACTAACAAAAAAGTTGTGAACTAATCCTTAGAAGCCTTTTTATCAATAAGGCCTCTATTTTTTGTTGGTATTATGGCTAATGTGTTGTCCTTGATGACAACCTTCTTGAAAAATATGTCAACATTATGATAATATAATGATTATGGAACTCATGTAGATTGGTATAAATGCTATAGAGGATATGGATGCAGGTATGGAAATTCAGTTATAGATGGATGACAAAAGTGAAGTTTGAGAAAGTATGTGTGGTTCCTATGAAGAAGGATCACATAAATACACAAGTCTTTTGAGGAAAAGTCATGTACAAAATCTAAACCATGGAAATATGGATACTAGGGGTCATTACCATGATATTTTCCCATAGTAATTGGAGTGAGAATGTTCATTTGATCCCGTAAACAAATACTAATGACATTACCTAAGGATTTACCTAAGGCATTGACTAAGGAAAAAGTTATATAAGGAGATCGATATCAAGTTGTTAAATGTGCCATTGCATGTGTTATTCATATTTGATTTCATATGAAACATGTTTGCACCAGGGTTCAAGGAGAAGTTTCAAATATGGTAGATCTGAAAGTGTAGTAAAAACTAATGAACACACTTGCTTGATTTGTTTATTCTTATAGCTTAATAATAGATCTGTGGATATAATGACTTTGTAATTTGAATATGTGACAATGAAGTTTTCAAAATGGGAATTGTGTTTATAGTGAAAAATTTCATATTTGTATGCAAGTTCGTTTCTGAATTGTCGTGTACATACGCGAAGTTGTTTCTAGGTAGTTTTGTATACATTCCTTCAAGTGTTTTTCAGTATGTTGAGATATGTACATGGGTGTCTCACAATATAAGCATGTATATACACTGTTATGCTCAATAACTATCACATATATATATTTTGAGTCATATCTGGTTAAGGTTTACAGTGTTGCTTGATGATAATTATTGTTGTATGTCCTATTTGTTGTTGTCTGTTAATGATGCCTCTATGATTTGTGTCTGACGGTGTTGGTTGAAATGATTATGGGTTAGAATATTTATTGTTAATGATGCCACAATGTGGTGATCTGTGATTGGTTCAGTGATCTATTATTAGTTCAATGATTTGTGATTGGTTTGGTACTTGATTTAGTGAGTAGTTTAGTGTTACAGTGAGCTAAATGATTCAGTGTTTAGTAATCTAAGATCTGCACATAGGTTTTATGCAGAGGAAGGGCATACATATGCAAATTCTATTAGGAATAGTCACATATATATTTTGAAGTTTAGGATTTGGATTTAGTTCCTTGATGCTTCATAGGATTAGTTGATTTATAGAGATTAAATGGTTCATATTTGTGTTTCAATATTTCAGTTGGGATGTTGGTTTAGCCTTATTGTTTGTGTCGATCCAGTATGAAAATTTCACAAAAAGTTACCTATAGTTTGTTTGATGATTTTTTGATAGGGGATCCAGTCTAAAAAAATTTGAAAAGTGGTCCAAAAAGAGCTCAGGGTTGTAACCTTGAGAAGGGGGATAGGAGCTCCCATCTAGTACTAGGAGTCAGTAAATGATATTAGTGGGTTGTAGGTCCCTTCCAGTGGGTGTTGGAGAATGAGTGGAGGTTGTATCCTCCTATAGGTGGGTTCCTGCATACTAGTAAGAGTCTACACCAATACACAATGCAATGAATATTTTCTTGATATAATAAGAAAGAAGATAGAGACAATGACAGTGATTGTTTTCTCCCACATTAGGTTTCCACCTAAAATCCTTGTGTTTTATGTGTGTTGTTTATGTCTTGTGATTTTTCTATTCTTTACTTCGTTCTGGATGGTGAATGAATTACTAATGCACTGGTGAAGTTAACTCACTGATGAAAGATATGTCAAATTAAGTTAACTGGATATACGGTGTTTGCATTCAAAAGAGTTGGGTACATATGTTGGTTGCACAAAGAAATGTACTGTATAGAATTGAAAATATGATGAAAATTTAAAAATACTAATTCAACCCCCCAATATTTATCCTAACAATTGGTATCATATCATATCTATTTAAAGAAGCTTGATCACTTAAAGGGAGATCCATCAATATTAGTAAAGAGGGAGTATCTTCTATTAAGCCACATTTGTTTAATGGAACTAAATTTGTATTTTGAAGAGTCATAATGAGAGCATTGTTGGGTTGTGTTATATTCTTTCCACGACTAGCCCCCCTTCGTTGCGCTGATGTACAATGCAGGGGTCACAGGGGGGTTTGAGGGAGGTAGTTAGTCCCCCTCTACAAGGTCTGGGGTAGCGCCCCAGGGAAATTTTGTTTTTGGACCCATGGTTTTCTCCATGGTTTTGTGCATGGTTTTTGCACATGGTTTTGGGCATGATGGTTTTCGATCCATAGTATTGGATGGTTCGGCATGTATATATATGTATTGTAACATTGAAAGGAACATAATGAAAAATCAATTTGGTAGTCTTGGTTTTGGGATCTAGGGGAAAATCTTTGTGTATATTTGTTTTATGTGTTATGCTCTCACCTTTATTTATTCTCTATTTTAGAATTCGTATGCAGGTAATTTATGTATGGGGTTAAAACCTACAAGCATATTTACAGGCACTAGGAGTTGATGTATGGGAAATTGTTGAATGTGGATATCAATATCCAACCTCCATTACCATAGATGATGCAAGTAAGAAACATTATGAGATCAATGCAAAGGTCATCAATTTTATTTTTGGAAGTTTGGCTAAATCAGAGTTCGTGAAAGTCGTGTAGCTTAATACCAAAAAGGAAATATGGGATAAGCATGTCCAAAGCTATGAAGGTGATACTAAGGTAAAAAGTGCTAAACTTCAAACATTTAGAATTTAGTATGAGACTGTTAGAATGCATGATGATGAAAGTATTGCAAGAATTTTCCTTAGAGTAGACAAGATTGTTAACTCAATGAGAAACCTCGGTGATGAAATCAAAGATTTTACTGGTCAATTCCAAAGGATTTTCCATTGAAAAAATGTCAGACTTGAAGAATCCCACTGTTGAACAGCTCCATGGGATCTTGATAGCTTATGAGATGAGAAAAGGGGGTATATCAGATTTAGAGAAGCGACATTCAAAGCCACAAACAATGGGAAACAAAAAGAAGAGCCTAAGGAAACAAGTTATGTTTCAGACGAAGAAGAAGCAAATTTTGTGAAGAAGCTTCAAGTAGGAACCAGAAGGTACAAAGCTAAGCTTCCTTTTAAATGTTTTGACAGTGGAAGATTAGGTCACTATGCCACTAAATGTCGATATAAAGAAAATCATGAGAAAGGGAAGAATGTTCCAAAGAAGAATGTTAACATAAATAGTGAATATTCTTCCAATAATGATGATAATGAATCAAATCAGGATTTCCAATTACTTATGGCATTGGAAGAACAGTGTGCATATGCATCCGATGATGTCTTTATGGATCATTCTAGAATAAATTGACAGAGTCAAGTTCATAAACAAGAATCAAGAAAAGGAAATCAATATGTATAAGGAAAACATGCTTGTTGAATAAATAACACACCTAAAGATTTGTCTAGAAGAAGCCAAATTAGTTGAAGAAAATTAAAAGAAACAAGTCCAAGAAAAGGAAATTCACTATAAAAACTTAGAACTTGAAATTGTGAGTCTAAGAAAGGAACTTGAGAAAAAAAAGAGTCTAAATCTTAGATTTGCTAAAGGATCTGAAACTTTAGAAGAAATCCTTAAAGTGCAGTGTTCTCCACTAATCAATACAGGTCTTGTATACAATCCAAATCGAAATGGTGAAACATCAAAACCTATGGAATCCTTTGAAACAAGTACAAAAAGCTACTTCAATGCAATAAAAGGAAGAAATCACAAGACTTAGCAAAAGAATGAAGGATCAAATCTTTCTCATGCAAAACAACATTTTCATGAACAAAGGGACAGCTATTCAAGAAGGTATTATACTACCAAGTATTATTACTTCAATGGTCATTGCTTCACTTGTCACAACTTTGGTAACAAATATTTTCATTGTGTTGTTTATAAAATGATTGACTACAGAAGTAAGAAAACAACAAAATTGAATCAAGACAAAGAAATATTCTTACAATGAATTCTCACCTCTTCATAATGAAATTGAATGTTCTATTTAAAATAACTTTGGTCATGAATAAATTGAATGCATATGTAGGATGAAATCATATTATCAACATGAACATAGGACAATACCACCCAAGGTGTGGAAAAAGAAAATTACTTATTCTGAAAATTGTGGTCTAGCATTGTATGTAGGATATCAAGAGAATCTATGGTACAATGACAGCGGATGTTCGAGCATATGGTAGGTGACAAAGATAAGTTGTTTTTTTTAATGAAATTAAGAAAGAAAGGAATGTGACTATTCGTAGATATAACAACCCTCGTTGAAAATCCATGTAAAAATATATAAGGCCACAGTCATGGGAAACATATTCCAAGTTGAATGATGGGGAAAACATCCTAGTGGGTGTTCATTCGATTGTTATGGCTAAGGAAATTGGCAAAGGGAATGGCAATGGCTTTGGGAAGGAAAAATGGCATTTTTGGCACATTTATTTATGAAAATAATGGAAATTAGGAGAAAAGGAAGGTGAAAGGTCATAGGTTGCATGTGACAAGGAAATTGAAGGAAAATAATGGAAAGTGAAGAAAATAGAGGCCTCTTTGATAAAAAGGCTTCTCAAGATCAATGGGTAAGCTTGGTCAGTTTAGTTTTTGAGCCCTTTCCCTATTCTCTCTCTCATACTCTTAGACACTTAAACTTTTCTTGGAGCACTCTTGGAGAGTGTGGCATACTTGGAGTTTTGGAGCAAGAAGTCAAAGGAAGATCCAGAAAGCGCAAGAGGACATCAAGATCAACAACTACAACTGGATTTCTTTTCAGGTATCAAGTTGCATGTATTGTTTCCTTACTCGTTTTGGCATGCATGGAACATGCATGTGGTTTCTTTGTTTTGATATGTCATTGGCATGTAGGATTTCCTGGATTGATAGTGGATTTTCTTAGCATTGTCATTTCCTAGATAAACATGGTGTTGTGGGTTTATTTCCTTGTTTTTTTGGTTGGTTCTCATGTTTCCTTTAGCTTGGGTTTAGTTACTAGCTCCTGGAGCCTTGGTTGGACAAACACTCTAGAGCCATGTAATAGCTTGGGTTGAGTTATTAGTCCTAGAGCCTTGGTTGGACAAACGCTCTAGACCCCTTGGTGGGTTGAGTTACTAGTCTAGGAGCCTTGGTTAGAACAAACACTATGGAGACCTGGAAGGCTTGGGTAGAGACCAATATGGTGATGGTTTTGTGATGTAAGATCGTGAGGTGGAATAATTATTTGATGGGTTGAGGTAGATGGCCTCTGGAAGTAATGGATGGTTTTGGATTGATGTGTTCTATGAGATCCCACTTTCATGCATGGAATATGGCAAGGGGGTGAATGCCTAAAGAGATATTTGGCTCAACCATTCTATGGTTGGGTGGAATGCGGTAATCCCATACTGTGTTGGAATTTGAATCATTAATGTTTGCTACGTGGGGACTGACCCAGGTTAAGTGTTAGTTATCCAAACAAATCCCAACACTATTGGCCCTTTCGGCATCGACCCATGGAGTGCAGACTGAAGTCTCACCTAAAGTAGTATGGGGGGATGTTGGAACCAATTTTTCATGCCCTGAGATGGTCGTGATGTTAGTTTATACCCTTTGTTCCTACTTTCCCACAAGTCATTAAGTTCTAGGACTCTATCAGTCTAGCCCTTTATTTTGGACATTAGTACCTCCGCGAAGGAGTATGATCGACCTGAGTGTAGCTTTAGCCTGTGATCCAAGTACTTTCACACTGCTATGACAACGTATTGTACCAGTTCCCAAGTTATCTTAAGTGTTTTACTTATCTTACTAAACAATCATAGTTAGCACCATGTAATATGATATTCTTATTTGCATTCATTTACCCAGTATAATCACATATATTCACGCATTACAAAAAAATTTTAAATTAAACCCAAAACGCAATATAACCAGATGCATTAACAGGAAATAAAGACACAAAAATTGTAGAATACTTCTCTTTATTGATATCTCCAGATTATTACAGACTCTATCTGCCCTGCACACATAGCTGCAGGGGTCCACGCATTGAGCTGTATACTTCCACCATAGGCCTCTGCAAACTCAGTTGTAGAGCCTCTACCTATGCTAAGAAACAAAACTTAGACTTCTCTACCAAGACTCCAAGACTTGTCTTCTTAACTTCAATTCACTTTTTCTCTTCCTAGAGCTTACTCACTTAGCTCTTTTTATAGAATCCCATGGTTTGTGGACCACGGGTAAATCTTTACAGTTGACTTTACACTTTACAAAATAAGGGTGGACAACCCTTTATGACTCTTGACACCTTCATGCTCCGCGACCACGAAATGCACAGACATTACATCTTTATTACAAAATTGACCCAAAACATGTCCTTTTAGCCCCAAAACTATCCTTGGGGGATCTCGTTCCCAACAGGCCCCCAACACAAACATCGTGACTCACCCTCGAGTCACTCTACGAGTGTGAAGATCTTAGCATGAAGACCTCCCAGCTCAACCTATATGACCATAACCTCAGAAGTGCACTATGCAGTCGGTTGCTTCGCTTCTTCAACCATCTACTTGGTCACTACTTCTGAGCTGTCGGGCTAAAGCTTCTATTGAGTTTCTTGCAAATTCGCAAGCTCTCCTTCAATAGAGGCCATGACTGCATAAGCCTCATCCAACAAGGGCTTCGAGCATGCCTTCAACACTGCCTCCTTGTGTTGTGCTACATCTACCTATTTTTTCAACTGATTGGCCTCCTACATCCTTTCCAGTCTCTGTGTGATCACGACGGTTTGAGTTGTACCTTTTACTTCATCATAGTGCTGCTTCAGTTCTTGTGCTTCTGTCTCCAGCCGTTGTACATTAGGGTCCTCCTGTAGGCTCGTCAGGACCTTAAGTGACTGTTCAAAAAGTTGTATGTGGTCTGCTATTGTACTGTTGACCACCTCTATTGCCTCTGTGATAGCATTTGCATGCTGCTCCTTTAATTCTGGCGAAGTTGAAGGTTGGGCCTTCAATTGTAATTTTGTGATCTCTAGGTTTAGCTCCAGCTGAATCCTGGCCATTTCTATGCAAGCATCGCGCACCCCTACTGTCGGCTTGAAGCTTCTACCGAGTTGCTTGCAAATTCGCAAGCTTTCCTTCAATAGAGGTCGTGACTGCATAAGCCTCATCCAACCAGGGCTTCAAGCACGCCTTCAACACTGCCTCCTTGTGCTGCACTGCATCTACCTGTTCTTTCAACTGCTTGGTCTCCTACATCTTTTCCAGTATTTATGTGAGCGCAATTGTTTGAGTTGTACCTTTTACTTCGTCATAGTGTTGTTGTAGTTCTCGCACTTCTGTCTCCAGCCATTGTACATTAGGGTCCTCATGTAGGCTTGTCAGGACCTCGAATGACTATTTGAAAAGTTGTGTTCAGTTTGCTACTACACTGTCGACCGCTGCTATTGCCTCTGTGGTAGTAGTTTCACGCTTCTCCTTTACTTCTGGCGGAGTTGAAGGCTGGGCCTTCAACTGTAATTCTGTAATCTGTAGGTTCAGATCCAGTTGAATCCTAGCCATCTTTGTGTGAGTGATGCACACCCCTGTAGGAAGCTAGTGGATGTTCAACTCAACCGATTCTTCCTCAGGAATGGCCAACTTCGAAACCATTTGGCATGCCTCCTCTACGACCTAAATTATACGCTTGTTTTTGTCGGTTACCTCGGTCATAGTGGCGATGGCCAAGTCTTGTTGT
The DNA here is from genome assembly GCA_031772625.1 of Pinus tabuliformis. Classification (NCBI taxonomy): domain Eukaryota; kingdom Viridiplantae; phylum Streptophyta; class Pinopsida; order Pinales; family Pinaceae; genus Pinus; species Pinus tabuliformis. The sequence continues at coordinate 829,083,308 of CM062808.1, forward strand.
ATGGCCATCTGCTCATTGTTAATCCTGAAATAGGTGGAGTGCCTCACCAGGGAGCATTGCTAGATTCAACCCCACTCTCTTGTGGGCACTGATAGTGGGCCTGTTAGCTTCATTCTCCATGGTCAGTGCTCCAACTGGCAGCACTATCACATTGGAGACATTTGCACGTAGCATCTCGGTAGCTTCTAAAGTGTCAATAGCAAGGCTGGTGGACACCATGCTGACTGTGATGCGTAGGTCTGCAGCTCCTGCAGACCTGTCTGGATGGCCCCCAATATTAGTTGCTCTTGATGCTGAAATTGTTGTAGGGCCTCCACCGTGACATCCTGCACCGTGTTACCAATGTCATGCAAATCTCCCTCCATGAGGGTGATTGGGTCCAATGACATCTTAGTGGCCTTGGATTTATTCCTCGACCCTCCTTTCTCTTGTTCCCTTAGATGCTTGATGTGGGCAGACGTCGTCTGTGGGTCCGTACCGTGATACTCTACTTACTTGTTTGTCTCTTCCTCTGTCTCGGGCGAAGGTGACCTCGCGACTTTTTCAGAGCCCTACTCTGTTGCGCCTGTCTGCTTCTCCATCTTCTGCGTGGCATCACGCTCTGCCTGGGCCTTATCAGTGGCCTCCTTCTTCATCTTCTCACCCAGCTATGGCATCTTGAGCTTGGCCTCCTCCTTCTTGCGTTGCATGGCAGACTTACTTGCCCCCACTGCCAAGTTTGATGTAGTGCGCCACTCTACCAACTAGAGATCTAGTACTACATCAATGGCGTCATATGTTGCCAAGTAAGGCAAGTCATACCATGTCTACACAGCGTCCTCCGAGACCGTGATTGACACATGGTGAAAACCTGCCTTCAACTCTGCGTACCCCTATAGGTAGTTAAACATAGTAGGCAACAACTGCGGTTTACGATTGATAGACATGCAAATGTTTGCCTCCATCAAGATCTAGAAGATCTTGCTATATTTGATGCGTTGTGCATCCTTGGTCACCCATAGTGAAGTGTACTTCACGGCTTTTGGTAGGTCTAGCACGACCGAGGGTAATTAACTATCTTTTGGCAGCTCCCATGCTACCAGCACAATCGACATCAAGAGCCACGCATAGTGGAATGTCTTGCTAAGATCCTGTACCTCGAGATAGTTTGCAAGGAACTCACCACAAAGATAGTGCACCAAATTAAACTAGATTCCTTCAGCTCATTGAGCAGCTAGCGCAATGACAGGTGCTGACACCTCATCTGCACGACACTTCCTCATCACCTTTCCTGCTAATATCTACATGGCCACCTTGACTGTAGGTTCACTGATACTTGAGATGGCATAGCCTTGCGGTTTCTTCAAAAGCTTAAATATCTCCTTTATGGCCTCCATGAGGGCTTGGTTGCCACCTTTCCCTCCAAACATCATGGCCGAATTTTCACCTATGTAGGGTAGCCGCGTGGATCCTATGGGTCAATCTATCGGTGATGGGTATTGGCTCCTCCTGCCACAGACACCCGTCATGCACCAACCATAGCAGCTGCTTGATGACCAATACTGTAATCGGGGTGCGGTTCTAGTGCAACACACATAGCAACTTTAGTAGACCTACCTTGTCTACTCCCTTGAGCCACTTCCACGGCTCCAATGCGGTCATACTAGTGGTTGTATAAATAATACGGTGCATCAGCTACTCAGTCACTAAGTGTGGGAACTTCTCATGGTCAGCAACCTCCCAGTCTTCCAGTTTTAACAGAGTAACCCGATCCAAGCATGGTCCTTCAAAGACAATCTCATCTGGTAGCAAAGGTATTTGTAAGGGGACCTTGCTCTTGTCAATGTCTTTTGGCACCTTAGTCTTGCCCTTGCACAGAGGGACGTACTTAGGAAATTGAGTTATAGGGTCAACACCCTAGACTTCAACTTCCTCCACATCTATCCCCAAGTCCTCATCATCCATCGGATGTCTTCAATTTCTTCCTCCTTTGGCTCCAGATTGATGGCTTTGCCCTTTTCCTATGTGGTGGGCTTTTCCTTTGATGGGTTTCTTCTCGGTGATGCGCACACTGGTATCGTAGCCTACTTGCCCTTTCTATCCTTCACACTCTCCTTGGTTGGGGTCAGCTTCGATCTAGGTGTTTGTGGTGATTTGGGAACTTCCGCTAATACTTCTGCAACCTTTAGGTAGCTTCTTCTACCTCCCTAACAATTTCCCACACAGCCTCCTCAGCTCTCACTGCTTCGGTGTCCATAGCTTCTTCAGGTGTCAACACGACACTATTCAACAATTCTCATGTCACCTATGGTAATTGCTCCAATGCCGAACTCACTATCAGAGCTTCCAAGAATTCTCGTTTCATGTGCGTCTGAGAGCTAAACAACGCAATTCTCAAAATACCAAGTGTTTTTCACTGGGCAACCACTTATAATTTATAGGGCATTTTGAATTCAAATTTAACTATTCCCCCCACATTCAGTTCATTAATGTCATATTAACAACATATTTTCAAGGATATGACCCATAAATTTTGTCTTAAATGCCGGCCGCCCGGTCCATTTGGCCACATTTCTACTGTGAAATCATGAACAATGACTTTAACGGTCAATTTCCAGGTGATCTATGCGATTTATCCCTAGGTAGCACAGCTCCCTACTAACTGTCGCAAACCCTGTGACACTTCCTTACTTCGCACAATCCTCCAATTGCGTAGCTCCCCAACTCGGGCAGTGTAGTTTATAGTCCCATGCTTCCTTTCAGCTGCCTAGAGCGCTAAGACTATGCTACCCTCATATAGTCACATGGCCAGACCACTGGTGCATGGCTTCAATCAGTTGCCATTCCCCATTCTTGGGAAGATATCTCCATTTAATTTAACTTACTGAACCGCTCTGCCGTCAGTAATCTCCTTAATGACATAGGGCCATAACCAGTGCATTTTGAACTTGCCTAGAAATTTATCAAACTTACTGTCATATAACAAAACCAAATCATTTACCTTAAAGGTGTGTAGCTTAATGTGCCGATCATGACATACTTTTTCGCACTGCTTTTGGACCTATTGGTGCAATCCAGCTAGAAATCTCTCTTCCTCAATCTTAGCCAGGTATGCTAGCCTTTCTTCTAGGGCTCCGCGATCCTTCATACCTATGAGTGCCGCTATGTGCAAACTAGGCACAATTTATTCCATGGGCATCACTACTTCAACACCATATACAAGCCTAAAGGGTGTTGGTCAAGTCAACTTTTTGCATGTCGTCTGATAGGCCCATAGCACTGCGGGTATGCGCAGGTCCCAATCACTTCATTGAGTGTTGTAAACCTTGTTCAGTGAATTTTCTAGTACCTTATTGAATGCTTCCACCGTGTCATTAGCATGTGGGTGATAAGGCATTCTCTTCTGGTGATATACCTAAATTCCTCCGTCAGCGCGCTGATAGTCTCATTCAGAAAGTGTGTACCGCAATCACTCATCAAAATGTTTGGACACCCAAATCGAGTCAGTACATACTCAAAGAGGAAATTCACAGCATTCATGCCTGTGCAATCCTTCACAGATTGTGCCTCCGCCCATCGAGTCAAATACTCTGTCACAGTGATAATGTACCATGCTCCCATCTTCTTCCCTTGGGGCTGAATGGGTCCTACAAAATCTATCACCCATTTCTCAAAGGGTTGTAATGTCATCTATGGATTTATAGGCATCTCATCCCTTCGCAATGGCTTTCCAGTCCTTTGACACACATTGCATGCCTTGCAGTAAACTTTTGACTCCCGATGGAGGGTTGGCCACCAAAACCCTGCATGTAGAATCTTCTACGTAGTCGCTTTTCCTGCATAATGACCTCCCGCGACACCCCCATGAGCATCTGCAAGGACACTACTCCTTTTAAACTCAGATACATATCGTCGCAATATTTCATCAGACCCCATCTTATACAGATGCCCAGAAATGACAAAAAATTATGCCACGTGTAACACTAACTCCTTCTTCTGTTGGATGGTGTAACCTTCCAGGGCGGTTCCTGTCATTAGGAAGTGTATGATGTCTTCAAAATGACCATCCGTGATGCACACTAAAAATAGCTGCACGTTAGGCAATCCCTCCTCCAAATTAGTGGGCTATTCCCCTATTTCGATGTGTGAAAGATGGTCTGGTCCTGCATTCAATCGTCTAGGCTTCACAATTACCTCGAAATCATACTCCTCGAACAATAACAACCATCTGCATATTCTCCCCTCGACTATAGGCTTATTGACCAGGTATTTCTACGCAGAATGATTCGTATACATCCTAAAATGTGTGCCTAGAAAATAGTGTCTAAACTTCTGGAGAATGTATACCATGGATAACCCTTCGTGCTTGGTGGTGGAGTAGTTCTTCTCAGCCTTGGATAACCTCCTACTTGCAAATGCTATAGGATGGTCCAATTATCCTCCACGAGCTTGTGTTAGTATTTCTCCCAATGCTATACATGATGCGTCGACATGTACATGAAATTCCTTCTTCCAATCCGAGAAGACTAAAACTGGTGCGGTGACCCTCTTTTCTTTCAGTACATCTAATCTTTTCTTATAACCCTCATTCCAATAGAATGTGACATCCTTTTTCACCAACTTCTCCATAGGCACATTGATCTAGGCATAGCCCTTGATAAACTTCTTGTAACACCCAGAATGTCCTAAGGTTTCACGCAGTTGTTTCACACTCCTTGGTACTTCCAAGTTAAGTATCACTACGATCTTTGTGGGATCTACCATCAGTTCTTGTCTACAAACCACATGACCCAACAGAGCACCAAAAGGAACACAAAACAGGCACTTCTTCATATTGAGTGTGATTTGGTACCTTTGACAGGTATCTAGCATCAGGGGTAAACTAGCCACATGGCATTTCACTAGCCCAAACATAATCCAATCATCAGACTACACTTCCAAAAACTTATGAATAAATTCCTTGAACGCACAAATCACTACGCATGAAAAAATCACAGGCACATTCTTCAATCAGAAAGGCATTACAGTGTACTAAAAACATCCCCACTCAGTTGCGAAGGTCATCTTGCTCCTACCCTCCGGCGTGATTTTCATCTAATGGTACCTAGAGAACCCATCAGTGAAGGAATATGCTTCCTCGCCACCTACATTATCCAATACCTCATCAGTGAACGAAGTCGGGAAAGGATCATGTAGACAAGCATCATTCAACTTCCTGAGATCTACACATATCCTTATTTCATCCTTCTGCTTCTTTTCCTATATGACCATTGGGCTTACCCCATCAGATTCTTCTATGGGCTCAATGATTCCTGCCACAAGCATCTTGACTAGCTTTAAGTGGACCTTCTCCTTATACTTTGGATTGAGACAATAAGGTCTTTGCTTAACTAGCTTCGTGTCAGGTTTTAACGTGATCTTCATAATGCCCAAGTCTCCTATTATACCTTTTAGCTCTATAAACTTGGTAGGGAACAAATCCTAGTATTCGCGGAGAAATTCACTGACCTTATCCACCATTGTGTCATCCCAGTAATCTTCAATATTCACAAATTTGGGCCCTGCCTCCATACCAATATTGACCTGTTTCATTTTCAGTGGCACGGTTATATCCGGATTCTCAATCTGCAATCCCTCAATCTCACGGTGACCCTCTGTTTCAGGAATGCTAATCTTTCACGGATCCTCATCTTCTTCTTTAGCAATCACGTTATAGCATCGTAGTGCGTGGCTCAGCTGAGTAGTCTAATCGAGTTGAATCAGATCCAAAGGATCCCGTGTTATCCTAAAGATTGTTTCTTTCACTTCTTGTACCGCTTCGTTAATACAGTCAAACCCATCTTCAACGTTGAATGTCATTATGGATCCTTCGTGCAGAATATCCCATTCATCTGTACCATGGTGGACCTTTGTTTTCAAGTACCAGTTCATCAGGATGACATCCAGGGTATGACAAAACAAGTGCACCCATTCCGGTTGGGGCTTCACTCCATAAGCCTAGGCCTATTTGGCCAAGTGTGCACGCAGATCATCCTTCCTGTCATACTTGTCTGTCATTTGTACCTTCGGCTTCCCAAAGCTTGTGCACATATCCTCCTACACTTACACCAATCATCAAAGCTACCCTTGTGCGTACACCACCATCTTGCAGGCGCAGTACCCAATCCAAAGTCTAGAAGCACTGCTTCTCTGGTATTTCCCTCTCAAATGAATCTAGAAATACATCTACATCATTCAAGCCATCGTAAGTGGTCATATTTCTTACCTCTAACGACACACAACGCAGTGACCAGGTCATCATGTTACAGCTTAGCGTGGTTACTTCATGTAGCCGATTCTGCCAGCACTCTAATTCTTCATTAGAGTCTGAGGTGTAGGAACTATCGCGATCCAATGTAATTCATCCATTCCCTATTGGATTCACCCAATCTTGGTATCATTCTGTTATCTTATGTATGCATTCCGAATCATCATCGCTCTCATAATTGCGGTGTAGAATCTAGGGGTACTATTACATAGAGCGATTTCTTCTCAAATATCATATTTCGCTTCTTTAGATTGATTACCCCATTCATATGAGTAGCCCAATCAACGCCAAGGATCACAGGGTAGGGGTTGCTAACATCCACAATTTCTATTACTTCAAATTCAGCCAACGCACTCACACATTCAATATCTACAGTCACCCTTTGCAGTTGTCCCATGGTGATGATCTTCTGCTGATTTGTTATCCTTAACTGAATCGGAGACCACTCCAGCGCAAGTCTTCCCATCCACTCCGAAGTCTGCTTTGGTAGAACGTTTGCGTCTGACCCCAGATCCAAAATAACCTGATCGATTTCATATTCTCTTATTTGCATGATCAATCTCATCTCTCGTCCCATCATCACTTCACGCTTACCAATCTTTCGTACCATGCGTAATTCACCCGGAGTGTTTCCAGCGCATCTATTTATAAGCTCCTATAATCCCTTCACAGCCTTGCTATCACGCAAGAGATTCATGTAGGTTTCTAGAAAGGTCGTAAGCATAGAAGGGTCCATCTCCTGATTAGGTTTATCCTTGTTCCCCGAGGTAGAGACCTTAGTGAAGCTCTTCTTTTCTTCCATGAACGTTTTGCGTGTGTGCTCTAAGTCAAACTCAGCCTCCTTCGCTGAAGCTTTGTGAAACCATGCACTATCTATGGGTTGTTTCCCCTTATCATCCCCTGATGCAATTTCACTTCGGAGCACTATTTTCACATCTGGATCCTCTTTGCGAGGCTCAGACCTCATCATCTATAGGTTCCGAGTTGGCTGAGGTGGTAGTTCCTCTTTGTTGTGTATCCTTGCTATCAGCATAAGACAGTCTTCTGTCTCATGATCAAACTGAGTACAATGTTTGCATGATGGTCGTGTAGGGTTAGTTCATTCACAGGCATAGTGTCCCGGTCCTCCGCAATTGTAGCATATTAGCTATCCCCAACCTGTGCCAGGTCCTCCTCCACCTCGGCCTCGTCTGTGCCATCCCTATGCTCTGGTCAGGGGGTCGCGTTTCTGCCTGAACCCTATAGGGGGGAGTTTTTTCCATCATCAATTCATGACTTCTATAGTTGTTCTCATCATTCCCTACCGACCTATAGAAGTTGCAGAATAGCTTTCGTGGTGTTTGTATAAACTTATGCAACAAATGATAGTTATATGTTGTATGTTTCCATGCTACCTGACATATAGCATACCATAACGCAGGCCCCACGCTCAGTCCTGCTTGAGCTTCCGGCCTCAAAGGAATCAGTCATCATCTTGTAATATAGTTCACAAAGACTAGGAAATGGTCTTTGTTATGCCCCTAACCTTTAAATTTCAGGCACCATACCTCTTCATGCACCTTCGAACTGCTATGTCTTGCTTCAAACTTTGCATTTCAAGGCAAAGATTTTGCAACTGTGCATGGATCTGTTGAACCCCTGCATTCGTATCCTGCATCGGTGTTTCATGCAGTCTCATTGCAATATCCAAGGCCTCTACCTGAGTTGTAATCTTTTGTTGTGACATCGCAACCCTTAGGTGTGGCAGGAGTGAAACCACAAACCACTCGCGGTGTTGTCCATCCATTAAGTTCATATTAGCTTCACGGATTTTACATTTCAGCCTTTGATTGAATTCCCAAGGCATCTCTTTTGGTTTCATCGTGATTTCCTTGAACCCCATAATTGTTTTTGCCTCAGATTTAGGCCTACTGAACTCTTTATTCAATGTGGTCTGGATGTTTGCCACCCTAGTGTTTGGGTTATCATTAGAGTACATGATGTACTAGGTTAGTGGGTGATCTTGCAAACTAATAACCAATGTTTCCCTCTTCATGTGATCATCTGTAACGCCCTGAGCTTCCCATACAACTTTCATGATGAACCAAAACTGGTCCGGGTCCTCATTTCCTAAGCCTTTAAACAAAGGTAGCTTTACTAAATTTTCCATGCTGAACAGTGGTGGAGGTGGTGGTGGTATGGGTAAAGTTGCACGTTATGGTGGTGAAGTCGGAGGTGGCATGGGTGGAGGTGGCAGTCATGGAATCCTTGTCTTATTAATTGAATTTTGCTTCGTGGAGGAGCCTACACTACTCCCTCTTCGTCACCCAATGGAGGTGAAATAAATGGACTATATTCAGGACCCTTTCTTCCTTGTTCCTGTATTTTTTTCCACTTCACATAGCTCCGAACATCAAGGTAGCCTCATAACCTCTTTTTCGCACAATAACATCTTAATCCAGGTATTCAAATACTTCAAATACTTACCTCGCATACCTTTGAAAAAGCGTTGTTATGCCTCACTGTAGCTAACTAAGGTATCAACTATGAGTTTAGTCACAAATCCTCCTATGATGCGATCAAGCCAATGATCGACAGCATGAGTGATCTTATCCTCAGAGGCTTCCAGTCTCTATACTAACTCTGGGGTCTAGAATATATGACCGTCAAGTCTCCACCTTCCTCAGCTATCTGCTCGCTTTGAGATCCACTCGTATAACTCAACCGAAAAGGAGCAGAAAAATATCTCGGGGATTTCTATATATAGGTACGTGTCAAACCATTGTTCCTTTTTCAGCTATAGATTTATGTTCTCCTGTGCCGCCAATTCATGGATCTTCCTGTCCAACCAGTCTTCGATCTCTTTCTTAGTTGGATTCTAGTGATATGATATCACACATCTCTCATGCAGATTTTGATCCTGGCAATGGAACCATTTTCTGGCTACATGGGGCCTGACCCAGTCTCAACGTTAGTTAGCCAAACAAATCCCTACACTATTGGCCCTTTCGGCATCAGCCCGCAGAGCGCGGACTGAAATCTCACCTGAAGTAGTATGGGGGGATGCTGGAACCAAGTTTCTACACCCTAATATGGTTGTGATTTCGACTTATACCATCTGTTCCTTCTTTCACGTAGGTCGTTAAGTTCTAGGGCTTTCTTAGTCTAGCCCTTTATCCCAGCCTTTAGTACCTCCGCGAAGGAGTATGATCGACCTTCGCGCAGTCTTAGGTTGCGATCCAAGTACTTTCATGCTACTATGACATTTTATTATATTGGTTCCCATCTTATCTTAAGTGTTTTATTTATCTTACTAAAAATTCACAGTTAGCACTGCGTAATCCGATATTCTTAATTGCGTTCATTTACCCAATATAATCACATATATTCACACATTACATAAACATTGTAAATTAAACCAAAAATGCAATATAAACAAATGCACTAATAGGAAATAAAGACACAGAATTTGTAGAATACTTCCCTTTACTGATATCTCTAGATTATTATAGACTCTATTCGACCTGTGCACACAGCTGCAGGGGTCCGCGCACTTAGTTGCGAACTTCCACCCTAGGCCTCTGCGCACTCAGCTGCAGAGCCTCTACCTACGCTAAGATCTGAAACTCAGAATTCTCTACCAAGACTCCAAGACTTGTCTTCTTAACTTCACTTCACTTTTTTCTCTTCTTAGACCTTACTCACTTATCTCTTTTTATACAATCCCATGGTTTGCAGACCATGGGTAGCTCTTTACAGCCGACTTTACACTTTACAAAATAAGGGTGGATAACCCTTTATGACTCTTGACACTTTCACACTCTGTGACCACAAAATGTGGAGAATTTACAACTTTATTACACAATTTATCCAAAACATAGGCTTTTACCCCCAAAACTGTCCTTGGCGGATTCCGTTCCCAACAATTAATATGGTGTTATTTCTCCTTGTTATCTCATGAGTATTCTATTGGTTTATATGTGGATTTTATGGTTCTTGTTTCCTTGGTATTATGTTGTTATTATGTTGGTTATGAATCTGTATTATGATAGTGGCTATGTATGGCTCCCATCATGTTTTTACTTGTATATTTATTAATAATGTATCTATGGCCTAATGGATGAAACTACAGCTAATGTAATAAGGAAACAATGCCTCATAGTGAATCTTAGATAAGTATAAGACCCCTACGCTTAGATCTGTCATTTACACCTGTAGATTGCATTGATGCCAAGTGTTTGACAGAATTTCAGTCCCAGTTTGGGATGGCTAGGCCTAGTCCTGGAGTTAATTTTTTTTTTTGTTAGTCTTTCCTTGATGTGTTTAATGGATTCTAGAAGTTACAACAAGTTCTAGGAAGTGGTCGGAATTATGGACTTAAAAAGTGCCTCAAAATCCTCGAACTTTGCCATAGGTCTGTTGGAAATAGTCAATGGATGCAAGTATGAAGCCTTGTGGGAGCGTCCAAAGCCCTCTGGAGGTTCGCATACCCATAGCATGGGAGTGTCCAGAGGTCAAGAGGTCTAAAACCTCAGTAGGACTTAGGGGCTGGTTAGTGGAAATATTAGGATGGTTCTTAGGAGTCCTATTGTTGGCGTTTAAGGTCTACATGGCATGTTTCCCCCAATTTCACTTCCTTAATGTGACTTAGGAAATTGAATCATATCATAGTAGCCGCTCATCACATGTTTACCCCAGTTGGTCGGTTACTTGGGTAGATGTGGGAGGAGGGAATTACATAGTGGCATTAGAGCATGATTTACCCCTTGAACTAGATGGGCATTGTGATTTCACTCACGTTGGCTGCATAGGTGTTTCTTATGCTTATTGCATTTGCATGGTGTTGATCATGGTTGTAGTGATGTCGTCATGTGAAGGTTGATGGTGTTGAGGGATGTGTCATGATGAGTGTATGGTTGTACATGAATTCGTTATGCACGTCAGTGTCTATATGTTCTGAATGCATTTTCATGGTGAAGGTTTTTGTGCATGAAGTAATTGCATATAATTAGGTCATCATGATGATATTGGTTTTTTATGATTTTGATATGTTGGCTGAGATAGAGCAGGAGATGCAGATCATCAAAGTGAAGTTGCCGCATTTGACAAAGAGGAAAGAGCATGTCATCAAACATATTTGTATGTTGGGCATGTAGGTATTTAGGTTAAGGATTGTTATATGCATTATGGTTATATGTATGTCTTTCATTCTATTTATTTTATGGTTACATTCATGATAGATGCTAGTTGGTTAGTGTAGTCATATGCACATGTGTCAGATAGTCATGAATGAGAGTAACATGTGGTTGTATGCATTTCTATTGTTGTTTTATGTTAGTTAACTGGATGATTAGGTAATATGTTGTTTATGATCATGATATATATTTTGTTGTTGTTATATGATAGTAAATCAATGAGTAGGGTTATTACATATTGATCTTGATGTTATATGTATCTACTAATTTGTATTAGTCTATGGAAATGGTTAAGGTTATGACATTTAGGTATGAGTTAATATGTTGCGATATTATGACATACTAATCTATACTGATCACACATACGTGACTTTTATGCATGAATGAAAAATGTTTATGAGCTTATGATGTGAACAAGTTAGTTAGTTATTGTTATTGATATCATGATCTTATTTGTGCTTGAGTTGATGTGTTGTAAAGTTATATCATGGTAACTAGATTGATTGTGTAGACAAGATATCCCCCCTTAAGATACATTAAGGTATGAGTTTGCTTATGTCATATATTTTGGTGCTTGACAGTTTGATTATGTCATCTATTTGGTGTTAGAGTGTTTGGTGTCTATTATGATGTCTAGTTGATTTATTTAACATGGTATGTTTCAAGTTGGTTGAATGTTTGATGAATTTCATAATATGAATATATGTTCAAATGATCTTGTTTTAAGATGGTCATATTAACACATATGTGTTGAGATAGTTGATATGTACTTGAGTGTAAGTATGTGATAGTTGTAGAATTATGCCTAATGACTATGAGTTGACTATGGATTATGACATGATTGTTAGTCTTGGTAATGGTTGATTTCAAATTGATAGATATGATTTTCTTGATATTTGGAATGTGTGGTTGACATGTGTAAACAGTTGCAGGAAACATGCTTGGTATTAATGTGACAAGGTAACAATTGACGTGTTTATATAAACAATAGCTTGGTGATGTGACAGTACATAGTAAGCCTCGATTTCAACAAGGTTAAAAGGTAAAACAAATAAATTGTGTATAACATTTTGTGTCTAGTTATAGCTAGATCTGTCAAAGGAATTGGAATCCCTTAAGAGATGGTGTGGATGTGCTCAGTTGCAAGACAGCATGCTTGGTACAACAAGGTAACGTAACTTTTGTATTGTTATGTTTATTTATGCGCTAACAGCTGTGTATTTATGGAAGTATGATGTAGGGGATTGCATAGTAAAAGAGACTATCATCAAATATTGAAGAAGGCTCAGGTTGAATTCCATTGGAAGAATTGGGAACCATGGGTATTGAGTCATGGCATATGTTGTCAGTCATGCACTTTTGGGCTCTTGTTGATTTGTTGTGCTTGATTGCGGTTTTGTTTGTGTCTTGTGAATGGCCATACAACTTTGTTTGCGGTGTCATATTGTTATTGATTTTCATGGTTTTCTTGTTGTTTTTTCTTATCTTTCCTTTTATGTTTTGAGTCTTTGGAATTGGTTGGGAAAAGAGGAAATTTAATGGAGCTCGAGGAGAGCTGAATGAAAATTAGCAGGTAATTTAAGACCTAGATGAAACTTGGTGCATGTATAAGGATAGTTGAAGGCAAGAGTATGACATCCAGCTAGATTAGTTAGGTCCATTGGTGTAAATGGAGAATGGAAGGACGGTCATCGAAAAGGTAATCAAGAAAGAAAAGGTGAATGGATTTGAGGCATCATATGCCTTGGCTATGTTTGAAACTATTTTTCTCGATGTTGCGCATGTGTTTCACTAATAAAGGGAGTTCTCTTAACCTTGACCTTATAATATCTACTAATTATGTTGTGATCATGATTATGCTGATGTCTATATATGGTGTATACATGTATGTATATATGTATGTCATGTCTTACAGGGTCAACATGGATCATTATTATTAATGTTAATATTTATATCGATATATATGTATGTATGTACGTTGCTATCTAATAGGGTCATTAGGAATCATTCTTGTGGAGGAATGATTTCTTATGTAGGTGAATGACACGAAGAGGTTCTTGGTTTATGAGGAATCAAGTGGAAGTGTATTCATGACAAATATATGAGGTCAGTATCATGCAGTTATGAGTTGATACTATGTTATTATATTATGTCTATGTTATGGATGAGCTATGCTAGGGGATACATTAGCAAAATGAAAGCAGTGTGTTCTGCGAGATGTTGGGATAATCATGGATGGCAGAGAGACACTAGAAGCAAGGTTGATTAGTAGAGACAATGTGGTTTTGGAAGAGTTGTAATATTTTTGTGCATATGTTGTATATGTTGTACATGTTGCGTCTATGATGTTGTGTGCATGCGGTGTTGTGCATATATAGTGTGTGTACATGTTGTTTATGTACATGGTGGTACATATAGTGTTGTGTGAATGTTGCATATGTAGTGCTAGGTATAGATGGTGCTATGTACATGTTGGATATGTGGTGTTTTGTAGATATTTTACTGTGCACATGATCGATATGTAGTGTTGTGTGCATATGGTGTTGTGCACATGTTGGATATACAGTGTTGTGTACACAGGGTGTTATGCACATGTTGTATATGCAGTGCTATGTACATATGTTGTTGTGTGCATGTTGTACATATGGTGCTATGTACATATGGTGTTGTGTGCATGATTGTACAAGTGGTGTTGTGAGCATGTCATGTCGTGTACATGTTGTACATATGGTTCCATGTGTAGGTGGTTTTGTGTACATGTCATGCATATGGTGTTGTGTACATGTGGTGTCACGTATATGTCATGCATGTGGTGATGTGTACATCTGGCATTGTGTACACGTTGTATAGGTGGTATGATGTACAAGTGGAATTGTGTACACATTATGTGGGTGGTGTCATCTACATGTGATGTTGTGTACATATTTTGTAGGTAGTGTTTTGTATAGGTGGTACTGTGTACATGTTGTACATGTGGTACTAGTGTACATGTGGTTCTATGTATGTGCATTTTGTAGCCGTGGTATCGTAACATATGTATTCATTGTGTTGTACTATGTGTACATATATGTAATGTGTTGTACATTGGGTATAGGTGTATGTACTGTATGGTGGTGTACACCAGGTGTAGGTGTACATATTTTGTTGTGGCATACACTGGGTGTAGGTGTATGTGTTGTATGTTAGGTCTGGTGCATGTATTACATGGTGTTGTATGCCATGTGTGGTTGTATGTGTGTGATGCTCAGTATGTGTATGTGCACATAGATGAGGAGAAGGCACAGGGTGTTTGCTGAGGTGGCAACCAATCTGGCGCATGTACAGAAAGAACAAAGACAAACGTAAGGAATGATGAAGGACAAGTATCGGTATTTTTTTTCATTTTTATTATGCACGTGACCTATGATTCTGACTTGTAATGGTTACATGTGATTTATGATTATGTTTTATGATGGTTTCATGCAATTCTTGATTTTAATTTATGATGATTGAGTTTGAGCTAACCGGATGTGATATGTTTATTCATGATGATTTGTTCAAACAATTAGTTTTAGTTGTTGTGACAACAAGTAAACATGATTTCAAGTGAAACTTATTGACAATATGCCAATGAGTTATGATGTGAATATATTTCAATTTATTTTAAATGTAATGGAAGTTATGTGCTTGGTACAGGAAGCATGGTAATTCCCGATTTGGTGGTTGAAATCGACTGCAAGAATTAACAAAGGCAGTGAAATAAATTGGAACATACAATAGTATGATGGTAAAGCATTAAGGAGCAGGGCCATTATGGGACAGTAGTGCCCAATAATGTCCATTGATTTCCATGAGAATGCTATGACTGTTATGCTAGTTTTAAGGTAGGGATATACCTTGGTTTTTGTATCTTCCGATGTGAGGAAGCCTTGCCAAGGGATGGTTTGCCCGTGATGGGGGTGTCAGCAGAACTTGGAAGGTGTGTGACTACATGGAAGGGGGTGACTGGATTTCTTAAGGGATTGTGTAGTAGAAAAGGGAAGGTCGGGGATGGATATTTGTTGTCATTACCATTGTCAAATGGAATCAGATGGACATTGGGAGTGTGCCCTGCGACAATGAGCCAGTAATTGTTCATTGAAAGGACAAGTGGTGTAGGATTGTAGCGCTAGACATTAGATGCAGCTTTGACTTTGATAGTGGATTCTGGACTTCCTTGGAAGGAGGTGAATCCTGGTATTACTTTGAGGGTGGAGGTGTGAGTCTCTAGATTCCATTGTTGTAGATGTAGGCACCATATCCTTTATTTGTTGGTTGATAAAATGTGAATATGTGTATATGTGTGTATTATTGTAAATATTGTATCAAGTTGGATTTAGAAAGATCCATAGAAATTATGATTATTTATAATTACTGTCATGAGTTGTGTTATAAAGCTCCAGTAAATTGTATGTTTGTCTTGTTTTAGCATGTGGTCATTGTAAATACTGCAATGAGTTGTGTTATAAAGGTTCATGAGTACTATGTTTTGTTTTCACTATTCTTTTTGGTTATAGGTTTCATTGAACACCGAGGATGGTGTTTCCCTAAGGGGGAGGGTTTTGTAACACCCCTGGTTAAAAATCCATGTAAAAATATATAAGGCCACAGTCATGGAACATGTATTCCAAGATAAATGGTGGGGAAAACATCATAATGGGTGTTCATTCGATTGGTATGGCTAAGGAAATTGGAAAAGGAAATGGAAAAGGATTTCGAAAGGAAAAATGTCATTTTTGGCACATTTATTTATGAAAATAATGGAAATTAGGAGAAAAGAAAGGTGAAAGGTCACATGTTGCATGTAAGGATAAAATTGAAGGAAAAAAATGGAAAGTGAAGAAAATATAGTCCTCAATGATAAAAAGGCTTCTGAGGATCAGTGGGTAAGCTTGGTCAGTTTAGTTTTGGAGCCCTTTCTTTATTCTCTCTCTCTCATACTCTTGGACACTTGGAGTTTTCTTGGAGCACTCTTGGATAGTGAGGCATACACTAATTTTTGGAGAAAGAAGAAAAAGTAACATGCAGAAAGCATAAGAGGACATGGGGATCAGTAACTACAACTAGATTTCTTTGTAGGTATCAAGTTGCATGTATGGTTTCCTTGCTAATTTTGGAATGCATGGCACATGCATGTGGTTTCTTGGTTTTGATATGTCATTGGCATGTAGGATTTCCTGGATTGACAATGGATTTTCCTAGACTTTCCATTTCCTGGATAGCCATCATGTTGTGGCTTTATTTCCTTCCTTTTATGATTGGTTCTCATGTTTCCTTTAGCTTGGGTTAACTTAGTAGTTCCTAGAACCTTGGTTGGAGAAACACACTGGAGCTGTGTAACAATTTGGGTTGAGTTATTAGTCCTGGAGCCTTGGTTGGAAAAATTCTCTAGAGCCCTTGGTGGGTTGAGTTACTAGTCCTAGTTCCTTGGTTTGACAAATGATCTAGATCTCAACAACAGTTGTGGGTTGAGTTACTAGTCCTGGAGCCTTATTTGGAAAAAATGATCTAGAGCCCTTGAAGGCTTGGGTGGAGACAAATATGGTGATGGTTTTGTGATGACTAACCATGAGGTGGAGTCACTATTTGATGGCTTGAGGTGGATGATCTGTGGAAGCGCTGGATGGTTTTAGATTGATGTGCACTATGAGATCCCACATTCATGCTTGGAAAATGGCGTGGGGGTGAATGGATGAAGAGATATTTGGTTCAGCCATCCTACGGTTAGGTGGGACGCGGTAGTCCCATACCAGGTTTTCTTTTGCATCATTGATATGAGTTTATTTCGCCTTGTTATCTCATGAGTATTATATTGGTTTATATGTGGATTATATGGTTGTTGTTTCGTTGGTATTTCTATTGTTATTATGGTGGTTATGAATATGTATTATGACAGTGGATATGTTTGACTCCCATTATGTTTTTACTTGTATATGAATGAACAATGTATCTATGGCCTAATGGATGAAATTGTAGCTAAATTGATATGGAAAAAATGCCTCATAAAGAATCTCAGATAAGTATAGGACCCCTATGCTTAGATCTGTCATTTCCACATGAAGATTGTGTTGATGCCAAGTGTTTCGTAGAATGCCAATCCTGGTTGTGGATGTTCACACCTAGTTCTAGAGTTAGATTTTGGTTTATTAGTCTTGTCATCATGTGTTTAATGGATTTTGTATGTTACAACAAGTTCTAGGTAGTGGCCAAAATTCTGGGCTTGAAAAGTGCCTTAAAATCTCTGGACTCTCGCACAGGTCTATTGGAAATAGTCCCTGGATGCATGCATGAATGCTTGTGGGAGCATCCAAAGCTCTCTGGATGCTGGCATGCCCATAGTAGGGGATCATTTGGAGGTAAGCAAGTCTAAAACCTCAGTAGGACTCAGAAGCTGGTTAGCAGAAATGTTGGGATGGTTCTTGGGAGTCCTATTGCTTGTGTTGAAGGTATGTATGGTGTTTTTGTATCGGTTCCACTTCCTTAACCTAACATAGTAGGTTGGATAATACCATAGTATCCTCTCATCACATGTTTACCCCTATTGGCCGATTACATGGGTAGATGTGGGAGGAGGGTGTTATAGTAATAACTCACCTACTACCCTTAAAAGAAATGGATTTATGTTTTTAAAAAAAAGGTCAAGGTTGAGAATGTATTATTTGTTGATGGGCTAAGACATAACTTGTTAAGTGTTATTCCAATGTGATATAAGGGGCATGAAATTATTTTCATATCAAATAATTTCATGTTAAGAAATTTGAATACAGGTGAGATCATAATCAAGGAAACCAAAATTCTAGAAAATGTCTATATCCTAGAGGGCGACAAAGAGCACTGTATTTTGAGAAAATATGAAGCAAGTTGGATTTGTCACAAAAGGTTGAGGTACCTTAGCTTTTCCAAATTATAGAAGTCAAGCAGTACGAGAGAAGTTCATGACTTGCCCAACATTTCTCAACCTGAAAATAGCATTTGAAAATCATGTCAATTTGTTAAGCAATCCATAGTTTAGTTTAAAGATCAATAAGGTACTTCAAG
Source organism: Pinus tabuliformis (assembly GCA_031772625.1). NCBI lineage: Eukaryota > Viridiplantae > Streptophyta > Pinopsida > Pinales > Pinaceae > Pinus > Pinus tabuliformis. The sequence goes on from CM062808.1 coordinate 829,101,824, forward strand.
TAAACCCCTTGAACTTGTTCACATTGACTTATGTGGAACTATGAGAAAGAAGTCTCCTCGTGGTGAACAATACTTCATGTTATTGATTCATGACTTTACAAGAATGTGTTGGGTTCATTTACTAAAATATAAAGATGATGTACTAAAATATTCAAGGCTTTGGTAGAAAATGAATTGGATCTAAAAATAAAATGTCTTATATATGATAGAAGAGGAGATTTTATATCAGAGGAATTTTTCATTTTTTGTGGACAACATGGCATCAAAAGACAGTTTTCCATAGCTAAAAAACCTCAACAAAATGCAGTGTCAAAAAGAATGAACATAATAGTTAAACAAATGGCATGTGCCCTACTTTATGAGTCAAGAACACATCACACCTTCTAGGAATAAGTAGGACATACAACCATGGATATACCTAACAAGGCTCATGTTTTAGTAAACAATGATAAACTCCATATTAACTCTAGCATGGTAAGCCTAGAACTATCTAACACTTTAGAATCTTTGAAAGAAAATGTTTCATAAAGAAAAAAATGATATGCTTGGAAAATTTGAATCCATAGCCAATGAAGGGATCCTACTTGGATACTCTTCCAGAAGGAGAGGATATAAATGTTATAATAAAAGGCTTTAAAATATTGTTGAAATTATAGATGTTGTGATTGATGAAGCATCCACAGTTACCAAAAAGGAAGCACAAGCAAATGCAAACTTCTCCCTACCAAAAGCCAAGAAGTTGTAGGAGAAAAATAAGGAGAATCATCAAAAGAAGGAAAAGAAAATACATGTATCACAAAAAATACTCCATGAAGGTATGTTTAGAAAAATCATCCTAAATCTCAAATTCTAGGTGATAAGGAAGTAGGAATACAAACTAGAAGAACTTTTGTTGGATAATCTAGTCACTTAGCCTTACTATCCACAATTGAACCTGAGAATGTGAATCAAGCAAGCAAAGAATAGTGTTGGGTTAAGAAAATTCATGAAGAACTTGATTAAATAGAAAAGAACTAGACATGGGAACTTGTACCAAGGACTCATAATAAAAATGTAATTGGGACAAAGTGGGTGTTTAAGAACAAGTTTAATGAAAATGGAGAAGTAATTTGAAACAAATAAATACTTGTATGCAAAGGCTATGCTCAACAGGAAGGGATAAACTTGAAGATACTTTTGCACTTGTAGCTAGACATGAAGCCATAACAATGTTCCTTGCATTTTCTAGCTTTCATAACTTTAAGGAATATCAAATGGAGGTTAAATCTGCATTTTTAAAAGGGGGTCTAGAAGAAGAAGTTTATATTGAAAAACTTGAAGGATTCATACTTGGAAATGATAAAAATCTTGTTTGCAAACTAAAGAAGACATTGTATGGGTTAAAAAAAGCTCCTCGTGAATGGTATTATTGTCTTGACAAATATCTTGAGAAAAAGGGGTTTAAGAAAGGATCTATAGATAGAAATTTGTATATCAAATTTGACAAAGACAAACTTTTAATAATAGTGGTTTATGTATATGACATCATATTTGGAAGCAATGTTGACTCTATCATTCAAGGATTTGTTTCAACTATGCAACAAGATATTGAAAAGTCTTTACTTGGTGAACTAACATTATTTCTTGGTCTTCAAGTTCATAAAACTAAAAATGGTAGCTTTCTCTCTCAAAACTAGTATCTCGAGTAGATTATGAAGAAATATGGAATGGAATATTACAAACTTTTATGCACACTAATGGTAACAGGGTGTAATCTAAGCCAAAATGGTGATTCTCTTACAGCTAATCAATCTGAATACAAATATATGATTGGCAACTTAATCCATCTTACAGGTACAATACCAGACATTATGCATGTAGTTGGCATAGGTGGACAATTTCAAGAAAATCCTAATGAAATCCATCTCCATGAAGTCAAGATAATATTCTAGTATCTGCAAGGCACTCAAGATTTTGGTCTATGGTATACCAAAAATGCATAATCTTCACTTCATGCTTACATAGATGCAGACTTGGAAGATAATGTTGATGACTGCAAAAGTACTAGTTGAGGAGAATTCTATTTGGGTCCTCACTTAGTTTTTGGTTTAGTAAGAAACAAATTTCTATTGCTTTATAAAATTCTGAATCAGAATGTGTTGTTGTTCCCTCTTACTGTACTCAAATTCTATGGATGATCCAAACATTGCAAGACATTCAAGTCACTTCACCTCAACCTATACCTATTCTCTATGACAACACTAGTGCCCTAAGTATCTCTAAAAATACTTTCATGCACTCCAAAATTAAGTGCATCCGAATCACATACCATTTTATTAGAGAAAATGTTCTTGAACAAAACTTCGAGTGTGAATATCTTCCTTTAAAGGCACAGTTGCAGATTTATTTACCAAACCTCTTCCACATGACTCCTTTGAATATCTCAAACAAAAATTAGGCATGCTTCTTGCTTGTTCACTCTGTTAATTGTTCTAAACACAAATGACATTTTTAGGGGGATTTGTAGATGTAATCAACAACATATTACTTTCTGTATGCAGATATTACGAATGAAAGTCATGTTTATATGTGATTTTAGATCTAGATAGTTTCATATGCTTCTTAGTAATGAAAAAGAAGTGGCACTTCTCATATGCTTCCATCAATTATTATTATTGTCTTTCTAGTTTTGATATTGATGTGTTCCAAGTTGTTAATACTTCCCTTATGCTACTTAGAAATGATTATTGATTCATGATAATGTTATGAGCTAATATTATATTATTGTTGCTAAAATGGTTCTTCAATACATTTGCCGGTTGATGAGAGGGATGTGATCAGAGTTGACAGTGAGAACTTGATATAGGTTCAGGGGGAGCATCTTCAATGCTTGTAATAGTTCATTGTTTCCATTATGATTTCTTGAGTAATGCTCGTTTCATGATGGGTTTATGATGAGTACATATCATTGTTTCTCTATTGGTTTTATTGTTGTCATCACTGAAGATACTTATGTGGTTGTCATTTTGCTTGGGTTACATATGTTGAATTTATATGATTGATTGTTAATTCTTCTTAATACAATTGATCAGGAAATAATGATGCCTACACTATCTTGTATTACATATCGAGGATGATCATGTTTCTATATATGTTGCTTCTATCAGATGTCTAGGTTGCAGACTCATATATGGTGTATGGTAGTTACTGATAACTACTGAGGTCTTGCTACCTCATTGTTAAGGTCCCTGCTTTTGGTCCTAAGTTTCATATATGTATCTTGATGTAAAGGTCATGAAAAATCCCATTATTGATGATGTCTTTTCTATTTGTTGTATGTTCCTCAATGATGTCTCTCTGATTTGTGTCTGACAGTGTTGGTTGGGTTGATTTTGGATTATAATATTGATTGGTAATGATTCCAAGTTGTGATGATATGTGATTAATTTAGTGATTTGTGATTGGTTCAGTACTTGATTCAATGAGAAGTTCAATGTAACAGTGAGCTAAATGATTAAACTCTGAGTAATTTGAGATCTATAGTAAGTTTTATTCAGAGGAAGTGTGTACATACACAGGTTCTATTAAAAATAGTCAGGTATATATTCTCAAGTTCATGTTATGGATTCAATGGCTTGATGCTTCAAAGATTTAGTTGATTTACGGATATCCAGTGGTTCAAATTTGTGTTTCAATATTTTAGTTGGGATATTGGTTTGTTCTTATTGTTTGTCTGGGTTCAATATGAAAATTTGATGAAAAATGGCCTACAAGTTGTTTGATTATTGTTTGATAGGAGGATCAAGTCTGGAACATTATGAATAGTGGTTAATAAAGAGATGAGGATTGCATCCTTCAGAAGGGGGTTAGGAGCTCCCTTCCAGTAGGAGACGGTAAATGAGATCAAGGGGTTGTAGCTCCCTTGTAGTGGGTGTTGGAGAATGAGTAGAGGTTGTGTCCTCTTGCAAGTGGGTTCTTGCGTACAGGTAAGAGTTTGCACTAGTACAAAATGCAATGAATATTTTCTTGAAATAATAAGAAAGAAGACAGAGACATCGACAATGGTGGTTTTCTCCCATATTAGGTTTCCCTTGAAATATTGGTGTTCTATTTGTGTTGCTCATGTGTTGTGATTTATCTATTTTTTACTGCATTATGGATGGTGAAAGAATTAATAATGCATTGGTTAATTTAACTCACTAATGAAAGATATGTCAAATTAAGTTAACTAGATATACATTGTTTTCATTCACATGAGTCGCATACATATGTTGATTTCATGAAGAAAAGTAGCGTACAAAATTCAATATATGAAATAAAAAGTTAAAAATATGTATTCATCCCCCCTGCCCTCAGTTTTCCTAACATTTTCTTCATTTTCTTCTATTTTTCCTTCATTTTCCTTCTCATGCAAGATGTGATCTTTCATCTCCCATTTCTCCTATTTTGCTTTATTTCATAAATAAAATGTCAATTAATTCCTCTTTTCCTTTTCCAATTTCTTTGCCAATTTTTCTTAGACATAATAAACACTAAGATGTTTTTCTGAACATTCATCTTTGAATATGTGTCCCATGACCATGGTCTTATTTTTCATTTATTATATTTATTACATGAATTTTTAACCCAGGGTTGTTATAGACCTCTCCCCCTCAGGGGAACACTGTCCTCGGCCTTCTATGACAACTATGACCAGTAAGACTGCTAAAAATCAAAACATACTACCCATGGAGCTTTATAACTTAGCTCGATGCAGTATTTACAATGGAAAACCTACCAAAAAGAATAACCAACATGACAAATAGGACAACATGAGAACCATACCGCTTATTGAATCTTTATAACATATTTCGTTGTGGTATTTACATTAACGACCCTACATGAATATGTACATATACCAAAACTCATTTTCCTCAAATAGAAAACAACGAAGGATAAATAACCTGAATTTGATCATCCATCTCCCATGTCGCTTCATCAGGACCAAAGTGCTTCCACTGCACCTTAACATGCTTGATTTCTCAGTTTCAGAGCATGAGGTGTTTCTGGAGAAAAATGCACTGAGGTTTTGGCCGGAATTCTCCTTCTGGTTACGCCTACAATATATACTAGTCAGTCACATGATCAACAAGTTTCATATGTCTTTTTAGCAATGACATATGGAAACCATCATGGAATTTCATTGTCGGAGGCAGTACAAGTCTATAGGCCACTGGTTGAATCCTCTCAAGCATCTCAAAAGTCCTGCGATATCGAGGTACCAACTTAGTACATGTTCAATTCTTTAAGGACATTCTCTTGGGCTTGATGCAAACCTACACATGCTCCCCAACTTGAAACTCCTGAAATTGCCTATGTTGATCTACATAACTCTTTTGTCTATCCCGTGTTTCCCTTAGATTCTTTTTGATAACCTGCAATTCTTGTTCCATTTCTACCAACATGTTCGGTCTTATCAATACCCTGTTCGCTAGATCACTCCAACTAATGGAAGTATTACAATTTTTCCCATAAAATGCTTCAAAAAAACTCATCCTCAATGACTCCTAATACCCATTGATGTAAGAAAACTTGGCCAGTGGAATATACTCTCCCACCACCTCTGCTAGTGCATAACATACATTATCAAGATGTCCTCCAAAACCATGTTGACCCACTTTTTTTGTCCATCTGTTTATGGATGATAATCTATACTGAAGGCCAACTTTGTACCAAAACCTACAAATAACTCCTTCCAAAACTTGGAAGTGAAATTGGCATCCTTGTTGGATACAATATTCTTAGGAATATCATGCTATCTCACAATCATTGTGATGAAGACCTGTGCTACCTCACTAGATGAATTAGTAGACTTAACTAGAATGAATTTAGATACCTTGGTCAACCTCTCAACCACAGCCATGAAAGAATCATTTTTCCTAGACGTTATCAATAAACCTCTGGTTAAATCCATGGAAATGACCTCCCATTTCCATTCTGGAATTAGAATCAGCTGCAGTAAGCCACTTGGATGCTTTCACTCTAGTTTTACTTGTTGAAAATCAAGCCATCTTGCGATGAAATCAACTACCTCTTTCTTCAGATTCATCCAATAGTAGAACTTATTTAGAACTATTAGAGTCTTCTAATATCCCAGATGACCTCAATATGAATTAACATGAAATTCCCTCAAGATACGCTTCTTGAGCTCACTATTGTCTGACACAGAGATCATGTCCCTAAATATGACCAAACCATCTGTTGTGAAATGATAATCCACATTGTCATGACCTATAGCTTGTTGTTGTAACCTATGCTTAAGCTCCCTATACCTGTGATATTGTTGTCCTTCCTGCAAAATATTTTCTTGTAAGTTTGTCCCATATGTACTCATAATTTTAATGTGATTTACATGTACTCTTCATCTAATAGCATATGCAACCCTAGTCTCTTTACCCTTAATGTACTTGATCTCAAATTTCAACTCACTAGTCATAGCCAACTTTATAGCTTTCTTGAAATTCATATTAGGTTGGTCAAACAAGTATCTCAACATACTGTGATCACTCATCAACAACAACTTCCTTCCAAGAAGATAGTTCTGCCACATTTTCAATGTGTGAATGATCACTGCCAACTCAAGGTCATGAATCACATAGTTCTCCTCATGCTCATTCAGTTTCCTGGACTTGTAGCATACCACCTATCCCTCCTACATCAAGACTCCACCAAGTCCTTTCTTGCAAGAATTTGTACATACCACAAACTCTTATTGTGGATTTGAAATCTTTATAACTAGAGCATTTGTAAGCAAATACTTCAACTTCTCAAAACAAGCTTCACATTCCTTTGTCCATTCAAAGTTATTTCCTTTCCTCTGCAATAATGTAATAAGATAGGAAATCCATGAGAAGTTCCTGATGAACCTCCTATAATAACCCGCTAACCTCATGATTGATCTAACCTCATCCACATTCCTAGGAGTTCCCCATTCCATGATAGCTCTTATCTTTTTTGAATCCACTGCTATACCTTCCTTGGAAACAACATGTCCCAAGTAATGTACATTTTTCTGAATGAAACTCTATTTACTAAACTTGGCATACAACTTATTCTCTCTTATAAATCTCAATATTGTTGCTAATTGTTCTTCACACTCTTCCTCATTCTTAGAATATATAAATATATCATCAATGAATACAATCGCAAACTTGTCAAGATAAGGAAGCAACACATTATTCATCAAACACATGAAAGTAGTTGGATAATTAGTCAAAAAAGGAACACTAAAAAAATCATAATGCCCATACCTGGTCTGGAATATAATCTTGTAGTTGTCCTCTTCTTTGATGTTTACCTCATGATATCCTAATCTCAAGTCAATATTTGAGAACATTGTTTCACCCTTAAACTAGTGAAACAAGTCATCAATCCCGGCAATGATACTTGCTCTTCATTGCCAATTTTTTCAAATGCCTATAATTAATGCATAGCCTCAGAGTACCATCCGTCTTCTTCACAAACAACACTGATGCACCGCAAGGAGACACAATTGTCCTATTTTATTCCTTGTCATTAAAATCCTTTAACAACAACTTCAATTCCACCAACTCTGGAGTGCTCGTCCTCTAAGGTGCCTTGGATGCTGGTGTTGCTTCTGGTACCAACTCAATAGAAAGTCCACTTCCCTATGAGGTGAAAACTCTGAAATCTCTACTGAAAATACATTCTAAAACTACTGTCAGTGTGGGTGCCTCTTCAAGACTTCTTCATCCTCAACATCCTTACCTTTATCACTCGAAATATGCATTGTGAGTAGTACACACCCTTTCCTCCAATTGCACTTTTCATGCATAGTTGTAAACATTCTAATTGATGTAGGCTTCTTCTTACCCCACAATATTCTCTATTCTCCATTCTCATTCAGACACTCAAAAACCTTTTCATAACAATCCACCTTAGCTCTCTGAAGGTACAACCAATCCATACCCAGAAACATATTGTATGATCCCGATGGTAGCACATTCAGATGCACTAATGTAGGCATACCATTCAACTCAAATTCACAACCTCATACCCAATGATGAACTATTTTCTTAGTACCTATAGCCAACTGCAGCAACCAAGACCCTACATGCACTTATTTTCTCAAACCACACTTATCCATCAGGTTAGGATTAACATAATTGTAATTAGATCCAAGTTTAATCAAAATAGAAACAAACTTCATCATAGATTTTACCTTCCATCTCAATAGTATATGCCTAGTCATCCACCTACTTGTTATCAAATTCTACATAGATCTGAAGAATAATCTTCCCAATGCCCCCAACTCTCTACACTTCCCAAGCACTATAGGTCCATGGCTTACAACCCTGATATGAAGGAAAGTCCTTCTTGAGATTATCCTTGCCACATATCTGACACTACAACTGTCTCCTACCATCACCTCTATTATGCTTCTCTCCAGACTGAGGTCCATTTCCCTTCTCTACTACATTAAAGTTCTTGTAGGGAGCAACATTTTCTTTTTCACCTGGATCTTGAGCTCTTGTTCACTTCAGCGGTGTTTTACGTTTAGTCTTACCATTCCCTTTCCAGCCCTTCTTAGACTCAAACTAATCCTTCGATTTCTCATAACAGTGTTTCAAATTTCCAATGACTTCCTCCACAAACTGGGCCTCATCATACTCAATTTGATCCTTAAATGCTAAATTCATTCCACTGAAAATTATTTAAACTTTTGTTTTCTCATCCTTAATATATTGCACATAACTCACCAACACCAAAAACTTAGTTGTGTACTCCTAATTTGTCATTGATACCATATTCAACTCATAAAAATCCTTATCCTTATTGTCATAGTACCTCTCTAAAAAGTACTCCTTCCGTAATAGTCTCTTGAATTCATGCTAACTCAACTCCTCTATCTTGATGTCTTTGATAGGCTTCACATCTTCCCACCAGATGTTTGCTTTCCCTTTGAGACTAGAAATAGCTATCATGGCTTTCATGTTATCTGTGTAGTCATGTAGTTCAAAGAACTTCTTCATACCAAGTAACCATGCCTTTGCATCTTTTGCTTTCTTCAAATCTCCATCAAATGTAGGTGGCTTGTGTTATCTAGGCTTTATGACTGCATACAGAAATATCTACCCTAGGTTTGGTGCCCAACCTAGAAAAACAGATTGACAAATGACCAAATGTTTTCCTTAAATTAAGTAGATGAGGGGAAGATACCTACTTCGAATCTGTCGCATGTTTCGCTCCTTGTTTGGCTTGACTAATCCAATCCTAGCTCTAGCTACAAATATTAGAACCTACACAACTAGAAAACACAAGCCAAGAAACCAAGAGATCTATGTAGCATTATCTACCTACTTCATTCAACATATCAACATGTTATTGAAATATATGAAATAACAACATCACATATAGGAAAACAAATAACTCTTTTTATTGATATAAAGGGAGTGAGTTACAACCATAAATAGGTGTTGATCTTGTAGAAGAGCTCCTCCAAGTTGTTGAATTGTCCTTCCTTTGTCACAAAGTGCATCTCCAATCACCCTAAATGCATGAAAGCATAACTCTCACAACAATAACATAAGTGTTTTGGAGAATTTCGTATCTACGGATAAATACTAATTCCCTACATAAGTAGCCATATCTAGAACAATGGTTTAAAGTATTTTAGTATTTTCCTATAAGCAATAGATAAGATGAGAAGATGAGAAAACCTACTTGTAGTTCCACTTTCCTCTCGTCTCCTTTATATCAATCTTGTCGCTCCTTCCTAGACTTAATACACTTGATAAGTACTTGTAAACACAAATAGAAAACAAAGAATCGATCAAAGCAGAAAATATATTGAATATAAGTCAATGTAATAGATACATTTCACACATGTAAGCATTATAAGACAATACAAACATATGGGAGAAACGTCCAAATATTTTATTGAATAGAAGAAGGAATTACAACCATTGTGTCTGATTCAAAGTCATTCCTCTAGCTTGGTTCCCATCCATATCACATCAAAAGCATGACAAACTTGTAGTATTACAATACTTGATTCAAAGCTAATTCTCATCGCAACATTATCTCCTTACAATTCAACATAATCCAACCCCTCATCACTTAGATGAGTGGTGAATTTATTTGGAGATGAAGGAGGTTTTGTCATAAATGGTGGCATTGAATGGCTTTTCATACTTAGAATTAGTTCCATGGAGGAAGGAATGAGAGGACAGGATACATCTTAACTCATTCCTCATCCATTTTCGAGCTCATAGGAGTTGATAAGTGAGGAACTTCTATATTACTCCAAAAGATAAGAATATTTTGTAAACCCTATGTGAATTTTGCTCAAACTTGCCCAACTCAGGTGAAAGGAAGCCTAAGTTCCCTGTAGAGCACCCTGTCATCGACTTAACTACTATGTAGCGCACCCTTACAGGGCCTACCTGTGTTGGTGCCTCTAGAGGCCATTTCTAGATGTCTTCAAGTCATGAAACTATCTGGGAAGGAGGCATTCAAAGGGGTGACTTGTTTAGGGCATGTAACAACTGAAATTAGGGTTTGATGAGCCCTAAAACACTGATCTGGATGATGGGATTGATGTGCCCAAATGGATCTGTAACAATAAGGGTATAATCACTCTCCAAAAGCCAACCCCTTGCATATGCAAGGTTGTAAATATATAGAGGAGTGAGGTAAGTTTGGAGTTATTATCCTTTTACCAATATTGGGATTGAGATCCACTCTTGATGGGAGGATGAGATAAAAGGATAAGGGATGGAAAATCAAAGGTATGATAGGATAGGATTTGAAATTTTTGTCCAAGGTAAATGGTTGCAAAAGATTTTGGAAGCTTATGGAAATGGAGGATTTGGGATTCTCTCTCTTTTTCCTAAATTTCTAGAACCAACACAAGTGCAAAGGGGAGAAACTTATACTTGATCAATGTAGGCCACAGTGGAGCAACCTGTAGGTGAACGTTGTCTAGCAAGAGGTCGGGATGTGTTGCTCCTAAGATTGGCTTAGATGATGCATAGGGCTTTATGAAATGAAGATGTAAAGGGAGATAGGAGGTGAACGATGCCATTAGGAGGTTGATTGATGAAATGTGACAAAATAACCTATAAAAGAATGCCCCGTAATGAACAAAGTTAGAGATGATGACTGATGATTGATTTTCTTCACCTTGTGACAAGTTGGGATCAAGAACAACTGTCGAGATTGTCTTATATTACATTACATTTACATTATGAAATATTTTTGTTAAGGGAGGCATACCTATACTCAGCACATAAGACAACATTATATGTATAGTGATAAAAACACATTTCCAATGATGATTGATGGTGGACCCATAATTGGATTATTGTCAATATGATCATAGCCATCATACATAGTGATCTTGGTATAATCCTAAAATTGCATCCCAGATGGCGGAAACTAGATCCTGGGTCTTCTATTGCATTCACACGACCAACCCATGTATGATTCTAACCATGTGAATCAATGATCTGTAACCAAACATGGTAGACACCATCTGACTATCGACCAATGATGTAAGTCATTAACAAAAATGAGAGAAACCAGCAATGATGTTAATGGATCTCAAGGTACTCAAGTACAATTTGTATGGTGTGAATAAATGAGTTGATGTCAAACACCACACAAAATATTTCAGTCAAATGCTAATGATTTAAACATTTTTCTGAGAGCGAGGAAACTTACTATTAATGGGTGTTTCTAGGTATACTTCCTGGACAATGTGCTGATGGTGACAAGAAGCGACCTATCACAGGAGGGCCTTGATGTATACCCTATCAATGACACAAAACATGTATGATGATTGAGAAAGAATGATGTTAATATGGAACTGTATTAGGAAAGGAAAACTTGTAATGAAGGCTTAAGAGTATTGTAATGGATATAAGTTGAATGACTTCTCTTGAACACAACTGCAACACTAAATGAAGTTGAAAGAATTGAACCGAAACCAAAATGGAGATTATGTGAAGGTAGATGAATTGAAAGATAAGCAGATTACCCAACCCAACAATAATGAACATGAAGTGGAAGAGTGTCATGTTCAAGAGTGACTCTCTGCCATTAACAAATTGAGTACCCTGTTTTCCCAATTTTCCCAACCATACTGGTCAACACCTCTTTATTTTTTAACAATTTTGAGGGGGATAACATATGCCTGATTTGTAGTTCCATCCTTTAGATGAATCCCTCTAAGTATATTTAATGAACCTTGAGAAGGAATTATTTGGCCCGTCATGATCGATGAGTCCACTGTTGTTTGAGTTTTAACGACTCTAGCAGGGGTAAAAATTGACTTCTTTTTCATGTTTAGAGAATTTGAAAAAGAAAAATCTAGATGTCCCTTTTCCAAAAAGGAAAAGAATACCCAATATAACCTCTTAACCATGTTCAACTAAGGTACTCATTTTTCGTAGCTACTCTCTCTTAGTCTGGAAAAGGGTTAAACTTATACTGAGTAAACGTATTTTTATTTACTTTTACGAGTTTGAAAAGACAAGTGCTTGGAAATATTTTCATGTCTTTGGAATCTGAAAAGAGTTAAAAGAGGACTCCAAGGGGTTCCTTTTTTGTAGGTTTAAAGAGCCTGAAAAATAGATAAAATTGTACTCTTTGGTCAAAATAACCTATTTAAAGCACAACAAAATCTTTTAACAATTGTCGACCCACTCAAAACAACACAGAAAGGATTAAGTATACCTGGTCCATAGTAAAAATGAATCATCACTCGGTCAAAACATTAAATATGAATAAAATAATGAAAAATAGAACCATATATACTCAAAAATGTATGTTCATCTTTACCATTACATATTTACCTTCAAAGTGAGAGCTCAAAGTACTTTTTCCCCCAATCTTTTGCAGTTTATTGCATCCAATCCAGTGGAAAATTTCAAGTACCGTTGCTTCTAGGTAGGATCTAAAACCCTTCTCTTTCTTTCAGTGGTTCCATTTTATGATTTCAAGAAAAAATTCTATGTTTTTTAGGGTCCTGGGGTTTTAGAAGTTTAGCCTAGGACCAGTGCATGCCAAGGGGGTAAAAAAGTGCATTGCACCTAGGTAGTCATGCACTATACGCAGTGGTGCAACGCTCTAGTTTTCTCTTCTCGAGTGTGTTGGGCGAAAATTTGTAGTTTGCTCAATAGTTTTTCCTCAAAATTTGTCATTCTTTTTGCATGAAAAGGATCATAATGAATCTCTTGGTTATGTTTCATGGGTTCATCAGCACAAAATGGATTTCATATGGAGATAAATATAACATGAGGAACATAATTTAATTGCATCAAATGATCCTGCTACCATCCAAGCATTTAAGAACTATGGATTGCTAAAATTCTTTTGGCTCCCGAGTATAAGGAAACAAATGGAGTTGTTGAAATACCTTGTTCGTTCATGGGATGTTAAGGCACAAGCATTTAGATTTGGAGAACATCTACTCAAGATAGAGGTATAGGATATCTACCTTCTAATAGGACTATCCATGAGCAGCAACCCCATATCTCTTCTAGGTGGGAGAAGTGGTGGGATATAATGAAAGATTATATTGCCACCTATTGTAGACCTCGAGCTTAGTGAATAAAGGATGGAAAGATAAATATAAAATATGTGACCCAATTACCTTTGAGAACAATATTTTTCATTATCACAATATTGGAAGGTAGCTCAACATTTCATGTGGCAAGCAGATCCTATATGCAATATGGATTGGAGTTTCCAGAGCCAACATTATTCAACTGAAGCGAGGGAGTTTTGGTCAATATGAAAGAACAAATGACTAAATAAAAAGAGGGAAAACTAAAGAAATTTGGATATGATGCGATCTTTGTTTCCTTTGTACTCTAATGGGTTCCATTATTTCAGCCTCAACATATTATACTCCAGCCTATCTATCCGAGCATGCCACGAATGAGGAGGTGGATAAATCACATGTCCTGACATGGAGGGTCATCGCCGATCAGCTTCTCATCGACCTTATTAAAATGGTTGCATAGACAAATTATAATGATCAACGATTATCCTTATGTGGGGATGGATATCTGTGATGACCCTCAACTCCTGCTTCCTGAGGGTGAGGAATGGGGTGCTTTAGGTAATAAATTTTGAACTTTTATGTTTTGAAAGTTTTATAATTTTTTTTATTTATTTTTATGTTTCTAACACCAAACTATTTATGTTTCATGCAGATGTAGGACTAGTTCAACCTATTGGTGCTTCATATCTCCATCGTCCAAAGGAACAACAACAAGAGGAGGTAGTAGAAACTAGGACGGGTCGCTACGATGGGACAGGATATGTTGCAGGATCCAGATGTAGTAGAGGTCTTACTAGAGGTAGAGTGCCACATGGAATTGATGACATCATGGTTGACCAACTTCCAATGTGACTTCAGTGATACACCATAGGAGTGCTTAGTCATATTGGTCGACTACTGTGTAAGATGGCTCGTGCAGTGTCATTCTATCATGAGCACCTTTAGATTTTCTACTTAGATACTTGCATGTAGTTATTTATATGGGCGATGTATGCCATATGTGTCTCTAGCACAATTTTTTGTAAAACTGAACTTATATATACATATATTTTTTAGTGTTGTTTGGGTTTCTATTGTATTTTCAATGTGATGTGAATTGAAAATTAATTATATTCATTGAAAATTTCTATCTAAAACATGATTATATAGGGCATTTTTCATTATATTTATATTTCTAGAAATATGTTCTTATTCTATGAACTTGAAATGCCTTTCTAGAATGCATACACTTATAACCATGTGTAAGATGGTGGGACTTCTAACTAAATGGACACTAGAAAGTTGTAGTGCTATGAGCTGTGGTGGATACCATGTGCAATAACATCATTTAGTAGCTTGAACACTACACTATACTCAGTGATGTTGTTGGTGGAGTGACCAATACAAATTCCTTGTAGACTCACTAACTTTCCATTTGGACCAAAGATAGCCCATGTGGTGGAATATAAGTTCTGAGTACTAAGAATGGAACCATCAACATAACAAATAATATTTTCAAGAGATACCAACATCTACAAACCAAACGTAAAAGGGAATCAACATAAGCCATGTGAAACCCCGAAAAGACACCTTGCAAACATAGTCAACACACCTATAGACAATATGTACACAACGAAAACTACATTTGAGATCAAGCATAGCATTTTGTGAGGTACAACCCATTTCTAGGATGTGTCAGGGGAACTCCATTAAAATCTACTAACTTGTAGGCCTCCTTTGTAAGGAATTGCTTGACAATGTATGGACCTAACCACATGGGTTGAAACTTCCATGAACTTAACTTATCAAACTTCTGGTCATACACAAGAAAAAGGTATCCTTCTGAGAACACACGAGGCTTGACACTTTTGTCATACCACATCTTGATGCATATTTTATGAGATTCATTAGCTATAGCAACATCACATCAGTTTTCATCTAAACGAGACATATGTAAAAGACGATCCCCCTCTATGGAAGTGGCAGGGAGAAGTTTGATAGCTAGCTTCAATGATGGAATTTTTCATTCAAATGGGAGGATATATTTTATATTATATACCAAATGAAAGAGTGTAAATCCAATAGCCATCCTTACTAAGGTTCAGTATGCCTACAAACCAACGTAAATGATCAAATTTCAATCTAATTTGTGGACCCCTACCTTGCGTTGAAGCATCATATTCAAAACTTGTTGATGGCCTCAACCTATCCATTAGGCTGAAGATAGTAGGGAGTGGAACTTTCATGGGAAATTCCAATCTTAGAAGTTAGTTCGATCATCATATGATTCTAGAAATGTTTTTTGTGATCCGTAACTATTGCTTGTGTAACACCAAACCGTGCGATGATGTGGTTGAAAAATAAGTATGCATCTATTTCGCTAGTGTTGTTAAATGTAGGCATCACCTCGGCCCAGTAAGTAAAGTAATCAACAATGAAAATAATATAAGCATGCGCCCTAGCCGAGTGATGGTTACATTTCATGAAGTCAATACCACATTTCATAAAGTGACCAGCAACGTTAATGGGATGCAACAGAGTGAGTAGAGCATGGGTCTTACGATAATATATATGGCATGTATGACACTTCTAGACAACAAGGATGTAGTCTTGAAAGATGGTAGGCCAAAAGTAACTAGCATGTAGAATCTTCTGGGTGGTAGTATAACTAGATAAATTTCCACCACATGCCCCCTAGTGGCACTCATTTAAGACTTTCTCAACCTCCTCAAGTTTGAGGAACCTTCATAAGATCGTATTGATACCATGAAAGTAAAGGCTGTCACTGATAATGATGTAATTTTGGGCTTCGTAATGAATATGTCACTACTTCGAGCAAGAGGTATTAGACCAAAAAGTTTGGGTATGGAGATAAATCAAGAAATATCCATACGATTGGTTAGATTACGAGATCCCAAATAATGACTCGATAGGAATAGAATCTTTAGATGTAGTTTCTGAATCAGGGGAAGGGAGATCGCACATTAGTTCAGTGCAAACTAGCAATTTCTTCATCTTGGATTTGATGAACTACAGAGAAAACTCTTGTAAGATGAAAATCAATTTCGAGTACTTGCCCCCCAATAATTGACAGGAAAAAATGTATTTCATAGGTTTCCAATATGAAATGAATGTAGTTTTCCAAAGTAATATGTAATGGTGAAATATTTACATGGCTTGAACGGTCGCCAAAGCCAACTTTTCTACATGGGAATATCGAATTTCAATATTGTTAACATTCTGACTCAGATAGTGTTATAGACATTTTTGTGCCTTATAGCATTGAGCATGAAATGTCCATAATTCAAGGGATCCAAAGTCCCTAAAGATGTTGTTACAGCTCCTAAAGGAACAAGGTCAACCAATGACAGCTTCTCCCAAAAGTTCTCCACCAAAAACAACTCAGAAATAGTCAATTCAGGATCAATTCAGAGGCTCCACTAGCTGTCTGCGCTGAAATGCAGAGATTACACTGGCTAGGTGCACTGCAACGCAGGTAGAAGCACTACCAGGGTGCGCTGAGCGGGCAATGACAAATGGCAAGTTCATTCAATGAGGTGGAAAGACCCTGGAAGCTTCCAAAATCTTCTCCAGTGACACTTGCCTCAATGAATTCGACTAGTGATGAGTAAGAGGTTCTCAACCTCCAAGTGGAAGCAAGAACTGACAGAGAGAAGCCACAAGTCAAAAAATGAGCTAACTCATCCTCTCTGCTCACATCTATATATGGATCTCTCACCCAGAGGTTCAGGAGGCTGGAATTTTGTACTTTGCAGAGAATTGCTGTTGGTTTGAGATTGTTATTAGTACATTGGGTGATTTATGCTTTGTTGGAGGAGAGGAAGGGATTCCCTTGCTGGGAGGTAGATGCTGGATCGGAACTCACTTGGTTGTATATCCTCTCAGACTTTATTATCTTATCAATAAACTATTTGAGTTTCTCCTACATGTTGTATACCAATGATGTTTTGTTATGCTTACATGTTTAGCTTAATCTGATCTTGAGCTTTTTATGAATGTATATCTGTATCTTTGTGTAGTTTCTCTCTCTTGTGATCTTGCAGGAATTCAGTGAAGCTGGGCCGGTGAAGGAGCAAGAAGCTGGGAGCTACTGAAGAGAGGAGTGATTTGGATCGACAAACTAGCGGAAGATACAGGTTAGTTAGATCCTTCTTCCTCACTTACATCTCATAAAGAAGAATATTCAAATAAGTTTACCTGTTTGTTGCTAAGGCACTATCACCTCTTAGAGTGGGATAGGGGCATTCCGTATTGGATGCTTTTCCCAACAACAAATTGGCGACTCGACTGGGGAATGTATCTTGTTGGTTTATTTGTGTTTCTGTTGTTGTTCTTCTCATAAACTCAGGAGTGTTGAATCGAAATGCACCTGCCATTTTCAAGTGCAAAGTAGAGATCTGCCACTCTAGTTTTTATGATCTGAACAAACTGATCCAAAAGTGCTCTAACAGCCCTTTGTGATAGATCTTAGTCCTCCTTTAAATCATCCTCCTAATTGTACCTAATTGATAGCTTTAATCCGACCAAAAACTGTTGATTTAACAGCAAACCGTAACCTAGAACCCAGAAACAACTCTCGTTTCTGCTTCAGCGCAGACTCTGTGAAGAGGTTCTGCATTTCAACGCAGGTCCCGTGAAGGCTACCTGCACTGAATGTCAAAACCTCTGTGTTGGGAGTGCGCTGATCAGTCTTTACCTTGTGCAGCTGTGGTCCCCTGATTCCTTTTGCTCAGTTTCATCTCTGTTTTTTGCAGCCTGTTATTAGTCAGTGTACCTATCTAAAACCCCTTTTCTTTGCCTCAATTCCACCTCAATTGTATAAAGAAACTGTATTTGTTCTTTGTGTATTTGTTACATCATTTGAAGTTTCCCATTACAAAAGTAAACTAGTCATACTGTCGCCCTTAGATCTAGACCTGTTGTAAGTGTCATTTTGATCTTAGGAGTGAGTTTGTTTGTTTTTCACAGTTGATTGAGCTTTTAATTTTGTAGTTTGGTTTGAATTCATGCATTTCTAGTGTCGAAACAAGTAAATCATAAAGTGTCGTAATCGTCTTTTTGATTTTGAAAAAGGAACTTGTTTATGTTTTCACTTGAAATCAAATTCAAATTTTTACAACAGATTTCTTTTTAGGCATCAATATTAAGAAAGCGAAAACAAATACATGCATTTGTGCATTTGCATTTTGATAGTTTGCATGCTTTGATTTAGGGAAAAGTGCATTACGGTGTGCCCTATGCTCTTTGAGAAAAGTTTGTATCTTCCTTTTCCCCTTGTAGCTAGGATTTTCATTGTTGAAAAGATATAAAGCTTGCTTATCATCTTTAGACTGCATTTAGGAATTGTATCATACATCTCGTGGTGATCCAAAAAGGAAAACTTCTAAGAAAGATCAACCTAAAATAAATTGAATGAACTTAACAACGCTTTGTAACATAACGCACAACATAGAGGTCTAGGCTAGAGACGTGTTCTGGCGTCGTAAAACCTGGTGACTGTCGATCTCGCTAATGGTTGGGTGATTCCTCCTGAGGGACGATAGCACCAGTACAGATTGTGCTCCCACGTACCGTCGAGTATATATTGGGAGACCCCTATAGGCATAAAACCTTTATCCTTAGGAAGCCGTGTCGGCCGCCCTACTGATCGCAATGCACTGAACACAGCATTCGGGAAGATTGACCGCCCGTACCTTAAAAAGTATTCTATGGTTTTGCGAAAAGTTTGGCACACCCTCTACCTAGAACTCCAGAGCAGTTCCTTTTGGCCTTTTTCAAACTCTATAACGGAAAAAGTCCATCCGAGCATTTTTCACTTCGGGCTCGTTAAAACATCGAAGGAGACTAGAGTCATCTTTTGCTTTTTCTCGACTCTTTAAAATTGAAAAAGCAAGTTGTGTCCAAGCGTCGTTAAAATTTATTTTAAATGGAATAATCATCACCATTCCCTCGTTGATCTTCAAAGTTAGTCTCTTTTCATCGTAAGTTCTTGTAGAATCGCTAGAAAATCTTTTGGATAGACTAGATATGTCTGAACAACCGTCAACATCCAGGACTGTGTCATCCGACACAGCAGCGGCAGAGCCTCCTGCTGCTACCCCAACGATGTTCGATGGTATACCATCTGTCCTGGAAAGTTATCAACAACAAGCCGGAGTCCAATCAGGGACTGCTTCAACGACATGGTTAGTTTCTATTTCTTCATCCGGATTATCATCTGGGATTTCTTATGTTGGGACTCAACAAATTGATCCAATGTGTCTTCAAAGGCCAATCTACCCTTTAAGCACTGGATTTCCACCATATGGAGGGCAGTATGCCTTTCCATTGTTCCCTCCCAGAGAACAACCATATGCGAGTTTACAACAAACTTCATGTCAAACTGGAATTACATCCAGTGGTTGGGTACCAATACTGCCTCAGCAACAAAGGGTTGTATATTCAATGCAACCGGTCCACCCTGTGTCGAATACTCCCACTATACCTGCTATAGTGACTGCATCGCAAGTACAAGCGTTACCTGTTGTATGTCAACCAAAAGTTTCTCAGGTTGCAATACAATAGCCTCTTGTCTCAACGACTCAATCACAGCCTCAGGTTAGTGCCTCCTTATCTGGAGCGACTCAGGATCAAACAAGTACTGTGACTCCTCATCATGGTCAATCATTCAGTATTGGTCAACAGCAAATGGTCCAACAACCAGAGCTGGTTCAAAGTCAACAACTGCCATTCCAGCAATCATATCAAGGACCTGAGCAACAAGTCTTTGTAAGTAATGGGCAACCACATTTCCAAAGCGGTTATCAACAACCATATTATAGTGGTTATGCCCATCAACCTTGTCAAAGTTGCCAACATCAAATAAATTATGCTGGTATGCTAAGACCCATTGCTCAGGCGATTCCATCTTATCCTGGGTATGCTTCGCCTAACTTGAATCAACAGTTGCCCTTTGTAGCAACTCTAGAATTACTAGATCTAAACCGGCTGACGAATGATCCAATTGCTTATACCCCTTGGTGGCCAGCGATTCCGCATAAACTTCCGTCAGATATTCCTAAATTTAATGGAAATCTGGGTGAAGATCCATCGAATCATGTGATGACATTTCATCTGTGGTGTTCATCAAACACCCTAAACGATGATTCGATTAGGCTTCGCCTTTTTCAGAGGACGTTAACTGGTCCAGAAACAAAATGGTATATCGAATTGCCTAGAGCTTCATTCGACAACTTCAGTACCCTAGCCACAACCTTTTTAACCCATTTTCAATTACCGATAAGGTATGAAACGGGAACAGAACTCCTTACCAACTTCAAGCAGACGATGGCCACTCACATATCTGATCATATACATGAGTGGCGACGTCGTCGCAGGATGGTAAAAACGTACGTTCCTGATCAGCTACTAGCTGAATGGTTTATCAAGTCTTTACTTCCTACCATCACGGAATATGTGGCAAAGGGGGAAGTCGTAATGGAAGAGCAAGTTATCACTCGTGCGCAATATCTGGACTTGGTCTATACTCAGTCTGGCACGCTCTACGACAAAATACCTGACGCCCCTAGACCGGAATTCTCAATTCCTCCTCCTCCTAAATCGAACCATGACTCTCATGCCATCGATGGCGTGATTGGCGCGATAGACACGAAATCGACAAAGGCTACATCTAAAAAGGCCCGTAAGATTTCCAGTGAAAATGCAAATGAGGAACTTCTTGCCTCGGAAGTAAATGTCGTGTCGACCGATAAGGGCAAACAACTGAAGCAACCAAGGGGCAAGAAGAAAAAGAAAGGGAGAAAAAGGAAATCCCCTGCGGGGTGTCATATATGCGATGAGGATCATTGGACGAGAGATTGTCCATATATAGCTGAAGTTAAGAAACTCTTTAAGAGTTCAAAAACCTCAGCAGTATTGACTGATCCGTTTCCAGCCCGGGAACCAAACTGGTTGCTAATCAAAATGCTTCCCGATCCCAAGTGCTTATGTTGTCTATCTCAAAGCAGCAAAATGATGCTTTGGCAAGGAATAAAGATTACGGGAATCCATAGGTGTCGAATAACAAGGCTAATGAACAACCTAGTAGTTCGACAACAAATTTGACCAAAGTTGTGCCACCCATCATTCCTGAACAAATGATAAAGTCGCCAGAGGGAGTAGTGCACAAATCGACATTTAATCCTCGTGCAAAAATAGCACAGAATTATAATATAATAGAGGACATGGCCCAATCGCCGTCCGCTATGTCGACACTTGAGGTAACGCAAAATTGCCTCTCCCAAGAGCAAGCTTTATTATCAGTAATAGGTGGGATTGACCCAATGGACTCCAATCTTGTGGCCTTTGATCATAAAGGATATGACCCTCAGTTACCAGCTCAACTAGCTTTCCTTATTCAAGTGAAAGCCCTCAACAAAACTGTTCATCGAACAATTATTGATGAGGGGGCATCTACATGCATTATGTCAATGAGTTGCTGGAAAACTTTAGGATCTCCAACCTTGTCGCAGTCTACGACGACGTTAAAAGCATTCGACGGAAGGACATATACCCCATATGGTATCCTAAATAACTTGAAAGTTGAACTAGGAGGGAAAACAATAGAAATAGATGTTGAAGTCATAGATGGGAATCTTGATTACAACATCCTACTAGGAAGACCATGGATATATGCCATGGCAGCTGTTGTGTCGACCTATTTCAGAAAGATTGCATTTCCCTCTCAAGGAGGGATTACGATCGTCGATCAACAAAACTTCCTCCCCAATGGTTCTCAAGTTACTGGAAGCATTCCAAAGATCCATGGAAGCAATCATTCGCTCCAAAATATCGGAGTAGGTCTCCTAAAAGACCCTGCCTTAATGGTTACTTTTTCCCTACCGCCTCCGAGTAATCTGGCGGAAGTGGCCACAGTGGAATATGAATCCTTCTATATCTAATGGATTTGGACTCCGAGGACGGTTCTTATCTCGTGTCAACCTTGTTAAAAAATGAAACAAGGAGTCATGAGGATAGTTCTTTTACTGTGTCAACCTCATTAAAAAATGAAACAAATCCCCTTTTCAAATCTCAAAGGTAAACCTTCATTCCAATCACCGAGTTGAATGCAATGAAGCTTGGGGGGCATGCACCTCGAATAGCGTTATTATGTTGGGGGCATGCAAACTTATCGAGCAGTTTTAGCACATATTTCATGCTCGTTAAAAAATAAACATAAGACTGAGCAGTGTTTTTCCGCATTTAAGCTCGTTAAAAAATGAACTATCTTCCGGTAAATAACCACCGTGAATGTAACATTATCAGCCATTAAAGCCTCGGTCGTGTTTGCACCGTCACCTCCACTTTTCCATTGGCCGATCGTTCACCTCCATATGATTGTTTACCCATTTTGAGGAATAGCTGTGAAGAGTGATTTCACTAGCCATCCTTGTGACACTGCCGTGCTTGGAAAATTCCAACCCTTACCTGGAATCAGCTGCTAACCCATTTTATCACTCGTTCCTCAAAAGATGAGTCTTCTTTAAGCTCTTTTCATCTGACTCGTAAAATATGAAAAGATTGCCGAGTTTTGGCCTTCCAGCTCGATAAAACAACCGGAAGTGCTATCCCTCCTCTAGATTTTAATCTTTTTGGACCTCAGGGATTATTGCACAAAAAGATCGAGCGCTTGTTTTGTTCAGCTCATTAAAACTATCGAAAACTCATCCCTTCTGTATTGTTTTATACTTTTTCGGACTTAAGGGATTAGATGACGAAAAAGGACTTTCGGAGTTGACTTTAGATACCTTTTCAGACTCTCTAAAAATGAAAAGGACCGAGTTATCTTTGTCGTTAGACTCGTTAAAAACATTAAATAGCGACAAACTTGTCTTTAGACGAGAACGAGTTTCACTATCGCTAGGTTCGTTAAAACATAGCGATGGGTTTTCCCGAAGGGCAAATTATAGAACAAGCATATGTTATCCTCCTCAAGCTTGACAAAAATAAAGAGGTACTGGTCAGCAATGACTGGGGAGAAATTGGGAAGAAACTCAAAGAACTTTATTGGTAGCAAGTCGCTCTTGAACATGACACTTCCACTCCGTGCCTGAGTCGGGTTGGGTTGTTTCATTCACCGGTCACTTCACCATGGTCTCGCCAATACCATCCATCTTTGGGGTAAATGCTACCAATCCATCACACAAGTGTCGCCGATATGTTCAAGAGAAGTCATCCAGAGAAGCCAACCGTGTCCCATCCACTACCATACATTATCCTTCATCCTTTCATGACCGCCACCTTGAATCATATATCATCAGATCGTTTTCACCTCCATCAAAATCATTTGCTCCGTTCCGTGTCACTGATGTGGGATACATTAAGACCCTCCTTTGACGGATCAATTCTTTTCGACATCAGCTCATTATCCAAGAAGTTGATCTAGGAACAACCCCTTCAGTATTTTGAAGCTTGCATGCCTCAATGGCAAGTTTCTCACTTCCGGCGACAGGTATACATCAATGACCTTCGACCGAAAGATTTTGCGTGGTGTTCGACGCCAAGTCCTTTATTCACACCACGTGAATTGTACTGCAGTACCTTGAGGGTCATTATCATTATCGGTGATTCCTCTCCCGCTTGTTAACGGTTTACCTCATTGACTGGTAATCAAGCGATGTCCTTCCATGTTCGACTTCAGAACATCTCTCGCATGGATCGACTTGTACTTAGAGTGAAGATCGAACGAGTTTGAAGACCCCGGATCTACTTTCATCCATCCGGGCTGCGATATATATTCAGGAAAAATAAAGACATTGACATGTACATCATTGCAGCAGATAATCATCCTACCAAAAGGATGATGATTTCATAAAAATTATCAGTCTACCATCAGACGATTGTCTATTCTATGTACAAAAAAATGAATTTATAAAGCTGAGCATGGGAATGCCCGCCTCAGCTAGATCATGAAAGCAGTATGAAAAATAATGTATTGTATTGTATCTGATTACAAGTCTCCTCCCAACATTGGAAGAACTTCGGATCCTCCTAATAAAGCATTTCACCCGATAAACGGCCTCATACTTTAGGGGGCAATTGTTATAGACATTTTTGTGCCTTACAGCATTGAGCATGAAATGTCCATAATTCAAGGGATCCAAAGTCCCTAAAGATGTTGTTACAGCTCCTAAAGGAACAAGGTCAACCAATGACAGCTTCTCCCAAAAGTTCTCCACCAAAAACCACTCAGAAACAGTCAATTCAGGATCAATTCAGAGGCTCCACTAGCTCTCTGCGCTGAAATGCAGAGATTACACTGGCTAGGTGCACTGCAACGCAGGTAGAAGCACTACCAGGGTGCGCTGAGCGGGAAATGACAAATGGCAAGTTCATTCAACGAGGTGGAAAGACCCTGGAAGCTTCCAGAATCTTCTCCAGTGACACTTGCCTCAATGAATTCGACTAGTGATGAGTAAGAGGTTCTCAACCTCCAAGTGGAAGCAAGAGCTGACAGAGAGAAGCCACAAGTCAAAACATGAGCTGACTCATCCTCTCTGCTCACATCTATATATGGATCTCTCACCCAGAGGTTCAGGAGGCTGGAATTTTGTACTTTGCAGAGAATTGTTGTTGGTTTGAGATTGTTATTAGCACATTGGGTGATTTATGCTTTGTTGGAGGAGAGGAAGGGATTCCCTTGCTGGGAGGTAGATGCTGAATCGGAACTCACTTGGTTGTATCTCCTCTCAGACTTTATTATCTTATCAATAAACTATTTTAGTTTCTCCTACATGTTGTATACCAATGATGTTTTGTTATGCTTACATGTTTAGCTTAATCTGATCTTGAGCTTTTTATGAATGTATATCTATATCTTTGTGTAGTTTCTCTTTCTTGTGATCTTGCAGGAATTCGGTGAAGCTAGGCTGGTGAAGGAGCAAGAAGATGGGAGCTACTGAAGAGAAGAGTGATTTGGATCGAAAAACTAGCGGAAGATACAGGTTAGTTAGATCCTTCTTCCTCACTTACATCTCATAAAGAAGAATATTCAAATAAGTTTACCTGTTTGTTGCTAAGGCACTATCACCTCTTAGAGTGGGATAGGGGCATTCCATATTGGATACTTTTCCCAACAACAGATAGTAAATGGGATGTTAAGTCCCTAAATCATCTTCTTGGACCAATACCATTTCTATAGTATAAATGGAAAAAACAAGATACAAGAAGTAATCGTGTTGATAGTCAAGGGGATATATAAGAGATACATGAACCAATACATCTTTCAAAGCATAGAATGATTTATGAGTTATGTCATCCCAATGGAAGGGAGTCCATTTTTTCATCAAGTGAGTGAATCCTTTGGTCAACTCAGCGTAATTAGGCACAAATATTCATAGGAATTTAGCTTTCGCTTGAGGTCATTGAAGCTGAACAAGTGAAGAAGGTGCAGGCAAATTGAAAATTACTTGTACTTTCAATGGATTGATACGAATTCCTTGTTTTGATATAACGAAACCTAGGATTTGACCATGATTGACACAAAACACACATTTTTGTGGGTTAGGTTGAATATTATAATGTCTACAATGAAGGTGTTAGGTTCCTATACCAATAGGAGTCATAATTCTTGAATGGCTGAGATTAAGCTTGTAATATGTACGTACCTTTGCTTTATGCAAATTTTTTCCATATTCAAAAAATTAAAAAATGTAAAGAGGGTATGTCCTAAAATAGTAATCAAAGGAGAAAAAGAATAAAAAGGTCAAAAAAGATGAAAAATATGAACCCCAAGAAAAGAAAAAGGACCATGAAAGTGTGCAAGTCAAAATACAACTACTATTTGCTTTTTGTGCATAATAAATTACTGTGTGCAGTTTGTAACCTTTGCCACAATCCATGATAGTCAAAATGTTTAAACTTGGCTATTTCATGTTTCAATTTCATGTCTATAGACAGAGAATAAACATCTGACCAAACTGTTTAATCTTGGTAGATAATTAGATAGGTAGAGTAAATAAAAGGAGCTCAATTGTTTAATCTGAGCCCTTGGATGTAGTAAGGTTAGATTTAGTTAGTTTACTATTGTAAAGATAAAGAAAAATGTTTGATAAGGGTTTGCTAGCTCAAATTCACCCTAATAAAGAGAAGTAAAAATGGTAGGATTAGTAGGTGGGTAAGTAGAAGAAAGGTTGCAGAAGTATGATGATTAGACAAAAGCACATGTATCATCTTTCCACATGTATTTCAAATGTGAATGAGAAATTAAGCATGCATTGGATATGAAAGTCAATTATTAACCTACTTCATTCATTTCATCTTTCACTTAACTAATTTCCCACAATAAAGATCAAAGTATTTAAAAAAAAACCCTAATTCAAAGAGGCTAAGAGAATTTATCTGACTTTTGAAGGGATCAGACCCTCAGCTCAATGACTTATAGGCAATAAGTACCAAACCCCCTTCATAAACATTCATTCCCCCCTTCAGTTCATTCATTCTCCCTAATAATACTCTTTTCTTAAGGTTAAAATTACTTTTACCTAGGCAAGGTGTTCATTCTCCCACATAAATCATTTTCATATCAAAAAACCCACAAAAACGCTATATCCTAAGTTTTTATGTTATGATCGAAAAAGATATAAAACATGAAATATCAAATACTTAGGTTATTGTGCCCCTTTCCGCTCACTTTTCTAAATTACTAATTTATTTATTAAATCCCAAATAAAAACCCCTTTTCCCCGTATATATGTAACTCCCGCAATATTAATTAAATCCTACCCTAGTTTAATTATATAAACTATAATATTACCCAAAACCTCGAAAATCCCCTAACTAATCGACTTGCAATTTAGTTAGTTCAAAAACCCAATTAAATCCCATCGCTAATCACCTTGATACCTTAACCCCACCTTAAACCTTCATTAAAGAAAAAACCACCGCACTTAATTACCCGTCGGGCCCCCCCACTACCCTCCGTGCAACTCCACTGCCCGATCGCTGCACAATCTCTCCCCTCCACATCCAATGGTCCTCATCCATTTTGGAAGGGCCCGACATCCAAATGTTACCCGACCAAAAAGGGTTGTTTTCTGTTGGGCCCCTGAGGCTACGTGTCACTCGATGAGTGGAATCGGGTGGTCTGCCCCTAATACCACCAAGAGCCCAAAAGCTATGCAAAGGAAAGCACTTACATCCTACACACTATGTGCCAAAAAAGCTACTATTCACCTCGCTACGTGAAAAATGACCACTGTTCACCCGTACTTGCCAATTTCGAATTTCTTGCATAAAGCCAAAAATCCCCAAATCATTCGTTTTTATCATTTTTTTCAACTGAACACCTCCATGCACACACCTGCGAATGTCAAAGCTGTCAACCCACGTACAATTGCACCCTGAAGACGCCACAAAGCTCTCAGATTGACTTCTAGCCTACTTGAAGCTTTTTCAACCATTCACAATCGCCAGTCACCCAGTTCAGACTCGGTTTCCTTCAATTCCAGCTATTTAAGCCACAAATCACTGGAAAATCCTATTAATTTCAGAACCATTCACTCAGTTTTCTTAATTAAAATAAAAAAGAAACTCTGATAACTCAAACCCACCTAGAATTGAACCGCCATTGCCATAAAAAAACTAAAAATCACCTCCCCCATTTTCAAATCTACAAGAACTGAGAATGGTTGCCCCAATTGCCATGGATGTGAGACCAATTTCCTCTCCTCACCTGGATTTAGACCACCTCCCCCTAGTTGATAAAGATTTCCAAATCAAGGACACCTCTATCCATGAATCCCCTCTCAAATTACATTGTTGATACAGAGACCAATACCTAGACCATGCTGATAAAATAGGCCTTTGGGAGTCCAATTTACCCAAGTACTAATTCCCCGAAGTCCATATTTTCCCAGAAATTGTCCATTACTACCATGCAAACTATATCCCCGGCCAAAGAGCAGTGATGTCCCCAAACCAAATTATACTTTTCACCATCATTTCTGAATCAATTAATGAAATGCTGCAACTTCAACTAAGGAAAAATCTAACCCCTATTTCAATTGGAGGCCTATTAAATCGATTCCCCAAGCTTACCACTGCAAAACTTGCTAAGATGTTCCAAACCTTCATTGTAGAAGAAAAGCATATTCCAAAAGATCCTCCTCCATATGTGTATACCATATTTTCCAAATTTGGCCAGGACATTGTAGCAATGATATCCAGTATCCTAGGCTATACCACTAGTAAGTATATAGATGAAATCATCGTGGATTTCATTTCCATGTTTACTCTAGGACAACCTCCTACTGTCATGTATGATTATGCCAAGTTTATAGCTAACGGGATGCATGACCAATTCCTTAGGATGAGTAATGATAGTCTTTAAGCACTCCTCTATTTTGTACCACCTTTTTATATACTACCAAGCAGATAAGTTCCCCTTTACTCTCCAGAATCTTGATACAAAGGGTCACTCGAGGTCAATGATTTTCTTGACTCCATTGATCCATAAATATGACTCTCCCTATTGATATTAGACTTCATAGACCTATTTGTCCATCCAATTGTGACAATGCTGGTAGGAAGCCCTCCTCAAAGAATCAGTTTAGATATATGAATGATCCTGCAACTCTCAAAGTAATGAAAAGTGGGGGATTGGTACTTGTACCAAAACCACATAGAAATTAGAATTTATGGCTGTGAGTTGGCCCCATATAAACTGCCCAAATACCTCCCAATGAGGTTATTTTCTCTAGAGTACTATAGACAAATAATCAATTAAGAAGAGGTACGCTTTGTCATAGCCAAGAAGAAGGCCCACCTCAGGATAAAAGACCAATTAGGTCCCTTCATTTGTAATAGCAGAGAAGCTGGAAGGGACACAGACCAATTCCTTCAAAGGTTAAATATAAAACAAAGCTTCATGTGGAGATATAATCCCTTGGACTTCATTTGCAATAGAAGACAGAAAAGCAAGATGGCTCCCTACATTCACCACGAAATCCCTGAAATAGAAAAATATGCAAATTAATTGGAATGGGTGGAGAATACTTTAGAGGACAGGGATAGCACTGAAGTTGTTGTTGAAAACACTCTGATTGATCTAGAGAAACAACTTGATGAGGGTTCTCTGCTGCAGGTGCCAGGATGATCTCAGGTCCAAGAAGAATCACAAGACCAAGAGGAATCACAGGTACAACAAGAGTCAGAAGCACCTGAAGAACTAGAATAATCAGATAAAACAGACAGGCCAGAGGCCACTATGAGTAACCCTCGAATCCTACAGACTCCTCTAAATGAAGAGAAAATCCTCAAGAGAAACAGGGAAGGGGCTAGTCCCTCAGGAAGAGCAACATCACAGGCCTATGCAAAGACAATCTAGGCCAAGAGAAAAATAATAAATCTTGTTTCAGAACAGGAATATATGGAGGAGACAATTGATGTTACAAGCACTAAAAGAGAAGGGAGCGGGAATTACACTCCCTCAGGAGGCATCCTAGAACCATCCACATCACATACCCAGATACTTGAAAGACAATAGAGTGTGGAGGTATCCTGTTTTAGGATTCCAGCAGACAAGGAACAAGACATCAAGGAAAGGTACAAAGAGATAAAAGCCACGAATGAGAGGCTAAAATCCCAGACCTATGAATAGTACTTGAAGATGACCCCTACCAATCAGACAAGGGTTATGTTAGCCTATGACGTAAAAGAGGGGAAGATGAAAATGACATTCATGAAGCCCACTACTCAGCAACAAAGAATAGCAGCAAACTTAAGAAAGATAGACTTCAAAGTACTGGCAAAGGATATTCATCCTATTGACCAGATTGAGCTGCACAAGCAGACAGGGGAGATGATTTACTCCATGTTGATGGGGAAATCCATCATTTCCCACCAATTGCAAAACTCCCTAAATAATATATCAGCACAGTTCCAATTGGAGAAGGACTCTTCACAGGCCAAAGAGACCAGAATCAAGTCCTTAGAGGACTTAGTCATTGAGTTGGGACACGATCCCAAATACGTAAAGGCCACAAAAAAAATAATAAAGAAGAAGAATGATGATATAGCTACTCTGAAGAAACAACTCAAGATTCCCCAGTTGCATCACCCACAAATAATAGAAGTATTGAAGGCACAAAAAGGAAATGAAGAGCTGATGGACATGGTCCTAAAGCTAAATTACCAACTAAAAAAAGGGACAGAGAAGGAGTTAGACATTTTGATTCAGTCCAAGCAAAGTGACCTGGAAAAACTTCCACAACTGCCATTCCCACAGTGACAACAGTAGTTCCTTCTACATTGGCGGCATCATTGGCACCAACAATTCCACCTGCCACAACACTGCCAGTCACAAATGAATCTACAGAAGTAGGCACACCAACAGAGAAAAAAACACAGCTAGTGAAAGCCATGGAGAAGATGTCAATCCAAGCAGCAGATCTGAAAAGGCTAGAGGAGAAAGTGGCAAGATTACAAACTGACTGTAATCTTGCCCAAATTCAACAAAGAGAAGAAAGACAGAAAGCCCTAAGGATGGGTGAGAAAATCAAAGTCTTAGAAAAATATTTGACATTACAAAAGCCACTAGGATAGACCAAAGAAATCCTCTAGGCCAATATCATTTACTCTGTTAATGATGTTTTCCCATCAATTCAAGTTATATTTGAGCAAACTGAATTTATGAAGGTAGCCACTGAGGCTATCTAGAAAGTAAGGGAAGAGTTAGGAGACCAACCTGAGGATGCCAATCGACTAATCCACTTCCTCAATAGTAAGAACAGACATGAGCTCAATGAGCTTGGTGTAGAGGATAGGGCTGAAGCCATCCTAGTGGTTAAACAGGTTCTTTCCAAAAGAAACCTTATGCTCAATTTAGAAGAAAAGTGCCACAACATGCAGGTGGCAATTGACAGGTTCATGGCCAAATTTCAAATTTTGAGGGACGAAGGCCTTCCTAGTCCTATGGTCATCCATGATAAACTCATGACCCAATTGGACTACACTGGCAGACTTAGGAGATTAGCTAAGGAACAAGTCAGCAATTCAGGTATAAAAGCCCTACCAATTGGAAAAGTATTGTATGATACTTTGGAAAATCTATTTTTCTAGAACATGAGGTGAAACATTGTTTGTCACCAAGCCCAATTTTTATAAATATACAGAGGCAGAAGAAATTTATAGAATAATGCTGAAAGTGAAGTTGCCTGAGGATGAATGCTAGGAAAAAATGACAAATTTACTTTGAAAATTTTTACAGCAGAAAGTTACCACAGTAAATCTGAAGGCAACCAGATGAAACAGGTAAAAGACATATCAAAAGGGTCAAAGAGTAACAGGGTCAAAGAGTATTAGTGAAAGATCAAAGTGAATATGATTCCAACGTACAAATATCAGCCAACTTAAAGGGCTCCAACTCAACTACAATAGCCAGCACTACCAAAATAAAAGTGACAGCATGGTGGAGTTTTCCATCTATCTCTATCTTCATGCTTGAAGATATTCTATTTCCTAGATTAAATCTCAAACTGTTATGAGATATTTTGTAAATATTTTTTGTATAAATACTTCACATTTTGAAGAATTTAGAGTGGATTCGATGACATTTCTATAGACTTTTTCTCTCAACTCAAAGTCTATTGTATCAATGACTGGATTGGCTTGTTGGATCAAGGAATAAAGATCAGATATTTTACAAGATTCTTGTGTAAAGTGATATACAAATAAGTATTCTCTTTTGTTTACTGTTATTTCTCTTATGTGTCTCCATAATCTTGTTTGTTTATCTAAAATTTAAATGTATAACATGGAATGATATTTCAAAAATTGGTTTAATGCACTCTGTCTTGACTATTTACATTTTAAATGTTTTCTACTAAACTATCTTAGTTAGGGAATTCTTAACTGCTCCCTTTCTTCTATAGTTTCCCCCCCTAGTATATAGCAAAGGGTTCTTAATTTCCCTTTGTTCATGATCACCTTCTTTCCTTCATTTTGATCCTGATCCAGGGATTCTTCATTACCCTTTCACCTTGGTCAGAACCATCTCATCCATTAGACCTAAAGATTTGCCTTTTGCTTTGCTAGCCTGACCTGTGAACATTCCCTTTAGTGATCTGGTCTAGTTATGTTATCCATTGATTGACTCCATAGCCCAATGGTTTGAAGACCTAGCTCTATCCATCTGTTCCAAGAATTCCACCACCCAACCTTCAATCTAAAATCAAAATCCTCATGAACACTAAGAACTAGCCTAAAATCTAATAAAAACAAAGCTAAATCATAAAGAGAGAGCCCTCTCTGGAGTTAGGTTTGCTAGAACCTGAGTCTAAAAGATTGGTTTGTGGTTACCTCAGATGATTCCCTCTTTTTATAAATTCTAGGGAAAACTTCTGAGTGATAACAGAAGGAAAATAGCTCGAAGATGCATCGGGTGATCAATACGATGTTTGGAGTGAACAGGGAGGTCATCCAAATATGGTTGAATGATGTGTTTGATATCATGATAAGTGTAATCCATGGCATGTTTAAACGTGGCCCAAACTTTCTTTAAACCGAATGGAGTTTCCTATAGGTGAAAGTTCCCTGGGGACAAATAAAATCAGTTTTAGTTTGGTCCGTTGGGAGAATGTTGATTTTATTCTAGTCTAAAAATCCATCCATAAATGTAAATTTTGCAGCCAATGTACTCATCAGTAATCAGTTAAATAAATGAGGTGGGATAATTATCCTTCAAACATGCATGATTCACATCCCAATAATTGATGCACACTGGAATGGTACCTTTTTTCTTCATGGCAGGAACTACATTCAACAATTAGTCAGTTAAAGGAATAGGGTATATGAAACTAGCTCAAAGAAGCTTTTCAACTTTAGCCTTAATACCAGTATCCTTCCTGGGATGGACCACAAGGAGGCACTGCTTGATTGGTTTGGCATCAGGATATGTCTTAATTTCATGTACAACTATATTGGGGTTGATACCTAGCATCTCCTCGTGGGTCCAGGAAAATACATCTTGGAACTCACGGAAAAGGGCTCGATAAGTCTCGATATTGGATGGAGAGAAATATGCTCCAATGTGTAGATTTTCGACAACACCTAGCTTAATGGAAATATCAAGAGGTATTGTCTCCTTGATATTCAAAAGGTTCTTTTTCGAATGGAACTAATTAATAGACACAGAATTCGTAAAAAGATCGTTATAGTTGGGCAAGTATACACTACTAAGATTATGCTCAATGGAATCAGGTAGGGATGCATGATGGTGATGTTCGTCCCATGGCATGTCGTTTGACATCATGATTTCCATGATGATTTCATCAGTAGGTAATACTTGCAAGAAAGGATCAGAAGACATATCATATTCCAACGATATGTCTACCCAATTAAGTGAATCAAATGAAGAACCTGCAAAAGACGAATAAATGGATTTGTAATCTAGTTCAATGGGGCTTAGCGGCATTCAGTCGCAAAAACTTTGGATGTTAGTCTCATCTCATACAATCCATGGATCTAACAAGATAGTAGAAGACGATATCATGTTGATATAGGATACCGAAGATGAACTATCGGGAAGGAGAGGAGGAGGGAGTGAAAAGGTACCCATAAGTAAAGAATCCTTCAACAATCCATCTTTGAGATGCTGATATGACTATAGAGTTTTCCCTACAAGAGGGAAACTTCTAGTAACATGAGAATCAAAGGCGAGAAATGTGAGTTGGTCTATGGCTACAATCTCACCTTTATGAGGAAAGGTGATAATGTGGAAGTAAGTCAAGATGACAACATCCATGGCATAAACCATGTACATCCTAAATTATAGAAGAGTGTAATCGATAGGTTCGTCAATAACTTCGACTTCTATGGACATAGTTTTGCCCCTTATTTCAACTTGCTGGGAGTTCAAAATCACAAAAAGGTTTGTATGTTCTCCTGTCAAAGGTTTTAATGCAGTAGGTGGCTGACTCAATTGAGGAGAACCAATCTCCTTCCAGCAAGACATGGACATAATACAACTCAAGTCTCCCTCATCCACAATAAAACGATGAATATTCTGACCATGGATGATGACTTGGATTATAAAAGCTAAATAGTTGAAAGTAAATCCTTCTTTTGGGTGGGCTAGTTCTACAACACCTCAAGATTCGACATAGTCGATGACAACTGAGCCAAGTATTCAACTACGTTATGAGTTTGAGTAGCTCTTACATGAGGGTTGAAAGTTGACTTATGAATAACGCCCTTCAAAGGTTTAATAGTCAATTCTGTGGGAATCGGCTACGGAGTGGGATATATTGAGGATTGTGTCGAACTAGTAGGTTGATCAGTAGCTTAATCATTCGACAAATTCACATTACCATAATCCTTGTTCATAGTAGCTACCAAAACATCAGATCTCGACTTTGAAGAGGAAAGCATCAAAACTGTGTTAGAGGAAGATGGGTCTCGAGGAACCGTATGAGTCTCTTGTTTAGGAAATGGGTCGATTAAAACTGCAGGAGAAGTGGAGGACTTAAGAAATTGATTCACTTCATCACAGTGAGGACAATCATGTGTAAAGTGTTCCTCATTGCAAACAAAGCAAGGATATCAAGGATTTTGTTTCTCATTAAAAGGCTGATTTTTTTGTTTATCCTACAGAGAGGGATCTTTCTTGTTCTTACCTTTTCATTTCTTCTTGCTTCTTAATTGTTGTTGAGACTTGCCTTTATCAGATCAAATGACATTTATCTTGGAAGTAGAAGCCGTAGGAGGATGGGATTAAGGGTTTTGAGGGTTTTGAGAAGATGCGGGTGGAGTAATACCAGATGGTTTAATCATCGTCTAAAAGATGGTAGAACTAGTAATTCCATCAGCAACATGAGATTATTGACCAGGTGGAACAGGAATAGTATTCGAAGTTATCAGATCATTTTATATCTTATCATAGAGCATTTTGGATTAGGTATAAACGAAATCCAAATATTGAGCATGAGAAATTACTTTCTCTTCAATCACGACTCCTTCTTAGACCACATCTTCTGTTATGGGTGCCAATAGATATCTGGTAAACCATTACATTACAAATTGATTAGGAACATAAGTTTTGACCAACTGGTGATGACGCCTCCACTCATGAATGTTATCTAAAATGTGAGTAAAATTAGATTGTTTTAAGTTCGTTAACAATTCTGTTCTAGTCTTGTATCATTTGGGAAAATGGAAATGTGTGAGGAAGGTTGTGGCTAAGTTGCTGAAATCATGGAATGAAGCTCTAGGTAACTCAATATACCATTTAGCAGTAGTACCCGTAAGCATTGTTTGGCAAAGGTGAAGTCAAATGGAATCATCATTAAGGGAGGTTGATGAACACCATAAATGATACCTCATGACATGCGTTGATTGGTCTTCTCCTGGATTCCCATTGAATTTAGGGATATCAGAAGGAAATTTGGTAGGAATAATCAACCACCAAGGTGAATGAGTGATGGGATCATTGGTGAGCTGATTCAAATATGGAAACTAGAGAGTGACCACAAAAGGAAACTTCCAATTAAATTACGATAGAGGATGAACTAGATATGAGGGAATAGCCTGGGAAATAGGCACTTGCATTCTTGGATAAGGAGGGTTTTGGTAATAATGAACCCAGTTACCAAAATAAGGAGGATTCAGATAGCCAGAATAGAAATGACCTTGTTGACCGGCCCCAGGCTAACCATGAATTTGTTGGCCTTGAAAAGGAACCTAAGGAATACCCTAATAATGTCTATATTGTTGCCCGACGTGAGTTTGCATTGTCCCATTATAAAAAGTGTTTGATTGATGTTGTGCCATGCCGTACACAATATATCCTACTAGACTTTGAGGAATACCTTGTGCAAGTGAATGAGATTGTAAAGGAATGTGTAAATTTTGAGTAAGTGGGACCCGAGAGGTACCAAATACTGAAGGAATGGATTGATATGCGATCTCACCCTGTATAAATTGAGTCACATGAATTTGAGCTTATTGAGGTACAAAATTGAGGAATAGGAACTTCAGATGAAGATGTCATAGGTTGGGAAACAAATAATGAAGCCAACATCAAACTAGGTTGAATGGGAAAAGTAGGAATCCAAACACTAGACGCCAACCCAGGATAAAGAGGACTATAATAAGTCTGGTTACCAATTTTAGGTATACCAAAAATAGGTTTCCCCCCAACCAAAGCGGGAGGGGAATATGGATGCAACTTCCCCCCATGCAGAGGGTACCTAACATAAGGATAGTTAGGTTGTTGAAGAGGACCTTGCCCACTAACATAGGTGTTAGCCTGTTATTCAACTCTCGGTGTAGAAGGAGGTGAAGAAGGCTAAGCAACACTCATAAGAGAAACTCCATATGGAATTCTTGAAGTGGAAGAAATGGAGGATGTCCATAAACCAGAAGATGCACCAAAGATGGTACCAGATAAGGACTAATAACATTGTGGGGTGGACGAGCCACCATGCAAATGTTCCTCTGGGGATCTCAAAAAAATAGATGTGGAAGCAACATCTGATGTTTCAACCATAATAGTAGATGCAGGCTGGGAAGACATATCAGTTCCAGTCATGATCAATAATCTTGATGTGGATTGCTGCATGAAATTCACGAGTAAGTTAAGAGAACTAGGTAAAGGAATTTTTATAGGAGGTGGAGGATGAAGGATAAGATGGGCTGGATAAAGGAAAAGTCCCTCCAAATGAGCAAAAGGATGAGGCTCTTCTTGTGGTATCTTCTCGATACTCACAAGTCCACGTGGAAGCAGTTCACCATCAGGGACGAGATATATAGTAGGCGGATTTGTTTGAGACAACGGAATAGAGGATGCAATACCTAAAGTAACAGGTAAATATGACTGAGGCTCCCTAGGATCAACGACCTTAGGAAATAAAGTTTCTAACTCAGGAAGGTTAGATTTTATAACCTTAGGAAAAAAAGTTCTAGGTAATTCAATATCGATTTTGTTAGTTTCACCAACAATACTAGATGTAACCTCAGGTCTAGTACTCAAGGGGATAGATGATTCTAGTTGATCAAATTTAGGAGGAGGACCAGAAGTAGTTCTTGAGTTTCCCAATTTGGTAGTTTGTTTTATTTCATGCTTCTCACAAGGACCAGGAGTAGCCCCTGGTGGAAGAGGAGGATTATTTTTCATTCGACACAAACAACAGAGTGGGGGATATTATTGTTCCATGTTGGATAGTAAATTTTATTAACACAAAAAGAAATAAATAAAAAAGAGGGTAATCTAGGAATAAAGGATTAGCAAGAAATTGTGAACTGCAATATACACCTTGGCAAACCAAGGACTTAATGTATGGTAGCCAATCTCCCGAAATGTTTTGTTTAGTGTATCATGGTATATAAGGCAGCAGACTCAGTTACTTATCGATGGATAGAAACTTATTGGGTACTACCAAAATATGCGTGATGTTAAATTGGAGTGTTGTCTGTAGTAGTGTTGTCTAATGCGTAATCATTTGATGAGAGTGTTCCCATATACTTTACTTGCATGGAATGCCACCAATATACCCAAATGCACATGGAGTACGATCCTATACACTTAGATACGTGGAACAGGATTTCACCCCCAGGATGTAACATTGAAAAACTATGACAACTCCTACGTTTAACAATGTTGAAACACATCTCTAGCCTAGGCCTCTATATGCTTGCATTAATGTTAAAAATGATCCTTAAGTTGATTCAGTAAATTTTAAGTTTATCTTAAATTAAGTTTCAGTTTTATGACTCACGACGAATTCACCTGAACTCCCTAAAATGCAAATCTATCATGAGGAAATGGAATCTTTCTCTTCAATGAAACTATAGCTTAGGAAGGGAAGAGATAAACAATATGAAACATCGAAAATGTAGAAAACAAGATGCTCAATGCAATTCCCTTTTGATGCAATTGTTCCTGAATCAATGTAAATGAAAAAACCCTAAATTTAAATGTAAGATTTTTTCTTTTCACCGCACTTAATTTTCGAAAATGAGGAAAACTAAGATGTAAAGTCTAATCACTTATTCAACTGAACTTTTCAAAATGAGGACTAGAACAACAATTCATCCAAGTGATCAATGATCAAACAAAACAAGTTTTCAAGTGACCTAATGATAAGAAAAAAGAAAAATTGAAACCAATTCTTACCAAAGGCAATCAAACACAAATGAAAACCAAATGGAGGCTTCAGAGAGACCACAAGGCACTCAAGACTCAGGAAGGTCAACTGGAAGTAGGTTGATCAAATCAACACTAAGAAAACAAGAATTTTTTTGTGCAAAAACAGAGATCAACATAGGTGCAGAAGAGGTACCAATTATTTATAATGCAGGCACAGAGAAAGCCCAAGTGGGGTTAAATGCTTTTTCAGCAGAGTAGAGGGTGCGTTGGTGCTATGAAAGAGGATTCTGACACAAAATTTTCAAACAAGATGCAATGCAATCACTTCTTAGGTTTGTTCTTAGCTGATTAAACTAACAAACTTCTATGAATGAGGTAAATTAAAGACAGTGGACAAAGAAACCAACAAGGGAATACACCATTCCCCAATATGGTCACCGATTCGTTATGTGGGATTTATTACTATGGAAAAAATATCCCCTCTAGGTCTGGTGGCTAAACTAGAAAAACAGAATGATAAAGGACCTAATGTTTTCCTTAAAATAAGCAGATGATGGGAAGAAACCAACCTAGAATCTGTCACCTATGTTTCTCCTTCTCTGGCTTGAATGCTCCAATCCTAGCTCCAACTACCAAAAATAGAACCTGCACAACCAGATCACACAAGCCAAGAAATTACGAGATCTATGTAACATCATCTATCTACTTCATTCAACAGATCAACATGGTGTTCAAATATATGAAATAATGACATCACATATATGAAAACAAAAAACTATTTGAATTGATATAAATGGAGTGAGTTACAACCATAAATAGGTGTCGATTTGTAGAAGAGCTCCTCCAATTTGTTGACTTGTCCTTCATTTGTCACAAAGTGCACCTCCAATCACCCTAAATGCATGAAAGTATAAATCTCATAATAGCAACATAATGGTAGAATCACTCTCCAAAATCCAACACCTTACATATGGAAGGTTGTAAATATATAGAGGAGTGAGGTAAGTTGGGAGTTCTTATCCTTTTACCAATCTTGGAATTGAGATCCACTCTTGATGGGAGGATGATATCCAAGGATAAGGGATGGAAACTCCAAGGTAGGATAGGATAGGATTTGAAATTTTTATCTAAGGTAAATGCTTACAACATATCTTGGAAGATTCTAGAAATGGAGGCTTCAGGATTCTCTCTCTTTTTCCCGAATTTCTAGAACCAACGTTGTTTCAAAGGGGAGCAACTTGTATATGATCAACACAAGCCACAATGTCACAACCTATAAGTAAAGATTGTCCAGCAAGAGGGCAATGTGCGTTGGTCCTAAAACTGGCTCAGATGATGCAGTTCAGGGCAGAAACTATGGGGAATGAGAGATTCATGCATTGGGATTTGTGCAATGATGATGTAAAGGGGGAATAGGATGTTAATGATCCTATTAGGACATTGATTCAATAGATGTGACAAAATAGCCTATAACAGCTTGGCTTTCTTGAACTTGTCTAAAAAATGTAACATGTAACTCCTCTTGTATGGATGATAGTCATGATTACCATGATACATGTCAGAACCAGAGCTATAGTAGAACTCATATCCACTACCTCTCATATCAAGTGTATCCAAGAACCTACCATCTTTAACTTTCTCATCCCTCACCCAGTTGTTCCCACCATGAAACTTGCTACCATATGCCCCATTAGTCCTGTCCTCCTGTCCATAACAGATCCATGGCTTTCCCTATCACTGCAAGTCTGACAAAATTTGAAGGATAACTGCATTGACCTATGCTTATTTCTCCTATGACTGAATGATCGAGTCATTATCTTCTTTTCCAGTTCTAATTTCTTCCTTTAGACTTCTCAATGTGTCTATTATATGAGGAGAGTACCCATCTCTTGGTTGCTCATCAGATCTATAAGGAGACTCTTGTGAATTGTAATCCACCATTATTATAGTCATATTTTATCTTCTTCTTCCTACAAACATACCATGTCAAATAAATCGAATATAAACATAATCAAAATACATCAACGAAGTTCAAGGGAGGTTGTCTCGTCTAAAAAATTGACCAGATTACCATGATACATGTATATACATAATCATATCAATATACAAACAGCATGCATGATAATACCAATTGCATACCATGGCCTCATGCATGAAAACCATAACCATCATAATGCATGCATAACAACCATATATACTACTGACATGCATTCAAGACAAACACATTTCGCCCATCCAATCCAAGTATTTGAACCATGCTATGATACCAATCTGTAACCAACCCTCCCACATTTACCCAATTTCACTGACTTGCAAGTGTAAACATGAGAGGAAGAGACACTATGACATGACCGTACCTCCTAGGTCGCATTAATGAAGTGGGGTTTGCTACTGACAAAAATTTGACATCTCACAACATCCTATAGGGCCAAACCCTGAGCCGGGCCCCTCCTTCTCTACCCTAAACCATAAACTACACCCAGAGAAAGGCATCCATGTTGTTGTAAGCCTCCAATCGTATGAGAAAAGCTTACATACATGCAGTTGCACCAAATTTTTCTATTTAGGAGCATGCGGTCTTGAGATCTGAGACTAAATTCCAGGTCATCCTCTAGACCCCTAGTGAAAAATCAATGAAACTTCCCATAATGATAAATAATATGAAGAAAAAGCCATTCATACCAAACCTGATCAAATAATTGACCTAACTAGACCTAACCATGATAGTCATTTTGCCAAACATAGTAACAATACGTAATCTATAGGTCATGAATGCATATCTCAACATAGGGGTTTGATACATATCTAAGAATCATCAAGAAGGTCTAATGCCCTCTCATAATAGTTATAATCACGGTTTTTTTCTCGTGCATTCATTAACCATTCATCAACTAATCAATACATGTCAAGAGCCATAACTAGAACCTATTATGAAACTATGCTTATAGCCAGCATATAACCAGAATAATAGCCATCATAGAATAAACATCAAATCCACATAATAACAAGTAAAATTACTCATGAAATACAATAGGAAAAGGGTTGTTATTAACATATGCAAAATCCAATGAAGTTACATATTTCCATGTACCACTCGACCCTAGATTTAGCTAAACCAAATCATTATTTTAGACAATCACCCCCATTCCATATTCCAAGCATGAATGTGGGACTCAAGACAAAATCAACCAGGGATTTCTGAAGATTAAACCACCTCCACCATCATGATCACTCGATCCCACTAAAACCAGTCAGGAGATCACATGAGAAAACTAATGCATAAACAACCAGGGCTTCCTAGAGATTAAACCACCTCCACCCTCAGGATTTACCACAATCTTTCCAAAACTATTCAAGGGATTAGAAGGCCCAAAACAAGCTTGGATGCCTCGGAATATTTTCACCAATACCTTGAGGAATTTTCTTGTCTCCACCCTTAATATTTACAGCAATCCTGCCAAAACTAATCAAGGGATTCCCAGGCCCTATGGTAATTCTTGTGATACCACCTCACCTAGTTCCAAAACCATCCGACAATCCCAAGCTCAACCAAATAAAATAACCCCATCACACCATGGTTATTTGAAAATAGCAAGGAAATTTTGAAACCACTATCACACTTGGAAAAACCCATGCTAGTGACAACAAGAGAATCAAATACACACATGCATGTACCATTCATTCACAAACCGGTGAGGAAATCACACATGCAACATGTTACCTGCAAGTCTTCCTCTTGAAGTTGCTTGATATAACTTTTCCTTTCTTTCCGCTTGCTTTCCTTGTCCTCCCTTTTCCTTCCTTTGCATACTTGTTGCCTTTCTCCTCTTTGTGCTCTTCTCTCTGTTATGATACCAACTCTCAAAAATATAGAAAAGATAGATAAACACCTTCAAAATAAGCCTCTTTAAGGGGTAAGCCTCCTTTATATTACACAAATGAACAATTCTTGGATGTACAAATGACCAGACCTCCTTTCTATATAGGAGTCTAAGGGGTCATAATATAATCAGAGCCGACATAACGATAATAATGTAAGGGCACAATAATAACAATATGAGGACTACATGGGCACAAAAATATAATAATGGGGTTGTACTAATAACAGTAAGGGGTTACACTAGTAGTATAGGGACCTAACATGCCCCTCTCCTTCCAAAAGTGTTGTCCTCAACACTTGAGTAGTTATAGATGCTTCTGTATAAAATTATTTCCCCCCCATGTGGAATATTCAGGGGGTAAGTTCTTCCACTTGATGAGATACTCTCAAATTGATCAATTTCATAGTTGTTAGGTTCTTGTTTCTATGACTGCTCTAGGTTCCAATATGATTTTTCCTTCCTCCTCTAGTTATGGCAATATTGTATGAACTAGGATCTTTTGCAACTTTTGAATGAGTGGCCACACCTCTTCATCCTTCCTCCATTCATGCATTGCTTCGTTTATCCAATCTGGTTGGATAATAGAAATAGCACAAAGCAATGCTTCCACATCCTCATCCTTTCTTGAGAGTGCATCTCCAACAACATTTTCCTTCCCTTTTATGTAAATGATTTCAAGGTTATAACCCAACATATTTGTGACCCATTTTTTCTGTTCTTCTAAAGATAATCTTTTTTTTTTTAAGTGTTTCAGACTATCATGATCCATTTTTACCTTTAAGTGTCTTCCCATTAGGTAAGGTCACCATTTATTAAGTTCATGTAGTATTGCCAACATTTCCTTCTCATAAATAGCTTGCTTGAGATGTAGCCTTAAAAAATAAACAATCGCCTACATAAAAACTTCTTTCACTGCGATGTTGATATGCTTGTTGATTCATTTGATTCTGCACCAAAGTGGCATTATCCTTTAAAAGTTGGAAAACTTGTTGTTGATGCTCAATGTGATCTTTCACTGCTTGAATCTTTTTCTTCTTGATATGTCCTTCTATCTTGAGAGTTTGAGGAGTGGTAATTTCTTCCAATGCATTACAAGATATGGCCAGATTCATTTCTTGATGCTCGATGTGATGTTTCACTTCTTGAGTATTTTTCTTCTTAATATGTCATTCTATCTTGAGAGTTTGAGGAGTGGTAATTTCTTCCAATGCATTACAAGATATGGTCAAATTCATTTCTTGATGCTCGATGTGATCCTTTATTTCTTCGACATTTTTCTTCTTGACATGTCCTTCTATCTTGATAATTTGAGGAGTGGTAATTCTAGCCAATGCATTACAAGATATGGTCAGATTCATTTCTTCTTTCTCGATGTGATCTTTCACTTATTGAACCTTTTTCTTCTTGATATGTCCTTCTATCTTGAGAGTTTGAGGAGTGGTAAGTCTTGCTAATGCTTTACAAGATATGGTCAGATTCATTTCTTCTTTGTCTGGGGTTGGTTCCTGGTGTATATTGTCTTGTTTTGACGTTTCTTGATGCTTTTCTTCCTCATATTCACAATAAATGTAAAATAATTTCTTCTCAACACACTTATGACCTTTAATGTATTTTTTATCACAATTGTAACAAAGCCCTTTTGCTCCTTTTTCTTCCAATTGTTGTGGTGTAAACCTTGTAGGTTTTGGAAGGCGAGGAGAAACAACACTTCTATCTCTATAGTTGTGATGGGTAGGCTTCCTTGTTGCCATAATTTTCCTTTACACTTTTCTTTCCAACCTGAATGCATTCTCCAATGAATCAAGTTCCCAAAGATGAACCTCATGTTGAATGTTATCCTTTAAAGTCCCTATGGAGACATCAATCCTCTGCTTCTCTGGAATATCATTTTCCCTTGTATTCAATTTTTGAAATTCCTCGATGTGCTCTTGCATTGAACACTTTTGTTTGAGATTTATGAATTGGCTAAAGAAGGTGTTGCTCTTTGTATCCTCATAATGTGCTACCATTTCCTCTGTGAAAATTGACCACGTAACAAGTGGTTTACAAGAACAAAGCCCTTTATACCATAAAAATTGATCTAGTTTTAAATTGAAGATGCAATACGTACCTTTTGTAATAGTTGCATCTCATGTAGATCAAAATATTGCTCCATCTATAGTATCCAATTTACCAGGTCATTTCCATCAAACTTCCTCATATCAACTTTTCTTGATTTTAGAATATCAAGTTTGAAACGACTATAACTCTGTAGTTTCAAATCTCCAAGTTTTGAAATTGAATTCTACAGTAGCCCTCTAAGTCTTCTTTCTACC
The DNA here is from genome assembly GCA_031772625.1 of Pinus tabuliformis. NCBI lineage: Eukaryota > Viridiplantae > Streptophyta > Pinopsida > Pinales > Pinaceae > Pinus > Pinus tabuliformis. Next base: position 829,146,689 of record CM062808.1, read on the forward strand.
CCGCAATTCAGATCAAGATTGGATTCTGCAAGGAAGAGTTATGTCAAATCTCCCATGATGACCTAATTATAGACTAGTTCAGCAGAGAGAAACTGTATAAATTTCCACGTGTCACTGTTTCAACCTTAGGTTTTGAAACTTCTACCCAACAAGCTACAGTCCATTTTATTTTTGTTACCTTTTATGAAATTCAAGTGAGATGCTCCAAGAAAGAGTTATGATGATTTTCCCAAGGTCACCTATTTGGGATGTAATTCGGGGGCCTGCCGAAACCCTAAATGTCTTGGACTGTATCTCCGAAAATATAGAGAAACAAGATTTGAAATTCATGCTTGAGATTCACCATAATTTTGACTCAAATGGTTTTTAATGTTAAAGTTTGAACCTTCATAGAAAACGAATTATAGAGAAAATTTCAAGATGACCTATTTGCAATCGAATTCTAGAGCTTGCAAAAACCCTAACTTCCTCACATAATATATCCGAAAATATAGTGAGACAAGATCAAAAATTTGGACCCAAGGTTCAGAACGATTGTGGCTCAAATGGGTCTTTTTGTTTAGCCTTTGAAATGTTGCAAAAATAAATCTATAGCGAAAATTCCACGATGACCTATTTGGAGCAGCAAAACCCTAGAATCCAAAGCTTTGATGTCAAATGTTATGAAACCAACCCACAAAAAGATAGAAACGATAGATAAACACCTTCAAAATAAGCCTCTTAAAGGGGGGAACCTCCTTTACATTACACAAATGAACAATTCTTGGATGTACAAATGAAAAGACCTCCTTTCTATATATAGGAGTCTAAGGGGTCATAATATAATCAGATCCAACATAACAATAATAATGTAAGGGAACAATAATAACAATAGTGGGCTTCTATGGGGCACAATAATAATAATATGGGGACTATATGGGGACAAAATTATAATAAGGGGGTTGTACTAATAACAATAAGGGGTTACACTAGTAGTATAGGGACCTATGACTCTCTCTCAAACTAATTACCAAGCCAAACTGACAAAAAAGTTGTGAATTCATCCTCGAAAGCCTTTCTATCATTGAGGCCTTGATTTTCTTGATTTTCCTCTATTTTTCCTTATTTTCCTTCTAATGCAATATTTGACCTTTCATCTCTCTTTTCTCCTATTTTGCTTTATTTCATAAATAAAATTCCAATTAATCCTCTTTGCCTTTTCCTATGTATTTTCCAATTTCCCATAGCCATAATAAATTAAATGAACACAAACTAGGATGTTTTTCCAAACATTTAGCTTGGAATACTTGTCCCATGACCTTAGTCTTATTTTTATCTTTATTAACATTATTACATGAACTATTAACCCAGGGCTGTTACAGACCCCCCACCCTTAGGGGAACATCGTCCTCAGTGTTTAATGACATATTTGACCAACAAGACTGTTGAAAACCAAAACATACTTCCCGTGGGGCTTTATAGCTTAACTCGATGTGGTATTTACAATGAACAACCCACTGAAAAGAAAAAAAAAAACATGACAAACATGACAACATGACAACCATACTACTTATTAGATCTTTAGAACATAGCTCAATGCAGTACTTACAATAACAACTATAGGTGAATATGTACATATACCAAAACTCATTTTCCTCAACTAGCAAATAATGAAGGATACATAACCTGCATCTAATCATCTATCTCCCATGTAGCTTCATTGGGCCTAAAGTGCTTCCACTGCACTTTAACTTACTCAATTCCTCAGTTCTGGAGCATGAGCTGTTTCCGCTGCAAAATGCACTGATGTTTCGGCTAGAATTATGCTTTTTAATCCACCTGTAATAACAACTAGTCAATCACATGATCAACACATTTCACATATATTTTAGGAAATGACACATGGAAAAAATCATGGACTTTCATTGTTGGGGGCAATGCAGTCCTCTCAAGAATCTCGAAATTCCCACATTACCGAGGTGCCAACTTAGAACATGATCTAATCCTTGAGGATCTCCTCTTGGGCTTGATGCACAAGTACACATGATCCCCAACATGAAACTCCTTAAATTACATATGCTTACCTACATAATTATTATGTCTATCCTACGTTTCCTTTAGATCCTTTTTTATAATTTGCATTTCCTTTCCCATTTACGCTGACAGGTCTGGTCCTATCAGTACCTTGTTCACTCAATCACTCTAACTGATGGGAGTATTATAGCTCTACCCATAAAGTGCCTTAGATAGAATCATCCTCAATGACATCTGATAGTCATTGTTGAAAGAAACCTCAACCAATGGAATATTCTCCTCCCACATCCTTTTTTGGTGCATAACATACATTATCAACATGTCCTCCATAACCCTGTTGATCCTCTTTGTCTTTCCATCTCTCTACAGATTATAAGTTGTACTGAAGGACAACTTTGTACCCAAACATGCAAATAAATCCTTCAAAAACTTTGAATTGAACTTGGAATCTCTGTCAGATATAATCTTCTTAGTAATACCATGTGTTACACAAAATATTGTCACCATGACTATTTGCAATCAGTATGGGTCTATCATCATTCATACTATCCTCCTTAGCAAGTCTCAAACCTCAGCTCTTCATGTCAAGCTTTGAAAATGAGAGAAAGACCTTAAAAATCAATAAAGCTCTAGTTCCGCACTTTCTCTCACTGTTGCCTGCGGTCTCGTACCCCTTGTTCATGTTACCTGCCGACCTGCACGCTCTGTCTCTAAAGGAGTGGGTGTGGACCCCTATGAAAGTAAAACAGGCACAAGTTTATTCTTAAAAAATCACTTGTGGTTAATTCTAGATGATTCTAGAAGGAATCTTGACGTAGATGGTTCTCTCCTAGGTGGTTCATGCATCCCAAAAATAAAGGAGCTAATCCCTTGATGAGAGGAGCCTATCCATTTGAAGGAGGGCTTTATCCCTTTGAAGGTGGACCTAGTAACTTCCCTCCACTGCACTATAAATTAAGGCATTGGGGTGGTTGCTAGGGAGGTTAGAAGCTGAACATTTTTTAGGGTAAATGTTGTTGGAATTGAGACTTCCTAGTTAAGCTTGAGAGGAGATATTACATACCTTTTGGCTTCATTGGGAAGAGAGTGAAACTTGTCAAAGTAGAGGAGACTCTTGCTGGACCTTGGGAGGATCTTGTACAACATCAAGGCACCAAGGTTGTAAAGTTCTTCTTTGATTAAAGTTAATACAATCAGATTCATTTTTCACAACAAATTGTCTTATGTGATTTGTTTCATGAATTCCTTGATCGTCATGATAAATATGCTTTGTTATATTGGCTTTTCAGGTGCTATTTAATGTGTGTGCTTGTTTTTGTTTGTAGATTCTTTACAAGGGAGCTCATTTGGATCAACGGAGTGTGACTTCCACGAACTTGCACTAGACCCAAGGTAGGCCTAAAACACTTGTTTGCCTTTGTTTATAAATTTCATATTTAGAGAAAGATAGAATTTGTTTTCTTTGCTTGTTGCTAGATATCATTAGATACTAAGGAGGTCGGTCTTGTCCACAAGAATGATTCATCCGCCCGACACCATGCAATCTCACTATCTCCCTGATGAAAACCTTTGCTACCTCACTAGCTCAATTAATAGACTTAACTGGAATGGAGCTATCTTGGTCAACCTGTCAACCACAACCATGATAGAATCATGTTTTCTATATTTTCTCTAGAAACATGTGATTAAATCCATGGAAATAACCTCCCATTTCCATTTTGGAATCTAAATTGACTGCAGTAAACCACTTGGATTTTTTCACTATGATTTTACTCCCTGACAATCCAAACACCTTGCGATGAACTCATCTAGCTCTCTCTCTAGATTTGGCCAATAGTATAATTTATTTATAGATGTTATATTTTTTTGATATCATGATCACCTAAATACGACTTAGCATGAAATTCCCTCAAAATAAGCTTCTTGATCTCACTACTTCCCAACACATAGATCTTGTCCCTAAATTTGACCAAACCATCCATCATGAGATGATAATCCACATCCTTATCACCTATACCCTATTTTTGTAACATGTGTTTAAACTCCCTGTACATGTCATCCTGTTGTCCTAGATAAAATATTTGATCCTGTAATTTTTTCCCATATGCACTCATAGTTTTGATGTGATTTACATATACTCTTCAGATAATAGCATCAACAACCCCATTATCTTGACCCTTAACTTACTTGAACTCAAATTCAAACTCACTAAGCATAACCAACCATCTAGCATGCCTGAAATTCAGACTAGGGTTTTCAAGAAAGTATCTCATCCCACTGTGATCACTCATCAACACAAACCTCCTACCAAAAAGATAATGCCTCCACATCTTCAATGTGTGAATGACTTCTATGAACTTGAGGTCATGAGTCACATAGTTTTTCTCAAGCTAATTTAGTTTACTTGACTCCTAGAATACCATATGTCACTCCTACATCAAGAGTCCACCAAGTCCTCTCTTGCAAGCATCTGTAGATATCAAAAACTCTTTATCTAGATCTGCACTCTTTAGAACTGGAGCATTTGTAAGAAACTACTTCAACTAATCAAAACTAGCTACACATTCCCCTATCCATTAAAATTTATTTCCTTTCCTCTACAATGATGTAATAGGATAGGAAATCCATGAGAAATCTTGATGAACCACTTGCAATAACCTACTAACCCCATGATTAATTTGACCTCCTCCACATTCCTAGGGGTTTCCCATTTGGTGATAGCTCTTATCTTTCTAGGGTCCATTGTTATACCTTCCTTAGAAAAACATGTCCCAATTAATTTACATATTTCTGAAAGAAACTGCATTTACTAAGCTTGGCATTCAACAAATTCTCTCTTATCAATCTCAATACTCCTATTAAGTACTCAACATGCTCTTTCTCTTGCTTAAAAAATATCTATATATTATCAATGAATACAATCATAAAGTTCTCCAGATAAGGACACAACACATTATTCATCACACACATGAAAGTAGCTAGAGCATTAGTCAAACCAAAAGCAACCACAACAATCTCATCATTTCCATACGTGGTCTAGAAAGAAGACTTGTGTATTTCCTCTTCCTTGATGTGTACCTGATGTTATCGTGATCTCAAATCAATATTTGAGAACATTATTCTCCCTTCAAGTGGTCAAACAATTCATCATTCATCGACAATGGATACTTGTTGTTGATTGTAACCTTGTTAAACTACCTGTAATTAATGCATAACCTGAGAGTTGTTGGGTGTGGAGCTTGATTATCTTCTTTATTTAGAGGTATCACCACATTGGACCCCAATTCATACTGTGGCAGCAACGCCGCCCGTAAAATGTATGCTACAAGGGGGGTCCAGGGGGGGTGGCTGCAATCTTTAAGAGCCCCCCCTGGTGGGGGATCGGGGGAAACAGCCCTGAAGCTAAAAATAGATGTAAAAGTGCCTTGTAAAATGTTGTAATTTCATACTCAATCTAGGTTGTTCATTAGGTGGAGATCTGAAGGTAGAATTTATGTTTAATTTAGGGGTTTTTTTCCCTAGAAGGAAATCCCTCGCTATATATGAGCGAATTGTATTGCATCTATGTAGATTGGTATTCTAAGTGAGAAAGAGAGATGATATTTTGTGAGAGCACAGAGGGAATTACAATGGATCTGTTGTAGGTTGTATCTCTTCATTTTGCTAGATAATATAAAAGGAAGGACTAGTTGTTTCTCCATGGACATAGCCCAAATTAGGTGAACCACGTATATATGTCTCTCTATTGTTTTATGCATTTCCTATGGTTATATTTCTATAATATATTTTATGTGTTCCATTGCTCTATAATATATAATTTTCTAACAAGAGTAGTGTTATAGACATATTTGGGCACTACAAGAAAAATCACATATGTCCATAAACCAAGGGCTTCTAAACCCATAAAAGTGTTGTTTCATACCGTAAAGGAACAAGGTCAGGTGATTACATCATCTCCCAGAAGTTCTGCATTAAAAACTACACAGAACTGGTCAAAACAGGACCATACAAAATGCTCCATGCATAGGGTGTGATGCATCTCACCTATTACACATGGGGGTTGCGATGCATACTGGAAAGCCCTTCTATAGGGTGCAAAGAGCGAGAACAGACAAATGGCAGAAGCAGTGCGATAGGTGGAAACCTAGGGAATCTTCTAGAAACTGCTCATATGACACTTGCCTCTCTAAGCTCGCCCAGGGATGAGTAAGAGATCTGAAATCTCTAAGTGGAACCAAGAACTATCAGTGAAATGACACTAATCAAAATCCCAGAAGCTGAATCACTCTCCTATAAACATCTATATATGGATCCCTCATCCAAGAGATCCACAGGCTGGAATTTTGTAATTTGCAAGGAAGCGTTGTTGGTTTCTCTTTGAAGACATTGTTGGGTGATCTTGTTCTGTATGAGGTGAAGAGGGCTTTCATGCTAGGAGGATGATGCTGGATCAGACAACCTAGTTTTAATCCTCTCTTCTACTACTTCTATCAATAAAGTTGTTTGAGTTTTCCTCCATATGTTTGTATATCTCCGAATCTTGTATTTGTATATGCATCTATATGGTTAATGTACATTTGATCGTACATTATTTATGGTTATAGATCTCTATGCTTTGATGGTATTTTGTTGCCTTGACACTATAGGTGTTCTTTGAAGCGGGACAAGCGAGAAAGGAGTGGAAAAAGCTCTATCAAAGGAGGGAGGAAACAAGCAAGGAGACTAGTGAAATACTAAGGTTGGTGCTCTCTGCTTCTCTCTCATCTATCTCTCATTAAGGACAACACAAGTAACTTTAATCTGTTTGTTTCTAAGATAGATACCCATCTTAGTGGGACTAGCAGCTCTGAATGGACACTAGTTTTCCCAGCAACAAAATGGTGACTCCACTCGGGAGTGAATAGTTTGTTTGTTTTATTACTATTGTTTGCTTTATAAACCACATACGGACCATAAAGTCAAGCCAGCTAGCCTTCGAACTGCTTTTGCTATGCAACTACAAAGTAGATCAATGTTGCTTCAGTCAATCTTTGGCTTGGTTTATGAACTAAACATCTAGCTTGCAAACATCCTAAGTGCCCTGGTGGTAGCTCAAATAACCTCATTAGGTCAGCCCCTATACTTTGTGTTTACTAACAATCATTAGCTCAGCCTAAATCCCTGAACTTAGTTGCAAACTGTGAGAAAAAACCAAGCTCAGTCTTGTCCCTGGACCATCGCACTATCTCTTCTTGGCAGTCTGGATGCATCACACCTCCCATGTGTTGTAGGTGAGATGCATCCCTGTTTCCCTATGTTACAGGTGCGATGATCAGATGGGACTGTTTCTACCTCCAAATTTTGGTTTTTTCTTCATTTTCTTCGACTTTATTCAATACTTTTGTTGTCCATGATCAGTATATCACTGTTGAAACCATCTTCCTTTGCATTATTTAGCCTCCATCAAAAGGAATTGTGAATGTTTTTTTATGTATTTTTCATCATTTATAGTTCTGTTGTGCAAATAGTAGCTTAATCGAACTGCCATCTTTTGATTTGAAAGTGTCGCAAGTGTCGTTTTCAGTCAACAAAAAGAGTATTACAAAGAATTCCTCTTTTAGATAGTTGATTATACTTTTTCCATTGTATTTGATTTGAATCATTAGTATTTCAAGTGTCGAAAGCAGTTTAAATTCAAAATCGCAAAGTGTCGTCTTGACCCTACTTTCGGTTTTTGAAAAGAAAATTGTCAGTACTATCGCTTTGAAAGAGAATAGTTCATATCTATACTTTGTTTTCTTTTTGTCATTTTCATATTAAGGAAACTAAAAAACAATACATGCATGTGCATTTGCATTAAGACTGCATGCTGAAATATATTTAGGATAAGTGCATCTAGTGTGTGCTCTTTGCTCTATGTTGAAAGAATTTCATTTCTCTTTCCTTAGTAGCTAGGATTTTCATTGCCAAAAGAAGGTAAACGACTGTTTATCATATTAGATTGAATATTTAGGAATTGTATATCTACATCACATGGTGAACCTTAAAGGCAAACTTCCTAAGAAAGATCAACTATAAAATAAACTTCAATGAACATAAAAATGCTTTGGAACCTAATGCACAACATTTAGAAGTCTAGGCTAGAGATGTATTCCGGCATCGTAAAGCCTAGTAACTATCGCATTCATCGTAGGTTGGGTGATTACTCCTCTTTGAGATGACAAGTGCCAGCACTGACTTGTGCTCCCACGTACCATCGAGTATATATTGGAAGACCAAAATATGCTACATCCTTTATCCTTATGAAGCCATGTCTGCCACCCCATCGATTGCAATGCATTGAACACAACATTCGGGAACATTGACTGCCGTACCGTAAAAATTATTCTGTGGTTTTGCGATTGGTTTGGTAATCCCTCTGTCTAGATTTCTAGAGTAGTAACTTTCGTTCCTTTCCAGACTCCTTAAAAGAAAAGGTCCATTTGAGCACTTGTCACTTCAGGCTCATTAAAAATCAAAGGCAACTAGAGTCATCTTTAGCTTTTTCTCGACTCTTAAAAATTGAAAAAGCAAGTTGTGTCAAAGCGTCATAAAATTCATTTAATTCTGAATAACCTTTTCCCCTTTTTATTTTGATTTGATCAAGTAATCGGCAATCGTGAAAGAAAGTCAATCAAAAACCCATCGTTCTTGGAGACTAACGAGTCAACCGTCTTTGACTCCAAAAACGAAACCATTCCAGGCCAAGTGATCTCATTTAACTGGGTCAAAGTCCCTTGGTTTGTGCAAAACTTATGTTTCAACATCCTCAGAGACTCCAGTTACTCCAACTATTTCTGGTAACCTTGCCTCTACAGAAGAAGTTCCACAGTTACAAGAGGACACTAGAACTGATCCTACTGTAATGTTAAACACATCTATCCTTGAACCAGTTCCATATAAGACTGATCAAAATGTGTTAACCCTCCAACATATATTGCTGTAGAGTGTGCACCTTCTTTGGCACGAGAAATATTTTAGGGACCTGACGGTCTACCTCTTCCTCCTGGATTGATTGCAATAGAAGAGATTGTGGAGGATCTTCCATCCAGTACCCCATTACATTTTGGAACTGGGATCCACCTATATCCTTCTAATTCAGGAGATAGTCATCCTTCATCACAAGTTCCTGTAAAGTCGCTAGCAAGTCTTTTGGATAGACTCAATATGTTTGAACAACCATCGACATCTAGGACTGTGTCATCTGATACAGTAGTAGCAGAACTTCCTGCCACTACTGTGACAATGTTCAGTGGTGTACCATCTGTCCCAACTAGCTCTCAACCACTAGATGGATTCCACCCAAGAACTGTTTCGACAGTATGGTCTGTTCCCGTTTGTTCGTCTGAAACAATATCTAGAATTTCTTATGTTGAGTCTCAGCAAATTAATCCTCCTCAACAGTATCAATTTGGGAAATCCAGTCTATAAGGACCAATTTTTCCTTTGAACACTGGATTGCCACCATATGGGGGGCAGTATGCCTTTTCATTGTTCCCTCTAGAAGAACAACCATATGAGAGTTCACAACAAAATTCAGGTCAAGTCGGAATTGCATCCAATGGTTGCGTGCCAAAAATGCCTCAACAACAAAGAATTGTATATTCAATGCAACCAAATCTACCTATGTCGAATATTCCAACTACACTAGCTATTGTAACCGTGTCACAAGTACAAGCACTACATGTTGCATGTCAACCTCGAGTCTCTCAGGTCGTAATACAACAGCTTCTTGTCTCAATGACTCAACCACAATCGCCGATTAGTGGCTCCTTAACTGAAGTGACTCAGGCTCAAATGGGTACTATCACCCCTCATCTTGGTCAAACATCCAGTATTGGACAATAGAAAATGGTTTCACAACCATGGCTAGTGCAATATCAACAACCGCAATTCCAGCAAGCTTATCGAGGACCTGAGCAACAAAGCTTTGTGGGTAATGGGAAACCGTATATTCAAAACGGTCAGCATCAATCATATCATAATGGTTATGCCCATCAACCTTATCAAAGTTATCAGAATCAAATACATTATTCTGGTATGCAATGACCCACTGCTCAGCCGATCCCATCTTATCCTGGGTACGCTTCGCCAAACCTAAATCAATAGTTGCCTTTCGTCGCAATGTTGGAATTACCAGATCTGAATCGGCTAACAAATGTTCCAATTTCTTATGCCCCTTAGTGGCTGGTGATTCCTCATAAACTTCCATCAGATATTCCGAAATTCAATGGAAATCCGGGTGAAGATCCATTGAATCATGTGATGAACTTTCATCTATGGCGTTCATCCAACACTCTTAATGATGATTTGATTAGGCTTCGCCTCTTTCAGCGAACGTTAACTGGTCTGGCAACAAAATGGTACATTGAATTTCCTAGAGCTTCATTCGATAAATTCAGCGCCCTTGCCACAACCTTTTCAACCCATTCCCACTTACCCATAAGGTACGAAACAGGAACGAAACTTCTTACCAATTTTAAGTAGACGACAACCACTCACATATTTGATCATATTCATGAGTGGTGACATCGTCGCTGAATGGTAAAAACATATGTTCTTGATCAACTACTAGCTGAATGGTTTATTAAGTCATTGTTACCTTCTATTACAAAAGATGTGGCTAAGGGGGGGGGGGGGGGGGGGGGGTTGTCATTGAAGAGCAATTCATTGCTCGTGCACAATATCTAGACTTGATTTATACTCAGTCTGGCACACCCTATAACAAACTACCTGACGCTCCTAGACCAGAGTTTTCCATTCCTCCTCCACCTAAATCAAGCAAAGACTCTTATGGTGGCGATGGCATGATAGGCACAACTAGCACAAAAACCGCAAAGGCTACATCTAAAAAATCCTGTACGGTTTTTGGTCAAAATGCAAAAGAAGAACTTCTTGCCTCAGGTGTTAATGTCGTGTCAACCAACAAAGGCAAAGAACCGATGCAACCAGGGGGAAAGAAAAAAGGGAAAAGAAAAAAGAAGAAACAAGATGATTCGTCTCCTGAAAAATCTTTTGCAAACCCTTCTGGGCAAAGGAAACCTCCACGGGCCATGTCACATATGTGATGAGGACCATTGGATGAAACATTGTTCATATAAAGATGAGATTAAGAAATTCTTTAAGAGTTCAAAAACCTCTGCGGTATTGACTAATCCGTTTCCAAACCCAGAAACCAATCTGGTTGCTAGCGACAATGCTTCCCCTTCCCAAGTGCTTATGTTGTCCATTTCAAAACAACAAAATATTTCTTTGATATCGACAAGGAACAAAGTTTATGGGAATCCACAACTGTCGAAAAACAAGGCTGCAGATCAACCTACTAGTTCGACAACCACTTCAACCGAAGTTGTGCCACCCATCATTCCTGAGCTAATGATAAAGCTACCAAAGGGAGTAGTACACAAATCGACATTTAATCCTCATGCCCAAGCAGCACATAATTATAATATAGTAGAGGATCTGGCCCAATCGCTGTCTGCTATGTCGACACTTGAAGTAATACAAAATTTCCCCTCCCGAAAGCAGGCTCTATTATCAGCAATAGGTGGGATTGACCTAATGGATTCCAATCTTGTGGCCTTTAATCATAAAGGATTTGAACCTCAGTTACTAGGTCAACTCGCTTTCCTCATCCAAGTGAAAGCCCTCAACAAAACCATTCATCGAACAATTATTGATGAGGGGGCATCTACATGCATTATGTCAATGAGTTACTGGAAAACTTTAGGATCACCACCCTTGTCAAGAACATCAATGACATTAAAAGCATTCGATGGATGAACATACACCCCGTATGGGATTTTAAGTAACTTACAAGTTGAACTGGAGGGAAAATAGTAGAAATTGACGTTGAAGTTATCGATGGAAACCTCAATTACAATATCTTACTAGGTAGGCCCTGGATTTATGCCATGGATGTGGTTGTATCAACTTACTTTAGGAAGATTGCATTTCCTTTCAAAGGAGGAATTACAATCATTGATCAACAAACCTTTCTCCCCAATAGTTCACAAGTTATAGGAAACATTCCAATGATCCATGGAAGCTCTCATTCACTTCAAAATGTCAGAGTAGGCTTACTGAAAGACCCTACCTTGATGGGTACTTTTCCGTACCACCTCTGAGTAATCTAGCAGAAGTGGCAATAGTAGGAACCTGCAATATGATATCTTCCATTCAAAAGATTTTAGAACATTTTGTTAGCCTGGATCATCAGTAGGTTTTGCCTCCAAGCCCAATAGAGATTTTGTAGCAATCAATTTTCTCAGCCTAGGTGGCAAACCCAAATCAATGCTCATCGAGTGTTTGGATGGATAGGTCAAAGGAATATGGCACCTCTTCAGATCCTTGGTCACATGTACATTCTACAGACGAAGGAATTATTCAGTCGATGATTATAGGAGAGGCACCATGGGAAGATTACCACCATCATTCCTATATTCCGGATTACAATGAAGATTATTCCAACGACCTTGATCATCCTTCAGTTTTTTATTTTCTATCAAATATTGTAAACACGGTGGATTCCGAGCGAAATCTATCCAATATTGAAGAAACTATTGCCATAAATATCTTGATCAAACCTAATGTTGTAGAGAATATTCATGTTGGCAAAGCTTGTTCTTCTTCAAAACTAGAAATATATTGTGATCTCTTTCGCGAATTCAGATATGTCTTTGCATGGTCATATGAAGAAATGTCAGGCATTGAATCGAACATAGTTGAACATGAAATCAAGATTTATATAGATGTCAAACAGGTACAACAACGACTTCGACAGGTGCACCCGAAGAAAGCCGCTACCATTAAGGCAGAAGTTGAAAAACTTTTACATGTTGGTTTCATTTACCCGATTCCTCTAACTGATTGGGTATCGAATATTGTTCCTGTGATGAAAAAGCAAGGAATGATTAGAGTGTGCATTGATTACAGGGATGTAAATCAAGCTTATCCAAAAGACAACTACCCTACAGCCTTCATTGACAGATAATTGATGAATGCGCTGGATGCAAAATCTTTTCATTTATGGATGGATTTTCTGGGTATACTCAAATGAATATCTACCCACAGGACCAGTCGAAGACTGCATTTATATGTCTGTGCGGCACATTCTCCTACCGCAAATTACCTTTCAGTTTAAAGAACACAGGGGCAACCTTTCAAAGGGCTATGAATTATGCCTTCCATGACATCAAGAACATCATTTAACCATATCTTGACAATCTTCCAGCTCATTTGTGAAAGCGGACTGATCATCTGTGACATTTGAGAGCTATATTTCTACGTTGCCGACACTAAAAGATACGACTCAATCAACACAAGTGTGTGTTTTGTGTCAATTCTCGTCGTTTACTTGGCTTCTTGGTTTCTAAGGATGGAATTCGACTCGACCCATGTAAGGGTCAGGCAATCATCGATATGTCTCCACCTTCAAATTTGCTTCAGATTCAGAAACTCTAAGGGAAAGCAAAATTTTGAGAAGGTTCATTCCAAATTACGCCAAACTTGCCAAAGGTTATATGTGTATTTTGAGAAAATAAGTACCCTTGAACTGGGATTAGGTTGCGCAAGCTTCCTTTGATGCTCTAAACGAATCCATAATAAAAACATCATTAATGTGCGCTCCTGATTATCAAAAAGACTTTAATCTATATCTAGGTGCAGCAGATACAGCCATCGCAATGGTTTTAGTTCAAGAAGAAAATGGAATCGAATATCCTATCTATTATTTAAGCCTAAACTTAAATGATACAGAAAGAAAATACTCCTATGTTGAAAAGCTACCTCTCACAGCTGTTCAAGTAGTACAAAGATTTCGACACTATATCCTCTTTTGCAAAGCTATCATTTTATTAGATTGCAACCCAATGACTTACATTCTATCGCGTCAGTTACTCGGGGGAAAATATTCAAAATGGATAGCTATTTTGCAAGAGTTTGATCTGGAATTCGTAAAATCCAAATCAAAGAAATCTCTAGTTTTCACGGAGTTATTATGTGATTTCCCATCGTCGTCCAATGATTCAACACCCAAAGCAACAATCGTGGATGAATCTTTGTTTCTAATATCGTCAAGTGATCCTTGGTATGGAGATATAATCATCTATCTCCAAACCCAAACATACAGGCCTAATACCTCTCGCTTTGAACAACGATGTAATCGATACCAAGCAAAAGAATACATGATTGTCGATGATACTCTTTATCGCCGCAGTATCGATATAGTTCTGCGAAGGTGCCTCACCCATGAGAAGGTCGAAAAGGTCCTGAACGATTTTCATTTAGGCGCATTTAGAGGGCATCAATACGGTTATGCTACGACACAAAATATTTTATGAGTAGGTTACTTCTAGCCAACAATGTTCAAATATTGCATAACCACAGTCCGAAGTTGCCATGCTTTTCAAATCCTCGACCGCAAAACCAGAACACCACCCGCACCTTTGCAACCAGTAGTTGTTGTTGGGCAATTCGCCAAATGGGGCATAGATTTCATGACATGTAACCCCACCTCGGCCGGGGGGCATGGGTATATCATAGTCGCGGTTGCCTATTTTTACGAAATGTGCTAAGGCAATGCCTACATCAAACAACAATGATGAAACAACTACTCTTTTCTTTTTCAATCACGTAGTCTCTAGGTTCGGTGTTCCACAGGCTATAGTCACAGATCATGGATTGCATTTTCGCAATCACATGATGGTTGAATTGGCTGCCAAACTAATATTTTCCCACAACAGTTCTACTCCATATTATCCGCAAGCTAACGGATAAGTTGAGGCCATCAACAAAGTCCTAAAGCGCATGCTGCAAAAGATGATTAGAGTCCACAAATAGAGTTGGCACCTAATCCTATACTCAACCTTGTGGGCGTATAGAACCTCGGTAAGAAATGTGACCGGGTTTACACCTTTTCAATTGGTTTACGGCCTGGAAGTCGTCTTACCAATTCAATGTGAGATTTCATCTCTCAAGCTCGCAATTGACCTTCTCCCTGGAACTTCAGAGGAGGAGGCTCGTTTCTTGGAACTAATCTAATTGGATGAAACCCATTATGACACCACCTTGGCTAATGAAGCCCATAAGAAATGAGTTAAGGCACAGTTTGACAAAAATGTCAAACCCCGTGTCATCTCAGAAGGTGACCTGGTCTTGCTTTACGATTAGGAAACCAATAAATTCGGAGCAAGTAAGTTCCAATCTTTGTGGATGGGTCCCTACATTGTTAAATGAGTGTTAGCAAAAGGAGCCTACGAGCTACTAGATTACGATGGAATTCCACTAGCGCAACCCTGAAACGAGTTGTACCTTAAGTGTTACTATGATTGAATAAGTATAGTGACCTCTTCATATGCTTTTGTTACATTTTTGTTTTTGTCAAGAGTGATCTTTTTGGTTAGGTAATCCATTCTTGCATTTGTTGCAGATGTCGAACCTATTGGAATCATTCATTGGATATGCCGTTGGAGCTAGTCGTAGTACGCAGAACGTATCTTCTGCGGCCTGGGCCATTTTTTATCCAAGCGGCGAGTTAGTGAGTTTAAGAGGAGTATGTATTGGTCGATCAATGAACAACATCGCTGAGTATAGAACATTGATAGAACTTCTCTCTGATGCCATCGCACATGGCATATGCCAACTTTTTGTTAGGCTAGACTCACAACTTTTCATCCTACAGCTTACTAGCATATATTCTATTTGGAATCCAGCTATATATCGTATGTTCCTAAGGGTCAGGATTTTGGAAAGGCAGTTTGATTCTATTCAATATCAACACATTTCTAGAAACTTAAACACATTAACTGATTCATTAGCAAATTATGTGTTAGATAGACATTTGCGGCATTTATAAAAGAAAGCATTTCGATCAACATTTGTGTCTGGATCATATAACTTAACCAAAATAAAGCTCCAAAAGTAAAAAATATATATATATAATTGTTTATAGTTTATCAAAGATGTTCTCTGTCCAAGAAAAAACTGGTCACATGACCCAAAAACTAAAAAATGCAGGGAAGCACCCTAGACTAATGGTGTTGGTGATAAAAAGTCACCGCCTGTGCGATCATATGTAAGAGCCTAGTCCATTGACTCAGCATGCCAATAGTATGGCACTGTAATCTCAGAGGTAACTCATCAGTCCTCACATCCGACATACCAAGGGTTAGACCCTTGATATGATCCTGCAATACTGCAAGGGTCTCGACTACATCTAGATTGCAGAGGACAACCCTCCCTACATCCTCTCCTGCTAGAACGGCAGCTGCTACCCTCGGGCGCACTTCCAGTCACACAGGTCCAATATCTACATGAATATATGAGTTATATTAGTTTTTATAGCATTTAAAAAGACATAAGAACATTATAAAAACAATAAACAGGGATACAGTCAGAACATTTACCTATAACACCCCATTGCTCGCCAGCTGGCAACACCAAATCTAGGTCACGCCGGAAATCCATCCCAGCATATGGATACTCAGCAAAGACCATCTCCTGATGGTAAAACCACTCAAAGAAGGCATCAGAGAATGAAATTTGTGATTTACCAGCATGTCTGGCCATAAGATCAACACATCTCTGCATCCGTGGTTCTGTTGGTATTGATGGTCAAAGTGAAATGTACTGTGGCTACATCAGTGGGATCTTCTCCAAGGAAAAGGCAGTGAGAATACAACCATAACCAAAGTTCTTAGATCTTTCATTCTTCACCTTGGTGAGCTTTTCTTTTATAACTGGAAGTACTGCATCACACGAGTTGAATATCTTTGGTTCAAGGCATTCCAGAGCATACTTCATATAAGACTTGTTGGCCAAATGAAGAGTCGCGCTACTAGCCAATCTAGAAAAGGTGAATAAGATAGTCCTCAAGGACCAATCAGTGATGTCACGAATATTGATCTTGTCGTCCCTGCTTGGCTGAGATCCATCTTTACAGAGTTGGCGAGTATAATCCCACACAAATTCACCTCCACGGGCGGATCCTGATAGTGAGAGAGGGGCACCACTCCTCGATAAACCAGTTAAGAAGTAGATATCCTCAACTATCAAAGGGATGGATTTACCTCGAATCTGGAACACTTATTTGGTAGGATCCCATGCATCGAGAAAATATTGCAACAAATTTATTTGTTGCCTCATGCTGGATATGCAGAAGAATTTGAGCAAACCACAGTTCCACAAAGTAGTCACCTTACACAGATCATGGAAAGAAACCATGTCATCTTATTCATGCTCATGTTCATGCCATGTAATGATCATCTTGATCCAATGAATCTCTAAAAAACAAACAAGAGAAGAATTAGGATCCTGATTCAGGTAAAAACAACCAAAATTTCCATGAAAATAAGTGCATAAAATTTCCCTTTTGGACCCATCGTACCCCAGCTCTGTGCTGGGTGAGATGCATCCTAACTCGCTAATGGACAGCTCAGTATGCATCACACCTTTCGATATACATTGGGTGCGATTGGGAAGAGAACGAATTGTTCAAACCCCAAAGGCCCTGAAGAATAGGAAAGCATGCTCAAAACTAGAAAAGGAAAGAATGCAATTGAAGAGCTCAGGGTTAGCTCCTACCTGGTCCAGACGGCACCGAAAATAGTCCACAGAATCTCCCGGAATCAGCTAGTGAAAATCAAAGGGAAAAACTCCTCCAGAGATCCAAGAATCCCAAATTTGAATGAAATGGTAAAAATGAGAGGTAAAAACTATTTTTATGTTGCTATTCACATAGTTCAAGTAAAATATGGTTGTTTAACTCATTTTTCAAGCATGTATTCACATTTCTAATCAATTTGATGGAGTAATTGAATAGGAAGCACGACCATAAAAAGAACATAGTGTTAATGGTGAAATCAACGTCTTTGACTATTGTCACGAGAAGTTTTACGCAAAGTTCAATCTCTTTAAAAAATAAACCTTGCATGAGTAGTTATACGTGAAGTTCAATTTCATCAAAAAATAAACCTAGCAATGAGCAAGCGTTTCCATAGAGTTCAAGCTCATTAAAAAATGAACCCCACCCCAGGTAAATAACCATTTTGATCGCATGACTATCAGATTTTGAACCTTCGTCATGTTCTTACCATCACCTCCACTCCTTTTTAGCCAATCATATGCCTCCATTTGATTGTTTACCCTTTTGAGGAATAGTTGCGACAAGTGATTCTATTAGCCACCTTCTTTACACTGCCATGATTGAAAAGTTCCAAACCTTACCTAGAACCAATTGCTATCCAAAAACATCACTCTTTCCTCAAAAAACGAGTCTCCTTTAAGCTCTTTTCATCTAACTCATAAAATATGAAAATATTGTCGAGCAATTGGCCTCTCCAGCTTGTTAAGGTGACTGGAAGTTTTATCCCTCCTTTAGATTTTAATCTTTTTGGACCTGAGGGATTATTACACAAAAAGATCGAGCACTTGTCTTGTTCAGCTCGTTAAAGCTATCGAAAAGTCATCCCTTTCGTATTATTTTACACTTTTTCAGACTTAAGGGATTACATTACGAAAAAGGATCACTAGAGTTTCCTTTACGTCCCTTTTTAGACTCTCCAAAATTGGAAAGGACTGAGTTATCTTTTTCGTTAAACTCGTTAAAACAATAGCAACAAACTTGTCCATGTAGACAAGATCGAGTTTCACTGTCGCTAGGCTCATTAAAACATAGCGATGGGTTTGCCTGAAGGGAAAATTATAGAACAAGCATATGTCATCCTACTCAAGCTTGACAAAAATAAAGAGGTACTGGTCAGCAATGACTGGGGAAAAAGGGAAGAAAACTTGAATAGCTTCATTGGTAGCAGGTCGCTCTTGAACATGACACTTTCACTCCGTCACCATGATTGAGTCGGGTTGGGATATTCTATTCACCAGTCATATGACCATTGGTCCACCGTATCATCCACCTTGGGGTTAACGCTACCAACCCATTTCAATGTTGGTATGTTCAAGAGAAGTCGCTCAGAGAATTCACCAACCTAGCCAATGTCTCATCCGCTGCAATACCTTCACTCTCCATTTTTCATGACTGGCACCCTGAACCTTGTATCATCAGATCGTTTTCACCTCCATAAAATCATTTTCTCTGCTCCATGTTGTAGATGTGGGATTCATTAAGGCCCTCCTACAATGGGTCACTTCTTGTCGACATCAACTCATTATCCAAGAAGTTGACTTAGGGACAACCCTTTCAGTACTTTGAAGCTTGCATGCCTCAATGGCAAGTTTCTCACTTTCGGTGACAGATTTACATCAATGGCCTTCGACTGAAAGATTTTATGTGGTGTTCGACATCAGCTCATGTATTCACACCACATGAATTGTACTGTAATACCTTGAGGGTCATCATCATTATCGATGATTCCTCTTGTGCCTGTTAACAACTTACATCATTGGATGGTAATCAGGCGATGTCTTTCCATGTTCGACATTATAACAACTTTTCGCATGGATCAACTTGTACTTTGGGCGAAGATTGAATGAGTTTGAAGACCCCAGATCTAGTTTCATCCATCTAGGCTACAATATATTCAGGAAAATAAAGACATCAAATGTACATCACAACTGAACAAATAATCATCCAAACTAAAGGATGATGGCTCTACCAGAATCATCAGTCTGCCACACAGACGATTATCTGTCTTATGTACATGAATATGAATTTATAAAAGTTGAGCATGGGAATGCCCACCTCAGCTAGATCATGAAAATATTGTGAAGATAATGTATTGTGTTGTATATTATTACAGGTCACCTTCCAGTTCGAAAAACCTTGGATCCCCATTATAAAGCATTTCACCCGACATCAAAAGGATTTATGACCTCTTGCTTTAGGGGGAAAATGTTATAGAAATATTTGGGTGCTGCAACCCCAATCACATATGTCCACAAACCAAGGGCTTCTAAACCCCTAAAAGTGTTGTTTCATACCCTAAAGGAATAAGGTTAGCTGATTACATCATCTCCCAGAAGTTCTCCATGAAAAACTACTCAGAACTAGTCAAAACAAGACCATACAGACTGCTCCATGCATAGGGTGTGATGCATCTCACCTATTACACATGGGGGGTGCGATACATACTGGAAATCCCTTCTGTAGGGTGCGATGAGTGAGAGCAGACAAATGGCAGAAGCAGTGTGCTAGGTGGAAACTCAAGGAATCTTCTAGAAACTGCTCATATGACACTTGCCTCTCTAAGTTTGCCCAGGGATGAGTAAGAGATATGAAATATCCAAGTGGAACCAAGAACTATCAGTGAAATGACACTAATCAAAATCCCAAAAGCTAACTCACTCTCCTGTAAACATCTATATATGGATCCCTCATACAAGAGATCCACAGGCTGGAATTTTGTAATTTGCAAGGAAGTATTGTTGGTTTCTCTTTGAAGACATTATTGGGTGATCTTGCTTTGTATGAGGTGAAGAGGGCTTTCATGCTGGGAGGATGATGTTGGATCAGACAACTTGGTTGTAATCCTCTCTTCTACTACTTCTATCAATAAAGCTATTTGAGTTTTCCTCCATATGTTTGTATATCTCTGAATCTTGTATTTGTATATGCATCTAGATGGTTAATGTACATCTGATCCTACATTATTTATGGTTATAGATCTCTATGATTTGATGGTATTTTGCTGCCTTGACTCTATATGTGTTCTTTAAAGCGCGACAAGCGAGAAAGGAGTGGTGAAAGCTCTATCAAAGGAGGGAGGAAACAAGGAAGGAGACTAGCGAAAGACTGAGGTTGGTGCTCTCTGCTTCTCTCTCATCTATATCTTGTAAAGGAAAAAACAAGTAACTTTAATCTATTTGTTTCTAAGATAGCTACCCATCTTAGTGGGACTAGCTTCTCTGAATGGACACTAGTTTTCCTGATAAGAAGTACCATCCATATTTTTCACAAACAACACTGGTGCACCCCAAGGCGACACACTTTGCCTAATGTATCCATGTAAAGAAATTCCTTTAAATTCAACTTCAATTCCACTAACTCTTGAGTGCTCATTCTGTAAGGTGCATTTGATGTTGGTGGTTCTCCTGGTAACAATTCAATAGAAAATTCCACTTCCCTATGATGTGGAAACTCTGATATATCTGCTGGAAATACATCTTGAAACTACTGCAAGAGTGGGTACCTATTCAAGTCTTATACATCCTCAACATCCTTAATTTTATGACTGAAAATATGCACTGTAAACAATACACACCCTTTGCTACAACTATGCTTTGCATGCGTAATTGTAACCATTACCATTGGTGTAGGCTTCTTCTTACCCTACAATATTCTCTATTCTCCATTTTCATCCAAGCACTCAATAGTCTTTTCATAATAATCCACCTTAGTCCTGTGAAGGTACAACCAATCCATACCCAAAATCATATTGTATGATCCCAAGAGTAGCACATTCATATGCATTGATGTAGTCATACGATTCAATTCAAATGCACAACCTCTTACCGAATGATGAACTCTTTTCTTGGTACCTATAGCCAAATACACCAGCAAAGACTCTGAATGCACTTCTTTTCTCAAACCACACTTATCCATGAGGTCAGAATTAACATAAATATGATTAGATCTAGGGTTAATAAAAGTAGAAACAACTTGATCACTGAGCTTACCTTCCATCTCAATAATAGATGCCTAGTGATCTTCCTGCTTGTTATCAAATTCTACATAGATATGAGGAATGATCTGCCCAACAACCCCAACTGTTTGTGCTTCCTAACCACTGTATTTCTAGGGCCTACCACCATGACATGACAGAAAATCATTTTTGATATGATCTTTGCCACATATCTAGCACTGCAACTATCTCCTACCATCACCTCTATTTTACTTCTCTCCAGGAGGAAGGTACATGTCCCTTATCTACAGCATTAAATTTCTTGTAAGGTGAAATATTATCTTTCTCACCTCCATCTTGAGGTATTTTTCACCTCAGTGGATATTTACCTTTATTCTTATCAGTCCCTTTCAAACCCTACTTAGACTAAGACTTACAACAATGTTTCAACTTTCCAATGACTTCCTCTAGTGACCTAGGATCATCATACTCAATCTGATCCTTAAATGCTAATGGCAGTCCACTAACAAATCTCTGAACTTATGTTTTCTCATGCTTAAGATATGAAACATACCTCAAAAACTCTAGGAACTTATTCGTGTACACCTTATCTATCATCAATCCCATCTTCAGCTCATAAAACTCCTTGGCCTTACTATCATAATAACTCTTTGATAAGTAATCGTACTTGAAGAGTCTCTTCAATTCATGCCAACTCAACTGCTCTATCATGATGTCTCTGACATGCTTCACATATTCCCACTAGATGTCTTCTTTCCTTTTCAGACTAAAAATAACTATCTTGGCCTTAATGTTCCCTATGTCATCATGTAACTCAAAGAACTTCTTCATCCCAAGTACTCATTCCTCTGCATCTACTAGTTTCTTCAACTCTCCTTCAAATGTAGGTGGCTTAGTTTTCTTGAACTCATACAGAAAATCTCCCCTGGCACTCCTCGTGCAAGGAATATACTGATGATGACACTAATACTTGCTTGAACCGGAACTAGAGTGGAACCGATGTCCACTCCCGCTCCTATCAGGTGTATCCAAGAACATGCCATCTCTGACTGTGTCATCCTTATTTGACCTCCACCCACCATGATACCTACTACCATATGCCCCATTATTCTCATCCTCTTGTCTTTAATTGATCTGTGGTTGTCCCCGTAGTTGCAATTCTAAAAAAATTTGAAGGACAACTGCATTGACCTATGCTTGTTTCTCCTATGCCCGAACAAGTCTTTCATGTGACTTAATGATCTTGTCATTATCTTCTTTGCAAATTTTTATTTCTGCCTTTGGACTTCATAATGTGTCTGTTATATCAAGAGAGTACTCATCTCTTCATTTCTCATTTGATATTTAAGGAGTCTTTTGAATTGTAATCTACCATTTTGCTAGTCATCTTGGATCTTTTTCTTCATGAAAACATACCATGTCGGATAAACCAAATATAAACATAATCAACATACCTCAGCAAAGTTCAGGGGAGGTTATATTGTCTGCAAAATCAACCAGATTATAAAGATACATGTATATACATAATCATATCAATATACTGACATCATGCATGATAATACCAACTACATCTCATGACCTCATGATGACAACCATAACCATGACAATGCATGCATAACAACCATATAGACAAATGACATGCATGCACAAAAAACACATTCTTCCCATCTAGTCCAAGTATTTGAACCATCCTTTGATACCAATCTGTAACCACCCATCCCACATTTACCCAAATTCACTGCCTTTCCAGGGTAAACATGAGAGGAAGAGATATTATGGCATGACTCAACCTCTTAGGTCCCATTAAGGAAGTGGGGCCAACTACTAAGGAAAAACTGACATCTCACAACATCCTACATGGCTACATGACACTCATAGGCTAAGAAGCCATACCAAGTGACCAAACCCTGAGCCATACCACTCCTTCTATGTCTTGCGCCCTAAACCACATCCATAACAAGACATCCATGTGGTTGGAATCCTCCAACCGCATGCACAAGATTACATCCATGTGGTTGCAACCCAATTTTTCTCTTTAGGAGCATGTGGTCTTGAGATCTTACTGTAAATTCCATGTCAACCTTCAAAACACTACCCAAGACTCAATTAGACTTCCTAGAATGATAAATAACATTAGGAAAAAACCATTATTACTAAACTTGATCAAATACTTGATCTAACTAGGCCTAACCATGGCAATCATTTCATAAAACATATTGAGAACATGTAATCTAGAGGTCATGAATGCATATCTTAACATAGGGGTCTGATACTTATCCGAGAATCATCAAGAAGGTATAATTCCCTCTCATAGTAGCTGCAACCAAATTTGTTAGCTCACGCATTCATCAACCATTGATCAGCCAATTAATACATGTCAAGAGCCATAACTAGAACCTGTTATGAAACCATGCTTATAACTAGCATATAACCAAAATAATAACCATGATAAAACAACCATCAAATCCACATAATAACAAGTACAATTACTCATGAAATAAAATATGAAAAGAGATATTATTAACATATGAAGTATCCAGCCAAGTTAGGGACTTCCATGTACTACCCAACCTTAGCATGAGTTGAACCAAATAATTCTTTTAGCCAATCACCCTCGTACCATATTCAAAGAATGAATGTGGGACTCAAGACAAAAATAGCTAGGGCTTCACGGAGACTAAATTGCCTCCACCCTCATGCTCCTTTGATCCTGCTGAAGTAGCTAAGGCTTTTAACAGATTAAACCACCTCCACCATCAGGCTTTACCGAAATCTTGCCAAAAATCGATCAAGGGATTACTAGGACCAAAAAAAGCTTGGATGCCTCATAATTTCTTCACCAATATGTTGACGAATTTTCTTGTCTCCACCCTCCATATTTCCCAAAATCCTGCCAAAACATGTTAAGGGACTCCTAGGTCCTATGGGAAGTTTCCTAAGACAAACTCAATTGGTTCCAAAATCATCCGAAAATCCAAATCTCAACCAAATAAAAGAACCCCGTCACACCATGGCTATCCAGAAATGGAAAGGCATGGCTTAAACCACTGTCACACCTAGAAAAACCCATGACAATGACAACAAGAGAATCAAATATACACATGCATGTACCATGCATTAACAAACCAACTAGGAAATCACACATGCAACATGTTACCTACAAGTCTTCCCAATGAGGTTGTTTGATCCAACTTTTCCTTTCTTGTCCCTTGTTTTCCTTGTCCTTCATTTACCTTCCTTTTCTTTCTTTCTTGCTTTCTCCTCTTGGAGCTCTTCTCTCTTTGAAACCAATTCCCAAGCCAAACTAAAAAAAAAAATATGTGAATTGATCCTCAAAAGCCTTTTTATCATTGAGTCCTTTATTTTCTTCATTTGCCTCTCTTTTTCCTTCAATTCCCTTCTCATGTGATATGTGACCTTTCATCTCCCTTTTCTCCTATTTTCCTTTATTTCATAAATAAAATGTCAATTAATGCCTATTTTCCTTTTCCATTGCCTTTGTCAATTTTTGTTAGCCATAATAAACCAAATGAACACCCATTAGGATGTTTTTCCCAAAATTCATCTTGGAATACGTGTCCCATGACCTTTCTCTTATTTTGGCTTTATTAACTTTATTACATTAAATTTTAACTATGTTTGTTACAAAACTTGTTACAGCCCTTATAAACCCAGGTTCTAATCAGATTTATGTGTCACCTAAGGTAGTAGAAAGTTGTTATTTAACAAAAGAAAAACATAAACACTGCATGGCTAATGAAATTATGGCTAAAATTTGCAGCTCAGGGATGATTTTCATTTTCTAAAATTTTGTGTTTGACAATTCTATAGTGGATTTCTAGAATTAGAAAGTCATGTCTAGCATCTCAAATATGACATTCCAAAAATAGTAAATCACCTTGCATCAATTGGTAATCAATTATAGTTTATGGAAAATCACTTAAATTATGATTAATCAATCTAAATAGTTCAATATTGACTTAATCATTAATGTTGTTGTTATTATTATTATTACTATTATCCCCTTTATGATATTATTATATTGTTTTTGAAAATAAATTCAAGTCACTCAATCATGACACTCAATCATAGGACTCAATCATCTCATATTTAACTCACCTGAATTAATGCATATGTTACTCCCTTTCTTAATGGATACAGTGCACTCTCTCTTTCACACTAGTTAAAGGCATGACATATTATTCTTATGCTCATTGAAGGCATGTCATAAATGATTCCTCTTACACACTCTTTAAATCATGTGATACACTCTCTCTTAAACGCATAAGTAACAAAGGAATTTTTACCTCTCCTTAATAGCATGATTTACACTTCCTCAAAGGGTTTAAGTTACACTCCTCAAGGCATGCGAGATTCCTCCATTGAAGGCATGCATTACCTCTCTCCATAATGGCTTAAGTTACTCTTCCCCATTTGGCATATGAATTACTCTAAGGAATGCTCCTCCTCTATGGCATGAATTCATTGCTCCTCCTATTTATATGTGACTCATATCTTCTCCCCTCATAACTTGTGCATTGTGAAAGAAGGATTCAAACTTGAGAGAGAGAGTTGGAGAGACTTGAAGAAGATTGTGAGAGATAGACTTGGAGAGTAAGAGAAAAACTTGAAGGTTGATTTAGTGTTTGCATCAATTGTTGCTACCAGTGATCTTCGTATTAAAATTCATTCATACTTCTATGAACTTGCTCATTCTCTTGACCTCTCATTGTACTTCATATCTTCATTAAACAATTTATATCTAATAGGAGAAGAACCCAGTTGGGTTTTCCCCTTGTGATTTTCCCCCTAGAAATTGGACCTAAATTCTCTATGTCTCATTCTATTCTTAGATATCTTCTATTGTGAATTTGATTTACATTCTACCTGCAATTGCTTAACTAATATTGTAGATTAAACAATTTTTGTAATAAGTAATTTTTATAGCATAGAACATTATAATTTCAATATCGTATCAAAGCTTTGGTGAAAAGAATCCCAAGAGATAAGAGTTGTCACTTCTTATTTGTTGCTTAAATAACTAGTCCATAGTTGTTGCTCCTTCCTTGCTGCTAAAATCCTATTTGCTACTCCTTCCTTACTACTGAAATCTTATTTGTTTCTCCTTCCTTACTACTTAAATCTTATTTTCTACTCCTTAATTCCTGTTGAAATCTTCTTTGTTGCTCCTTACTTGCTGCTCCTTTGAAGAAATTATTTGGTGCTCCTTTGAGGATCTTACTTGCTCCTGAAATTTGTTTGACTTGATCAATGTGTCTTATTCTTACTTGAAGAATGAAGGGACATTGAATAATGATTTTAATGCTAGTCCATGGAAGGAAATATTAGGCATTACTCTTGAATAACATGATGTAATAGAATATGTGGAAGGCCATGTAACAGAGCCACCAAAAACTTCAAATGTCATTGTCAAGGACATATATAACAAAGGAGAATTCAAGGCTAAGAAGATTATCCTTGATTCTCTTGGAGACCATTCAAGTATAATGTAACAACCTCAGGTTCAAAATTCATGTAATAAATTTAATAAAGGAAAAATAAGACCAAGGTCATGGGACACATATTCCAACTTGAATGTTGGAAAAAACACCTGATTGGGTGTTCATTTGGTTTATTAGGGCTAAGGAAATTGGCAAAGGCATTTGAATAGGGTTTTAAAAAGAAAAGAAACATTAATTAGCATTTTTATTCATGAAAATAAAGGAAATTATGAGAAAAGAGAGGTGAAAGGTCAAGTTTGCGTGAGGAGAAAATTGAAGGAAAAATAATGGAAATTAAAGAAAATAGAGGCCTCAATGATAAAAAGGTTTATCAGGATAAGTTCACAACCTTTGTTTAATTCATTTTTGGATCTCTCGCTATTATCTCCTATTCCTTGACACAAGCATTCTTGGAGAACTCTAGCATTAGAGAGAGGAAGGTAAAGCAAGGAAAGGAAAGCAAAGGAAAGCAAGGATAAAGTAAGGAAAAGATGGATTAAGCAACTTCAAGACGAATATTTGCAGGTAACAGGTTGCATGTGTGATTTGCTAGATGGTTTTTGAATGCATGTGTGTATTTCGTTCTATTTCTTTCATTGACATGGGTTTTAGCAGGTGTGACAGTGGTTTCAGCCTTGCCTTGCATTTCTAGATAGCCTTGGTTTGATGGGGTTCTTTCATTTGGTCGAGCTATAGATTTCCAAATGGTTTTTGAACTAAGTGAGGTGGTCTCAGGAAAATTCGTAAGGGCCTAGGAATCCCTTGACCATTTTTGGTAGGATTGTGGTAAATCCCGAGCGTAGAGATGGGAAAATTCCTTAAGGTAATGGTGAACAAATTCTAGGGCACCCAAGCTTATTTTGGACCTAGTGGTTGCTTAGCCATATTTGGTAGGATTGTGGTAAATCTTCACAGTTTATGTTATTTTGTTGGCCTAGTGATCCCTTGATCAGTTTTGGTGAGATTGCAGTAAAGCCTGGTTGTTTCTGTGCTCAATGGACCTAGGAATCCCTTGACCAGCTTTAGTGAGATTGCGGTAGAGTCAGAGAGTGGAGGTGGTTTAATCTCTAGGAATCCCTTGTTGTTTTTGTTTTGAGTCCCAAATTCATGCTTGGAATATGGCACGACGGTGGTTGGATAAAAGAAATATTTGGTTCAACTCAATTTATGGTTATGTGGTACATGGAAGTCCCTAACTTTGTTGGCTTTTCCATGTGTTAATAACTTCTCTTCTCCTCTTGTATTCCATTAATATATGTACTTGTTATCATGTGGCTTTGATCGTTATTTTATCATGGTCATTATTTTGGTTATATGTTGGTTATAAGCATGGTTTCATAATAGGTTCTAGTTATGGATCTTGATATGTTTCATTTATTGATGAATCGTTAATGAATGCATGACCTAATCGATGTTATTGTAGCTATTATGAGAGGGAACTAGAACTTCTTGATGATTCTCAAATAAGTATTAGACCCCCATGTTCAAATATGAATTCATGACCTATTGATTACATGTTTGCAATATTTTTGATGAAATCACTTTCATGATTCAATTTTAATTAAATGGTTGTGTCAGCATGTTAGAAATGATTATGAAAAGTTTCATTGAGTTATAGGAAGTGGTCTAGAGGCTGACTTGAAAATTAGGCTCATAATTTTGGACTACATGCTCTGAACTAGACATTTTGGCCCGCAACCACTGGGATGCAAGCTTATACATGCGGTTAGAGGCTCCCAACTTCATGGATGCTTTATTGTGGGAACAACTAAGGGATTAGGGCAAGGGAAAGGTGGTCCAGCTCAAGATTTGGCCACCTGGGGTTGTTTCTCAGCCTATGACTAACTTGTAGACCCTATAGGATGCTTTGAGATGTTATTTGGTTGTTAGTTGTCAACCCCACTTCATTGATGGGACCTAGGAGGTTGGGTCATCTCATAGTAGCTCTTCATCTCATGTTTACCCTGGCAGGATGGTGAAAGTGGGTACATATGGGATGGGTGGTTACAAACAGGTATCAGAGCAGAGTTCAATACTTGGACTAGGTGGGAAAAATGTATTTTTCATGCATGCATGTCAATGTCTATATGGTTGTTATGTATGCATTGTCATGGTTTTGGT
The DNA here is from genome assembly GCA_031772625.1 of Pinus tabuliformis. NCBI lineage: Eukaryota > Viridiplantae > Streptophyta > Pinopsida > Pinales > Pinaceae > Pinus > Pinus tabuliformis. The sequence goes on from CM062808.1 coordinate 829,175,940, forward strand.
TTTCATGCATAAAGTCAGTATATTGATATGATTATATATATACATGTATCTTGCTAATTTGGACTTATTTTGTAGACGAGATAACATCCCTTGAACTTCACTAAGGTATGTTGATTATGTTTATATTTGGTTTATATGACATGGTATATTTGTAGGAAGAAGAAGGTTAAACATGACTAGAAAAATGTTGGATTATAGTTCACGAGACTCCCCTTAAAGATTAGATGAGTAGCCAAAAGATGAGTACTCTATGGACATAGTAGACACATTGATAATTTTGAAGGCAAAGATAAGAAGTTGTAAAGAATATAATGACTCTATCATTTAGTCACAAAGGAGACTTTGTAGGGAAAAGGAGAAAGAAGCAGAGGTCAATGTAGTTATCCTTCATATTTTGTCAGACTTGCATAGACATGGAAAACCATGGATTAGTTATGGATAGGAGGACAAGACTAATAGGGCATCTGGTAGCAAGTCTCATGGTGGTCACAAGTTAGATAGGGATGACAGGGTCAGGGATGGTAGGTTCTTGAATACACCTGATAGGAGAGGCAATGGACATGGGTTCTACTCTAGTTTGTGTTCAAACAATTATCATGGTCATCATCTATATCATCCTTACAGGAGGAGTCACATAGGATATTTGTCAGATGAGTTCAAGAAAGAAAAAAAACCCACATTTGATGGATAGTTGAATAAACTAGAAGATGCAGAGACATTGTTGCTTGGAATGAAGAAGTTCTTGAGCCACATGATTAAACAGAGAACATGAAGGTTAGGATCGCTATTGTTAGCCTCAAAAGGAAAGAATACATAGAGTGGGAGGATGTGAAGCATGTCACATACATTAGGACAGAGGAGTTCAGTTGGCATGAACTCAAGAGACATTTTAGGATGAAGTATTTGTCGTAAAGGTACTACAAAAGTAAGGACAAGGATTTTTATGAACTCAACATGGGATCAATGACAAATGAGGAGTACATGAATATGTTCCTAGCATTGTTAAGGTATGTGTCACATCTTAACGATGATAAAATCAAAATTCAGAGGTTTATCAATGGATTACCATTAGAACATAAGGATCAAATTGAGTATGATGAGCCTTGATCGCTAGAAGAAGTCATTGAAAAGTTGAAGCGTTGTTATCAAAAATTTAAGCATAAGACCAACTCTAAGCAGGGTTGGAAAACAAATGACAAGACTAAAGGTAAATGGCCACTGAAGTGAACAAGACCTTATGATGGAGATGAGAAAGAGAATTTTTCTCCTTACAGGAAGTTTAATGCATTTGAGAAGGGACATGGATCTTAGCCTCGAGAGCAAAAAAATAAAGGTGATGGAAGGAGACAGTTACAGTATAGGATATGTGGCAAGGAGTATCTCAGTAAGGATTATTCATTGTATCAAAATTGTAGGCCTCATATATATAGTGCTAAGGAGGTGCATACAGTTGGGGATTTTGTATTGGATAGAAGGAAGGTGGATCACTAGGTGTATATCATTGTGATGGAAGGTAAGCTACGTGATCAGGTTATTTCCATTTTGATGTACCCTATATCTAATTATAGTTATGTTAACCATGACCTAGTGGATAAGTGTGGGTTGAGAAAAGAAGTGCATGCAGAGACTTGGTTGGTGCAATTAGCTACAGGTACTAAGAAAAGAGTTCATCATTGGGTAATATCTTGTGCATTTGTATTGAATGGTATGCCTATATGAACATATATAAATGTGCCTCCATTGGGATCATATAGTATCCTTCTGGTTAGGGATAGGTTGAACTTTGACAGGGCTATTGGTGCATTGTTATGAAAATGAAAGTGAGTGTTTGTATGATAATAGAGAAGAGAGAATATTGCAGGGTAAGAAGAAGGAAAAATCAGTTAAAATGGTTATAGTTATGCAAGCAAAGAATAGTTACAGGAAAGGGTGTGTTTTGGTTATGGTGCATGTTTCTAGTTATAAAGGTAAGGATGTTGAGGATGTAGGAGTCTTGAAGAGGTACCTGATTTTACAGCAGTTTCCTGATGTGTTTATAACAAAGATTTCAAAGTTTCTTCGTCACAGGGAAGTGGAATTCTCTATTGAGTTGGTACTGGGGGCATCACTAACATCAAAGGCACCTTACATGATGTGCAATCTAGAGCTAATTGAATTGAAGTTGCAGTTGAAGGAAATGATTGATAAGGGATACATTAGGATGGTACTCTTAGGTTGTTTGTTGATTACAGGTAGCTGAACAAGGTGACAATAAAGAACATTTAGCCTTTTCCAAGGGTCGATGAGTTGTTTAATCAGTTGAAAGAAGCAACATTGTTCTCAAATATTAATATGAGATTAATATATGATCATGTACACATCAAAGAAGAGGACATCTACAAGACTTATTCACAGAACAAGTATGGGCATTATGAGTTTGTTGTAGTTCCTTTTATTTTGACTAATGTTCGAGCTACTTTCATGTTTTTGATGAATAGTGTGTTGCACCCTTATCTAGATAAGTTTGTGATTGTACTCATTGATAATATATTGATATATTCTAAGAATGATGAAGAGCATGATGAACACCTAGAAGCAATATTGATATTTCTAAGAGAGCATGAATTATATGCTAAACTTAGTAAATGCAGTTTCTTTCACACATAGCTTCATTATTTGGGGCATGTTGTTTCTAAGGAAAGTATAGCAGTGGATGAAGAAAAGATCAGAGCTATCATGGAATGGGAAGCTTCTAGAAATATGGATGAGGTTATATTATTCATGGAGTTAGAAGGTTACTACAGGAGGTTCATCAAGAAATTCTCATGGATTTCCTACCCTATCACATCATTGTATAGGAAAGGAAAGAAACAATGGATAGAGGAATGTGCAACTAATTTTGATTAGTTGAAATAGTTGCTTACAAATGCTCCAGTTCTAAAGATTGTAGATCCATATAAAGATCAGTTTTTGGTTTGTACAAATTCTTGCAATAGGGGACTTGGTGGATTCCTAATGTAAGAGGGATAAGTACTATGCTTTGATTCAAGGAAACTAAATGAGCAAAAAAAACTATGTAACACATGATCCTGAGTTAGAAGTCATTATTCATGCATTGAAGATGTGGAGACACTATCTTCTTGGTATGAGGTTTGTGTTGATGAGTGACCACAATGGGCTAAGATACTTGTTTGACCAACCTAATTTGAGTGTCAAGCAAGCTAGATGGTTGGACACACTGAGTGATCTTGAATCCAAGATGAGGTACATTAAGGAAAAAGAGAACAGGGTTGCAAATGATCTTAGAATAAGAGGACAGGTAAATCACATAGTAGCTATGAGTACACATGGGATAGATTTACAATATCAAATCTTACGGGTAGGACAACAGGATGATAGGTATAGGGTGTTTAACCATAGGTTACAAAATAGGGTACAAGTGAGCAGGATGTGGATTATCATCTCATGATAGATGCTCTGGTTAGATATATGGACAGGTTCTATGTGCTAGACAAAAATGAGCTTAGGAATATTATCTCGTAATAATTTCATGTCAATTCATATTCATGTCATCCAGGATATCAGAAGACTCTAACAACGATGAAGAAGTTCTACTATTGGTCGAACCTAAAGAAAGGTGGCAAAGTTCATCGCTAGATGTTTGGATTCTCAATAGGTAAAAGTAGAGTGCAAGCATCCAAGTGGTCTATTGCAGTCGATTATGATTCTAGAGTGGAAATGGGAAGTCATTTCCATATATTTTGTTACATGTTTTCCAAGAACATCTAGACAACATGATTTTATTATGGTTGTGGTTAACAAGTTCAGTAAGGTAGCTCACTTCATAAATGTTAAGTCTACTTATTAAACTAGTGAGGTAGTATAGGTATTCATCAGGGAGATAGTGAGATTACATGGTATTGCTAAGAACATTGCTTCTAAAAGAGATACTAAGTTCACTTCTAGGTTTTGGAAGGAATAATTTGTAGGTTTGGGTAGAGAGGTGGCCTTCACAAAAACATATCATCCATAGGTAGATGAACATATTGAGAGGGTCAACATGATTCACGAGGATATGTTGAGGATGTATGTTATGCACTAGAAAAGGAGGTGGGAGGAGTATCTTCCATTGGTTGAATTTGCTTACAATAATGAGTATCAGCAGTCACTAAGGATGAATCTGTTTGAGGAACTTTATGGGAAGAATTGTAATACTCCTATCAACGAGAGTGTTCCATTGAACAGGGTACTTATAGGACCCTACATGTTGGAAGCAATAGAATAAGAAATGCAGGTTATAAAGAAGAATGTAAAGGTAGCACAAGATATACTTTAGAGTTATAGAGGTTAGCAGAGCGAATTTAAGGAGTTCTATATTTGCGAGCATGTGTACTTATGCATCAAGCCCAAGAATAGCTCCATGAGGATAGGGTCATGTGCGAAGTTGGCACCTCGGTATCATGGGCCTTTGAAGATCCTTGAGATAATTGGACTAGTGGCCTACAGGCTTGCACTACCTCTGACAATGAAATTCCATGATGTTTTCCATTTTTCATTTCTTAAAAGATATGTGAAAGATGTTGATCATGTGATTAATTGGTTTTTATTGTAGGTGGATCTAGAAGGATAACTCCAATTGGAACTTCATTTCATTTTGCAGTGAAAATAACTCATGTGCCAAAACTGAGCAATCGAGAAAGTTATAGTGTGGTGGAATCACTTTGGGCCTAATTAAGCTACATGGGAGATGGATGATGAGATGTGCACGATGTATCCTTCATTATTTTTTGGTGAGGGAAAATGAGTATTGGTATATGTACATATTTATGTATGGTTGTTATTGTAAATTATATAAGGAGTTGTGTTATAAATCTCCAATAAGTGGTATGGTTTTCATGTTGTCATGTTTTCATGTTTGGTTTTGCTTCTCAGTAGTTTGTTCATTGTAAGTACTGCATTGAGCTAAATTATAAAGCTCCATGGAAAGTATGTTTTTCTTTTTAGCAGTCTTGTTGGTCATAAGTGTCATAGAACATCAAGGATGATGTTCCATTAAGGGAGAGGGGTATATAATAACCCCAGGTTAAAAGTTCATGTAATAAAGTTAATGAAGACAAAATAAGGCCAAGGTCATGGAACACGTAGCCGAAGTTGAATGTTGTGAAACGTTTTCCTAGTGGGTGTTCATTTGGTTTATTATGGCTAAGGAAATTGGAAAAGGCTTTGAAAAGAAAAAGAGGCATTAATTTGCATTTTATTTATAAAAATAAAGGAAATTAGGACAAAAGGGAGGTGAAAGGTCACAGGCTTGCATGAAGAGGAAATTGAAGGAAGAATAGTTGAAATTCAAGAAAATAGTGGCCTCAATGATAAAAAGGCTTATGAGGATCAGTTCACAACCTTTTGTCAATTTAGTTTTGGAGATATCTCTATTCTCTCATACTCTTGAACACTTGGGGAATTCTTGGACCACTCTAGCATTAGAGAAAGGAAGGCAAAGGAAGGACAAGAAAACAAAGGAAAGAAAGGATCAAACAAGGAAAATTTGGATCAAGAAGATTCAGTAGGAATACTTACAGGTAACAATCTACATGAGTGATTTCCTAGTTGGTTTGTCAACGCATGGTACATGCATGTGTATATTTGGTTCTCTTATTGTCATTGGCATCATTTTTACCATGTGTGATAGTGGTTTCAACCTTTCCTTTCCATTTATGGATATTCATGGTGTGATGGGGTCCTTTCATTTGGTTGAGATTTGGATCATTAGGGGATTTTTGAGGTCTAAAGTGGCCCTCCTAAAGAAATTGTAAAATAATAGTGTACATAATAAAATAAGATTAGATTACATCATCAAATTTTAGAGGGAAAAAAGAAAGAACTATTTTCAATGCATAATTTCAACTTATCTCCCTTTGGGTTTTCTCAAATTTCGAAAAAAAAAACAATTGTTGGATGAAAAATTTGATTCATCATCCAAGGAGTACCCATGTTGCATACTTTTGATGGACCCTACTACAAGAAAAATGAGAAATACATGAAAAACGTGATTGCAATCACGTTTTTTCATGTATTTCTCATTTTTCGTGTAGCAAGGTCTGTAAAAAGTAAGCAACATGGGTACTCCTTGGATGATGAATTAAAGTTTTCATCTAACGAGTACTTCCAATCGAAATTTCAATAAAACCTTAGGGAGATAAGTTGAAAATATGAGTTGAAAAAAGTAGTTTTATTATTTTTTTTATCTTTTTATCTTTTTACTTTTTGAATCCAAAAATGGTGAATCATCCCCCATGGTTGACATCATCATCTTGAATCCTATTGTTTCTCATAAAATTTATTTTGATTAAACACTTTTCTTAGGATGCCCATTTTAGACCTCAAAATTCCCCTAATGTGCCAGATGTTTTTGGAAGTAGGTGAGGTGGTCTCAGGAAAATTCCCAAGGGTGTAGGAATCCCTCAACCAGTTTTGGTGTGATTGTGGTAAGGCCTAAGGGTGGAGACAGAAAAATTTCTCAAGGTAATGGTGAATAAATTCTAAGGAGTCCAAGCTTGTTATGGGCCTAGTGATCATTTGTTGGGATTGCAGTAAAGCATAGTAGTGTATGTTCTTGTTTTGCGACTAGTGATCCCTTGACCTGTTTTGGTAGGATTTTACGTTAAGGCATGGTTTTTTATGTGCTCGTTGGGTCTATGAATCCCTTTACCATTTTCTCAATATTGAATTAAATCTTGAGGGTGGAGGTGGTTTAATCTTTGGGAAGCCCTGGTTGTTTTTTTATGAGTCCCACATTCATGCTTGGAATATGGCACGAGCATGATTGGCTGAAAGAAAGATTTGGTTCAGCTCAATCTCTAGGCGAGTGGAATGTGGAAGTCCTTGAATTGGTTGGATTTTGCATATGTTAATAATATCCCTTCTCCTCTTATATTTCATTAATATTTGTACCTTTCATTATGTGGCTTTGATGGTTGTTCTATCATGGTTATTATTCTAGTTATATGTTGGTTATAAGAATGGTTTCATAACAGGTTCTAATTATGGCTCTTGATACGTTTGATGTATTTGATGAATGGTTAATGAATGCATGACCTAATAGATGTTATTGAAGTTATGATCAGAGGAAATTAGATTCTTGATGATTCTCAGATAACCAACAGACCCCTATGTTCAAATATGCATTCATGACATATAGATTACATGTTCTGAATATGTCTCACGAAATGAATGTCATGATTAGGCATGGCTAGATCAAGTTTTTGATTCAAGTTTGATTGTATGGATTTTTCATCATGTTAGAAATGATTCTAGAAAGAATCATTGAGTTCTGGGCAGTGGCCTAGAGGCTGAACTGGAAATTAGGATTAGAATCTAGGACTGCATGCTATGAACTTGACATTTTGGGTTGCAACCATTGGGATGTATCCTTATGCATGTTGTTGGAGGCTCCCAAACACACGTATGACTTTTTGTGGGAGTCGGGTTGAGGGCTCAGGGCAAGAAAAAGGTGGTCTATCTCAATATTTGGCCACTTGGGGTGGTTTTTCAGCATTTGGGCGACCTATAGTCCCTAAAGGATGTATTGAGATGTCAATTGGTTTTCAGTTGTTGGCTCAATTTCCTTAATGGTACCTAGGAGGTTAGGTCATGTCATAGTAGCTTGCTATCTCATGTTTTCCCCGGCAGGTTGTTAGAAATTAATTAAGGGAGCAATGAAATATAAAAATTATTACGGAAACACAACTAAAGAAATACATAAAACAAGAGAGATGGAAATACATGTGGTTCACCCAATTTGGGCTACATCAACAGAGAAACAACCAGTCCTTCCTTTTATATTATACAAGAAAATGAAGAGATACAACCTACATCCACTGTAATTTACTCTTCTCTCTCAGACATTATCCTCTCTCTTTCTCACTGAAAATAATAATACACAACTGTAATATAATTCCCTCATATAAATTGAGGGTTTCCTTGTAGGGAAAAAATTCCTAAATTAACATAACTTCTATTGTTAGATCATCTTCCCAATGAACAACCAAAAATGACTACGAAATTACAATATTTTACAAGCAAAATTTTCATCTATTTTTAGATTTGGGGGCGCTTCCCCTAAACCCCCACCAGGCAGTGTGGGGGGGCAATAAAAGTCACCATCGCACCCCTCTAAACACCCCCCCCCCCCACCGACGGTGATTGAATGAGCGATGTTTCCACCTTGTTAGCAATAGGTATCCAGTGAGGCTGAAACAAAAAACCTCTGAACAATCAAGAAGATAATCATGCTCTACACTCAACACAGGGCAATGAAAGTGGATTTAAATGGTAGGGGTGGTTACACATACTTCATGAGGATACCTAAAATCAAGGACTAACTATCAAGTGTTGGTGAACTTGTATTTGATAAAGAGCTGGTGCAAATTATGCTTGAAGTTCTTTCTCAAACATGAAAAACTTTTATTACTACGATAAAAAACAATGATAATTGTCCCACATTTGATGAGATCATGGGAAATTGAAGTCAAGGAGAGGCTAGAATGATTTCTAGAGGAATAATTCTTAAGCATGAAGAGGGATAACCTGCTGCCTTTGCTGCCAAAGATAAGAAGAGAAAAAGAAAAGTAGGTCATCACTTTTCACGAAGGCCTGCTCCTTGATCGAATAATAAATAGACATGATAGTGATTTTACGGATAATAATTAAGATGTTTCATGTGTTTAATAGTGTTATAGACATTTTTGTGCCTTACAGCTATAAGCATGAAATGTCCATAAACCAAGGGATCCTAAGTCCCTAAAGATGTTGTTCCAGCTCCTAAAGAAACAAGGTCAACCAATGACAGCTTCTCCCAGAAGTTCTCCACCAAAAACTGCTCAAAACTAGTCAAATCAGGATCAATTCAGAAGCTCCACTAGCTGGCTGCGTTGCAAAGCACCCAAATACACTGGCTAGGTGCATTACAACGCACTTGAATGCACTACCCAGGTGCGTTGAGCGGGAAATGACAAGTGGCTGAGTCATTCAACGAGGTGGAGAGATAATGGAAGCTTCCAGAATCTTCTCCAATGACACTTGCCTCACTGAGTTTGACCAAGGATGAGTAAGAGGCTCTCAGCCTCCAAGTGGAAGCAAGAACTGACAGAGAGAAGCCACAAGTCAAAAAATAAGCTGACTCATCCTCTATGCTTACATATATATATGGATCCCTCATCCCAGAGATCCAGAGGCTGGAATTTTGTACTTTGCAGAGAATTGTTGTTGGTTTGAGATTGAGATTAGTGCATTGGGTGATTTATGCTTTGTTGGAGGTGCGGAAGGGATTCCTTTGCTGGGAGGTAGATGCTGGATCGGGACTCACTTAGTTGTATCTCCTCCTGGATCTTCTTATTGCATTAATAAAACTATTTGAGTTTCTTCTACATGCTTGTGTATCAGTGATGTTTTGTTATATTTTCATGTTTAGCTTAATCTGATCCTAAGATTTTTATGAATGTAAATCTATATCTTCGTGTAGTTTCTCTCTTCTGTGATCTTGCAGGAACTTGGTGAAGCTGGGCCGGTAAGGGAGCAGGTAGTTGGAAGCCAACAAAGAGGAGAGCGATTGGATCAACAAACTAGCGCAAGACACAGGTTAGTTTATCCTTCCTCTTCGTTTACAATTCATAAAGAAGAATACACAAGTAGTTTTTCCTTGTTTGTTGCTAAGGCACTGTCACACCTTAGAGTGGGATAGGGGCGTTCTGAATAGATACTTTTCCCAACAAAAAATAGTTGTGTTTTTGGTACTTGTTGATGCATGTAAAAGTAAAGTGTAGTTTTACTTTTATTTATGCATGTGCAAGAAAGTGTTCTTGAAAAGAAGTATAATGGATAGAAGGTTATGAAAGAGTAAATCATAGAAATTGAATGCCGAAGATAACAGATTTTGATTCTCTCACATTATAATTGATGAGAAAGGTCATAATCTTATGGGTTTTGTTAACTTTTGTATTATAGTTAACTGACAATAGTGATTGCATGAAAGAATCATAAATTTTGCGAATGATGGAATAATAGTTTTCTAAGCTAACCTCTTTTGTAGCGATCAAAGATTGATTATAAATAATATCATTGCAGATAATGAAGTTGGTATGTATAATTATTATTACATGGCTTCACTCTCAGATCAAGATTTGAATATATTTATAAAATCAATGGAAGACCTATCCATGCATTGATTCATGATAATAATCATCAATGTGAACTCTAGCAACGAAGGTTCACTCATACTCAATATCAAGCACTGTCTTATGTGAGAAAGATGGTTTCTGGAATGCCTGAGATTCAAGTGGAACATGATGGATCTTTCCAAGGGTGTCTAAGTGGAAAGAATGTAAAGGGAATTTTCCCTTAAGGAAAAAGTACAACCAGTCAAGTCAAGCATTTGGCATTTTCAAAGACTTCAATACTCTTGAATAAGTCTTCACTAGTGGAAAGCCCAAGGTTTGGAACTTGAGGATATTTGGTTTCCTTCTCTACTTTAATTTTCCAAAGGAAAAGAGGACCAAGCTAGAAGCTTTAAGTAAGAAAGTTACATTTGTTGGTTATTGTGAAAATGGTAAAGCTTACATAATATATGTACCTGGTAAAAGAACTATAGAGTTTAGTCGGTATCTAACATTTGATGAAGATGTAGCTCTTGGAAAAGTAAGAGACGCACTCTCCCCTACTAATGTTGAAAGACGAGATGATGCCATGGATAAGGAAAAAGATCCTGATATTGAACCTGATCTTGTTCACTAACCCATGGAGCACATGGACCCCTTGGATCTTCCTCCATGTGATCCTCCTACTAAAAATATATCATTATGGCTTTATGACACTCTGCAATCTGTTGATAGACATACTTCCCCTAGAGGAACCTTTAGAGAAAGCAAGAAACTAGGTTGGTTACAAGGATACGTTGTAGCCATGAGCAACATTATTAAGGCTGAACCATGCAATTTCCAAGAAGTAGTGAAAGAATGAGTATGGAAAGATGATATGGCCGAAGAATATGAAGTAGTTTCAAGACTGAAAGGTAAATCTATCGCATAAGAGGAAATTCCAGCCTAAAAGTGTCCATGAAATTTTCACGTAATTTCCATGTCACAATATGTAAATCAATCAAAATCATTTAAATTTAAAAAGAGGTATATGTCTTAAATAACTTTAAATTGTTTAATTTGGATATTCATGAAATAACTTATTATTATTAATTTGGGTATTGGTTAAATATTTTATTAATATTATTTATCTACCTTACCCGTTAGAATTAAAATATCGAAAAAGTTATTAATGAAATATAAATCTTGATATTAGTGAAAAAATATAAATTAAAAATGTGGGTCCATTTGACATTAATAACCATGCCCCAAAAAGTGGCAAAAAATAGTTATATAATAAAATAGTTAAAAAATAGTTAAATAGTTAAAAACATATTCCGAGAAGGACAAATTACCAGATTCTAACCAAAAATATAAAATATATAATTAAATATAGAATAGTTAAATAGTTAAAAAATGTTTTCCAAAAAGGTCAAATTATGGGATTCCAACCCAAAATATAAATAATATAGTAAAATACAAAATAGTTAAATAGTTAAATATAAAATCATTGAATAGTTAAGGAATCATATTCTAGAAAGGACAAATTACCAAATAGTTAAATAGTTAAATATAAATCATTGAATAGTTAAGAAAACATATTCTAGAAAGGAAAAATTACCAGATTCCATGAAAAAACTAGATTTTAGGTGAAATTTTGGCATTAGTAGACAACACCCTTAAAAAAAGGTGTAGTCTAACTTATAAATGAAATAACAATTTTCACCAGAATCTGGTGATACAATTTCATATAAGAATGTAATTTTTTGTTAATTAAAATACATTTTTGAATGCATAAATGGATTCAACACCTTGAAAAAACCTTGGGGAACTCAAATTTTACAAATTAAACAACATAAACTTGAGTTTTTTAAATCTCTACCAGATTTTGGTTAAAATTAACTAGGAAAAATATCGTAAAAAACTCATTTTGTCTATAATTTAGAATACACCTTAAAAAAACACCAAAATAAATAGTTAAATACCAAATATATCTAGACAATTATTTTAATAAAAGTGCCATTTATTGAGGGATTTCGATAAAAGATAAAATTTAGAAATAATATATTAAATTTTTTAATTAAATATCGTGCTAATAAAAATTATGGAATATAGATAAAGTGAAGTAATATTATAAATTTGCCGACGTGGCATTTTTTTATTAATTTCTTCATTTTTCCTTGGGAAACCACTTTTAAGTTGAAAATTCCTCTAATTGTGACTTCTAAGTGGTTTTAAAAAATTAAACATGGTGTGGATGGTCGTATTGAAAAATATAAAGCTATATTTGTGGCTAGAGGTTTTTCTTAGAAAGAGGGAGTAGAATATGATGAGAATATTGCACTTGTTGCTCAATATACTATCATCCAATCTATTATGACTCTACCTCCTAGCCAAGGATGAACTCTTCATGAAAATAAATGTGAAAACTAATTTTCTACATGGATTCCTCAAGGAATAAGTATATGTGTACCAACCACAAGAATTTGAATTACGTGACAGAACAATATATGTATGTAGACTGAAGAAAGCTATTAATGGATTGAAACAAGCCCCAGGATCCTAGAATGCTCGCATTGATAGCTTCTTGATGAAGCTTGATTTTACCAGAAGCAATGTTGATCCAAATCTCTACTTCAAAAATTTTATGTAACCGGCTCACAAAAATATAGATGAACAACTTAAAAAATATCCTCTTCGAGGGGGAAACCTCCTTTACCTTACATAAATGAACAATTCTTGGATGATAGAAATGAAAAGACCTCATTTGTATATATAGGAGTCTAAGGAGTCACAATATAATCAGAACCAGGGGGCTACACTAAAAATAACAATAAGGGGGCTAGACTAACAATAACAATAAGGGGGATACACTAGTATTATAGGGGCCTAACATGCCCCTCTCCTTCAAAAAAGTGTTTTCCTCAATGCTTGAGTAGTTATGGATGCTTCTGTATAAAATTCTCATCCTCCCATGTGGAATCTTCAGCAGGTAATTTCTTCCAGTTAAAGAGATACTCTGAAATTGATCAATTTTATAGTTATTTAGATTATCTTCCAGCTACATCGCATTAGGTTTCTTTTTTATCGACGTTTCGAACCAGCAATGGTGGTTCATCTTCAGGATGTGGAAGATTATTGAAAGACTGGTATTATTTTTCCAAATATATATAGAGATGTATGAGATGATTAGCCAATAGATAGTAGGATTTATTAAATTATTTTTAAATTGTTCTATTTTTTTTAAAATTGTGATGGAATTAAAATTCGTAAATATCACAAAAATACAATTAAATCTACAAAACATAAGAGAATAATTAAATTATTCTCTTATTTTTTGTAAATTTAATTGTATTTTTGGGATATTTAGGGATTTTTATTCTATCACAATTTTAAAACAAATAGAACAATTTAAAAATAATTTAATAAATCCTACTATCTGTTGGCTAAGCATCTCATACATCTCTATATATATTTGGAAAAATAAGACCCGTCTTTCAATAATCTTTCACATCTTGAAGATGAACCACCGTTGTTAGTTTGAAACGTTGATAAAAAAGAAACCTAATGTGATGTATCCTTAAGATAATCTAAATAATCATGAGACTTGCGGAAACCTCAAAGACAATTATGTAGTTGTCGGGTTCTTGTTTCCATGACATATTTCAACTCAAATATGATTTTTCCTTCTTTTTAAAGTTCTGGAAACACTATTTGAACTAAAATATTGTCACCAATAACATTCTTTAAGCATGAAACATTGAAAATTGGGTGTACTGAGGAAAATGCAAGAAACTCCAATTTGTATGTCATAGTACTAATATTTTGCAACACCTTGTAAGGACCGTAGTACTTGGGTGATAATTTATTATCCTTCTTATCTTTCTTGAGGGAATTTTTTTGCATGGTTGTAGCCGTAAAAATACCCATTCACATACATCAAAACTTCTTTCACCATGATGTTGATCTACCTGTTTTTCATTCAATTCTACGTCAAAGTGAGGTTATGCTTTAAGAGTTGGAGAACTTGTTGTTGATACTTGATGTGATATTCCATTGCTTGAACATTAAAAATTTCTCTTAAATATGATGTCATTTATGGTGGATGATATCCATAAAGTGTCATAAATGGGGTCATTTTCGTTGCAGTATGGAAGGAGCTCTAGAGGTAACCACTTGACCCATAATCTTTGTTTATTAGATACAAAGAAATGATATATCATTCCAAACATTTGTTCATTGTCTCAGTTTTCCCATCATATTGAGGATGATAAGATGAGCTATGAACTAATTGAGTACCAAGTCAAGAAAATAATTCCGTCCAAAAATTTCTAGTGAAGATAAGATCTCTGTCACTTACTATAATTTTTGGGTTTCCATGAAGCTTTTGAATTGTTTCCATAAATGCAGTAGCAATTGTATTGGCTTTAAAAGGGTGATATAATGCACAAAAGTGTTCATACTTGGTAAGTCTATAAAATACCATCATGATTACATTCTTTCCTTCAAAATTGGGTAAACCTATGATAAAATCCACTAATACCTCCTCCCAATGCTGATCTGGAATGGCTAAAGGTTGTAACATACTTGGGGTATTAATTGTCTCAACTTTATTTTGTTGGAAAACCAAACATTCTGCCACAAACTTCTGAATATCATATTTAAGGCCATCCCAAAAAAATTCCCTCGTGACACTATGGTAAGATTTCCCAAGTGCCCTGCTAAGGGAGAGGTGTGCCTCAAAAAGAATATTTTGCTTGAGTTGGGAATTATTACAAAGAGATAAGCCATATTTTTACCATAATGAATCATTTTTCTAGCTAAATGTATCAGATGTACTAGGATCTTTCTGCAACTTTTGAATGAGTGTCCACACCTCTTCATCATTCTTCCATTCATCCCTTGCTTCAGCTATCCACTAAGGTTGGATAATAGAAATAGTACAAAGAAATGCTTCCACATCCTCATCCTCTGTTGATAATGCATCTGCAATAACATTTTGCTTCCCTTTCTATAGATGATTTCATAACCCAACATCTTTGTGACCCATTTTTGCTGCTCTTATGAAGATACTCTTTGTTCCAGAAAGTATTCAAGACTATCATGATTTGTTTTTACCTTAAAATGTTCTCCCATTAGGTAAGGTCACCATTGATTTAGTGCATGTAGTATTGCCAACATTTCCTTCTCATAAATAGGTTTGTGTAAATAATTTCCTTTGATTTGATAACTTTCAAAAGCAATGGGTCTTCCTCCTTGCATTAAAAAAACAATAATTCCATTTCCTGAGGCATCACACTCCATAATAAAGGTTTTTGTGAGGTCTGGCATAGCTAAGGCTAGTGCTTGGCACATTGCTTCTTTAAGATGTTTAAAGGCCTTAGTTTCTTCTGGAGTCCAAGAAAAGTCATCTTTCTTCAGTAACCATGACAAAGGTTTTCGATATTCTCCCATAATGCTTAACAAACTTGGGATAACACCCTGTCAACCCAAGAAATCCTTAAATATGTTTTATGGTTATGGGGATATTCCATTCCTTAATGGTTTTAATTTTGTTAGGGTCTACCTTAACATGGTAATGAGAAACATTCATAGGTTTTTGCATATAATTGTTTCTCCTCCAATAGTTTGAGCACCCTGTCAACATGTTTAACATAATCCTT
Source organism: Pinus tabuliformis (assembly GCA_031772625.1). Lineage (NCBI taxonomy): Eukaryota > Viridiplantae > Streptophyta > Pinopsida > Pinales > Pinaceae > Pinus > Pinus tabuliformis. Next base: position 829,191,712 of record CM062808.1, read on the forward strand.
CCAAGACTTCTCGTATATTAGTATATCATCAAAAAATACTAACAGAAATTTTCTAAGAAATGGTTTGAAAATGGAATTCATGAAACCTTGAAATGTGGAAGGTAAATTAGTAAGGCCAAAAGGCATGACCAAAAATTCATAATGACCCTCATGAATTCTAAATGTTATTTTTGGAATGTCTTCAATCTTCATTGTAATTTGAAGATATCCTGAATGAAGATCCAACTTGGTGAAGTAAATTGCACCATGTAATTCATCCAACAAGTCATCAATGACAGGAATGGGAAATTTATCTTTAATAGTGATCTTATTGAGATCCCTATATTCCTAACACATACGCCATGATCCATCCTTCTTATGCACCAATATTTCTGGAGTCGAGAAAGAACTTTGACTAGGTTGAATTATACTAGCCTCTAGCATTTCTGCAATCATACATTCAATTTCACTCTTTTGAGCATAAAGATATTTGTAAGGCCTGATCTTTGGAGGAAAAATTATTAGAATAAAATTAATATCATGATCATGATCACAAATAGGTGGGAGGTGTTTGGGAGTTGCAAACACCTTAAAATTATTGTCCAAGACATTTTGGATATCTAGAGAAATAGATGATTTCGATGTTTGAACTTCTAGTGAGATAATTGTGCAATTATGACTTGTTTTTCTTTATTCAAAATGTTTATCATGTCATTAGAGTTTATTATCTTTCCTGGTTTCCTTGTGATACCCCTTAATTCAACTCCTTTTCCTTCCCAAAAAAATTTCAAGAAAAATTCTTGAAAATTAAAATCTATCATCCCTAGAGATTGTAACCATTGGAATCGAAGTACAACATAAACACAACCCATTGGAATGGAAAAAAATGGACTATTCAATGAATATTCCTGCATGGTTAGCCTTATATTATGGCACTTTATTGATAAATTTATAGTTCCTCAATTTCCAACCATCACTTGACACTTTGGTGCTGGATATAGGAAGCAATTCAATTCCTTGGCTATTTTACAATGGATATAATTCTCACAAGAGCTTCAGTTAATTAACCTTTGACATATCATGTGTGTTCGTCGCATACTAAAAAATACCCCTAATTTGACTACATATTGTAAAATACCTCTAAAACTCACGTTATTTAAACCCATACCAATACAAACCCAATACACCTTCCCAATTTAAAAATCCCCTACTTTCACTAGATATTGTAGGTGTCCATTTTTTCGATAACATTTTTTATACTCCTTTATATTTTCCCATTAAATTTAAGTTCCATTTTTTATACCTGCCAATATAAAAACCCTTTATCCCCATTATATCCCCCAATATATTATGTCATTTTTTCCTCAATATATATCGACCAATATGAACCCACATGGTATGGTATTTCTCTCCCAGTGAAGCTCCTGTGAAAATTCTGGGTACTGCCTGAATCAATCAGCACTATCACCTTTTTCTTCTCGATATATCTTTTTATCTTGAGAGTTTTAGGGTTGATAATTCTTGTCAATGCATTACAAGATATGATAAGATCCATTTCTTCTTTTTCTAGGGTTGGCTCCTACTATATGTTCTCCTCTTTTGATGTTTCTTGTTCCTCTTCTTCCTCCTCTTCATGATATATGTAAAATAGTTTCTTCTCGACACACTTATGACCTTTAATGTATTTTTTATCAAAGCTATAATTAACCCATATTTCTTTTTTTAGTACAATTGTACTAGTTGTGAGTGGTATACTTGTTGCCATAATTCTGCTTTCAACTTTTGTTTCCACCCTGAATTCCTTCTCCAATGAATTGTGTTCCCAAAGGAAAACATCATGTTGGATGTTATCCTTTCATTTCCCTATGAATACATCAATACTATGCTCCTCTCTATAATTAGTTACCCTGATATTTAATTTTTGGAATTCCTTAATATGCTCCACCATTGAACCCTTTTGTTTGAGATTTATCAATTGGCTAAAGAAGGTGTTTCTCTTTGTATCCTCATAATGCTCTATAGTTTCCTCCTTAAAAATTGACCAGGTGTCAAGTGATTTATGAGAACATAGCCATTGACACCATACAAATTGATCGGGATCTAAATATAAAGATGCAATGTGTACCTTTTGTGTGTGTTGCACATCCTTGAGATCAAAATATTGCTTTATCTCTAGTATCCATGTTACCGGATCCTTGCGATCAAACTTTCTCATATCGATCTTTGGAATGTGGTGGGTCTTAAACCCAACATGGGAGTATCTAAAATCATGATTAACATTCCTTTTAGTCTCATCATGACTTTTATGGAATACCTTTTCACCATTACGAAGCATTTCTTGTAGCAACTTTGTCAAACCTTTGTTCAAACCTTCCATGTCTTCTTTTAAACCATTTATATCACCTTTTGAACCATCCATGTCACCTTTTAAACCATCGATGTCACCTTCTATTTCTTATTTTAAACCATCCATGTCCTCTTTTAGTTCATGTTTAGTTACTCTCTGTGAGAGTGAAATTTGTCGCACATGGTCCCATAATTTTGATATATTATGCTTCAATTCTTCCTCTTCATGCGTCATAGTAGAGCTTTCTAAGGGATTAATGGGTGTATAATTATTTTTCTTGGGAGGAATTTTAGAACCAAATAATGATATATATGCTTCAATATGCCCTTGGAATCACTTCAAATTGATTTTTCAGAAAAACGTTATTCAATTTTTAAAAAAATACACACATTTTTATTGATTTTAGGAGATCGATCTTGCAATGGATGTAACTTTGTAATTTTGGATCTTCAAGTTCTAAATTTTCATCTTGCGGTATCCCTATGAGTCTTATTTCCAACACCACAAGTCCAACTGAGATTGGATTCTTCAATAAAGAGTTCTTCCAAATATCCCATGATGACCTGATTATGGACAGGTTTCGTAGAGCAAAGTTATATGAGATTCCATGTGTCACTATTTTAACCTTAGGCCCTGAAATTGATACATGAAAAGATAAAGTCCATGCACTTTTATCTGCTTTGTACAAAATTCAATCTGATTCCTCAAACAAAAGTTATGAATATTTTCCCTAGGCCACCTATTTGAGACTGTATTTTGTATCTTGCAAAAATCCTAACTTTTCTGGATCATATCTCAAAAAATGTAGCGAACCAAGATCTAAAATTTTTACATAAATATCACCAAGATTGTAGCTCCATGTGGCCAAAATTTCATCTTCTGAAGCCTCATAGAAAAATGTTCTAGAAAAAATTCCAAGATGGTCTGTTTGAAGAAAAGAAACCCTAGAATCCAAAGTTGTGATACCAAAATTTATGCAACCACCTCACAAAAAGATAGATCTATGACTTAAAAATTATCCTCTTTGAGGGTAAAACCTCATTTACATTACATAAATGAACAATTATTAATGATGAGGCCTCCTTTATATATATAGTAGTCTAAGGTGTCACAATATAATCACAACGTACATAACAATAATAATGTAAGGGCACAACAATAACAATAAGTGGGCTACACTAGTATTGTAGGGGCCTAACAAAAATGGTCCAAGGTATGTCTTTCATTTTGGTATTATATGTTGACAACTTATTTTTGAAAGGTGGAGAACCTATTATCCTCCAATGTAAGAGGAAGTTAGCTTCTGAATTTGAAATGAAAGATCTTCATTTGATGCACTACTTTATGGACCTAGAGTTATGGTAGAGACCTGGTGATATTTCCTTTCTCAAGGAAATATGTTTTCAATCTTTTGGAAATATTTGGCATCAAAGAATGTAACTCCATGGATAACCAATGGAAATGAATTTCAATATTATGTGGTGAAGATGTAGGACTTGATTTGGATAATATTTTTGAGTATTGACAACTAATTTGGGCACAGACATACTTAGTGAACAATAGACCAGACATATGTTTTGTGGTCAATACTCTAAGCCAATATGTGATTAAGCCATCACATGCACATATAATTGTTGCAAAGTACGTGCTAAAATACCTGCATGAAACCATCAATCTTGGATTGAGATTTACTGCCAAAGATGTGATATTATATGGGTACTCTGATGTTGATTGGGTTAGTAACTTTGCTGACAGAAAGAGCACATCTAGATGTTTCTTTAGCTTTGGATTTTTCACGATATATTGGATGAGTGGAAAACAAAATCTTCTATCCCTTAGCACGGCTGAAGCTGAGTACATTGCTGATGGAATCGCTAGTTATGAGGCAATATGGTTGAGGAAGATCTTTAGAGATTTGATTGAGAATGTACTAGATACAATAGTAATATACTATGACAATAAGAGTGGGAATTGACTTGCAGAAAACAACATGTTCCATGACATGTCCAAGCACATTGAGATTAAATATGATTATATTTGGGATATGGTGCAGAGAGGAGCACTGAGGCACCATCTTCTTGCAATTAATGATCATACATAAGACATAATTACCAAACCTTTGCTAAAAGATAATTTATTAGTATTCAGAGAGTAGCTTGAACTGACAAATGTGACCCTTACTATTGGGGTTGTCATGGATGATCGAGAACATTGAGCTATTTTCTTCTCACTTGTTTGATCTCTATTGTAGTGGCTACAACCACCTTGAAAAATTTCGCCTTAGCTTTGTTTTGGAGCCTCCCTACCAACCTTTCATAGCATCATGCCTTGCCTTGTCAAGTACAGAAGCTTCAATGATTTTCTAGCAGATTGCCACCCTGTGCATTAGAGCTTGTTGCATCCCCCTCACAGGTTGTTTCTCCGGACTTGGTGCAGTTACAAGATGAGCAACTCCCTCAAGAAATTGCACAATTCATGAGGGGAACTAGCCTTCCCTCCATAAATTGTGTAATCTTGTTTGGCAGCCTGCTGGGCTCCAAAATTGCGCAAATTTACCTTTTGATGTTCACTGGAAAAAATTTGCAATTCCTTCCAGCGGGACTTCTCATCCTAGAAATTGCACAATTGTGGGAAGCAGTCAGCTACTATACCCAAAAATTGTGCAATCCATCTGGGCAACCAACGAATCTCCCTCCCAGAAATGATCATTTTTCCCATCAGTCAAGAAGGTTGTTGCATGTTCCCTCAGGTTGATCGGTTCCCTTTGGGACCAAGAAAAATTGATTTGCATGCATGGACTGCTTCTCCCAAGGTAGAATGCAAATGCATCCCTTCATTCAGGGATCTATTTTTAGCAACTGGAGTTTACATGCAAGGATGATTTCAGGAACCTCCCACCAAGTTTCGCTTTTACTAGATTTGTGGCATGAGCATCACAACCTCAATTTTATCAAAACTCATCAACCAGACACTGTAGAGCTCATTCCTCAAATTGAACTTGCAACTCTGACATCCCACATTGCATCTAGGAGTCGTCAACACATTCATCTTAGATGTTTTCGGGTAAACCCGCTTTTCACGACTTGTGCTGCATTTATGTCACTTTCTGTGTTTCGCTTCATGTGAGTGTTGTCTGCTTGATTTTAGTGAGCACTTGCTGTCATTTTGATGTATATTAGCTTCTAGAAGCATCGTTTCATTTTTCGTTTGCATCTCACTACTGTCACATGCATGACACTATTTTTGTAAGGATGTCACCATTACGATGACTCACTTCACACACATGCATGCTTCCCCATTTTCTAAATACTGCACTTGTTGTTTGCATGAATGATCATTCAATCTTTTTTGCACTCATCTCATCATCCATTCACATTTCTCATGTTTTCAGTCACCCATTGGCCGGACTGGGCTACCTTGGCCCAGACCATGCCTTACTTGGCTAGCACTGCACATTTTCAGAGGTGGGGGCTCTGCCTTCCATCCAAAAATTGCACATGTCTAGCTAGGTACTAGCCTCTAGGCTTGCATTGCGCAATTCTAGGAGGCAATGTCCTGTTGACCCCAAAAGCTACCCAATGTAGTTTGTTGGTTGCATGTCACTACTGACTAAAATTGTGAATTTCACAGTTTTAGTCATTAGCAGGCCAGGATGGTCTATGCATTGCACAGTTCCAGTAGCCATTCAGCCTCCTGACAACCCAGATTATGCCTTGCGCAGTTTTGGCAGTTAGTCTCCCAACCTCCCAGTGGAAATTGTTCAACCTCCATTATCAGACACACAAGTATGTTATAAGTTAATTCTCGAGTTTGTTTTGGTTTTCAATTGAAAAATTGCTTTCCATGACTGTTGCCATGTCTCCAGGTATCGCAAGTGTTCATCCACCTCTCAGCAACACAGGTAGAATGGTTTCGAGGAGTGCAGAGTCAAAGACACCGTTCATAGCACACTTGGGTATGTAGTCGATCAAGTGTCTATGAACTTGCCTACCCACAAAGACATCAATTTGTTCATAGACAAATACATCAATATATGATGGTAATAGCATCACAGGAAGCAACAACATCAATAGCAGTTGAAGGCCACATACCAAGTGCAACGTAATGTAAGAGGAAGGTTGTTGACAACACAAAGGCAGAACAAAGTTGCAATCTCGAGTATATCCACTTGTGATGAAAGTAACTTTGGATAATTAGGCTATGAGGTGGTAACATGACATGAAGATCGTATAAAGGCAGATAATAGAATAGAGAAGGAGTTGCATGTGCTGAAGTAGCAACTCAAGGAAGAACAGGAGTTACATAGACAAGAGAATGAGTTGCAACAGGAAAAGGTACAACAAGGGATGCAACATGCACTCACGGATAAAATTGCACCTGTAAAAGTTATAGATCCATCCCAGCAGCTGTCACAGAGTAGACAAGGTGAGAATTTTTTTTGATTTCATGCAAGGGAATGCAACAACACTCATGTCATTGTGCACACGCATGCGATCCCAACGATTCGACACACTCATCAAGGCAAAGACAAGAAGCAAGTCTGACTGGAGTTGAACATGTACTTCGACAATTTGATGTGCACAGCCACTGGCACATGCTTGGAGAGTAGCTTAGACACTATGTATCAAAATGTTTCTAGTCCAGTCGCACTAGGATGACCATGCACATGCTATCAGACGAGTTGGATAGAGGAGCCATATCAGTGCACCTGGATGTAACAAAGGCAAGAGTTCGCTTCAGGAAGATGTCACCACTGAGCACACAGACACCATAATGAACAGCCAAGCTTGGCATAATCTCAAAACCTTCAACCAACACAATAATGTCAAAGATTTGGTCTCATCACAACAGTCTGAGTGTCATTGATGTCTTCCATGGCTTGCTCAAGCCATTTTCTCTAACATGGGCACATGTGCATTGTAATGTAAGGTCTTGTCAAGTGGAATTTCAAGTGTCGATAGTTGAATGTAACACTCATAGAGTAGTTGAAGAGTCATGAGGATAGATGAAAAGTCTCAAAGGGTACTGTCAAGGTCACCCCACCCTTTGATATAAATAATACCTCATAACTCATTGTAGAGGCTTTTGGTCAGCCAAGCTAGCAATAGGACTATCTTAGATGGATCTTCGGTAGTGTTGTAATGAGCCTTGGGTTCTCCACAGCGCAGAGCTAGTATATCTCTTTGGAGGAGCAGGCGTTTGTGGCTGTAATGTTTTGTTGTCAGAACTAGTGGTTGGACATGGATGTATTGTATGACTATAACTTAAACTTCTCAATATAACAGAGCTAGCATGTTTCATGCATATGGTGTATTGTATTTTAGCTATTTTTTAACTCTAAATGATATAAGTATCTGTTTTCTTATGCATGCATGTATATCTGTTGCTATGTATATATGTATGAATCTTTCTGAAATGTGTTGTTGGTTTAACTATCACTTTTGATTACTAACTAACTTGCCTTCCATGTTGTGATGCATCTTCGCTCGTGTGTTCCCTTCTTAACTTTGTGCTATCACAGGTTTCCAAGGGGCGCACTCATCTCAACCCCTGTGTCTTAGAACCTCTCATGCACCTTCCTTGGCTTACTGCATATTTCGAACCCTTGCTACCAACAGAGACATATTACTTACCTCTGTGCAAAATTGCAGTCAAGGCATTACTGTACGACCCACTACTAGGACTCCTACACCAAACGGTCTGAGATCTAATTGGGACTTCTTACCTGGGAGATCCCATGACATGTTGGTGGGTCCAGCACTGTCAGCATTTCTGGCACTAGAAGGAGGGCCAGATGACAATATTAACCCGCATCACCTATTTTGAACCTATGCATATCTATCATGGAGTCTTGCACTCCTCCCTCCAAGATGTTTTTTGCATGCCGAATCTATTACCATCACAAGGGAGTTCTTTGATCTCTTGTCCACATACACGTATGATGGTGAAGGCGAAGTGGCCTGGCCTGAGTTCTTACATGACTTCTTTGCCTTGCTTCATGAGGATGATGGATGTTCTGATGAACATGCATGTTTGCTGCTTGCATACACACTTCGCGAATCTCCACATTGGTAGATGTACAACCTATTGGCTGACAACGTACACTCTCTTGAGCACTTTTGTGATCTCATTGAAGAAACTTTCTATCATTTTGATCCGAAACATCTTGACGAAAAACTGTTGCAACAATGGAAGGCTCCACATGAATTTCCTATGGATTTTTGGCAGTGTTTCCGTGATTTGTAGTTTCAAGCTCTAAAGAGCCAGATGAAATTTCAATATCTTTGGGACCGATTCGAGTATTGTCTTAAGAAATCTTCTCATCCCAAGAAGAATTTCAAGCTCAAGCCCTACTTAGCATACTTCAGTGATGGAGCTACATAATCACAGACAGACATGGTCCCTGTCACAAGTGATTATCCACCATCCTCTCATCAAATAGCTCCACCATCACAGAATGATGTGGGAAGGAATGAACACACATTTTTTGAACCATCATGTCCACCCGACATCGCTCCTTTTGATTTTCTTGCAGACTTGGTTGTGAGCCCCATACCTCATCACGTATATTTTGTACCTCAACCTCTATCTTCGTATTTTAATCTTCCTATAGATGACATTGTTTTTTGTTCTTCCATTCCAAACTCTACACTTGTTTTGAATGAGGATCGATCTATCGACGGAGTTGGTGTTGCAAAACCAACATGCGCTGGAATTCATGAAGAGCATGATGGGGAGGTTGAACATCCACTGGTAGCAGGGGACCATCCCTGTCTATACGTACCTCCTCTGTTTTTTCCTGACATTCTTGATGATCCTGCCATCCCTGATTTTTCATGTGCATCTCCATCCATGGATGCACCCATTTTTGATCATTCGCAGGACACACTGGATATCATTCCATCACCTGACAATGGAGAGGACCAATCATTCATTGAAAATCCACTTGATCTATCATCTGCCTTTTCTGGAAATGCATAGTGTGAACATCCTTGCTTCTCATCTACCCCTCTGTGTGATTCATCAAATCATGAGGATGCTGACCAACATCCTAAATTTTATGATCTTGGTTATCATGATCTCTTTACCTTATCATCTGATCACGATGTTGATTTACTTGTTGTTAATCCATCTAAGCCACTGGTATATAATGATCCATCTTTCAACGAAGTCAAAACCCTACAGACTATCTAGGCACTTTAGACCGAGCTGATGGTTATGTCAGACCCTCGATGTCCTAAGGTTGGTTTCACTTCTGACCAATAAATTGTTCAAACACTCAAGGCTCCTCATCAATTGTATGTATGCACTCATGATCAATCTAACACTCATATTTTACTTGATCCACTCTCACTACATGATCCCATCGCTCATGTATTGGAGTAATCTTAGACAGCAAGCACACTTGCACAACGTAAGTGGTCTACCTTTCTCACATTTTCTTGCATATCATGGTCAAGGGAATGCATACACTCAACATATGCACGCAGTATAGCACAACACCATGGAAAATCCACAGAGTGCATGTCTTGCGCATTCACTCACTTTTATTTTGTGGATGCTTGTAAGCTCGGAGTGTATATTTCCTCACTATTGTATCTTTCGCATCTGCTGGTTCGCACAACTGTGTTTTTTGTGAACCATGCCTTCACCCACATGAGTCATCCAATGCACCGGTGGCTGCATTGGAAGTATCACTTCATGTGAGACAACCCATGCGCTGTTAGCTTAGGAGTAGGAGTAGTGTTTTCTATTGAGTTGTTTGCTTGCATGCATGTTTTATTCTTTATTTGTTTGTTTGCTTACTCACTTTGCTTTTGCATTTGCCTCTCCTTCTCGCTTTGATTTTTGGTTTGTCTACTTGTTTGTGTTGGTAGGTTAGCTTCGCATGGACCATGTGTGACTCTTGAAACAAGCTGGTTAAAGTACAGGAGGACTTGTACAACTATCAACATTTATTTATTTTTTGTCTGCTCTCTTATGTAAGAACTTGTCGTCTTCCGTCCATGATACATCAATGGAAAATATGTATTGTTCGAAGTGAACCTTGGTGAAAACACAATGCTTGCGCACTAACTAGTGTCACCTACTATAGTCGGTTGTTTTTGGGTTAATCCTTGGTAGCTCAGTCAAGTAGAGTAAGGTGAGGGGGAAAACCTTAACAGGCACATCATAGGTATATAATAAACTACTTCTCTAAAGGAACAATATATTACTCTCTCAATAATTTTGGATCCCTCTTCCCCCTCTGAAATGAATAAGTGCTATGTATAGTTATGAAAATGAAAAATGAAAGAAAAAAGAAAAGTGAAAAAATTTCAAAAAAAATGAAAAATGAATAAGGCGAAAGAAGAGAAAGGCTTCCTACATAGAGAGGTGATGCAAGTAACTCCGCTGGGGTACTGACCAGGCTCACTAGTAGTGGAGTGATCCTTGTGTTCCTGCATGACTCCGCTTGGGTAATTTTCAAGCCTGCTGGCAACAGAGCAACACCAGAGATGAAACTAAGACTCTGAAAACTATACTTCTTTTGCACCAATATACCCCTCAACCCCAATCAAAACAAATGTGTTGACTTGTCTTGGAATGTGTGTCAATCGACCACGAGCTTGGTAGATGCTACATCTTACAATCAAGCAAGTGTGGAAACCAAGATGAAGTAAGAACTGAACAACACTTCTGGAGGTGTTAGATTTTCTTTTCATGAAAATGTTCCATTCGGAGAGTTGGAGTTCTAAGAGTGTGTCACCAAGTGTTGTAGTGGCTACAACCATCGTCCAAAATTTTTCCTTAGCTTCGTTTCGGAGCCTCCTTACCAACCTTTCACAGCAACATGTCTTGCCTTGTCAAGTAAACAAGCTTCAGTGGTTTTCTAGAAGATTTCCAACCTGTGCATTAGATATTTTTGCATGCCCCTCACAGGCTGTTTCTCGAGACTTGGTCCAACTGCAGGCTAAGTAGCTCCCTCAAGAAATTTCAAAATTCTAGAGGTGAACCAGCCTTCCCTCTAGAAATTGTGCAATCTTGTCTAGCAGCTTGTTGGGCTCTATAATTGCACAAATCTTCATGTCATTGTTCACTGGAAAAATCGTGCAATTCCTCCCAGCAAGAATTCTCAGCCTATAAATTGCTCAATCCCTCTAGGCAGTCGGCCCAGCTCCCTCCCAAAAATGCACATTGTTTCCCATCAGTCAAGCAGGCTATTACATGTGCCTTTAGGTTGACCAGTTCCCTCCATGACTGAGCAAAATTGATTTGCGTGAATGGACTGCTTCTCCCAAGGCAACATGCAAAGGTATCCCTTGATTTATATATTTATTTTTAGTAGTTATAGGTTACATGCTAGGATGATTTCAGGAACCTACCACCAAGTGTCGCTTTTCCTATGTTTGTGGCATGCACGTCACAACATCAGTTTAATCAAACTCATCAATCGGATGTTGAAAATCTTAGTCCTCACATCGACGTTACAACTCTAGCATCCCACATTACATCTAGGATTCATCGGCACATTCAACTCAATTGTTTTAGCGTAAGCCCACTTTTCATGACTTGCGCTACATTTCTGTTTCTTTTTTTATTTTGCTTCGTGTGAGTGTTTTCTTCTTGATTTCAGTGAGCATTTTCTGTCATTTTGATGCAAATTATCTTGTAGAAGCATTGTTCCATTTTTCGTTTGCATCTCATTGTTGTTGCATGCATGACACTGTTTTTGCATGGATGGTTGTCGTTGCAACGATTCGATTCACACACATGCATGCTTTCCCATTTTCTGAATCCTACACTTGTTATTCGCATGAATGATAAATCACTCTTGTTTTCACTCATCTTTTCATGCATTTACACTTCTCATGTTTTCAATCGCCCATTGACCGGACTGGGCTGCCTTGTCCCAGACCGTGCCTTTCTTGGCTAGCACTGTGCATTTCTAGAAGCGAACGCTCTACCTTCCCTTTAGAAATTGTGCAAGTCTAGCCAGGCACTAGCCTCCAAGCTTACATTGCACAATTTTTGGATGCAATGTTCTGTTGGCCCCAGAAAACACATAATGTATGTTGGTTGCATGTCACTATTGACTAAAATTTCGTATTGCAGAGTTTCACTCCTCAACAGGCTAGGCTGGACTATGCATTGCGTAGTTCCAGTAGTCAGTCAGCCTCTTGACAACCCATACTATGCCTTGCACAGTTCTGGTAGTCAATCTCCTGACCTCCCAACGGAAATTGTGCAACCTTCATCATCAATCACACAGGTATGTTGTAAGTCAGTTCTCAAGTTTGTTTTTGTTTTCGACGGACAAATTAATTTCCATGAGTGTTTCCATGACTCCAGGTATCGTAGGTGTTTATCTGCCTCTCAGTGGCATAGGTACAATGGTTTCCAGGAGATCAAGAGTTAAAGACATCGTTTAGATTACTCTTGGGGAAGAAATCGATCAAGTGTCTATGAAAAATCCTACCCACGAATACATCAAGTTGTTTATAGACATGGACATCAATATATGACAGTAGCAGCATCACAACAAGCAGCACTATCAATAGTAGCTGAAGGCAGCATACCAGATGAAAGAAATGCAAGAGGAAGGTTGTTGACAACACAGAGGTGGAACAAAGTTGCAAGCTCAAGCAGATCCAATTGTGATGAACGAAACTTTGGAGACTTGGGCTATGAGGTGATGGCGTGACATAAATATCGCGTGAAGGTAGAGAATGCAATAGAGAAGGAGTTGCATGTGCTGAAGCAGCAGAGAATGAGTTGTAGGGGGAATAGGTACAATAGGCAGCGAAACATGCACTCACGGACGAAACTATGCCCATACAAGTTATAGATCCATCCCAGCAACTGGCATGAAGCAGACAAGTTGAGTAGTTTTTTTGATCTCATGCAAGGGAATGCAACAACATGCATGTCATTGTGCATACGCATGTGATCCCACCCATTTGGCACACTCACCGAGGCGAAGACGAGAAGCAACTCCCACTGGAGCTAAACATGTACTTCGAAAATTTGATGCACACAGCCACCAACACATGGTTGGAGAGCAGCGTAGACACTATGAATCAACATGTTTCTAGTCCAATCACATGAGGAAGACCATGCACATGCTATCAGACAAGTTGGATAGAGGAGCCATATCAGTGCACCCGGATGCAACGAAGGCAAGAGTTCACTTCAGCAAGATGTCACCACTGAGCACACAGATAGCCAAGCTTGGCATTATCTCACTAGCTTCGACCATCACAAGCATGCCAAAGAGTTGGTCTCACCGCAAGGGTCTGAGTGGCAGTGGTGTCTTGCATGGATTTCTCAAGCCATTTTGTCTCACATGGGAACATGTGCATTGTAATGTAATGTCTTGTCAAGTGGAAGTTCAAGTGTCAATAGTTGAATGTAATAGTCTTAGAGTAGTTGAAGAGTCATGAGGATAGATGAACGGTCTCAAATGGGAATTTCAAGGGTCACCCCACCCTTTGCTATAAATAGTACCTCATAACTCATTGTAGAGGCTTTTGGTCAGCAAAGTTACTGATAGGACTATCTTAGAGAGAGCTTGGATGGTATTGTAATGAACCTTGCCTTGTCCACTGTGCAGAGCTAGTATATCTCTTTGGAGGAGCAGGCAGTTATGGATATAACATTCCATTGTCAGAACCAGTGGTTGGACATGGATGTATTGAATGACTGGAACTTACAGTTCTCATTATAACAGAGCCAACACATTTCATGAATATGTTGTATTGTAGTTCAACTATCTATTTACTCTAAATGATATATGTATCTGTTTTCTTACACATGTATGTATATCTATTTTTGTGTATGTGTGTATGAATCTTTCTAAAATGTGTTGTTGGTTTAACCATCACTTTGGACTGCTAGCTAACTTGCCTTCCATGTTGTGATGCATCATCACTCGTGTGTTTCCTTCTTAACTCCATGCTATCACAGGTTTCCAAGGGGCACACTCATCTCAATCCCCATGTTTTAGAACCTTTCATGCACCTTCCTTGGCTTACTACATATGTCACACCCTTTCTACCAATAGAGACATCTTACTTACCTATGTGTGAAACCACGGTCAAGGCATTACCGTATGACCCACTAATAGGACTCCTACACCAAACGGTCTAAGGTCTAATTGGTACTTCTTATTGGGGAGATCCCTTGACATGTTGGTGGGTCCAACACCATCAATGGGTCCAACATCGTCAACAAGCTCACAAGTTGGGAATGGTTCCAAGAGAGCTCTTGGGGTTTAGGGAACTCTTGACTCTAGGATGTGCATGATCATTTTCATGTATTAAGAAGTGATAACCCCCTCTACCATCAAGTCTGGGACTTTCCAAGATTATACCCAAGTATAAATCATACCATAGGTTGGGTTTGATGGGATTGCCACCCATCTCGCAAATGGGTGTGGTAAATCTTGGTTGTGCATAATCCTTGTCATGTGTTGACAAGTGGTAATCCCCCCAAGTAGATATGAGAGTTGGATGTGCATGATCCTTTTCATGTGTTGACAAGTGGTAATCCCCCCAAGCAAAGATGAGAGTTGGATGTGCATGATCCTTTTCATGTGTTCAAAAGTGGTAATCCCCCCAAGTAGAGATGAGACATGGTCATGCATGATACTTTTCATTTTTTGACTAGTGGTAATTCTCCCAAAAAAATATGACACTTGGTTGTGTGTGATCTCTGTAATGTGTTGACAAGAGGCAATCCCCCTAAGTAGAGATGAGACTTAGTTATGTGTGATCCTTGTCATGTGTTGACATGTGGTTATCACCACAAGTGTGTTTCAAGGTGTAAATATCATTGGAAATATGGTGGTAAGTGAATCTACCCTATGATGATTCTACTTCTTTAGATTGAGACATCATTGTTTTGGATGAAGCGAAGAAGAGTTGAACAAAGATAAGCAGAGAAATCATAAATCTTTGATGTAAAAAGAAATCTGTCCTTATCTAAGAGGGAGTGTCAAAAAATGGTAGCTCATGGATGGATTTCCTTATCTAAAATTTTAATTCTGACAATTCTGGAGTGACTTTATAAAATTAGAAAGTTAGGTCTAGCATCACATGTATGACTCTCTAAAAATAGTAAATCACCCTGCATCAAAATCGGTAATCAAGTATAGTTGATGGAAAATAGCTTAACTTATCATTAATAAATCCTAATAGTTTGATCTCTACTTAATCATTATTATTATTATCCTTTTTATGATATTATTATATTGTTATTAAAAATAAATTCAAGTCACTCAATCATGGCACTCAATCAATGGACTCAATCATGTCATATATATCTCTCCTCAATTAATGCATATGTTACTCTCTCTCTCTTAATGGAAACATTTCACTTTCTCTTACACACTCATTAAATATATGGCATATTCTTCTTATGCTCATTGAAGGCATGTCATAAAAGATTCCTCTTATGCACTCTTAAATCATATGTTACACTCTGTCTTAAGTGTATAAGTTAGAAAGGAAAGCATTAATGGAATTCGTTAATGAAATTTGTTACCTTCTCTCCTTAATGGAATTCATTACCCTCTCTCCTTAATGGAATTCATTACCCTCTCTCCTTAATGGAATTCATTACCCTCTCTCCTTAATGGCATGAGCTATACTCCTCAAGGCATGTGAGAGTCCTCCATTGAAGGCATGTGTTTCCTCTCTCCATAATACCTTAATTTACTCTTCCCTATTTGGCATACGAGTTAATATAATGCATGCTCCTCATATATATGTGCCTCATATATTCTCCCCTCACTACTTGTGCATTGTGAAAGAAGGATTTGAACTTTAGAGAGAGTTTGAGAGACATGAAGAATATTGTGAGAGAGAGAGACTTGGAGAGTACGAGAAAAATTGAAGGTTGATTCAGTGTTTTCATCATATGCTGCCATCAGTGACATTCATATTACAACTTGTTCATATTTGGGTGAACTTACTTATTCTCTTGATCTCTCATTGTACTTTGTATCTCTAAAGAATTAATATCTAATAAAAGAAGAATTTAGTTGGTCTTTCCCCTTGTGGGTTTTTCCCTGCTCATTAGACCTAAAATATCCATGTCTCGTTATGATCTTGGTTGTATTCTATTGTGAATTTGGTTTGTGTTCTATATACTGTTGATTAACTAATATTGCAGCTTAAATAAGTTTTGTAATAAGTAATTGTTACAAAATAGAACATTAGAATTTCAACAAACTGGACCAGGGAAAAGTTTAAGAAGCCCCACTAAATTTACATATATAATAAATGGGCGAGTCTCCATGGTATATAGGAAAAATGGAAGGCAATTTTATCAATAATATGATATGTATATATAATTTTTTGGCGAATCTCTCACCAGGGATGGTGAATATTTTACTCAATTATAAAATCTTGTGTTTATTGAATACACAAATGAAATCATTGCATTTCTTTAAAATATATTTTGAAATCAAAATTACCGAAATTACATATCCATAACCTAGTTGGTGTAGGATAAAATTCACCCGTACCATTCACAGAAAGCATGAGAAAAAACCTCATACTATATATAAAACCAAGAAAAATTCAAATTCATCACTTCTAGGGACCTCGTAACCACCCTGCCAATACACAAGTATGTTCTTGTTTGCAATTAGAAAAATTACCCAAATTACAATCTGTTTACTCCAGCATATGTTGGAAAATTATAGAAGGATTACTAGTGCAATCAAGCCATTCCTTTTAGCCTTGGATTTGTTTCAGTTTAAAACAGAAGTATACAAATATACTTGTCCAATGTCTACTCTTTAACCATTCACCTTAAGATGTTTTTACAATATAATTTCCTAAGTCTATTTAATATCTTCATTATCATAAAAACCAACCTATATCCATCTTAACTCCACATCTACCACTCTTAGGGGGATGAAATCTATTTATCCCTCTGAGCACTTGGTAGACCCATAATTAAGATGGATCTAAGATGATAGAATTTCCCTTTTAAATAGTCTATTCTCACATGAATACCATGGTATTACGATGGGTGAATACCATGGGTTATCATATTAGTAATTTATAAAAATTAATAAAATTAATAGTTGATTTTTATTTTATTTTTTATTTTAACCAAGCTAAAATGTTTAACATACATTAAATTACAACATCCATTTTTACTCTTCATTGGATCAAATATTTTTCACTCTATGCTAGTTTGCATATCACGATATTTGATACCTCTCGGGGGTTAGTAGATTCAGAGTAAAGATGGATCTATGTTGGTTTAATTCCCCCATTTAAATAGGCTACATTCCAGGTGAATACCATGGGTCAATACCATTTGCCATTTTGGTGAATACCATGGGTCAATACTATGTGCCATTTTTATTTTTATTAATACTAATATTAGGGTTAATAATGTTTTTTTCATGGTATTAATAACAATTTAGTCCATGGCATTTGTCCCATAGTATTTTGCCCATAGGTTTCACCTAAATATAAGGTGACTTATGGAGTAAATATAAAAAAATGTTTTATTTTTTTACCATACCTCACGTTTATTTATATTTTTATTAATTTACCATACCTCTTTTACAAATATGGTATTTGGCCCATAGGATTCACTTAAATAAAACCTCTTTCTTGAGCCTTCATAAATAGAATGAGGGTTATGGACTAAATATAAAAAGAGGTTTTATTTATTTACCATGCGTCTAGTTTATTTATATTTTTATTTATTTACCATACATTTTGAGTGAGTATAAAAAGACGTTTTATTTATTTACCATACCTCCACTTTACTTATATTTTTATTTTTATTTGTTTACACCCTTGCATGTATATAAGGTGACTTATGGAGTAAATATAAAAAATGTTGTATTTATTTACCATACCTCTCATTTATTTATATTTTTATTAAATTACCGTACCTCTTTTATAAATATGGTATTTGGGCTTTTGGCCCATAGTACTCACTTAAATAAAACCTATTCTTGAAAATGGGCGAATGGAAGGTTGTAACTCCTAATTTCAAGGGCTAAATTTACCTTTTTTACCCTGTCCCTTAAAATAAGGTGGGCTATTTGATGTGATTTGTAAAAATGTACTATGATACAAAATATTCGCCCACTAAAAATTTAAAACCCCTTAATTTCCCCAAAGGGCGAACATTCGCCCCTAAAATTTTCTATGAACTAGACACTAGGAAAAAAAGGAAGGTCACAACTTTAGTCCCAGATTGTGCCTTACAAATGAATGAATTACTTATTGTTGTGAATTTGAATATCATGCAAATGGGATCATACTATGTGTTGATCTACATGGGTTAGCTGGGGAGGCAAAGGGTAATTCTAAATTTCTTAGATTATATCTTTGACTGGGTCGATGATGAAGGGAATGGAAGAATAGTTAAAGGAATACCCAAACCCATAATTTTAATAATATAATTCTATACAAATGAAGAAGTATGTTGGGAAAGGTTGCAAATTTATGTTTTTCAGTTGATTGATACAAGAATAGAGAATGACAAACCTAGTCTTGAATACTTTTCCTTCCTTGGGAAATTTAGGGACATGTTTCTAGAAAAAATATTGGGGCTACTCCCTAAATGAGGTATCAATTTCACTATAGATATAATACTAGGTTCAACACCTATCTGCAAGGCTCCCTATATAATGAGCATAATGGAACTTTTGGAACTGAACTTACAAATTCAAGGATTGTTGGAAAAGGAGCATATAAGACCCAACGTATAACTATGGGGAGAACCAATTTTATTTGCGAGGAAGAAGGACGAGAGTCTACAATTGTGCATAGATTATAATAAGCTAAATAATATGACTATAAAAAAAGATACCCACTACCAAGAATTGATGATCTATTTGACTAGGTCCAAGGTACAAAGGCTCTAAAATAGACTTGAGATTAGGCTACCACCAAATTAGAATAAAACAAGAATGCATTCACAACAATATATTTTGAAATTCTTATGGACACTATGATTTCATAGTTATCCCATTCAGGTTGACAAATGCACCAACTACTTTCATGTTCTTGATGAACAACATATTCAACAAATATCTAGACAAGTGTGTCTTCATCTTTATAAACAATATCCTAATCTATAGAAGGAATGAAAAGGAACATGAAGAAAAGTTAAGGTTTAAGTGTTGTACACATTAAAGGAGAATCAATTATATGCAAAGTTCAATTAATGTGATTATTATTAGTAGGAAATACAATGTTTGTGGCATGTTATTTCTAAAAAGGGGATAGTAGTGGACCGAAAAAAGGCGAAATCCATATTAGATTGGTTAGTACATAAGGAGTTAGTAGACATTCGGTCCTTAATGGGAATAACCGAGTAATATAAGATATTTATAGGGTTCTTGAAAATACCATCTCCTATAACTTCATTATAGAAAAAAGGAAGCAATTTTAAATGGACCCCTAAATGCTAGGAAATTTTTGACAGAGTTAAACACTTGCTTACCACCACCTCATCTTAAGAAGTGGGTATCTATAGCAATATTTTACCATGTGCATTGATCCCTCAAAGGAAATATTAGGGGGCATTTTTTCACAACAAGGACATGTGATTAGTTATAAATCTTGGAAATTGATAAAAACATGAGAATAATTATTCCGCCCATGATCTAGAGTTCAAAATAATTATACATGTACTCAAAATGTAGCAACATTATATAACTGGGAGATGATTGTGCTAATGACTAACAATGGTAGCCTAAAGTACTTGTTTAACCAACCTAACCTAAATTTTAGGCAAGCTAGATGGTTGGTCGTTATTAGTGAGAATAATTTTGAAATCAAACACATAAAATGCCAGGAGAACAAGGTTGTAGAGTCTTTTAGTATAATAATAGACCTACTACATGCCACATCTACAAGTTAGTATAAAACATATTTGCTCAAAAAAATTAAAACAACATAGGAGAATGATGAAAATAACAAAACAATTAAAGAAAGAGTTGCAAACAACAAAATGGAAATGCTAAATATGAGTTGGGAATCTAATAAGGAAGGGTTGATCAATACAAAAGTAGAATTTCTGTACCATCTTTAGTATATTTAAAGAAGGTTTTTTTTAATGAGTTTCATAAAATTCCATATTCTGGGCATCAAGGCAACCAAAAAATTCTTACAACAATAAAAGGGGAGTATTACTGACAAAAAATGTAAAATGAGATAGCATAATATATAGCAATATGTATCCAGTGCCAACTAATTAAAGTTGAACACCGACATCCCACAGGGTTTATGTAACACCTACCCATACTTGAATGAAAATGGGAAACCATCACTATCGATTTGATTATTGGGCTCCCTAAAATGAGAAGGCATCATGACTCGATTAGGGTAGTGGTCAAAAAACTAACTAAAGCATTCCATTTCAACCCCATAAATTCCACCTATAAAGTTATTAATATAGAAAACATTTTTATGAAGGAGATATTTAGATTACAAGAAATCCCAAGGATTGTGGTGTTAGATAAAGACTCGAAATTTATAGGAAATTTATGGAAAGGTTTATTTGAGGGCTTGGGGACTCAAATCATTTTCAACACCATTTATCAATTTCAAATAAAGAGGAAAACCCATATTATAGAGGATATGATTAAGATGAATTTTATGGGCAAGTTTAAGAAATGGGAAGCATATCTACATTTGTTTGAATTTGCATACAATAATTGGCATCACTCATCGTCAAAAATGATCCTCTTTGATGTGTTATATGGTAGGAAATGTAGAACACCAGTGACTTGGGACAATTTGGTAGATAGGATGATGTTGGGACCTAACATGCTCAAAAAATTAGAACATGTTGTACAAAAGTGGAACAAAATGTGAAGGTTTCGTAAGAGAGAAAAAGAATTACGTAGATTTAAAAAGGTCATCATTGGATTTAAAAGTAGGAGACCATGTTTACCTAAGAGTTAAGCCAAAGATAAGCAAACTTAGACTTAGAAGTTGCACCAAGTGAGAAACAAGATATTGTGGGCCATTTAAAGTATTGGCCCAAGTAGGCCCAACTGCCTACCGGTTGGCACTGTCGACAAACATCAGAGTACACAATATTTTTCATGTTTCTCTTTTACGAAAATATGTGCATGGTATGTCTCATGTTGTTGTTTGGAATTATGTATAGGTGGAGCCCCAGGGATATTTCCTAACAAAGCCCTTGTGTGTTCTTGATTGAAGGGGGACCAAAATCTAGAATCAATTCATCACATAAGTTAAGGTGTTGTGGAAACTTTATAGCCCTCAAGAGTCTACCTAGGAGATGGTGGATGGACTTAGGGAGCATATCCATCTCTATTTCAGGATCAAGGGACTAAAATAAACACAAAGGACAATGTTTAATATTGGGGGGGGATGTGATTCCTCAAAAAATCTATTTAAAAAGAAAGGATTATTGTGAACTATTATTTAAATTAAGTTACTTGAATGGGTGGTAGACACTGTAATAAATATTGTGGACAATTTTGTTTCAGTTATAATAAGTAAACATATACACATTGATGAGAGGTGTTAATGAGCATGGATTGTGATTTTATAGAAGGGATTCCACTTGAATGGTGATATGTTTTGAGAGACAAATGACAAGCCCAATAACTTTGATTCCCTAAATAGGAAATTTGGATGGGGGACAAATATTAGATTTTAAGTGCCACCTAGCACAAAGGGGATATGGCCTAATGGTGTAACAAGTCTTAGAAAATAAATAATTGTTAGTGGGTTTTTTTTTGCATGCTATAAGGATGGTAGGGGTCAAGGTGAGTGTAGAATTACTTGAGGAAAAAGGGGAGGAGTCTCAAGTTGTGGGAACACAAGTAGATGTGTTAGGTTAAAATTGTATCAATATATTCCACCATCTATTATTGAAAGTGAAATCTACAAAGATAAAATAGGAAGGCCTTGGGAAGTCGCTTCTATAAAATCAGAACCTGGGCTTGGGGGTGTCTCAGTAAAGAATTTTTCCTTATCAATCGACTATGGATAGGTGGAACATCCCTCTTCAATCCGTATCACCCATTTGGTTGTAAGTTTAGCTAATCCTTAATGCATGTGTTTTAGCAGTAAGTGTTAATTCATTATTATTGATTTTTGTGCAAAAATTCTACGATTGTAGACTAACTCATTCAATCTAGTTTTCTAATTATCACTAATATTTGATATAAGATAGATGGAATATATTGTTGAAAATCTTATTGGTTTTGGATAAAAGCATAACAACTTGCAAGTTTCATTACCATAATTATTATAGGTAAGGATTAATATTTCATCTAAAATTTCATATCGATACTATCGTTTACATTGCTCATGGTTGATAGTATGGAAATATTTTAAATTCCTCTAATAAAATGTCAAGTTGTTGAAGCACTAATTATTAAAGCAATGTTAACGATTCGATAGATTGGGATGGTTAAAATAGAGTACGCATCATTGTGAGAATGATTTACCTCTTATACCATAGGGAATGCCCAGGTATGTTAAAAAAGAGAAGGGGGGGTTCTATATAAAGTATATAACCCTCCAAATATTCCCGTCCCCACTCACCAGGAAGAATATCATTCATCATAGCAAGATATCAAGGGAGAAGAGAGGATAATATTTTTATAATGTTCTCCTAAACACGTAAGGTATTAGAGGAAATTTTAGCCTAAAAGTTCCCATGAAGTTTTCATGTAATTTCCATGTCATAATATGTAAACCAATCAAAATCATTTAAATTTAAAAGGAGATAAATGTAGATATTTTGGAGGGAAAAGAAGAAAAACTACTTTTTTTTTAAATTGTATTTTTGGCTTATCTCCTTGTAGGTTTACTCAAATTTCAGATGTAGACACTTGCTGGATGTGGAATTAAATTGTTCATCCAACGAGTACCCATTATGCATACTTTTGAGAAGACCCACAATGATAAAAATTGTAGATACATTAAAAAAAAGTGTTGGACACGCTTTTTTAATGTATCTACAAGTTTTATTAATGCGGATCTTCTCAAAAGTATGCATAATGGATACTTGTTGGATGTGAAATCAAATTATGCATCTAACTAGTCTCTACACTTGAAATTTGAGTAAACCTATAAGGAGATAAGCCAAAAACACAATTACAAAAAAAAACAGTTTTATCTTTTCCCTCGAAAACTCATAACTCTTATTTTATTATTTTAACTATTATTTTATTATTTTTCCTTAGGAGGCCACTTTTAGTCTGAAATTTCCTCTAATGCAAAGACTTATAGACATGCAACCATCTTAGTAGAAGCCTTTGGCCATGAGGGAAATACATGGGTTCGACAATATTGAAACCCCTTTGTGTTAGTCCCATACTAGTTCCCCTCCTCTTTTGTCTCATCTCTCCCATGAAATGACAAGAAAACTAAGGGAGCTACTTCTACCAATCACAATTAAAGAAACACTACAACTCGAGAAGATGTAAGTAAATCCAACGCAAGGAGAGGTAGAAAATTTAATAAACAAGAATGGAAGGGAGTAAAGGTGAAAAACAATAGCACTGGATAAAGTAACAGTTATAAACTAAATAAAAAATCAAGGGAACTTATCATAAACAAAAAAAAATTGGTAATCCTACAGGAATTTGAGACCTTGAATGACCTCAGGTATGTCGAGTAATGGTCAAGTCACAACCCACAAAGATGGAAATTAGCTAGAAGGGTGGGCTTCCCTGGGGTATGTCATGCTATTTTTAAAGAAGAAAAGGTGGTGAGGAAAAATTTAGAGTGTAATTAATCTCATCCAAAACAATTACCTACAACGCTAGCCCAAGATTCAAGTCATGACAGAGAAGGATAAATGGTGTAACATGAAAAAGAAATTAGGAAAGGGTTCATCTAGAGACTAACATACCCATTTCTACTACTAATAATATTTGGCTGGAAAATACTGAGAGTAAAAATGGGAAAACCCAAATTAAAAAAGTGCAGGTACCAATATATTTTGTATACATTTCATATCATAAGTTTCATTCATATAGAGCACAATAAATAGAATTCAATAATACATAATGGTGGAATCATAGAGAAAATTCATATTACAGAACAATAAATAGAAGTCATTAATATAAATGGAAGAATCATGGGTCATGGGATAATACCCTTACCCTATCTGGCCGAAAGAACTCAAAATAGAGAAGTACCATAAATTAAATAACTAGAGATAAACGTTACATAAGAACTTTCTCTCAATTAAACCCTTAGGGGAAACTATCAATTAATTTTACAAATACAAAGAACGGAGTCATAGGGTGTTAAGCTTATCATGGATATTATAACAACAAAAGTCCAGTCAACTTCCAATAATCATTTAAACTTGATACAACCATAAAACAAGTCACAAGTACCTATGTGAATTGAAACCATGTAAGGAGACAAGAAAGAAAAGGGAGTAGTCATCCTCTCATCATTGTGTTGAGGGAGAAGAATGTGTGGAAAGGTGTTGGTCCATAGGATAACTTACCTCCTCATACCAGTTTGCAGCATCGTGTCCCCAATTTCCTAGCCTCTGAATCATAACCCTCCTATCTAGCCACACCAAGTAGAAGTCAAAGTCCCAGAAAATAAGTAATAAAAATGAAAAATAATTCAATAGATAACAACGACAGCAAATCTTACCTATATCGTCGATCATCTCCTGTGAACTCTTTATACAATGTAGATAATTACTATAAGAAAGGAGCAACATTCCATATAAATAAAATCAAGACAATATAGGTAACCCTCGATGAGGGAGATCAGAGCTACGAGGTGCAGGAAGGGGAGGGAAAAACAACAGAATAAGAAAATGGAGGAAAATATTGTAGAAATCTAGTTTCAATGTGAAATACGAAGAGACTAGGAAAAAATGAGATAATAACAATGAACCATAACTCTAAAGGGGATATTCACAAACCCAAAACTCGAACGTGCTTCCAAGAAAATCAATCCACTGTCCACCTATCTAGTACCCCTGTCTAAGCTTTATATAATCTTGTTTACTCTTGACAACAAGTCACCATTACAGCGACGAAAAACCCTGTGTAAGGAAAGAAAGGGGGATCTTCATCGTTTTTCCAATCTAACAATCAACAAGAGTATAGGTGCGTAACCAAGCACGAGGTAAGGATGATTTAAAATCCCAAGAAACATCTCAAAAAATATCAATCGCATTGGAATGTGAATAATCCATGCAGAGAAGGGTTAATCTATGACTTTATCTCGATGTGGATGATGAGCCACCAACTGACTCAGCAGTCTTCGTGGCCTATCCATCACCACATGGAGACGAGAGTTAATCCCAGTCAATAGTGAATTGGATAATAATGTGTGCAGGAAAGTTATTAAATACATTCAAAACCAAAGAATGTGCTTATGGTTGTCATATGAATTGAGAATTTTCATAATGTGTGAGCATTTGACTAGGGATACACATCGATAATAATGTGCGTAGGAAAGTTATGAACTATATTAAAAACCAAAGAATGTTCTTCAAGTATTCATAAGACTTTGTTTAGATAATTTTGATAGTGTATGAGCCTTTGAATAAGGATACATGTCGCACTTAGATATTATTGAAAAAAATAGAGAGAAGGAAATGTTATTTTTATAAAGAATAAAAAAATATTTAATGAGTATTTATAGAGGAGTATTTTAAAGTTATTAGTGAGATGTCACAACTTGTCCCTCCACATTTTCTATCCAAACATACATTCCACTATGTAGGGCCCAACCTATTTGTTGGAAAGGCGGAGGAGGCAAAACACAAATTTAACACACAAAAAACGCGCTCTAAAATCAACTTTTCCCAAAGTATAACTTAACTCAAACTCACTCGATTTGACTCATTTAACTGACTCTCCAAATTTAGTTAACTCTTTCATGCGAGAGTAGTTAAAATTTCTAAGACTCCCCTTTAATTATGGCTTTATGACTCAACATAACTCAAACATGACTCAACTATGCCTGTTAGGCTTACAATATAAATTGAGTCAATTATCACTCAAACATGCTTGCTAGTCTATTTCTCAGCTAGGTTTACAATGACTCAAAACTTTTATAATTTTTCATTTTATTTTTCTCTTATTCCAAGTTCTATATCCTCAAAATTACTTCATTCTCTGTTACACTTTCTTGTTGTAGGCTTTATTCACTTGATGTTGATGCAATTTTTCTTTTACTTGTCTTCAACTTGTGCTAAAAAACAATATGATCTCGTCTTCTATGACTTCATCTTCAGAGATTCATTCAACTATGGACTGCTTCTACAACCCTCCATCTTCAAATAGTCTTCTTCACTTTGTTGTCTTTGCTACATGTTCGTCATCCATATGCATGCTTGCATAATGGGTTTCAATTTTATGGTCTTGAAAACCATCATCCACTTTTGAGTGAGATTCTCCAAGCTTGTTTGTCCTCTTAGAGTCTCGCTCATCTACTTTTAGTTTTGTGGCTGACTTCTTTGCCTATAACATAACTTGTTGTTGCATGTCACTCCCCATTTCACTAAGTTATTCTTCCAATATATTCCATGCTTCCTTGGAAGTTGTAGTTTTTTCTACCTTGCACATAACCATTCCATCCATTACTTGCTTAATAAAACTCAAAGTTAGGGCATCAGTAAACATATGAGGTGGTAGTAGATCCATGCTACACCAATCAACCTTGATTTCTTCTTTGTCTTCTACTAGACTTCTCATTTACTCAGCTACGGCCTAAACCTCTCTAAACATGGCAGCAATCTCTAACTCTTTTTTTCTATTCATTTTCTTAGTCTTCTTTAGTTGCGCTTTGTGACCCATGATTGTTGTCATTCCTTTTCTTATAGCTTCTTTCCTCATTGCATGAGGTTGTCATCCATATTTCCTCGAACAAAAAAATTATGATTTTCAATATGCACCCCCATAAGGCACAATCTTAACCCAAAATACTATCATGCTTGACAAAACAGAAACAAATTTGTAGGCAAACAAACTTTTGCAAAACCTTAAACTCTTTCCAATAAAAATCTCTTATTTTTTAATTCTCCTTTTTCAAATAAAATAAAATAAAATAAATCACTTAAAAAAAACTCCAAACAATCATAACTTCCACCTTCCTACCATTCACCTTTTTTTTTTGTTTGTTTTATGTTTTATGAAAACGAGAATTAAAAAATAAGGGATTTTTATTGGAAAGAGTTAAAGGCTTTGCAAAAGTTTGTTTGTGTGAATTTTTTTTTTGTGTTTTTTCAAGCATGATAGTATTTTGGGTGAAGATTGTGCCTTATGGGGGTGCATATTGAAAATCATAATTTTGACATTATCTCTTTGGTTCCCTTGATCAACGAACCTCTTCTTACAATCACGAGCATAATGACCAAATTTATTGCAATAATAACATATCACCTTTGATTTGTTAACTCTTTCATTATCATTGAAGCTTCTATTGTTGCTTCCACTTTCATGGTCATGCTCTTCTCAGTCATCTCTCTGACCACCATGTATTCTGCCTCGTCCTCTACCTCTCAATCTATTTCTGCCTCAACCTTTGTCTCTTGAAACAGAAACTTGAATTTTCAAAAGGGTTTCTAAAGTGGAATCCTTATTTTTGTCTATGCCTGCCTCATGAGATAGAAGTGATCCCATCAACTCATCAACTATCAATGATGTCAAATCCTTGCCTTCTTCTGTGGATGCTACTACAACATAAAATTTTGTAGACAAAGATATGAGGATCATCTCAACCATTGTTTAATATTTAATTTTGATCACCATAAATTTTTAACTGATTTATGTTAGTCATGACCCAATTCATGAAAGAATCGATGTCCTCTGTCTCCTTCATCTCCAGACTTTCAAAATCTCTCCTAGTATTCTGCAACTTAACAATATTGACTTTAGCCATATATTTATAGCTTGTTTCAAAGGTCTTCCATGCTATCTTTGTTGAAGATGTGATCATAATCTTCTGGAACTTTACTCGGTCTACTCCGTGCTAAATAAGTTGCAATGCTTGTGTATTCTTCTTTTTGTTTTTCTTCCACATTTCCCTCTCTGCATTAGTGAGAGCTAGTTCTTATGCTTCATCCTTATGTTCTGAAAACCCAAACTAGACATGATCCCAAATATCATGAGCCTTTAACATGGTCTCCATATTAATGGCCAACATATCATAATCCTTCCCTGTACACAGTGGGAACTCGGGTTGGAAATTTGAGAAATCCATCTTCTTCAAAAAATATTCTTCAAATAATAAAACCCTCAATTTTCCTTTTATAAATTAAAAAAAAAAGCTTTTAAAAAAAACCTTATATAAAATTTATAAAGGCCTTTTATAGCCTTTATAAAATACTCCAACTAAAAAACTACTTAAAAAAAATATTGAACTTTTATTATGAAAAGTCTTTATATAAAGTCAAACTCCTTAAAATTCGTTGCAATCTCCTTTCCATACCCTACATGATATTTATGACTTAAAACAAGATTCTCACCATATAAATTAATAAAAAAAAATCAGACGTGTGTTCAGAATTTTAAGCCTTTGTTTGATTTGTTTTTAACATATTTAATACTTCATCGGGTGTGCGCAGTTTTTGTACTAATTAGGTGTGAATTTTGCACTAACCTACGCACTTATCACTCCTTAACAATGTAAAATTTTGGCAATGCAATTTCTTTTTAAAAAAATCCATTTACTTTTTTCTATTGGTAATGTATTTTTAAAAGAAAATCAATGAGGGAATTGTTGGAAGGTTGAGTCATCTCATCATCAATTTGAATAACCCATAGAAATTTGTAATCTCGTAAACATTAAAATATCATTTCATTTAATTTATACTTTAATTTTAAATAGTTTATTTTTTGGTTAGAGATCTCAATGTAGACAGCAATATAACAAACTTGTAGAAATGACACAACTTTTCCTATAAAAGTCCTCAAATTCTTTGGGTAAAATTAAAAATATCTTATTATTTCATGTTTATTTTGGATAGGATAATAATGTTTTTAACCTAGTTTATTTTTCCGTTAGAGATCTCAATGTGGACACCAATATAACAAACTTGTAGAAATGACAACTTTTCCTATAAAAGTCCTCAAAATTCTTTCGGTAAAATTAAGAATATCTTATTATTTCATGTTTATTTTGGATAGGATAATAATGTTTTTAACCATTTATTTTATTTAATAGGTGGTTAATATTAAATAAATGTAATAAAATCTCATTTAAAAAAACCTTACTTAGTAGTTAGTGGATTGTGAAGACTAAAGTTTTCTTGGTAATTATAAATAAAGTTGGAGAATTCATTTTAAGATATACGTGAGAGAATACTTTTATTCAAGTACTTTTATTCAAGTTTAGTTCATTAGAAGGTTTCCCATTAAAAATAAAAGAAAACATGAGTGGAGTGGATACCTTTGATAGAAACATCACTTATAAGTTGATTTTATATCTTAAAGGTATTATATTTAATATCGTGAGATGAATTTCCATCCTATTAGTAAATATTTTGCACATGTTTCTATTTTTAAGTTTCTAATACATAATAGATAGTCTACACTATGTGATTCATACGAGTGGGATAATGCAATCACATTCTTTGTCAAAATTTCTACCCACATTCGTAGTGGTGATGACAAATCATATGCCTATCATTAAAGTATCGAGAATACTTTTAAGATCTTGGTGACGTTTACACTGGGAAATATTACCACATTACTAGAAAAACTATGTACCTTATTAAATCCATAAAATGATATCCGTCATAAATGACAAAGAATGAAATGAAAAGTGGAGTAACGATTTCTCTTGTCAATATAGAAAATAGCTAAATAAATTACATTGTAAACATCAATAATAAATCACTGGAGTATAACTTGACACTTATGGAGTAGAATTGCAGTAAAACTAATTGTCTATGATAGCTAACAGACAACAAAATCAAATGTGATGACACCTAACAGTCAATGAAATTAATATACTAACATCACCTCCTAATCTCAACTGTTACAAGTGGAGGCACTTGCAATGCCTAATTGCTCTTTTTGAAATTCAAATACATTCTTTCCCAGTGGCTTTATGAAAATATCTGCAAGGTTATCTTTGGAACCACAAAAATAAAGTACTATGTCCCCATCATTAACAAGCTCACAGATGAAATGAAAATGTGTGTCAGTGTGCTTTCTTTTTTTATGGAGAACATGACTTTTTGATAAAGAAATTGTTGAACTATTATCACGGTAAATTGTAGTTGGCTTCTTTTCAACATTTGATAGATATTTCAATAATCTTCTCAACCATACTACTTGACAAGATGTTGAATTTTCCACTACATATGTTGCCTCTGTAAAAGATATTGAAATTATTGATTGTTTCTTGGATGCCCATGAAATCAGATTGGTTCCCAGATGAACAGCATACGTTGAGGTGCTTTTACAATCATCTAAACTCCCTGCATAATTGTTGTCTGTATAACCTAAAAGTGAACAATTTTCAGAATGTGTATAGAACAAACCATAGTATATGGTTCCTGCAATATACCTTAAGATCCTTTACCTTAAAATGAGAAATCTTAGCCGACTGTATAAACCTCAAGACAAAACTTGTTGCAAACTTGATATCAGGTCTAATTGCAATGAGATACAACAAACTACCAAGTAGAATTTTATACAATGTGGGATCAATTGGTGGTGCTACATCTTTTCTCAGCTTGGTGCCTTGAGAAATTGAAGTATCAACAAGTTTGCAATTGGTCATTCTAGACGTTTGGATGATGTTAGTGGCATATTTTTGTTGACCAACAAAAATTCCACTAGAAGATTAGTGAATTTCAATTCCTAAGAAGTATTTCATGAAGCCTCGATCTTATCAAACTTTGTTTGCATTTATTATTTTAAGTCTTCTAACATCATATTACCAATATAAATAAGATCATCTACATAAAGGAATACAATAAGAATTTTACCTTCATGAGCTTTGGTATACAAAGTTGGCTCATGGTTGCTTCTGCAAAAACCACTTTTGATCAGATAGGTGTCGATGTGATTGCACCAAGCTCTTGTAGCTTGTTTCAAACCATACAAATATTTCTTCAATCTGTATACCTTACGCTCTTGTCCTGGAACTTCAAAACTAGGAGGATGCTCTACATAAACTTCTTCCTACAATATACCATTTAGGAAGGCATATTTTACATCAAGATGATGGACTTTCAAGTTTTGTTGAGTTTTTGTGGACAAAATGGTTTTGACAATGTCTAACCTCACTACTGGAGAAAAGGTTTCACCATATTTGATACCAAACTGTTGTGAGAATTATTTGGCAACTAGCCTTGCCTTATGTTTCTCAAATTTTCCTTAATCAAGTTCGTCTTATATACCCATTTTACACCAATTCTGGTTTTGTCTCTTGGGAGATAAACTAATTACAAAGTCTGGTTCTTCTATATGGCAGCAATTTCTTGGTTCAGTGCATCAACCCAATGCTTTTCTTTAACTGCTTCTTCAAAATGGGATGGTTGAGATGAAAGAAATGCAAACGTATTATATTGGTAAAACTCATGCAAATGCTCATGTATTTCTTTGATGTTTATTATTTTATGATTGTCTTCTGAAGATGTTGAATCACTGGTAGATTCATTGCTTGAAGATCTAACATTTTCATAATGGTATGTCTCGTCTTCAACCTGCAACCTTGGTGGTTGTGGTGTATAAACTGACTGATTTGAAGCTTCATCAACATGATCAAACCAAGATTTATTTTCAAAAAACTTAACATAAAACAAACTTATTGGTAACTGGATTATAAAGTATGTAGGCCTTTGACTGCTCACTATAGCCTATGAAAATACAGATTTCACTCCTATCATCAAGCTTCTTTCTTAGCTTCTCAATAACATGTGAAAATTCTACTAATCCAAAAATTCTAAAGTGAGATAAATTTACCTTTTTACCATCCCATGCTTCTTTAGGTACTATATCTTGGAGACTAGTAATTGGAGATCTATTGAGAACATACAATGTTGCTGAAACTACTTCAGCCCAATAGTTATTTGAAAACTTCTTCTCGTGGATCATACATCTGGCCATGTTCATGAATAACTGATTCTTCCTTTCTGGTACTCCATTATGTTGTGGAATATATCTTGGTTTGTTCTGCATGATGATTCCTTGCTGTTGAAAAAAATCTTGGAAGTCATTGGAACTGTACTGTCGTCCGTTATCTAACCTAAGAACTTTTAGAGGCTTTCCACTCTGATTTTCTACTTTTGCCTTGAATTCTTTAAATCTTGAGAAAGTATCTGATTTATTTTTGGGAAAATACACCCATATCTTCCTGCTATAATCATCAATGAATGTTAGAAAATAAAGACTACTAGCAATGGACTATGCCTATATTGGACCACATATATCTGTATGGACTAGCTCTAAATGTTCTTTTGCTCTAGAGGAAGATGTGGGAAAGCTTTCTCTTTTATTCTTGGATAGAACAAAAATTTCATAATTAGAATGTTTTTCATTCATAATAGGGAGACCAATGATGATTAAATGTGTTTGAAACTGACTTAGGCTCTTGAATGGGATATGGTCATACCTAGAATGCCATAGCTGAGACTCATCTATTCTTGATATATTGTGGACTAAAGACTATGAGAGATTTCAACTTCTAAGAGTCAATGGAAACATCCCATTCTTGGTTTTTTCAACCTTTTTTATGAGTCTTCTATTGGGAGGTTTGTCATATATATAGAATGTGTTCCCTTGAAATATTATATCATAACCATGTTCATCAATTTTCCTACACTAATAAGGTTATGCTTCATATTTTGAACACAATAAACATCAGGTATGTATTTATGCAGATTATGTTTAGTAAGAATAAGGACAATACCTTTCCTTCAGCTTTTATATAAGAACGATATCCAAGATTAATTTCTAATGTTATGGAAGGATCAAAATAAGAAATAAAAAATTTGTTATCTTTCATATGATTGTTGCAGCCACTGTCCGAAAACCAAAGGTCCTTGTTGTGAGTGTCTTCAGAAAGATGGAAGGAAAGAAACATGTTTTCAGAGGATTCTCCTTCATTGTTGGACAGATGGGCATTGCCTCTTTGTTGATATCACTGTTTATTTCTACGTCATGTTCATAATGCCCGAATTTCTTCTAGTAATAAAATTGGACATTAGATTTGCTCCATGTTGTGCTTCACTTTGTTTGGTTTTATGAAGGTCTCCACTGCTCTGTTGAATGATGATGTTCTGATCTACCTCTGCCTCGGCCTCGGCCTCTTGCTCACTTGTTGCCACCTCTATATCCTCTTCTTTTGCCTCTACGAAAAGAGAGTCGTACTTTAAAATTTTGTTCCATGGAGTCTTCTGCCAAGTTGAGTCTTATTTTGTGTGCCAAAAGTGATCTAGTACACTGTTCTACTCAGAAAGTTGTAAAATATTTGGATTCCAAAATGGATGTTACAATCATGTCATATTTCTTGGGCAAGTTTCGAAGGAGTTTTTCAACAATCTTTTGACCTATAATGGTTTCACCAATGAGTTTGATCTGATTGACTATTCTCCTGACTCTAGTCATGAACTGATCCACATTTTCTGTGTTAGTCATCTTGAGGGTTTCAAACTGTGCTCTTAATGTCTGCAATTTAAGTTTGTTCACTGTATCATTTCCTTGATACGTAGCTTTCAAAATATCCCAAACTTCTTTTGTTGTTTATGCATCGATTGTCTTATCAAAGAAAGAATCATTGACTCAGTTTTGTATCCAACATTTGGCTCTGTGCTCTTTTTTTTTGAGTTTTGCACTCGTATTCCTCTGATTATTATTCATGGTTGTTAGTTGTTCTTGGATCGGCTTTACATAACCATTCGACAGGGTATCCCAACATTCTTGGACTTGCAGAAATATCTTCATTTTTAAAAACCAAAACTCGTAAATTTTGCCAAGCAAAGTCAATGTCTATGGCAAGGCATTAAAAGAAACCATTTTTGAATGTAAATATACACCTTCTTTTAAAAAACTTTTGAAGCAAACAACACCTCCTTTCTATTAAAACCTTTTTAATAAAGTAAGCTTCCTCTCTTTTAAAAACAACTTTCTTTAAAATATATTCTAAACCATTTTTTTTATTTTTTTAAATCTCGCTTAAAAAAATGCCTTTTGCTTATCTTTCGAAGCATGGTGTTAAAATAATATGGTTTAAAAGAACCCCTTAAAAGAACTTTGAAATAGCTCCCTTTTAAAATACTTTCGAAATACTTTGGATCTCCTTTCACCTTTTGAAATCAAATGAGAACCTTTTAAAATCAAACGTGCACGTGCACCTTCTAAAATTTCTCGCTTTATTCTACAGTGCTTGCTTTGACTCCTCGTTGATTCGTTCCCGGTTAGTTCGTTCAGGATGTATTTTTTTTTAACTTTGACGTGACTGTGCACCACATTTCCAACACTATATCGTAAATTGGCCTTTATCAACCTATTTTTTTTACTTTCGTAAATTGGCCTATATCAACGAACTCCTTCCTGTGTGCATCGGTGCGTTGGACACAAATTAAAAAAAAAAACAAAAAAACTTTTGTATAGTAATGCTTCTTTTTACTGAAGACGATTAGGCTGGTGAATACACTGAAATGTCTCTCGATCTTTCTACTATAAATCTTGTTTGATTTTTTGGTTTTTATTTTTCTCTTTCTCTTTGGAGTTTTATGACATATGAAGCTATGATACCACAACAAAGAATGAAATAGAGCAGAGTTTGTTCTTTTCAATATTTAAAAAAGCTAAATAGATTATATTGTAAACATCAATAATAAATGACTGCAGTAAAACTCAACACCAATAGATTAGAACTGAAATAAAATTGATCTGTTTATGACATCTAGCAAACAGCAAAATCAGATATGATACCTAATAATCAGTGATTAATATCCCAACAATAAATTAAAAAATGTAAGACTTACCTATTGTTTATATACATTTCATTAATATAAATTCAATAATCTCTTCACATTTTAAATTCATGAAAGTGATGGTGACAAACATATCCCTTCTCAAAATTGCATTGATGGTGAAAAATAATTCATTTGCATCGATATCATCCGGTCCACCTTAGGCTTATATTCTAAAGAAATTAGACAATGTAATGAGTTATCCAATCTTCTTTCATATTTGAAATCAAATATGATATTATGCTAATTTGATAGGTTTGACTAACTAAAACATATTTATATCAATGAATTTATACTAAAACATATTTATATGTTTCAGTAACTTTACTCTATTTTGACAAGGAATTTGAGCGACACATATAATCAAAAATCTTTTCTAAATATTCAATTTAAAAAACTTAAAAATTATCTAAAATAATTTTGAAGAGATCATAAATTTATCAAGGTATCAAAATTCCACACTACTTCCCCGTCTATTACAAAAATGATACTTTCGATACACCTTCCAAAATGTTCTAATTACTTTATCCGATGTTGGAAATCCCTTTCAAAAAATCATTAAAAAAAATATAAATTAACTTAAACCCATCTTAAATCCTTTATGTTAATATTAACACCACCTAGAGAGTGAAATTTCTAAATAAAAATTATTTAGAATTAGGGCAATAAAACGTTTTGGTGACAAATTACACTTCCATTTAAGCTGAAGCTCACGAAATAGGGAAAAAGTGCAACAAATATTCAAACAAGTGCCAGTCCAGGACGGATGTCCCTTCCGTAAGGGATTTGCATAACTAGATACATTAATGTCTGTCTATCTGACAGCCCACGTTGCTTCCATGTCGTTGATAGACACGCATTAGGAATTCAACAGCATAGGGAATTGAGTTCGACAGCCCCCACTGGTTCACTGTCGTTGATAGAAATTCAACAGCATAGGGAATTGAGTTCCGTTTACACATGGAAATTTGCTATCGCGAACACAACGGATCAATCTGCAAGTCAAATGTGTATTAAAAGATGAATATTTTCTGGAAGACCACAACGAGGAGTATGTGTTTAAAGTTGTATACCAACCAGCCTGTTATGTTTTAGTAAGGTTGATAGGTTTGAAATTTACACGCGAAAATATGTTCTACAGTGTAACAGTGTAATATGCAGAGCAACACGGTTGGTCGTTTGATTTTAAAATATTCAAGCATGAGTCGATTGTCAAAGCCAATCCTATCGTTATTCAAGAGATTGCTTATAACATATTCTTCCTGCATACTCGGCTTCATATTTACTCTTTTTGGTTCTCTATCTCTTTGAAAATGTTTTGATATGGATCTTATTTACATAACAAAAAAAGAATATGCAAAATTCAATATTTACAAAAGCATTATTTCATTAATTAATATGTGATGTCCCATGTTTAAGCAGGTTTCTATTATTGCAATCGTTAGCTTCGCCATAATTAAGATGCAAAGTTTGAAACTATATTTTTATGTCGTATTTATTATTGTCTTTATTATTTATATATAAAGAAAGTAATTAATTGTTTTGGTGAAATTGAGGAGTTTGATTTCATAACTATGTTTTATGCATATTTTTTAAATTGATAATTATGGCGCAAATTGATTGTATGCTTTAATATATATAATTTATTTTTAAAAATTAAAAATTTTCATTTTAATTAATAATTATATGTTTTTTTTTAAGCTTAAGATTTTTTAAAAATTAAAATTTTTAATTTTAATTAACAATTATATGTTTTTTTTAAGTTAAGATTTTTTATATATAAAGAAATATTATATAGTTTCCGATTGTTTTGTATAACTTTACTAGTCTTACTCTTACTAGATTTGTTTCCTAATATATAGTTTCGAAAAATGGTTACATCATGCCAAAAAGAGTTTATAGACCATTACCAAAGAGGAACACAAAACCAAAATACCAAAAAGATCAAGAGACAACAAATAGACATTAGGATTCTAATAAAGCTACTCGAGCAAGATTCTCTAATATAATTTTACTAGTCTTACTCTTACTAGATTTGTTTCCTGATATATAGTTTCAAAAAATGGTTACATCATGCCAAAAAGAGTTTGTAGACCAAAACCAAAGAGGAACACAAAACCAAAATACCAAAAAGATCAAGAGACAACAAATAGACATTAGGATTCTAATAAATCTACTCGAGCAAGATTCTCTAATGTAATTTTACTAGTCTTACTCTTACTAGATTTGTTTCCTAATATATAGTTTCGAAAAATGGTTACATCATGCCAAAAAGATTTTGTAGACCAAAACCGAAGAGGAACACAAAACCAAAATACCAAAAAGATCAAGAGACAAAAAATAGACATTAGTATTCTAATAAAGCTACTCGAGCAAGATTCTCTAATCTTGAGCCAGGGGGAGGTATAGGTTAAAATTCACAGTGTATAAGGTTTTTCATGTGTGAATCATTCATCGATATGTTACATACTTTTATGCATGCATCATTGGTTATGTTGAAGGCGAGCCAAACTATCCTACATACACCATTTGTTCCTTTGAAGGTCATTCGTGAACAAAATAAGTATGTTGTGGTCATCATTCCTTTCCTTAAGGAGTTGTTCCCATAGTGTTTTGAGCTTCTTGTGGAATGTGAAAGAATGTAGATAATGAGATTTTTGTCTCCTGGGATTCCTAGGGTTCAAGAGCCAACAAAATACTTCACTAATAAGCTTAGAATCAGAAAATGTTTATCGTTCTCTTTGAGTAGTCGGCTCCAAGTAGTGAATGTCATCCTACATGCTCGGTGAATTTACTAGTTGAAAATTCAATGTCGCCACCTGGACTTAAGCCTCAGGTTGGGATCATCTTGATTTCCAAAACTCTCCAACATCTCGATGGGCTTGGCCATGCCGTCGTCGCATAGTACGGTCAACCAAGAACCAAGTGAAATAGACCTTTGGAAATTTACAAGAAACCCCCAAGAGAAGGCTTCCCACATTACTAGAGGAGAGACACACATCATGAAATATTTTAAACCAATAGAGCTTTTGGGTTTTGACCTTCCACGGTCTCGAGGAAGTGGAAAATGATAAAATATCCCTTTCCATTGGTAATTGTGATGCAGGGCAAGTGTTGATGCTTCAACTAGGTTGATGCAAAGCCACTAGGGGTTATAGAAAATAAAAGGAATGTTAGAGGACTACAATGTATCTTCTTGGTCCAACCCACTAATCTTGAGACAATATAGAGCACATGAAGCCAAATGAATCAAACTAGGAAAACCATAAATTCCATAACCTAAAATTGAGAAAGAGAGGAGCTAGAACCCAAAATTAAGTAAGAAAATTACTAAAGCAGTAAATAATAACAAGGACAACCAAGGACTCTCAGTTACCTCATAAATCGATTGAGTGAAGAGAGGGAAACTTAGTTGCTGGCCCACAACCAAACGTTGAACTTTTTTGCATGCCCCATCTGCACCTAACATCATCCAAGAGTTTAGAATTTTCGAAATGCCAAGGTCCCAACCTTTGTTTCCATGTTTGTGACATCCACTAAGTCATATGAAAAGATAACCATTGAAACAAGAAATTTTATACACAAAAATTGAGGGAAAACTTTACATGACCACTCTGAAGTCTACCTTGCCACCCTTGTAAGAAACAGACTAGTTGTATTACCAAACAACTGTGAGGAAGAATCACAAAAGTCCTAGAAAACCCACCATGGGTTATACCTTTACTCCGCACATATGTTGCATGGGTGTGGTATGCTACATATGTGCGGAGTAAAGGTATAACCCATGGACTTCCCAAAATCAACCCTCAAAGGCACTACTCAATCCCCAACAATTCTACATTGCCTGCTACAAAGATATGACTTAAAATCCAACCGTCGGTGCTCAGAAAATTATGAAACTTTAGATTTGGGTCCTTGTTAAAAAACCCAGAAAAAACCTAGAAGGGAATTTCTCTGGTTTTGACTTTATATTTTCATCCTCCTTGGAGCCTCTCCCCAGCTACTACAACCAAATTTGACTTGCAGGAAATAACTTGCCAAGCCCTTTGAAAATACCACTAGAATGTTGGATCCACCTGTATTGACTAACTCCTTGCTTCTCGGATGACCCTTGGTCTAGATGACTGCTCTCCTAGCACCACGAGTTTGCTGCTATAGTGGCCTCTGCTGACTATTGTGCTGGTCTAGCTTGCTACTACCTCAACAGAGTTTCCCTTTCTACACTGATTCCTCAAATCCTGGCTCTCCCATCGAGTTGTGAATCCATTTTTTATTTATTCCCAACTCTCCCAGCAAGTTGTGCATCCCCCTTGCTGATTTCTAACCCTTCCTACTTGTTCTCTGGCTGCAGAAGAATACACAATTCCTCCTTGCATTGATGACTGAAGTGTGCGACTATACAAAGGTCCCTAGAAACTCTTGTGTAACAACCTCCCTAGGGCGGGCACAGATGGTCGCTAAAGAATAGGTTGAATCTTCCCTGCGGAAGACTCGTGGCTAAACAACCAATAGACTCACTGAATAGCAACATGTACAAAATGAGTTTGTTTTTCAAAATAGTCAGAATGATTGAAAATGAGATCTCCATCCCCTTTTATCACCTTGGGCTCCCTTAGCCTCTTGTGGGACCCTCCTTCCACTAACTCGAATTCCCTACAATGTCCTTCTTGGCCAAATTAGAATTATGCATGGGTTTCCTCCACATTCCACTAGCTACCAAAAATAATTCGAACTTCCTATAGTTCCTAAGTTTCTGCACATGGGGTTCTCCTCTTAAACCAAAATTGATGCCAAAATTTTGTAGCAACACCTTGTTGCAAATGAGTTTGAGAATGGACATGATAATCCACCCCTCCCAAATGTTTCTTGCCCTCAAGCAACCTCAAAGCTGGGTGCTCCAATATGGGCTCACTCTCCCAGGTGGCATCCTCATCTGGCAAGTTCTTCCAACACCCCAAAAATTGCTTGTCCTCAAGCAATGCCTAAATGAGAATCCTCTGTAATTGTTGCTCCCTACTATCACTGTAACATGTGCTAGGGTCCCACATGTGCCACTGAATCATCCCTGGCCTCAGCACTGTCCTGATATGAAAGAATCCTTCAATACCAAGGTCCCAGGCCATCCTTTCCAACATGAAGCTCCCCTTGCTCCACTCACTATCCTACCCAATGCAAGTACCAGAAGTTTGTTGCTCCATCAGTGACTCACTAAATCCAAATGGAAGATCTATATGATCTCTCCCTGCAGTATCTCACACATCCATAAAGGTTGTTGAGTTGTGAAGATTTGTGACACCCCAGTTCCCTGCTAGTCCCACAGTGGTGCCACCATGTTGATGCCATGCTACTATGAATATGCCATACTCCCCATCATGCGTAGTCAATATCCTACTCTCCTAGAAAATGATGGTGGAACACTGAAAGATATGAGACACATCATCCTGGGCATCTCTATTGCACCAAGGCCTACCCATCCAAATCTAACTCTGAACCTGTGCAGCAATAGAGAATGTTTTCCTCTCCATATGATGAAACCCTCTGTGAACCCCATGTGTCATCCCAAGAGAGAACTATATCACTCTCTGCCACGACTCTACTCATCACGAGTGACCTATCGATTGACTAAATCCCTCAATCCCATAGGCAGACCTGCTGCAGCATAGTCCTAACAACCGTTGGAATCCCTTTAGCCCTCATCTCTAGTCCCTACATGCCACTCATATATAGGATCGATACATCATGAACTAATCTGAGGCATGTTAAACTATCCAGTGTCTACCACCGTATAGTATAGATGACCACTAGAAACCATGTGTGCCAAATAGCTACCCCCTGAATGCAATCGATAGATGAGTCTATGATATGCACAATCGACTTAGTGTATGTGGATCCGTCCTACTCTTACCAACCATTGCCACTAGTTCAGCTACTTATGCCCTAGAGAATGTGTTGATACAATGTCGAGAACCTGGATACATACTAGACAACTATCTCAGTTCCACATGGTATCCTCTGCTCATCCTTGGTCCAAACATGCCTTGTGGATAGAGTGAAACATGAATCCCCCCGTGACCAGCTCCCTAGGCATAGAATCAGTGATGAATGATATGTCATCCCTGTCGATGATCACCACGTCCCTTGACTTGTGGTTGTCAACTCGCACAACGACGCAATGCCCCCAGTGAGAAGTCTCCCCTTTATCGCACCAAGTGTCATCCAAATATCTTGGGTGAGCTCCCCATCCCCTGCTGCTCATGCCCAAAGTGTTAAAGGGCAACAACCAAATCGCACATTCCTATAAGTGATGTAGAAGAGGGTCATGAGTGTAAGTACCCATGTATACCATTAAGTATCACTCATTTGTGTCCCCATCGATCCTAGGTGAACTACACCCAAAGGTATGCCCTATATCTCCGTCCATGGGTGTCCCTGGAGGAAACACTCCAAGACCTCGTTGTGC
The DNA here is from genome assembly GCA_031772625.1 of Pinus tabuliformis. Taxonomy (NCBI): domain Eukaryota; kingdom Viridiplantae; phylum Streptophyta; class Pinopsida; order Pinales; family Pinaceae; genus Pinus; species Pinus tabuliformis. The sequence goes on from CM062808.1 coordinate 829,233,426, forward strand.
AGCACTATACACCTCTACATAGCATTGATCATCCCAGTACTCCTGGACATGCCACTGTACACTGCGGTATACCCTCGACTATAGCTAAGCCATTCGATATCGTCTTGCTTCTTACCTATGCCACTACACCTATCACTCCCCGCATGTACTCAGTATGATGTGAGGCACTCCCACTCTGCAGCGCGGTGCAACACACTATAACACACCACGATGAATCTCCATGCTCACCTATGGACCATTTCTCTACGCTATATGCTCCCACATATCCCTAGATATGCTGTCCTAGATCTATGTCTGTACGTGTTAGGCCACACCCGATCAGTAACATCACCTCCACCATCACATCATTATCCCCGCTAATGAATGGATATTCCCTCCAAATCACCCCTGAGGAATTGGATAAGTGACTCTCCCTATGTGTCAATAGTGATGCCAGCACTGCTCTCCTCCTTTGTGTCCTTTCTACCCCACCCAAAAGTGAAGAGCCCTCAACTCCATGCAAAGCATCATCTGGAAGTCTGCCAATGTGACTTCCTTCGAAAAAATCCTACCAAAGTATGCTGATCACCCAATGATCCCATGTATAAATGCCATACCAAGAAAACCAAAAGAGTCTGTCCATAAACTGGTCGGCCATTGGTGCTAACCGAGACTTCCCTAGAAAAAGTGCATGCTCAACTACTAGGTCAAATGCACCATCCCGGTTGTAGTCAACCGTCATACATGGGAAATGATAGGTAGTCCCTCCCGGATCCCAATGCGAGTCATGGTTTCCAGCATTCTTAGTACCTGGAAACTCCTGCTGAGCTCCACCTGGGTCCACAGCCATCTCCATACTTCACTCCATTGGGTACCAACTTAGAATCTCTTGCCACCCAACTCTAAGAGAGGGATTGGATGCACGAACTCCTGCACATGGAAAAATCCCACCATGATGGTGTTGCACCCTATGCCACTTAAGCTGTCTCATCTCGCTATCCTGGTCAATACATATAATCTAACTAGGTAGCTCTATCTGCCTCTGTCCAATGGACCATGGTAACCTAACAGTGCTGCCAACCCCATCTATGTGTGTTCGAAGAGGGCTTCTCTCACGCTCCAACGTGCACTCTAGCTGCACCAGTAGGGAATACAACTGCTCCCCAACATGATTCAATTTGGTCATGGACTCAGCACAAAATGATATCATGCCCTCCAGCTCCTCGTTCTTTTGTATAATTGCCTCTCGCACTAACGTGGCCTTTCATTTTAATGCTAGAAGGTTGGCCTGAAACTGATGGAACTATCTTGGGAATCTATCACCTATAAACTCAGTCACTGCTCCAGATACCTCAGCAACTATTAGCATCTCGTCTAGGGATGACACCCCCTCAACAAATGGTAATATGTGAGTAGGCTCTATCCTCTCCACCAGGGTGTCAAATAGGTCTATCAAAGAGGTCTCTACTAAAGATGACTCCTACGCCACACCATCTATATCAATGTGCTCCTCAACATCATGCTCAACCTCCACCTCAGGCTCCTAATATCTAAATCTAGGTCTCCACCAGCAAAAGCGCCCCCTAGTCTCACCCTCTAACAGTCTTTGTTATGTCTACTCCTTTTCAGGAGATCTGGTGCCCTAATCTGATTGCATTTCCCCATGTGATGTAGATGGATGTACCCCCATGACTTGCTCACCTCTAACATCTTTGTTGTAAGGGTGAGCATGGGTTTTGCATGTCACCCTCCTCAACTAGGCCAACCTCTCATTGTCCCAATGAATTATACCCCAGAATTTCTGCATACTGGATTTCTCTTTATCCATGGGTTTGTCTCCGGTTTCACTCACCACTGTGCACTCATACCCAAAGCTTCCATGATCTTCTGGCTAATTTCCCACAACTAGGCCAAGATCATGCTCTGATACAACTGTAATGATCCTTAATAGGAATACAAGTGATAATAAGCAAATAATACATGCAGCAAATTACAAAAATGAAATATTTAGTAAACACCCATATAAAAGCTGCAAATGAAGAACTTTTGAGCCATTTTATTATATTTATGCAAGTCAAATACAATATATGATGCAATGGTGCACCTAGGCTTTTCGAAAAAGACAAGCAGGACCAAACCAAGGTAGGAAAATGGATGAGCTAAAGGATGCCCAGTTTCTGTGCCAATCGGCACTGTGCTACTTAGAAACTACTACTTTCCTGAAGTTCAAATGGACAAAAGGTGCACTAAAACTGCCTAGAAATTTATATGCTTGTAACCCGGACTCCTTGGCCAAAACCCATAAAAACCCAGAAATGGTTTGGCCTGATTTTGACTTCCCAAAATTGACCCCCAAAGGCACTATTCAATCCCTAACAATTCTACACTGCTTGCTGCAAAGATACGAATTAAAACCCCACCTCTGTTGCTAAGAAAATTATGAAACTTTAGATTTGAGATCCTTGTCAAAAACACAAAAAAACCCAGAAGGGAATTTCTCTAGTTTGGACTTTGGATTTTCAGCCTCCTTGGAGCCTCTCTCCAACTGTACAGCCATATTTGACTTGTAGGAATAGCTTTCCAAGTCCTTTGAAAATACCCTTAGAATGTTGGGTCCACCTATAGTAACTAACTACTTTCTTCCTGGATGATCCTTTGTCTGGATGACTTCTCTTCCAGCACCACGAGTTTGCTGCTACAGTGGCCTCTGCGCTCACTGCTACGCTGGTCTAGTTGGCTACTACTCCAACAGTTTTGGCCTTTGTATGCAGCCTCCTCAACTCCTGGCTCTCCTAGCAAGCTGTGAATCCCTTTTTTGGTCCATTCCTGACTCTCCCAGTAAGCTGTGAATCCCCCTTGTTGATATCTAACCCTTCCTATGTGTTCCTTGGCTACCCAGGAATACGCAGTTCCTCCTTGCACTGATGACTGAAGTGTGTGACTGTACTAGACTCCCTGTAAAATCCTATGTAACAACCTCCCTAGAGAGGGCATAGATGGTCCCTCGAAGAAGAGGTTGAATCTTACCTGTGGAAGACTCGTGGCTAAACATCTGGTAAAATCGCTGAACAACAGAGCGTACAAAATGAGTTTGTTTATCAAAACAATCAGAATGCTTGAAAATGAGAGCTCTATCCCCTTTTATCACCTTAGTCTCCCTTGGCCTCTTGTAGGCCCCTTCTTCCACTAACTCAAATTCCCTCCAACGTCCTCCTTGACCAAATTCAAATTATGCATGGGTGGCCTCCACATTCCACTATTTGCTAAAAGTAATTCAAACTGCCTATAGTTCCTAAGTTTCTGCGTGTCAGGTTCTCCTCTTAAACCAAAATTGCTGCCAAAATTATGTAGTAGAACCCTATTACAAATGGGTCTGAGAAGGGACATGACAAAACGGTTGATATCTAATAGAAGGAGAATGTAGTTGGGCTTTTCCATTGTGGGTTTTTCCATGGTTAGTGGGCCTAAATTATCTATGTCTCATTCTATTCTTAGCTATACTCTATTGTGAATTTGGTTTATATTCTATCTACAATTGCTTAAATAATACTATAGCTTAAATAAGTTTTCTAATAAGTAATTATTACAACATAGAACATCAAAATTTCAACAAAATGACCATTAGGACAATAAGGAAGGTCACATAATTAGTCCTAGATTGTTCCTTAGAGGTAAATGGATTACATAATGCTGTGAATTTGAATATCATGCCATTTGGATCACACTATGTGTTGATCAACATGGGCTAGATGGAGATGAAAAGGGTAATTCTAAATTTCATAGAGAATACCTTTGACTATGTCGATGATGAAGGGAATGCAAAAATAGTTAAGGGAATACCTAGACCCATAATTCTAGGACATATTTATCTTTTACAAATGAAGAAGTGTGCATGGGGAAATGATGCAAGATTTGGGTTGTTCAATTGATTAATACAACAACAAAATATTTCAAATCTAGTCTTGAATACTTTTTTGTCTTGGGAAATTTAAGGACATGTTTCCAGAAGAAATGTTTGGGCCACTTGCTAAAGGAGATACCAATTTCAATATAGATCTAATATTAGGTCCAATGCCTATCTCCAAGGCTCCCTATAGAATGAGCATAATAGAACTTGCAGAATTGAAATTACAAATAAAATAATTGTTGGAAAAGACGTGTAAAAGACCCATTGTATCACCATGGGCATTGCCATTTTTATTTGTGAGGAAGAAGGATGGGAATCTAATAATGTGCATAGATTAGACACATCTAAACAAGATGAATATGCATAAAAGCCACCCATTACCAAGTTTTGATGCTCTATTTGACTAGGTACAAGGTGTAAAGGCCCTAAAATAGACTTCTGATTAGGCTACCACCAAATTATAATTAAAGAAGAAAACATTCATAACACTACATTTTCAACTTCTTATGGACATTAGAGTTTGTAGTCATCCCATTTGGCTTGAAGAATGTAACAACCAATTTCGTGTGATTGATGAACAACATATTGAACAAATATCTAGTCAACTTTGTCCTGATCTTTATAGATGATATCCTGATCTACTCAAGGAATGAAAATAAAAATGAGGAACACTTAAGATTTAAGTGTTGTATATGTTAAGGGAGAACCAAATATATGAAAATTTCAGTAAATGTGATTTTTAACAATAGGAAATACCATATTTGGGGCATATAATTTCTAAAAAGGGTATAGTAGTGAACTTGAAAAGGGGAAAAACTATCTTAGATTGGCTAGTACTAAGGATGTAGTGACATTACATACTTTATGGGGAGAAATGGGTACTACAGATATTTATAGAAGGATTCTCTAAAATTGCATTTCTTATAACTTCATTACAGAAACAGGGTTACAATTTTAAATGGACCGCTATGTGCTAGGAGGTTTTCAACAAATTTAAACACTTGTTTGCTGCCACCTCCATCATAAGAATAGTAGATCCATACCAATATTTTACCATGTGCATGGATCCATCGAAGGGAATATTAAGTGGTGTTTTGTCACAATAAGGACATGTGATTTGTTATGAATCCTGGAAATCGATCAAACACAATAATACTTATTCCACCAATGATCTATAGTTGGAAACAATTATACACACCTTCAAAATATAATAACATTATCTCATTTGGAGATGATTTGTTTTCATGACTGAATATGGTAGCCTAAAGTACTTGTTCAACCAACCTAGCCTAAATGTTATACAAGCCAAATGGTTGACATTTATTAGCAAGCACAATTTATAAATAAAACACATTAAAGGAAAGAAAAACAAGATTATAGACACCCTTAGTATAATAATAGGCCTACTACATGCCACATCTACAAGTTAGTATGAAACAGACTTACTAGTAAAAATTAAAATAAAATATGAGAATGATAAACAATATCTAGGAAATTAAAGAAAAAAGTCAAAACAACAAAATATAAATGTTAAATAAGTGTTGGGAATGGAATCAGGAAGGGCTAATTAAATAGAAAAATAAAAATTTTGTACTAGGTTTAGCATATTTAAAAAAAATTGTTGGACGAGTTTCATAAAATTCCATATTATGGGCACACAGAAAAGAAAAAATTGGTTACATCAATAAAAGAGGAATATTAGTAACCAAACATGAAAAATGAGATAGCATAACATATAGCAAGATGCATGTAGTTCCAACTAGTCAAATTTGAAAACCAACATCCCGCGGGATTGATGCAACCCCTACCCATACCTGAATGCAAATGGGAAACCACCACTATGGATTTTATTATCGAGATCCATAAATGAGAAGGAAACCTGACTCTATTATGTTAGTGGTCAACAAAATATCTAAAGAAACCCATTTCATGCCCATAAATTCCACTTATAAAGTTGAAAATATAGCAAACATTTTTATGAAAGAGCTATTTAGATTACACAAAATCGTAAGCACAGTGGTGTCAGATAAAGACTCGCAATTTATAGGAAATTTATGGAAAGGTTTGTTTAAGGGCCTAGGGACTGAACTCAATTTCAACATCACGTATCACCTACAAAAAAGAACAAGCTAACACAAATGACAAACTAGATTATAGAGTTATGCTTAAGAGTAATGTTATGGATGGGTCTAAGAAATGGGAAGAATATCTACATACTTTTGAATTTTCATGTAATAATGGATATCAATCATCTTTAAAAATGACCCCCTTTGTTGTGTTATATGGCAAGAATTGCAAAACATTGGTGACATGGAAGAATCTAATAGATCAGATGATGTTGGGCCCCGACATGCTCAAAGAATTAGAACATGTTGTACCAAAGGTGAGACACAATTTGAAGATTCCAAAAGACGGGAGAAAGATTATGCAGATCTAGAAAGGAAAAATTGGATTTTAAAGTGGGAGACCATGCCTGCCTAAGAGTTAAGTAAAAAGGAAGCAAAGTCAAACTCAGAATTTTCACCGAGTGATCAATAAGATATCATGGGTCATTCAAAGTATTGGCCCAAGTAGACCCAATAGCCTACCAACTAGTACTGTCATCAAACAACAGAGTACACAAAAATTTTCATGTTTCTCTTTTATGAAAATATGTGCATGATATGTCTCATGTTGTTGATTGGATTTTTTTGTAGGTTGAGCTTGAGATACATTTCCTACAAATCCCTTATGCAATCTTGATCGAAAGGGGGCCAAACATTGGAATCACATTATCACACAATTTAATGGTTTATGGAAGCAGTATAGCCCTAAAGAGGATACCTATGAGATGGAGGATGAAATTATGGAAGCATATCCATGTCTTTTTTCAAATCAAGAATTTGAAAGAAACATCAAGGATAGTGTTGAGTATTGGGCAAGCATGTAATTCCCCAAAACTTTTCTTTAAAAAAATAAGAATTGTGAACTATTATTTATTATAAGGCACCTAAATGGGTGGAAAACATTTAAAGGTTGATGAGAGGTGTTAATGAGTATGGATTGTGATTTTATAAAAGGGATTCCACTTGAATGATGAGAAGTTGTGAAAGACAAATGACAAGCCCAAGAACCATGATTCCCTAAATAAGAAATTTGGATAGGGGAAAAGCAACATATTTTAAGGGCCACCTAGCAGATAAGGGATATGGCCTGATGGTGGAACAAGTCTTAGACAATACATAACTAGTAGTGGTAGGTTTTCTACATGTTATGAGGTTGGGAGGGGTCAAGGTGAGTGTAGAATTACATGAGGAAAAATGGCAAGAGTCTCATTTTTTGGGAGCACAAGTAGATGTGCTAGGCTAAAACTATATCAAGATATCAAGTGAAATATACCAAGCTAGAAAAAGAAGGCCTTAGGAATTCACTTCTATAAAATCACAACCCAGGCTTCCAGGTGTCTCGGTAAACAAGTTTGACTTATCGATTGACTATGAACAGGTGGAACATCCCTCATCAATTTGTATCACACCTTTAGTCGCAATTTCATCCAATCCTTAATGCATTTGCTTTAGAAATAGATGTTAATTCGTTATTATTGATGTTTGTGTAAAACTCCTAGGATTGTGTATTAACTAATTCAATAATGTTATCCCATTATCACTAATATTTCATATAAGATAGCTAGAATATACTGTTCAAAATCTAATTGATTTTGGGTAAAAATTGAACAACTTATAGGTTTGATTACCATAATTATTGTAGGTAAGGATTAATATTTAATCTAAAATTTCATATTGATGCTAGTGTTTATTGTGCTGAGGGTTGACAATATGGAAGTATTTGAAATTCCTCTAATAAAATGTCAAGTTGTTCAACCACTAATCGTTAAAGTAATGTTATCGATTTGATAGATAGGGAGAGTTAAAATAGAGTACACATCATTCTGAAAATGATTTACCTCTTATAACATAGGGAATGCCCAAGTAGGTTAAAAGGGGGGGGGAGTCTATATGAACTCTATAGAGCTCCAAATATTCCCTTCCCCACTCAACCAAAATAATATCATTGGATCATATCATGACATCAAAGGAGAAGAGAAGAGAATATTTTTATAATGCTCTCTTAAAAAACTTAGGAAAGGAATCATAGACTAACAACCATCTTAGTGAAAGCTTTAGGCCACGAGGGAACAACATGAGTTCGAGAATATCAAAACCCTTTCATCTAACCCCATACTAGTTCCCCTCCTCTTTTGTCTGGTCTCTCCCTTGAAGTAACAGAAAAAACTAAAGGAGGTAGTTCTACCTAAGACAAATTAAAAAAACACTGCAATTACAGAAGATACAAGAAAATCAAACACAAAGTGAGGTAGCATATTAATCGACAAATATGGAAGCGAATAAAGGTAAAAACATAATAGCACAAAATAGACCGGAAGAAAAGAAACAATAGAACTTATCGTAAACAAAGAATTGTGATATCTCCTAAAGGAATTCAAGACCTCGAATAACCTCAAATATACTCAATGATGGTCAAGTCACAATCCATAATGATCAAAATTCCTCTGAAGGGTGGGCTTCCTTGGGGTATGTTGTGCTATTTGTCAAGAAAAAAAGGTTGTGAGGGAAAATTCAGAGTATAATTAACTCACTAAATAAAAGATACCTACAATGCTAGCCCAAGATTCGAGCTATGAAGGAGCATCATGGATTGTTTTTCTATCCAATGACCCACATAATTTCTTACACGTGATCGAGCGCGAGGTAAGGAGGATTAAAAACCCAAGTAACATGCCAAAAAATATCAATTGTGTTGGATTATGAATAATCCATGCGGAGCAGTGTTAATCTATGACTTTATCTCAATGTGGATGATGAAACACCATGTGGCTGATGAAACACCAACTGACTCGGTGGTCTACTTGGCCTATCCATCATAAAATGGGGATGAGAGTCAATCCCAGTCGATAGTGACTCAGATAATAATGTCCATAGACAAAGAATGTGCTTATAGTGGCCATGGGACTTTGTCTTTAGAATTTGAGTAATGTATGAACCTTTGACTGGGATACACATAGGACTTAGATATTAATGAAAAAAAATGGTGGGAGGGAAATGTTATTTTTATAAGAAGACAAAAATATTTAAAGAGTATTTATCGAGAAGAATGAGAGATGTTACAACTTGTTCCTCCCTCTTGGCATTGCTGAGCCTCTTCTTTCTTGTTGTTATGAACTCAAAACTACCAGTAACCTTTCATGCACTGTGTGACCTTCACAATGGCACCCCTGGCCTTCCATGGTCTTTGGCATCCCTTCGGCTAGTTGATGTAGTGATGAAATTTTATGCAAGAATTACTATCTCAGCAGCACAAATTAAAGCACATAGTACTTGGAAGCGGAAAATGAAATAACACTCTTTTATTAAAAAAATTTAGATATGGATTACACTGGATTTATAGTCTGTTCATACCAGAGATGGACTTTGTTCGCATTTACCAGACTGTTGCTACTCAATACTGAGATAGCTTACTGTAGGTTACCTGGCGATTACACAGACTATGTCTTTGAACATACACTCAAAGCACACATATAGACTGACACACTAATGATATGGCCACTTTAGGTTCTCACCAGTGCTCTCACACTGATGCACAGGCTTCTCAGATCACCTAAAGACTAGAGTTATTCTCGTGATGCAAGAAGATTAGACTTAATGTCCACAGTTGCAGAGCAGGAGAAGCTCTCGACTCTCAACTTCAAAAGACACAATAAATCTAACTCTTGATGCCCCGAATGACCCTGACTCCATTCATTTTATAGGAAGAAGAGGGGACAAACATCTGACCATCGGACCAACAAGTTGAGTACGAAAGATTCTATCAATCACGGAGATGTGGTTCAATATCCACCAAAAGTCAAAGAAGTGCTCCAAGTCTCGTGACTAAAGAATCTTTTTCCTATTACAAGATTACAATTAATCCTATGGAAAGCATCTTATCTACAATGTGGATGCCTTTTAACCAATTAAGGCCCATGAGGAAACTGGCCATGAATAGTCCTCATCACTGGACAACATAATTACATAGTGGAGCTTTCTCGATAAACCCACAGAAACCTTTTTATGAAGAAGGACTAGCACTATAGGACGATTCACCAAGAGCTGTAATTCCTAGAAACCTATTTCTAGGATAAATGAGGTCATCCCATGCCTTTGTATAGATTTGTCGGACTATCATAGGCTTATTCAGCACATATTGATGCTTTATTTAGTCATTACTAGCAATTCATCATGCCTAGCCATAAATTGTTGTAGTATATGGTGGTCTGGATAATTCAGCGGGTCACTCACTATCGTACAAGGAATATGAAAACACTCAATGGAATTTTTGTCGAAGCATTTGTCACATGACATCTAAAAATAACTTTCATAAAAGATTGGAGCTATAGCATTGCAATTTACTCCAAAATCTTTCCACCAGTCACCTAATCGTCCTGAAAATTGATTTCTTTGCATGGTCCTAATTGATCCAAATTTTAATTTTCTAAAATAAGTCTCTTTCTTTCCATCAACATTTAGGAGATCCACCATAATTTTTTGTAACCTCCAAAATTAAATACAGTGTCAGGAAAAATAAGATTAGGATTATTTTGTGGCCATAAGATAGGAGAATTTCTGGTGATTTTCCAATCTGTGTTTCTGGTTCTGTTGATGACAAAATATCTATAATAAATATTTCTTTGTCTTCCTCCCTCAGACAAGATCATTGTGATGTCATGTAAATTATTTTGTAATGCCTCTTTTGCTTGGTGAGCTGGAGCCATACTGCTGGTATACACTATCATGGATCCAACGATTTCCCTTGGGAAATACTCTTCTTTCAAGCACTAGGTGTAAAATATCTGTATGTGGCTGTAGATCTACATCTAAGACTTTTGTTTGTCTTAGCTGCCAGGTTGGCTTCCAGTTCTTCTTGTAGTCTTCCCAACTTTGGTCTTCTTTGATAGTTCTGAGAACTTCTTGTTGTTTATTTGGGTCCCATTTAGTAATAATAACAAAAACATGTTCCTGTTCTTGTCGTTGGGTTTGTATGTATTCTCGACTGAGAAAATTAGATAGATAGTTGTCTACTCATTTGATGTGTTCTACTTCAAAATCAAAATTGGCGAAGAGGGCTAGCCATCTGGCGAATTTGGCTTCTCCAGGCTTCTTGATATCTTTATTAAGCACTTTCTTAAGGGCAGATGCATCTATCCTGAGAAGAAATGGTTTATTGACTAGATGGATCTTAAATTTGTCGATGCTATTCCATGCTGCTTTCATCTCTTTTTCTATAGTAGAATATCTTTTCTCAATGGGGTTCCATGTTCCTGAAGCGAACTAGATAACTTGTTCTTCATTATCTTTTTTCTGTTTTAATAAACCCCCCATCCAATATTGCTAACATCAGATTCTACAATCTTATAAGATGGATCATCAAATATATACAGTATGGGAAGGTTTCTGACTTTGGTTTTAATATTTTTAACTTCTCTAGTATGGATTGGCGTCTAAGGTTCAGGATTTTTGAGCAGCCTCCGATTTAATAAGCTTCTATTCTTGGCACAGTCTTGATAGAAATTACTTACATAATTTAAACAACCAAGAAATCTTTGTAGCTGCGTCTTGTCTGTAATGATGTCTGGAAATTTGTTAGAGAATTCCAGAGCATGTTTTTGCAAGGAGATTTGGCCATTGAATATAGTATGGTCAAGAAATTTAATGGAAGTCTAAAAGACTTCAATTTTCTTTTTGCTTAATACAAGACCATTCCCCTTTATTTTATTTACAAAGGTCTGTATATGTTTAAAATGATCTTGCAATTTTTTTGAAAAAATAAGTATATCATCTATATACACAATCATCCAATCAAAGAAGTGTTTGAATATAGAGTCCATCACCTTCTGAAACTTGGATGGTGCATTCTTGAGGCCGAAAGGCATCAAATTCCATTCATAATGTCCATTTGGGACACTGAAAGCTGTTTTAAATTTATCCTTCTCTGATATAGAAACTTGCCAAAATCCTGATTTCAGATCGAACTTGGAAAATATTTTTTCTAATGCTATTCTTCATATCAGATCTCCTTTGTGGGGAATCGGATATGTATTATCTGCTAGTGCTGAGTTCAAAGGCTTATAATTGTTGACTAGCCTTGGGATGCCTCTGATTTGTTCTGCTCTTTTATTTACATAGAACCCATAACAATTCCACAGGCTCTCTGATTCTCTGATGAATTTCTTACTCAATCAATTCCTGATTTCTTATTCGCAGAGCTCACGATATTGCTTGTTCATTGGAATTGCCTTACTTTTACATGGCTTACCTATATATTCTGTTTTATAGGGCAATTCTACACAATATTGCTTTTTGTGCCAAAAAGCATTTGGATCTTCTGCACAACACTCTTTCTCAATTTGTGCCTTTAATTCTGAAATCTTCTTTTGTATTGTTGGTAAGCTTAGCTGTTGTGAGATATGAATGTTGGATTTCAGATCCTTTAGATCTGTTAATTTAGATTCAGCTTTCTTTAGCTCTTCCATAGTCTGGACCATTGTCGAGACTCGTGGAGCTGAGACATATGGCAATTTAATCTTTCTCGGGCCATCTGAGGAGGTAGGAAGAGTAATAAAATATCCACCCTTATTCTTTTTTGTTCTAAATGAACCATGTGGTTCAACAGCAGCCAAAAATATGTTACCTAAAATACAATCAATAGGGGTATCAACAACTGCAAATTTTAATATTATGCAGTGATTATCAAAGCAGATAGATGCTTTGGGAATTTCATACTTCAATGTTTTACTTCCCAAGCCAATAACTTTTCTTTCTGTTGTCATCCAATATTCAGTAGGGATTACTTTTGTATTTAGCATATTCATGTCTGCTCCAGAATCAATGAGAATAGTCAAATTGAACATTTGTCCTTGTATGCAAATATTTATTTGCACATGATGTTGCTGGTACTCGATGGCGAGTATCCTCATCTCCTAAAAACCTGAAGCAGTATCTTTTCTTCCTTCATAAATATGTACATTTAGTTTGTAAAATTCTTCTGTATCATATTCTTCTATAGGATCTGCTCCATCAACGGATTTTCCTTTTTCTAACCTCACAATCTGAGATTTAAGAATAGAAATTTCATATTTGAGATTGTGAATTTCATGACTCACGCCCCCCGAGGTAAGCCCGCGAACCTTATACTGTTGTTTATGCCTTTGGAATGATTTTGCATTCTTTTCATAAGAGGCATCAATGAAGAGTGGCTTCCTTGAAGAACTTCTGCTGGAAGATTTCGTTTGGTCCATGAAGGCTTCCATAAGGTGATTCTTCATTTCTCCTTCTTCCATAGATTTTATTTGGGACAAGGATTTTTATCTCATCTTCTTCTGTCTGTGCCATAAGAATTTTTTCTTTATATTTCTGTGGTTGTATATATTCATCAGAAGATTCATTAGAAACTTCAGATTAAAAAGAGAAAATACATTTACAATTTTTAGAATCAGAACAGTGATAAGCATTTGCATAAAAATTTAATTCTTCAACTTCTTCTGAAGTATATACGGAACTAGAATTAGAACTCTCAACAGATGAGTCAAGAAACTATTGTTGCTGAATCTGGGGATGTTCCTTGATCACCACATTGGGGCAATGATCAGTTTTATCATTTCTAGACCCACATCTCATGCAAAGATACTGAGCCTCTATTTTTGGAGTCTTTAATTTTTTATTTTGAGGCTGATATTTCTTGCCTCGATTTCTTTTTTATTCTTCACCTATTGGATAGTTATTTGTAGTATGTCTATTTTTGCCACACAACCAACATGTCAATTTATTCCATTTTTCTTGCTTGGCACTATGCACGTGAATGTCGAATGGTCTATAATAATGTGTCCTAGGGACATATTTGTAATATCCCTTTCTCTTATGTTGTCTAAAATATCAACCTTTCTTCTGAAAGTCTTTTCTAGTTGATAAATTCTTTTCTTTATTGGCTCGTTTCCTGATTTTTCTCTTTTTTACTAATGGATCATTAAGAGATAACCCATACTTGATGCACAATGATTTGTTGTCGGGGAACCTGGACAACTTTTCTAGAGACTTATTAACTTTTGATCTTCTACAAAGACCAACCAGAGCTTTAGTAATAATTGAATATATGTGTCCCCATGTGTAAGACTCAAAAGGCATTTAAGAAAATTCTTGTAGTCTGAGATAGTCAACAAACCTGGAAGGAAGTGCTACAAGGTAGACTTGTTTCCATAAAATATTCTTTGAGTCTTGTTACAGAAAATATTGTCACCATGACTATTTGCAGTCAGTATGGGTCTATCATCATTCATACTGTCCTCCTTAGCAAGTCTCAAACCTCAACTCTTCATGTCAAGCTTTAAAAATGAGAGAAAGTCCTTAAAAATCAATAAAGCTCTGGTTCCACACTTCCTCTTACTGTTACCGATGATCCCACACCCCTTGTTCATGTTACTTGCGGACCTGCCCGCTCTGTCTCTAAAGGAGTGGGCGCAGACCCCTGTGAAAGTCAAAAAAGGCGCAAGTTTATTCTTAAAAATTCAGTTCTGTGTTAATTCTGGATGCTTCTAGAAGGAATCTTGATGTGGATGGTTCGCTCATAGGTGGTTCATGCATCGCAAAACTAAAGGAGCTAATCCCTTGATGAGAGGAGCTTATCCCTTTTAAGGAGGGCTTTATCCCTTTGAAGGTGGACCTAGTAACTTCCCTCAATTGCACTATAAATTAAGGCATTGGGCTAGTTGATAGGGAGGTTAGAAGATCAACATTTTTGAGGGTAAATGCTGTTGGAATTGAGACTTCCTAATTAAGCTTGAGAGGAGAGATTACATCCCTTTTGGCTTCATTGTGAAGAGAGTGAAACTTGTCAAAGTAGAGGAGATTCTTGCTGGACCCTGGGAGGAGCTTGTACAACATCAAGGCACCATGGTTGTAAAGTTCTTCTTTGATTAAAATTAATACAATCAGATTCATTTTTCTCAATAAATTGTCTTATATGGTTTGTTTCATGAATTCATTGATCATCATGATAAAAATGCTTTGTTATATTGGCTTTTCAGGTGCTATTTAATGTGTGTGCTTGTTTGTGTTTGTAGATTCTTTACAAGGGAGCTCATTTGGATCAACGGAGCGTGGCTTCCACAAACTTAAACCGGACCTGAGGTAGGCCTAAAACACCTGTTTGCCTTTATTTATAAATTGCATATTTAGTAGAAAGATAGAATTTGTTTGGTTTGCTTGTCACTAGATATCATTAGATACTAGGGAGGCCGGTCTTGTCTGCAAGAACGACTTATTCGACTGACAAAATGGCGACTCTACTGGGGACTTGAATTTATGATTTTTTCCTTTACTTTTACTTTGACTTGAGAAACTGTGTCTTTGTTTCTGGTTTTTGGCTTGATATGTGTGGGATTGTGTAGGCTTAGTAGATCTTGAATTATTTTTTGTTTTTCGTACTTTTGGGAGAGGACCGCACCCACTACTTGTAACATAGTGCGGACATCCCCGCACTTTTGTTTTACACATAGAGCGGTAACGCACCTGGGTATACTGGGGGCCTGTGGACCCTGTCAAAATTTTGAAAAACTGGAAATTTTCTCATTTAGTCAACTTAGGATTTGTTTATGTGTTTTTAGCCTCTACCCAGATCTGCACGTGACTTGTCAGAAACTTTCTTAGGTTAATTCCATTGGCATTAGGGTTTTAGGTGAAATTCCTAGAAGTTTTGTGTGCCGGGCTTGATTTTCGTTTTGGTCTTTGTAGTAACTCAAAGCTTAGAAGCCTTAGAAATCTCAGATCACCTTGGTTTTTGCTGGCCTTCTTATGAGTCTGACCATTTTGTAAAATCTACCTTTGTTGAAGAATCCATCTTGTTTTTCTCTTTGTGAAACTTCGAAAGAACTTGTGTTGAAAGTTTTGGATTTCATTTTTAGAAAAGAAAACAAAAGCTGGTTGTTTTTTGACTGATTTGTGATTCTGGACAAATTAGTCCTTAGTTTGCTCGTAACTAAGTAAAACATTCTTGAAAAGAAATCTTGTAAGCTTTTACTTCAATTAGCCTTTAGAATTTATAGATCTCAAGATTAGGTTTTTCAATGGTTTTGAGTGTTTTATAAAAATAAAAATAAAAAAATATCTTTTGAAAAAGTTTGTTTTAGTAGTATTTGAGTGTTTGAAAAGAAAGGGAAATTTTCATGAGCATAACTAGTTGTCTCATTTTTTAGTGTATTGGGAAAGACAAAAAGTTCTTCTTTTGATTTGATTCTTAAGGAAAGATTTGTTTTTACAAGCATTTGCATTCTCAACTCTTTCTTTAGCTAGAAATTCATTGAAGAAAAACGATTGTTTTTCATCTTAAGTGCATTTTTAGTGATTTGGAGTCGAGTCTTCACACCATAAGTTTCATCTCCGCACCTTTTGACTTAAGAAAAAACCAATAAAAATAATGCTTAAAGTAAAATCTATCTAGTAATATTTTTATTTCTAGGGCTCTTTATCACCAACATAGCTTAGGCTAGTATCTTGGAGTAGGGAGTAATTAACTCTCCAAGATAGTAAAACAAACAAGTAGTTGTATCTTGCGGTAGGAGATAAATTCCAATTGTTACATCTATGCACTGGGAAGCTCCTCTTAGAGGAGTCAAGCATGAGATCATGTCCGAACCAGTGGGGTAATCAATCCTTCCTCATTGGGAATGATACTAGATATACACGTATTAAAAATAGTAAACCTCAGATTAATCATTGTCGAGGAGCCTGGTGTCACTTGTTGGTAAACCTTGGATTATGTCAAGGAGCCTTCAAGGGGATTGAGCTTGCTACTCTGCCCTTGCGTGTGTATCGGATCACAAACTGTTACCCCAGGTATATTTGTTTCCGTTGGTAACCATAGTGACCATATTCTATAGGATTCTTTCCTAAGGTGACGGTGGAGGGAAGATCCCACTGTACCTGGAGCACATGCCGGCTAGACTCACTTGGATTTTCTGGGGGGTTATCTTCACCTGAGATGGTTTAGTGGAGAAACTTGTGCTAGTCTATTCATCAAGTAGGTTGCCGAGGTAACTGTTCCAACCGCCATTTCTGTACTGAATTTTGTGATGTTGGATTTCATCACCAACTAGTGTTTTTGGTATGGAAAGTTACTGTTTGTGTGTGGTTTGACCTCCTAGATTCTTTAGGCATGTGATTCAAAATTGTTTCGTTCTTTAGAGACTTAGGTGGTTTTCATTGAGATTTTTCTTGGTTTGCATGTGAAGTAGTTAAAATATTTAATCGTTGCTGAATTACCGAGGAAGTCCCATAGACTTCGTGGCCAACCTCTTGAGTTTTCACCGAGCCAGCTTAAAGGGCTACGAGCCCTTGTAACTCCTAGTGACATTAGAGTTGGGTCACCTAAAGAAGGAGAGTCTTCTTTGCTTGTACATCCTGATTACCAAGTTCAAGCACCACAGTATATTTTAGAACCTGCTTCTTTTTCCGAAGTTACTGGTAGTTTTTCTTCTACTAGTGATTTAGCTGAGTAACCTGAAATATCTGAACCTGGAACTAAACCTGCTGCTACTCCAACATCAAGATTTGCCTCTCCAGCTTCCAGTGGTCCTGGTTCACCTAGGGTAGAAAGAATCATTACCCAAAATCTTCCTTCTGGACTTATTGCTATTAAAGAACTTGTTACTCCGGAAGAAGGTATACCTATCCCTGAAAATCAACCAGCTATAGAACTTAGGGAGCGTGAATAAATCTTTTACATTCCACCTAGGAGGGACGCTTGGTATCTTTCATTGACCAATTTTTTGGAAAACCCGGGACTAAGTTCTTCACCACCTTGTATTCCTTTTCATCCAACACCTAGGGGTTATAATATTCCATTAAATATGTTGAGACAGTCGTCCATGTTTTCTCAATCTCCAGAAACCTTTTTGTATGGCGGTCCTTCTGTTCCCTCTGGGTATCAGTCACTTACTGGTACTTTTTCGGGAGCATCTACTCAACCTATTGAACAAGGGTTATTAAATGGTAATAACGGAACTAAGCCGTTGAGTGTAGAAGATATTCTTATGATGTCAGGTACCATTCCAAATCCGCAACCTCAAGGTGGCCAGTTATCGCCTGGGGGGCAGCCTCAAACTCCTAAATTATCACTTGGGGGCAACCTCAAGGTACCCAATTACCGCCTGGGGGGGACCCTCAAGGACATTACATACCTACGGGATAGTACATTCCTCAAGGTCAACCCCAGACTCAGTATGTACCTCAAGGTCAACCCCAATATCAATATGTACCTCAAGGTCAACCCCAGTATCAGTACGTGCCTCATGATTATCAACCTCAAGGTCAGTACCCAACCCAAGGTTTCCAACCACCTTCCAGTCAATCATTTGTCCAAGGAACTGGAAATGTAACTTTGAATTATCAACCCTACCCTCAACCCGGTTATGGTCCTCAATTTTCTCAACCTGCTATGGGTCCATACCCCAGAATGAACTTAGTGTGGGATCCATCTCAATCTCAACAGATCTTGCAACCGAATGTGCAGTTGTCATCTCAATCTGGACAACCCTTGGCTTCTTGTTCAACCCAACAAGCTATCTAGCCTACTATTCAAACTTCTGCAGCTTCTGTAGTTTCTCAGCCTAGGCCTACTTCGCCTTAAACTCCGCCTTAAACGACTGCTGCAACTGCTGCAACATCTGTTCAATCTACCCCACCTACTTCCAGAGTATCTATAGCTCTGGTTTCTACTGTTCCTGTATCAACTCCTCAAGCATCTTTACCTCAGTCTGGACCTACAATCAGACTTCGGTTCAAATGCCTGTAGGACAACCTGGTCCAAGTACGGTTGTCACAAGTCAACCTCAATTTACTTATCAACTGTACCAGGGACAGTACCAATTTGGTCCTACTATGAAACAGCTAGTCTATCAGTATCAACCATACCCTGGATATACATATCAACAACCTCAACAACCCTAGTACGGTTCGGTTAATCCTAGTTTTCCAAGAGGATATAATATCCCAAATGTAATTCCAATTCCTAGTCATCCCGAATATCCTCTTCTTGGGGCTGGTCTCATGACCCAGGGTTTCAGGGACCCTAATCGTTAGTTACCATTCATTGCAACTTTAGAATTGCCTGATTTGTCACGCCTTATGAACGATCCAATTAATTATCTTCCGTTTTGACCGCCAATGCCGAATAAGTTGCCTAGTGATATTCCTAAGTTTGAAGGCAAATCAAGAGAGGACCCGTCGAACCATGTGATGACTTATCACCTCTGGTGTGCGTCTAACTCCATTTCAGATGATTCAATCCGTTTAAGGCTTTTTCAATGCACTCTAATTGGTCTTGCGACCAAGTGGTACATTGAGTTACAGCGAGCCACTTTTTATAATTTTAGTCAGTTAGCTACTTCGTTTTTAACTCATTTTCAGTTGCCAGTCAGATATGACAATGGCACGGAATTATTAACTTCATTAAAACAGTCAACATTCAATTACATCTCAGATCACATTCATGAATGGAGACATCGACGACGTTTAGTGAAAGTTTTTATTCCAGATCAGATCTTAGCAAAATGGTTTGTCAAATCTTTATTACCGAAAATCACTGAGGATGTAGCTAAGGCAGGAGTCGTTACTGAAGAGAAAGTAATTGCTCAAGCTCAGTACCTTGACCTAGTTTATACGAAGTTAGGTACGTTAAACAAGAAAATCCCCGACCTTCCTAAACAAAATCAAATAACTGTAGCTCCTTCAGGGTCTCGTGCCACTGATGGTATGATTGGTACGATTAATACCAAAAGTAAGAAGAAATCTTCCAAGAATTCTCCTCATATCATAACTTTACCAGATTCCCCAATAGGAGATTCTTCCGCGGAAATTTCCACTGATATTCATGTTGTAGAGTCATCTACAGCCAAATCAAAATCCGGCGGTAAAAAGAAAGGGAAGAAGAAAAATGAAACAGATAAAAATTCGAAAGAGAAAACAGAAAAAACAGAATCTACTGATGAGAAATGCAAACCTCGTTATCCTTGTCTCATCTGTGACAAAGATCATTTTACAAGAGACTGCCCTCATCGTGCTAAGGTTGCGAAAATCGTCAAAAGTTCCCAAACGCCTGCTGTTTTGAAGGATCCTTTTCTTAGTCAAGACAGTAAGATAATAGGTTCTTCCTCAAATGCCTCAGATGAACCCATAATGATGATGTCCCATGTTAGGATTGTGACACAAGTGCAAGATTATGGAAGTAAAAGTCTTGTTGGTGGTAAGGAAGCAGAATCTTCTAATTCGAACCCATCAACTTCAACTCCCAGTTCTGATCCTCTACAGATCGAGAAAACTAACCCAGACTTAGTAATCAAACCGCCTGCCAAGGGTATACCTCGAAAGTTAGCTTTCAATACACATGTGAGAGCGGCTCAAAACTATAACATTGTTGAAGATTTGGCTATTTCACCTTCGGCAATGTCGGCTTTGGAGGTGCTGCAATAATGTCCAGCACAACGTAAATTGCTATTGTTGGCTATCAGAGTTGTTGACATTCAGGACTCGAACCTTATAATTTTCGATCTAGAAAATAGTACACCTCACTTACCTCATCAAATGGCTTTCTAGATTCCAGTGTTCGTCAAAAACAGACCTTGCTATATAACTGTGATTGATGAGGGAGCCTCAACGTGTATTATGTCGATCCAGTGTTGGAGATCGCTTGGCTCTCCTACAATTAATCAATCCCCGACGTTTCTAAAGGCCTTTAATGTCCATGGGTTCCATCGTTTTGGAATTCTATAGGATTTACCTATAGGGTTTGAAGGCAAAATTGTTAATCTAGATGTGGAGGTGGTTGATGCCCCTCTAGATTACGACCTTCTTTTGGGTCGTAGTTGGTCTTACGCTATGACAGTTGTTGTTTCATCGATCTTTTGGCTTATAAAGTTCCCTCATAATGGAAAGATTGTAACTATAGACCAGCTAACTTACTTTTCATTCGACCCAGTCTCTTTTGAAAGTATCCAGCATGTAGGCAAAACAACTATCCCTTATAAGGATGTTGGAGTAGGACTAGTTAAAGATTATGGTTTACTAGGAACTTTTCCCTTTCCTCCTATCAATGTATCACCTTCTACTGCAACCATTCATATGATTTCATCAGACACTATTGTCTATGATGATCCTTGGATCGTACCTTCTGAATCTGAGATAGATTCATTTGGTGATGCTATCCCTTTGAGTCCATATGAAATTGCGTATCAGGCCATACAGTCATTTTCCGACCCTTCTTCAACCGAAATTGACTTAATGAAAGTGGTCCACGAAGAATCACTTTCAACATCAAACTCAGATTCAACAACGTTTTCCGAACTTGTTCACATTGATGAGCAAATTCGTGAAATCCTGTGTGTTGATGATTTACCATGGGGAGATCTTCATCATAGATCTTCATTTTTACCTGAGATTGATAGCTTTGAAAATGATTTCTCATCTATTTTTACGACTGATTATGTCAAGGAACCTCAGAATCCTCGATTCTAAGTTAAATTTGGGAAAAATTTCTTGAACTATTCCTATTGACATTTCGGTTAAGCCCAGAGTTGTTGAAAACATTCATATAGGTGCCTCTTATATGGAAGATGAGATTCAAACATATAAGGCCCTATTTCAAGAATTCCGCGACGTGTTTTCCTAGTCATATGAGGAAATGCCAGAAATTGATCCAACAATTGTTGTTCATGAAATCAAAACTTACTCGGATGCTAGACCCATCCGACAATGTTTACTTCAGATCCACCTGCGAAAAGCTGCTGCTATTAAGGCAGAAGTTGAAAAATTACTTAAAGCATGTTTCATTTATCCAATTCCATTAACGGATTGGGTATCGAATATTGTTCCTGTTAACAAAAAGCAAGGAACAATAAGAATATGTATCGATTATAGGGATATTAATCGAGCCTGTACAAAAGATAATTACCCAACTCCCTATATCGATCAAATCATTGATGATTGTGCTAGTAGTGAAATATTCTCCTTCATGGATGGTTTTTCTCGATATAATAAAATAAATATTCTACCTACCAATCAACCAAAAACAGCTTTCATTTGTCAATGGGGGGCATTTGCTTATTGCAAATTACCTTTTGGGCTCAAGAACGTCGGGGCAACTTTTCAAAGAGCCATGTCTTATGCGTTTCATGACATCAAGCACATTGTGAAACCCTATCTCGATGATTTACCTACTCATTCATTACATCGAGCTGATCATCTCATCCATTTACGAGCAATCTTTATGAGGTGTAAGAATTATCGAATTACGTTGAATCCACATAAGTGTGTTTTATATATAGAAATGGTTCAGTTACTGGGGTTTGTTGTTTCGAAAGCCGGCATTCGCGTCGATCCCTCGAAGGTTGAAGCTATTGTCAAATTGCCTCCTCCTTCGAGTCTTCGCCAACTCCAAAGTTTGCAAGGGAAAGCAAACTTTTTACGTCGATTCATTCCTAACTACGCCGAGATCATAAAGGGTTTTACCAGGTTGTTGAAACAGAATACTCCATTCTTTTGGGATGAGATAGCTGACAAATATTTTGATGCATTAAAACATGCGTTGACCCATGCACTGTTATTGCATCCTCCCAACTACAACTAGGACTACTTCTTATATCTCGCCGCCTCGCATTCCACCATTGGAATGGTGTTAGTTCAGGAATATGAATTCGGTACTGAAAATGTGATATATTACCTTAGTCGAACCTTAAATCCAACTGAGCTAAAATATTCACATGTGGAGAAATTGGCATTGGCAGCTGTTCAAGCTATCCAACGCTTTTGTCATTACATTTTACTACGCAAAACAACAGTAATTTCCAATTGCAACCCTATGATCTATATTTTAACCAAACAATTGCTAAGGGGCAAGTACTCCAAATGGATTGTGATCCTGCAAGAGTTTGACTTGGAATTTGAAAAGTCTAAGTCGAAGAAATCTTTAGTTTTTGCGGAGTTGATGTGTGACTTCCCGCGTGCTGACACTAAAACTGTGGCAGAGGGGCCCATTGTGGATGAATCCTTGTTTCTAATTAGCACTTTAGATCCATGGTATGGGGATATCATAGTTTATCTCTAGACCCAATCCTTTTGGCCTGAAATTTCAAGATCAGAGCATCGAAAAATACGATTCCAGTCCCAACAATTCAAAATTATTGGAGATACACTTTATCGTCATGGGGCGGACTCTGTTTTCCAACGTTGTTTAACTCATGAGGAAGCTGAAGGGGTTCTAAATGACTGTCACTCTAGAGTGTGTGGCGGTCATATGTCTGGGTTTGCCACAGCCCAAAAGATATTGCGCGCTGGCTATTTCTGACCATCTTTGTTTAAAGATTGTATTAACGCGGTCCAAAAATGCCACAACTGCCAAATTTTTGATCGAAAGATGTGCGCTCCACCTGGTCCTCTCCACCCTATAATTGTCGTTGGTCCTTTTGCGAAATGGGGTATCGATTTTATTACATGTAACCCTCACTCGGCCAAGGGCATGCGTATATCATCCTTACGGTAGATTATTTTACCAAGTGGGCCGAGGCGATGCCTACATTTGAGGCAGATGGCAAAACTGCTGCGATTTTCGTGTTCAATCATATAATTGCTAGGTTTGGTGTTCCACAAGCGATTATCACTGATCATAGGCGTCATTCTCGAAATACTATGATGACTAAACTTATAGACCAACTTGGCTTGCGTCACGATAGTTCAACTCCATATTATCCACGGGCTAATGGTCTAGTTGAAGCCATCAACAAAGTTCTAGTCATCATGATCCGACGAATCATTGGGATTCATAGGTCGAATTGGCATAACATTCTATTTTCAGCGCTTTGGGCGTATCGAACCTTAGTAAAAATGTCAACCGGTTTCACTCCTTTCCAACTAGTTTATGGTTTGGAAGTTGTGTTACCCAATGAATGTGAAATCCCGTCATTGCAAATGGCCATAGAATTACTTCCAGCCAGTTCTGAAGAGGAAAAATGTTTGTTGTACTTGGCTTAGCTAGATGAGAATCGACGTGATGCTGCATTAGCAATCGAAACTACCAAACGTATTAAAGCTCAGTATGATCGAAATGTTACCCCTCGTAATTTTTCGGAAGGAAACCTAGTCTTATTGTACGATCAACCAAATGATAAATTAGGAGCTGGAAAATTCGTACCCATGTGGCATGGTCCTTATGTTGTTAAGCGAAAGCTGGCAAAAGGGGCCTATGAATTGGTAGACTTTGACGGGGTCTCTTTAGGTAAACCCAGAAATGGTCTTTACCTGAAGAGATATTATGCTTAAATCTGGGTGTGGAGATTTTTAGTTAGGTTAGTTTTCTTTCTAGCTGGTGTGTTTTAGATTAAAAAAGTGTGCTTAGCTTAGAGAGTGTTTTTTGTCATTATTCCTGCTTATATTGATTTTACTCTTGATATTGCAAATGTTGACGTCTCTTCAAACATACATTGGTTTTGCTGATGGTGCTTGTTGTAATACATGGAACATTTCTTCCACAGCTTGGGTTATCTATTCGCCCTCTGATGAGTTGGTATCTATGCATGGGGTAAGCCTCGGTCAAACAACGAACAAAATTGCAGAGTATAGTGCAGTGATTGAGTTATTATCTGAATCCATCTCATTTGGGATTCAGAGTTTGAGTGTGAGGTTAGATTCTGAACTCGTTTTGTTACAGCTTAATAGAGTATATGCCATTAGAAATCTAGTGTTATTGAGATTATTTTTGAGAGTTTGTCTCTTGGAACGTGAATTTGACTATATTGAATATCAGCATATTCCAAGATATTTAAATACATTAGCAGATGCAATTGCTTCTTGAATGTTAAGTATACATTTTCAATGATCAAACAAGTAAATTTAAAAACATTCCATAACATGTTTTACAAGATAAGCTGGTAATACTGATATAGTATAGCATAAAAGTGTGTCAAATATACATCGTCTTCGATCATAGGTTGAAAAACACCTTATGATCGGCAAAAATGATAGTACAAAAAGAAAAAGTGTCAGATGAGTCTATAATAGACAATCATCCTATCACTGGTGATGATCACTATAAGAAACCACTGTACGGGCCACCATACAAAGGAACCTCCTAAAAGGTCTTGGGACCCCAATCACATAGAACTGTAGCCTAAGAGGAATTTCATCTATGCTGGTCTCTGGAATGCCTGTAGAGATTGCTTTCAAATTCGGCCAAGGTCTCTGTAGATTCATCCTGTGGGGTTGGTGCTGCTGCAGCTGGCTGTTTCCTCTCATAGGGCCCGAGAGAGGCTGGTCATCGTGGACCTACATCTGCATTTGAAACTTTTTACTATCAATTTTGGGACGAAATAAAAATAAAAATAAAAATTAAATTAGAAAATGTTGAAATTGATTTTACCTTAGTCATCCCATTGCTCTCCTGGTGGAAGAGCCATGTCTGGGTCACCACGATAATCTATCCCGGCATAAGAAAAATCTTAAGTATCAAATACTTGGTTCTCCAACCAATGAAAATACTCAGGAATAAATCGAACGACTTCTGTTCCCTCCTCAGGATGACGGGCCATAACTGCAACCCAACACATCAATTTGGGCTCTCGGGGAAGTCCAGCTCCAACGGTAAGATGATGTGGAGCCAACATTGGGACCCTCTCTAGACCAAAGCTCACAACTAAAGCACCATATCCAAAGGTCTTTAATTGTCCGTTCTTTGCTCTAGTCAATTGGCCTTTTACATTAGCCAACACAGCCTCGCACCAATTGAAGATGGTGCCTCAAAAGTAGTCTACTGCCATCCGCATTTGGGATCCAGTGGCCACATGTAGTGCTGCACTTCCGCAGAGTTTGGTAATAGTAAATGCAATCACTTTGAGTTCAGGACGAGAGATGTTTTTGATATCAATCCCTTTGTCTCTAGCTTGGTCGTTGCAAAACTCTAGCCGGAGGCTATCGATAGACTGGCCACCTGGCCTAGTCCCGAATAGAGTCAAATGTTCACCTCTCTTAGGAAAACTAGTCATAAAGTAAATGTCTTCTGGCTCCATTTCGAGCTGGTGGCCACCAATAAAGAAACACTGATCTTGTATATTCCACCTGTCTACCAGCCACTGGAAAAAGTCCACCTGGGCCCTCATGCCAGGTATGGCCCAGAATTTGTATAAACCGCATGCCTTCAATGCATCAATCAAAGGTTGATGATTAATCACGACGAGATCCACATCCTCGTGCTCCCGTTCCCACCAATCAAGCATGATGTATACCTTACATTCAATAAAAAGGCAGATTAGAATTTTTAAAATCAAAATTTTCGGGTGGAATTGGAAAATTTTAAGTTTGAAAACCTATTTTGCGGGGACCGTACCCTCTATGTTAGAGACAATGCGTAGGTCCGCACTATGCCTTCACGATAGGTGCGGACCCTTGACCTTTTTCCTTTTACGAAAAAGTCGGGGTCCGCAGGTTTCCTATGCTATGCTTGCGAACCCCTGCGCGTGGGTTTTTAACCTAGAAATTTCCTAAAAAACAAAATAAAATCCTAAAAACAAATTTCAAACGGATGAAATGAATGAGTATGCTGATGTGGATTACCTGGAGATGACGGCGTTCGATTCCAACGGATGGATTTTCCGCAATCTTCACGGGAAGTTTCTAACCAAAAGCTCTCCTTTCTCACTCTGAAGTCAAACGGTAAAAATGAATTTACAAAAGCCCTTTTTATAAGCTTTTTTGAATAAATGAGTTTTTAATTTGTTTATTTTTCACTTTAAAGAGGTAACTTTTGAAGAATTTTTATCTATTTTAAACAGGTATGAGTAATGTTTGAGTTTTTGTGCAGGAGAGCAGATTTTTCAGGCAAAATTGATCATTTTTGACAAAAAACATTAGAGTCACCTTTAAGCTCTTTTCTGACTCCTAAAATATGAGAAGATTGTCAAGTTTTTCTTTTTAAGCTCGCTAAAATGAAACTAAAAAGATGGTCCACTTACAGCCCTTTTCTGACCTTAAAAACATGAAAAGATTGCCAGATTTTTGTCATTTCAAATTCGATACTGGTTATAAAACGATGTGTCATTGGTCACTTTTTTACTTTTTCGAATCAGAGACACTAATTATGAAAAGTACTCCTTGGTCGTAATGATCAAGCAGTTCTCTCAAGTATTATTTTATACTTTTTTCGGGCTTGGGAGACACAAATTTACGAAAAAGGACAACCATGGATTTTTCTTAAGTTTTTTCAGACTCCCTAAAATTGAAAAACGCCGAGTTTCTCCTATACTGGACTCATTAAAATTTAACAGTAAAGGACCTGTTCAATTACAAACAGGAACGGACCACTCCTTCTTAGGGTTCGAATTTAAACTAAGTTGGACTCATCCGAAGGATGAGCTTATAATCAAGCAAATGTTACCCTCCTCAAGCTTGTTAAAAATAAAGAGGTACTTGCCAGAAATGGTGGGGGAAAAGAGAGAAAAATGAGCCTGTTTGTCATACTTTGTGTCTCAGAAAAATTTAACCACTCTTGAACACGACACTTTTTTTTCACCTGGGTTGGGAAGTCCTTTGCCTAACAGTTGATCAAACCATATTGAAAGTCTTTAACCGGTTTCTGGGTATTAACTTTGGGTCAATTGTCACCACACCATCTGTTGTGTCGTTATGTGTTCAAGAGGTCAGTGCAAATAAACCATTCATCTGCAAAATATCTGTCATCCATCTTGACCATCCCTGAGTTAGTCCTTGCAACTATATTTCTTCAAACTTGATCTATGATTTCGTGTTGTGGGCTTGCCTACGACAGATCGCTTTCTATCGACTTCAGCTCATTATCTAGAAAGATGATCTAGAAATCGTCAGTACCTTGGGATCTGCATGCCTCAATGGTAGGTTTCTCGCCTTCGACGATAGGTTGCATCATTGACTTTCGATCAAAGGATTCTGTGACATGTTCGACATCAACATATGTATTCACATCTCATGGATTGTACTGAGTACTTTGAGAACCATTGACATTACTGGTGGTTTCTCTCACACTTGTTAACAATTTACATCATTGACTGGTAATCAAGTGGTTTCTACCATGTTCGACTTCAACACATTCATTCACAGTAATATTTCGGGAAGTAGAAATCAAGACCCTGGATCTAGTTTCCACCATCTAGGCTGCGAGGAATTTTGTACTCATTATACAATGGACTATTCATAAACAGATGGCTGCATCCATACTGTGTGTACATGTGTCTATACTTGTGATGTATTATAATATCATTCCTATATTAGAGCAGTAGTTAGTTTTCTAGTCAGTTTTGATCTGAGTATGGGAATGCCTACCTCAGCGATGATATGATCTCATATATATATTTTGTATTGAATGTTTTTATAGGTTCCAACCGGGATCTCCACAAGATGATCCTCGAAATGATAAAGTACTTCACTCTTCTTAGATGATAAATGAAATCCTCATCTACTACAGAATATTATCACCAAGACTATTTGCAGTCAGTATGGGTCTATCATCAATCATACTGTCCTCTTTAGTAAGTCTCAAACCTCATCTCTTCATGTCAAGCTTTAAAAATGAGAGAAAGTCCTTGAAAATAAATAAATCTCTGGTTCTGCATTTTCTCTTACTGTTACCTGCGGCCCCGCACCCCTTGTTTATGTTACCTGCGGACTTGCCCGCTCTGTCTCTAAAGGAGTGGGTGTGGACCCCTGTGAAAGTAAAAAAGGTGCAAGTTTATTCTTACAAACTCACTTGTGGTTAATTCTGGATGCTTCTAGAAGGAATCTTGACGTGGATGGTTCGCTCCTACATGGTTCATGCATCCCAAAACTAAAGGAGCTAATCCCTTGATGAGAGGAGCTTATCCCTTTTAAGGAGGGATTTATCCCTTTGAAGGTGGACCTAGTAACTTCCCTCCATTGCACTATAAATTAAGGCATTGGGCTGGTTGCTAGGGAGGTTAGAAGCTGAACATTTTTTTAGGGTAAATGCTATTGGAATTGAGACTTCCTAGTTAAGCTTGAGAGGAGAGATTACATACCTTTTGGCTTCATTGGGAAGAGAGTGAAACTTGTCAAAGTAGAGGAGATTCTTGCTGGACCCTGGGAGGAGCTTGTACAACATCAAGGCACCAAGGTTGTAAGGTTCTTCTTTGATTAAAATTAATACAATCATATTCATTTTTCTCAATAAATTGTCTTATATGGTTTGTTTCATGAATTCCTTGATCATCATGATAAATATGCTTTGTTATATTGGTTTTTCATGTGCTATTTAATGTGTGTGCTTGTTTGTGTTTGTAGATTCTTTACAAGGGAGCTCATTTGGATCAACGGAGCATGGCTTCCACAAACTTGCACCGGACCTGAGGTAGGCCTAAAACACCTATTTGCCTTTATTTATAAATTGGATATTTAGAGAAAGATATAATTTGTTTGGTTTGCTTGTCGCTAGATATCAGTAGATACTAGGGAGGTCGGTCTTGTCTGCAAGAACGACTTATCCGGCCAACAAGTATTTAACTTCATAGATTCTCTGCATCCAATCATGATGGAAGTCTTCATATTGGGATATTTTATTGCACTTGAGATTCATTAAAATGATCCCATGCTTATCAGCTATTTCTGCCTCAAAACCACACCAGTGCTCAACAATCATGGAGGTCAAGACTCCAATCATGTTGTTCTGTATTGTCCCATTTGAATTATGAGTTGTATTTCCTTTCTTGTCTTTGAGCAGCTGCTCTTCCATCTGTCTAATTAAAGCAGGAGAGGATTATGTTTCCCACCATTTTGATAGTGTGCCTGTGAAACACTGGATAATTCTTTTGCAGGCTTCTACCTTAGTTTTTCCTCTTAGACACATAATTTTTTACTCTGCAAACATCATGTATACCATTTTTCTTATTTGGCCTACACTGAGGTTATCTATAGTCCATTCCCTATGAGAATGAGGGAAGAAAGTGTGGGTTTCAGGCAATTTGCCTTTTCCTCTGATATCAGGTGCTAAATACCTACTACACTGACTTTCCAGAGGCTCATATATAGGCATAACTTCTCACTCCTTTTCCTCTTCCTTAAATATACTTGCTATAGAAATATGTTCACTTGAAGTCTCAACCATTTCTGGTTCTTGGGATGCAACTTCTTTGGGGAATAGAAAAGGAAATACGTCGACTGGCTTGACAGGATCCTGAATACAGATGCTTTCTTTATGCAAAAAAGAAGAAGGAACTGGTTTTTCTATTTTGGATATAGATAATTGATTCATCTTCTACACTAGTTCATTTATTTGTTAAGATGTAGAACCAATATGTTCTACCATTTTGTCTTCAAAATTCTCTAGCTTTATTAGAGATTCTATATGTATCCTCTAATTACTGAAGTAGATTGTCGAACATTATTCAAGGAATTATTTACAGAATTTAAGGAAACTTGGACAGTATCAAATTTTTCTTTGACCTCTTTTGATTTGGCTATGTTCAATTCAAGAACCTTCACAGCTGTGTTTGTCCAATTTAGTTGTTCAGAAATTTTATGTATTCTGCCATCAGTGCCAGATGCACTGTCATCCTTTAATACTAAAGGTATTGCTTTGGCAGAATTTTGTCCTTCTCCAAGCAAGATGCCTTTGTATGGGGGAAAGGTTGTAGGTGTTTCAACTTTAAGGCCATCTAATGCTATCCAAGAATGTTGAGATGCATCAATCATTAAAACCATTCGTTGCTATCTCTTTTCTAACCAGACATAGAATGAGATCCATGTGTTAGTACATTCCATGTGGTTTTTCCATTCTTGAGACAAATTTATTTTCTCTGGAACAGAATGAGTGTAACCAAATTCTTCTGCTTTTGGATTTGTGAAAAGATCCCAATTCAACATGGCTTTCATCCATTTGGCGAGGACTCTATTTTTTAGACATCCATCCATTAAAGAGAAGAATTTATACATCTCCATGACTGCTATCTTTTGCAAGCATCCGGAACATAACCAAATCGGTAATCTGGTATAAGGCCATTAGCTTTCTCAAGATAACCAAGATCATATCTTGGTTTAGCTGGTCTCATTATTGAAAACATTTGGGTTAACCTCGAATCTTCATTTTCCAAAATAGGAATCTCATGCATCAACAAAACATGCTCCAACTCATGAAGAAATGGAATTTCTGAGCACTTACGATTTGGACATGGATTGACAGAAGTTGTAGGTGGGGCTTCACCAGTCCTAGGATGATGATTCTCATGGATTACCAAATCTGTAAGCTAGCTTAAAATAACTGGATACTGACACTCTGGGAATTTAACTTCGACGGAAGAAAAATTTACCATTTGGCCTAATTCAAACAATGAAATATGTTTGCAAATATTTATAGGACAACTTGTGCAAGCAGTGTCAACAAGTTTAGGATTTCTATATAATGGAGAACTCCTACACATTTGATCTATCCTCTTTTTGTCTATAGTAGATCTGCGGGGGAAAGATAAGACGACAGAGGAGGACCCTTCTCTGATATCTGAAGAAGTAATTTTCTTGACTTACGGAGGCTTGGGATTTTAAACCACCGAGTGTTCAGGGAATGTCAAATATTCCCACCTGATTGTTTGGTGTTCTTTTTTTTTTCTAGAGTCTATTAACACCACAACACTAGCTTTACAATCTTTACTGGGGGCATGCATGACAACAAGATACAGGGTATTTGTGTGCCTGAGGGAACCTCTGGTTTGGATTGCTATATTATGTCTTTTATTATTCATATCAAATCTGGTTGTCTAGATTTGGAGCTAGAGAATACTCTCAATGGTTTCATCAAAGACATAAACTGAAAAATTTGGATAGCAATCAAAATAAACTGGACCATTTGAAAGAGGTGCAACTATCCCTCCTATTAATGAATCTGTATATTTGTTGTGTGTAAGATCTCGGACAGTGGCTAACACAAAAGTATTCAAACCCTAATGAGTTAATGCATGTATTCCAATTCTGATACAACCCAAATGAAGGTACTGAGTTTTTAGACGCTTAGCCTCTGCCTGTAATTGTTTAGGGTTAAGTAAATGGATAGATTGTACACAGTCAGAATTTTCCTAGATCTGACTCATAGACTCCTTTATACTTATCCTAGTAGCGATAATTAAATGGAAGGCAAATAGATCTGAATAGACTTCTAAAGCATTAATTGAAGGTAGTTGCCATCTAGCAGAGGGTCGGCTTTCTTCGTATTCAAGTTCAGCAGAATTTAAAACCTTACACATACATTCAACTTTGTAGGGCACAACACTACACATTCTGATTTCGATTTAGGTTTTGATTTTGTTTCCTCTTCCTTATTGAATTGATCTTCAAATACATTGCAATCTCGAAATGGAAAAAACAAGAATGATCCACTGAAAGATATCTTGATCGGACCCATGAAAGTGGTGGTGGAAGATAACAATCCTCTAGACATTGTGCAAGCAAGAAGGCAAGTATATGGGTTGTGTTTGTTGTTGTTTCCACTCAATAGGGTAGGTAAAAGTGGTGAATAATAATGCACACTC
The DNA here is from genome assembly GCA_031772625.1 of Pinus tabuliformis. NCBI lineage: Eukaryota > Viridiplantae > Streptophyta > Pinopsida > Pinales > Pinaceae > Pinus > Pinus tabuliformis. Next base: position 829,265,939 of record CM062808.1, read on the forward strand.
TATCTACATACCCTAAAAATCGATGGAAGTGCACCTTCATGACCTGCTACAGCAATTTCGTTTCGTCGGACACCATGCATTCTTTTGTATCTGCCTTACGAATTTTCCATGGTTTGAAATTATGGTTTTGTTTTTATATATATTGCAACATGTGCATCCACTTACCCATGGATATTTTTTCTGGCAAGGTTATCGTGTCAAAAAGGCGATGTCAAATTCACCAATTGATCTGCATCTGCACTGGCCAATGATCATCACAGATGCGATTTAGTTTAACTTTTAATATTTAAGTTTTTAATAGTTTAGTTTAGTTTCTTAATAGTTAGTTAAAGATCTCAATGTGTGCGCCAGTGTAACCGATTTGCAGAACTCATACACTCTACCCGATAAAAGTTCGCAAGATTTGTTTGGTAAAATTAAGAAGAGGTTATTATTTCAAGTTTTTTTAGGGATAGGATAATAATCTTGTTAACAATTTAATAAATAAAGTTAGTTAGGAGTTAATATTAAATAAACATAAGAAAATCTCATTAAAAAAAATCTAGCTAGTAGATTGGGATGGCTAGAATTTTCTTGATAATTATAAATAAAGTTGGAGAAAACATTTTGAGATATATGCGGAAGAATATTTTTATTGGAGTTTAGTTTATTAAGTTTGGTCATTAAAAACAAAAGCAAACATGAGTGGATATTTTTTATGGAAACCTCAATTATAAGTTGCTTTATACTTTAATAATGTGAAATAGATTTCCATCAAATTAATAAATATTTTCAATATGTTTCTATTTTTAAATTAAATATTATATTTAATAGTGTGAAATCGATTTCTATAATATTTTATATATGTTTCTATTTTTAAATTTTTGATACATAGTAAATACTCTACACTATGTTATTCATACAAGTGAAATAATGCAATGGTGATGACAAATGATAAGCATATCATTAAAGCATCGACAATACTTTTAATATCTTTGTGAGATTTGCAAAATAGGATCACATTACTAGAAAATCACTCTACCTTATTAAATCCATAAAATAACGTCTTTTATAAATAAAAAAGTGGATCGCTTGCATATTATTTGTATGCATGTCATTAATATGAATTTGATGTTCTACTTCCCATTCTAAATTCATGGAAGTGATGGTGACAAACATATCTCTCAAAGCTTCATTCCTCATGAACACCAATCTTTTCGTATCGATATTATTCCACCCAGCATGCCCCTATATTTTTGGGGCAATTCAATTATCTTTAGACCGTAAGGTGTTTCCATTTGAAATGAACTCTCGTCTGATCCTTGCTATCCTAGCTATACACCATCAGATTAAGTGTTAGACGATTGAAACAATTTCCTCCATTAATCTTATAACTAACTCGTTACCCCTCAACTGACTCACTCATTAATCCCATAACCTAACTGATTCCAAAGACCTGGCGATGCCTCTAAAAGTGAAAGGTTACGGTCCATTTGCACTGAACAAGGTTTTGAGCCACCTTGCTTTAGTATGCAGATACTTCATCCATAGGAGACATTGGTGGAAAAAGCCGTTCGCAGTGTTGAGATTGAAGAGCCTCCTTCTCTTTCTTTAGCAGGAAACAAGTGCCCTTCTTATTTCTTCCACATGGATGAAAAGCGACAATAATTTTTGATCAAAGGGAACGCCAAAAAAATGAATTTGTTCTTGTGAAACTACAGTTCCCTGGTTAAAGACGAGATCTGGTAACATTTTAAATATATTTTCTTCCATTTAAATGAAATGTTTTCAGTTCCTTGCACGCTTTGACAATGCTGGAAATAAATGTCTTGTGAACTAGGTATATCGTAATGATTCCTACTATCTTTTCTAAATCCTAAAAGTTAGAAATACATCTGTTGCTCACAGCTCATTGGTGGTTATTTTTCAGTGTTTCCAAATATTTCAATTTTCAGGTAGTTGCTATTGAACAAAATGCCTTTCACATCCCAAAAATAACTCTCCTAGTAAGTGTGAAAACACTTTCAGAGCAACCAAAAACTAACATAACTAGCCAAGGATTTGAAAACCTGCAAAAGGACTGAGGTTCTCAATGAAAAATGGCTACGATGGGATGAGATGCATCTATCATGTTTTTCAATTCAAAAATAAAAAATCTCAATGAGATCTAGTTTTTGGGTGGTTAAAGGAGGGTGTTGTTATTTTCCACCAAAGTTAGTTTGTTTTCTACTTATAGGGTATTTTTCCTCTGCAATGAGCCATTTCATCTGGAGAGGTTGGGTATAGAAATCCCTTCATAAGTCAGCCATCTGCAATTCCCAATGTCTTGATGGAAGTATTTCAAACAAAAAATTATTTTATTTAAAAAATTAAAATTCAAAATTTATGCCTTTTGTATTTTGTAGGGCCTTTCAAATTTATTTTAGTATATGTTGGTCAGGTTTGATTCCCAATTTATCTTCTGCAAAATGTTCTTATATACCTACTATTAATGAAACAAAAAATGTACGAAACATACTTTTAAAATATGTATATAGCGGGAGCTTACAATGAGGTAAAATTTGGGTATGTGATTCCCATTAAACATAACTGGTTCAATGTCGTATACATTATAGAGATCACAAAGTCCAAAGATTAAGGCCAAAGGGATAATCATAAAAAAAAACAACCAATATTAAATAACTCCAGCACAACCACCATCCATCTAAAGCACCTAGAGGTAATATAGAAGCATAGAGTGGTGGTTTATCATCATTATACTTTTAGGTCCAACCATTTCTTGCATATGCTAAGAGTATGTGTTTTCTCATAGCAAATCATAGGTTCAAAGTGAGAGGGAGTACCAACCATCTATTGCATATGCTAAGAGTATGTGTTTCTTAGTAGAAAATCACAGGTTCAAAGTCATAGGGGGAAGAGTATGTACACCTCTATAATCTTTAGCACTCAAATCGTTGCACAGAGGCAGGTCCCTTTCCCCACAAACAAGGGGTTCCCATACACCAATTCGGTGTTTGGCTTCATTGTAACCTTAGAAATAGATTATCAATTTATCATTATTACTAATTATGATATATCTTATTTATTATTGGGAAAAATATGGCTGATAATTTCATTGGTCACATGGTTAACTTTGAATTCTTTTCCTCATAGTCACATGGTTAAATTTGTCTCCTTGTCCTGATAGCTTGTTCTGCTTGGTGTCTAGGTGATTGGCCCACTCTCTCTTGACCAAAGAGACCAAAGACAAAGAGGGGTGGTTATAGCCAACTCATACTATAGGAATCTTTGGAACTCCCGTAAGTGGCAGAGGTGGTCTAAATATATTACCACCTTATTTAGTGTGCTTTATATGTAATGATAAACTTATGATTGTTGCCACTTTGTTAGTCAAAGTATTTATTATAACATCCTTCCTGTTAAATAAAGTGCCATTAAGGGATTTTCAAGTACAAAACAAAATTTCTTTTGTTATCATCTCTCGTGTTAAGGGTTGAAACTAGAGTGGTTCCAAGGTAATTGAAGAGTGTACATTGTCATCTTATTCACTTGTAATTTGTCATTATAGATACAAGCAGAAGTAAGGGAGAGTGTATATTACCACATTATTTTAGTTCTCACTAATCACATAGGGGAATATCTATGCATTATATGCAAAGTGTGAACTCCAAAGAACAATGTTGGCAAACTACAATAAATGTTCATTGTAATTCAAAATATTGGAGCTGTAAACTGCAATTAAACACACTGGGCTACAAAAAAAACTACACGGTGACACCTAAGGATGGTTTTTACCTTGGAAAACATGTAAATCCATTTTAATAAAATGAAAACTTGTCCAAGAAAGGAAGGTTCCTATACGAAAAACTGAGAAAAAAAAAAAGTTTTAATAATAAAATTATGAATAATGACATTAGTGCCCTAAAGCCTATGGCCTATGGCATGTACAAAATTGGCTAAGGGTGAGTACCTCCTATTGGCCATCTATTCAAGAGATCAAAGAAAATCAAGAGACACAATGAATTAGTGAGATGTAGCAGCCAAGTAAATGGTATGTTTATTTCCAAAGTTGTAAGTACAAAATTTGGGGGAAACTAGCTTCACCTACAAGAACTGCAGGGAGCATCCAACAACTTCTGGAGTTCCTTCTCACAATAGTGTTAAAGGATGGAATGATGTGCACACAATGTAATCTCATGCTCTCACTGATAGATTATGCACTCATAATAAGTCAAATTGTAAAGGAATAAAAGTAAGGGATTCAAGAAAAATCACTCATTGAAAAAATAAGATCAAACCTTGATTCACCCAACCTCTTTAGCCTTTATAGAATAGGCATTAGACTCTTAGAGTACAAAAATATCTCAGCTAAGAATAGACATAAGGGATTCAACATACCAAAGATAGCTCCTCCATACAAAGCACATAAGATAAAAGTGAGTATTAAGATAAATTTTCAGACCATTCTGACGACTTCAAAAATTCAACAACCAGACACGTTTTGCTACTGAAAAGGGGTGCCTAAATATGTAATCATCCTCATCCTATCAATCAAATAAATTTAGAAAAATAGCAGTTTCTAAAAGTAGACATTCTCCAAAATAGCAAGTTGTCCAATTTGTCAGAAATGTTGACCATAACCCTATCTCTCCATTGGGTATCCAAATATACTATCATCTGCAACTAAGAAAGACCAAGTTTCTAAGCTAGAAACTCAAAAAACTTGCTGAAATAAAATACAAAAGTGCCCATTTGACTGTCCTCCAAGTCCCTTGCCTGCTTCTCAATCTACATGTGAATTTGATGTATGGGGAAAATGGCTAAAATAGAAAGTTGGAAGGTTGATTTGGAAAATCTGATAATGATACCACAAGATGTTCTATCACCCTGAAATATTGTTTTGAATGTAACTCCTGAAATCTCATACAATACGAGTTTGGAATAAGTTAAGGACAGAATAAGGCTCTGCAACCAAATGAGAACATTAACATATGAATATGCTGGATAACTCATAATAAAAGATCCCTTGCACTAAAACTATATCTAAACACTATGGAATTAGTGATTTCTTTTTGGTTACAACCAAGTGTTTCTAGGGAATTATAGAGAGGAAAGACGATGTTAGAGTGCATAACATAACTTAGGTTCTCACCCGAGGAGGTTTATATCTTCTTTAAGAAGAGGCTTTTACATGTTTATGAATGTATTGAACATATCAATCCATGCCTTGATAGAAAAGAAAACTTTCAAGATGAACATTATGGTTCTTTTCCATATCTCAAGCATAAGGTGTTACCATTTTTTGATCTTAGTAAATGGTATAAAGCATAAGTTTTTTTTTAATTACTTTCTGGGTTTTACCTAAATCTCTTTTAAGTGGTTGGAAGATTCCATATCTCAAGCATAAGGTGTTGCCATTTTTTTTATCTTAGTAAATGGTATAAATCATAAGTGTTTTTTTCTTTTAACTTTCTGGGTTTTACCTAAATCTCTTTTAAGTGGTTGAAAAATTTTGGCTACTTAAATCTCTTTTAAGTGGCTGGAAGATTTTAGCTACCTTATCAATAAGACACTCATTCCAAATTCCATTATATATGAATGTTTTTTTCCATTACAAAGGCTTAAGATGTTAGTGCGATGAGATATATTTAAGATAATGTAAAAATTCAATATGTCTAGCATGAATTTTTATTTTAAAGATATCAAGGAATGCAAATAATTCAAATAATTCAAAAAATAATTCATGGCTCCAATCGAGTATGAATACATCCATGAGTAGAGGTTATAAACTCATTGTTTTTTATTAAAGATATCAAGGTCTACATGACCTAAATATAAAAGAAAAAATAACTTCCACATCTCAAGCATAAGGTGTTACCCTTTTTTGGTTTAGCTACCTTATCAATAAGACACTCATTCCAAATTCCATTATATATGAATGTTTTTTTCCAATACAAAGGCTTAACATGTTTTTTCAATGAGATATATTTAAGCTAATGTAAAAATTTCATAGGACTAGAATGGATTAATTCAAAAAATAATTCATCGCTCCAATCGAGTATGAATACATCCATGAGTAGAGGTTATCAGGCTCATAGTTTCTGATTAAAGATCTCGAGGCCTCCATGACCTAAATGTAAAAGAAAAAATTATTTCATTGTTCCAACTGAGTATGCATTCATTTCACTTTTTGATTGTAAATGAAAAAATATAATTCATTGTTCCAACTAAGTATGCATTCATCTCACCTTTTGATTTCACTATATTTTATCTTAATAGCCTAAATAAATTTAATATTTTTTTAAGCAATGTTTTGAATATCATGGAAATTAATCAATGCGATAAGATTACCTTAAGTCTTAATCTAAATTTAAATATTTTAAAGAGTTGTTATTTTATCTTTTAATTTCATGTATTATTTCTTTTATATTGAAAAAAATGGGATCCCTTGCATTATTTAATAAATCTGTTAAAATAAATTTATACTATAGTTATTTATTTTCATTTAATTTAATTTTTCTAGTTAAAACAACTTCAGAACCTTGATAGAACCTTTCCATGAATAGTGATAAGATCAAAATTTATGGAGCTCATGTACGTGTAGATTTGATGGCAGAAGTAGCATAGATTGAGACAATAGAGAAAGAGAGAATGAGGATGAAGTGGCAAAATTTCAATGGCAAAAGTAGCCTAGATTGAGACAATAGAGAAAGAGAAAAATTTTGTAATAGTTTCCATTGAGCATGCTAATTTTGATGGAATTGAATGGAGCTCTTGTAACTAGGGGAGAAAATGCTTCAACTTTGTACAACTGAGAACTAATTGAGGAAATCATGATCGGGGAGGACAAGTTAATTCACTTTTCAGGAGTTGAGTTGGGATAAGCTCGTACTATAGTCTTGAGACTAGCAAAGTAATTATATAACATCAATGAAGACAATTTCAGGAGTTGATTTGGGATAAGATTGTACTATAGTCCTCAGAATAGCAAAGTAATATCAATTAACACAATTCAAAGGGAAAACAAGTAGCAAAGCTAGGTGCAAATACATTGAGTGATCGAGCTGAAAATTCTTACCTTAGCAATTGAGGTGCAAAGTCTAAGTAATATACAGGATCACTCAAGAGAAATGATGTTCAACGAGTAAGCTCCTAAATTACAAAGGTGTTTCCACTCCAGAGAAATGATGTTCAACAAGAAGGCTCCTATATTTCAAAGGTGTTTCCACTCCAAAGAAATGATGTTCAACTTATGCACAATTTTCTTGCAGTTAAACCAAGAGTTGCCAATTTCAACAATTACAGTAGTTTCATTTGATAGCATGCCCCGCAACCGACCAATTTTGACCAGTGAATATCAACAATAATCCTACTATAAATGTATCCTCTAAGGGCAAAGCCAATGAAAAGACAATTGTTTGAGTATTGTTACTTCAAAATATTGGTAGATTATTTGAGGCCTTGCGTGAATATGTTTGAATAGAATATTGACCCTCAAAGACTCATATGTTGTACTTTTCAGGGGAACACTTTCATGTACAAAAACTTACGGCATTTCCTTCGCAACATCTTGTGCAAATGCTAGTTTTAGCATTATGAATTCATGGAGGTGATGGTGACAAACATATCCATCCTCTTTAAAGTTGCATTGCTTGTGAACAACAATTTCTTTGCATCGATATCATCCCATCCCCTTTGCCTATATTTTAAAGAAATTAGATAATGTTTCGAGATATCAAATTTTCTTTCATATTTATAATCAAATGTGCTATTATGTTACTTTATGGGGTTTGACCCACTAATACATATTTATATTAATAAATTTACTTTATTTTAACATTTTTTAACAAGAAAATGTGAGCTGCACATCCAATAAAAAGCACTTTTCTAAATATTTAATTTAGGAAACTTAAAAATTATCTAAAATAATTTAGAAAAAACAATAAATTTACCAAATTATTAAAATTCCATACTTCTTCCCTATTTATAACCAAAACGCTACTTTCTATACACATTCCAACGCCTTCCAAAATGTTCTAATTACTAATGTTATTTGATTGTTTCTCAAATATTGGAAATGCCTTTGAAAAAATCATAAAAAAATATATAAATTAACTTAAACATATATCTTCACATGCAAATCCTTCTATGTTAATCTTTTTTTTTTTTTCTCGGCAAAACTAAATCTATTAAGAGAAATCAATATGGTACAAACAGGAAAGGCACAAGACCGTCAGACCGGAAATGATAGATACATCAACCTCGGTCCCGGAAGAGAGATACAATCACAGAGCTACAAGAAAGACAAGAGACCGATAGACTGGAAATGATAAATTCGTCAACCTCGGTCTCGGAAGGAAGAATAACTCTGCTACACCTGAAGATTCGATAGAAAATACAAACTGTCAGGCTGTTACCCCAGCGGGACAGTGATTACACCACAATGTTTTTTCCCTTTCTTTTTGTTAACTTTTGTCCAGCCCTCAAGAGGAGTATGGGCAAGTACAACTTGGAGACTGGAGTTCTCTAGCATTGGGGACTCCTTCTCTGAATCCGAGGAGGAAGTCTCATGGGGACGCTTCTGCGAGTTTGCTGAGACATGGGTGTGCTCCATAATGTTCGTGGGCTGAACCATCGTCTATGGCATCTGATCTGGTTCTGACTGGTTTTCCTCCTTTTCCATACTTGGAACCTTCTCCATACTAGGGGGGCTGGAGCTTCTGGTTGGCGGCGGTGGGCAGGGGGCCCAACGCTTAGGCTTAGTTTGAGCAAAGAGGCCCTTTTTTGCTCTTGCTGACAGTGAAGGGCAAGAGATATGTAGGTGCCCTGTTTGGTTACAATGTCGGCATCTGAAGGCAGTGTTCTCGTACTCTATATACTGGGTCCAGATAGCGTCCTTGATCTTGAGATTGATGTACTCTGGCAATCCCTTACTTAAATCAATCTCCACACAAACTCTGGCATATGTATAGAGACCCTGCCTCTCTCTCTCGTAGTCTCCCTTCCAAAAGCTACCCAGGGCATTGCCTATTTGCCTGTATACTTCTGTACGCCACAGGTGAACTGGGAGATTTGGAAGCCTGATCCATACCGGAGCCTTGGTGATGACTGCTGAAGCTGGGTCAAAGTCGGGAAACCAAGGAGTTAGGAAGAGACCAGCCGAACCCATGAACCAAGGGCCTTCGTCTAGGGCATTGTAGCAATGCTCTAGGTCATCGAACAACACTATGAAATACCCTTTAGCACAGAAATAAACCTTACAACGATCCGTCCAGTTATCTTTGATCCAGTCATAAAGATCCTGTGAGCGCGGCCAGAGCCCATTGAATCTACAGATGATGGCTTTTTCAGCAAATTTCTGGGTTTCGTCTTCAAGCTCAGGGTAGGAGACTTCAACTGATGGGATCTCCTCCATTTTGTCAACCAAAAAGGGCTTGGGTGAAGTCTGTATTGGTGGCTCTGACTTTTCAGCCTGCTTGCCATGGACTGCATCTTTGTACGAGAAAGCCTTAGCTGAGGAAGGCTCCCCCCCAGCTCCTCCTCTAAGACGGAGGGAAAGGATAATAGTTGCGTCTTTCTCAATGCCGTAAAAAGAAATAGGAAAGGGATCCTCAAGATGTTTACCTTGGTAAAGAAGCCGTTGGTCTGCCAAAGGGATTCCCACTTTGAAGTCCAAAGCATGCTTGAGATGCCGCACTGGATCCGCCGGGCAAACCCATAGAAGCATAGCTTTCCCTGAAAGGAGCCTGATTTGGATCTGGAAAGCTGCGGATGATTCTGCAGGCCTTTTTCCCCAACTGATCTGAGGAGCGGGAAGGCCGATGCCTTGATAGAGTTTCAGATCTGCTGTAGAGGGATCTGTGGATTCTCTGTACAAACACGGCGTCAGGGTGTAAGAGGACCCGATCTGCACCGCCGAGGGCTGAGGAATCCTTGAAAATCGTGGATCCAGATCCATGTTCCCTCCCCAAACCTGATCTTCGACCCTGTCATTTGAGATCAATCCTTGCTCGCGTGATCGGATCGTTTTCTTGCTAGGATGGGGCGTGGACATCAAGCTCCTCTGTTCTCCATAGATGCAGACAGATCTGCCAGGCCTCTGCAATGCGTTTGCAGAGGGGAGCGCAATAGAACGAGTCTGGGCGATAATCGGTTGTTTTAGAATGTGATCCCCTGGATGAGAGGCTGGTACTGCCGTGCGGTGTACGATCTGCGTCCAGAAGAATGGGTAGCCCGGCGAAATCTTGCTGTGTGCTGAATCCTGTTTGATCGTCTCCTCAGCGAATCCGTCCCAAAGCGAGAGGGAAGATTCAGTCATGGCGTGACCAGCATGCAAGCCTCTGGCCGTTCGGGAGCATGGCAGACCTACGGGAGCTGCGGCTGCGCTGTCTGCTGAAACCCTAGTGCTGAAAATCGCCATCCGTTCTCCTCTGAAACTCACCCAGTGATCTTCAATAATCCCTTTAAAAGGTAGTGGGCTTGGCCCGGTTTAGACTAACTACTCGCACGACGAGCTACGACCTTGCTCGGGATCGAACACAAGACCGGTCCGTCATGACGAGGCCGACTTTACCACTACGCCGCCTCCACGACCTTCTTCTATGTTAATCTTAATACCACCGAGAGAGTGAAATTTCTAAATAAAAACTATTTTGAATTAGGGCAATAAAAAGTTTTGGCGACAAATTACACTCGCATTTAAGCTGAAGTTCACAACATAGGGAAAAGGTGCAACAAATATTCAAAAAAGTGCCATGGCAGGACGGATGTCTCTTCCGTAAGGGATTTCCATAAATAGGTACAAATAAATACATTAATATGTCTGTCTATCTGACAGCCCACGTTGCCTCGATAGACACGCATTAGGAATTCAACAGCACAGGGAATTGAGTTCGACAGCACCCATTGGTTCACTGTCGTTGATGGACACGCATCAAAAATTCATCAGATTGAGTTCCGTTTACACAATGGAAATTTGATATCGCGAACACAACGGATCAATCTGCAAGTCAAATGTGTATTAAAAGATGCATATTTTACGGAAGACCGCAACGAGGAGAAAGGTTGATAGGTTTGAACTGTATTCACGAAAATATGTTCTACGGTGTAATATGCACAGCAACATGGTTGGTCGTTTGATTTCAAAATATTCAAGCATAAGTCGATTGCCAAACCCAATCCTATCGTATCCAAGAGATTGTTCAGATATAACATATTCTTCCTGCATATTCAACTTCATATTTACTCTTTTTGGTTCTCTCTAGCTTTGAAAATGTTTTGATATGGACCTTATTTACCTGACAAAAAAAAGAATATGCAAAATTCAATATTTACAAAAGTATTATTTGATTAATTAATATGTCATGTCCCATGTTTTAGCAGGTTTTTATTATTGTAATCGTTCACTTTGTCATAATTAAGATGCAAAGTTTGAAACTATACTTTTATGTCTATAGGTCTTATTTATTATTCTCATTATTATTTGTATATATAAATAAATTGTTATTATTCTCATTATTATTTATATATATAAATAAATAAAGTAATGAAGTGTTCCGAGAGTTTGATTTCATAACTATGTTTCATATATATATTTCTAAATTTATAATTATTGGGAAAATTTATTATTAAAAATAAAAAATAACAATTTTAATTAATAATTATAGGTTTTCTTTAGTAAGTTAAGATTTTTCACTTATAAAGAAATATTATATAATTTCGTATTGTTTTGCAAAATTCTACTAGCCTCATATATATATGGATAGATGAGCGCTAGGGTTCGCGCTAGCAGACAAGGGTGACAGGGTCACGGACTGGTTTTGACCGTGGGCTAAGCGCGCAGACCTGCCAGGGCAGAGTATATCAGTTTGCTGGCACGGGTTGGGTTAGGTAAAAAAACCAGTGAGGGAGAACCTAACCTTGTGATATCGCCCTGAACGAAATGGGAGAGTCAAGGGGGGGGGGGAGAGATCCCCTCCTTCAAAAACGTGGTAATGGGGGAGACAAGTACGGGAGGAGAGCAGCATACGGAACGGGAAAATCAAATCCCAGTAATGGGCAACTTATGGCAGAAACGAATGAGAGGAAAATGCTTACCGAGGGCTCAGAAACAGCCTAGGTATGTTGTTCCCCATAATAAATTGCAGGAATACAACTGCTATATGAGGGACCATGCTCTAATCTGTCGATTTGTTGGGTATTGGCCTTCTGAGCGAGAACTCTACAGATGGATTGATCAGCGCTGGAGACCTAAGGGGCAGGTAGATCTCAAACTTGGTGCTCAAGGTTTCTTCACAGCAATATTTTCGAATTTGGAGGACAAGAACAGAATTTTTGAAGAGGGTCCCTATTTCTTGAACAATGCGGGTCTATTCATGAAGTATTGGGAGGAGAGGTATAATCCTGAAAAGGAGAAAATGCTTGATGCACCAGTCTGGGTCAGGTTATTTGGGCTTCCTGATGAGTTCTGGGATCCGGAAATCTTGGAAGGAATAGGCAACTCGATTGGCAGCTTTGTCAAAATTGCAGAGGCTACGAAAAGAGGTAAGTATAATGCTTATGCGAGAATCTGCGTTTACATAAACCTGGCTGATCCCCTCCCAGAAAATGTTGAGGTAGAGTACCATGACGAAATTTGGAAACAGCCAATTGATTACGAACATATCCCTTTCCGATGCCGAATATGTCACGAGTATGGCCATTTATATCGGCAATGTCCTCTTAATAAAGAGGAAGAGAGCAGGAAAAGTCAAGCGAATCAACAGAGAACCACCGGGAGAGCGGAGGATCCAGAGAGAGGATTTCAACAGGTAGTCAGGAAAAGAAGACCGAATAAAGAAGGACCAAAGACTCAATCTCAAAAGCAACCCAGTCAAGCAAGAAATCAGAACAAATATCAAGTATTGCAGAGCGAAGATGAAGAATATGAAGTAAATCTGGAAGATGATGCGGATCCAGAAAATATCCCAATGGAAATCTCAGGAGAGGAGAAAGGGAAAGGAACAACTAACAAAGGAAAAACAGAGGAAGAGGCAACAGAAACAGAATTAGTGGCTCAGATGGAAGTGGAAAACCAGCCTGAAACTGAAGCAGAAGAAGAGAAAATCATGAGAAGGCTGATCCAGGAGTGGAAGTATTTAGACAGCAGATTCATACCTGAAGATCAAAGGCAGCTATATAAGGAAGTATTCCAGAAATACAAAGAGAAAAAAGGAGAACCCCCGGATGCACCAGCAATGTTAGAGAGTGAGCAAGGGACTGAAGATAAAGGAACAGGCACCTCGGGCAAAAACAGCAGAAAAAGAGGCCGGAAACCAATGAGTGAAACGATCCAGACGGTGGGAGAGATATTGATAAACTCAGGTAAGGTGATACCTCTGTCGGAGGTATTCTTCCCCTCATATAAAAAGTTTTAAATGATAGTTGTCAGTTGGAATATTAGGGGTTTGAATAGTAGAGGTAAACAAAGGTATATGAAGGATAAGCTGAAAAAAGAAAAACCTAGTATTCTGATCTTACAGGAAACAAAGATTTTGATTCAACAACTTGAAGAAATCATAGAAAAAAGTAGATTACCATACCAAGTGATGGGGCAAGATGCAATAGGCTTTGCAGGAGGACTCGCAATCCTGTGGAACCCAAATGACATTACTATAGATAACTGGGTGAGTATGAGTGGAATCCTTTCTGGGCTGGGAAGGGTTGTGGGAACCAAACACCAGGTGGTTATTTCAGGAGTTTATGGCCCTCCGACCCCTGGGAATAAGGAACAGTTCATCAACAGTGTTAAATCGGTCCGTAATCTTTATCCTGAAGCTGCTTGGATTATTGGTGGAGATTTCAACCTGATCAGATCCTTGGAAGAGAAAAAAGGAGGGATAAGGAGGAGGGATCACTATATGGACAGATTTAATGAGATGATAGAAGAGCTCCGGCTAGTGGATATCCAGACCATTAACGGGATATACACTTGGAACAATAGAAGGGGAGGAAAAAACCAAATTGCTTCCAGATTAGATAGATTTTTAGTGTCTGAAGCCATAATGAATAAAGATGTTTTTGTGGAGGCCAAGATCATTCCATCTCTGGGATCTGACCACTGGCCGATTCGATTAGAGATTGACATCAAAAAGATCCAGGGGAAAAGGCCTTTCCGATTTGAAGCCTTCTGGTTAAGGGACCCAGAGTTCATCAAGAAAGTTGAGAATTGGTGGAAACAAAGTACTAGTCAGGGCAGATGCAGAATGCAAACGTTCCAGTTAAAATTGAGAGAGCTGAAAGGCAAAATCAAGAAATGGAACAAGGAGGAATTTGGCAACATTTTGGAGGATAAACAGAATCTGGAAGGGGAAATGGCTGATCTCCAACAGAAGATAATTCTGGAAGGAAGAACGGAGGAAAGCATTCTCAAGGAAGGGGTAATCCTCGGCAGATTGGAAGAGAGGAGGAAGCAAGAGGAGATCCTCTGGCACCAAAAATCTAGGATAAAATGGCTAAGGGAGGGAGAACGAAACACTAAATTCTTTCACCAGGCCATGGTCAAGCACAGGCAGGGAAACAGAATCCTATCAATTAAGGACAGAAATGGGGAAAGAGTGGTTGAACAGAATGAAATTGAACAAGTTTTGACAGATCACCATAAGGAAATTTTAACTGAACCTCCAGTTGACAGGACGAGAGCCATACAAGAGATATGCTCTGCTATCCCTAGACTGGTCACTGAGGATCAAAATAAAGCGCTCATGAGGGCCGTGACCTTAGCGGAGCTGGAAGAAGTTGTGAAGGCAATGAAGAAAGGGACAGCCCCTGGACCGGACGGCTTCACTGTGGACTTTTACCAGGCTGGTTGGCACTTCTTGGGACAAGAAATTCTGGATCTTGTTGAGGAATCAAGAATAAATCAAAAGGTATGGCCAGCTCTTAACTCTACCTTTTATGCTCTTATTCCGAAGGGAGACAACCTGGAGGAGGCTAATGGCTTTAGACCTATAGCTCTTTGTAATGTCATTTACAAAATAATCACGTCCTTGATTGCTAAAAGATTAAAACCTCTCTTAGACAACTTAATCTCGGCTGAACAAACGGGTTTCGTTGAAGGCAGGCAGATCCTTGATGGTCTTGTTGTAACTCAGGAGGTGATCCATTCCTTGAAAGCTAAAAAGCAAAGAGGTATGATGATAAAATTAGATTTATCCAAAGCATATGATAGACTAAATTGGAAATACCTTGTTGCAGTCCTGGAAAGATTTGGTTTTCACCAAAGATGGATTGCTTGGATCTACAATCTGATATCCACTCCTCATTTCTCTATCCTGGTTAATGGAAGTCCTTCAAAAACTTTCAACGCCTCCAGAGGGATTCGTCAAGGTGATCCCTTGTCCCCTTTTTTATTTATCCTAGCTGCTGAAGGACTAGGGAGATTCATCAAACAAGAAAGAGCAGCAAATAGAATTAAAGGATTGCAAATTTGGGGAAATAACTTGCCCCTGACCCATCAACAATTTGTTGATGATATTATGTTGTTTGGGGAACCAACGGTAAGAGAAGTCCAAAATCTAAGGAGGATCCTTGATCTATTTTCAGCTGCCTCGGGGTTAGAAATCAACAAAGATAAATCCTGCATCTTCATCTTCAACACAATAGAACAGGTCAGATCCCATCTAATCAGAATTCTTGGATTCAAAAGGGGGGAATTACCCACCAAATACCTGGGCAATATCCTTGACTTCACTTCTAAAAAGTTGAAAATCTGGCAGGGAGTGCTGGACAAGCTTAGTAACAAGATTGCCAATTGGACGTTCAGAGTTCTGAATATTGCAGGAAGAGTTATTCTTGCTAAGTCGGTTCTTCAGGCTATCCCTATCTATCCTTTATCGATTATGGCTGCCCCTGCTGGGGTTTGTGCAAAAATCAGAGAAATTATCCGAAAATTCATATGGAGTGGAGCTGATCAAAAGAAAAAATGGGCTTTGGTCTCATGGAATCAACTAACCGAAAGAAAAGAACAAGGAGGGTTGGGTTTAAGGGACCCGGAAATTCTAAACAAGGTCCTGGGAGCCAAGCTATGGTGGAGATGGCTTAGTGGAGGAAGTGATCTATGGAAAACTATTTGGAGGACCAAATATAGAATGCCCAACTCACCGGTTGATATCATAAGACTACAAGAAATTCCCCGAGGCTCCACTATTTGGGAATTAGCCTCTCAAAACAGAGATCTGATTGACAAGCACACTTTCTGGGAAATCAGAGGAGGGTCAGAGGCAAACTTCTGGGAAGATAGCTGGCAACAACGAGAAAGGCTGAACAGCATTCAAATCCTTCTCCAAGTCTGTGATAAAATTGCAGGGAACAGACCGAAGGTAAAGGATTATTGGAAGGAAAATGATCTGTCGGAAGGTTGGAGGGTCTGGGAGGAACCGACAGAATGGGATCAGGGTCTTAATTCTGATCTCCAAGACGCATACCGGAAAGAAATGGGATCAAGGAAACTCAGAGTTCGCCATGGGCAAGATATCCTTCGGTGGGGGAGTTCAATGAAGGGGACTTTCTCTACCAAAGAGGCCTATTTTCTAATGGGGTCACAAAATGGAGGAGACAGGAATTGGGAATGGAAATCTATATGGGAAGCCAATTGGTGGCCTAAGGTGTCTATTTTTGTCTGGCTAGCCACAAAGAATAAAATTTTGACATGGGATCGTATCCGTAAGAAGGGTTTCAATGGCCCCTCACAATGCTATCTGTGCAACAATGACGAGGAGGATAGAGATCATCTGCTGGTTCGATGTCCATATGCTGAGAGACTATGGATATCAACTAAACGATTGTTCAATAAGCCAGGGTTCAACACTAGAGAATTTAAAGATACAATTTTTCAGTGGAATAAGGAAACCTTCCATTGCCGGGTTGTCCAGAGGGCTTGGAACCTGATATCTACTTTCATTCTTTGGACGGTCTGGAAAGAACGGAATAGGAGGATATTCCAGAATGTGGCTAAAACTCCAGATGTAGTTTGGGCGCAGGTGGTAGAGTATACGAGGGAGACCATCCTAGTTGATAAATGGGAAAGTAATGACTGGAAGACTACTCCAGAAGAACAAGAAATCCTGAACAAACTTAATTTAAAACTGGAGATGGTTCACTATAAATGTTCGGCCAGCAATGATATGAGAACTCAGAGTCCAGAGAAATTCTCGTACCCGAGGGACCAATTTATCAAGCTTAACTTTGACGGGGCCTCGAAGGGCAACCCGGGAGAAGCTGGATTTGGGGGGATCTTTAGAGACAGTAATAATCAAGTTAGGTGGATCTATGCCGAATGGGGGGGACAAATGACCAATAATGAGGCTGAGTTTTGGGCCCTGCACCAAGGTTTACGAATTGCCATTAGGAATGGCTACACCAACCTAGAAATTACAGGGGATTCGCAGTTGGCTATGGACATGTTGAGGAGACTCAACAATGGGCAAGGTTGGGAGAAAGTAACCAAAAGCTGGAGGACCGCAGGCATTGTCCAAGAAATAGCCAGCTTGATTAAACGTATAGACTACAGCATCATAAGCCATGTGCGTCGAAAAGGGAATCAGGCTGCAGACTGGTTGGCGAATTGGGGCTGCAATGGACGTGGTAGTTCAATTGACAGCCAGTGGAGAGCCATAGAAGGTAATCAGGAGTGGAAGGAGCTGGCAGACCTCATCAAGGTGGATCATGTTCAAGCCACGGAGGATAATGCGCGGTCCAGCGGGTCGGATTAATAGGGAGTTGTGGAGAGCCAGATGTAAGATTAGGATGCAATCGGGATTTGTCAAAAGCATCATGCCAGACAGCAGGACGAAGGACTTAGATCGGGGCGACAGTACTACGGTGGCAGGTGAAGCGGTTGGGAATAAGTTCACTCAACGCAAGGTTATAAATGCCCGAACTATGACTGGAGATGGAGGCGGCTCGTCAGGATTCACAGCAGAGGGAATGAGTAATGATAAGATGGCAGGGAGGAGTGGTTCACCGGAGAATGACCGGCGGCATTCGATAACCGGTATCTTCTGCGTCCCCGCGGCAAAGAATACTCTATATAATCGAAGCGGGTTGATGGTGAAGGAATTGCGAGAGTTCATCATCCGGGCAAGAGGGGCGGGCTCCATTGAGAGGCATAAAACAACAGCGAACAGTCCTGGAGACCAGGGATTGAAGAGGGACGATCCCCTGGGAATTATGGAGACTAGGCAGAGGCAGCGACAGGCGATGGAGCATCAGGGCGTAGGGGAGGAAACCAGTGATAGAAAGGGCAAGAACCTCATGCAGGAGGAGCCTTCCTTCTCTGTTTGGGAGGTACAGGACGACTCGGAGGAAGACATCGCCCCGGACGCGGCTAAGGACAGCGGACGTCAACACGAGCACCTGGTTGAGGAAGGAACCGAGCAGGTGATCGAGAACCCTGCGGGTGCTGAGGATATGATGATTCGGCGTTATGGGTTGAGGAAGCGCGGAACCGTTGCTGACAAAGGAGATGACCGGGCCAGCAAGAGAGCCCGTGGTCGAAAGGGGCATGGAAAGGAGGCTGGGGAAACTTCCAGGCGGGGGCCGGGAAGGAACAGGAAGCCGAAAGAGACTGCTACGGACCGTGTGCGCAAAGCCGAACAGGCTTTCCTTCGCCTTTCCAACCAGGCGGTTCGCAAGGTAATGCAGAGGCTTGAAGAGGAAGCCACCCAAGATCAGTCAGATGAGGAATTAGAAGACTGGACTTTCCTGCTGCACGACCCGGGTCAAACCAGAGGACGCATGTCCTTATATAAACAGTCCCTTCACCTCTACTGGGTGATGAAGGGAATCCTGGCCAAGGCGTTGCTGCAAGTGGCGAAGGAAATGGTGAATTTGGCTAAGGGAGGCCCTGACATCCGTCGGGAACTGAGTTTTCTGCGAGTAGCCATGCTGAAACAGGACGAAGCCATGATGAGGATGGAGGAGAAACTGAACACCATCCAGCAAATGCTAACTCGGGACCAGCCGGAGCAAGCGGAAGAGGCGTTGCAGCAACCTGCGGAAGACCATGAATAACTCAAGATATGTTTAGAACTTGCAAAAATTTTTGTGGTTATAGCTTTGTTTTTGTCAAAGATAGGAGAATGCATATCATACAAAGCAGTAGCTTTTGTAATAGTTTTAGTAAGTTTCAGGACTGCATAGTTTATTTAGCAAATTCCATCAGACTGTGGACATATTTTTTTTGGGCTGCTATTAAGAATTACAGATGGAAATATGACCCGGTTTCCCCTAGAGGGCGGGCAGATACTGTTTTATGAACTGATGTAATGTTCTTTTTGATCGAAGTAATAGAATGAGCACCATCTTAGCCTACAAAAAAAAAAAAAAAATTCTACTAGCCTCATTTTTATAATATTTGTTTCTTAATATATAGTTTCCAAAAATGATTACACCATGTCGAAAGGAGTTTGTAGACAAACACCGAAGAGGAACACAAAACCAAAATATCAAAAGATCAAGAGACAACAAATATGCATTAGGATTCTAATAAAGTTATTGAAGCAACGTTCTCTAATCTTGAGCCAAGGTGAGGTAGAGGTTGAAATTCATAGTCTAGATGTTTTTCCATATGTGTAAATCATCCATCGATATGTTACATAATTTTATGCATGCACCATTGGTTCTGTTGAGGGTGAGCCAAACTATCCTACATATGTCATTGGTTCCTTTGATGGTCTCATTTGTGAAAGAGATAAGTATGTTGTGGTCATCATTCCTTTCCTGAAGGAGTTGTTCCCACAATGTTTTGAGCTTCTTGTGGAACGTGAGCGAATGTAGGTAATGAGATTTGTGTCTCCTAGGATTCCTAGGGTTCAAAAGCCGAGGAAATACTTCACTAATAAGCTCAGAATTAGAAAATGTTTATCATTCTCTTCGAGCAGTCCCCTCCAAGTAGTGAATACCAACTTACATGCTAGGTGAATTTGCTAGTGGAAAGGTCAATTTCGCCACCTAGACTTAATCCTCAGGGTTAGGTTAGCATGATTTCTGAAACTCTCGAACATCTTGACGGGCTTGGCCATATTGTCGTCGCATAGTATGGTCAACCAAGAACCAAGTGAAATAGACATTAGGAAATTTACAAGAAAACCCCAAGACAAGGCTTCCCACATGACTAGAGGATAGATATACCTCAAGAAATATTTAACACCAGTAGAGTCTATGGGTTTTGACCTTCCATGGTCTTGAGGAAGTAGAAAATGATAAGATGTCCCTTTCCATTGGTAATCGTGACGTAGGGTAGGCGATGATCCTTCGGCCATGTTGATGCAAAGCCACTAGGGATTATAGAAAATAAAAGGAATGCTAGAGGACTGCAATATATCTTCTTGGACCAAGCCACTAATCTTGAGCCAATATAGAGCACAGGAACCCAAATGAAGTAAACTAGGAAAAAAATAAATTCCATAACCAAATATTGAGAAAGAGGGGAGCTAGAACCCAAAATTAAGCAAGAAATTACTACATCATTCAATAGGAACAAGGACAACCAAGGAATCTGAGTTACCTCATAAATCGATTGAGTGAAGTGAGGGAAAATCAGTTGCAGACCTGTAGGAAAACGTTGAACCTTTTTCCGTGCCCCATCTACGCCTAACAACATCCAAGACTTTAGAATTTTCCAAATAACAAGGTTCAAAGCTTTGTTTCCGTGGTTGTGACAGCCACTAAGTCATATGAAAAGATGACCATTGAAATGGGAAATTTTATGCATAGAAATTGAGGGCAAACTTTACGTGAACACTTTGAAGTCTACCTTGTCACCCTTGGAAGCAACAGACTAGTTGCGTCATCAAATAATTGTGAGGAAGAATCACAAAAGTCCTAGCAACACCCACCATTGGTTATACCTTTACTCCACACATATGTTGCATGGGGGTGCCATGCCACACTGCCCCCACTCTTTATGGATCTTGGGAGGCGATGGAGTGGCTGGAGTCCCACCTCGACCCAACAATTACCGTTTTTGTTTCCCCGCTTTGGGTTAATTATAAATTATTTTTTACATTTTAATCATGTACTAAATTGGTTTTTTAATGTTGGAAATGAAAAACTTGATAATTGAAATTATATTTGCAAGATTCAAATATAAATTTATTTTTACTTTACAATAATTTAGTTTCATAATTGATTTTTAAGATAACTACTAAATTTCACATGCAAGTGAGACATAAATGGGTATAGGAAGAATTCATGGCATCATAGATTACATTCAAGGTCTGTAATATAAGGACAAAGTAAAAAAGCCACAATAGGTTGTACTTAATAGTTGCTTTGACATTTGAAAAACAAACTACCTCTCATGAACAATTCATATCACTAAATGCCTTCTCCTAAAATGCCAGTTTACTTAATTCTTATTCCTTTTTGAAGTCGCGATAGCCTAACCTCAACTTCTAACATGCTTTGGTACAAATCTGAATTAATAGATTTCAAAACTAAAGGACATGTCTTCAAGTGAGATCATGGCATGTCAATTGGTTCAATAGTTGGAACCATATATATTTATTTATCGATTATATTCATGTACATATTGATAATTATAAGTAAACACCTTGCCACCACCACATTGAAGTAAATGTACATCCGTGCTTCAACGTCAATGTCTATGTGGTGAACAAAACGTAAACATTGAAATTGTACCAGTGTCCATTGTTTATGATTCATCATCGATGTCTACGTTTATCTTATAAATTAAAATGTATGTAACTCAATTTAACACAACTAAATTTGATTTTAAACCAACCTAGATCCATCATAACCCTAGATCAATCAAGTGTCGAGAGGAATAAAATCTCTTGAGTTGCAAACCTCTTTTTTAATTGAAAAACTTGAGGAAAGGTTTGCATCTCAAGAGATTTGAACCCCCTCAGTGCTTAACAGATCTAGAGTTAAGATGGATCTAGGATGGTTTTAGTTGTGCATAATTACACAAAATTTATTGATCATATGATTATTCTGATAATTTTAAATATGATAAATATGTCAAATTAATTTGTTCATTTTAATTTTAAATTTACTTAGTTACCTCGTATTGTTGAGATGATAGATATTATTAATAACCTGAAACATGAAAAATGATAAAATAAAAAATTTGAATGCAAAGTGATGATGCAACAATGTTTAATGATAGAAAATGTGAATAATAAGATTATAGTTAATTACAAATAGTCTTCATTGTGATCATTCTCAAACTATTTTATTCTACTATTCTTATTGTCACACATGTTAGTTTTTCCATATTTTCATATTACTCATATGAAAAGGGAAATTAAAATTGTAGACCATTCAAACCTTTAACTTGAGATAGTGTAGTAAATACCATACCTTCTCTCTTTCTTTCCAATATTAATGGAAGATTCCTAAAAGGTCAATCATTGTGATTTGTGGAGTGTTAAACCCCAAGTTTCAATGGTATTTGTTTTTATTTACCTAATTTGAATGCAAAGTCACTAACAATGTTGAATGATCAAAATGGGAATAATAAGAATGTAGTCAATTACAAATAGTTTATAGTTTCAAGAAGCCAACATTTCATGCAAATGAACATTTTATTTAAGATGACAATTTAAGTATTTTATTGATGATTTGAATTATTATAACATAGAAATCAATGCATGTCATCAATATTTTTCTTTTTCTTACAATGAAATCGATGCACACTATTTAATATGATTACTTTGAAATTAATGTACATCATACATCTAGTTACCTCGAATCATAAGTCAAAATCTACATTGAAATTAGTATATCTAGTGCAATCAAACAAATAGGATTAGAAAATATATACACTGTGTTAGGGTCCTATAATAATAGGATCCATAATTTTGAATTGACTATGATTAAGTCCTGTAGCATTATACATACTTTCGCTTTCTGCAAAATGTTTTCCGATATTAAAAATAAAAAATGTAAAGAGGGTAATTCCTAAAAGAAAAATCAAAGGACTAAAAGAAAATGATCAAAAAGAGAAAATAAAATATGAACCCCACAAAAAGAGATAAAAAAATAGATTCTGAAAGTGATACAAACTCAAATGCCACTACTTTTTTACTTTGCCTTGCAAAATAAGGTTGTGTGCAGCTTATCAAAAATGCAACAATTCATGATGGTCAAATAGTTTAATCTTGATTAATTCATGCTTTAAATTTCATGCTGATAGATAGAGAATAAAGATCTAGCCAAATTGTTTAATCGTGGCAGATCAGAAAATAGGTAGAGAATAATAATAACCTCATCAGTTTAATCTGAGCCATTGAAAGTTATAAGATTAGAATTAGATAGTTTTCTTATCAAGGAAAAAGAATTAAAGGGTCAACAAGCTCAAATGAACCCAATAAATGAAGAGAAAATGCTCGAGTAAATAAAGGGTAGGTAAAAGAGGTTTTGGAATGCACAAGGTTGCAAGCTCAAATGCACCTTCATCATATTTAATCCTATGTCTCATGTGCAGGAGGAATTATCAAAGAAAGAGGACATTCACAAAAGTCGTATATTACTTTGGGTATTTACCCTAAAAAGTTATATATAATTTTAGGTTTGAATATTAAAGCTCATTCACTAATTTCCACTCATTTCACTAAACCCATATAGTCTAATTTATTAATTTCTCTTCATTACCCCTTAATTACATTTCATTCCCTAATATTTTTCCCCTTTTTGATTCCAAACAACCCTTCCCTCTTCATTTCCCCTTGTGAAAATATCCCTTCCCATTCATTTTAACTTTTCCCTCATTTCATCTCATTTTCCCTTGTAAACCCACTAGAATCCCCTTATCCTAAGTTTAAAAAGTTAAAATGTATCAAGCCCCATTGAAAAACCCTCCCCGATACCCTTTTGACTCATCCCAAATGTTTTTCTAAACACCCGCTCTTGTATTCCCCAAACCCTTTATATTATTCTAACCTATAATCCCACTTTATATATTTCACCTTCCCATTATATTATACCCTTGATCCCTAAAAACCTTAGCATATGAGTTATAACCCTCCATCGTATAACCCTCCATCGTATAACTCTCCTTCATATAACCCATGGTCCCCACTTCTATTTTAATACCCATCGCATCACTTATGCCTGGGCTCCGCCAATCAACACCCCGACTCATCCCTCGTAACTCCACCATGCGATAACCCTCCGATCACCCACCTCTACATCCAACGGCACGTGTCACATATCGCACGCTCCAAATCTAATCTTTAATATCTCAAAAGCACATGAGATTCATGGTTTTCCCCACTCACCTTTTTGTTATGTGCCAGCCCCACGTTATATCGCATCCTCGGAAAAGATACCACCTACCACTCAAAAGCGATGTGATGAACCATAATACCGCCTCCTCGCGTAAGATGAAACTGCCTACTATTCAAACTTAACCCCATGCCCAAAAGTTAACCACTGTTGGTTAAAAAACCAAAACGCCACCCTTTCCATCATTTCCACTGTTATTCTGTTGCAAAGAACCTCTGCCGACCAATTCTAAAGCCCAAAATATCTTCTCAACTGTTTTAACCCATTTACAACCAGAAGACACTGCAGACTCCAATTTGAAGCAGCATAAAGTCCATTAAAGCCTTAGAAAGCCTCTACTACACATAATACCAAATCTTTATTTTCCAAGTATTCCGAAAGTACCAAAAGGCCTATACTTAAGTTTTACACAACATTTTAATGAGTTAATCAATTAAACCAATTAAAGTCTTGGCCAACCTAAAGCAAGCCTCTGTTGCATCCTAAAACCTTTTGTCACAGACTGAAGTTCATCTTTCCAGAGGTCCTAAGCCTACTCCTTAAGCTAGATAGTGATTAATTCAATAAAATAAAAAAATCTATGGCTTCCCAAAGAATTCTGAATGAAAAACCCCTGCAACCTCCTCACCTGAATATTGACCACCTCCCATTGGCTGACATAGCTTTTTAGGTTAAAGACACAACCTCCCCTAACCATCTATTGAAACTCCACTTCTAGAGTAAAGACAAATTCCTCAACCAGAATGATGATATTCAACTATGGGAATCTAATTTACCCAAATACTTGTTCCCATACGTATACCAGTTCCCTAAAATCATCCACCTATGCCAAATCTGTGATATCCCAAGTCAAAGAGCCATAGTCTCTCCTAACCAGCAGATTTTATTCACAATCACTACAGTGTCAATAAATGAAATGTTGTAGATCCACCCAAAGCCTAATGAAACCCCATTTTCTTTTGAAAACCTACTTGAACTATACTTAAAGCTGGACCTTCCCTAGAGATCTCAAAATTTTCAGGCTTTCATCCTAGAAGAGGCTCATATTCCTACAGACAGTCCTCCATATTTTGCCACCATTTTCTTTGAGAGGGCCAGATATATTGTAACCATGATGTCTTGTATTCTACGATATACCACTGATGAACATTTAAATGAGCCTATACTTGGTTTCCTTTCTATTTTTTGCCGAGACAAGCCTCCAACTATAGTTTTCAATTTTACCCAGTTCTTAGCAGATAGAATCCATGATCAATTGATTAGGTTTCCATATGAAAGAGAATTCAAATACTCTTCAGTATTGTTCCATATGTTTTTATACTTCCAGTCAGAAAGGTTTACAATTAACATAAGAAAATAGACACTAAGGGCCATCCTAGATCTGTTATCTTTTAGACACCCATAATCCAAAAATATTCCATTATTTTTAGCTACAAGGAATTCATTGATTCATTTGTTAACACAGTGGTTAACATGCTAAGCAGTAGCAATCAACCCAGGGTTAGTGATGAGATAAAGAAAGTTTTACAGTTGTCCAAACACATTAGAATAAGAGACTGGTATTTACACAAGAACCACACTGAAATAAGGGTATATGGATGTCAACTCACTCCATATATGCTGACCAAATATCTCCCCATGAGGATATTTTGGTTAGAGTATATCAAGCAGATCATAAATTCAGATGATGTGAATTTTCTATCAGCTAGGAAGAAAACAAATTTTAAAATCAGAAACCATCTTGGTCGTTTTATCTACAATAATAGGGACGCTGGAGAAGAAGCAGAAAAATGTTTACAGGAAATGAAGTTCAGTAATAGTTTCAAATGGCAGTATGATCCTTTAAGTGTCATAAACAAACTGAGACTCAAGTTTAAATTGAGCCCTTTTATGCATGAGTCTAGGCTAGAGATTGAAAAATATGCCAACCAATCAGGGTGGTTAGAAAAAACATTAATCGGATATGGAGAAATAGATGGATACTAGTTCCATTCTACATACTCTAGCCCTACAGGATAGAAATGCAAAAAGGACTAGGGAATAAGGTTCTTGCTCAAACAAAGGTACAAAAAATGATAAATTTGAAATTATGTATGGGAATAAGCCCAAGCTAAATCGTCTAAAAGACCAAGAAGAGATAGTTGAGACAATTGAAATCATTGATACTAACACAGTGGTTAAAGAGAATACAACTCCAGTAGTTTCAGAGGAAACTCATCAACGTTCAACCTCTAATACTCAGATTATTCAAAATAAGCATAACATCGAAGTCTCATCATCAAGAAAACAGTGGATAAAGAAAAAGATATAAAGGAGAAGTATTTAGAAATCAAGTTGAGAAATGAAGCATTGAACGCTGAAACCTGTGCCAAATATTTCAAAGAAACTCCTAGTGACCGGAATAGGTTACGTTCAGCTTTTGACCTTAAAACAAGGAAAATGCAGATGATCTTTTTGTAGCCCACAATACAACATCCTAAGTCATCAGCAAATTACAAAAAGACAAAATTTGAAGTTTTTCCCAAGAATGTTCATCCTATAGATCAAATTGAGTTTCATAAGCAAGCAGGAGAAATGATATGCTCAACTACGACCAACTAAGCTATGAGTGTACAAAAGCTTCAAAATTATCTAGAGAATATCACAACGTAGTTTAAACTAGAGAAAGCATCCTCACAAGCAAAGGATAACATAATTAATTCACTAGAAGACTCAGTTATTGAGATTGGCTATAATCCAGACGACATCAAGGTAGTAGAAAAGATCATAAAAAATGAGATTGAAGACATAGCTACATTGAAGAAGCATCTAAAATTGCCTCCTTCTGAACATCCATAGGCTAAGGAAGTTCTAGAGAATCAAAGCCAAAAATATGAGATGATGGACCTCATACTTAAATTAAATGCTCAATTAAAATAAATGGGAAATGAGATGGATAAGTTAGTGCAAGAGAAACAAGCCAACATGGAAGCAACTACTGTCACTGCTATTCCTACAGTTACTACAATAGTTCCTTCTACTTTTGTAGCTTCAGTGGCCACAGCAGCTGAAGTAGCTACAACAACTCCCGCTACATTAGTAATTACATCAGCAACAGGTTCAATGACGGTAGTAGCTCATCCTAGTGATGAAGCAAGTAAATTGATCAAAAGCATGGAAGATATATCCATCCAAAGAAATGAAATAAATAGACTTACAAAGCAAATAAAAAGTATAGATGATGAAAAGAAACTAGCTTAAATCATGCATCAGAATGAAACACAAAAGTCAAACAGATTGAATGAAAGGATACATAAGTTAGAGAAAGAATTGACACTAAAAGAGCCACTAGCCCAAGCAAAACAACTTTTATGGGTCAATATCGTTGACTTAGTCAATGATATTTGGCAAGGGGATATGTGACTAGAATGATTTGGTCAAAGAAGCTAGTGAAGCAATTCAAAGGGATTTGCATAACTAGATACATTAATATGTCTGTCTATTTGATAGCCCACGTTGCTTCGGTCTTCGATAGACACACATAAGGAATTCAACAAAATAGGGAATTGAGTTCGACAGCCCCATTTGTTCACGGTTGTTGATAGACACACCTCAGAAATTCAACAACATAGGGAATTGAGTTTCGTTTACACACTGGAAATTTGCTATGGCGAACACAACAGATCAATCTGCAAGTCAAATGTGTATTAAAAGATGAATATTTTATCTAAGGCTACAACGAGGAGTATGCGTTTAAAGTTGTATACCAACCAACTTGTTATGTTTTAGTAAGTTTGATAGGTTTGAAATTTACTTGCGAAATATGTTCTACATGCAGAGCAACATGGTTGGTCATTTGATTTTAAAATATTCAACCATGAGTCGATTGTCAAAGCCAATCCTATCGTTATTCAAGAGATTTCTGAGATATAGCATATTCTTCCTGCATATTCGAATTCATATTTACTCTTTTTGGTTCTCTATCTCTTTGAAAATGTTTTGATATGGATCTTATTTACATGACAAAAAAAGAATATGCAAAATTAAATATTTACGAAAGTATTATTTGGTTAATTAATATGTCATGTCCCATGTTTTAGCAGGTTTTTCTTATTGTAATCGTTCACTTTGTCATAATTACGATGCAAAGTTTGAAACTATATTTTATGTCGTATTTATTATTGTCTTTATTATTTGTATATATAAATAAAGTAATTAAGTGTTTGGTGAAATTGAGGAGTTTGATTTTATAGCTATGGTTAATGTATATTTTTTAAATTTATAATTATTTCCCAAATTGATTGCATCTTTTAATATTATATAATTTATTTCTAAAAATTAAAAATTGCAATTTTAGCTATCAATTATATGTTTTTTTCTTAAGTTAAGACTTTTTACTTATATAGTTTCTTATTATTTTGCAAAATTCTACTAGCCTTACTCTTATTAGATTTATTTCCTAACATATAGTTTTCAAAAAATGATTACACCATGCCAAAAGGAGTTTGTAGACCAAAACTGAAGAGAAACACAAAACCAAAATACCAAAAAGATCAAGAGACAACAAATAGACATTAAGATTCTAATAAAGCTACTGGAGCAAGATTCTCTAACCTTGAGCCAAGGGGAGGTAGAGGTTGAAATTCACAGTGTACATGTTTTTTCATGTCCGAATCATCCATCAATATGTTACATACTTTTATGCATGCACCATCGGTTCCGTTGAAGGCGAGCCAAATTATCCTGCATATGCCATTGGTTCCTTTGAAGGTCATTCATGAAAGAGATAAGTATGTTGTGGTCATCATTCCTTACCTTAAGGAGTTGTTCCCATAGTGTTTTGAGCTTCTTGTGGAACATGAGAAAATGTAGGTAATGAGATTTGTGTCTCCTGGGATTCCTAGGGTTCAAGAACCAACAAAATACTTCACTAATAAGCATACACTCAGAAAATGTTTATCATTCTCTTCGAGCAGGCCCCTCCAAGTAGTGAATGTTGTCCTACATGTTAGGTGAATTTTCTATTTGAAAAGTCAATGTCGCCACCTGGACTTAAGCCTCAAGGCGGGGTCAACTTTATTTCTGACACTCTCCAACATCTCAACAGGCTTGGCCATGTCATCAGTGCATATTATGGTCAACCAAGAATCAAGTGAAATAGACCTTAGGATATTTACAAGAAATCCCTAAGAGAAGGCTTCCCACATGACTAGAGGAGAGATACACCTCAAGAAATATTTAACACTAGTGGAGCTTCTGGGTTTGGACCTTCCACAGTCTCGAGGAAGTGGAAAATTATAAAATATCCTCTTCCATTGGTAATCATGACACAATGCAAGCGATGATGCTTCGACTAGGTTGATGCAAAACCACTAGGGATTATAGAAAATAAAAGGAATTTAGAGGACTACAATGTCTCTTCTTCGCCCAACCCATTGATCTTGAGCTAGTATAGAACACAAGAAGCCAAATGAAGTAAACTAGGAAAAGCATAAATTCCATAACCCAATATTGAGAAAGAGAGGTGCTAGAACCCAAAATTAAGCAAGAATTACTACATCAGTAAATAAGAACAAGGAAAACCAAGAACTCTCAATTACCTTAGAAATCAATTGCGTAAAGAGAGGGAAACTCAGTTGTAGGTCCGCAACAAATGTTGAACCTTTTTGCATGTCCCATATGTACCGAACAACATCCAAGAGTTTAGAATTTTCCAAATACCAAGGTCCCAACCTTTGTTTCCATGGTTTTGACAAACACTAAGTCATATAAAAAGATGGCCATTGAAATAAGAAACTGTTTGAACAAAAATTAAGGGCGAATTTTACATGACCACTCTAAATTCTACCTTGCCACCCTTGGAAGCAACAGAATAGTTGTATTATCAAACAACTGTGAGGAAGAATCACAAAAGTCCTAGCAACACCCACCATGGGTTATACCTTTACTCCACACAGATGTTTCCTTGGGGTGGCATGCCATGCTGCCCCCACTCTTTATGAATCTTAGGGGTCGATGGAGTGTTTGGTGCTCCAACTCGGCCCAACAATTGCCCTTTTTTGTTTGCCCCTTTGGGCTAATTAAAAATTATTTGTTACATGTTAATCATGCTATTCATGTACAAAATTAGTTTGTTTAATGTTGGAAATGAAAAACTTGATAAATGAAATTATATTTACAAGATTCAATTATACATTTACTTTTACCTTAGAACAATGTACAGTCATAATTTATTTTTAAAATGACTGCTAAATTTCTCATGCAAATGCAATATAAATGGGTATAGGAAGACATCATTGCAACATGCATTGCATTCAATGCTTGTAATATAAGGACAAAGTAGAAAATCCACAGTAGGTTGGACTTAAAAGTTGCTTCAACATTTGAAAACCAAACTACCTTTTCTGAACAATTCATATCACTAAATTCCTTGTCCTAAAATGCCAGTTCACTTAACTCTTGCTTGCTTTGGTACAAATATGAATTAATAGATTTACAAAATAAACGATCTGTCTCCAAGTGAGGTCATGGTATGTTAATTGGTTTAGTATTTCGAACCATATATATATATATATATATTGATTAGATGCATAATTATAAGTAAACACCTTGTGACCACCACATTGAAGTAAATGTACATTCATACATCAACATCGATATGTATGTGGTGACCAACAAGTAAATGGTGAAATCATACCAGAGTCCATTGTTTATGCTTCATCCTCGACGTCTACATTTATATTATAAATATAAATTTATATAACTAAATTTAACACAACTAAATTTGATTTTAGACCATGTTAGATATATCTTAAACCTAGATCTATCAAGCGTTAAGAGGGATCAAATCTCTCGAGTCGCAAACCTCTTTTTTAAGTGCAAAACTTGAGGACAAGTTTGCACCTCAATAGATTTGAACCCCCTAATTGCTTAATAGATCCAGAGTTAATATGGATCTAGGATGGTTTTAGTTGTGCATAATTACATAAAATTTATTGAACATCTAATTATTTTGATCACTTTAAATATGATAAATATGTCAAATTAATTTTGTCATTTTCATTTTAAATCTATTTAGTTACCTTGTATTTTCGAGATGATAGATATTGTTAATATCTTAAAAGTTGAAAAATGATAAAATAAAGAATTTGAATGCAAAGTGATGATGTAACAATGTTGAATGATAGAAAATGTGAATAATAATATTATAGTAAATTAAAAATAGCTTTTCGTGTGATCATTCTCAAGCTATTTTATTCTACTACTCTTATTTTCATACTTATTAGTTTTGCCATATTTTCATATTGGTCATATGAAAAGGGAAATTGAAATCGTAGACCATTCAAATCTTTAACTTGAGCTAGTATAGTAAACATCATACCTTCTCTCTTTCTTTCCAATATTAATGGTAGATTCCTGAAAGGTCAATCATTGTGATTTATGGAGTGTTAAACCCAAGTTTCAATGGTAGTTGTTTTTTATAACCCCATTTAAATGAAAAGTCACTAACAATGTTGAACTATCAAAATGGGAATAATAAGGAAATATTTTATAGTTTCTGGAAGCAAACATTTCATGCAAATGAACATTCTATTTAAGATGAAAATTTAAGTAGTTTATTTATTATTCAATTATTATAATGCATAAATCAATGCATGTCATCAATAATTTTTTTGCGCATACTATTTCATCTGATTACTTTGAAATTAATGTACAACATACATCTAGTTACATGAAATCATAAATCAAAATTTATACTGAAATTAATACATCCAGTGCAAGAAAACAAATAGGATTAGAAAACATATACACTAAAATCAATACATCTAGTGCAACCAATAAAATAAGATTAGAAATCAACATCTCGATTAAAATCAAGGCATCTAGTGTAAGGAATCAAATATGATTAGAAATCAAAATATACACTAAAATCAATGCATCTAGTGCAAGCAACCAAATACGATTAGAAATAAACAACTACAATAAAATAGGATGAAGAATCAACATATACACTGAAATTAATTCATCTATTTAAGTGAAAAACAAAAATATTTATGGCTTTCTAAATCCAACTTATTTTACCTTTTTTAAAGCCTAAGAACCCTAGTCTATGCTCTTTCAGAAGGCCTAAAAACCCTTGTCTATGTTCTTGAAATGATCAAAATGTCCATATTGCCTCAAAACGCCAAAACTACTCTTTTTCTGCAATATAAAAGGGTTTGGCCTTGAAAATTAGTCAACTAAATCCACATAAGTGGGCTAGTTAGGCGCATTGGTGATATAGCCCCAAGCTGGGGTTTGATCCATGATATGCATTATTCATTGAATATTTTGTGGGTGGTGTGATATATTATAATCCATTTGAATATATATTATGGTGGTGTGGTCCATGTGTGGCCTAAGGACCAGCCACCATTTTGGTAGACATAATATGTTATAACCTGCAACATTATTGAATACCACCACTATATAACGTAGATCATGGATAACTGTGGGCATATGGAGGAGCCGTAAGATATGGCAGTCTGCTGCCATATCCTTTCCCCTAATTATGCCATGGTCACTCTTCAAATAAAAGATCTCCACCAACATTTGATAAGTAGCATGACCAGTCTAGTGGTGAGGCATAGGATTTGTTGGTGGAAAGTCAGAGGTCGAATCCATCAGACCTCTAATCCAAAATTATGACCCATAAAACAAGGGCACTTGGCCTCGTTGGATTGGACCACGTGGCGTCCTATGATTAGTCCACATGGTTCCATTCCATTGGTCTACATCCACCAACTGCACAGTGACACTTGTTGAGCTATTGTTGCACCATGAGTGTTGACCGTTGACTTTAACATGTTGACGTTTGACATTTTTCCCTAGTTGACCTAAACTTTGACCTTGCATAAATTTTTCATACGATGTATGTTTTCACCCATTCAAGTTGTGTTGGAATCAGAGAAACAAACACTATGAATTAATATTGGTTTCAACTGCATGTGTGAACTTGGAGTTTTGCGCATTTTCTAGAACTTTGAGAATCTTTTTGATCCTTCAAATCATTAAAAATCAAATAAGAATGCTTTTACATATATTGCAATGAGTAAATTGTGTGAAATGATTTATGTGTTTTTTACGAACATTTATTTTTAATTTCTCATATTGAGTGTAAATTGTATTACTTTAATTATAATGTTGAATTTATTCTTTTTGTTGCTTTGGTTTCTTCATGTAGCTTTGCGTTTTGTTTATCATGGTGCATGTACAACAATTTCATACTTATTTCTTAGGATATTACCTCCCACCTTAACTCGATCCTTTGGCTTGATCATATTAATGAATCGATGGAGCCCATACACTCCTCAGATCCTCCTCTATTGATCCACCTACTAGAAAGAGAGCATTATGGCTTCAGGACACTCTACAAGATGTTGATAAATATGCTACTTCAAGAGGAACCTTCAAAGAAAATAAGAAAACATGTCATTTCTAGAGAGACGTTGTAGCCATGAGAAACATTATTTAGGCTAATCCATGCAAGTTTGAAGAAGCAATGAAAGAGCATGTATGGAAATATGTTATGGCCGAAGAATATGATTCCATATTACATAATGAGTATGGTAAGTAGTTCCAAGACCCAAAGGTAAGTCTATTCTGACTTCTAAGTGGTTGTGCAAAATTAAACATGGTGTGAACGGTAGTACTGAAAAATAGAAAGCTAGATTCGTGGCTATAGGTTTCTCTCAAAAACAGGGAGTAGAGTATGATGATATTTTGCACCTATTGTTCAATATACTACCATTTGATCTATTATGGCTCTAGCTACTAGCCAAGGATAGAGTCTTCACCAAATAGATGTGATTTTTGTTTCTTTCATGGCTTCCTGAACGAAGAAGTAGTTATGGAGCTACCACAAGGCTTTGAAGTATATGACAAGAAAACTCATGTTTGTAGACTGAAGAAATCTCTCTATGGATTGAAGGAAGCCCCATGAACCTGGTATTATCACATTGATATATTATTGATGAAGCTTGGCCTTATCAGAAGTAATTTTAATCCAAATCTGTACTTCAAACAGTCCAAGGTATGCCTTTGATTTTTGTATTATATGTTGATGACTTGTTGTTGACAGGTGGAGAACTATCTTATCCTCCAGTGTAAGAGGGAGTTATCTTCTAAATTTGAAATAAAATATCTTCATTTTATGCGCTAATTTCTGGGTCTAGAGGTATGGCAGAGACCTGGTGACATTTTCCTTTCTCAAGGAAACATGTTTTCAAGCTTCACGAAAGATTTGGTATGACAGAATATAAGCCCATGAATACACCAATGGAAATGAATTTCAAGGAATTATGTGGTGAAGCTACAGGACTTGACTTGGCTAATCCTTCCGAGCGTCGAAAAATTATTGGGACATTAGTGTTCTTAGTGAACACTAGACCAATAATATGAGCCAAAATATGATTAATCTGTCACATGCACACTAGATTGCTGCAAATCATGTGTTAATATACCTACAGGGGACCATCAATCTTGGATTGAGATATACTTCCAAAATCATGAGACTACATGGGTACTCTTATGCTCATTAGGATGATAACTCTACTAACAGAGAGAGCACATCTAGATGTTTCTCTAGCTTGGGATGTTCCATGATATATTGGATGACCAAAAAGTAGAAGCATGTAGCCCTTAACACAACTGAAGCCAAGTACATTGTTTCTATCATGCTTAATTGTGAGGGAGTCTAGATGGGGAATATCTTTAGAGAGTTGTTTGATCATGTACTAGATACGATAGTAATATACTATGACAATTAGAGTAGGATTTGACTTATAGAAAATCTCATATTCCATGACAAGTCCAAGCAAATTGTGATTAAATATTATTATATCTCAGATATGGTCTAGAGGGGAGCAGTGAGGCTCCATCATATTACAACTAATGATCAGATAACTAACATACTTGCCAAGCCTTTACTAAAAGAGAGGTTATTTGGTATTTAGAGAGTAGCATGAACTGATAGATGTGTCCCTTCCTAGTGGAGGTAGTCATGGATGATCGAGAACATTGAACTATGTTCTCACCTCTCGTTTGAGCTCACAATTTGGGAATGGATATTGGGGAGCTCTTGGGTTTGATGTAACTCTTAACTATAATATGTGTGTGATACTTATCATGTCTTAACAAGTGGTATCCCCCCTACAATCAAGTTTGTGACTTGCCAAGAGTATACCCTAGTATGCATCCTACCCAGAAGTTGGGTTCGTTGGGATTGATACCATCTGGCCAATGGGTGTGGTGAAGCTTGGCTTGTTGGGATTGCATCCTAGAAGGGATAATGCCCCAAGAAAATATGATACTTTGTTGTGCACAATCCTTCTCATGTATTGACAAGTGGTAATCCCCCCAAGCTGATATAAGACTTGGTTGTGTGTGATCCTTGTCATGTGTTGACAAGGGTAATCCACCCAAGGAGAGATGTGACTTGGTTGTGCTCCATAATTTTCGTGTGCTGACAAGATCTAATCCCCGCAAGAATAGATGATACTTCATTGTGCATGATCCTTGTCATGTGTTAACAAGTAGTTATCCACCCAAGTCTTCTAAAGGTGGAAAGATCAATTGATATAGGGTGGTATATGAATCTCCCCTATAATGATTCTTCTTCTTTAGATTGATACATCATTATTTCAAGTGAAGCAAAGAAAAAATGGGCAAAGAAAGAAGAGATATTTGATGGAAAAATAAAATCCTCCCTAGATGAGAGAGAGTGTTGAAAATTAGTAGTAGAGGCATGAATTTTGTTATCTAAAATTTCACTTCTGAAAATTCTGGAGTGACTTTCTCAAATTAGAAATTCATGTATAGTACCTCAACTATGACCTTTCAAAAATAGTAAATCACCTTGCATCAATTAGTAATCAAGCATAGTTGATGGAAAATCACTTAACTTATCTTTAATCAATGCTAATAGTTCAATCTTAACTTAATCATAATTATTATTATTATTATTATTATTATCCTCTTTATGATATTGTTAGATTGTTATTAAAGAGAAATTCAAGTTACTCAATCATGACACCCAATCATGGGACTCAATCATCTCGTATGTAACTCTCCTCAATTAATCAATATATTACACTCTCTCTCTTAATGGATACATTGTATTCTCTCTTACACACTCGTTAAAGACATGTGATATTCTTCTTAAACTCATTGAAGGCATGTCATAGAAGATTCCTCTAACGCACTCTTTCAAGCATATGTTACACTCTCTTAAATGCATAAGTTTCAAAGGAATGCATACCTCTCCCTAATGGAACTTGTTACCCTCTCTCCTTAATGGAATGAGTTATACTTCCTAAAAGGGAATGGCTTACACTTCCTAAAAGGGCATGAATTGGACTCCTCAAGGCATGTTAGATTCCTCCATTGAAACTATGCATTGCATCTCTCCATAATGGCTTAAGTTACTCTTCCCTATTCAGCATACAGGTTATATTAAGGCACGCTCCTCCTTTACGGCATGGATTCATTTCTCCTCCCACATATATGTGCCTCATATTTTCTCCTCTCATTAGTTGTGCATTGTCAACGAAGGATTCAAATTTGAGAGAGAGAGAATTGGAGAGACTTGAAGAAGATTGTGAGAGAGAGAGACATGGAGAGTAAGAGTAGAACTTAAGGTTGATTTAGTGTTTGGATCAACTCCTACTACAAGTGATCTTCATATTACAACTTGTTCATATTTAGGTGAATTTGTTGATTCTCTTTATCTCTCATTGTATTTTGTATCTCTATTGAACAATTGATATCTAATAGAAGAAGAATGTAGTTAGGTTTTTCCATTGTGGGTTTTTCCCTGGTCAATGGGCCTAAATTCTCTATGTCCCATTCTATTCAAGCGAGATACATTTTCATTCCCCCCTCCAAGAGTATTTTTTGTCCCTGTCATGGCTTTGATGGTCCTTCCTAACATGACTTTGGGGATCCCAGTATGGTACATCTGTCCCCCTGCAAGCATTCCACCAGGTCAGCTAAGACGTTATCATGCTTTGAAGCCAGTTCAACTGGTCCTGACAGCCCCTGTCGCTGCTTCAATTCCATCACAACTTCAACAGGAACCCACTCTTGCTGCAAAAGCATCTAGACAAGGGGGAGAAGTTAAAAGGAAAGAACCCAAGTACAAGGCTCCCCAATCTCCTCCAACCCCCAAGACCCCAAAGCCATCACCTCCATGCGCTTTGTGTAAAGTTGTTGGGCATGCCACCAATAATTGTCCCAAGCTTCCTCATCTCAAACCTTTGGTTCATGAAACATTCCCTGAGTCAAATATCCTTGAAGTCCATGTTAACTTGCTGAGTCCACCGAAGAAACTCATAATGTTATGCACAAATCACCCTTGTGCCTTGTGTGATCATCATGGTCACTATTCCCATTGTTGCCCTCATCTCAATGAATTTCACAATTTCCTTGAAACGCTTAGAGAATACGAGGCCACTAGTAGTGGAACACGTACTCCTCAACCATGGATTCTAGTACCACTAGTAAACCAGAAAAGGGAGAATCTGGTACCACCATCATAATCCCTCTCCTCAATGTCGAACACCATGGGCCATCTCCTTTACCGTTTTCATCCTTAAGTTCCTCGTATGCAAAACCTTTTCGATGTTTTTGCATGCGCTTCTATCAAACCTCTTTCGATAGAATCCTAGGTCTCAACATCTATAGATTCTCCATCTACTAGATCGCCATCTACCATTCAAGATGGTGTGTATGTGAACTTTCTTTCTCAAGTTGATGCACCACATACAACCGCCGCATCATGTAGTCAGTGTTCCTCCCATCTGCCCATCTTCCGTTCTGGTGAGGAAATCATGGAAGCTATATCTGCCCCTGATTACCCTTGGGATGATATGAACCATCAAGCATAATTCATGCCACAACAGTCGCATGACCAATATGCCATGGAATCCAAAGAATTCATCCATGGTGAAGTCGATTGGTTTCGAAATCCAATCCCTGCCCCATATGCTTTTGAAGAAGGGAATATGGCCAACATCTCTCCTACTATCAAAATCAACATTTTAGATAAACAAGGGTTCAAAGAGAACATTACCTTGGGGGCACAATGCACCCCGGAAGAAATTGAACCTTACATCAAGCTCTTCAAAGAATTTCGTGATGTTTTTGCCTAGTCTTACTTTGAAATGCCTACACTTGATACTGCCATTGTTGAACACCATAACGGCACATGGCTTGATGCCACTCCTATCTATCAGAGTTGAGACCCATACATCCTTCTCATCACGAGGTAATTAAAGCCAATATCGACAAGCTCAAGCAAGATGATTTCATCTATCCCATTGAATATACCACATGGATATTTAATTCGGTTCCTGTTCTCAAGAAGCAAGGCACCATTCATGTCTACACGGATTTTTGTGACCTAAAAAAATATTTTCCGAAAGATAACTTTTCCACACCCTTTATTGACCAGATCATTGATGAGTGTGCAGGGAATGAGGTTCTATCCTTTATTAATGGATTCATCGAGTACAACCAGATCAGTATCCATCATGTTGATTAGTTAAAGATCGTGTTCATTATTTCATGGGGAACCTTTGCATTTTGGGTCATGGAATTCGGCTTAAAAAATGTTAGAGCCACATTTCAGTGGGCCATGTCATACTATTTTCATGACTTGGCACATCTTATACTTGCTTACCTTGACGATCTCATTGCTTTTTCTAGGCCTTGAGCACAACATATTCATGATTTGCACACCATTTTTATCTAATGTCGCAAGTATAACATTCATTGTAATCCATTGAAAGGTGTTTTTTATGTTCCTGTCAGCCATTTGTTAGAAGTCATTATGTTGAAAGATGGTATTACTCTTGACCCCTTGAAATTTCAAGCTATTCTTGAGGTCCCACCTCCCCGTACCTTGCATTATATACAAAGCCTTCAAGCCAAAGCCAACCTCCTTCACAGGTTCATACCTGACTATGCAACCACCGGTTATGGGTTTCTTAGACTCCTTCACTTGACCATTCCATTTTTTTTCGATGACCAAGCTCAACAATCTTTTGATGCCCTAAAGCATGCTCTCACTTCTGCACCATTGATCAATCCCCCCGAATTCACCAAAGGTTTCATCTTATATATCTCAGCTTCCACCCATTTATTCATTGGGGTCCTTAATCAAGAAGATGATGATCAAAATGAGCATGTTATTTACTATGTGAGTAAGAACATGGTAGGTCCCCCTATGAGCTAATATGAAGAAGAAAAACTGGAGTTGGCTGTCGTTTTCTCCATCCAAAATCTATGTCACTATATCCTTACGCATACCACCAAGGTCGTAACAAACTCCAACCCATTACCTTCCAAGAATTTGATCTTGAGTTTGTTACGCCTAGGAGTAATAAAGGTTTCTCCCTCAGCGAACTCATTTCTGAATTACCCACCAATGGACATGATTCACCTATTAATAATGAGCTCTTGGATGAACACTTGTTTATGATCACTTGAGACGGTCCTTGGTACAGAGATATTATCACATCTTTGCAAACCCAAAAGTTCACCCCCCATCTTATTCATGATGATCGACGATGAATTCAGTACCAGGTCCCTTGCTACCTCCTCATTGGTGACAACCTCTATCATCGCGGTATGGATTCTATCCTTCATTGTTGTGTCACCCATCCCAAAGTAGAGTAAGTGATAAACGCTTGTCACAGTGGCACTTGTGGTGGTCACCTCTCCGACATGGCCACTTCCCATAAATTCATGCACATTAGTTACTTTTTGCCTTCTATCTTCAGTGATTGCATTGAGGCAGTCAAACACTGCCCCAATTACCAAAATTTTGTCCCAAAGGCAAGAGCCCCATCGACTCCCCTCCAT
The DNA here is from genome assembly GCA_031772625.1 of Pinus tabuliformis. NCBI lineage: Eukaryota > Viridiplantae > Streptophyta > Pinopsida > Pinales > Pinaceae > Pinus > Pinus tabuliformis. The sequence continues at coordinate 829,306,091 of CM062808.1, forward strand.
CCTGTCATCGCTGCTTATCCATTTTGTAAATGGGTTATTTACTTTATGGAGTGTTGGCCTTCCTTTGTTAATAACCATAAGTATATTATCGTAGCGGTCGACTATTTTACCAAATAGTCTGAGGCGATGCCAACGTTCAATAACATGACGACTACGATGACATTGTTCCTTTTCAACCATGTTATCTCTCGATTTAGGGTTCCAAAACAATTGGTTTCTGACCATGGCCGACATTTTGAAGATGATGTATGGCATGAACTATCCTCATTTTTGGGCTTCCAACACTAATAGTCATCGTCTTATTACCCCCAAGATAATGGACAGGTTGAAGTAGTCAACAAGATTCTCAAAATGATGCTTCAACTGATAGTGAATAAGCACAAGGCCGACTGGCACCTTATGGTCTTCCCATCTTTGTGGGCCTATAGAAATTGTGTGAAAATTGGCACTGGGCTAACTCCTTTCCACCTTGTTTTTGGTGAGGAGGCAGTCTTGCCAATTGAGTGTGAGATCCCTTCCCTCCAACTAGTTGTCAAACTTCTCCCTAACACAAAACCATTAGAACAAAGACTTGTCATGCTTGAATGCCCCTCTGAATACCATCGTGTTTCTTTGCAAACCATTGAAGCGGCCAAAAAATGCACCAAAGATCAGTATGACCAAAAACTCAACCCTCGTGCCATCCACGAAGGTGATATTGTTCTGGTGTATGACCAGGCCCATGATACCTTGGAACATGCGAAGTTTGAATCATTATGGCTAGGATGCTACATCATTCATAAGGACTTAGGTAAGGGGGCATTTCTCCTAGAGTATTTCATAGGCCAACTCCTTCCTAATCCTTGTAATGAAATCTACCTTAAGAAATTTTACCCATAACATCTCACATTGATTTGCGTGTATTTATTTATGTCATGAATTTAGGTAGGTTGCATCATTTCATTTGATGATTTGACACTTCACCAGGAAGACATTTTTCCAAGAAAGGTCACTTTGTCTCCTCTCAAAATCTAATTTATTCATAAAGCGGCACTTGTATTTTGAGGTCCACCTTCCCTTAGTACTTGTTGTACCATGGGTAAATTTTCGTCATGAGTAACCGTCTTTTACTCATGTTTTCATGGTCCCCACTGGGCTTATTCTATGTGGCAGAGTCATCGAGTCACCCTTTTCTAGAGCATCCACGATGAGCCACCCTTGCATACATGGAGTCTGTTTCACATCCCATTCTATCATGTCACAATATTCCATCCATATTTTCATACCATTCATCCCGTGTTGCTCATTTTGGCCTCTAGTCATATTTTCCTTGTCCCGTTTGGAGTTGAGTCAGTCCCTACCAGGTCAGCGATGCACTTTATTCTCTCATAAGGGAATTCACTTGTTTTTCCTTTAGTCCCACATTTTCTATTATCCCTAGTGTCATTACATCAACCACATTACTATTTTCCCTCATGCCTTATTTGAGGATCCTCATTGCCTCACCTGTCGCGGGCCCTATTCTATCGACATCATCTCATTTATTCTAGAAGAACAACCTAGAGGGCGATATATCTTGGTTCCATCTTCCATTCTTGTTCGGTGCATCGAATCGAGAAGAGGGACTCATTATTGCCCTTTCACTTGGTTGTTTCATTTTCGTGATTCATACACTTGATGGTCCAGTGATGTAGCAGATTGTACCAGTGATTCTCAAGTGTGTGTGAGATGTTTTAGACCTTAGGAGGGGATGGCCCTTCAGGTAGCCACCCACATGATCGGATGCATTCCCATTATGCTCCAGCCTCAGATGTAGTTCCACAGATTTGTTGGGTTTAGTTCCTATCAATCACATTATATTATTTTCTGGCTCTCTTATGCCAACATGTCATGTACCATTCAGCATGTACTTGATTGCTCAGTTTTATGTTCATGGGTGGACCATTAATTTTTTAATAAGTTATCTCGGCGAATATGGGTGTGCCTCCCTTGCCTCATTAAGATTCGGTACCACAACATAAAGGGAGACTTGCATTGGTCTTACCCCCTCTGTCCCTATGCTCTTTCACTTCAACTTTAATGGTCTCTCTCTCTCTCTCTCTCTCTCTCTCTCTCTCTCTCTCTCTCTGACTCCATTGTGTTGTCTATTGATTGTGTCTTTACAACATACTTTGGTCATATGTTTTTCTCCTAACACTCATATGTTGGGAGGCAATCCATTATCACCAAAAAATTAATTATCTAGCCTAATTTACTATATGGATCAAAGTACACCATGTAAAGCCAATTTTACCATAGTAAAATTGCTTTCATTGCGACGAATCACTTAATGAACCACCTTCATTAAGTAATTTATAATTAAACTCATGAAGAATAATTAAATAAATCACTATTTATTTGATTTTCCACTAGGAATAATTAATTAAACAATAATATTGGTCAATTATTATTCCTTGTCATATTTGACTCAATTATGAAAAATTGACAAATAAATTAGTACGTATCTTATTTTTCTCTAGGAATAATTAATTAATCACTAATTAATTATTATTCCTTGTCAAATTTGACTAAATCCCTTAGGAATAATTAAATAAATCATTAGTTGTTTACTATTCATTAACGAATTCCTTGAGATGATAAATAAATCATTTATTTATTTATTATTTCTGAATAAAAGTTTAAATAGTTTTTCCCTCCTAACCAAATATAGTAAAATATTCTAAGTGGTTATTCCATGAATAGGGTTAATGATAATTTATTATTGCTCATTATTCAAAGATAACCCAATATTTTGTTTTAAATAGAAGGGTTTTCCATTCATTACTCACTTTTGATTATTTTCGTTGTTAGATTTACTATTGTAACTGTGACTATTATCATTGTCGCACACTGTTTTTTTTATGTTTGAGTTCCATTGAGGTCAAACATTTTATTTGTTGGGTTTACACATTATAGAGGAGAGAGTCTCTACACAAGCTGAAGATGTTTGAGGATAGCCAAGAACCCATCCCATATAGGGGGATTGGTAACATTTATTTGTTCCCTTCACAGGTGTTATAATAAAATGTATTCTTTGTATATCTCGTTTCCATTGGATGATTGGAATTATTACTGGTTCTTTTTGTTGTTTAACTATGATTGTGGCATATATTAGGGCTTTGGCAAGTGTTGTTTCTATCAACTTCTACAGATCTACAATATTTAACAACCATTTATATTGTTGAGATTGTTTGTCATCCACAATCTTAATGGGGTTCTTTTCATACATCTTTGAGAAGAAAACACTACAACGTAAATTGTTGAACTATTATCACAGTGAATTGGAGTTGGCTTCATTTCAACATTTGATAGATCTTTCAATATTCTTCTCAACCACATTGCTTGACTAGATGTTGAATTTTCACTACATAAGTTGCCACTGTAAAAATATATAGAAATGATTGATTGTTTCTTGGATGCCCATGAAATAAGATTACTTCCACAATGAAAAGCATACCCTGAGGTGCTTTTTTGATCATCTAAACTCCTTGCATAATCGTTGTCTATATAACCTGAAAGTGAACAATTTTCAAAATGTGTATAGAACAAACCATGGTCTATGGTTCCTACAATATAACATAAGATCCTTTTTGCAACCTTAAAATGAGAAATCTTAGGTGACTGCATAAACCTCAAGAGAAAACTTGCTGCAAACATGATATCAAGTCTAGTTGCAGTGAGATACAACAAACTAACAAGTAGAATTTTATACAATGTGGGATCAATTGGTGGTGCTACATCTTCTTTTCTCAGCTTGGTGCCTTGAGCAATTGGAGTATTGACAAGTTTGCAATTGGTCATTTTGGACTTTTAGATGATGTCAGTGGCATATTTTTGTTGACCAACAAAAATTCCATTAGCAGATTGGTGAATTTCAATTCCTAAGAAGTATTTCATGACCCCTAGATCTTTCATATAAAACTTTGTTTGCATTGATTCTTTTAAGTATTATAACATCATATTACTAATATAATAATATCATCTACATAAAGGCATATAATAAGAATTTTACCTTCATGAGCTTTGGTATACAAAGTTGGTTCATGGTTGCTTCTGTAAAAACCACTTTTGATGAGATAGGTGTCGATGTGACTGTACGAAGCTCTTGGAGCTTGTTTTAAACCATACAAATCTTTCTTCAATCTGTATACCTTATGCTCTTGTCCTGGAACTTCAAAACTAGGAGGATGCTCTACATAAAATTCTTCCTGCAATATACCATTTAGGAAGGCATATTTGATATCAAGACGATAAACTTTCCATTTCTGTTGAATTGTTGCAGACAAAATGGTTTTGATAGTGTCCAACCTTGCTACTTGAGATAAGATTTCACCATATTCGACACCAAACTGTTGTGAGAATCTTTTGGCAACTACCCTTGCCTTATGTTTCTCAATTTTTCCTTTCTTAGTCAACTTCGTCTTATATATCCATTTTACACCAATTCTGGTTTTGTCTCTTGGGAGATCAACTAATTCCCCAGTCTGGTTCTTCTATATGGCAGCAATTTCTTGGTTCATGGCATCAACCCAATGATTTTCTTTAACTGCTTCTTCAAAATGGGATGGTTGAGATGAAAGAAATGAAAACATATTATGTTGGTAAAAATCATGCTAATGCTCATATATTTATCTGATGTTTCTTATTTTCTTATTGTCTTATGAAGATGTTGAATCACTAGTCGATTCATTGCTTGAAGATGTAACATTTTCATAATGGTATGGCTCGTCTTTAACCTACAATATTTGTGGTTCTGGTGTATAAACTTGCTTATTTAAAGCTTTATCAACATGATCAAACCAAGATTTATTTTCAAAAAACTTAACGTCTCTTCTTAAAACAAACTTCTTGGTAACTGGATTCTAAAGTTTGTAGGCCTTTGAATACCCACTATAGCCTATGAAAATATAGATTTCACTCCTATCATCAAGCTTCTTTCTTATCTACTTAGGAACATGTGAAAATGCTACTGATCCAAAAATTCTAAAGTGAGATAAATTTACCTTTTTACCATCCCATGCTTCTTGAGGTACTATATCTTGCAGGCTAGTTGTTGGATATCTATTGAGAACAAATATTGTTTTCGAAACTACTTCAGCCCAATAGTTATTTGACAACTTCTTCTCACGAAGGATACATCTCGCCATGTTCATGAACCACTGATTTTTCCTTTCTGGTACTCCATTCTATTATGGAGTATACCTTGTTGTGTTGTACATGATGATTCCTTACTATTGAAAATAATCTTGGAAGTCATTGGAACTATACTCTCCTCCTCTGTCTAACATGAGAACTTTTAAAGGCTTTCCACTCTGCTTTGCTACTTCTTCTTTGAATTCTTTAAATCTTGAGAAAGTATCTGATTTATTTTTGAGAAAATACACCCACATCTTCCTTCTATAATCATCAATGAATGTCAAAAAATAAAGACTACCACCAATGGACTATGTCTGCATTGGACCACATATATGTGCATGGAATAGCTCTAAATTTTCTTTTGCTCTAGAGGAATATGTGGGAAATATATCTCTTTTATGCTTGGATAGAACACATATTTCATAAAATTACAATGTTTTTCATTCATAATAGGGAGACTAATGATGATTAAAGTGTCTGAAACTGACTTAGTCTCTTGAATGGGATATGACCATACCTAGAATGCCGTAGCTGAGACTCATCTATTCTTAATATACTGTGGACTAAAGACTATGAGATATTTCAACTTCTAAGAGTCAATGGAAACATCCTATTCTTGGTTTTTTCAACCTTTTTTATTAGTCATCTATTGGGAGGTTTATCATAGATATAGAATGTGTTCCCTTGAAATATTAAATCATAACCATGTTCATCAATTGTCCTACACTAATAAGGTTATGCTTTAGATTTGGAACACAATAAACATGAGGTATGTGTTTATGCGGATTATGTTTAGTAAGAATAAGGAAAATACCTTTCCCTTCAACTTTAATACAAGAATGATCTCCAAGAGTAATTTCTGATGTTATGGAAGCAACAAAATAAGAAAGGAAAAATTTGTTATCCGTCATATGATTGTTGCAGTCACTGTCTAAAAGCCAAAGGTCCTTTTTGTGAGTGTCTTCACAAGGATGGAAGGAAGGAAACGTTGTTTCAGAGGATTCTCCTTCATTGATGGAGAGATGGACACTACCTATTTTTTGATCTAATTGTTTATTTCTGCATTCATGTTCATTATGCCCAAATTTCTTGCAATAATAACATTGAATATCAGGTTTTCTCCATGTTTTGCTTCACATTGTTTGGTTTTGTGGAGGTCTCCACTTCTCTGTTGCATGACGATGTTCCGATCTATCTCTTCCTCGGCCTCTTCCTCGCTTGTTGCCACCTCTATATCCTCTTCCTCTACCTCTACCAAAAGAGAGTCGTGCTTTGAAATCTTGTTCCATGGAGTCTTCTGCAAAGTTGAGTCTTGTTTCGTGTGCCATAAGTGATCTAGTCAACTATTCTGCTGAGAAATTTGTAAAATCTTTGGATTCCAAATTTGTTGTTACAATCATGTCATATTTCTTGGGCAGGTTTCGAAGGACTTTTTCAACAATCTTTTGATCTATAATGGTTTCACCAATGAGTTTGATTTGGTTGACTATTCCTGTAACTGTAGTCATGAACTGATCCACATTTTCTATGTCAGTCATCGTCAGAGTTTCAAAATGTGCTCTTAATGTCTGCAAGTTAACTTTGTTCGCTGTATCATTTCCTTGATACGCAACTATCAAAATATCCCAAAATTCTTTTGTTGTTGATGTGTTAGTTATTTTGTTGAAGAAAGAATCATTGACTGAGTCTTGTATCCAACATTTGTGTTCCTGCTCTTTATTTCTGAGTTTTACAGTGGTATTCCTTTTATTGTTCATGGTTGCTAATTGTTCTTGGGTTAGCTTTACATAACCATTCGACAAAGTATCCCAACATACTTGGGCTTGCAAAAACATCTTCATTCTTAAAGCCCAAAACTTGTAATTTTTGCTAAGAAAAATCCAAGTCTGTAACAGAACATCGAAGAAAAACCATTTTTTCATATAGATATACACCCTCTTTCCTTAAAAAAAAATGGAAACAAACAACACCTCCTTTCTATTAAAACCTTTTTAATCGAGTAAGTTTCCTCCCTTAAAAAAAATTCTTTAAAAAATTTTTAAACCATTTTTTTTTTAAATCTCGCTTTAAAAAAAATTCCTTTCCTTTGCTTAGCTTTCAAAGCAAGGTATTAAAATAATTTGGTTTAAAAGAACCCCTTTAAAAAACTTTGAAATAGCTCCGTTTCAAAATACTTTCGAAATGATTCATTCAATTTTTTTTGACAGAAGTCTTTAAAAATTACTTTCACCTTTTGAAATTTCTCGCTTTTTCCTACTGACTCCTTGTTGATTCGTTACCGCTTGGTTCGTTCACGATGTATTTTTTTTAAACTTTGAGGTGACTGAGCACCACATTTCCGACACTATATGGCAGCATTGAGCCGCCCCTTTTTTTTACTTTCGTAACTTGGCCTGTATCAACGCACTCCCTCTTGTGAGAATCGGTGCGTTGCACACAATTTAAAAAAAAATAAAAAAAATTGGATCGCAGGTGCCCTTTTTTTTAAATTGAAGAAGATAGGCTGTTGAATATACTGGAAATTTTTTCGATCCTTTTTACTATAAGTATTGTTTGAGTAATTGGTCTCGGTTTCTTTTTGTGGAGTTTTTTTTGGTCTTTGTTTCCTTTTCTGGAGTCTTATCCGACTTGAAACTATAATATTATGATGAAGAATGAAAATGAAAAGTGGAGTAGAGATTTCTCTTGTCAATATTCAAAATAGTTAAATAGATTGCATTGTAAACATCAATAATAAATGATTGGAGTATAAATCTACACCTATGGAGTAAAACTGAAGTAAAACTTAATTGCCTATGACACTTAGCAGACAACAAAATAGAATATAATGACACTTAATCCTCAGTGCTCAACAATGAATAAAAAATAGATAGTTTGCATATTATTTATATGCATGTCATTACTATGAATTTAATGATCTCATGTGATGACACTTAATAGTCACTGCTATTAATATCTCAAAAATGAATAAAAAAATAGATAACTTGCATATTCTTTATATGCATGTCATTAATATGAATTCAATGATCTCCTTCACATTCTAAATTCATGGAAGTGATGGTGACAAACATATCCCTCCTCAAACCTTCATTTTTCGTGAAGAACAATCCCTTTACATCAATATCATCCCATCCATCTTGTGCCTATATTTTAAAGACAATTCAGTGATCTCATTAGGATTATGAGTTCATGGAGGTGATGGTGACAAACATATCCGTCCTCCTCAAAGTTGTATTACTAGTGAACAACAATTCCTTTACATCGATATCATACGGTGCACCATGTGCCTATATTCTAAAGAAATTAGATAATATTATGAGATATCCAATCTTCTTTCATACTTGAAATCAAATGTGATATTATGCTAATTTGATGGGTTTTAACCAATTAAAACATCGATCCCACTTCTTCCCCACAATCAAGCCCACTTAGCTTGCAAATGGGGTAGCAAGCTAAGTGGGCTTGATTGTGGGGAAAAACTCCACAGTTAAGCGCACTTGAGCCAGAGGATTTCTGGGATGGGTGACCTCCTGGGAAGTTCTGGTTACCGGGTGCAAGCCCCGGAAGTGATGATTGATGCTATGTGATTCGTTCTCCACATTTCACTAGTTTCAATCCCACTTCTTCACCCCTGTGAGCATCACCCGATGCAATGAGTGCTAAGTGAACTATTCAAAAATCATGAGAAATTAGTCAGTTACGACTTCCTCTCATGGAAATGGTCATACGTTTGAATGACTTACTTAACGCAGTTGAATCCCAAAAATGATATCTAATATAATGCACTGCGTAAATCCCCCATACTTAAATTCAAAAAGAGTCAAGGGATCTCTACTTGAATGGTTCATGAGGCACAATACTTGCTAAGGTTTTGCAAATGGGGTAGCAAGCTAAGTGGGCTTGATTGTGGGGAAAAACTCCACAGTTAAGCGCGCTTGAGCCAGAGGAGTTCTGGGATGGGTGACCTCCTGGGAAGTCCTGGTTACCGGGTGCAAGCCCCGGAAGTGATGATTGATGCTATGTGATTCGTTCTCCACATTTCACTAGTTTCAATCCCACTTCTTCACCCCTGTGAGCATCACCCGATGCAATGAGTGCTAAGTGAACTATTCAAAAATCATGAGAAATTAGTCAGTTACGACTTCCTCTCATGGAAATGGTCATACGTTTGAATGAGTGCTAAGTGAACTATTCAAAAATCATGAGAAATTAGTCAGTTACGACTTCCTCTCATGGAAATGGTCATACGTTTGAATGACTTACTTAACGCAGTTGAATCCCAAAAATGATATCTAATATAATGCACTGCGTAAATCCCCCATACTTAAATTAAAACATATTTATATCAATAAATTTTACTCTATTTTGACAAAGAATGTGAACTACACATATAAACAAAAACTCTTTTGTAAATATTCAACTCAGAAAGTTTAAAAACTATTTAAAGTAATTTAAAGGAGACCAAAATATTTATTAAGCTATCAAAATTCCACACTACTTCCCTATCAATAACAAAAATGCTACCTTCTACACACCTTCCAACACCTTCCAAAATGTTTAATGACTATCAGATGTTGGAAATGCCTTTTAAAAAATCATTAAAAAAAATTATAAATTAACTTAAACCTATCTCGTAACTTGCAAATCCTTTTATGTTAATCTTAATACCACCTAGGGAGTGAAATTTGTAAATAAAAAATATTTTGAATTAGGGCAATAAAACGTTTTGGTAACAAATTACACTTGCATTTAAGCTGAAGCTCACAAAATAAGGAAAAAGTGCAACAAATATTCAAACAAGTGCCAGTCCAGGACGGATGTCCCTTCCGTAAGGGATTTGCATAACTAGATACATTAATACGTCTGCCTATCTGACAGCCCACGTTGCTTCCCTGTCGTTGATAGACACGCATTAGGAATTTAACAGCATAGGGAATTGATATCGACAGCCCCAGTGGTTCACTGTCGTTGATGGACAGGCATCAGAAATTCAACAGCATAGGGAATTGAGTTCCGTTTACACACTGGAAATTTGATATCGCGAATCTGCAAGTCAAATGCCTATTAAAAGACGCATATCTTATGGAAGGCCACAACGAGTATGCGTTTAAAGTTGTATACCAACCAGCCTGTTAGGTTTTAGTAAGGTTGATAGGTTTGAAATGTACTCGCCAAAATATGTTCTACAGTGTAATATGCAGAGCAACATGGTTGGTCGTTTGATTTCCAAATATTCAAGCATGAGTCGATTGTCAAAGCCAACCCTATCGTTATTCAAGAGATTGCTTAGATCTAGCATATTCTTCATGCATATTCGACTTCATATTTACTATTTTGGTTCTTCTATCTCTTTGAAAATGTTTTGATATGGATCTTATTTACATGACAAAAAAGAATATGCAAATTTCAATATTTACAAAAGTATTATTTCATTACTTAATATGTCATGTCCCATGTTTTAGCAGGTTTTTATTATTGCAATTGTATCTTTCTCATAACTAAGATGCGAAGTTTTAAACTATATTTTTATGTCGTATTTATTATTGTCTTTATTATTTATATATTTGTATATATAAATAAAGTAATTAAGTGTTTGGTGAAATTGAAGAGTTTGATTTCATAACTATGTTTTATGCATATTTTTTAAATTAACAATTATTGGGCAAATTGATGGTATGTTTTAATATTATATAATTTATTTTTAAAAATTAAAAATTTTAATTTTAATTAACAATTATATGTTTTCTTTCTTAAGTTAAGATTTTTCACTTATAATGAAATATTATATAATTTTTTACTGTTTTGCATAATTTTAATAGCCTCACTAACTAGATTTGTTTCCTAATATATAGTTTCGAAAAATGGTTATATTATGCCAAAAGGAGTTTGTAGACCAAAACCGAAGAGGAGCACAAAACCAAAATACCAAAAAGATCAAGAGACAACAAATAGAAATAAGGATTCTAATAAAGCTACTAGAGCAAGATTCTCTAATCTTAAGCCAGGGAGAGGTAGAGGTTAAAATTCAAAGTGTACATGTTTTTTCATGTTTGAATCATCCATCAATATGTTACATACTTTTATGCATGCACCATTGGTTTTGTTGAAGGCGAGCCAACTATCCTGCATACACCATTTGTTCCTTTGAAGGTCATTCGTGAAAGACATAAGTATGTTGTGGTCATCATTCCTTTCCTTGAGGACTTCTTCCCATATTGTTTTGAGCTTCTTGTGGAACGTGAGCGAATGTAGGTAATGAGATTTGTGTCTCCTCGGATTCCTAGGATTCAAGAGCCAACAAAATAGTTCACTATTAAGTTGACAATCAAAAAATGTTTATCGTTCTCTTCGAGTTGTCCCCTCCAAGTAATGAATGTCGTCCTACATGCTAGGTGAATTTGCTAGTTGAAAATTCAATGTCGTCACCTATACTTAAGCCTCAGGGCAGGATCATCCTGATTTATGACACTCTTCAACATCTTGATGGCCTTGAACATGCCGTCGTCGCATAGTATGGTTAGCCAAGAACTAAGTGAAATAGACCTTAGGAAATATACTAGAAGCCCCGAAGAGAAGGATTCACACATGGCTAGAGGAGAGACACACAAGAAATATTTAAAACCAATAGAGCCTGTGGGTTTTGACCTTCCACGATCTCGAGGAAGTAGAAAATGATCAAATATCCCTTTCCATTAGTAATCATGACATAGGGCAAGCATTGATGCTTCGACCAGGTTGATGCAAAGCCCCTAGGGATTATAGAAAATAAACGTAATGCTAGAGGATTTCAATGTATCTTCTTGGTCCAACCCACTAATCTTGAGTGAGTATAGAGCACAGGAAGCCAAATGAAGCAAACTGGGAAAACCATAAGTTCCATAACCAAATATTGAGAAAGAGAGAAGCTAGAACCCAAAATTAAGGAAGACAATTTCTACACCAGTCAATAATAAAAAGGACAACCAAGGACTCTCAGTTACCTCATAAATCGATTGAGTGAAGAGAGGGATACTTAGTTGTAGACCCATAGAAAAATGTTCATCTTTCTTGCATGCCCCATCTACCCCTAACAACATCCAAGAGTTTAGAATTTTCCAAATACCAAGGTCCCAACCTTTGTTTCCATGGTTGTGACATCCACTAAGTCATATAAAAATATGACCATCGAAACAAGAAATTTTATGCACAAAAATTGACGGAAAAATTTACATGACCACTCTAATTCTACCTTGCCACCCTTGTAAGCAAAAAACTAGTTGTATTATCAAACAACTGTGAGGAAGAATCATAAAAGTCCTATCAACACCTACCATGGGTTATACCTTTCCTCGACACATATGTTGCATGGGTGTGACATGCCACGCTGCCCCCACTCTTTATGAATCTTAGGAGTCAGTGGAGTGGTTGGTTCCCCACCTCGACCCAACATTTACCCTTTTTGTTTGCCCCCTTTGGGCTAGTTAAAAATTATTTGTTACGTGTTAATCATGAACTAAATTAGTTTGCTTAACGTTGGAAATGAAAAACTTGATACTTGAAATTATATTTGTAAGATTCAATTATACATTTACTTTTACGTTAGAATAATTTACTTTCATAATTGATTTTCAAAATGACTTCCAAATTTCTCATGCAAGTGAAATATAAATGTGTATAGGAAGAAGTCATTGCATCATACATTGGATTCAGGGCCTATAATATAAAGACAAAGTAAAGAATCAACAGTAGGTTGGACTTAAAAGTTGCTTCAACATTTGAAAACCAAACTACCTTTTATGAACAATTCCTATCACTAAATTCCTTCTCCTGAAATGTCAGTTCACTTAACTCTTGCTCTTTTTGGAGGGTGTGGTAGCCCAACCTTAGCTTCTAACATGCTTTGGTACAAATATGAATTAATAGATTTTGAAACTAAAGGATCTGTCTCCAAGTGAGGTCATGGTATGTTAACTGGTTCAATATTTGGAACTATATATATATATATATATATATATATATATATATATTGATTGGATGCATAATTATAAGTAAACTCCTTGTGACCACCACATTGAATTAAATATACATCCATGCATCTAGAGTCCATTGTTTATGCTTCATCATCAATGTCTACATTTATCTTATAAATTCAAATTTATAAAACTCAATTTAACACAACTAAATTTAATTTCAGACCATGCTAGATCTAATAAGCGTCAAGAGGGATCAAATATCTCTAGTCACAAACCTCTTTTTCAAGTGCAAAACTTGAGGAAAGGTTTGCACCTCATGAGATTTGGACCCCCTCAGTGCTTAATAGATCCAAAGTTAAGATGGATCTAAGGTGGTTTTGGTTGTGCATAATTATACAAAATTTACTGAATATCTGATTATGCTGATCATTTAAATATGATAAATATGTCAGATTAATTTCGTCAATTTAATTTTAAGTTTACTTAGTTATCTTGTATTTTTGAGATGATAGATATTGTTAATTTCTTAAAAGAAGAAAAATGATAAAATAAAAAATTTCAATGCAAAGTGATGTAACAATGTTGAATGATAGAAAATGTGAATAATAATATGATAGTCAATTAAAAATAGTCTTCATTGTGATCATTCTCAAGCTATTTTATTCTACTATTCTTATTTTCATACCTATTAGCTTTTCCATATTTTCATATTGATCATATGAAAAGGGAAATTGAAATCACATACCATTCTAATCTTTCACTTGAGCTAGTATAGTAAAGATCATACCTTCTCTCTTTCTTTCCAATATTAATGGTAGATTCCTCAAAGGTCAATCATTATGATTTATGGAGTTTTAAACCCCAAGCTTCAATGGTATTTGTTTTTTATAAACTCACTTGAATGCAAAGTCACTAATAATGCTGAATAATCAAAATGAGAATAATAAGAATGTAGTCACTTAAAAATACTTTATAGTTTCAAGAAGCCAACATTTCATGCAAATGAAAATTTTATTTAAGATGAAAATTTAAGTAGTTTATTTATGATTGAATTATTATAACATATAAATCAATGCATGTCATCAATATTTTTTTTGTCCTTACAATGAAATCAATGCATATTGTTTAATCTGATTACCTTGAAATTAATGTACATCATACATCTAGTTACATCAAATTATAAATCAAATTTTATACTGAAATTAATACATCAAGTGCAAGCAAACAAATAGGATTAGAAAAAATATATACGAAAATCAATGCATCTAGTGCAAGCAATCAAATAGGATTAGAAATCAACGTCTACATTGAAATCAATGCCTATAGTGCAAGCAATCAAATATGATTAGAAATCAAAATATACACTAACATGAATGCATCTAGTGGAAGCAACAAAATACGATTAGAAAACAACATATACACTGAAATTAATGTATCTATTTCGAAGAAAAATGAAAATATTCATGTCTTTCTAAATCCAGCTTATTTTACCTTTTTTAAGGCCTAAAAACCCATGTCTAGGCTATTTTAGAAGGCCTAAAAACCGTTTTCTAGGCTCTTGAAATGCTCAAAAAGTCCTCCATATGGCCTCAAAAGGCCAAAAATACTCTATTTCTGTAATAAAAAAGGGCTTGGCCGTGAAAAGTATTCAACTAAACCCACATAGGTGGGCTAGTTGGGCACATTAGTTATACAGCCTGAGGTCGTGGGTTCAATCCATGATATGTGTTGTTCATTGAATATTTTGTGGATGGTGTGATATATTATAATCCATTTGAATATATATTATGGTGGTGTGATCCAAGGACCCACCACCATTTTGGTATATATAATTTGTTATAACCTGCCACATTATTGAATACCACCACTATATAATGTAGATCATGGATAATTGTGGGCATATGGAGGAGCCACAAGATATGGTGATCTCCTGCCATATCCTTTCCCCCAATTATGGCACTGACACTCTTTAAATAAAAATTCTTTGCCAGCATATAATAAGAAACATGACCAGTCTAGTGGTGAGGCATAGGATTTGTTGGTGGAAAGTCAAGGGGTCGAATTCATCGGACCTCTAGTCCAAAATTTTGACCCATAAAAAAAGGGAACTTGGCCTCCTTAGATTTGGCCATGGCACCCTCTGATTAGGCCTCATGGTTCCATTCCATTGGTCCACATTGACTAACTACACAGTGACACTTGTCGAGTTATGGTTGCACCACATGTTAGTTAAAACTATGAACCTAGAACCCAGAGTTGGAACCACGAGTATTGAATGTAGACTTTAACATGTTGAAGTTTGACATTTTTCCCTAGTTGACCTTGCATAAATTTTGCATACTATGTATGTTTTCACCCATTCAAATTGTGTTAGAATCAGAGCAATGAGTACTATGCATTGATCTTGGTTTCAATTGCATATGTGAACTTGGATTTTTGAGAATTTTCTAGAATCTTTAGCATCTTTTAGATCCTCCAGATCAGTAAAAAGGAAATAGGAATGATTTTCCATACATTGCAATGATTAAATTGTGTGAAATGATTTATGGGTTTTTTATTATCATTTATTTTGAATTTCTCATATTGAGTGTAAATTTTATTACTTTAATTCTAATGTTGGATTTATTCTTTTTTTTTCTTTGGTTTCTTCAGGTATCTTTGAGTTTTGTTTATCACGGTTGCTGCAAATCACGTGCTAATATACCTGCAAGGGACCATCAATCTTGGATTGAGATATACTTCTAGAATTGTGAGACTACATGGGTACTCTTATGCTAATTAGGCTAGTAATGCTGATAACATAAAGAGAACATCTAGATGTTGCTTTAGCTTGGGATCTTCTATGATATCTTGGATGACCAAAAAACAGAGGCATGTAGCCCTTAGCACAACTGAAACTAAGTACATTGTTGCTAGGATGCCTAACTGTGAGGAAGTCTCGATGAGGAAGATATTTCAAGAGTTGTTTGAGCATGTACTAGATACGACAGTAATATACTATGACAATAAGAGTAGGTTTTGACTTATAGAAAATCTTGGGTTCCATGACAAGTCTAAGCAAGTTGAGATTAAATATCATTATATATTGGATATGGTCTAGAGGGGAGCAGTGGGGTTCCATCATATTGTAACTAATGATTAGATAGATAACATACTTACCAAGTCTTTGATGAAAGAGATGTTATTGGTATTTAGAGAGTAACATGAACTAACATATGTGCCCCTTCATAGTGGGGGCAGTCATGGATGATCGAGAACATTGAGCTATGTTCTCACCTCTTGGTTGAGATCACAATTTGGGAATGAATCTTCGGGAGCTCTTGGGGTGGATGGAACTCTTAACTATAAGATGTGTGTGAACCTTGTCATCTCTTGACAAGTGGTAACCCCCTACAATCAAATTAGGGACTTGCCAAGAGTATAGCCTAGTATGCATCCTACCCAGAATTTGGGCTTGTTGGGACTGCTAACCATCTAGCCAATGGGTGTGGTAAAGCTTGGCTTGTTTGGATTGCATCTTACAAGGGATAATCCCCCCAACAACGATGATACTTGGTTGTTCACAATCCTTGTCATGTATTGACAAGTGGTAATCCCCCCAAGAAGATATGAGACTTGGTTGTGTGTGATCCTTGTCATGTGTTGACAAGTGGTAATCCACCGAAGGAGAGATGAGACATGGTTGTGCGTGATCATTTTCGTGTGTTGAAAAGATGTAATCCCCACAGGAAAAGATGAGACTTGGTTGTGCACAATCATTTTCATGTGTTAACAAGTGCTTATCCACCCAATTCTTCTAAAGGTGGAAAGATCAGTGGATATAGGGTGGTAGATGAATCTCCCCTATGTTGATTCTTCTTCTTTAGATTGAGACATGACTATTTCAAGTGAAGCAAAACAAAGATGAGAAAATAACGAAGAGATATTTGATTCCAAAATAAAATCCTCGCTAGATGAGAGAGAGTGTTGAAAAGTAGCAGCAGAGGGATGAATTTTTTTATCTAAAATTTCACTTCTGACAATTCTGGGGTGACTTTCTCAAATTAGAAAGTCATGTCTGGGACCTCAAATATGACTATTCAAAAATAGTAAATCACCTTGCATCAATTGGTAATCAAGTATAATTAACAGAAAATCACTTAACTTATCTTTAATCAATCCTAATAGTTCAATCTTAACTTAATCACCATCACCATCATCATCATCATCATCATTATTATTATTATCCTCTTTATGATATTGACAGATTATTATTAAAGAGAAATTCAAGTCACTCATTCATGACACTCAATCATGGGACTCAATCATCTCGTATGTAACTCCCCTCAATTAATGAATATGTTACACACTCTCTCTTAATTGATACATTGTATTCTCGCTTACACACTCATTAAAGACATGGCATATTCTTCTTACACTCATTGAAGGCATGTCATAGAAGATCCATCTCACACACTCTTTAAAGCATATGTTACACTCTCTCTTAAATGCATAACTTACAAAGGCATGTGTACCTCTCCCTAATGGCACTCATTACCCTCTCAACTTAATGGAATGAGTTATACTTCCCAAAATGGCATGATTTATACTTCCTAAAATGGCGTGAGTTACACTCGTCCAAGAATGTGAGATTCCTCCATTTAAGGCACGCGTTGCATCTCTCCATAATGGCTTATGTTACTCTTCCCCATTTGGAATACAAGTTACATTAAGGAATGCTCCTTCTTTATGGCATGGATTTATTTATCCCCCCATATATATGTGCCTCATAAGTTCTCCCTTCACTACTTGTGCATTGTCAAAGAAGGATTTGAATTTGAGAGAGAGTTGGAGAGACTTGAAGAAAATTGTAAGAGAGAGAGAGAGACTTGGAGATTAAGGGTAGAACTTGACAGCTGATTTAGTGTTTACATCAATTGTTGCTACCATTGATCTTCATATTGCAACTTGTTCATACTTGGGTGAATTTATTGACTCTCTTGATCTCTCATTGTAGTTTGTATCTCTACTGAATAGTTGATATCTAACAGAAGAAGAATGTAGTTGGGTTTTTCCATTATGGGTTTTTCCTTGGTCAGTGGGCCTAAATTATCTATGTCTCATTCTATTATTAGCTATACTCTATTGTGAATTTGGTTTACATTCTATCTACAATTTCTTAACTAATACTGTAGCTTAAATAAGTTTTGTAATAAGTAATTATTACAACATAGAACATTGAATTTCAACAAAATGGCCACTACGACAGAAAGGAAGGTCATATAATTAGTCCTAGATTATGCCTTAGAAGTAAATGGATTACATAATGCTATGAATTTTAATATCGTTCCATTGGGATCAAACTATGTGTTGATCAACATGGGCTAGATGCAGATGAAAAGGGTAATTCTAAATTTCATAGAAAATACCTTTGACTATGTCGATGATAAAGGGAATGCAAAAATAGTCAAGGGAATACCAAGACCCGTAATTCTAGGACATATTTATTTTTTACAAATGAAGAAGTGTCAGGGGAAATGATGAAAGATTTGGGTTGTTCAATTGATTATTACAACAACAAAAAATTGCAAATCCAGTATTGAATACTTTTTTGTCCTTGGGAAATTTAAGTACATGTTTCCAGAAGAAATATTGGGGCCACCTTATAAAGGAGATATCAATTTCAATATAGATCTAATATTAGGTTCAACACATGTCTCCAAGGCTCCCTATAGAATGAGCGTAACAGAACTTGTAGAATTGAAATTACAGCTACAAGAATTGTTGGAAAGGAAGTGTAAAAGACCCATCGTATCAGCATGGGCAGTACCATTTTTATTTTCAAAGAAGAAGGATGGGAATCTACGATTGTGCATAGATTACAGACATCTAAACAAGATGAATATGCATAAAAGGCACCCATTACCAAGTTTTGATGATTTATTTGACCATGTACAAGGTGTAAAGGTTCTAAAATAGACTTGGAATTAGGCTATCACCAAATTATAATTAAAGAAGAAGACATTCATAACACTATATTTTTAAATTATTATGGATATTAGAGTTCGTAATCATCCCATTCAGGTTGACGAATTTACCAACTAGTTTCGTGTGCTTGATGAACAACATATTCAACAAATATCTAGACAACTTTGTCGTGATATTTATAGATGATATCATGATCTACTCAAGGAATGAAAATAAAAATGATGAACACTTAAGCTTTAAGTGTTGTATATTTTAAGGGAGAACCAAATATATGCAAATTTCAGTAAATGTTATTTTTAACAGTAGGAAATACGGTATTTGGGGCATATAATTTCTAAAAAGGGTATAGTAGTGAACCCGAAAAAGGAAAAATCCATCTTAGATTGGCTAGTACTAAGGACATAGCAGACATTAGGTACTTCATGGGAATAAAGGGGTACTATAGATATTTATAGAAGGATTCTCGAAAATTGTATTTCCTATAACTTCATTATAGAAAAAGGGTTTCAATTTTAAATGGAACCCTATATGCTAGGAGGTTTTCAACAAATTTAAACACTTGCTTACCGCCACCTCCATCATAAGAATAGTAGATCCATACCAAGATTTTACCGTGTGCATGGATCCCTCAAAGGAAATATTAGGTGGTGTTTTGTCACAATAAGGACATGTGATTTGTTATGAATCCTGGAAATCGATCAAACACAATAATATTTATGCCATCCATGATCTATAGTTGGAAACAATTATACACACCCTCAAAATATGACAACATTATCTCATTCGGAGATGATTTGGTTTCATGAACAACAATGCTAGACTAAAGTACTTGTTCAACCAACCTAACCTAAACGTTATACAAGATAGATGGTTGACATTTATTAGCAAGTACAATTTCTAAATAAAACATATTAAAGGAAATAAAAACAAGATTATAGACACCTTTAGTACAATAATAAACCTACTACATGCCACATCTACAAGTTAGTATGAAACAAACTTGCTAGTAAAATTTAAAACAACATACGAGGATGATAAAAAATATCAAGAAAATTAAAGAAAAAAGTGAAAAAAACAAAATATAAATGTTAAATAAGTGTTGGGGATGCAATCAGGAAAGGTTAATTAAATAAAAAAATAATTTTTTTGTACCAGGTTTAACATATTTAAAAAAAGTTTTGTCGGACAAGTTTCATAAAATTCCATATTATGGGCACCAAGAAAAGAAAAAATTGGTTACATCAATAAAAGAGGAGTATTACTAACCATACACGAAAAATGAGATAACATAACATATAGCAAGATGCATGTAGTGCCAACTAGTCAAATTTGAACACCGACATCTCGCAGGATTGATGCAACCACTACCCATACCTGAATGCAAATGGGAAACCATCACTATGGATTTTATTATCGAGATCCATAAATGAGAAGGAAACATGACTCTACTATGTTAGTGGTCAACAAAATAACTAAAGGAACCTATTTCATGCCCATAAATTCCACCTATAAAGTTGTTAATATAGCAGACATTTTTATGAAGGAGCTATTTAGATTACACAAAATTCTAAGCACGGTGGTGTGAAATAGAGACTCGAAATTTACAGGAAAATTATGGAAAGCCTTGTTTGAGGGCATAGGGACTCAACTCAATTTCAACATCACCTATCACCTACAAAAAAAATAAACTAACACAGAGGACAAAATAGATTACAGAGGATATGATTAAGATGAATGTTATGGATGGGTCTAAGAAATGGGAAGAATATCTACATACTTTTGAATTTTCATATAATAATGGGTATCAATCATCTTTAAAAATGACCCTCTTTTCTATGTTATATGGCAAGAATTGCAAAACACTGGTGACTTGGAAGAATCCGATAGATCAGATGATGTTGGGCCCCGACATTATCAAAGAATTAGAACATGTTGTACCAAAGGTAAGACAAAATTTGAAGGTTCCAAAAGACGGGAAAGATATTATGTAGATCTAGAAAGGACACATTGGATTTCAAGTGGGAGACCATGTTTGCCTAAGAGTTAAGTCGAATAGAAGCAAACTCAAACTCATAATTTGCGCCAAGTAATCAACAAGATATCATGGGTCATTCAAAGTATTGGCCCAAGTAGACCCAATAGCCACCGACTAGCACTGTAATGAAACATCAAAGTACAAAAAAGTTTTCATGTTTCTCTTTTATGAAAATATGTGCGTGATATGTCTCATGTTGTTGATTCAATTTTTTTGTAGGTTGAGCTTGATATACATTTCCTAGAAATCCCTTGTGCAATATTGATCAAATGGGGGCCAAAGTTCGGAATTGAGTTATCACACAATTTAAGTTTTTATTGAAGCACTATAGCCCTGAAGAGGATACGTATGAGATGGAGGATACAATTAGGGAAGCATATCCATGTCTTTTTTCGGATCAATAATTTGAAATAAACATCAAGGATAGTGTTGAATATTAGGGGGGGGGAATGCAATTCCCCAAAACTTTTCATTAAAATAAAATAAACTTGTGAAGTATTATTTACATTAAGGCACCTGAATGGGTGGAAAACATATAAAGGTTGATGAGAGGCATTAATGAGTATGGATCGTGATTTTATAGAAGGGATTATGCTTGAATGATGAGAAGTTGTGAAAGACAAACGACAAGCCCAAGAACTATGATTCCCTAGATAAGAAATTTGGATGTGGGAAAAACAACATATTTTAAGGGCCACCTAGCACAAGAGGGATATGGCTTGATGGTGGAACAAGTCTTAGACAATAAATAACTGGTAGTGGGAGGTTTTCTACATGTTATGAGGTTGGGAGGGGTCAAGTTGAGTGTAGAATTACATGAGGAAAAATGGCAAGAGTCTCAAGTTTTGGGAGCACAAGTAGATGTGCTAGGCTAAAACTATATCAAGATATCAACTGAAATATACCAAGCTAGAACAAGAAGGCATTAGGAATTTGCTTCTATAAAATCACAACATAAGCTTTCAGCTGTCTTGGTAAACAAGTTTGACTTATCGATCAACTACGAACGGGTGGAACATCCCTTATCAATTTGTATCACACATTTAGTCACAAATTCATCCAATCCTCAATGCATGTGTTTTAGCAATAGATGTTAATTCGTTATTATTGATGTTCGTGTAAAAATCCTAGGATTGTGTACTAACTAATTCAATAATGTTATCCCATTATCACTAATATTTCATATAAGATAGGTGGAATATACTCTTGAAAATCTTATTGATTTTGGGTAGAAATTGAACAACTTGTAGCTTTGGTTACCATAATTATTGTAGGTAAGGATTAATATTTCATCTAAAATTTCATATTGATGCTAGTGTTTATTGTGCAGTGTTGACAATATGGAAATATTTAAAAGTCATCTAATAAAATGTCAAGTTGTTCAACCACTAATCATTAAAGTAATGTTGTCGAGTTGATTGATAAGGAAGGTTAAAATAGAGTACGCATCATTGTGAAAATGATTTACCTCTTATAACATAGGGAATGCCACGGGGGGCGACTCTATATGAAGTCTAGAGAGCTCCAAATATTCCCTTCCCTACTCAGCAAGAAGAATATCCTTGGATCATAGCATGACATCATGGGAAAAGAGAAAAGTATTTGTATAATGTTCTCTTAAACATCTAAGGAAAAGAATCATAGACTAACAGCCATATTAGTGAAAGCTTTAGGCTGCGAGGGAACAACATGAGTTCGAAAATATCAAAACCTTTTCAATCCAACCCCATACTAGTTCCCCTCCTCTTTTGTCTCGTCTCTCACTTGAAGTAACAAGAAAAATTAAAGAAGGTACTTCTACCTAAAACGAATAAAGAAACATTGCAATTACAGAAGATACATGAAAATCAAACACAAAGTGAAGTGAGGTAGCATATTAATAAAAAAATATGGAAGTGGATAAAGGTGAAAAACAATATCACAAAATAAAGAGAAAGAAAAGAAACCAGAGAACTTATGATAAACAAAGAATTGTGATATCTCCTAAAGGAATTCAAGACCTCGAATAACCTCAAGTATGCCGAATGATGGTCAAGTCACAATCCACAAAGATCAAAATTCCTAAGGGTGGGCTTCCTTGGGGTATATTGTGCTATTTGTCGAGAAAAAAAAGGTTGTGAGGGAAAATTCAGATTATAATTAATCTCCCCAAACAAAAGATACCTACAATGCTAGCCAAGATTCAAGTTATGAAGGAGCATCGTGGATCGTTTTCCTATCCAATGATCCACAGAAGTTCATACACGTGATCGAGCACGAGGTAAGCAGGATTTAAAAACCCGAGTAAGATGCCAGAAAATATCAATCGTGTTGGCATGTGAATAATCCATGCGGAGCAGTGTTAATCTATGACGTTATGTCAATGTGGCTGATGAAAAACGCCATGTGCCTGATGAAACACGAACTGACTCGGCGGTCTACCTGGCTTATCCATCACAAAATGGAGACAAGAGTCAATCCCAGTCGATAGTGACTCAGATAGTAATGTGCACAGGCAAAGAACGTGTTTATATTGGCCACAAGACTTTGTCTTGAGAATTTGCGTAATGTATGAACCTTTGACTGGGTTACACGTAGGACTTAGATATTAATGAAAAAAAATTAGCGAGAGGGAAATGTTATCTTTATAAGAAGACAAAACTATTTAAAGAGTATTTATTGAGAAGAATTATGAAGTGAAAGATGTTACAACTTGTTCCTCCATCTTTTCTATCGACACATACATTCCACTTTGTAGGGCACAACATTACACATTCTGGTTTCGATTTAGGTTTTGACTTCGTTTCCTCTTCCGTATTGCATTGATCTTCAAATACATTGTAAGCTGGAATTGGGAAAAAGTAGAATGATCCGCCGAAAGATATCTTGATCGGACCCATGAAAGTGGTGGTGGAAGATAACAATCCTCCAGACATTATGCAAGCAAGAAGGCGAGTATATGGGTTGTGTTTGTGTTGTTTCCACTCAATAGGGTGGTAAAAACGGTGAATAATAATGGCCACTCTGTCTACTTACCCTAATGGAAGTACGCCTTCACGACCTTCTACAGCAATTGCGTTTCGCCAGACACCATGCATTCTCTCGTATCTGCTGAATCTAGTGTAAAAATTTGTGCGGAAATCATTATAGATTTAACATTCTGAAAAACTCTTACAGTATTTTTATTTTTCAGAGTTTTAAATTTGTCATTTCAATGAATTCCTACCAAATTTTAAAAAAAATAGATCGTAAAAATTTACCAATTTTTTTTCAAAAAATCACACTCAAAACAATTTCTATTGCAACATTGCCATCCACTTAACCATGGATATTTCTTCGGGCAAGGTTATCGCGTGTTAAATTCAGCCATTGATCTGCATCTGCACTTACCAATGATGATCACAGAGGCGATTTAGTTTAACTTTTAATATACTTAAGTTTTTAATAGTTTAGTTAAACATCTCAATGTGTGCGCCAGTCTAACGGACTTGCAGAACGGACACACTCTACCCATAAAAGTCCGCAAGATTCGTTTGGTAAAATTGAGAAGAGGTTATTATTTCAAGTTCTTTTGAGATAGGATAATAATCTTGTTAACAATTTAATAAATAAAGTCTAAGAGGGAGTTAATATTAACTAAATGTAATAAAATCTCAATAAAAAAGATATCTACTAGCTATCTAGCTAGCTAGTAGATTGTGATTGTGATCACTAGAATTTTCTTGATAATTATAAATAAAGTTAGCTCAGGTTGAGATATATGCGCAATAATATTTTTATTAAGAATATTTTTATTGGAGTTCAGTTTATTTTTGTCATTAAAAACAAAAGCAAACTTAAGTGGATACTTTTGATAGAAACATCAATTATAACTGGGTTTTATTTTTAATTTTAAATTAAGTATTATATTTAATAATGTAAAATTCAAATTCAAGTTCTGTGATCTATTTGATTATTTCAAAATATTTTTCAAAGAAATTACATTTGTATAATTTGAAGTTTTTTTGACTTATTATTTTTATATATTGGGAGACATCATAGTTATATATATATATATATATATATAATCATATACTATATTTGATTTATTATTTTATTAATAATAAAATACAAATAATTTGCCTCTTTTCCTATGCAGTCAAAAATAGTTTTTTTTTAGCCATTACTCCCCATAGCTCCTCACTCCCTATATAACTTGTCGCTATGATCTAATTTTGATCTTGTTCTAAAGATAAACCACAATGGCTATCAAGTAAAATGTTTTCAAATAAATTTCCATGTTATTAATACATATTTTTCATATGTTTCTATTTTTAAATTTGTGATACATAGTAAATACTCTCCACTATGCTATTCATACAAATCGAATAATGCAATGGTGATGACAAATGATACGGCTATCATTAAAGCATCCAGAATACTTTTAAGATCATGTTGAGATCTAAGAAATATGATCACATTACTAGAAAAGCACTCTACACTATTAAATCCATAAAATAATATCCTTCATAAATAAACAAGTGGATGGCTTGCATATTATTTGTATGCATGTCATTCATATGAATTCAATGATCTCCTTCCATTCTAAATTCATAGAGTTGGTGGTGACAAACATATCCCTTCTCAAAGCTTCATAACACCAATCCTTTTGTATCAATATTATTCCACCCACCATGTGCCTATATTTTAGAGTCAATTTAATTATCTTCTTAGCATTATGAATTCATGGAGGTGACAGTGACAACCATATCCCTCCTCTTCAATGTTACATTTCTCGTCAACAACAATTCCTTTGCATCGATATCATCCCATCCCCCTTGTGGCTATATTCTAAAGGAATTAGGTCATGTTAGAAGTATTGAATTTTCTTTCATACTTATAATCAAATCTGCTATTATATTACTTTGATGGGTTTTGAACAACTAACACATATTTATATCCATAAATTTACTTTATTTTAACAATTTTTTAACAAAGAAATGTAAGTTACACATACAATAATTTTTTAAGTAAATATTTAATTTAGAAAACTTAAAATTTTTCTAAAATAATTAAAAAAACCTTCTTAAAATTACACATTACTTCCCTATTTTTAAACAAAATGCTACTTGCCATACGCCTTCCAAAATGTTCTAATTACTAGTGTTATTTGATTGCTTATCAAATATTGGAAATGCCTTTTAAAAAATCATAAAAAAATATAAATTAACTTGAACAGATATCTTCACATGCAAGTCCTTCTAGGTTAATCTGAGTACCACCAAGAGAGTGAAATTTCTAAATAAAAACTATTTTGAATTAGAGCAATAAAATGTTTTGGTGACAAGTTACACTCGCATTTAAGCTGAAGCTCACAACATAGGGAAAAAGTGCAACAAATATTCAAACAAGTGCCATTGCAGGACGGATGTCCCTTCCGTAAGGGATTTGCATAAATAGATACATTAATATGTCTCTCTATCTGACAGCCCACGTTGCTTCCCTGTCGCCCACGTTGCTTCCATGTGGTTGATAGACACGCATTAGGAATTCAACGGCATAGGGAATTGAGTTCGACAGCCCCATTGGTTCACTGTCGTTGATGGACACGCATCAGAAATTCAACAGCATGGCGAATTGAGTTTCACACTAGAAATTTGCTATCGGGAACACAGCGGATCAATCTGCAAGTCAAATGTGTATTAAAAGATGAATATTTTATGGAAAGCCACAACGAGTATGGGTTTAAAGTTGTATACCTGCAACCAGCCTGTTATGTTTTAGGAAGGTTGATACGTTTGAAATGTGCTCGCGAAAATATGTTCTACAGTGTAATATGCAGAGCAACATGGTTGGTTGTTTGATTTCAAAATATTCAAGCATGAGTCGAATGCCAAAGCCAATCCTATCGTTATTCAAGAGTTTACTGAGATATAACATATTCTTCCTGCAGATTCGACTTCATATTTACTCTTTTTGGTTCTCTATCTCTTTGAAAATGTTTTGATATGGACCTTGTTTACATGAAAAAAACAGAATATGCAACATTCAATATTTACAAAAGTATTATTTGATTAATTAATATGTCATGTCCCATGTTTTAGCAGCTTTTTATTATTGTAATCGTTCACTTTGTCATAATTAAGATGCAGCGTTTGAAACTATATTTTTATGTCTATAGGTTTTATTTAATAACTATGTTCCAGGTACAAGTTTTAAATTTATAATTGATTGCATGTTATAATATTATATAATTTATTTTTAAAAATAAAAAATCATAAGTTTAATTAATAATTATATGTTTTCTTTGGTAAGTTAAAATTTTTTATTTATATGGAAATATTATATAGCTTTTGCAAAATTCCATTAGCCTCACTTTTATTAGATTTGTTTCTTAATATATAGTTTCCAAAAATGATTGCACCATGTCAAAAGGAGTTTGTAGACCAACTACGAAGAGGAACACAAAACCAAAATACCAAAAAGATCAAGAGACAACAAATAGGCATTAGGATTCTAATAAAGTTATTGATGCAAGATTTTCTAATCTTGAGCCAGGGGGAGGTAGAGGTTGAAATTCATAGCGTACATGTTCTTTCATATGTGTGAATCATCCATCGATATGCTACGTAATTTTATGCATGCACCATTGGTTCCATTGAAGGTGAGCTAAACTATCTTGCATATGCCATTGGTTCCTTTGAAGGTCATTCGTGAAAGAGATAAGTATGTTGTGGTCATCATTCCTTTCCTTAAGGAGTTGTTTCCATAGTGTTTTGAGCTTCTTGTGGAACGTGTGCGAATGTAGGTAATCAAATTTGTTTCTCCTAGGATTCCTAGGATTAAAGAGCCAACAAAATACTTCATTAATAAGCTCAGAATTAGAAAATGTTTATCATTCTCTTCTAGCAGTCCCCTCCAAGTAGTGAATGTCATCCTACATGCTAGGTGAATTTGCTAGTTGAAAATTCAATTTTGCCACCTAGACTTATGCTTCAGGGCAAGGTCAGCACGATTTCCGACACTCTCCAACATCTTGAAGGGCTTGGCCATACCATCATCACATAGTATTGTCAACCAAGAACCAAGTGAAATAGACCTTAGGAAATTTACAAGAAATCCACAATACAAGGCTTCCCACATGACTAGGGGAGAGACATACCTCATGAAATATTTATCACCAGTAGAGCCTATGGGTTTTGACCTACCACGGTCTTGTGGAAGTAGAAAATGATTAAATTTCCCTTTCCATTCGTAATCGTGATGTAGGGCAAGCGAAGATCCTTCAGCCATGTTGATGAAAAGCCACTAGGGATTATAGAAAACAAAAGAAATGCTAGAGGACTGCAACATATTTTCTTGGAGCAAGCCACTAATATTGAGCCAGTATAGAGCACAGGAAGAAAAATGAAGTAAACTAGGAAAACCATAAATTCCATAACCAAATATTGAGAAAGAGAGGAGCTAGAACCCAAAATTAAGCAAGCAAATTACTACATCAGTCAATATGAAAAAGGACAACCAAGGAGTCTGAGTTACCTCATAAAGCGATTGAGTGAACAAAGGGAAAATCAGTTGCAGGCCCGTAGCAAAATGTTGAACCTTTTTCCATGCCCCATCTACGCTAGCAACATCCAAGAGTTTAGAATTTTCCAAATAACAACGTCTCAAGCTTTATTTCCATGGTTGTGACAACCACTAAGTCATATGAAAAGATGACCATTGAAATGGGAAATTTTATGCATAGAAATTAAGGGCGAAGTTTACATGACCACTCTGAAGTCTACCTTGCCACCCTTGGAAGCATCAGACTAGTTGTATCATCAAATCATCGTGAGGAAGAATCACGAAAGCCCTAGCAACACCCACCATGGGATATACCTTTACTCCACATGCATGTTGCATGGGGGTGGCATGCCATGCTACTCCCTCTCTTTATCAACCTTGGGAGTCAATGTAGTGGTTGGCGTCCCACCTCGACCCAAAAGTTACCCTTTTTGTTTCCCCCCTTTGGGATAATTAAAAATTATTTTTAAAATTTTAATCATGTACTAAATTCGCTTTTTTAAAGTTGGAAATGCAAAACTTGATAATTGAAATTAAATTTGCAAGATTCAATCATACATTTATTTTAACCTTAGAATAATTTAGTTTCATAATTGATTTTTAAGATGACTACTAAATTTCACATGCTAGTGAAACATAAATGGGAATAGGAAGAAGTCATTGAATCATACATTGCATTCAAGGCCTGTAATATAAGGAGAAAGTAAAAAATACACACTAGGTTGTACATAAAAGTTGCTTTGACATATGAAAAAAAACTACCTTTCACGAACAATTCATATCACTAAATGCCTTATCCTAAAATGCCAATTTACTTAATTCTTGTTCTTTTTGGAAGGCATGATAGCCCAACCTCAGCTTCTAACATACTTTGGTACAAATATGAATTAATAGATTTCAAAACTAAAGGACATGTCTCAAAGTGAGATCATGGTATGTCAATTGGTTCAATAGTTGGAACCATATATATTTATTTATCGATTATGTGTGTGTACATATTGATAATTATAAGTAAAAACCTTTCCAACACCACATTGAAGTAAATGTACATCCATGCTTCAATGCCAATGTCTATATGGTGAACAAAAAGTAAATAGTGAAATTGTACTAGTGTCCATTGTTTATGCTTCATCATCGATGTCTACATTTATCTTATAAATTCAAATTTATATAACTTAATTTAGCACAACTAAATTTGAGTTTAGATCAACCTAGATCCATCTTTACCCTAGATCTATCAATTGTCGAGAGGGATCAAATTTCTCCAGTTGCAAACCTCTTTTTTAAGTGAAAAACTTGAGGAAAGGTTTGCACCTAAAAATAATTGAACCCCCTCAGTGCTTAATAGATCCAGAGTTAAGATGGATCTAGGATGGTTTTAGTCGTCCATAATTACACAAAATTTATTGATCATTTGATTATTTTGATAATTTTAAATATGGAAAATATGTCAGATTAATCTGGTCATTTTAATTTTAAATTTAGTTCGTTACCTCATATTTTTGAGATGATAGATATTATTGATAACTTGAAACATGAAAAATGGTAAAATAAATAATTTGAATGCAAAGTGATGATGTAACAATGTTGAATGATAGAACATGTGAATAATAAGATTATAGGTAATTACAAATAGTCTTCATTGTGATCATTCTCAAACTATTTTATTAGTTTTTCCATATTTTCATATTGATCATATGAAAAGGGAAATTAAAATTGTAGACCATTCAAATATTTAACTTGAGCTAGTGTAGTAAACACCATACATTCTCTCTTTCTTTCCAATATTAATGGTAGATTCCTCGAAGGTCAATCATTGTGATTTATGGAGTGTTAAACCCCAAGTTTCAATGGTAGTTGTTTTTATTACCTCATTTCAATGCAAAGTCACTAACAATGTTGAATGATCAAAATGGGAATAATAAGAACCTAGTCTGTTACAAATAGTTTATAGTTTCAAGAAGCCAACATTTCATGCAAATGAACATTTTATTTAAGATGAAAATCTAAGTATTTTATTTATGATTCAATTATTATAACATAGAAATCAATGCACGTCATCAATATTTTTTTTGCGTATAATGAAGTCAATGCACACTATTTAATATAATTACTTTGAAATTAATGTAAATCATACATATAGTTACATCAAATCATAAATCAAAATCTACACTGAAATTAATACATCTAATGCAAGCAAACAAATAGGATTAGAAAATATATACACTGAAATGAATGCATCTAGTGCAAGCAATCAAATAGGATTAGAAATCAACATCAACATTTAAATCAATGCATCTAGTGCAAGCAATCAAATATGATTACAAATCAAAATATACACCAAAATAAATGCATCTAGTGCAAGCAACCAAACACGATTAGAAATCAAAAACTACAATAAAATAGGATGAAGAATCAACATATACGAATCAACGTATACACTAAAATTAATGCATCTATTTTAGTGAAAAACAAAAATATTCACGACTTTCTAAATCTGACTTCTTTTAGCTTTTTAAAAAGCCTTAATTCCTCTTTCTATATGGTTAATAATGTTCAATATTATATAATAATTTATCATATGTGCATTTATCTCTATGCGTATCTTTTTTCTTCTCTATTTTTCTCCCCTCCATATTTGTGTATATCTCCCTCCCTCTCTCCTTCTCCCTTTCCCCCTCCCTCTCACACTCTCTCTATACCCCTCCCTCCCTCTCTTTGTCACTCTCTTATTCCCTCTTTCAAATCGCACCATTTATTTTTGTATCTCCCTCCATCTCTCCCTCCTTGTCTCTCTATCTCAACCCCCATAAACACCCACAATATTTATCTCCATATATATCTCTCTCCCTCCCTACCTCTATTTGTCTCATCCTTCTTCCCTATACCCCCCTCAATCTATCTCTTTATGTCCCTTCATCTATCCTTCTTTGTCTCTCTATATCACCCCCCAAACATAGACACACTCTCTTCATATCTATGTATCTATGTCCCTGCCTTTTCTTCCTACTCTCTCTCTCTTCCCCTTATCTCCTTCTCTTAATTCCCTTTCTATCCCTCTCTCTCTCCTTCTCTCTCCCTCTTCCCTTCCACTCTCCTTTCTCCCCAACTCTCTCACCATATCTCCCTTGTCCCCCTCTCTCTTTCTCCATCGTTCTCTCTTTATGTATTTCTTCTTCCCTCCATCTCTCACCCTCCAACTGCCTCTCTCCTTCTCTCTCTCAAGTCCTCTCCCTTTTCGTTCCCCTCTCTCCCTTTCTCTCCCACCTCCCTCTGTCTCTCCCCCCATCTCTCTCTATCTATCTCTCTTTCCCTCCATATCTCCTTCTCTCTCTCCCCATCTCTCTCCCCTCTTTATTTCTCTATTCCCTCCTTTTGTCCTCTCTCACTCACTCTCTCCCTTATTTCTCTCTCTCTTCCCTCCTTCTTTCTCCTCTCATTCACTCTCTCTCCATATATCCCTTGCCACTCCCTCTATCTCTCCACCTCTGTATCTCTATGTCTTTGTTCTTCCCCTTCTCTCTCCCCCCCTCCAACTTCATCACTCCATCCCTCCCTCTCTCCTTATGTCTCTCAATTCCTCTCTCTCCCTTTCTCTCCCACCCACCTCTATCTCTCCCCCGCCACTCAAATCTCTCTCTCTCTCCCTCCTCCAACTCTATCACTATCTCCCTCCTTCTCTCCTTCTCTCTCTCCCCATATATGCCCCCTCCATCTCTATGTATCCCTCTCTCCTTCTCTCTCCCCTCCCTCCATCTATATGTATCTCTCTCCCTCTTCCCCTTATCTCCCTCTCTCTCTCAACTCCTTCTATCTTCCTCTCCCTCACTCTCTCTCCATCACTCCCTTATCAGTCCCTCTCTCTACCTCTACCTCTCTATCTATTTATTATTCCCTCAATCTCTCTCCCCCTCCATCTCCATCTTTCTCTCCTTCCCTCTCTTATTCTCTCTCTCCCCTCCTTTGTCTCTTCATTCCTCTCTCACTCTCTCTCACCTCCCTCTTTCTCTCTCCTACAAATTACTCTCTCTCTCTCTCTCTCTCTTTGCCTCTTCCATCCATATAATTGAGATTTTTCACTCGATGTAATCAATGATATTTTTAAGATCTAATATATTTTACATTTTATTTTTTGATTTTGAAATCTCTTATGGTTTTTGGGCATGTGGTATTGATAATCCATCATATTGATCCATGATATTATAACAAAACCTATTTACATGTTAATAATATCAATGCTAAAGTTTATTGCAGGTATTAATTTTTTATGTGATTATTAATTAAATTTAAATATGGTTATGGAAACATTATTAGTCCTTGCCAAGGCATTAGTTCAAATTGAATAATGAAACTTATCATGTTTAACTTTGAAAAGTAAATATTTAGTTTTCAATATTATTAAAAAAAATATTTTTCAAACATTTGATTGAACCAAAACTTGAAGGTCATATTGCATTGGTTACATGATATGATACCATGTGGATAATTTCCTTACATATTTCATGCCCTAATTTATGGATATGGCTGCACTATTCATGCATGATCTTTTAAATATTTATGTAGTGATTTTTTATTCTTAACCTTTGCAAGAAAACCATCCAAAAAAATTCCTTGAAAATAGTTTATACTCAAGAAAATAACATATTTAGCATCTATGAATTCTCACCATAATTACTGTTTGCATAAAAAATGATGTAAATAAATATAATTACCAGGAGTTACTTCCCACCATTGTTTTTGTTTTCCTCATCACTTATGTAGGAGTAAAATTGTAAGTGTATACTAGTGGTTACTACCCACCAAAAGTTTATGCAAGTTCCATACATCTCAGTTTAAGTAAAATTGTCAATGTGTAGTAGTGGTTACTATCCACCAAAATAAAATTGTAAATGTGTACTAGTGGTTACTACACACCAAAATTTAATGACCAAAATTTAATGCAAGTTATCCTAAGCAAACAATTTAGTTATCCATTTAAAATCTCAGTTTAAGTAAAATTATAAATGTATAGTAGTAGCTACTACCCAACCAAATCCATTTCACATCTCAATTTATTAGTGCATTCCAAAGAAAGAATATAGGATGATTTATTGACCAGTATTAATTTAGCATTAACCAATGTAAGTTATAATTATTTATGTAATTAATTGAATTTTATTACTCTTATTTTTTTTAACCTTTTATTATTAATTGAGAAAAGCTTTAAATATTCACTTATTTATAGACACTACAACATCTCCCCATATTAAACTCTATATTACTATTAACCTTTCATTATTTTTTAATTGGACAATTTATACAAATATTAAATGTGTATTTTTATATTTTAAAAAAACCTTTATATTAAATTTTAAAATATATCTCAAAGATAAAATAAATTATATTTAATCATTAATAGCTATAATTTCAAAATTATATAATATATCAAATTATTTAAAGTTGAACAATTTTAGAGTTTCTCTCAAAACAAAAATAAATGTGTTTACAGCTCACTAATTAAATTATGTGAATTTGATTATTAATAACTATAACTTCAGAGTTATATAATATATCAAATTATTTAAAATTCAACCGTATTGGAATTTTATAAGTTAAGATTATATAATATAAATGAAAAAATTAAAAATTAAAATTTATTATATAATTGAGTTTCTTGAACCCGTTTTCAGTAACTTGCCTTTTGAATATTTAGAATTTACATATTTATGGAATATTAAGAATTTAACTTATCCTCATCTAACTGGCTACATATTGATTGAATACTTAGAATTTTAATAGAGATAAAGATGTCTAACTAGCTATTTAACTTTATTATTTCCACAGTTTTAATATTAATTTATCAACATTTTTAATATTGATTTTCATCTGATATTTTATCCAATCTCATAGCCTTTTAATATTATTTTCCATCTAATATTTTATTTCACAATTTTAATATTGATTTCAATATGATATTTTATCTAATCTCATAACTTTTTAATATTGTTTTTTATCTGATATTTTATCTAATCTCATAACTGCAAAGTTCAGTATAAAACAAACAATGAGCTTCTAGTGCATGTTCCCAGACTTTAATCTGATATTTTATCTAATCTCATAACTGCCAAAAAGGACAGTTCAATACAAAACAAACAATGAGCTTCTAGTGCAAGTTCCCAAAATTTAATTCTATTTTTTTCTAATACAAAACAAACAATGAGCTTCTAGTGGAAGTTCCCAAAATTTAATTCTATTTTTTTCTAGCATCTTATAAATCTCAAAAATGCACGAAGCAATTTACTCTAAGCCGTTGAACATTTTACCAAAATCTTGCTGCCACTATGAATGCTGCAACTATAAGGCTAGGTGCAACATCCTGCATTAGGCTAGGTGCAACAGCGTGCATTTTACCAAAATATGGCTGCCACTATAAACGCTGCAACTATAAACCTAGGCTAGGTGCAATAGCCTTAAAGCCCCACACAATAGCAATTAACTTATGCCTGTCAATTAACTTATGCCTCAACAAGAGGCGAGAACCAAGAGACAACAGGCTATATACTCAACTAGATTTAAACTTCCATCTCATGAGTTTCACCAACCTAAACTTACCATTAAACCCCATATCACTATTATCAAACTCTTTCTAATTTGTTAGTGACTAAAATTTAATTTATTGATATTAAATATTTTATTTATTCACTGACTTAATAACCTATACTACGTTTTAATATCACATGGTAAAAAAAAAAACAAAAGAACCGAAAGTTTAGAAGTAGTGATATTATTTACCATGTAATATGAAAATATGAAAAGGGCGTTTATAAAGTTTATAAAAACTTATAAAATATAATAGCTTTTTCCTTCAATATAATAAAATAAGATTTTATATTCATTGATAAAATGTTTTTTTGAAAAATGTATTTAAATAAAAAATTTGTATTACTTAATTAATTTATTACTTTTTACCGTTTTTGTTGATTTAATGCCCCGAGGAAAAGATTCTTAACATTTTAGGAAATATAAAATTATAAAATTGATATCATTATCATTTTTTAGGTTGTTTTGAGACAATTTTTTGTTCTTTTGTCACTAGAGTCGGTGTACTTTGGGTTCATTTTGATTGCTGATTTGCTAAATATTCGACAAAATAAATATGCATAAAGAAACAGTATTTCCCAATGGTTCATTCATCCTCATGGGGACGTTTCTATCAGAGTCATGAACACAATTGATAATCTACGAGAGGATGCTCATGATTTTATTCAGAAAACAAGAGAAAACTCAAAACAACATAGTTATAAATGCTTGGTTGTTGTCAACAATCAGAGATCCAGCTTGATTAAAGATTATTCTCATTTCTCTAATGTATACTGGCAGGTTGGTCAACCTTCTAGAAGAGACAAATTACCTTTGAATCTGGTTAGGATTTTACGAATAATAGTGACTTTTTCGGGCTAGGAGAACCAGTTGGGTAGCCAAAATTGAACTCTGGCACATGCATATATCATAAGGGAAATCATCGAGATTCCCCTATCCAGTGTTTTCCTTCAGTACGATGTGTAAGTATTCACGTGTTTTTTGTTTATAAGGGAAACATGTTTTGATGTGGGTTTCACCTAGCTAATTTCACATGAGGGAATGTGTCTCAAAATTCGGCCCTCCCCTACTCCCCTCACAAGAGTTTCACTCTGGAAAGTGGAACGAAGAGATCTAAGTTTCAAGATTGGCTCTAGGGATAGTATGATTTCTGTATTAGTTAACCGCTTTGTTTGAACAAGTTAAAGACAGGGCCATGGCGAAGTGGGGATAAGTGAAGGAAGTATGATGTACCTTCTGTGAGATAGCATTTCAGAATGTCTTCCCCCTACAAGAGATCAATCTTGCAGGTCATCTGAAGAGATGTTGGCTTCAAAGGTTGGCTTAGAGGGATGGTGCGATTTCAGTATCAGTTAACCACTTTGTCGGATGAAATTTAGGGCCATGGGGAGGTAGGGTGTAGGGTGGTCGTATGATGTAACTTCTGTAAACCAGAAGGTTAGTTGAGAAACGGTGCTTCCATTTTGATTGAGGTATGTCTCTATGATGTATATATTTTCATGATATAAAATCATGTTTACTTTAATGCTTGCATTCAAATTATTCTTTATGATTCCTAGGAAATAAGTATATTTGTAATCATATTTCTACTCTGTATACATACAATCCTCTTGTAGTTGTCATAAAATAGTAGACACACATAATATAAAATAGTAGACACACATAATATTCCTGTAGTTATAGTTGTTATGAAAATAACTTTCAATATGCCTGCATTTATAATCTTCATGTAGTTGTAGTGGTCATAAAAAGTAAATTTCAATATTTGTGCATTTACAAATATTTCTCTTTGCTACATGTAAGTATTATTTTCCTTGTCATTTATGTATACTTATAATGTTTTTCTGTGTGTCGCTCTCAAAACTAACTATTGATTGTGTCCTATTCTACAACCTAGTATGACCGTGATGTGTAAGTATGTCTGTGCTCAAAGTTAAATTTTAGCTAATGTCTGCCAACATAAAACTAAAAAACTAGAAATCTAAATAATGTTTATGTTTGTCTCTCCAATAAATAATAATAATGAAAATAAAAAAAATAATGTTGCCCGGAAACAAAAATGAAAATAACCATATAGATAAAAAAACTACAATACAATTATCTCATGCTTTTAGATAAAGATATTACAATACAATTATACCATGCTTTTAATAGTTCTTTTATCTTATATGTTGAATTTGAACGCATCATAAATTTACCTTAATTTTTTTTTTTTTTACCACATTATAATTTCAAATTAGGTAAAATTTTAAATATCTTTACTCTTTACTAAAGCCACTTAATATTTATTTTAATTAATTATTTGTAAAATTAATCTTTAAAAGGAAAAGCATATCCTATTGATATATTAAAATCTATATACACATAAAAATTTCCACATCAAAGTTGTAATATTTGAAAATATTCATTTGATGTAGTTTTATTATAATATTTGTTATCATTCCATGTAAAAAACATCATTAAAGCTAATATTAATATTGAAATATTAATATTAATATTAATATTATTCAACTTAACAACATTTAATTAATACAATATTCTATTTAATATAATATTAAATTTTTTATATTATAATGATATATATTAACTGTAGATATATATGGGAGGGAAGAACAAAGAGATAAAGTGATATAGGTTGAGAGATAGAGGGAGTGAGAGAAAGGAGGAGAGAGGGATGAATAGAGAGATGGAGTTGGAAGGAGAGAAAGAGAAGGAAGAAGAAAGACATTGAGAGAGAAAAGTGGAAAGAGAGAGGAAGTGACAAGGAAGAGATGGAGAGATGATGTTTATTCTTGGGGGTGAGATAGAGAGACAAAGAAGGAGAGATGGAGAGAAGCGGGGAGAGAAAAAGAGAGGGAGGGAGATAGTGACAAAGTTGGACAGAGAGAGAGTTGAGGGGGAGAGATAAAGGGAGGTGGGAGAGAAAGGGAGAGAGAGGATGGAAAAGAGAGAGGATGTGAGAGAGAGAAGGAGAGAGGGAGGTAAGAAGAAATACACATAGAGAGAAAGGTGGAGAAAGTGACAGGGAGTGATAACAAAGATGGAGAGAGAGGGAGAGAGTGAGAGGGATTGATAACGAAGATGGAGAGAGAGTGAGAGGGGAGAGATGGAGGGAAGAGTGATAGAAGGGGTGAGAGAGGGATATAAGGGGAAGAGTGTCAGTGAGGGAGAGGAAGAGGGAGGGATAAACAGATAGATATAGAGAAAGAGTGTGTATTTTTTGGGTGTGATATAGAAAGACAAAAGAGAGACAATGGGAGATAGAGATATAGATGGAAGGTGAAGAGAGAGAAGAAGAGAGATATAAAGAGAGAGGGAGAGATAGATAAATATGGGGAGACAAAGCATGTGTGATTGGGGGGCTAAGATAGAGAGACAAAGAAGGAGAGATGGATAGATATATAGATATAGATGGAAGGGGGAGAGAGGGAAGAATATTTCTTGCACTAGATGCATTGAGTTTAGTGTAGATGGTGATTTCTAATCCTATTTGATTTCTTGCACTAAAGGAGATAAACTAAACTAGAGGAGAGAGGAGGAATGAAGAGAGAGGATGAGAGGAGTGAGAGAGGGAGAGAAGGCTAAGATGGAGAACAGGAGACACAAACATGGATATATAGATATATATATATATATATATAGAGAGAGAGAGAGAGAGAGAGAGAGATGGGGGGAGAAAAAGGGATATATAGGAAGGACGAGAGAGAGGAGAGAGGGGAGAACAAAGAAACGGAGTTGGAATGGGAGTGAAGGAGGGAAGAAGAAAGGCATAGAGAGTGAGAGAGAGAGATAGAAGTGGAGAGGGATAGAGGGAGTGGAGAGGGAGAGAGTGAGTGAGAAGGGAGAGATGCAGAGAGTGTCTTATGTTTGGGGGTGAGATAGAGAGACAAAGGACAGATGGGGGTAGATATAGATGTAGATGGAGAGGGGAGAGAGGAAAGAAGATTTCTTAGACTAGATGCATTGATTTTAACATACATGGTGATTTCTAATATTATTTGATTGCTTGCACTAGATGCATCGATTTCAATATAGATGTTGATTTTAATGGTATTTGATTTCTTGCACTAGATGCATTGGTTTTAGTGTAGATGTTGATTTCTAATCCTATTTGATTGCTTGCACGAGATCAATTGGTTTCGGTGTAGAATTTTTCTAATTCTATTTGATTTTTTGCACTAGATGCATTGATTTCAGTGTAGATGGTTGTTCATAATCCTATTTGATTGCTTGGACTAGATGCATTGATTTCAGTGTAGATGTTGATTTCTAATTATATTTGATTTTTTCACTAGATGCATTGATTTCAATGTAGATGTTGATTTCTATTGATATTTGATTTCTTTCACTACATGCATTAATTTTAGTGTAAATGTGATTTCTAGTCTTATTTGATTTATTGCACTAGATGCATTGATTTTAGTGTAAATGTTTTCTAATTATTTTTTATTGATTGCACTAGATGCATTTATTTTAGTGTAGATGTTAATTTCTAATTATATTTGATTTATTGTACTAGATACATTGATTTCAATGTAGAAGTTTATTCCTAATTATATTTTATTGCTTGTACTAGATGTATTGATTTCAGTGTAGATGTTGATTTTTTATTATATTTGATTACTTGCATTAGATGCATTGATTTCAACGTAGATGTTGATTTATGATTTGATGTAACTGGATGTATGATGGTACATTAATTTTAAAATGATTGGATTAATGGTGTGATTGATTTTAGAGCAAGCAAAAGACATTATTGTCAATGTGAATTGATTTTTGTGTTATAGTAATTCAACCTATGAATATTGGAGAGCAAGAGAGGAAAGACAAGATGCTTACTACAATAGCCCGAGTTAAAGATTTGAATGGTTTACTATTTCAACTTCACTTCTCTTATAATCGATATGAAAATATGACAAAACTAACAGGGGTGACAATAAGAATAGTATAAGAAAATAGTTGAGATTTATCACAATGAAGACTATTTGTTATTGACTACATTCTTATTATTCACATTTTTTTCCATTCAACACTATTACATTGTCATTTTGCATTCAAAATTTTTATTTCAGCATTTTTCATAATTGAAGTTATTAACAATTTCTATCATCTCAACATATTGAGGTAACTCAGCAAAGTTAAAATTAAAACTATTCTTCAAGATTTATTTAGTAATACTTGGAGGGGCACTATTAAGAATTAATTAGATGTCAAAAATTGTGTTACCTAAAATTAAATGAATTAGATGTCTAATATAAATACTCCTGCATGCTATTGACATGATTGGCTTCCTTCTTCATCACCAACTAATTACTAATAGACAATTACATACACATATATAAATCACTATTACAAAATTACTAATTAATTACTAAAAGAACAACTAAAATTTGCATATAAAGGACCATTTTTCAGTCAGTGATCAATAGTAGTTAATTTATAATATCTTATAACGCGGCCAGCTTTTAGTCATTTTTAGCTTAGTCATTAATTGGTTTCCTCAATTTTACCATCTAGTAATATATTTATTCATAAATTTGGTCATTAAATTTTCATTGATTTATTCATTAATTGTTGCAATTAATGACCAAAATGTTGGTCGTGTTATAAGATACCGTAAATTAACTAGTAATAGTCATATATATGAAAACTTTAGTCATAATTTGAAGTCAATTAATGATCGAATAAATATGATTAAATTTTAGCCGTATTATAAGATAGTGTAAATTAGCTACTAATAGTCATATATATGCAAAATTTAGTTATCATTTTAATAAAAAAATTATTATTTGCAGTAGTCATTTATCTTTTTTTGGTATTTTCATATTCACTATATAAACGACTAAATTAATATTTTCTATTCATTTCATTCACTATCATTATAAATGACTAATTTAGTCATATATTCATTTTATTTGTGTTCAACATCAATTTATATAAAATATTAATTTAGTAGTTTTAGATTGATTTTATGTGTTCATTATTAATCAACATAAATTAGCTATACGATTTTGTGACTAAATTTTAAAGAAATGACATACAATGTGCATGCTTATCTAATATGATAACGTAAAGTTATATATGTTAATTACAAGACTAAATAATATCAAGTGAAAATAAAAATAATTTCGACCATGTAAATTTTATTATATAAAATATCAAGTATTACAATATGAGTTTCCAACTTAATATCGATTGGACTACAATTTACACATGGAATATTGTTTCATCATTTCAAAACATTATCACTATGTTGCCAAAGCATTGCAAGTGAATTCACCAACTCTGAAAGCTTGACCATCAGTCTCTATGAGTGTGTCTTATGCAAGATATTTGCTCTAAGGTTATCATTAGACAAGTTCTCTTCTCTCTCTCATTTTGCATTTGTCACTCCAGTGTTATTGTTATCCTCTTTCTTTAATTGTTGCTTCTTACCATCAATATTGAGTTCCTTTCCTGAAAATGAAAGAAGATACAATGCAAAGTATAAGACATGAAAGAGGATGAATAATTGAATATAAAATAAATTAGACTATAAAAGATTTATATGACATATACCTCAACATTTGATAGTGGCCACTATGTTGCTAGATGACCTGCATAAACAATGAAAATAAAACGTCACCATAGAAAATAACATCTTCAGAACTTAGTATTCAACTTTCAACAAAAACTTAGGCATAATCATACCAACTAAGTTACATGTTAAAAATATCAGACAATAGATAACTTGTGAAAGGAAATGGAAAAAAAAGATTAGTGTAAACGATATCCATATTTCTTGTTCTAAAAGAGTCATGTTCCTTAAATTTCGATATTCTTTTGCCCACAGTAAAAGTTCATC
The DNA here is from genome assembly GCA_031772625.1 of Pinus tabuliformis. NCBI lineage: Eukaryota > Viridiplantae > Streptophyta > Pinopsida > Pinales > Pinaceae > Pinus > Pinus tabuliformis. The sequence continues at coordinate 829,348,146 of CM062808.1, forward strand.
GCTATTATAACCTATGTTTTTAGGATCATGAGATTGATCCAATATGATATTGGATTGTGGAGACAAAATGATGAGTACCTCACTTGGATGAATGAAGGTGCTAGATGTGAGTAGTGTCAAAACCTTAGGGAAGAAGAACATTAAGGCCTAAGAAAATATATCACCACTTTTCCACTGAAAGAAAAATTTCAATTCCACAATGGCCTCTAGGAGTACATTTCATTGGATGGATATCACACTCTCAGAGATGATTGTATAATACAATGAGAAGTGTACATATATTGTCACAATGCCCCTCACAGTCAAGCCTTATAGATGTTTCCTATAATATTAATCATATTATGCTATTTAATTTTAAAGTATGACTATCATATAATTATTAGTTTGAATAATTACTGTGAAATTGTGTTTTTAGTATCTTTTTATAAATGAAAATATTTGGAAAAAAAGGTACTTTTTATGACTAGTTAATTTCGAGTGAATCTAAATACGCAAGAAATTATGGTGCCTCAATGTTTCTCTAGCAGTTATCCGCTCATTGTACCAATTTCTCCCATGTCCTCTACTGCTTTTGGTGAATTCTTCTTTGATGATGTCTAATGCTAATGCAATAGTCATTTATCCTCAATGTTTTTCTGAGCCAAAGGGAAGATCCACAAGTAACAACAAAAAAGTAGCCTCAAATATATTATTGGGGGCGAAATGTAGTAATTGTATGACAACCCAAGAAACAATGCACATTAATCATCTTTCCTTTAATATTGATTAATAATTTCTTTGCATGATCATGCAATACTAAAGTGTCAAGTAGGGACATTTAAAGTTAGTCATCCATCAATACCACCTTTGAGAGTAATTAGTAGTTAATACTTCCTATTACACACACAATAGATCACCAACTTGAAGGATAGCAATATAAACACAACAAAAATGAAATTAAAAGAAATGTTAGAAAGTCAAATGCGACTAATCTTGAGTCAAGAAAATACCAAGCCCTTCACATTCCTAAGGAATTCTTAGGCACTAAAATAGAAAATTCTTCCATTGCATCATTTTCACCTTTTCTTTAATTTCTTTAATTGAGAACATAACTTTCAGATAAAATATAAAAAAAAAAAAAATCACTGAAAAAGGCATCAAAATCCTAACAAATGCTCATGTGATTGTCATATCAATTAAACAGAAAGGAAATTGTTCAATATGCTTTAACTTGTGCAATATATTGAAGAATATGAAGCCTTCTCATCCCTTTCTCCTAATCAAATTGTCATCCATGGGTTCCAATCAAGTAATCGATTTCCCTACAAGATAATTAAGGGATCACTTTGGAGAAGGACTTTTAGAAGCATTGGGATAGTAGAAATGGAATTAACTAGGAGGAAAATGAAGCACTTTATTGGGTGCTCTAAAATATTTGAACACAATTGAAAATGGTTCTATACTTCATCCACACATTTTAAAACAGAAACCATTTAGCGCATCTCATTTATTTTCCACCATTATGTAATATGTAAGTCTTTGATCAAGAATAGAGCATTCATAAGTATTTTCATGAAAGAGGACTCTTCATAATCCTAATAATTTGGGCTCTAACAAATAAACAATTTCGTGTAGTGAATAAATCTTACATGGTAGATTTCAGTGATTAAAATGACAACTTTATTCTTAATCTCATTACAACAAAAATAAATTCAACCCTAACTAGTTGGGATCTAACAAATCAAGAATTTCATGTAGTAAAGTAAACTTACATGGCGGATCCCAATTATTTGCAGTGATAACTTTATTCTTTATCTTATTACAACATAGATAAATTCAAGAGTACATACATATTTCCATATCTAAGACAAACTTTGAACAGATTCTGAGATTTCATAGAAATATAATGATGTGATTTACTTGTAGGACATGAGAAAGCTATCAACGTCTAGCACCCATCACTGGACAATAGTGTTATTGAGACACCATTTCATGGCATTAGAACCATTTATATAGATAGTGTTATAGAGATACCTTGTAACACCTATTCAACACTACTTTCAAGCTTCAAATTCATCAATTGATTTATTTTAGTAGCAAATTCTAATGGGATTTCATTAAATACAATTTGACAAAAGCCATTTATGATAGTTGGTGTTGCCTTCTTTGAATTTATCCTCCTCTGAAAATAGAATAACTGACATTCCCCAATTTTTGAGGTACTTGCTTCATGTTCAACATGGGCTATTGGGTTCTTCACGTGGAAAAGGTTGCAAATATTAGATGTATAATTGGAAATAAGCATGCAATTCAAGGTTGCTCCTAAAGTCTCTTGGGTGAATCATAAAACACCATCTTCTTAGAACATGATATATGGTAGTAACAAAAGCCTACCCAAGATCCCACTTAAGAATTCAAAATGTTGCAAATAGGTTATGTCTTAAACAATATCAACTATTTAATTGCATAGTCACACTAAAATAGACAAATCTTTAAAATGTTGAAAAGTGTGAAAAAAATGGAGTTTGAATATTATAATTATGTTACGGTAGATATAGCTATGTAAAATGTAACTTCTATCTAAAACATGTAAATGTAACTTCTATAGCTACATGAAATGTAACTTCTATATAAAAAAATGTAGTTGGAAGTTGGAATATTATAGTTACGTTGGGGTAGATATAACTACGTGAAATGTAACTTCTATATAACATTCTAAATATCCTTTTTTCAGTCATTTAAAGGAATAATATTTCTTTTATCTTTGGTTAATAACTTAATACTCCACAAAAAATATCATTGAATTCATTCTTCACCAACCAAGGGGAAATTTTAAACCAGTGTGAAAATGATTACTCATTCCCCTACCACATTTCTGATATTTTATTTTTGTGCAGATTTAAGATAGTGTAATGTAACTTCTACATATTTGACAATTTAAAGCTAAAAAATTATCTAGATTGATGTTATACAATTAACATATATGCACAATAAGATTCACTATGCCTGAGTTATAAGTAATATGACGTTTACATGTTATATCAGGACAAACTTTTTCTCATCTCATCAACTATTATCTTATAGTTGGTGATGGATATAGCCTTTAAAATTATGAGCCATCCTTATCATGTGTTATATTTAATGATGGATATAGCTTTTAAAAGCATTAACCTTGTTTGTTATTTTATGTAAGGTCAATTTAAATGGAAGTGCTCATAATTTTATTCGATGTTATCTTGTACAACTAGAAATAAAGTGGTGTGGGGGTCGTGTTTCTAGTGATTTTCAAACTTGTTTTAATTACCTAAATTTAGCCTATTAAAAGTAAATAGTGGCAATTACCATCTTATCTTCAAGCCAGTAACTTTTCTTGAGGGCATATTAATGAAATCCACCATCTCTAAAAATTATGAAATATTAGTAGTATCGTGCAATAAATAGACAATGTTGGCATAGAATATTTTATTGTGTTTTTTTACTCCATGTCACAAATATTTTGATATTTTATGGTTCTTGGTTTCCATTTCCATGCTAAGTCTAGATTCATCATGCCTACTAGGATTTTTAGTTGTTCACACATCATATTTCTCACTTCTAATTGTATAAAAATTAGAGAGTATGCACAATGACATGTAGTCACATGTGGGTATCTATTTCACCCAATGATATGCTTGATTTTTTAACCCATTCCAATCCCACCACAATGAAAATAAGAGAGACAAGGACATAAGAAGGACTATCAATAAATGAAATTAAAGAATTTAGAATGAAAATCAAATTGTACCTGAATGTAATGATAATTGTTTGAAGTAGCCTGGTCATCGATGAGCATTGAATCACATTGTGAAAAAATCCTTGCATTTTGAGAGTTTGGTTGCACCTACACTAATCCTCTATAGTAGTTACTTGACCTTCATATAGATATAATTTTAGAAATAATCCTACTTCGGAAATTCTTCCCTCTATGGATCATCTTTGCCCTCCCTATTTATAGTTATTTTTCAAGGCAATAGAATATAACGCTCCAATTGCATCATCACCTTTCAAAACAATGCTTGAGTATTTCCAAGTGATTATCGAACCAGTCTCTACTCAGGTTCATGAAATCCCTATTTTGTCTCCATTTCACAAACCTCTTTTCGTAATAAAGTTATAAATCCCACATCTACATTCCTTGCCCCCAACATACCAATTCTATACAGTGGAATACTTTATTGTTGCTCCCTCGGTGAAATAGAGATCCACTACTGTGGCATGGAGATGATTGGTGTCATAAAATTGTGCAATGCATCCTTCAATATATGTCACAGAACTCCTCTCACTTCACATATCTCCTCTCATCTACAACAATAAGTCCTCTCAAAATTCTTGGTCTACATCTCATTCATCTTGAAATAGGTCGATATTTCCATGGGTGACAAAGTGTTCTTAGGGATTTAACAGAATGAGTTATCACTAAACAAAGAAATATATAATGCATCATAATAATTATTAGCAGGAGGAACAAACTTGCCAAGCTACTTCCTAAGTATATAAAGATACCCCTGAATTACCTCTTATAAGAAATAAAATGTAAACTCAACTGCCTACAGAGTCTACCTACGCATGGTATCAATGAAAACACTATAAAAAACAACATCTACAACAACGTTGGTCAATCTCTTCTTCTATTCAAGGGCATGCCCAACTTTTAAAAACTATCAAGCAGGTCAGAGTCCACCTCATCCATGCTCCTCTTCTTCTTCTACTCTCTCTGTTGAGGCTTAGAATAATAGCAAAGGTATTGGAAACTGATGGGTGGGTAAAAGTTATTAGACCACTTGGGTTCTTCCATTTTTAATCATTGTCTATGTGCTTTGAGTCTAAATTGCAAAAACCATTCGGGTTCCTTCTTTTTAGTTTAAATTAACCTAAGATTTGGAGAGTTGTAAGGTTTAATGGATCTAAGTATATTCTACTTAAAATATAGTAACATGGTTTAAAACTATAGGCATTGAGATCAAAGTCTAAGAATAAAACAGAAAAGATTTTATGTTCATGATTATAAGAAATTTTAATTTCATGTAACAAAGTTTTAGGAAGGTCTATTATTTGCATCCTACCAGAAAATTTGCTTACATCACTCCAACCCTTTGAATTTGGGCATGGTAAATTCCATTACAAAAACAATCAACCACTCAAAAAAAGGTAAAAGGAAAAAATAAGATTTCATGCATTCTAACCCTAGAAAAGTTAGGGAGGAGAGAACTCATATGTACGATAAGGATATTAAAAATTCTTACTTGTCCATTGCCTTTTGATGAATTGCTAGCTGCAATCAAGATCTGCATTATCATAATCATTAAATCCTTTGTACAATAAGGACATGCAAAATGCTTACTTGTGCATTGCCTTTTGATGAATTGTTGGCCGCAATCAAGATCTACATAATCATAATCATTAAACCCTCAACTCTAGATGAAATTTATTCTTTGATCATATAAACCCTCAAAATTGTTTACCCATACGAAAAAAATCATCTTTAGTAAAAAAGAAGAACTCTCTAGTGTCCAAATTCATACCCATGTATAAATGGCCAAAATCTCCACACCTAATGACCTTGCTCTTCCTCCAACTAATCATTGATGCTCTCCTAAGGTGTTTCCCATGCAAGACCTTGCCCTTCCTCCATCTAATCATCGATTCTCTCCTAAGGTGTTTCCCATGAAAACTTCATTTGGCATTCGATCCCATGAAATCCATAGATCACTTCGATGGTCTTCCTTCTTCTAGAATTTCCATGCAAGTATCAACAAGGCAAAGAAAAATGTAGTGCTACAATGAGATGTTGTAATCTATGAATATTTTATTTGAACCCAACGCTAAACTAGAAATGAAAAAGAAAAGAAATATGTATAATATAAAATAAAATATATAAATTGAAATTGGGTTAAATGATTTATTTTTAATAAGAATTTATTATTTTCGTGTAAGACACTAAATTAGAAAGAAGAATAAGAAGCTAAAAATGATATTGGGATGAGTGTAAACATTTAAATATGGCCTCAATTAATAATAAAAAGTTAAATTAATAAAAATAATAAAACTCAATTTGCTATATTTTGATATTGTTATTAACTTGTGAATAGGCTTTATTACAATACCATGGGCAAATGCCATGACTTATCTATACTACAAGTCCAAAAACCATAACTTATTTCACAACCAAAATATTTTATAACAATATGATAAGATTCTTAAAAATGGATATTCACCTCCACATTACAGTAAATATTATTAACTTGAAAAATAGATTTTGTTACAATACCATGGGTTAATACCATGGATTATCAATGACATGCCCAAAGAACATAAATTATTTCACAATCAAAATATTTTATAAAAATATGACAAAATTGTTAGCCATGGATATTCACCCTCACTTTACCATAGATATTAACTTGTAAATTGTCTTTGTTACAATACCATGGGCTAATACTATGGCTTATCAATACCACATGCCAAAAAACCATAGCTTATTTCATAGTAAAAATATTTTAATTTAATTTAATTTTAAAACATTTTTGTAATTGTATCTAAAAGGGAAAATGTTGCAATTTGATATATCTAAATCCCCTCAGGACTACTAAAAATATTCCCATAGAAATTAAATTAAGGTTTTGGTAAAATTAAGCTAAGATGGATATATGCCCGTTATCTCTCTCTCTCTCTCTCTCTCTCTCTCTCTCTCTCTCTCTATATATATATATATATATATATATATATAAAAGGTTTAAAAAATCATGCACTATATTTAATCTATTATAATTAGTCAATTTGCTTTCTCGCATCCCTTGGATCCTTAGATAAGATGGATATATGTTGGTTCTATATATATATATATATATATATATATATATATATATATATATATATAGAACCAACATATATCCATCTTATCTAAGGATCCAAGGGATGCGAGAAAGCAAATTGACTAATTATAATAGATTAAATATAGTGCATGATTTTTTAAAGTTTTTCATTATTTTATTTTCTTTGACATGACTCATCCAAAATATAGGTTTAATATTTTACAACCAATCAAGTTTTTTTAATTTAGATAATTTCTTAAACACAATACAATGTGATAAAATTTAAGGGAGAGTTGGGGAGGGGGCGGAGAGAAAGAGGGAGGTAGTGAAAAATTTGGAGGGCAAAGAGAGAGAGAGAGAGAGAGAGAGAGAGAGATGAAGTTGGAGTGGGAGAGAGAGGGAGGAAATAACACAGACATAGAGAGATAGAGGTGGAGAGAGAGAGGAGTGAGAAGGGAGAGATGGAGAGAGAGTGAGGGAGAGAGGAGTGGAGGTAAGAGAAAGAATAAGAGAGGATAGAGATAGGGAGAGAAGGGGAAGGGAGAGATATGGAGACATAGAGATGGAGAAGGACAAGGAGGGGGGCAGATAGTGATAGATTTGGATGGAAGAGAAAGAGAGAGAGGGAGAGTGATTTGGGGGGAGAGATAGAGGTAGTTGGGAGATAAGGGATAGAGAGGAAGGAAGATAGAGATGAGGAGAGAGAGATGGAATTGGAGGGGTTAGGAGAGGGAGGGAAGAAGAAAATATAGAGGGAGAAAGGTGGATAGAGAGAGGGGGTGACAGGGGAGTCATGGAGAGAGAGTCAGGGAGAGAGGAGAGAGGGAGAGAATAGAGAGAAGGATATAGATAGAGAAGGAGAAGAGAGGGAGAGAGAGAGAGTGTAGGTTTGGGGTGTGAGATAGAGAGAGGGAATAACAAAGAGACACAAATAAAAATATAGATATTATATAGTATTATATAACCAACCCAGATCCATATTAACCCTATAATTATCAAGTGCTGAAATGAATCCAATCTCTCGAGGTGCAAGCATTTCCTCAACTTTTGCACTAGAAAAAATGTTTTCACCTCGAGATATTGGATCTTTCTCGACTCTTGATAGATCAAGGGTTAAGATGGATCTAGGTCAGTTAATATGAAATTAAAGTAGTTTTTATTTGATATTATAGTCTTAAAAATTAAAATTTCTCTTACAATTAATTTCAAATTGGAACTAGATCCAATTAGATTCAATGAATAGATTTTTTAAAAATACATAAAATATTTTTTTATTAAAAAATATTTTTTTATTAAAAAATATATTTTTAAATTTACAAATTATTAGAGATAAATAATGCAAAGTTGGCTCACCTAAACACCATGTGAGGGTGAAGAAGTGTTTAAGGAAGGATAACATTTCAACCAATATTCAATATGCTTTCAATCCCCTATCACTTGTAATTTTAGATTGCTTGACACAATTAAGATGAATAACATAAAAGACTAATTCATATTATTTTATTACTTGTTAGGTAGTTGTATTTTTGTTCTTAGACTAAATTAGTCATTCCTGTAGCCATTTTAAGTTGTATTACTTATTAGCTAGTCACATATTTTAACCCGCAACTGAATTAGCGATTTATGTTAGTTGTATTTAGTTTGGTCACTTAATATTGCTCATTTTTGCAATTATTTCACTTGGAAAAGATGTGGGGAGTAACCTTTTTAGTCACCTAGTCACTAATTTCTCGTTTTATACTAGGGAATATAACACAAAAACTGTAACACTCACAAACATTACCATCCAAATCCAAATCCAAACACACAAACCACTCAAAACATCCAAAGACACACACACACAAACCACTAAAAACATCCAAACATAAACGCACAAACCATTCAAGGCAGACAACATAGAATAAATTAAAGAACACAATTATATGGTCATGTCAGGCAAAGAAAACATAATGTAAATTTCAAAGTATGAAGTTTATCTCAAAGATATACATAATAATGATAATCTAAAAATATGACATTGTTTCCCTCAACTGGAACTAGCATAGATCCATCTAACTCCTTATCTATCATGCACTGAGAAGGATCAAAACCCTTGAGGTGCAAACCTTTTCTCATATTCTACACTACAAAAAGAAGGTTTTCACCTTGAGGGATTGGATCCCTCTCGGTGCATGATATATCCCGAGTTAGATGGATCTAGGATGGTATATTAACGAGAACGTAATTTGGAGTATCGTTATAATTTATACATATGCCTAAAGTTTCTCTGCTTTTCATTTCATAGTAAACAATATATTAGTAAAAATGTGATTTTTCATTTAGATATATGCTTAATGTTTCCTGAAAGCATGGTTAGGAGTGTCCTTATAATTTATACATACATTCAATTTTTCTAGCGTTTCTCTTTGAAATAAATGATAAATGATATATTATTGAGAATATGGTTAGCAGTGTTCATGTAATTTATTCCTATGATCTATGTTTCTTTGCATTTATTTCAGAACTAGTTGATATATCGTTGAGAATGTTCTTACTAGACATAGCTAATGGTCTTCATAGTTAAAATTTTCACAGAAATATGTAATATAAATGGGTTCGGCTAATTAATGATGTTACTAAACTTACCTCAGTTTATTACACTTGTAGTTATGTTCATAAGATGAATTGTGTTGGGTAACTCCTATTTTTTAGTGGTGTTTTAAATATTCGCTAGTATTGGATTGATTCCAATAACCAATGGTAGAATAAATGGTTTAAACATCATATTATTCGCTTCCATCCCTAAATTGAGAAGCATAATCATGAATATCAAGGTATTGATCATCCTATGGTGATAACAAAACAAGATTAATAACTGCAATCCAACATAGTCCATGCATCTACCGCTAGTCCGTAATCATTTCTGGAATTTGTCACATCTTTCAGTGGCTATCGACATGTTGGCACAATTAAGTCCAATTAATTGATTAAATTTCTGTAGATATACGAGATATGAGAAAGATCTATTTTCGTAATCATTTCTGCAATTTGTGGCATCTTTCGCTAGCTATTCATATGTTGTTGTGATTAAGGCACTATGGGGTCCATGTTTTTTCATTATTTGAGAATACGGTGTTTCTGCAATCTGCCATTATTTCTAAAAGCAAATAAATTTCAGAGTGCTCACATGGGAAAATTCCTTTGCGAGAGTGTGGAGGAAGGATATCATATGTTTAAAGTCATCATTGCAATTTTTTCGAATGCATGAGCAATTTAAAAAATGATAATTCCAATCTTCTCAAAATGAAGCATGACTTATTTGGATGTGGAATGTTACTGAAATATACATGTCACCTTTCTGAAGTTCTCTTAGAAGTATATAGATGCCTAACAATTTCAAATAAAAGGAGTCACTAAGATATTTATTAGTCACTGGGTTTCATTCCCTAATATTGTGATCAATGTGGGAGACAAAGCATCATGTTGAGTGTTGTAACCTATCCCTAAAATTTACTTTTAAATTTAGTGTTCTACAATGTAAACTATATGTTGTTAAGCAATGTAAAACCACAAAGGAACCATGGTGTCCATATCATGTTTTTTCATTTCAGCGTTCACTGACACACTTCCGTTGATGAATATAAACATTGTTACCAATTACTTGTTTATAATTATAAAATCAAAGAATGGTTGTGTCACGGTGTGAAAAAAATCCTCTAATCGGAGGGAATGTAGTATGATCCTTTGACACAAGACAAATAATGATCAAATCCATATCATGGTGAATGAACATAGATTTATAACTAATTGTACTTATTTATATCAATTTCTACAATGATGTCTCACTCAACAAGAGTCAGGAAATATTGCATAATGATTCACATATATAGTATACATATGTTAGGAGTGTTTTTATCATCAATATATGTGTTTGTATTACTAATCTCACTTCTTGGAGTGATGTATGTAATATGTGGGATTGCGGAGGAAGGACTTTTCCCATGTGAGAACTCTACAAATTAGTTTAGTATCTCCTCTTAGAAATTGTGTAATACTTTTTTATTTACTTTTCTTAAGAAATTTTGTTTGAAAAAACATTTAAGCATTACAGGGTGTAAGGAGGGGGAGGGATTCTCTCAAATCCCAGGAAATCTGTAAGTAAAGTTTTCTTTGGGATTGGGTCAAAACACAAATAATGAATATATCTGATCTGTCCCAGGAATTTTAACTCACTAAGGAGTCAAATCTTCAATTCTTAAGGTTAAAGGCCCACTTTAATAAAACTCTCTGCAGAATGTTTTATTAAAACCCAACATAGTCTAACCTTTAGGCAATATCCACTTATCGAGACTTTAATCAACCCTAAAGCCTTCATTTATGTTAATATCAAGACATATTCACTGTTATAAACCTTCATTATCCATTTAACGGCATATATATAACCTTTCCCTTCTTTAACATTGGTTACATAGCACTTATAACATGAAACCCTTATATCCTTTGATAATGTTGGACTTACATATAATTTAATACATAAAACCTTCCATCGGCACTATTTTCTTTATAAATCATTTACAAAGGAAATACCCACAAAACATACATTTCTGCTATAATATAGCCTCTGCACAAATATCGAGGCTCCCTTTATCGCTATCGCTATCGCTAATCGCTCCTCCACGGGTTTCATTAACACTAGTTCTATCACTTCTGATATGCGATAACACAATATCGGATTTAAAATATCATTAACCGTGCCATATAACTTATCGGGTCGGACCTCATCACCTTTCTATAGTGTTGCACTCCGATCTCTGAAACCCCGATCGTCAATACCTCCGATCATCGATTGCACTTTATCGCTATCATCATATCGGCCCATCGCACAACGCTATCACAACATCCATTACTTCCAGCCCTTTGACCTCTCCGATATCCGATTTGTGATTAAATCATGACCATCGATCTGGTTTTGATCCAACAGTCCACGATCAATCAGCAGTTGCTCATCACAACTGTCCAAGGCCCGATTTTGATATCTCCACTAGGTTTCCGCCGATGCACCTTAATCCTAACCATTGATCATAAATATCCAACAGCTACTATGTGCTGATACTTCATTTCTTCACTCTTCTGCTTCACTTAGATTTTCCGCCATTTCTTCAGTTTTTTGTTGTTTTCGGGTTTTCAATGGTTTCAGCCTTTCGCTCTCAATTCACTTTCGCTTGAGCTTAACTTTATGATTTTTGTGTCACGATCATTCCATAGCCTTACTTGGGTTCTCCAATTGGGTTCTATGGCCCTTCATCATCCTCTGTACTATCTCCTCTTATGCGCACTCACTGGAATTCACCTGCATACATTTATATCATGTAAATCTCTGATAACGCAAATTCATCATTCTATATTTGAAACACATATTTATACAGGTTCGAATCAATCCCTGTATATATATATATATATATATATATATATATATATATATATATATATATATATATATATATATATATATATATATATATATATATATATATATATATATATATATATATATATATATATCTATATATATATATATATATATAAAAATTATTACATATCGACATTTTTTCTCTCTGGCTTGATCTTCTAATATCAGTGGCCTCTATTCCAACTCCACCCATAAGCTTACGGTCACTCCAAATATCTAACCTAACTCTAACCTGTCTATCTTTCTAACCCCTGACTTTGCCTTTTAGGCTTACATTTATACAAAAGGACTCTAAAAACAATTCCTGGTTTAGATCCATAGATTCCTCAACAAAATCCTAAAATCTCTTCCTCATCCCTAAGGATCCTCTCTAATCCATAAAATCATGAACTAACTCCTAATCTAAGTTTTACAATTAATTATCAAATCCTCTATTCTCTCAGTTATCCTAAATCCCTCATGTTCTCCTACATTCGAGAACATTTACAAATATACTCACAATACTCAATTAATTCCTATTCTCATTAAAATCACTCAAAAGCCTAAATAATTACACTAATTCACACTTAGAAGACCAACTCCCTTGGAAATACAATACCCCTATGTCTACTAAAATACAATGACATTATTGGGCTGAATGCTCCTGCATCAGACTCCCAAAGTAGAAAATTTTCATTACCTCGTAATCACGTGTCTTCATAAGTTGATAGAAAACCTCCAGGCTCCCAAACTTTAGTTTGTAGCTGCCCAAATGCCTTGCACCTTTGTTGTTGTTGTACTTTTGTTGTTTTCTATTTAATCTTCCTCTCCTTGTCAATTAGGTTCATACTCTAATTGATCATGCTTCCTACTTCTATCATTCTCCTTCATATGGACTGTTTCATCATCAACTGCCATAACTCTTCAATCTCTATCTCCAGTTCACCCTTGGACTGGTCCATACTCTGCCTTTTACTTCTTCGTCTTTCTCTTTGTTTAAAGTTGTTGTTGTTGTTCACTAACTCTTCAAACTGTCGTTCTTCTCCTTGAATTTATTGAATTCTATCACTTACCCTTACTTTTTCTTTTCTTATTCTGATTCCCTCCCTTTCATCCTTGCCCTCTTTCATGCTTATTTCTGTCTGCATTGAATCATGACTTTCCAACATGCTCTATAGCAATTGAACATCTATGTTCCATGGATTAAATTCTTCCATAGAATCTTCTTCTTTCATTTTTATTTGGCTACTAATCTGTGCAAAATTTCCTCCAGCATCTGCAACTAAACCTGCACTCATAAAATAATTGTTAAAATAAAAATCATAAGGCTTCTATGCCTTTCCTCCCTTGGTAACACATCAGTATGCTACTCGGTTTTCTCCTCCTCTATCAGCACATTAGTATGCCGATTTGAATTCTCAAAAGAATTCATGAGATTATCAGCTAGTCTCTCCTCCACACCATCTGTTCTAATGATGTCTTTTTGTCCCTGTCCATTGCAGTGAACTTCTTCATTCTCATTCAATTCTAATTTTACAAGCTGAACACTTAATTTTTGGTCTTCTATTCTTTTCTCCAAAAGACTTAACTCATGCCACAAATTTGCCATCTCGCTTGGAAAGTTTCCCAAAAGTTTTGTACAATCCTCACTATCTTATTCTTTGTCACAAGCATAACTTATCGAGACTATTTCTTCATTCTTGATTAGAATAAAATTCTGATCCTCTATCTCTTTGATAGTTTTAGATGTTTGTCCATCACTCTCCCTTTGATCATTTAAGAAAATAGATTCCTCGTTATCCTCTTCAATAGAAAATTTCCTATCGTAGGACATAATTTTCTCATCTCTACTGAAGATATTCCCTCCATTAAGCATGGAATTTATGAACTCTTTCTATTGTAATAACTCAAATTGATCTTCTTTTGAAATGTAGTCATCATCATACTTTACGTGGCAATTTTTAGCTTCATTCAAGACATTTCCATAAAATGGTTTATCTTCTCCAATACCTGTATTCATACACAACCTGTCAGTTGTAAAACCATGAGACCTCATCATCTCATTTGATGATTCAATCACCAATTCCTCCTGTTGTCCCAAATCCTTTACATGATTTGGAAATATTTCGATGGTCTTCTCCTCAATCTCATCAAGTCCTTTACTTGGTTGCTTGATATCCTTCTCTACTTCCTCTTTTAAAATAGAATTTAAATTTTTCCTGTCTTCTTCCCTCTTTATGTCAACATCAGCAATTTGTCATCCTTCACATATTTCTCCTACAAACATACACAAATTATCAGATTTAAAATCATTAGACCTTTTGGTGTCACCTGATTTTTCAGTCTTCAAGTCTTCATCTTCACCGAGAACTTCACCCTGCTCTGGTTCACAAATGGAAACTTCCATTTCCATCTCAGCTTCTCTAAGTTTTCCCATTAGCCACCTTACTTGCCTCTACTGTAGCCTTCTCTACAACTTATGCCACTTCACTGGCTTCTTCTTTAATACCTAACCTTGTCTTTAACTTTCTTCTAGCAACATTATCAATACATCGAGTTGTTCTTTCATCTCAACAATCTCTCTGTCAATTTCCTCTTAACTCATCCTCTTTCCATTTTCCTTGGCATTTTCTTTCTTCATCTTTCTTTTGTCATGGTCTTCCTCAGAACCTTTGCTATGACTATCAGTAGCCATCTTCTCCTCCATATCTATGAGTTCCTCACTCATTCACTATGAGTTGAACTAAAGCCTCCACAACATCAAGTCCTCCCTACTGCCACTTACCTCACCAAGCTCTCCTTTGTACTCAGTCTTTCGGTAAGAAATTGGTTCTCTATCTCTGGAACCTACTTTGAGCACTCTTCTCTGCTCGTTCTGGGCTTCAACTCATCTGTACCTTCTCAAGAACACAACTATCCTCTTGTATTTCAATCACCATGAAATACTTGGTTCTAACCACTTCTTCTTTCACTTAGAAAGTCTTACCAGCTTTCTTCATTACATTAGCAATTATACCCACATCCTCTATGGACTTGCCTTTGTGAGCTGCAACAATACCTCCATAGTAACGAGTCTCCTCCTTACTACATATGCCTCACTAAGCTTCTCTCCTTTGAGCTCAGTCTTTTAGCATCTCTTTGGTTCTTTCCTTTGGAACCAATTGAACACTCCTCGCTCTAGGTTGTTGCAGTCTTCTCACCACCTTATGCTGTCACCTACATATCAATGTCACTCAAGCCAAAGATCATTCCCAAGCTTTCAAAAGCTTGCTTCTCAGTTTTATTTTGTGAATACTCTTATCCTCTTTGTCCAACCTTCAATTGGATTCTTCACGTTCACATTTGATTGAATCTCCACTTTTCTCAAGGAATAACATCACAGTGTTCTCCTTATGCTGCTACCTATGCAACAATATAAAAACCACATATTCTCCAACCTTCAAATCAAATTATACAAAACATGTCATATCACCTTCAAGATCTCTATGTGATCTTGTTCCACCATTCCACCTATACTTTGAGTGGATTGTACTCTGTTCCTCGCATCTGCAAGTTCTAATACACATAACCTCTGTGTGTTTACTGTTTGTCAGATTAGAATCTGATCCCCTCTTTCCTGCATATACATCTTAAAACACATAACTCCGTTTTAATTCTTTCACATAGAATTTATTTGTTCTGTTTAACACCAATTGTTTCAATTACAATTCTGATACCAAATGATGCAGGGTTACCCCTACTTACCCATAGTATGCATATATCTGATCTGTCCCAGGAATTTTAACTCACTAAGGATTCAAATATTCAATTCTTAAGGTTAAAGGCCCACTTTAATAAAACTCTATGCGGAATGTTTTCTTTAAACCCAACATAGTCTAACCTTTAGGTAATATCCATTTATTAGGACTTTAATCAACCCTCAAGCCTTCATTTATGTTAATATCGGGACACATTCACCCTTATAAAACTTCATTATCCCTTTAACTACATATATATAACCTTTCCCTTCTTTAACATTGGTTACATATCACTTACCGCATGAAACCCTTATATCCTTTGATAATGTTGGACTTATATATAATTTAATACATAAAACCTTCCATCATCGCTATTTTCTTTATAAATCATTTACAAAGGAAATACCCACAAAACATACATTTGCACTTTAATATGGCCTGTACACAAATACCGAGGCTCTCTTTATTGCTATTGCTAATTGCTCCTCCACAGGTTTCATTAACACTAGTTCTATCGCATTCGATATGCGATAATGCAATATCGGATTTCAAATATCATTAACCATGCCATATAACTTATCAGGTCCGCCCTTATCACCTTTCCACAGCGTTGCACTCTGATCTCCAAAACCCTAATAACTGATACCTTCGATCGTCGATCGTACTTTATCGCTATCGTCAAATTGGCCCATTGCACATCGCTATCGTAACATCCATTACCACTAGCCCTTTTTCCTCTACAATATCCAATTTGAGATTAAATCACGACCATCGATCTGGTTCCTATCCAATGGTGCATGATCAATCAGCATTCGCTCATTGCAACTGTCCAAGGCCCAATTTCGATATCTCCACAAGGTTTCCACCAATGCAACTTAATCCTAACCGTTGATCATAAATATCCAACTACCACTGTGCACCGATACTTCATTTCTTCACTTTTCCACTTCAATTAGATTTTCCACCATTTCTTCAGTTTTCTGTCATTTTTGGGTTTTCAATGGTTTCAGCCTTTCCCTCTTAATTCACTTCGACTTGAACTTAACTATGTGATTTCTATATCATGATCATTCCATAGCCTTACTTGGGTTCTCCAATTGGGTTCTACGGCCCTTCATCATCCTTTGTACTGTCTCGTCTTCTGTGTATTCACTGAAATTTTCCTACATACATTTATATCATGTATAAGTCTCCAAAAACACAAATTCATCATTCTATATTCGAAACACACATTTATGCAAGTTCGAATCAATCCTTGTATATATATAAACATATAACAATGATTACATATCGAGACTCTGTCTCTCTGGCCAGATGTTCTAATATCAGTGGCCTCTATTCCAACTCTGCCCGTAGGCTTACAGTCACTCCAAATATCTAACCTATCTCTAACCTGCCTAACTTTCTAACCCCTATCTTTGCCTTTTAGGATTACATTTATATAAAAGGACTCTAAAACCAATTCCTGGTTTAGATCACCAGATTCCTCAACAAAATCCTAAAATCTCTTCCTCATCCCCAAGGATGCTCTCTAATCCATAAAATCATGAACTAACTCCTAATCTGAGTTCTATAATTAGTTCTCAAATCCTCTCATCTCTCAATTATCCTAAATACCTTATGTTCTCCTACATTTGAGAACATTTACAAATATACTCACAATACTCATTAAAATCACTCAAAAGCCTAAATAATTACACTAATTAACAGTTAGGAGACCAACTCCCTTGAAAACACAATACCCCTATGTCTACTAAAATACAATGACATTATTGGGCTGAATGCTCCTTCATCACTCTCCTTGGACTCTAGTTGGCCAAAGATTGTGACATCTCATCCATTGTCATATTAGGGGACTCTTTCATCAAAATTGTGTTCCTCCACTTGGGCTCTTTTCCTAGCAATAATCTCCTCCCTATCCTCCTAAGAAAATAAATTTCACAGTTGAATCATTCTCGCATAAGTGCTTTTATCATATCCTCAATATCGAGAACCATGAAGTTGATACTCAGGCCAATATTGCTTGTCGGTTAGAAGAATGTCAATGTGATGTCAATGGTTCCTTTAGCTAGAAGGCCATTCCATGACAATGTTAAATAAAGTCCCTATTTCTTTCCATTTAAGTAGAAATGATGCATTGACAATGACATGGAATAATCTAAACAAATCTCATGACAAGGATAACCATGAAGTCCTTCCCAATACGCCTTCGATGCTACCCTCATTTGAGCGTAATCAAAGGATCAATAGATAGCGAAATGTGTAAGGCCTATCATATTAGGTGAAAGTTAATATGCATGAAGGTTATGGGAGCATTTATGTGTGCCATGCGCCACAGATAGAATCCAAACTCCTCTACTCTCTAACATATGTCTTTATACGTAGCTTGATTGTTAGAAAATGGGTTAAAATTTATAATTTGCGTGTTGGCAATAATCATAGAATCATGGGATATTCCTGAAACTCAAGAAACCTACATGGAGGATGAGCTTAGGCTTATGTTCCAGGACACAATTGGTAATTATGCATATTGGAGCTCTTGCACCCAGTGCTCTATATGGTGGGTTTACCATTCCTTCAGTTCAGGTATTGGTCTTCTCTTTTTTTCCTGTTAGAAGCCTCCATAGGTTCATTCCTTTACGTTTAGGTAGGGGAATTCCCCACTCTCTTCAAGCTCTTATCTCTTATGCATTTATATTTTTCACTAATGTGCGAGTCTGAGGACTCAAGATTTATCCAAACAATATATTGGGAAATTTCAATTACAATAACAGAGGTTTCTAATTTGGTCAAAAAATTCATTCTTCCACACCTCACTCTGAGTTTAGTAGCTCCAATAAAAGAAAAGGATATCTACATGGTTCTTTGGTCTTATTCCTAGCGCTTTCATTTGAGCTAAACTTTCAGAGGTATCTTCTCTCACCCCTTTTCTTTCTCTTATGGTATTGAGTCTCTTTGGGTCTTGTTATTCGAGGAGCTTTTCCTCAAATCTTCTCATCCTCTCCTTGGAGTGCCCTTGTTCCTTTTGAAAGTCTTGGATATAGACACATACTAGGTACCAGACTAGATCCATATAACCATGGATCTATCATGTGCTAAGAGGGATCTAATCCCTCGAGGTGCAAACCTTATTTTTTAAGTGTAGAATTTGAGGAATATTTTTCACCTCGAGGGTTTCGATCCCTCTCGATGCATCACAGATTTGGAGTTAGATGGATCTACGCTGGTTCCAGCTGAGGCAAGCAATTCCATGTTTTTTAGATTTTCTTTATTATGTATATTTTTTAGATAAAATTCATATTTGAAATTTACATTATGTTTTCTTTGCTTGACATGGCCATATAATTGTGTTCTTTAATTTAGTCTATGTTTCCTGCATTGAATGGTTTGTACATCTATGTTTGGATTTTTTTAGTGGTTCGTGTGTGTTCGTGTTTGGATGCTTTTAGTGGTTTGTGTGTTTATGTGTTTGGATTTGGATGATAATGTTTATGAGTGTTACAGGTTTTTGTGTTATATTTATATATGTGTATGCACTTTTCCATTAGTAAATAGTTGGTGATGAAGAAGGAAGACAATCTTGCCAATAGCTTGTAGGAGTATTGATATTTCACATCTAATTGATTTTTTAGGTATAACATTTTTTTACAATTAATTAATTCTTAACAGTGCCCCTCCAGGTATTACTAAATAAGTCTTGAAGAGTAGGTTTAATTTTAAATTTGTTAAGTTACCTCAATATGTTGAGATGATAGATATTGTTAATCACTTTAATTATGAAAAATGATGAGATAAAAATTTTGAATGCAAAGTGACAATGTAATAGCGTTGCATGGCAAAAAAGGGTGAATAATAAGAATGTAGTCAACTACAAATAGTCTTCATTGTGATCAATGTCGACTATTTTCTTCTAATATTCTTATTGTCACCCTTGTTAGTTTTGTCATATTTTCATATAGATTATTTGAAAAGTGCAGTTCAAATCATAAACCATTCAAATCTTTAACTCGAGCTATTGTAGTAAACATCTTACAATTTATCTCTTGCTCTCTAATATTAATAGGTTGAATTACTACACCACAAAAATCAATGCACATTGTGAATAATTTTTTTGTGCTTCCAATAAAATCAATCACACTATTAACCAAACACTTTAAAATTAATATACCATCATAGATCTAGTTACATCAAATCAAAAATCAACATCTACACTGAAATCAATGCACCTAATGCAAGCAATCAAATACGATTAAAAAAAAATTCTACACCGAAATCAATGTATCTAATTAAAGCAATCAAATAGGATTAGAAATCAACATCTACGTGGAAATCAATGCATCTAGTGCAAGAAATCAAATATAATAAAAAATCAACATTTACACTGAAATCAATACATCTAGTGAAAGCAATAAAACATAATTAGAAATCAACATCTACACTGAAATTAATGCATCCAGTGTAAGCAATCAAATATAATTAGAAATAAACATCTACACTGAAATCAATACATCTAGTGCTAGCAATAAAATAGGATTAGAAAACATCTACACTAAAATCAATCCATTTAGTGCAAGCAATCAAATAGGATTAGAAATCACACATACACTAAAGTTAATGCATCTAGTGCAAGCAATCAAATATAATTAGAAATTAACATCTACATTAAAATCATTTCATCTAGTGCAAGAAATCATATAGGATTATAAATCACCATCTACAATTAAATCAATGCATATAGTGCAAGAAATCATATAGGATTATGAATAACCATCTACACTGAAATCAAATATCATTGAAAATCATCATCTATATTGAAATTAATTCATTTAGTGTAAGCCATCAAATAGTATTAGAAATAACCATGTATGTTAAAATCAGTTCATCTAGTGTAAGAAATATTCTTTCCTCTCTCCCCTCTCCATCTATATCTATATATCCCCCCATCTCTCCTTTGTCTCTCTATCTCACTCCCAAATATATAGACACTCTCTACATCTCTCCCTTGTCACTCCCTCTATCTCTCTACACTTCTATCTCTCTCTCTCTATGCCTTTCTTCTTCTCTCCATCACTCCCCATCCAACTCCATCTCTTTGTTACTCCCTCTCTCCTCCTCTCTCTCCCTCTGTCTCTCCTCCCCTCTCTCCTCTTCTCTCTCCCTCTCTCTCTCCCCCCTTCCTCCTCATTCTTCTCTATCCCTTTCTCTTCCCCCATATCTCTCTCTCTCTCTCTCTCTCTCTCTCTCCATCTTTGTGTGTCTCTCTCTCCCACTTAGACTTATCTCCCTCTCTCAATACTCTCCTTCTCTCTCTCTCTTCATTCCTCCTCTCTCCACTAATTTAGTTTATCTCCTTTAGTGCAAGAAATCAAATAGGATTAGAAATCACCATCTACACTGAAATCAGTGCATCTAATGCAAAAAATATTCTTCCCTCTCTCCTCCCTCCATCTATATCTAAATCTCAACCCATCTCTCCTTCTTCCTCTTTGTATATCATCCTGCCAATCATAAACACTCTCTCTCCCTCTCTCTATAACTCTCTTCTTCCCTCCACCTTCCATCTATATCTCTATCTTCCTTTGTCTCTCTTTTTTATTTCTATATCACACTCAAAACATACACACTCCTTCTCCATATCTATCTATCTCTCCTTACAGCTCTATCTCTCTATCCCTCCCTCTCTCCTCATTTCTCTCACTCCCTCTATCTATCCACCTCTATCACTCTATGTCTTTGTTCTTCCCTCCCATATATATCTAGCGTTATTATATATCATTATAATATAAAAAAAATTAATATTATATTAAATTTAATATTGTATTAATTAAAATTTGTTAAGTTGAATAATATTAATATTAATATTAATATTTTAGTATTAATATTAGATTTAATGATGTTTTTTACATGGCATGATAACAAATATTATAATAAAACTACATCAAATGAATATTTTCAAATATTAGGCCTTTGATGTGGAAATACTTATGTGTATAGAGAATTTAATATATCCATATGATATGATTTTCCTTTTAAAGATTCATTTTAAAAATAATTAATTAAAATAAATATTAAAAGATTTTACACCAAGATTTTGGATTCTTTGTGTTGAATTAACCTTTTTACTTTGATTTAAGAAATGGTAGTGGCTTTACTAAAGAGTAAAGATGTTGAAATATTTACCATGAGAAAATTGTATTATAGGTTTCTTTATCTATATGGTTATTTTCATTTTTGTTCAAGACCAACGTTAATTTTTTCTACTTTCATTATTATTATTTATTGGAGAGACGAACATAAACATTATTTACATTTCTAATTTTTTATTTTTATGTTGTCTGAAATTAGCTAAAATTTACCTTTGAGCACGAACACACTTACACATTGGGGTCACACTGGGCTGTAATGCACCTCTCAGCACAGAAAAAATGCCACTCCCTCCTCTGATGCAACTTGTGATATGTGATAAATCCAATCTTTGCAACATATTATTGAACTTCCAAGTGGATAGGCATGAGGAAATACGTGAGCTTCTTCAATAGATTAGCCAACAGTCAACTATAATTCTCTTTTTAACTAAGGATGTTCAAAGTCAACAAATCAAAATTAACCAGCTGAAGGAAGAGCTAGATTCTATTCAACCCAAACTTATAGACCTACTAGGACATAAAAATTTAGACTACAACAAAAGCATTACTAATAGTGCCCTTAGTGACCCCTTGGACTAGATGTCCATTGATCCTCCTTTGTACAACTTATAGACCTACAAAGACAGAAAAATTCAGATGACAACAAAAGCATTACTAATAGTGCCCTTAGTGGCCCCTTAGAATAGATGTCCATTGGTCCTCCTTTGTACCATATCTTTGCTCCATGTAAATGCATTTTGTTACGTGGCAAATTTTGTCAAGCCTATTGTATTTTTCTAGGTATGACTGTAGTAACAATTTTGATGTAATTTTTGAATTTCCATTTGTTACTCTTTTTGAAGATCTTATATATCTGAATAGATTGCAAAATTCCCCTTGTATTTTTGTGTGATCTGCCATAAAATTAATAGAATTTTTTTCTCACTTTTGAAATCAAGCATCACCCTCCGACATTAATTAATACTTCCACACTCCTTGAAAGGAATATTCCCATGTGCGCACTCTGCAAATTGCTTCCTCTGCAAGGTAATTTCAAATCACTTATTATATTTATGTTGGTAAACATCTCTATAGTTCAAAGCTCCATTGTGATACAGGATTCAGTAGCGAGTACTAACCTAGACGGAAAAAACTATATAACAATACTATGATATGCTCTGCACCCTAAGGCTTGTGTGAAGAAAATGGAATACGATGATTAGTTTATAAGAGAAGAAAATTTATGACATTTGCTTTTGGGTCTTGGATAAGAAAGGCTTTTAAATTATGCCTTATTCATTTCATGCTCAATGAGAAACAACGCACGATGTGTGGGAGAAGGTAATATGTCATACAAAAATACAAATTCCCTATGAATTTCTGTAGTTGGAATATGATAGTACTATCCCACACTCTATGTTAGCAGTTTCCTATAGGTGTATTGTGGAAGTTTGTTGTTTGTTGTTTTCACGAAGAATGAATTATTGTAATTTTTAGTGGCGTGTACAGTGAAGGTTCCTGATATCATAACACCACACATAAATTGAATGATATACAATCGAGATGAAGTTAAATTGGTCCCAAGGAGACCTTCATAATTAGCCATAGAAATTATTCAGTTCAATCCTTTGACATGAATGGATTGGCTTAGGATCATTTTGTGGAGTGAGGAGGTGGCTTCGAACTCTGCATAATAAAAACCACCTCCACACTCTGCACATTATTAAACCACTATCAATAGTTGTACGAAGTGGGGAGTGTCTAGAACATAATGTCGTAGATCTGTCCCTAAGGGATGTTTCATAGATTATGGCCCCAAGTGCTAAGAAACATGCAAAAGTAATTTCATGCTTGTCATGTTATTGTGTTAGCATTCTTATCACAAATGTTTGAAGATTACCATGCAACCATCTTGGATTTATTATATTAGTATCCTTATTGCAAATGTTTGAAGATCACCATACAACCATCTTGGATCTATGCAAATCTAAAAATTCGTGAAGAGGGACAAAAAAAATGATGGTGAAAGCTTCAATTTAATTAAAGAGGTTGAAATTTATTATCTCGATTTGATTTTAAATTTTTCGTACTATGTGTTATAGACTGCAAACCTAGCTACGAAGGAGTTGGATTGCTATGCTACAATCCCCACATTGTCTAAGGAGATGGTGTGATTTTCTACTTCCATGGAAAGAGTGACATGGAATTCAATCTAATTTCTGACGATAAATTGAAAATCAATGCCCATTTCATGGGCACAATGCCAAAAGTGAGAACTAGGTATTAAACCTAGGTTGAATCCATTGGAATCATGTTCAACACACATATGCTCACAATTGCTAAAAAGGAAGTGGATAAATGGGATGAGAATGTCGATCAATTCATATTCACCTTTGAAAAGTAGGCCATCACCCTCTCACCTATCATCATCCTGCTTAACATTTTCTCACTACTTCTATTATGAGAGGTACTGAGATTCCAATTTTATGATAACATCTCATATGTAGAAATTATGCAAGTGAGTCAAAAATCCTACTAGCAACCCTATTGATAGTGCTGGACCCGCCAACATTCAAGGGGTCTCCCTCATATGTGGTCCCAATTATACCTCACATTGTTTGTTATAGGAGCCCCATCTGATATATGGCTTGGTTACTGGTTTCCTAAATATTTTTCCTTTCTCTAACTATCAGCAAGAGAGAGGAGTGCATATGTGCCTTCCAAAAGGAGGTAATTGTGCCTGGTGGGTGTTTGGTTGGAGCTGTGTCAAGGTTATTCTATTGTTGATGGAAGGAGAAAGTGAGCCTATGAGAGAGAGGTAATAGTACCACCCTAGCAAAGACACACATGAACAAAAAGGATCCATTAGAAATCTAGCGAAATAGTCCACAAAGATGTGATGGTCATTGTGACCAATACAACACATTCTCAATATGATAAGCACTAACATAATTGAAATAGTTCAACTACTTTATTACAGGTGAAAGAAAACATGAATCATAAACATTCACAGAATAGTCTTACAAATACTCATAATCCATGCATGAAGAATGTGTTGGCCATCAAGCTTCATATATTAAGTCAAATCCCCAAGACACATGTATAGATCAAACACCACTAGATCGAATAGTGGAGCATTGGAGCCACCACTTACTCCTCAAAAGAACTAGCTTATCTCTCTATTGTCTTGCAGGAGAACCCAAGGTTAAAATAATTTTCTCATACAATGACGATGTATATATAACCAATGGGGTGATGCTTCAACTCCTTTATGACTCTTTGACTACCCTCATGGTCGTTTGACTTCCTATGACTTTTTTACTTTACATGGCTCTTCATCTTCTGTAGATGTCCTTTAGAATTCCCCTTTACAATACATTTTCAAATAAGAAATTACATAATCCACAAGAATGATGTGGAAAGTGACTACTCATGACATGACATAACATGACACTGCTGACATGGACTTATTGAAGACATCACAATGTCAAGCCATTCTTTCTACTTGTCTTTATTTTTCTTCTTGGGAATGCTCTTCTATCCACCTCCATATGGATTTAGAGGTAATAATTTTTTAATGATATCAGGTTTTGAGCTGCGGTCACAAACTGGGGTATTTTTTCCTTCTCTTGATTAATCAGCTAGGAATATGTCTTCCCACATGTTTCCCTTATCCATATCCCTTTTCATCATCCTATCATGGTATGATAAAGTACTTGTATCTATAATTCACTTATGACAAGATGACATTAATCCGATAAAACCCTAGTCTAAGATGTTGCATGTTGATCCATTGATTGAGCCAGAACTAGGTGGCAGGCTGAGGGAGAGGCTCAGTCACTATGCAATTGCACAACTCAGGTAATCAGAGGTGAAGCTCAATCCTTGAGAATGTGAAATTTGTAGCTCAGGTTGGATTGAGCAAGCAAATTGAGCATTTTTGGAGCAAAGTGAGACAGGCTGAAGGGTTGAGCACTCATTTTGCCTACTGCATAGTTCTGGAAGGTAGCATAGGCCAAGTGATTACATAATTGTGCAGCTCAAGAGCTCAAGGTTGGGCTTGAGGTTAAAGATTTCACAATGCACAATTGAGGCCAGGATGGAGGGATGAATTGCGCAGTTTTGGAGGCCGAGGTTCGGGCTTGCATACTAAAACTACGCAGTGTTTAGTCCTAGGAGGTACAAACTACACATTGTGCACTGCCAAGAGGCAGGGTTGCTATTAGAGGGTTGAGACTATGTAATGCACATTTCAGGAGGGTCTAGTTATGCTAAGTTTCTTGGTCGGAGAGCTTTCATAATATGTCTAAGTGTGGGATTGATGAAGCTAATGTGAACAATGATAAGACTTGATTGTGATCACACACTTAGAACACTTGACGATGAAACAACATAGATAATCTAGGACACATGAGCATACTTCTCTCAGTGTGACAGCTCACACCAAGTGCGACACATAAGATACACTTTGCAACGATTGTGACAACATTTGTGTGACAATTCTTACAATGTTGGAAATGAGTGAGAGGAATTTTTACATGGTAATATCAACTCATTTAGACAAAGGTAACCCTTTGAAACCACCAAAACAAGCTCATATACATTGTGTGACACTTAACATATGAAAATACGACATTTTATTTTCTTGAAAAACATACCAAGACACTTAGGGAAAACACATACAATGGATTTCAATGTTTTCAATGACAATATGCAAGAACAAGGTAGGCTCTGAAATTTGGTGTAGGCTAAAATTTTGGAGGGTGTTGTAGGAGCGACAACACTTGGCGACACACTGGTACAATTTTAGCTTCTCTATCTTGCTTAACTCTTTTGTGCAGGTCTCATCTCTTCAAGGAGTATTAATTCATTGTGCATATCACTTTGGATTCCTCACTTACCCCATGAATAAACATGGTCCCCTTTGTGCCTTCTTGGTTAAACACAAGCATAAGATTCAACAATATTGTAATGTTTCGAATCAGCAAGAGTAGTATAGTTTGCGAGAATTAGAATTTCAGAGTATATTCTTTCATCTATAGTGTTTCTCCACAACTAACATGCCTTGACAGTACCTCAACAGAGTCACTATAGGAATACAAACATTGATCCGCTTCCAGCGAACTTGGATAGTACCCCAGGAGAGTTTCTTGCTTCACTTACCTATAGGAGAGGCCTTTCTCTTCTTTCAACTTTAGTTATATATTTAGACAAGATGGTTCAAAGGCACTTTTTCATTTTGTGGGCAGAAGAGGGATCCTAACTTATTCAGAGTAGAAGAGGTTGTTCCTTCTAAGAAGCATATAGAGACCTCTCATTTAGTTTTTCTTGTTTGATGTTCTCCCCGTTTCCTCCTCTACTTATTTGATAAGTGTGAGAACACTGAAACATAAGGAACTGAGTACGAGCATAAGGTTTTTAGAATAGACATAGGTATCATGATTCGACACAAAACTCTCCTTAAAGAAGGATAATATTTTCTGTCAGAACATCATCGACCAAAAGATATAGCCAACACAAAGAAGGAGGACTAAAGGTTAGCCAAATGTCATAGTGTTACAAGACTTTTTTCATCTCAGCCACACATAAATAATCCGGAAAACATGTTCACACATGATGCTTATTTACAAAAATGAAAATAAGAACAATACCAAGAAAGTAAGAAGCTATGTACATAGGGTAGGGCACAACCCTAGATCATCATTGAACATATTGTTTTAAGTTTTGGCCATTGATAAGAAGAGACTCAATGCTCCTGTCTAGTGATTGAATATGATATGTGCATTGGCCAAGCTTTTAGTGTATAGTGAATGGTCCAATCCACAGTGATTGAAACTTAATGTGTTTGTCTTTGTCCTCATGGGCCTTGTCCCACTTCAATACTAGGTCACCCACACCAAAATCATTATTCCCTATAGAATTTTTGTTGAACCACCTATTTATACAACTATGATGAAGAGTAAAATTTTCTTTTTCTTTTTCTAGTTCTTCCTACAACTTGTGAAGTTTTTCTATCATATATTTGACCAATCGACATGGCTTGCCCTGATATTCTTGTGAAAGTTTAAGGGAAGGAAAATATATGTTCAGTGGTATGACGAATTATTTTCCATACACTAGGAAGTAAGGAGGCGTATTCAGAGAAGGTTTTGGCATGACTCAGTCAGCCCATCAGGCATTCACCAAAGCGGAGTGCTAGTTCCTTTGTTCAAATAAAATGGTCTTCTTAATGATATGCATAAGGTTCTTGTTTGTGCATTCATCAAGAACATTTCCCTGTGGATAGTAATTAGTTGACTGTTTCAATACAATTCCATTTTCTAATGTAAAATCATATAATATTAGCGATGAAATGTATGTTGTATTGTCAAAAACAAATGAAGTCAGAACGCCAAACCTAGAAATGATAATTTTTCTTAAGTAAATTGATGATTTCTTGATCATTTTCCTATTTGAGTGGAACTTCTTCTACCCACCATGCGAAGAACTCTATGGTAATGAGAATGTAGTGGTGCTCCTTCTATGAGTGTGGACAAATATCACCAATAACATCTAGGCCTCATTATTGAAATGGTTCTTCCATAGCGATAGACTGTAACAGGGTGGCTGACTTTTTGTTTCATCCGGCACACTTCTAACAGACTGAACACTTGCAGGCATAAGCTTGAGCATATTTGAATAATGTGGGCCAATAAAAACAGACCTAAATAACTTGATGCATTGTTGTGTAACCCACAGAGTGTCCCCCAACTTGTCCATCATGGAGATCACTTAATCCTTTCTCTGAATCATGCGCTTCGAAGCACAAGAGAAGTACTTCATTATGGTGCTTTCTGAAAAGCACCCCATGCACCAACTAATTAGATAATTATTTTAGTCTGAGCTCCATCTTATTTTGTGTGGATAAGTGTGAGGGCACTGTGTCGTGCTTAATATTCTCACACACATCAACGTACACATATTTTAAGTGATAATAGTGGGGGAAGCATGCTCAACGTTATAGATTTTGATTTCTTTCTCCCATCAAGATGGATCTTCTTCTTTTTCATGCACCACTTCTTCTTCTAGTTGATATAGACCGTGGCCCTTGATCATGTGAACTGGTTTGAATCCTAATTCATACCCTTGTAGACCCACCATCTAGTTTGCTCTTCTCTCACCTAGATCTTGTCGGAAAAATAAAAATATGACCGTTGGGGGTGGCAAAAAGATAATACAATGATCCTTCAAGAGGTACGGTCGTAAGTGATTTACTACCTTGTAGACTAAATACACCTTTTTATCAATGGTGAGATAGTTAAGTTTAGGTCCCTAGAGGCTAACACTAATGAAGGATATCAGTCATTCATTATTTTGATCATCCTTTTATGTGAGAACATTGGTAAGAGATGTGTCAGAAGTGAAAGTGTAGAGCATAAAATATTCTCGAATTCTGGGTTGTACAAGGATAATTCTTTTGCGATAGCTTGCTGGATATAGGAAAGATTGTCCTTTTCCCTTTTCTACTACTTGTATAATTCATCCTTATTTACCATATCATGCATAGGTTTTGTGTTCTGAGCATAATTGGAGATGAACTTGCAAAGAAAATTAATCTTCCCTAGGAAGGACAACATAGATTTCTTATTCACTAGGATGAGAATCTGCATGATACATCAGACCCTCTCGGGGTCTACTTTAATCCCATTTTCCGCAATAATGTGGCCCAAGAGATTACCCTCGGAAACTAAAAAAAAAAAAACATTTTTCTTTACATTAATGGATATCCTGTACTTCCGACATCGCTCAAATATTTTCTTCAAATGGCTTAAGTGGTCAGATCCCTTCGTAGAGAAAATTGTGACATCATCGAGATGCACCACTATTCTCTACTTGATTAGTCCATGAAATGTAATGTCAATTGTACATTCAAATTTTGCAATTGTTGTGACTATTCCAAATGGAATTCATCAGAATGCGAACGTTCCCCACATAATGTAGAATGTTTTTTTTATTCTATCAGGCTCTAAGACCATAATGTGGTTGTATCCTGAATAACCATCGAGCAAGGAGAACCTCTCTAACCTCGATAGTGTCTACAGTGTTTGTTCCATAGATGGTATAGGGTAGCTGTATTTATCTGAGGTGTGATTCAAGTTGTGGAAATCAACAAACAAGCATATTTCCGCTGACTTCTTCCTTACTAGGACTAGATTAGATACCTAGGTTTAATGTTGCACTTTATAGATGGTCTGAACATCCAACAAATTCCTCAACTCTTTTTGAATCAGGGCCTCAAGTGTCGGATGTACATTTTGTAACTTCTATTGAAAGGGCTTGGCCCCTTCCTTGATCGGGATAACATACTATATTATTCGTGTGTCATAAATTTTGAGCTTATCATATGTCCACACGAAAACATCTCAGTACTACTTAAATAGGTGGATGAAGCTTGTCACTCTTGTGGTGTGCAACAAGTACCAAGATTGAAAAAATTCATATCCTTTTCTGTTCCAAGATTTATTTGTTCCTGTGACAGTGTTGAAATATGGGTTTTTACATTAACTGGCCCTTAAAAGTGATTATGCAAATCATACAACTTTTCCAATGTCACCACGCTATTTGACATGGGTTTTTCTTTATTTTCATAGGCTGCATCTTGCAACAGATTTTGGTTCTTGTCTTCATCTATAGCTGCATGTTTGAATGCATCAATGTTTGCCATAAAGAGCAGTATTTGCTGGCCATCATCGAAAATGTGTAAATTAGTGATATTATTAGGGACGGATGGCTTATAAATAATTTCAATAGAGAAACCATGCCTAAGTGGTGTCAACCTAGCAACAACATTTGCTAATGCATTTGTAGCTATGTTACACATTCTAGGAATAGATATAATATTAAAATCTTGGAAATGAGAAATAAAACACCATACATTTTGTTGATAACCTTTCAGATGAGGTTACACACATCGAATAGTATTGTGTACATGTTGCACGATGATTTGAGAGTCACCTGCTACTTTGAGAACTCCAACAGTAAGGTTGATAGCCTTTTGTAAACCCAATATGAGTGCTTCATATTCTCTCTTGTTGTTTCTGTGCTTGAATTCCAAGCAACTTGATATCAAGTGTTTCCTTTGTCACAGGTATACCAAAACAAAATGAGATCCAGATCCCTCCTACTTCTTTGAACCGTCAAAGTACAAAATCCAAACATCATATGTAAAAGAGCTAGGCCCTACACTAGTACTACTACTACTATTACTATTTATTGTACATAAGTCATTTGTGCTAGTTGGACTAGAAATGATATCCAACTATGTGTGAGGGGAGACGAGGGATGGCTGGGAAAGATAACACCTCATATCAGTTTCTAGAAAGATATTTCCAAATATTAGATCTGCCAAAGTAACTAGTTCATTTTTTCCCTCGAAGGGTGTAACAACTTGTTTCATGTAACACTTTCAGTATACCCAAATTTGGTTGTTTCTACCCTTATATGGAAGCTATAAATGTGACTAGTCTGTAGAAAATTACCCTTGTAGTTTGTTGGACCAGTCTCTTCTTAGCAATACACTGTATGCTTTCAGGATGTCCATAATTACTAAAATTATACATTGGTGGAATCCTTGGTTAGGTGATAGGAAAATAAGCATATTTATGAGTTCACCAATAGCATTGACAAGCATTCTATCTAGGTGAATAATCTATGCATTGTCTTAACCCAATTTTCATTAATTTTATTTTCTATAGACAGGGGTATTACACTTACAAATGCACCGAAATCAACTACGAAATTGTGCAAATTGTAATTGGAAATTTCAAACATTAAAAAAAAAAGATGGAAAATAGTATTTGCATCCAATGTTAAAGAATTAATCACAAATTCCAAGGGACCAGAAGACTTACTATATCCCTTCTATGAAGAAGCGGTGTTATCTGAGGTGGGTTGTTCAAGAGCATAGAAAAGTAGTTCTTGCTAGCTCGCAATCCTTGTAAGTTCAAAGTGTGAGTTGTCGGCGTGATATTTCTTCATGTCTTCAACGATATTATAATCAAGTGTAGGATACATTGCCAAAGTCCATACTTTCTCTAAGTGTTCTAGGTTGAGTCTTCCTTAGTAAATTCTCTTTCAGTTTCTACCTCATCAACTCTTATTTGGAGACTGGCCCTTGTCTTCTCAAGATGTATTGATTGTTCATATTTTGGGTCAGACCCTCTCTTAGTCATTATTCTATGTCACTCTTTGTTTTGGATGCATAAACACAACTGAGTGTATTCATTATGTGCCCAACACTCATAGTTTCTTCGGCTACAACAATTTCTTCCTTATCTTGCATTGGTTCAGTTTTCTCATCAAAAATAATTGTATCAATAATATGCATAGCTAGAGTGTTGATGTTGAGGTTCCATTGCAGGCATGTTTATTCATAATGATACTCTTGATGAAATGAATAATATTGGTCCATGCCCATACTCTCAACATTTAGCACAAAGTTCGAGCTTTGCGTAGACTTGGCCAACTATTTGTTGATGCTTCTGGAGTTGGTGGCCCTTCTCAGAATGTTGAATCTATGAGGCTTGCTACTTATAGTGGTCTTTCTTGACCTCTGCTTGAACTCTTCCAACTCATTGGACAAAGACTTGATAGTGTGGTTCAAGCTCTCAAGATTAGTGACTTCCTTTTCCCTAGCCTTGCTTACAGAGGCATGAGACCTTTTGTGCATGTCTTTGAAGTCCTTTCATGGTCCATCATTGAAAATGACTCTGATCACATGCAAATCCTTTTCAACTGCAATTGTTTCTTCTTAATTTTCTACTAAAGTTTATTTCCAGTTATTTTCATGAACTGTGTGATGCTTGTCGAAAATGCAAATGTGTAGTAATAAACAGTGATGGACTCATGAGGTTTCATATTTGATGGAATTTATTCAATGTGCGGTTAAACCTATGATTGAAATATTTCACTTTCTCTTTTCTCTCAATCTTAATATTGCCCATCTCTCTTAACAACATGGCAAGGGTTTTGTCATCAATAGACTTTTCAAGAAAAATATTTGTAAACCCATTCCAATTCTGGATAGATTTTAGAGGAAGACTGTGGTGCCATACAACTACTTTTCCATCTAAGGTTCATGAAACACTTCTACATGCAAGATCATCATAACATACCTCTAGTATTTGCTTTGTAAGGATTATAATTTGTTAACAAATTTTGTGAGTGCCTTGGCATCTTGTGTGGAACACCCAACAATGCAAGCGGTCTCTGATACATCTAGTCTAGATCTTGGTCTACCATATATTCATCTTCGTTTTCTTCCTCTCCATCAAAATATGATGGATATTCTTCTTCTTAATCACCACCTAACCCGCAGAAAGTATTATCTAAGAGTACATTATTATCTCCGTCACCACCACTATAAGATGGAAGTTGTTATGATTTCTCTGCGTTTTCTGCAAACTCTTCTAACTCTTTAAGGGTGGAAATAACCAAATCTTCAACTGTAGAAATTACCATCCATGTGGGAGTGGTTGGTTTCTTCTTTAGAAAATAAGGAAGATTGTGTACTCCTGGAATCAATCAAATAACTCTTGCAAACTTACGAGTTATATGATGGATGGGCCAGATCTGGTCATAACATATTTTAGAAGTTTGTATAAGCTTGGGATGAGAAGATCCACCAACTTTAGGAATATTAGTAGGAGAGGTGTTGGGAATATTATTGCTTTGGGCAGAAGAAGTAGGATTAGGGTGGGTGAGGTTATCAACAATAAAAGTTCGAATGCCCTCCATCTGGCACCAGAAATGTTGAACGTGCTCAACCCGCCAACATTCAAGGGGTCTCCCTGTATGTGGTACCAATTAGACATCACACCATTTAGGATTGGAGACCCATCTGGAATATGGCCTAGATGCCGATTTCTTAAATATTTTCCTTGGTTCTAACTATCAGTAAGAGAGAGGAGCACATATGTTCCTTCAAAAAACAATTAAGTGTGCCTAGTGAGTGTTCGGATGTAGGTGTGTCAAGTTTCTTCTACTGTGGAGGGAAGGAGAAAATGAGCCTCTAAGTGAGAGGTAATAGTAACACCCTAGCACAGACACACATGAATATAAAGGATCAGTCTAACATCCAGCAGAATAGTCCACAAATATACAATGGTCATTGTGACCAATACAACACATTCTCAATTATAAGCAGTAAAATAACCAAAATAGCTCAACTGCTTTAGTACAGGTGAAAGAAAACATAAATACTAAACATTTACCAAATAGTCTTACAAATATTCATAATCTATTCATGAAGAACGTGTTGGCCATCAGGCTTCATATATTAAGTAAAAGTTCCAAGACACATGTATACATCAAACACCAGTAAGTCCAATAATGGAGCATTGAAGCCACCACTTGGTCCTCAGAAGATCTATATTGTCTCTCTAATTCCTTGCCGGAGGAGCTAAGGTGAAAAGTCATTTTCTTATACAATGAGTGTGTATATAGAACCAATAGGGTGATGATTCACCTCCCTTGTGACTCTTTGACTACCCTCATGGTTTTTTTACTTCCTATAGATTTTCGACTTTACATGACTCTTCATCTTGTGTACATGTCCTTTGGACTTCCACTTTACAATACATTTTCAAATAAGAAATTACATAACCCACAAGAATGATGTGGCATGTGATGACTCATGACATGACATGACAATATAATACTAACATGGACTTCTTGATGACATGGAAACATCAAGCCATTATTTTTTCTCATTGCTATGTGTATGCTTGGGAATGCTCCTTTATCCACCTCCATATGGATTAGAGGTAAGGAGTCTTAACTGATATCAGGGCTTAAGCTGCAGTCGCAAGCTAGTGTCCTTTCAATTTCTCTTAATTGATTAGCTTGCATAATCAACTACAACTATGTATTTCAACATGTTTCCCTTCTCCATATCCTTCTTCATCATGCTATCATATTATGATATAGTACATGCATCTATAGTTCACTCATGACAAGATGACATCAATACAATAAACCCCTAATCTAATATGTTGCATGTTGATCAACTGAATGAGATGGATCTAGTTGGTAGGTTGAGGGAGAGGTTCAACAATAGTACAATTTCATAGCTCAGGCAGTCAAAGGTGAAGCTTATGCCTTAAGACTGTGCAATTCATAGTTCGGTCTGAACTGAGAAAGAAAATTGCATAGTCTTGGAGCTCAGTGATCTAGGATGAATGGTTGAGCACCAATTCTACCTATTGTGTAGTTTTGAAAGGCAAATCAGGTTAGGGGATCAGGCAATTGCATAGCTCAGGAGCTCAAGCACTGGGCTTAATGTTACATATTGTGCAACGCACAGTTGAGGCCAAGTTGGAGGGCTGAATTATATAGTTTTGGAGGCCAAGGTCTTGGCTTGAGCACTGAAACTACAAAGTTCACAATCTTGGGAGGCAGGAACTATGCATTTTGTAGTGTCAGGAGGTAGGGTTGTAGCTAGAGGGCTAAGATTGTGTAATGTGCAATTCAGGAGGGAAGGATGAGCCTAAGTTGCTTGGTCAGAGAGCTTTAAGAATTTGACTAAGTGTGGGATCGATGAAGCTAATGTGAAAAATGATAAAACTTAGTTGTGATAACACACTTATAACATTCTATGACACAAGAATATATCATCCAGGACACATGAACAACATACTTCCCTTAGTGTGACAACTTTGAAACGAATCACGACAATTGTGACACTAAAGATACACTTTGAGATGACCGTGACGACACTTGTTCGACAATTCTTACAGCTTTGGAAATGAATGTGAAGGGTGTTTACATGGTAATATGAACTCATTTACATAAAGGTAACCCTTTGAAACCACCAAAACAAGATCATATACATTGTACGCCACTTAACATATGAAAAGACGACATTTTTCTTTTCTTGCAAAACGGGCCAAAACACTTAGAGAAAACACATATGGATTTCAATGTTTGTGATGACAATATGCAAGTCTAAGGTTGGCTCCAAAATTTGGCAGATGCCAAAATTTTGGAGGGTGTTGTAGCAACGAAATTAAAACCATTAGAAAAAAGGAATTTTATGTGAAATTAGTTGTCACACCTCTTCTCCTCTTTCACACAGTAAAAGTGGATTTTTTTTTTATTGGTTGAGGGCTTGATATCCAAACTTGCAAGTTATGTTCATGAATATTCAATATACATTTTCATTTTGTGTTGAATTAGTGGATTAAATTAATGCAATAGTGTGAGAGAATGAAAGGTAACACATAGTGCTTTTGGAATTTCTAAACTTCCATATTTACTCAAAGCATTCACATAATTGTGTCAGTGCTTTCCTCCATTTCCATTTGCTACATTGTGTGATAGTTAATATAATTATTTTTACCCATCCCAAACCTTACAGAACAACTTCGAATGATTTGATCCAAAAATTACCAAATTCTGTCAAGGATGACTAATAATATGCGTTAAGAAAGCCAATATGCCAAATTATTGTTCAAATCTCAACTGAGGCAATGAGAATAA
This sequence comes from Pinus tabuliformis, assembly GCA_031772625.1. NCBI lineage: Eukaryota > Viridiplantae > Streptophyta > Pinopsida > Pinales > Pinaceae > Pinus > Pinus tabuliformis. The sequence continues at coordinate 829,384,783 of CM062808.1, forward strand.
ATTTTTCCAAGATGTGTGAAAGTTATGGTCGGGTGATACCTCCTACATTCATGACCTATCAACGTATTTGTAAGTCATGACATGATGCAATCACCCCAATTATCATTTATAGAAGCATAAAAATGGCTACAAAATACATTATGAAGGAAATTTGTAAGTACATCTTGAACGTTGTGTGGAGGTGGTTTTCATTCCACATAGTGTGAAGCCACCTGAACACGCTGCGCAATGATGGAATCATTTAAAAAAATTGATGTAAAATGAGGAGTTATTTTAAAAATATTATAATACTAATGTAGATATATGTTAACACTTGCTTCCATTGAAAAATTTGTTAATTTAAAAACATTCACATAGCTTATTAATTATTAAAATATTCATGATTCACATAAGTACATAACATACAGATATTTGATTGGAAGGATAAAGTAAGGAAAAATTACAATGGTGTTAGTAGATGTTTGGATTAATGACATGGTAATGTGGCACAACATTTGATTCCTTTAGATGGAGCAAGGCCTAATTACCCATTAGTGAAGATTGACTCTCATGATCGAGTGAAGCATAATGACAAAAAGAAATATTCCTCGTTATTTCATTTTTTATTATATTTTTATATAAAATAGATTTGAATCTCCAAGCTTTCATTGTACGGAGTGCGCACGAAGTTTTCATTGTGCTTCCTCTACAATTCTACACTCCACACAATGAGAACCTACACACAATATGAAAATAAATATATGAAATTAAAAACTAGAAACTATGCTCCTCCTCAGATTGAAAATGGAAACAAAGAAGGTATAGATGAGGCTATAAGCTATTAATCCCTTTTTTGTTTCAGAACCGACTAAAGAATAACTCGATTTAGAAATCTAGTTTCTCATATATTAAGGTATAACCTTTGTAAATGCCTCTTTTTCGTTTAACAAATTATATTGGAGATGCATGAAAATGGGTGTGATAAATAAACGTTGACGTTTTTTTATAAGGCCTTTAATGCTAGGAAGGTCACTGGGAAACTTCTGACATTGTCATCATTTCCTACTTCGCATGCATTTTGTATGGTTGTTACCAATTTGAAGCCTCCCTTTATGAAATTTACAAGTTTTGGGAGGTACATTTTTATATAATTTCAAGGCACTCCAAAATATATTCAATATTTGGTCTTCAATTTCAAATCATAAAATTCAAAGCAACCAAAATTGATGTAAGTTTTGTGTTGGGTGTGCAAGGAGTGTGGGTTTATGTTTTAACGAGGCATTTTTGTAGAAGTAACTTCAATTGATATCTCATCCAACTATTTTGGTTTGTGGAATGTGAGGTGTACAAAGTGTCGAGAGTACAGGATATCAGTAAACCATAGCCCCGACTTATGGTGTACATTAAGAAGTCCATAGAAGTGAATGAAAGTAAAATAATTGAATTAAATCCTACTTTTCAGATTTTGAAATATTTCAAAAATATGTCATTATATTAATTATTTTTACAGTTAATAAAAACTCATAATTTTAGTCTAGACATAGCCATTGCAATATAACCCTAGATGCTACTCACAGAAAGTAATGCATTGAAGAAGTGAAAGTACATGTGATAACATTTTTTTGGTGGCATAGAGATGTAAATGATAGAGATGTCAGGTCTAAGATGAACTTCACCAAAGATGAATCGTTATATTTTATTGATCAAACACATGAATTTATACATATGAAGAAACAAAGGGAGACAGTTAGATTGAATAACTTCTCCATATGTGAATAACTGACAAAAACTAAACCGAGTAATATACAACAAATCTTGTAGGATTTGTTTAACATCCCCCCTTAATCTGAAGGGATATCTGACATGCCAAGTAAAGATCCAAACTTTTCAAATTTTTCACGTCCTAATGCTTTGGTTAATATATCTATAATTCATTCTAATGTAGGACAATGTGTCAGATGAAATTTTTTTTCCTCTACACGATGTCAAATCAAATGATACTTTGTGGTGATATGTTTAGTTTGATCATGGAACTTAGAATTCTTGGCCAATTGAATTGCAGAAGAGTTGTTCAAAAAATAGAGGAGTTGAAGCTTTTTTTCTCTCCTACAAATCATCAAGTATTTTCCGAAGCCAAATGATTTCCTTAATGGCTTGAGTTTCTGCTACATAGTTAGCTTTGGTGGTAGAAATAGTAGGAATAGATTGCCTGTGTGATCTCCAACTAATGGCTCCTGATCCAAGATTCATCAAATAGCTAGAAGTAGAGACTACATTCTCCTTTTCTCCATCAAAATTAGAATCTGAATAACTAGCAAGATGGAAGTCTAAGGCTTTGGAATATTTGATGTCGTAAGTTGGGTTCCTTTTAAATATTTCAGAACTCTTTTTGTTGCTACCCAATTCCCCTCACAAGGATGATGTATAAATCTAGAAAGTATTCCAACTACAAAGGTTATATGACGATGAGTAATAGATAAATAAATCAAACTTCTAACAAGTTTCCTATAGTTTGTCGGATCTTCAAACAATTTTCCCTCATTTGAAGTGAGTTTCAAATTCTTCTCCATTTGTGCAGCAACAGGATTACAATCCATCATACTATATCTATTTGATAACTTACCAATATATTTCTTCTGATAGATGAAAATATGTTGTGGTTTTTGATCAACTTCAACTCCAAGATAATAATGAAGTAAACCTAAATCTTTCATATAAAAAACGTTTTTCAATTCCTTCTTAATAGATGATATATGTTCATCATTGTTTCTTGTGATCATCAAATCATCAACATATACAACTAGATACACAAATGATCTTCCAACTTTCTTAACGAAAAGAGTTGCATCATCTAGGTCAAAATGTTTATAATTTAACTTAAGAAGATGTTCAATTACTTTATCATACCATGCTGGTGGCGCTTGTTTCAAACCACACAAAGACTTCATTAGTTTAAACCTTTTGTTCTTTCCCTTCAATGAAAAAACCCTATGGTTGAAACATCTAAACAACTTCTTTGAAATCTCCACTTAAAAGGGAAGTTTTGACATCCATATGATGATTTTTCCTTTATTTTTGAGCTACAATAGCAAACAGAGATCTAATAGTTCCCCATTTAGATCTAAGAGAAAATGTATCTGTATAGTGTATACCCTCTTTTTGTGCATATTCCTTTGCTACAATTCTTGCCCTGTGCTTATCAAGTGAACCATCAAATTTATACTTAGTTTTATAAATCCATTTACAACCAATAGGTTTGATGCCAACAGGAGGATCCAACATCCTCCATGTGCCATTTTTTATGAGAGCATCATATTACTTTTGCATTGCATCTTTCCACTGATCATAACTTGCATCTTCTTCAAAACAAGTAGGTTCACAATCCACAGAAAAATTAATTTCACAATGAGAAGAGTTACTTGAGGAAGTTCATGTCTTAAACTCATCATATTTATTTGGAAATGTTCTAATATGAGTTGGTCTTCACAAAGGTTGTGTAGGAAGTTTATCATCTTCTTCATCTGCCTTAGTTCCTACCATCTCTGTCCCTATCATCTCTGTAGAAATACTTTCATCAACCAATTTCTCTTCAACAACAAAATTATCATTATTGAGAGAAGGAAAATCCACAGATTTATCCAATATAGGAATCCCCCCTTCAGGATGTGGGAGAATATTATCTAATTCATAATAAAACTTTTGAGGCACAAAAATTTCTATTTGATAAAGTTCTCTATCAACAATGAGGGAATCTTAAACAAATTCAAGAAAAATTATATCACTTGAAAAAATAAACTTCTTGTTCTCTTCATCATACAATTGGTATCCCTTAGAAGTCATATAATACCCCAAAAATATACATTTTTTGCTTCTTTCACTCAGCTTATTTCTTTTATGTTTAGGAATCAAAGCATAACATTGAGAACCAAAAATTCTAAAATGTATAACAATAGGAAGATAATTATACCACATTTCATATGGACTTTTGTTGTTGATCACGGAGGAAGGAAATTGATTTATAATATATGCTGTACAGAGCACTGATTCTCCCCAAAAAATCAATTTGACATTCTTAAAAACATCATTGACCTTACCATATTAAGCAATGTTCTATTCATTCATTCTTCAACACCGTTTTGTTGTGAATTATATGGTATTGTGGTCTCGTGTTTGATGCCATTCTCTTGAAAATAATTTCCAAAAACATATGTATTATATTCTCCCCCATTATCATTTCTTATAGTACCAATAGTAAGTTGAGCTTCATTTCTAATCAAGAGACAAATATTTTTAAACACATCAAAAACTTTTGATTTTTCTTTAAGCAGATAAACCAAACACATCCTCAAATAATCATCAATAAAAGTTAGTATGTACTTATTGCCATTCGCAGTTGGTACATGCATAGGTCCACATAAATCAAAGTGTATGAGACTTAATTTCCTTGTAGATATAGAACTATAATTCTGAAAATATTGCTTGGGATGCTTGCCCAATATACAGGAATTACATGGGGTCAATTTTCCTGGAATTGTTGGAAGTTCTTTAATCCCCTACTTTTTCATAATTCTAATACTTTAATAATTAATATGACTAAAGAATGCATGCCAAAATAATGATGATGACAGAGTATCATTCTATTGAACCAAGTAATTAGTGTTCAATGCAACAAACGAAATACCTTTCAATTTCAACAATTTATCTTCTTCAACACCAGTAATTATAGTTTTATTGTTGGTTTCTCTTCGAATTTCCAATTTACCATCAAATATGTGGATGGAATGTCCCTGTTTTCTTATTTTTACAAGAGATAATAAATTCATTTGGAACTAAGGAATGTGAAGAACATCATTCAAAATATGATAAGAAATTCCAGTAATTTTTAACTGAATAGAACCAATCCCCGATGGTTTGATTTGAGACTTATCAACAAAATACACTACTCCATGAATATTATCACTGAATTGTTCAAACAAATCTCTTCTAAAGGTCATATGACAAGTGGCACCTGTGTTTAAAATCCAACTACCATTCCATGATGAAAAATAGGTAATAAATATATCTTCCATATGAAAATTTCTATGAGCAACAACATAATGTGCATTCTCATAAGACTGTCCTTTTTCTAGAAATAGAGGATCTTTCTTTCCAAGAATTTGTTCTCTTCTTTCACTAATTTTGTCCTAGGCAATTCTAGAATTTGTATAAGTATGTCCAATTTTACCACATCTAAAGCATTTTACCGCTTTTTCATAAAAAAAAATTCTTTGTTTATCATTATGTTTTCTATCTCCCAGTCATCTTAGCCTCGCTCGGATACCACTGTTAGGTCATTAATGAGCTTCAACAGATATTAATCATTATATTTTATTGGTCAAACTCATGAATTTATACATATGAAGAAACAAAGGGAGACAGTTAGATTGAATAACTTCTCCATACAGGAATAACTAAAAAAAACTAAACCTAGTAATGTACACCAAATCCCATAGGATTAGTTTAACAAGATATGTATGACTTTGTCATTGGAATTAGATGCCATGTATGTCCCCACAATGGAGTTTCACATCTAATACTCATTTTTTCATCAAATATAATAAGTACATATTGAAAGCCCAAAGTTAGTTAATGCATGTCAGTTCAAAATAGCTCTCTATGATTTTAAAAGAAAATCAGATAGAAAATAAATCCAAAAATAAATTAAATTACCTTGAGAGAAATGGTTCTTGCTAATCCATCTAAATCGTCTATCAGGACAGGAGGTAACTCCTCAAAATGAGATTCTATATTCATTTAGGTTGTTCATTATTATATATATGAGGGAGTGACTATTGAGTTTCATCTCCCGATGAATCTCCATTTTCTCTATTATTTATTTACATTATTTACAGTTTTTCACCCAATCCCTATGATTAGGTGTCGAAATTCCCCCCTTAATCTGGAAGGATGTCCTTGAGTCCAAGAATAGTTCTAAATCTTTCAAGATTTTCTCTTCCAAGTGCTTTGGTGAAGATGTTTGTAATCTTCTCATTAGTGGAGCAATGGAAAAGATAGATTGTTTTAGCCTCAACATGATGTCGAATCAGATTATATTTTGTATTGATGTGTTGTGTTCGATCATGGAACTTTGGGTTCTTGGCCAACTTTATTGCTGAGGTATTGTCAATCATGAGTGGAGTCGAATGTACTTGTTTTACCTACAAATCTTCCTGAATTTTCCTAAGCCACACAATTTCTTTTGTTGCCTTAGCTGGTGCCACATATTCTGCCTCTGTTGTGCAATTTGATAGAACTGATTGTTTGCATGATCTCTAGGAGACAACTCCTGATCCAAGACTCATATCATAACCTGAAGTAGATACCCTATTTTTGTCATCTCCATCAAAGTCTGAATCAGAGTATCCAATTAAGATAAAGTTGCCCACCTGTGTATATTTGAGTCCAAAGTCGTGAGTTCCCTTCAAGTACTTTAGAACTATTTTTGCAGCAGACCAATGTCCCTCACAAGACTTTTACATAAACCTGGAGAGGATTCCAACAGTAAACAAAATTTCTGGTCTGGTAGTAGTCAGGTAGTTAAGACTTCTGACAAGCTGTCTATACTTTGTTGCATCCTCAAATTCTTTTCCTTCAATGGATGTGAGCTTTAAGTTCTGTTCCATTGGAGTAGTAAGAGGATTGCATTCAGCCATGCCAAACTTGTTCAACGGATCTCCAATGTACTTCTTTTAAGAAAGGAATATGGACTTCGGATGTTGAGTTACTTCAATACCAAGATAGTAATGAACATAGCCCAAATCAATCATTTCAAAACCTTTCCTCAATTCCTTCTTTATGGATGCAATGTAGCTCTCATTGTTCCCTGTCATCAAAAGATCATCTACATATACCACAAGATATACAACTATTTTTCCAACTTTCTTGAAAAAAAAAGTTACATCATCAAGATCATAATGTTGGAAATTGAGTTTCAGAAGATGCTTAGTTAGTTTTTGATACCAGGCTCGCAGTGCTTGTTTGAGGCCATACAAGGATTTCACAAGTTTGCATACTTTATGTTCATGTCCTTTCAGATCAAATCCTTCAGGCTGGGACATAAAAACATTCGCTTTTATATCTCCATTCAATAAAGTGGTGTTTACATCCATTTGATGGACTTTCCAACCATTCTGAGCTGCTAGGGCAAAGAGTGTCCGGATGGTAGCCCATTTTGCTGTGGGGGAAAAATTATCCTCATAATCAATCCCTTCCTTCTCTGCAAAACCTTTTACCAAAAGCCTAGCTTTGTGCTTGTCATGTGAGCCATCAACTTTATAGTTGTTCTTGTAGACCCACTTGTAGCCAATTGGTTTGGTTCCCAATGGAGGATCAACCAGATTCCAAGTGCCATTCTTTATCAAGGCATCGTACTCCTTTTGCATTGCTTCTTTCCATTCATCATGAGAAGAAGCTTCTTTGAAGGAAGTTGGTTCAAAATCTATAGACAAATTGAATTCACAATCATAAGAAACATCCATATCAACAGGTGGATTAGAGTCATCTACATCACCTCCATTTTGCTGGGTTGAATTTCTAGTTCCTGTCTTTCCAACCTCATCAAGATGAACACTTTCAAGTGTCTTTGTCTGCCACTTTGGGGGACCTTTCTGAGATGATCCAAACTGCTCATTTGATTGAGTTGGGACTGAATCAAGATTGAGTCTCCCAATTCTGTCAATCACATCACTCAAAGTATCTTCTATTGTTGGAGTTTCATGTAGGGCAGAGATTTCTTCAGAAGAATATTCACATGTTGATCTAGTACATGAATCCCCCCTTCAAGATGTGGAATCTGGTTATCAAATTCTTGAAATGATTTTTCATTTTTGAATCTATCCAGGCAATCAAGTTGCCGCTCAACAACATTTTCAGCTTTGGATGATTCAAGAAAGATTACATCTCTAGAGACAGTATGCTTTGGAGGTGTTTTAATACCCCAGGAAGATACACTTACGACTTTCACCAAGTTTGTTTCTATGTACCTTGGTATCAAGGCATAATAGGTGGAACCAAAGACCCTGAGATGCTTTACCGAAGGAATGTGTCCATACCACAATTCATAAGGAGTATTTCTTCTAATAGCATTAGATGGACATATATTCTTTACATATACAACACATAGAACTGCACCACTGCAAAACATCAATTTTACATTTTTGAAAAACCTCATGGATCACACCATATTTAAGATTGTCCTATTCATTCTTTTAGTTACTCCATTCTGTTGGGGATTATACGGCACAATTGTTTGATGTTTGATCTGATGTTGGAAAAGATAGTTTTAAAATTCATTTTAAGTGTATTCTTTTCCATTATCAGTGTGAATAGAGCCAATATGATATTTTGCATCATTTTCAATCCATGTATGAAAGTTCTTGAATGTTTGAAAAGCATCAAGTTTGTTCTTCAATAAATAAGCCCAACACATTCTGGTGTAGTCATCAATAAATGTCATCAGATATTTATTTCCATTCACAGAAGGAACAGGCATTGGACCACATAAATCTAAATGAATGAGTTGAAGTTTTCTATGTTCTCTGGAATGTGAATCATGAAAAGACTATTTGTTATGCTTTCCTAGAATGCAAGCATCACATTACTTAAGTTTCCTAGTAATTGTAGGAAAACCAGTAACACCATTTTTCTTCAACAAGTTGTGGTTGTCATAGTTTAAGTGTCCAAATCTAGCACGACTAATAAACTTGATGGAAATGTAGTTTTTTCATAATGAGAATTGTATGAGAAATTTTGTGCATGAGCAAAGGTACCTTGTGTTGAGTCACGAAACAGGTATGTATTTACTATTAATCTCATCATCCTTTTCCTTTATTTTTATCTTTTCTATATCCTAATGAGGTCATATATTGAGAAATTATCGTAAGAAATGAAGGAATTATCTGTAGTTACGATCTAGCTAATTATTACCCTTATTTATGCAAGAAAACAACAAAAGGGACAATTGTTGTTCCCTAACGAAGGAACAAAAAAATCAACAAGCTAAGGAAGGAACATGGCAGTTGTGGACAGGGCTAAAGATGAGTCAGGGGGATCGGTCTGAGAAGGTAAAGGATGTCTGAAGCTGGAAATCGGTTGTGAATCCCTCAAGATCGGGAGATCCTGAGGGATCACTTTTACCATTTACCTTTTACCCTTTCTGATTATAAAAGGAGATGATTGTAAGAAGAAAGGGGGTAAGCTCTGTTATTATTGAATTTGTAATTTTAATTATAGACTCTCGCTATTGAGAGAACATGGTTATATTGTAATGCTACTTATATTCAATGATTGATACATAAGTGAAGTTGTTGTTCCCTCGCGTTAACTGAAGTAACTTAACAGTGTTCACTGGTGGCTAAGGGCCCAGCCTCTAGTAGATTTAACTGCTTTATTTGTGTCATACATTTCGAATTCTCGCAAGTGTGATGGTTTGATAGTATTCTTGCTTTTTGTGATTTTATCTCCTTCACTGTTTATCTTTTTCCTATGTTGACATAATATCTTTGCTTTATATGACTTACAGTATTGTCGTTGATTAAGTTCACTTTCATTTTGGATTGAGTTACTTAGATAAATATTCTGCTTGGTTTAATCAACTGTAAATAGTATTAACTATCGTTGTTGGACTCTCAGATTGATCTCATTGTTGCTTAGATTATTTACTAAAGAGTGAGCTTGATTTAGATTAAATCAGTTAAGAAGAGACGAGTTATCACTATTGTACTCTTAGCTGATGCCATTGCTAGTTGAATTGCTTGAGTAAGGATTGATTATGATTTTGGTAGAAGATTGAGTCTTGGAGTTTAGATGTTATATTCCCTTTAATGATTGCTATTGGAATTTATTAGATGCATCCGTTTACTCTTGTATTTAAAGATCTATACTTCAATTTAGGAAACATTACTCTCTAAATTAATAGCAGCCACATACTGTGTACACTCTTGAAATAAGAGGACTTGCCCAGGTTGATAATTAATGTGAGGATAATTAGGAGTTTTAAAAGGCACCTTTTATCACTCAACATTTTGGCGCTGTGGCCAGGGAGAGTGTAGCCATTTAAAAAGAGTGATGTACATCTTATAATTGTTGTTGAGGAAGAATTGGGTATTGAAAATAGAAGGTAAGAACCTATGTAACGAGCAAGTAAAGTGTTTGCTCCTCTGCCTACTTTTCAACACAATTACAAAAAAGTAGAGTAGGTATTTGATGCTTATCTGTTGAGAGATAACTGGATATTAAAAACGGAAGGTAAGAACCTATGTAAGGAGCAAGTAAAATGTCTGCTCCCCCGCCCCCTTTCCAATAGAGTTGTTAGGAAATTAGGGTAGAGATAAACATTTGAATTGTTTGCATGAATGACTAAGAAGAAAAGACCCGAAAAAAATCCAATTCCACTATCCAAACCCGAAAAATCTAAGGGACCAGTGACCCTTGGACTATCAACTTTCATAGATGACATCTTAAAGAAAGTTGAATCTCAGCAATCAGTAGGTCCTCGAATAGTTGCTTCTAGACAACCTACTATCTCCCTTCGAGCCACAAGCTCACCAACTGTAGCCTATGCTGAGGTCCATAATAAAAACAGAAGGAACTGAGTAGAGTTTTCAAGATATTGAAAATTTGCACCCAATTCCCTCACAAGAAGGGAATTCTTGTAATATTTGTGAAGGAGGAGGAGAAACAGGGGAAACAAAGGAACCAAGATCCCCTTAGAGAATAATTGAGCAAGGAACACTCAGTATCCCAGACCAAGGGAGTGTTGTTAAGATCATTCTCACCCCTTCTAATCACCCTAGGAATAACTCTCTAGAGATCCTGGAAGCGTACTGGCATATATTTGATCAAATGGCCAACAACCCACAAGCACCCTAGACCTCTACATTACAGTATCCCATCGTTAACAAGGTTGTCAACTCACCCATGAAAGCTATCCCTCTCCAAAATATTCCCACCTTTCATGGACTCACATCATTGGATCTAGATGCATTTCTATTTGAATTTGATGTATTATGTCGGGGTTATGATTATACCACCGACCCCTAGAAACTAAAGCTGTTTCCATCTACGTTAAAAGGAGCAGCCCTACGTTGGTTTATGGGACTAGGTGGGGGCACAATAAATGATTGGGATCAAATGAAAACCGCTTTCCCTAAAAATATCAGGACTATTGCAGATCTAGGGAATTGAAAGATGAAATATTCCAAATGGTAGCAAGACCTAGTGAAATGTTGGAAGAGTATGTTGAATGTTTTCAATATAACCTCCAGTGATCTCCCTATGCAACTCTGCCTTTGCCTGATAATGTGCTAAAAACTACATTGATTAAAGGAATGAAAGACCAATGGATAGAGACATTAAATATTATGGGTAAAGGTGATATATATCAGGAAGACTATGATAATATTATTAATTTGTGTATCAGGTCCTCAAGAGGCAGTACTAGATTGAAACTAGCAGAATGTGATATGACCACTAGGGACATCAAAATCTCTTGCGGGAGCATTACTTGTGTAGAAATCAGCAACCTGCTGGAGGATTTTACAATAGATATCTTGGGAACTTTGATGACACAATTAGAGATCATGCAAGCCATGCAGAAGTAAGCTGAAGTAGAACAAAACTTCGTGATATTTTGTCCTAGATGCAGGAAAAAGCATAGTCGTAAAGAATGCTCGCTGGATATGGTACAAACCTATGCCATATGTACTAAAGATCATGCCATATAAAGCTGCCCATCACTCCCAAGGTTAAAAGCAGTCTATAAGGAGGCAGAAGAAGAAACAAAACCAGTCTACCTACTAAAATAGTGTCGCAAATGGCAAGTATGACAAACAGGTATGCCTACTGACCCATCTTCTTTCTTTCAACCCTCGCAATACAATTCGCAATAATACCCAAGAGCCATGTGGCAGAACCAGCCACCTTTTCCTAATTGGTCACAACAACCATTCTGTATGCCACCTTGGTCTAACCAATCAAATCAAAACAACAATTGGCGAAATTCCTCTTACTTCCCACCATTCTGGCAGAATAATGCATATCCATATTAATGGCCACCCTCCACTTCGCAAAACCCGAATTGGCAGTCAAGCTACAAAGACCTAAAAACCAGCCAGCAGGAACAATCCCCCTACCTCAACCTACATTGCCAACACCCTACACATTACAACGGAACCCTCAGACCAACCTACGACCACAGCTCCCAGCCCAACCCAACCAGAACCCCAACAATAGAATGGTCCAATCTGTGCAAATTATTGAAGGACCAGAGCTAGAAATTGAGTTGAGGGAGTGTAATGAGCTTAAATTAAGGTTTGGATGGATAATTGAGTCAGAGGAGGATAAAAATATACAAATTGAAGATCTGTTACCTACAGAAAAAGCACCACAAGTGGAGAATACGGTTAAACAGAAAAATCATGATCAAGCTATCACCTCTTCTCCACCATTCCCAGAGAGATTAATTATATGCCACTCAGTTAAATATCTTGATTTTGATCTTCTGGGAGAATTAAAAAATTTGTGTGTAAAAATACCTCTCTTCCAGACTATTTAGGACATTCCAATTTATGCAAAAACTATTAAGGAATTGTGTATGAAAAAGTCAAAGAGGAAAATAAAAACAACCCCAACTATCCATGTAGTCGGTACTTTGTCTGATTTATCATCAGGTAGAGAAACACTAGTAAAATATGAGGACCCAGGAAACCTTATAGTCATGGTAAAAATAAATGGATGCTCCTTCCCCAATGCATTAGTTGACCTAGGAGCAGCCAGCAATATTCTCACAACAATAACCTGTCAAAAACTTGCCATTACATCCTTGGATCCAACCACAACCTTGTTGGAACTGGCTCACCGATCGGTAGTCAAACCAGAAGGAACTTTGCAGGATGTAATTTGTTTGCAGATTCTTGGGAATACCCAGCATATTTTTTGATCATCAATATTAGAAACCGGCTAGATGGACATCCCCTAATTCTAAGAAGACCTCCGCTAGCAACCACATATGCTTACATAAGCTATCAAACAGACAGCATGACTATAGCAAGAGGAAGTAATGTGAAAAATTTAGCCTGATATCCTCCAGCTTAGCCAAGTTTAACAATAATAAAAACTAGAAAACAACCTATATCATATTTAACTTAAAACATTCAATCACCACTAACTATAGAATATGCCCTTGAATTCAAGGATCAAATAGAAGATGACATCATTAACACTTACATTAACCAACCAGATGTCGTATCCAATCCAAAGTGTCACATGATCGAAGTAGCTCTGGATAGAGAAATTGAAGAAGATCCCTTAAAATAAATCAATGACCAGTCAATACCAACAACTTCTGTTTATAATAGCAAAACCATAGAAATTGAGCCAGGGAAACTCCTAAATACCAACAAAAACCTGACCGTTGACCAGGAGCAGAGGCTTATTCAACTTCTGAGAAAATATAGAGGCTTTCATATGGGATTACCCAGACATGAAAGGGATTGATCCCCAATTATGCATTCATCGCATCTATACAGAGAAAGATGTGAGGCCCATTCGATAACCTCAATGGAGGTTAAACCCTCTCCTTAAAGATATCGTTAAAGATGAACTACAAAAACTGTTAGATGTAAATTTTATCTATCCTATATCTGATAGCAAATGGGTTTCTCCATCAGTTGTGGTGCCTAAAAAGAATGGAATGCGGCATATATGTGCTGACTATAGAGAGCTTAATAAAGCAACCCAAAAATACCATTTTCCCCTTCCATTCATTGACCAGGTCTTGGACACATTGGCAGGAAAAAAATCTTTTCTTTCCTAGACGGCTTCAACGGCTACAATCAAATTCAAATTGCCCCTGAAGACCAGGATAATACCACCTTTACCTGCCCTTGGGGGAAATTTGCTTGCAGGGTCTTACCTATAGGACTGTACAACACACCTACCACATTCCAGAGGGCTATACTCAGTATTTTTTTAGACTTGATAAATGAAGGGCTCGAGGTGTACATGGATGCCTTTACACGCTACGGAGATGACTTCAAGTCGGCATTACAAATGCTAGAGAAAGTTCTACAAAGATGCATTGCTACTAGGCTCTGTTTAAGCCATGAAAAATGCCATATGATGATGACCGAGGGCCTCATCTTGGGTCACTACATCTCAACAACTGGAATTCAAGTTGATCCAACAAAAATTCAAATAATTCTCTTTATACCTACCCCCTCCACACAAACTAAGGTAGGCAATTTCTTGGTATTTTTTGGATATTATAGAAGATTTATGAAGAATTTCTCTCAAATTGTTGCACCATTATATGCATTAACAGGAAATATCAATTTCATGTGGACTGACAAATGTGACACTGCATTTGAAGATTTAGAATGGCTTGTATCAACAGCCCCAGTATTACGGGGCCGAAACTGGGATTTGCCATTCCAGATTTCATCCAATGCTTTAGATACAACCATTCAAGTAGATCTCGACCAGGAGGAAGATAAGAAACCTTTGCAATATACTACATCAGCAAGAATCTATCTCTGGCTGAGTTGAATTACACAGTGACTGAAAATGAATTTTTGGCTGTAATATATGCTATTAATAAATTCAGACATTATATAATAGGATACCCTGTGGTTTTTTATATTGATCACTCTGCTATTAAATATCTAGCTAATAAACCTGTTACAAATGGTAGATTGACAAGATGGTTGATCCTTTTGCAAGAATTCGACATAAAAATCAAAGATCAACTAGGAAAGGAAAATCCAGTAGCAGACTTCCTTTCACGTATGCCAAAGACAGACGACTCGGCAACAGTAGAAGACTAGTTTCTTGATGAGAACTTATTTGCTGTAATCGTGAAAACACCATGGTACACGGATGTCACAAACTACCTAGCAGTGGGAAAATTACCCAAGCACCTAACGCCCAGTGAAAGAAAACAAATATTACAGTGTAGCACTCAGTTCTCCTGGATCGGAGGATATTTATTTCATACAGAAGTTGATATGCATATTCGAAGAGGTGTTAGGGAAGATCAAATCTTCGACATCCTGAAACCTTGGCATTATGGGCCTTGCAGTGGACATTTTGTAGACCATAAGACTGGTCACAAAGTCTTACAGATGGGTTATTATTGGCCCACCATTATTGGCTATTATTAGTCTCTAATCTGATATCATAATGCACTTCCCCAATTATACATAGAGGACCATGGTTCGAAAGGGTTAGAAAGCAACTCTGTCAAGGCTATAAATGCTTGCAGGAAACATAAGCTCTGTTGATGGTGTTGAAGTCATATTTTCAACATGAACAATTATTATAATTCCCTTTTCTTAATTTTTATCTTTACTATAGAGAGATTATGTTCCTAATTTATTTTGAACCTTTATGCATGCAAAAATCAATCATAATAGCTTTAAGTAGAATGATGACGGTAAAGTATTTTTCCTGCATTAGTTGTCATTTTTCCTTTTCGAGTAACCTCACGGCATCTCCTCACTTATTGATAATTCTTTTTATATGCATTGATTTCAGAACTCTGATATCTTTTGGGATCCTTTCATTAATATGCGTACCTTGCCACTTTCATCACCCCTGTACTTCACTACCAGCACATTATCCCTTCACTCATTCAGTCGAAGGCAACCTATTATTTCATAGGGGGGCGACGAGGAACCTCCAGTGTACTTATGCATGCGTGTCAGCTCTTTATTTTATTTTGCAATGCAATATGACATTCCAGGATCACGGAGCATGTGGTATAATAAAAAGTCATAGATAATAGTATTTATGCTCGTAAAGTATCATCCGGTATAACCATTATAAAAACTTGGTGTTCCATCACTCGGTTATGTCTATTGTTGTGCTATCTCTCCTACACTAACTATTTGTAGAATTCAGGCAGTATGGGAGGAAGAACAGTGCGCAGGGAGCCACTAATACTGGCTGTTTCTGATGCAACCAGAGAAATTTTAGCCTGAGCTGGGTGGATAGCATACTTCACGTGATTTCATCCACCCAATGAAGAAATTTCCATTGAATTCCTTCGAAATTTACAGAATGGACAATCCATGGTAAGGAGCAGATAAATCACAGTATCAGATGCTGTGATAGTAGAAGTATCTGGGTTGCTAACTGAAGGACCAATATGGGCTAACGAACGATTGAAGTTGCATGATGCCATCGAAGCCTTTAAGGATGAAGGACAAGAGCTGATCAAAAAAGGTAAAGGCGTTCAACCATATTCACTTGGAGAACCATGGGGAGAATTAGCAAGGATCGTCCAAAATTACATCACATGTGACGGTTGCAAAGACATGGTAAGGTCGCATCAACTCAAACTCTTAGCA
This sequence comes from Pinus tabuliformis, assembly GCA_031772625.1. Taxonomy (NCBI): domain Eukaryota; kingdom Viridiplantae; phylum Streptophyta; class Pinopsida; order Pinales; family Pinaceae; genus Pinus; species Pinus tabuliformis. Next base: position 829,401,147 of record CM062808.1, read on the forward strand.
GTTATGAAACAAAAATGCTCTATAAATTTACCAACATTATTGAACTTTTTACTCCATGACACCACTGAAAGGCTAAGACGGTCCCAACGTATCGAGACTGTAGTAAGCCACCACTATTTGATTAGGCTTATAGTTAGCTACAACCTCACCCAGCAGTAATCAAGTCGGGAGGAACTAATATTTGCTCTTGAAGGAGGTTTGGCTCTGCCTGCACTTAATCCTGTTCCAAAAAGGAAGATGACTACCCTTGCAGTGAACATTCCTTAAAGGCACAAACATTCCACCAAGCCGAGGACAAACTTAGAAGCGGTCGAAAATCCCCAAGGCAGTATCACCCAGCCCATAGAACTATCCAACCCAAGAAGTGAGTAATACTTGCAGTTAGAAGGTTGGGAGGACCCTGAATCAAACCATGAGGAAGAAACAGGGCATTTTGAGAAAAAAAATGAATTAGGACTCCCCTCAACACCAAATACAAGTCACCGAGGAGATTTATTCCACGATATTGAATTGGCCCAGATCATGGCCAATATGAATGATTTCATACAACCTGAAAGCCCACTTAATTTGAATTTGGGGGAAACTCAATCTATGGAGAAATCTGGCCATGACAGAATTTTATCAGAAAATGTAACCCGCGAAGCGGAAACAAGCGTAGAGACCATTCAAGAAGAGGTGAACCAACCTGGTGACATGCCTCTAGGAGAACCCAGCCAGGTAGGCCTAAACATAGAGAATATAGGCCAAACATAGGAAGTGGAAATAAACCAGGAAGACGACTACCAATCTGGGGACACGGTTCTTTTAGAGTAGAGCCAAGATGAACAACCGGGCTCGTTAGGAGTAGAAATTATTAACAGAACAATTGCTTCTCTGAAAAAGTATAGAGCCAAAATTTAAAATCTTAGGAAGGAACAACAAAGGCTTTGGAAAACGGTAAAAAGGCTCAGACGAAAGATAAAAGGAATATCAGCAGGGAAGGTTCCAGACAAAACCCCGGAGATAGTAAACGTAGCAGTTCAAACTAAATTATATGAAAGAAGAGCTACAGGGACTCAAACTGAGCCCATACTCACTCAATCTATTAAGGAACAACACACAATTCTCGCAGAAGTAGCTACCCAGACAGAGGTTGTACCCTCTTATAACTTAGCTATTTAGACGAAGGTGGTACCCTCCTACAGCATGGCTACCGAGATGGAGATTTGGACCTCCCATAATAAAGCAACACGGACAGTAGGAATTCCTTCTCATAGTAGAAGAACTCAGACAACCGTTCAAGCCAAAAATATCATGATGAGCAATGACCCCAGTTTATTGAATCTTCAAGAATATTTAGCATAGGCTCAGCTTGTTGTAGAACGGCTTGAACAAGAAACTGTCTCCCTGCAAAAATACCAAAAATTATAGCGGAAACTTTGGGACATGAATACATCAGAGAGCAAGACCTTCGACAAATACCGAAAAGTGGAAGAGAAAATTGATAAAATGAAGCTCAGATTAGAGAAGGTTATGAGTCAAATGGACACTATCTACTCATTATACACTGATGACTTGGCATGCAAGTCTCCTGCCAATAATTATGCCTTATTTTTTTTAGAACAATACTTGTTGTTAAAAATAAATCCGTGGGAGCTGGAAAACCCATTAAGTTAAAAACAATTGAGGATTTTATAAATTGTTTCAAACAACATGGGGTAAAAGTTCAAAGGTTGCTTTGTGAATTTTACCTGCATAATTTTGTATTAGAGGAAGAGGTGGAAAAGAACCCCAACCCTTTTGTGGGCGATGTTCAATTCGAAGCCTTTATCTCATTTGTTGTCAGTCAACTAAAATGGTTTAAGGCTCATAACGTGTTCCAAAGACAAGAGCATGGACTAGATCTTTGGGTCAGAAGTGAACCCAAGCACCCTTTGCAAATGTTGGCCAATCACAAGAGTCTGATGACAAGGGAAGGGGTAATCAAAATTTTGGGGCCTATTCAGAAGGAGATTGTATAGAAGGGAGTAGAATACTTCCTCTCCATTTAGGAAATATCCTTGGCTGCAACCAAGCTTAGGTGGACAATCTCCACTAGTAATGTATAGAATAGAGAGCCATATAATTATAAAAATTTTAAGCTAGATGCAGACCATTTTGTTACTTATAGCAATCTCATTTTGAGAAAAGTTCTTTATTGGCTAGGATGTCGATTCCGTAGCCCTATCATTTGGTATCCTACTAAAGATTATCGGACTATATACGAATTACTTGAAGGACAGATAGGGCCCATCTTTGAGCTCTTGGCCAAGAACCATGGTTTCAGATCACTTTATGACATTCCTTCTCCAGCTTATTCTTTGACTGCTCTACATACAAATTACTTGCTTTTCATGAGGACATGAAACAGGGTAAGCAGGGGAGTACGTTGAGTCACGAAATGGGTATGTAGATACTATTAATCTCATCATCCTTTTCCTTTATTCTTATCTTTTCTATATCCTAATGAGGTCATATATTGAGAAATTATGGTAAGAAATGAAGGAATTATCTGCAATTATGATTTAGCTAATTATTACCATTCTTTATGCAGGAAAACAAAAAAGGGGACAATTGATGTTCCTTAATGAAGGAACAAAAAAAATTAACAAGCTAAGGAAGGAATGCGGTGGTTGTGGATAGGGCTAAAGACAAATCAGGGGGATCAGCGTGAGAAAGGAAAGGATGTCTAAAGTTGGAAATCGGTTGTGAATCCCTCGGGATTGGGAGATCCTGAGGGATTGCATTTACCATTTATATTTTACCCTTTCTGATTTTAAAAGGAGACGATTGTAAGAAGAAAGGGGGGAAGCTCTATTATTATTGAATTTGTAATTTTAATTACAGACTCTCACTGTTGAGAGAACACGGTTATATTGTAATGCTACTTATATTCGATGATTAATACATAAGTGAAGTTGTTGTTCCCTCGCATTAACTAAAGTAACTTAACAATGTTCGCTGGTGGCTAAGGGCCCGACCTGTGGTGGATTTAACTGCTTTCTTTGTGTCATACATTTCTAATTATCGCAAGTGTGATGGTTTGATAGTATTCTTGCTTTCTGTGATTTTATCTCCTTCACTGTTTATCGTTTTCCTGTGTTGATAGAATATCTTTGCTCTATATGACTTATAGTATTATCGTTGATTCAGTTCACTTTCATTTCAGATTGAGTTACTTAGATAAATATTCCACTTGATTTAATCAACTATAAAGAGCATTAACTACTATTGTTGGACTCTCATATTGATATCATTGTTGTTTAGATTATTTACTGAAGAGTGAGTTTGATTTAGATTAAACCAGTTTAGAAGATATGAGTTATCTCTACTGTACTCTCAGCTGATTCCATTGCTATTTGAATTGCTTGAGTAAGGATTGATTATGATTTCAATAGAAGATTGAGTCTTGGAGTTTAGATGTTATATTCCCTTTAATGATTGCTATTGGAATTTATTAGATGCATTCGTTTACTCTTGTATTTAAAGATCTATACTGCAATTTAGGAAGCATTGCTCTTTAAATTAATAGCAGCCACATACTGTGTACACTCTTGAAATAAGAGGACTTACCTGGGTTGATAATTAATGTGAGTATACTTAGGAGTTTTAAAAGGTGCCTCTTATCACTCAACACCTTGCAGCTTGAGAATCCTTTCTTCTTCTATCCCCATCATGACAAGTGAGGGATCTGATGCTTTTATCACCTCAAGTTTACCATCAAACATATGAGTGGAGTTTCCTTATTGGCGGATGTGGACCAAGGAAAACAAGTTTCTCCTAAGTTGTGGGAGATATAAAACATGATGCAGAAGAAAGTATGGAGGACCAAGCAATTTAAGCCTGATTGTGCCAATCCCTGATGACTTGAGTTTTGATTTGTCTACAAAGTATAGTACTCCATCAACATTGTCAATAATTTCTTCAAAAAAATATCTTCTAAAATTCATGTGGCAAGTTGCTCTTGAATCATGCAACCAATCATTTTTCCAAGAAGCAAGTGAAGCATTAAATAAGTCTTCATTTACTCTAATATTACAATGTGCCACAACATATTGAGCGGATTTAGGTACTTTACCTTTCTCTTTGTCGTTATTTTTACCTTTGGGTTGGTTTCTTTCCTGCTCATTTCTGTCCCAAGGCAACTTGCATGTGGATGCATCATGTGATCCATCTCTTTTGCAGTGTATGCAATGCAAATATGAATTTTCTCCTTGAGAGTGTCTGCGCCCCCTACCTCTGAAATTTATTCCTCTTCCTCTTCGACCATCTCTTCCTCTAGAAGAATATTGAGCAAGATTCTTCTCTCTATGTGCAAGACACACAACCTCTTTAGAATACTAAGGAGCTGTCTTCTTCCCAAAAGCTTTCTCTCTTTCAACAAATTTTTTCACAAGGGCTCAAGATAATTTGAGTAAGTGGGATAAAATGCCTTGAGAAAAGCTATCAGAGGAATTTCCACTTCAACATTATTGACATTGATATCATGCATAATAGATTTTAATTTTGATGCAAGTGAAAGAGGATCATCATTTTTTAATTCAAGGGTGAACAATTTAATCATGATTTGAACAACTTCAAGTGCAGAGTGTGAGTCATAGAGTTCCTTCAGTTTTTGTAAGGTTGCGAAAGAATTCGAAAATGGAGAAATATGGTGACTCACCTCTTCATTTATTGATGCTGCAATCAATGCATAAGCCTTGCTGTTCTTATTTTCCCAAACGACGAATTCCTTGTCTGAGGTAGGTTGTTCTGGCTCTTTGTCTTTGTTTCCAACACACACTCATTTCCATAGCTCATTAAAAATGAGAGTATGTTTGATTTTCCGCAACCATTCTGGATAGTTATCCTTCCCGGTGAGAACCACTCCCACAATAGATATCAATGAATGCATCTTTTAAAAATGTACCCTACTGCCAATATATAAAAAATGCACTTCTAGTGGTTAAAAATGCACTCTGATATATTAAAAACAGAGGTATTATTTTGGGGAGGTAATATATGGGGGAGGGAGTATTTTGGGGGAGATGGTATATGGGGGTGGGCTCAACTATTTGACAATATAGTTAACCACTAGACAACATTATACTAGACATCGTTAAAAAATAATGAATTCAAGTCACAAGCACAACTTCCACATACAACACAATATTATTCACAACATTCAACACACTATTCAATGCACTATATTTCAATGCCCTCAGAACCATCAAAACTTCACACATAGATTTCAAGAGAGAGGGTTTATGAACCAATGCATTGCAGGAATGACTAGCATACAAGAAGTTCAATGCATTGCAAGAATAACCAGCATTGTATTAAAACAAAAATCGTCATGGGCTTGAGGTCGTCGTCCTACAATACGCCCACTTCATTGCCTCTGCCTATGGGACGCTGGTGCTCTCCTATGTGAGCTTCACAAACATCCTCTCTACTACCAATTTCCTGTACAACTGCGGGATGCTTCAATGCTTCTTTTCACAAAAAAAATTGAAACACTGCTCTAGCTGACATACAACAGAAAAATTCATATGACAATGTATGGAAGATAGGCTTGGGCCTCAAAGTAATGACAAATGTGTCAGTTCTACAAAATAGGCAGAACATAGGTAGGAGGGAGTTACAAGGGCAAACTGGAATGCCAAAAATGGAGTTGGCTTTGATACCATGTGAGGCCAGGAGGTAACTCCTCAAAATGAGATTCTATATTCGTTTAGGTTGTTCATTATTATATACATGAGGGAGTGACTTTTGATTTTCATCTCCCGATGACTCTCCAATTTCTTTATTATTTATTTACATTATTTACAGTTTTTCACCTAATCCTTATGATTAGGTGTCAACATCCTCAAAGAACTTACTAACCCCAAACTTATTGCATGGATCCCTGTATTTTTCTCGCAATATGTGATCAAAAGATAAGTTGTAGAGCATGTTTGGGTAACTCTGACTGGGAGTTTAGATTTTTGTTTCCAATAGCCACTGTTAGGGTACCATCAAAATACTTAACACATTATTTTCGAATATGTTGTGTCTCACCTGTCATAGAGAATTTTTGGCAGTCAATTTGTAGATACACAACCACATTCTACTTAACACATTCTTTTCAAATATGTTGTGTCTCACCTGTCATAGAGCATTTGTGGTAATCAAGTTTTAGATACACAACCATAGGCTAAGGGGCTTGATGAAAATACTATTTGAAGCATTCGTGGAGGACACCAAATGATTGACCGCGATAGACAAGAAATCTTATCATAACATATAGCAAATTGGAATTCCTACATTCATGACCTATCAACATATTTGCAAGTCATCACATGATGCAATCACCCCAATGATCATTTATAGAAGCATAAACATGGCTACAAAATAAATTATGAAGGAAATTTGTAAGCACATCATGAACGTTGTGTGGAGGTGGATTTCATTGCACATAGTGTTAAACCACCTGCACACTCTGCGCAATGATGGAATTGTTTAAAAAAATCGATGTAAAATAAGGAGATATTTTAAAAATATTATAATACTACTGTAGATTTATGTTAACACTTTCTTCCATTGCAAAATTTGTTAATTTAAAAAATGTTCACGTAGCTTATTAATTATTAAAATCTTCATGATTCACATAAATCCATAACATACAGATATTTGATTGGAAGGATAAAGTATGGAAAATTTACAATGGTGTTAGAAGATGTTTTGGATTAATGACATTATAATGTGACACACCATTTGATTCCTTTAGATGGAGGAAGGCCCAATTACCCATTATTGAAGATTGACTCTCATGATCGAATGAAGCATAATGACAGAAAGAGATATTGCTCACTATTTCATTTTTTATTATATTTCTTTATAAAATATATATAAATCTGTAAGCTTTCATTGTGCATAGTGCGCACGAAGTTTTCATTGTGCTTCCTCTAAACTTCTACACTCCACACAATGAAAACTTAGACACAATATGAAAATGAACTAATTAGTGAAATTAAAAACTAAAAACTATGCTCCTCCTGAGACGTAAAATGGAAACAAAGAAAGTATAGAGGGGGCTATAAGCTATTAATCCCTTTTCTGTTTTAGAACTGACTAAAGAACAACTCGATTTAGAAATCTAGTTTCTCATAGATTAAGATATAACCTCTGTAAATGCCTCTTGTTCATTTAACAAATTATATTGGAGATGCATGAAAATGGATGGGATAAATAGATAATGACGCTTTTTTATGAGGACTTTAACCCTAGGAAGGTCACTGGGAAACTTCTGACATTGTCATCATTTCCTACTCCGCATGCATTTTGTATGGTTGTTACGAATTTGAAGCCTCCCTTTATGAAATTTACAAGTTTTGGGAAATACATTGTTATATAATTTCAAGGAACTGCTAATATATTCAATATTTGGTCTTCGATTTCAAATCATAAATTTGAAAGAAACCAAAATTGACATAACGTATGTGTTGGGTGTGCAAGGAGTGTGGGGTTATGTTTTAGTGAGGCATTGTTGTAGCATTATCTTCAATTGATATCTCAACTAACTACTTTGGTTTGTAGAATGCGAGGTGTATAGAGTGTCGAGAGTACGGGATATAATTAAACCATAGCCTTGACTTATGGTGTACGTTAAGAGATCTGTAGAAGTGAATGGAAGTCAAATAATTGAATTAATTCCCACTTTTCATATTTTGAAATATTTCAAAAATATGTCAGTAAATTAATTAAATTTAATGTTAACAAAAGCTCATAATTTCAGTCTAGACATAACCACTGCAATATAAACCTAGATGCTACTCACAGACTGTAATGCATTGAAGAAGTGAAACTACATTTGATAACATTTTTTTGGTGGCATAGAGATGTAAATGATCGATATGTCAGGTCAAGAATGAACCTCGCGAAAGATGAATCGTTATATTTGATTGATAAAACACATCAATTTATACATATGAAGAAAAAAAGGAAGACATTTAGATTGAATAACTTCTCCATATGGGAATAACTAAAAAAAACTAAACCTAGTAATATACAACAAATCTTATAGGATTAGTTTAACATCCCCCTTAATTAGAAGGGATATTTGACATGCGAAGTAAAGATTTGAACTTTTCAAAAATTTCATGTCCTAATGCTTTGATAAATATACCTGCAATTTGTTTTGAAGTAGGACAATGTGTCAATTGATTTCTTTTGGCCTCTACAGGATGTAAAATCAAATAATACTTCATGTTGATATGTTCGATCATGGAACTTACAATTCTTGGCCAATTGAATTGCAGAAGATTTGTTCGAAAAATAGAGGAGTTGAAGCTTTTTGTCTCTCCTACAAATGTTCAAGTATTTTCCGATGCCAAACGATTTCCTTCGTGGCTTGAGTTGTTGCTACATAGTCGGATTTGGTGGTAGAATCAATAGGAATAGATTTCTTGTGTGATCTACAACTGATGGATCTTGATCCAAGTTGATCAAATAACTAGAGGTAGAGACCCCATTCTCCTTTTGTCCATCAAACTTATAATCTAAATAACCAGCAAGATGGAAGTCTGAGGCTTAGGAATATTTGATGCCATAAGTTGGGTTCCTTTTAAATATTTGAAGTGAGTTTCAAATTCTTCTCCATTGGTGCAACAACATGATTACAATCCATCATACTAGATCTATTCAATAACTTACAAATATATTTCTTCTGAGAGATGAAAATATGTTGTGGTTTTTTTATCAACTTCAATTCCAAGATAATAATGATGTAAACCTAAATATGTCATATCAAAAACATTTTTCAATTCCTTCTTAATAGATGATGTATATTCATCCTTTTTTCTTGTGATCATCAAATCATGAACATATAACTAGATATACAACTGATCTTCCAACTTTCTTAACAAAAATAATTGCATCATCTAGGTCAAAATGTTTATAATTTAACTTAAGAAGATGTTGAATTAGCTTATTATATCATTCTCGCGGCGCTTGTTTCAGGTCACACAAAGACTTGATTAGTTTGAAAACCTTTTGTTCTTTCCATTTAACGACAAAACCCTCTGGTTGAAACATCTAAACATCTTCTTTGAAATCTCCATTTAAAAAATGAAGTTTTGACATCCATATGATGAAGTTTTGATTCTTTCTGAGCTGCAATAGCAAACAAAGATCTAATAGTGCCTTTTTCTAGGAAAACTAGTATTCCTAAAGAATGCTAGCCCTCTAGGTTTGGCAACTACCCTAGAAGCAACAGTTTAAAGCAATTCAATGATTTCTTCTATGTGTAATAGATAAGAGAAAGATAATGAAACCAACCTAGAACTTCCGCTTAATCCCTTGCTTGATCTCTCTCTCCTTTAGAAAATCCTGCAACTCTTCCCCGTACTTAACATGTTTGGAGAGTACCTGTACAAGTACAACAACAAAGAACCATCAAAGCATTGTGATCTATTACAACATAAAAATTACAGAATCAAATTTATAATTCAAACAAATGATAGCATTCACAAATGATAACATTCACAAATGCACAATCATATGGAAGAAAACTTGAAGAGATTTATTAATAGAAGGGAGAATTACAACCTAGTTCTCTGATCCATCATCATCCTCCTAGCTTCAATCCTTCTTCACCTCATGAAATAGCAAGATCACTCCAACAAGAATATAATGCTTTCTCTTCAAACTATCAACATTTACTTACAATTCACAACATTTCAGCCTCTAGATCTCATGGGTGAGGGATCCATTTATAAATGTGTGCAAGGGTGTGAGTCATCCATGGGGTTTGATTAGTGTCATTCCACTTGTTACAATTGGTTCCTCAAGAGAATGGATTGGAGATTTTCTTAGATCCCTTATTCATCCTTGGGCAAATTGAGAGAGGCAAGTGGCACAGGAGAAGTTTCTAGAAGATTCCAAGAGCAACCACCTAACAAACTGTCCCGGACATTTGTCCATCCTCGCCCATCACACCATATAGAAGGCCTAAATATTATTCATCACATCTTGGTAGTGTACCACTCAGTATGCATTGCATTTTATCAGTGGAGCAGTCAGTATGGTTTAATTTTGGCAATTTCTGGATGGTTTTTCAAATGGAACTTTTGGGAATGATGTATTCAGATGACTATGTTATTTTACCGTATGAAACAACTCTTTTAGGGGTTGATGAGCCCTAATACATTGAAATATAAGCTTGGGGTTTATGTGCCCAAATATGTCTATAACAGTGCCCCATTTAGATGTAGGAGAAAATGTATTTGTATACTCAATACCCTGTTTTTGCGCATATCCCTTTGCTACAAATCTTGCCTTGTGCTTATCAAGTGAACCATCAACTTTATGCTTGGTCTTATAAATCCATTTACAACCAATAGGTATGATTCCAACAGGAGGATCCAACAGCTTCCAAGTGCCATTTTTTATGAGAGCGTCATATTAATTTTGCATTGCATCTTTCCACTGATCATAACTAGCATCTTCTTCAAAACAAGTAGGTTCACAATCCACGTAAAAATAAAATATACAATGAGAATAGTTACCTGAGGAGCTTACTATCTTAAACTAATCATATTTCTTTGTAAATGCTATAATACGAGTTGGTCTTCACAAAGGTTGTGTAGGAAGTTGCTCATCTTGTTCATCTGTCTCAATTTTTGCCGTCTCTATCCCTATCATCTCTATAGAAACACTTTCATCAACCAATTTCTCTTCACCAACAAAATTATCATTATTGAGAGAATGAAAATCCATAGACTTTTTCTAATATAGGAATCCCCCCTTCAAGATGTGGAAGAATATTATCTGATTCATAATAAAAATTTTGAGGCACAAACTTTTCTATTTGATTAAGTTGTCTATCAACAATGAGGGAATCTTTATCAAATTCAAGAAAAATTACATCTCTTGAAAAAATAAACTTCTTGTTCTCTTCATCATACAATTGGTATGCCTTAGAAGTCATAGAATACCCCAAAAATATACATTTTCTACTTCTTTCACTCAACTTATTTCTTTCATGTTTAGGAATCAAAGCATAACATTAAGAACCAAAAATTATGAAATGTTTAACAATAGGAAGACGATTATACCACATTTCATATGGACTTTTGTTGTTGATCATAGATGAATGACATCGATTTCTAATATATGTTGCACAGAGCACTGCTTCTTCCCAAAACATCAATTTGACATTCTTAAAAAACATCATTGACCTTACCACATTAACAAATGTTCTATTCATTCATTCTGCAACACTATTTTGTTGTGGATTATATGGTATTATGGTCTGGTGTTTGATGCTAGTCTCTTGAAAATATTTTTCAAAAACATATGAAGTATATTCTCCCCCATTATCAGCTCTTATAGTACCAATTGTTGGGAACGGGTTCCTTGGGGACAATTTTGGGGTTAAAAGACCAAATTTTGGCGCTAAAGGTCCAAGTTTTGTATAAAGAATGTAAAGTCTTTGAATTTTGTGGCTGCGGAGGGCAAAGATGTAAATAGTCAAAAATTGTTTCCATCCTTAGTTTAGATAGTTTGTGTCTACTTGATGAGATCTACCCTTTTCTTGTGGGCCATGGGAATGTATAAAAAGGGAGTCTTCGAAGACTCTAAGAAAAAAAGAAAGGAGAGTTCTAAGTAAGTTTTTTGGGGTGTGGGAGCTAAGAGTGAAGAGTTTTAGTGTAGGAAGAGGCTCTACAGCTGAGTGCGCAGAGGCCTAGGGTAGAAGTCCGCAATTGAGTGCGTGGACCCCTGCAGCTATGTGCATAGGGAAGTTAAAGTCTGTACTGGAGATCTGAACCATCAATAAAGATAATTGTTTTGGAGATATATGTGTATGAGTTATTTTACTTATGTTATGAATGTTGCAATTATGTTATGTTGAATACTAGGTTTATGAATTAATGCTATATTGATGTGCGAATCTACGTATTTTTCTTTGCCATCTAAACGGAAGTAAGAATATCTTTTTACAAACAACAATCATAAATTATGCATGTTGAAGTTAACCAATACTTAAGCTAATCGGGGTAGACACAAAATTAAGGATAATCACAAAGGCATGTAAGCGCTTGAATTGGCTATTTAGGGGCTGCGAAGGACGATTGGAGACTTTCATGGAGGCTTCAAGGACAAATAAGAGAAGTACATTGATAATCCCCAAAGGGTTCATCGCTCTACAAAAGAAGAGTGAAGGTCTAAAAGCGACATCACTACCATCTTAGGGTGCGAAAACTTGGTTCCTACATCCCCCCCATACTGCTTTGAGTGAGACTTTAGTCCACACTCTGCAGATTGATGCCGAAAGGGCCAGTAGTGTAGGTATTTGCTTGGCTAATTAACGATGAACCCAGATCAGGGCCCATCAAGCCAACAACTGGTTTCATTGCATGGAGGCAGAGTCGAATTTTGCAAAGATTGGAGACTATTGGGATGATGTGACAGAAGATAAGGTTGCCGAACTACTCCACGAATATCAGGATCTATTCCCCATGAATTTTTCACATCGAAAAGGGATAATAGGGGACTTGGGTGTCATGAAGATCACCCTAAAACTGAACGCGAAGCCTGTGAAGCAAAGATCTTACTTCCTCAATCTTATGTATAAAGAAAAGGTCTGCGTAGAGTTGGATAAAATGCTTACAGTAGGTATTATTGAACTGGTGGAAGAATCTGATTGGGTGAGCCTAATAGTAGTTGAGGAAAAGAAGCAAAAGGATGAAATAAGGATATGCATGGATCTTAGGAAGTTGAATGACGCTTGCGTGCATGATCCCTTCCCAACTTTGTTCACTGATGAGGTGCTGGATAATGTTGGTGGCCAAGAAGCATATTTGTTCATTAATGGGTTCGAGGGTACCATTAGATCAAGATCGCGTCAGAAGATAGGAGTAGGATGGCTTTGATGACTAAATGGGGATGTTTCCAGTATATTGCGATGCCTTTTGGGCTAAAGAACACGCTGACAATCTTCTCGCACGTTCTTAGCACAACATTCAAAAATTTCATTAACAAATTTCTGGAGGTATACTTTGACAATTGGACAGTGTTTGGACTGGTAAAGCACCATGTAGCAAGTCTGCGCTTGATGCTAGATACATGCTGGAGGTACCAGATCACACTCAATATGAAGAAATGTTTGTTCTGTGTCCCTTTTGGGATCTTGCTGGGTCACGTGGTATGCAGACAAGGCTTGATGGTAGAACCTACAAAGATTATTGTCATAATAAATTTGGAGGCACCAAGGACTATGAAACAACTACATGCAACACTGGGGCATACTGGATACTATAGGAAATTCATCAAGAGCTATGCCTAGATCACCACTCCAATGGAAAAACTATTAAAAAAGGATGTTATGTTCTGTTGGAATGGCGAATGTCAGAAGAGCTTCGATGTGCTAAAGGAGAAAATGGTCACCGCGTCGATCCTAGTCTTCTCGAATTAGAAGAAGGAATTTCATGTGCATGTGGACGCATCATGTATTGCACTGGGAGAAATACTGACACAAGTTGGTGAAGGGGACTTGGATCATCCTATAGCATTCGTAAGTATGAAGCTATCCAAAGATGAGAAAAATTATTCCACAATAGAGCGCGAAGGATTAGCTATGGTGTACGTGCTCCAGAAGTTCATGCATTATCTATTGGGTAGATATTTTAAGATGTATACAGACCATTCTGCATTGAAATACCTAGTCAACAAGATTGTGTTGTGGGGCAAGATATGCAAGTGTCTATTGTTGTTCCAGGAATATGATTTTGAAGTCATTGTGAAACCAGGAAGATTGAACGCAGGACCGGATCATCTATCGTGCATTGAAACTGGAGAAGAGCCTACTAATTTGGAGGAAGGATTGTCTAACATGCAGCTCTTTGTAGTGCACGTTGCTAACAGTCACTTTGAAGATATTATACACTTCCTGACAACAGGAAAAACTCCGGAAGGATATGCAAGTCAAGAGAAAGAAGGAACTGGTGGTGTGCACAGCAGACTTTTCTATTATTGCAGGAGACTTGTATAAAATGGGATCAGATGAAATACTACCATGTTATGTTCCAGAGTCTGAACAAAAAAGCATCTTCACTGAGGCTCATGGAGGAGCCACGGGAGGACATTATGCAGGAAAGGCAACATCACAGAATATTCTACGCGCTGGGTTGTGGTGGCCAACACTTTATAAGGATTCAAAGACGTATTGTAGGGCATGCGATGCATGCCAGAGGACTCGTAGACCCTCAAAAAGGGATGAGTTGTCATTGAATTTGTAGATATCATTACATCCCCTCGAGAAATGGGTGATTGACTTTTTGGGACCAATTCATCCTCCAAGAAAGAAGACAGGTGTGCAGTACATCATCACCATGACTGAGTGGGGTTGATTTCAATATACTAATTCCATTTGGATTGAAGAATATGCCTACTATCCTTTCACGCATGGTTGTTGCGGCATTCAAGGAATTTATTCATAAGTTCTTGGAGGTTTATTTTTATGATTGGACTATATTTGGGCTAGTTAAGCACCATGTAGCAAGCTTGCGCTTGATGTTGGATACCTTTCAAAGAAACCAGATCACACTCAACCTCAAGAAGTGTTTATTTTGCATTCCTTTTGGGAACCCATTGGGGCATGTGGTTTGCAGATAATGGATGATGATAGACCCTATGAAGATCCCAGTGATTCTAAACTTGGAAGCGCCGAGGAGTGTGAAACAGTTGCGCACTACACTAGGACACATGGGATATTACATAAAGTTTATCAAGGGCTATGCCCAGATCACCGTGCCAATGGAGAAATTGTTGAAGAAGGATGTCACATTCTGCTAGAACAATGACTGTAAGAAAATCTTGGATATATTGAAAGAAAAGATGGTTACCGCGTCGATTCTAGTCTCCCCGAACTGGAAGAAAACGTTTCATGTACATGTCGACATGTCGTGTATAGCGTTGGGAGCAGCACTAACAGACGATGGTGGGGAAGGCTTCGACCACCCTATCGTGTTCACAAGCTACAGATTATCCAAAATAGACAAGAACTATTCTACCACTGAACACGAGGGGTTAGCTATGGTGTACGCGCTCCAGAAGTACTAACACTACTTTTTAGGAGGCCTCTTTAACATGTATATGGACCACTCCACGCTGAAGTACCTGGTCAATAAGCGTGTGTTTGGGGGGGGGTGGGGAATTTGCAGATGGCTATTATTGTTCCAAGAGTATGATTTTAAAGTTGTAGTGAAGCCTGAACGATTGAACGTGGTACCATACCATCTATCAGGCATCGAAATAGGGCAGGAACCTACTAATTTGGAGGAAGGATTACCTGACATACATTTCTTTGTTGTGTGCATCACAGATGGACATTTCAAGGATATAATACACTTTCTAACAACTGGAACTACACCGAAAGTATACTCTGTCCAGCGAAAGAATGAATTAGTGGTATGCGCGGTAGACTTCTCTGTCATTGCTGGGAATCTATACAAGATGGGGAATGACGAAATACTATGAAGGTATGTACTTGAGTTTGAATGAAGCAGCATCCTCGCGGACGCTCATGGGGGAACTGTGGGAGGAGATTATGTAGGGAGAGTAATCACGGAAAAGATTCTACACGCATGGTTGTGGTGGCCAACCCTTTATCAAGATTCAAAAGCATATTGCAAGGCATGTAATATATGTCAAAGAACAGGAAGTCCATCACAGAGGGATGCAATGCCTTTGAATCCACAAATGACATTGTAACCTTTCAAAAAGTGGGTAATAGATTTTGTAGGACCCATTCAACCTTAAGGGAAGATAGACACGAGGTACATTATCATTGTGACAAATTATTTGACTGGTTGGGCAAAAGCGCAGCCAGTGAAGGATTGCACGGGCGCGACTACCGTGAAGTTCCTATTTGAGCATGTGATGACATGATTTGGATGTACAAGGATCTTGATGAGTGATCATGTTACACACTTCCTGAATGAAACAATCAACGCACTAATGGAGGAATTTCAAGTGTATCACAAAAGAGCACACCTTATCACCCACAAGCTAACAGGACAGTGGATGTGTTCAACAAAGTGCTTGAAAATGTGCTAACCAACGTATGCAATGATCAATGAAGAGATTGGGACCTCTGCATACCTATAGTGTTATGGGCTTATTGGACAACATGCAAAAAGCTGACGGGAGAGACAACCTTTAGGATGGTATACAGGGTTGAAGCAGTGATGCCTATGGAATACATCATGCCTAGTCTACACATAGTAGCGCTCACTAGTATGACATATCGTGAATCCCTAGAAGAGAGGCTCACACAGTTGGACGAGCTCGAAGGAGAGATATTTTTGGCTATATTTCACCAGTAGGTCCAAAAGCAGCATGAAAAAGCATGGCATGACCGACATATTAAGTTGTGCACCTTCAAAGTAAATGATCTGGTTTTTTTGTATGACAATAAGTTTGATAAATTCCCTGGAAAATTCATGATGCCATACCCCAACGATCCAGCCATATGCCTATATGAAAGTAGCATAGTCTTAGCGCTCCAGGTAGCTGAAAGGAGGCACGAGACTATAAACTACACTACCCAGGTTGGTGAGCTACGTGATCTCAGGACTGCGCAAAGTGTCATAAGGTCCACGATAGCATGAAGATAGTTGTGATAGTGTGCATGTCCACTAGAAAGTGACTGTTAAAGTCACTATTTACGATTTGATGGTCAGTTCAAGGTCAAATGGAGTGGGTGGCAAGCATTTAAGGCGAAATTTATGGGTTAGATTCTTGAAAATCTGCTGCCAATATAGCATTAATGGGCTGAATGTGGGGGGAATGGTCGGATTTGAATTCAAAAATCCCTATAAATTACAAGTGGTTGTCCAGCGAAAAACACTTGGAATTTTAAAAATTCAGTTGTTGCGCTATTAGCTGTGTATGGACCTTTTGAATTTTAAGGCTTTGAGAGAAAGTTTAGTGTCTAAGAGATTTCCGGAGAAGTGGGACATCCTGACCAGAATGATGTCGACACTTGAGGAAACTGCATAGGAAATTACGGTAGTAGAAGCCCTAGAGAGTTCCAGAGTGGTAGTTGAGGTTCCTAAATCATCCAAAACACTGAGACCTAAGAAGGATAAGAATGATATGATCCTACTACGCATCTCACCAAGAAACCCACAAAGGACCAAACTCTCCTTAAAGGAAAAGGGGAAGGCCATTAATTTGGAGGCCGATGTGGAAGAATCTAAAGAAATCCTGGTGGATGAGGAGGATGTGGAAATGGAAGTTAAAACCAGGGTACAGACCCTATTACTAGGTTACCTGAATATGTTCCTCCTCGCAAGGGCAAAGCCAAGGTGCTGAAGGACATAAACAAGAGAAAGAATTCCTTGCAAACTTCGCTTCTCCCAAATGACATTTTTTTTAGGGGTCGCACTTAGGTTGAGTTCCTGTACTGAAATTTGAAGATTGGGACCTCACAGATCATGAGAAATTCTCGCATCTAGCGACTGAGCAGCTAATGTGCTGATGGATTGACACGATTACTGGAACAATTGAATTGGAGCCACAGACCTGGCTCAAGGGTTTAGAGAAAGCGGCGTTGATTAACCTTCTTTTGGTGCTGCATTACCATTGTGCCCTAGTGACCGTCTTCGTCATCAGGAAGCTGCTCTGCTTGGTACATGATGGGTGTTTGTGGCTGGAGGAGCCTGTTCCCATCACAAACCACTTGATCCATCAGATTACATGGTTGCCTTACTTAGGGGAGGATCCAACCAATATTTCAGAAGGAAAAGATGGCAAGTTGGCCCTCGCGAAAGCTGTGAAAAAGAAATTCAAGTTGGAGAAGAAGAAGCGAGGATATGCCATCTCCAGTATTAACAACCCTGCAGTCAAGGTAACGACACAAATACTAGCAGGGAAGGTGATGTGGAAGTGCCATGTGGATGAGGTTCCTGTGCCTATGATTGCAATAGCGGCCCAATGCACTGAAGGAGTCCATTTCAAATAGGTGAATTAAATTTGCAGTGAGTTCCTTACGAACTTTCGCGAGGCACAGGAGCAGGGAAAAACATTTCACTATGGATGGCTCCTACTATCAATTGTACTGGTGGCATGGGAGCCACCAAAAGACAGCCAATTCCCTTCGATTGTGCCAAACATTATAGAGGTAGTGAAGTATGCTTCACCGTGAGCAACCAAGGATGCGCAATGCATAAACGAAAGCAAGATCTTTTGGGCCTTAATGGAGATGAGTATCTGGATGGGGATCAATTGCAAGCCATGGTTGTTTCCCACAGTATACACTAGTTTGTAGAGTTTGCAGAGTTCAAAGTAGATTTCCACCACGTTTTTATCAGGGTGCAGAAGGACCCCTCAAAGACATGGCATAACATACCATATCTAGTGACTGATGATGTGATCTTTGTAGTCCTCAAGTCTTGGCTGCCGGAGTGGCGCACTCCAACAGGCTTCGCAATGGAAATGGACAAGTCCACCGCACAATGTAAGGCGGAAACAAAGCTCCAAATGGCATAGCTTGCTAAGAAGCACAAAAAAGAGGTATCCGAGGCTAAGGCTTAGGCAGCACGCGATGCTGCGAATGTGGCAGAACATCAAAATATAGGAGCAGAAGCTCGTGAAGGACAGAAGCCACCTTCTCCCAGGGATGAGGAAGAAATAGAGGAGCCAAAAGAATAAGGTTTTGTAGACCCACAAATGATGTCGACCCAAATCAAGCGTCCGTGTCCACAAGAGAAGGTAGCATCGCAAAAGAATACCAAATCTTCAAAGACATCCTTGGACCTAATCACCCTCATGAAGGG
Source organism: Pinus tabuliformis (assembly GCA_031772625.1). NCBI lineage: Eukaryota > Viridiplantae > Streptophyta > Pinopsida > Pinales > Pinaceae > Pinus > Pinus tabuliformis. Next base: position 829,419,965 of record CM062808.1, read on the forward strand.
GGATTTGCACGATATCGGTAAAACGGTGAGGGATGTCACCATAGAGGCCCTCCAATAGTTCGAAGAACAACAACCGTTGGTATTGGGGGCTCTCTAAACAAAACTGTAGGAGTTGTAGGTTCACACTCCACAGGCTGGCATAATGTCCACCAGCCTCGCGATCGGCACTTCAACTACCGAGGAGATGTTGCGCACAAGGGTGGCCAACATGATAGTGCTATCAGATGGGGCACTTACTACTGAGAATGAGGCCGACAAGCCCATGGTCAGTAGTATGAAAGGGGTAGGATTGAATATGGCCACGCTCCCTCGACAAATGCTCTACCTCTTGTAGGATGGAGTCACAACAGAACTTTGGGCCCGGGAGAGTCGTGCTCTACAAGTGATGAGCAAGCACTACAACAACATTGAGCAGTTGGGCCTGTAGCACAATGAAGTAGTGGAGCAGAATAAGAAAATAATGTAGGTATTGGAGGAAGCCTACCGAATGGTCCCGAAGTTGGATATTCAGGTAGAATAATTGGTAGAGGTGCACATTTGCAAGTTAGCCACAGGGGTATGCGATGCTTGAGTAGAGATGGTCAGGGTTCAACTGGAGCTGAACCTGCGGATCGTAGAATTCAGTTGACGACTTTGCCTCCAACTTTGCTGGAAGTCAGGGAACAACATACCACCACTGTTACAACAACAATAATGGTTATCGACAGTGCAATAGTAGACTACATGCAGCTTTTTGAACAATCATTCGAGGTCCTAAGCACACTACAGGAAGGACCCGAATGTAGAGAACCTAGAGACAAAGGGACACAAGATACAACAAAAGTATGACGAGGTCGAAGGGACTACACAAATATTCGCCCTCACATAGAGGCTCGCATGAATGCAAGAGGCAAAGGCGCTCAAGGAATAGGTGGATGTTGTTCAGCACAAAGAAGTAGTATTAAAATCACACCTACAGCCATGGATAGATGAGGCTTATATGATCATAACCTCCATTAAAGGAAAGTTCACGCAACTGCAGGCAACTCAGTAGAAATTTAGTGCAGCAGTTCAGCAGCAGTCATCGAATAGTGAGTGGAAGAAGTCCAACAGGAGGTCGCTCAGTGCGTTGTCGAAGTTGTTGTGATCCAAATGGAGATGGGAGGTCTTCGTGCTAAGATCTTCGCACCTGCAGAGTGACTCCAAGGTGAGTCATGATGTTTGTGTTGGGGGCTTGTTGGGTGCGGGATCCCCCATGGGTAGTTTTGGGGCTAAAAGGCCATATTTTGGTCCAATTCTGTAATCCAAATGTAAAGATTCTACATTTTGTGGTTGCAAAGTGCGTGGGTGTTAAAGAGTCATAGGGTTGTTCACCCTTATTTTGGAAATGTAATGTCAGTTGTAAAAGATCTACCCATGGTCTATGAACCATGGGATTGTATAAATTGAGTTAAGCCCTAAGTAGTTAGAGGCATTAATAAGGCATCGACATGTATGAGAGATAGCTCTAAAGTATAAGTCTAAGCTTGGGTGGTAGCATAGGTAGAGGCTCTACAGCTGAGTGCACAGAGACCTAGAAGTCTGCAATTGAGTGCACGAACCCTTGCAGCTGAGTGCGCAGGGCAGGTCAAGTCTATAATTATTTGGAATTATCAATAAAGAGAAGGATTCTATGATTCCTGCATCATTATTTCCTATTTATGCATCTGTTATATTGGGTATGAATTTCACTTATAATGATTATATGATTCGCAAATGTATGTAAATGTGTTGGTGAAGAAATCAGAAGTAAGAACATCTGTTTACACAAAGCTAACTAAGATCGGTTAATAAGATAAGTAAGATAATTAGCTTAGTTTGGGAGATATTGCAGTTCACTAGCCTAGCAGCATGAAACTATATCAGGCCCAGGTTAGGGCTGTGAGAAAGCCAATTGTATCCTTTCGCAAAGGTACTAAAGGGTGGAACAGAGGGTTAAGAAACCTACACATAGGTAGGTGTAGCTGGGATAACTCGACATTACAACCATCTCAAGGGTGCAAAAACTTGGTTCCATCACCCCCCCATACTACTTCAGGTGAGACTTCAATTCGTGCTCTGTGGGCTGATGCCGAAAGGGCCAATAGTGTAGGAATTTGTTTGGCTAACTAACGCGGAATGTGTGTTAGGCCCCCTCAAGCCAATAATAATGCATGTTGAAGTTAACTAATACTTAAGATAATTGGGGTAGACACAGAAGTAAGGATAATTACAAAGGCGTGTAAGTTCTTGAATTGGCTATTTAGGGTCTGCGAAGAACGATCGTAGACTTTTGCGGAGGCATCAAGGATGAATAAGAGAAGTACATTGATAATCCCCAAAGGGTTTATCGGTCTATGCAAAAGCAGAGTGAAGGTCTAAAAGCAACATTGCTACCAACTCAAGGTGAAAAAACTTGGTTCTTTCATCCCCTCATACTTCTTCGAGTCAGACTTCAGTCCGCGCTCCGCGGATTGATGTCGAAAGGGATAGTAGTGTAGGGATTTTCTTGGCTACATAACGCTGAACCTGGGTCAGGGCCCATCAAGCCAACACCAATAGTAAGTTGAGCTTCATTTGCAATCAAGAGATGATTTTTTTTTAAACACATCCAAAAATTTTGATTTTTCTTTAAGTAGATAAACCCAACACATCATCAAATAATCATCAATAAAAGTTAGTGTGTATTTATTTCCGTTCGCAGTTGGTATAGGAATAGGTGCACATAAATCAGAGTGTATGAGACTTAATTTCCTTGTAGCTCTAGAATTAGAATTCTAAAAATATTGTTTGTGATGCTTGCCTAATATATAGGAATTACATGGGGTCAATTTTCTTGGAACTGTTGGAAGTCCTTTAATTCGCTACTTTTTCATAATTCTAATACTTCAATAATTAATATGAGAAAAGCATGCATGCCACAATAATGATGATTCCAGAGTATCATTTTGTTGAACCAAATAATTAGTGTTCAATGCAACAGATGACATACCTTTCAATTTCAACAATTTATCTTCTTACACACTAATCATTATAGTTTTATTATTGGTTGCTCTTCGAATTTCCACTTTACCATCAAATATGTGGATGGAATGTCCCGGTTTTATTATGTGTACAAGAGATAATAAATTCATTTGGAACTGAGGAATGCGAAGAACATCATTCAAAGTATAATAAGAAATTCAAGTAATTTTTAACTAAATAGAACCAATCCCCGATGGTTTTATTTGAGACTTATCAACAAAATACACTACTCCATGAATATTTTTACTGAATTGTTCAAACAAATCTCTTCTAAAGGTGATACGACAAGTGGCACATGTGTCTAAAATCCAACGTTCATGCCATGAATAAAAAGAGGTACTAAATATATATTCCATATGAAAATTACGATGAGCAACAACATAATGTGCATTCTCAGAACATTGTCCTTTTTCTAGAATTAGATGATCTTTCTTTTCAAGAATTTGTTCTCTTCTTTCTTTAATTTTCTCTTAGGGAATTTTACAATTTGTAGAAGTATGTTCAATTATACCACACCTAAAGAATTTTACAATAGTTTTATTAGAAAATTTTCTCTTTTTATCATTCTATTGTCTATCTCCCTGAATATTTATGCCCTCCCTACCTCATATAACTCTTCCTACCTCGTCCTCTATTACTCTTAGTATTTTTGATAGATTCTTCTTGAAGTTTTTGGTCTTTTTGAGAAATACATATGGATTTAGTATTAGAATTATGTGAAATTTCTTTCTTGCCAAACACCTTCTCTCTTTCTACAATTTTCCCTACTAATTTGTCAAAACCTTAATCTTTTAATTTCCCACTAGCTTGGAGAGCTTCCAAATAGTGTGAATAACTAGGGTAAAGAGATACAAAGGTATTAAGATGCATATCAACTTTAACTCCAGTAGATTCAGTTTTATGATTAATGACTTTAATTTCATAAGCAAGTTTTAAAGGATCATTATCTTTCATTTCCATATTAAATAACTTAAAAAATAATTGAATTATCTCCATTTCATAATGTGAATCATAAATCTCTTTTAGATTTGCTATGGCATCATACATTTTTTTACATTGAAAAATGTATCTACTTACCTCTTCTGAGACTGGAGTGGAAATTAAGGAATAGACCTTCTTAACCTTTCTTTGGCAAATTGGTAATGGTTTCTCCTCATCAGGCTAATCTGGTTCATTCCCTTCTTTTCCTTCACAGAATCCATCCCACAGATAATTAAAAATAAGTGTGTTTTTAACATTTTTGAACCATTCCTAGTAATTTTATGTCTCAAATAGAAATATCCCAATTAAGGATACCAAGGAGTTCATCTTTTTCAGATAATTTTATAGAACTACCAAAAAAATTGTTTTAAATCACAGGCACAAAATTCCTTAAAAAAAATAAAATTTTTTTAACCACTTCCAAACACAGATTTCTCTTAAAAACACTCAATTTTAACTTCCAAATCCAGTAGTGTTCAATTATTTTGTTTCATCCACAATAAGGCACAAATTTCTCTTTAAACAAAAATTTTTGTTTTAACTTACAAACACAACCACAATGAGGCACATATTTTCCTTATTTTTTATTTTTTATTTTTAAAAAAATTGTGTTTGAGCATACTTATTCAATCACCACTAGATAATTTCGCCTCTGCACTGACTTGTCTACAAATCCCTACACTAGTAGTCACTTTGAATAGGGTTCAATGTTGTGGCACAACACGACCTCCACTAAAACACTAAATGAAATACACTAAGCGCAAACTTCACTATACTGAATCCAAATGCTTACAAGTTGTGTGTCTTCTCGCATCAGCCTCCAAATGGTCACAGGTTTGTTCGCTCCAATTGATCATGCCAATTGTGCCACAACACACACTTACTGAAACTTACAGAGGCTTTCAATGTGCATATGGATCCACTTCTCGGTGATTTTGAAAAATAAAACAAAGAAAACAGTCTTTCAAAACCCTTATCGATGGACTTCCTTCGATCTCGGATGAACACATCCACCACAACAATTTCTCACACAACACACATACTTTTCTAGGTCAACGAATCTGTAAACCACTCTGTGCTAAGTCCAGAAGAGTGGTTTCCAAACCACAGAGGATTTGCGTTGCTTCCACACGCCTCTTCTCCTGGCAATAATAGTCTCACAGGGCATAATGCAGTTGGTGCCTCTCAGCCTCACTCTGATACCATTGTGAGGTCCATAATGAACTTCACCAAATATGAATCGTTATCTTTTATTGATCAAACACATGAATTTATACATATGAAGAAAACAAAGGGAGACAGTTATATTGGATAACTTCTCCATACACGAATAACTAAAAAAAACTAAACCTAGTAATATATAACAAATCCCATAGGATTAGTTTAACAAGATATGTAGGACTTTGTCATTGGAATGAGATGCCATGTATGTCTCCACAATGGAGTTTCACATCTAATACTAGTTTCCTGATAAAATATGCTAAGCACATATCAGAAGTCCAAAGTTAGTTAATGCATGACAGCTCAAAATGATAGGTCCCAAAGCTCTCTGTGATTTTAAAAGGAAAATCAGATACAAAATAAATCCAAAAATAAATTAAATTACCTTGAGAGAAATGGTTCCTACTAAGCCATCTAAATTGTCAAAGAAATTACTAATCCTAACCTTATTTCATGGATCCCTGTATTTTTCTCGCAATATGTGATCAAAAGATAAGTTGTAGAGCATTCTTGGTTGACTCTGATTGGGAGTTTAGATTTGTTTTTCCAATAGCCACTATTGGGGTACCATCGAAATGCTTAACACATTATTTTTGAATATGTTGTGTCTCACCTATCATAGAGCATTTGTGGAAATTGAGTTGTAGATACACAACCATAGGCTAACGTGCTTGATGAAAAGAATGTTTGAAGTGTTTGTGGAGGACACCAAATGATTGACCATGACAGACAAGACATCTTATCACAACATATAGCAAATTGGAATTGCTAAATTATTTAAGAGCAAAGAGAAGATAGGTATAATCATTGTTGCAGGAACATTCACTATCGGAGAACCTACCCCACTAGCACAAAATGAAAATTCACAACACATGCCAGAGAATCTTCATCCACATTGTTTGGTATGCCTCAATTTTTCCAGCGTTAACATAGTCATGTAGCGAAGTTGTTCGAATTGAATAACATTTATCGAATTCCCTCTACTCCAGTTATCTAACTCCAATCATATAAGTTCCTTTGTGTTATCTAAATGTAGCAATGTTGCTTCTACTTCCATTCTTAGTTCATAGTTTGGCTATGTTAGAATTCATTAAGGGAATTCTCCAAAATTATTTTCCATGGTTAAAATTCCTTTGCCGGAGTGAGGGGGAAGTAGATTGTGGGAGTGTATATGAAGGAATTTTGTCATGTGATCACTCCACAAGTTGCTTCCTTTGCAATCTCGTAAATTGCATCCCACACTCTACAAATTTCTCATCATATTGATGTTGGCTAAAAGAAGATCATAGTCACCACAATGATTTTATGTCTTAGCATTTGGGATTTTCTTAACTATTTCAAGAGGATACACATCAATAGTATTTGGCACAATCGCTCACATTGTTATCATGTTTTTACATGATTCCCAGTAATTCCACCTCTCATTATGGACTTATATATTACACACCTTGATTTCCTTTATCAAGACACTAGAATTGACCCAAGAGAAGTCCCATTGTAGTACCCATGCTCGCATTGCCTTATGCCTGGTCAAATGTTGTTTCACTCCCTACTTAGCATTCCACTGCCTACCAAATACATTATGGATTTATAACATAGTCTGATTTCCCAACACATAGATATGCCACACCACTTCATTGGTATTTACATTTTTAACATTCTTATACTCTTACCAGCCCAGAAAAACACCTAATCTCTAAATAACTATCCCTGTCTCTTCAACAATTGCTTCACAATCCAATCTAGCATATATGGTGTTTTTTCTCAAAGCACTACCACCATTACACAAGTTAGCGATGAATTTATGGTGGGATGATACTTTTTCATATTACCACTTCTGATAGGTATACAAAGACATTGTCATTCCACCATAGTGATAATGATGTATCCTTAACCCTTCGTTTCATCAAAGATTTCAAGCACATCTCACATCAACACCTAATATAACAATTTGTATAAGCTCTTTATGTACATGATGTTTGCATAGCCCCTATGCCACTGCTCTTTATGTCCAGCGATCATCCATATTATATGATATCATTTGTGGTTATAACATATTATTACTCAGCAAGACCTATTGAACCAAAAAAGCTCTAGACCTTCGAACTCCAGAATTTGTGTTTTTGTGTGTGAGCATTATGAAAATTGATAAAATAGGCTATAAATTATAAATTTTAAGGTTATGTTTCTTAATTCCTCAAAATTATGGCCTCAGTGTGAAATATGACATCATCTTAATAGTCTTTATGTTTGTGATGCCTATGGATTCAACTTTACTTGTACACTTAACCCAACCATCCTATTGCTATGGTAATGCATTCCTTGAGGGATGACATATGGGAGACCATGAATCTCGTTAGCGCCATTTCTATTCGATTAATAATAATCCTTCTTCTATACTATAGATAATTATTTCTACTCACTAAAAATTTTGATACATTGTGTGGAGTGCAGAGGTGTGGAGGAACTGCCCGCCCGCAATCCCCCAACCCACTCCTTCATTTCTTCCTCTGCACTCTGCAAAATGTATCAACATTATGGAGCCCCCTCTCCCCTCACTTACATAAAGGATTTTCTGAGAGAATTGTTTCAATCTTGGTGTTAGATCACTCGCATAGGGAATGGCCACTCAAAAAATTAGCCTTTTTTATTTTAAAATGATTTTCTAGACACTGACAAACATCAAACATAAAGCACCCTCCACTAGGGGAATTATGTCACATCAAAGCTCGCTTAGCCAATGGAAAATTAGAAATAAGATTTCCAGAAACTAGAAAATTATTTTTGAATTTACAGAAAATTAGGAATATTCAACATTTCTTCCAAAAATTGGTTAAAATTGAAAAACATTACAAAAATAATTGAGAGCCAACAGACTTTCACCACAAGGTAAGTGATATAGTCCCTAGTGAGGTAGGAACTAATAATGATGTTATCCTAGGAAATCTGATGGGGAGAGGATTTTTGTTGGTGGTAGAATGAAGTAGAAATAGGTGGATTGAATAGGCTCCATGTGGCCAAAGGAAGAGGTGGTAGGTGGTCAGAAGCGGTGGCCACCCCCTAATTTCACACAAGTCAAATTAATTGATGTTTGTAGGAACATCATTGAATATGGATTGAAAAAAGTGAAGAAATATGAAACATTGCATATGCTTTCAATATGACATAAGTACTTTGTATTGAAAAAAGGTATGTACTTAATGAGAAAATAAAAGAAATATAAAACTTTAGGGAAGGTATGGAATATTGGAATTGATAAAATAAAAGAAATATAATTTTGGAATAAGGAATTACTGAGAGCAGGTGGGTGGTGAATCAGTAATTTAAGAACTTTTTACTTTTCTTTTCTTACTGTACTTTCTTATATGAGAACATTCATTCATGAACCAACAAATTACTAAAATTTTAGATACGAAGACTCAAACAACAATCTCATGTAAAGCATACATTTGACACAGTGTTTTCACGTGAAAGCCCAGAGGGAAAAACCACCAATTTGTTGTTTGTTTTATGATGTAATTTTAGCATCAATTTAATGACATTTGTTTATTTGTGAGCACGAGCCCACTGGAGCCACCAACCCCCTTAGTTTCAACAATCACCAACTTGCCAAGAGGCACCAACACCTTAATTATTTAGGTACCAACCTATCACTACCATTGTTCTACTTTTTCATACAAATTTCAAATTGAAAACAAAGGCATATAATGTTACAAGTAAAATACAATCTAATGGTTATCTACAGATACAATTTCTACATTTTGCTTTCTGAACACTTGTGGTAGTCCTCCTCTTGTTTCTCTCTCCGTGTTCTTCTTTTTCTGCGTAGGTCTCTCAACTGTTTTTAACAAAACACTAACCTTGCAACATTTTTCACCTATATCTTATGCCACAACTCCGTTGTTGCTTACTCTCACATCTACTCACTCTCCTCACTTTCTCAATGGAGGATCACAATTTCGTTCCTATGTTTCAATAGGCTCGATGTACTCACTGTCATAATCAAATATTCCTAGATTTGTACTAATTGCATGACTCCCCATTCTTTTGCTGAAACACACTTCCCCTGTGTTCTTGCTACACTTAGGATCAGAGGAATGGACAATGATCACTTCTCTATCACGTTGCAAGCACTCCATGTTGTGTATTAAATATCGGATCTCCTTATGTATTTCACAGAAGCTAACCATGATCATTTATGGCTCACGGATACTTAGATGGACATTCTTACGACACCTTTGTTCTTCATTTTTCTTTACAATGCGTGCAGGAGATTTCTTCGGCCATCAACCATATTGAACTACATTCAAATCCATAGCTAACAATTCATACATCTTTAATACACCTCTGTATTGTTTTTATATCAGCGAACTTTCACTATAGAACACTACTAGAGCCTTTTCCATATCGGTGTTTTTACGCATAAAATCCATACAAAAGCAACAAATTCTGTAAGTCCTCAGTCCCTTATGTATAAGACCCTCTTTGTGTTTCCTCCATAGAACCGAGGGCTCATCCTTAAGGTGGTAAGGCCTCCAGAACCTCAACGGGGGCTATATTTCCTTTGTTGGACCCTTACACATTTGTTTTATAAAACCAATTCTTTATACCCTAGGAGGCCATTTATCAAAAATATCTTTATCTTTCCACTATGCTAGCCACCAAGGATCATCGATCACCAATTTCCAAAGTGATGTCATCACATGCCACATGGCGTCTTCCGACTAGTGACACATGTCACCCAGATATGGACCATTAGTCCATCCAAAACCCTGAAACATCCTACCACGTGTCCCTCTTTATTGTGATTTCATGCTATTGTCAACAACTACCTGTTATTATCAAAACCAATCAAACACTACCATGTGTCCTCATCGGAGCTTCTTTGATGCTGCCATCTATCCTTATTGAAGCCAACTCAACACCTCCACGTTTCCTACTGGAGGAGTGAGAAAGGGCCTCGCCCTTCCTAGTTTCAGAGTGATTTTCTTTGTAAAAACATTTTCGTCTCTCCCGACAATTTAACACTAAAGGCCTCAAACCTGGCGTCACTTTTGAAATGTCGAACATTGATCGTCGATGCACCACTGTGGGCCAAGTGCTAGGACCTCCAATATGAGACATCACAAATCGAATATCGCAACTCTTTGTTGCACTGCACCCCTGATTCTCCATCCTCCAATCTCTGACATGCAAGGACCTCTGATATGCGATATCACAAATCGCTAATTGGCAGTTCACATCCATCGTGCACTAAGAGTTTAATCCCCCAATTGCAGATATGTTGGGACCTCCAATCTCTAATATTCCTCACTTCATAAGGCCAAAATCATTGTGAACTCCAACATGCCATATCTTCTGAACTGCAAGACCATTTCTAGACTTTTGCATACCATTGGAGAGATCTTCCATAGAACTTTATAATGAAAGGAGTCTGATCAACCATTGAGCCAATTTGTTGCCTCAAAATATGGCTCCAAAATCTCTACATAGCAAATCATCACAATCACGAAGTCATGAAACCCCATAATTAGGCTAAGCCTTGGCCGACATCAATTCAAACACTTGCATAATCATCCACCTTCATACCATCAAATGTCCAACAATCTCCGCCTTTTCCATTGATGGAAACACTGCAGAATACCCCTCATGCATGATCTGATCTAATGTCGAATTCCCCCAACTCCCCCCCCCTTGTTATAGACATTTTTGTGCCTTACAGCTATAAGCATGAAATGTCCATAATCTAAGGGATCCAAAGTCCCTAAACATGTTGTTCCTACCCCTAGAGGAACAAGGCTAACAAACCACAATAATTCACAGAAGTTCTCCACTAGAAACTGCTCAAAAACAAGTCAATTCAGGATCAATTCAGAGGCTCCACTAGCTGTCTGCACTGAAATGCAGAGATTACACTGGCTAGGTGCACTGCAACGCAGGTAGAAGCACTACCAGGGTGCGCTGAGCGGGAAGTGACAAATGGCAAGTTCATTCAACGAGGTGGAAAGACCCTAGAAGCTTCCAGAATCTTCTCCAATGACACTTGCCTCAATGAATTCGACTAGTGATGAGTAAGAGGCTCTTAGTCTCCAAGTGGAAGCAAGAACTGACAGAGGGAGAGGACACTAGTCAGATTTCAAGCTGACTCATCCTCCCTCCAAACATCTATATATGGATCTCTCCTCCATGAGATCCAGGAGGCTGGAATTTTGTTATTGCAAAGAATTGCTGTTGGTTTGAGATTGGAATCATTGGGTGCTTAATGCTTTGAAGGGAGGTGAAGATAGGAATTTCATTTGCTGGGAAGGAGATGCTGGATTGGAACTCTCTTGGTTGTATCTCCTCCTGAACCTTGTTATTCATCAATAAAGCTACCTTGGTTTCTCCTATATGCTGATGTGTCTTTGATGTATGATTGCATTAGTGTATTTGGTTTATTTCTAATCCTGAACCAGTTATGAATATGAATCTATGTCTTTGTGTAGTGTTCCCTTCTTGTGATCTTGCAGGAACCTGTTGAAGCTGGGTGAGCGAGAAGGCAAGTAGCTGGGAACTCTCAAAGAGAAGAGAAACCAGATCGAGGGACAAATGGAAGACACCGGTTAGTCCATCTATCTCTCTTCATTCTTAATTCATAAAGGAAGAATACTAGAATAGTTGTTTCTGTTTGTTGCTAAGGCACTGTCACACCTTAGGTGGATAGGATCGTCCTGCATAGGCATTTTTCCCCACAAAAAATTGGTGACTCCGCTGGGGAGGTCTGTTTAGTCATTTTATTTGTGTCTCTATCATTGTTTGTTTCATAGACTCAACAGCAACAATCGAACTGCATCTGCTATTCTCAGATGCAAAGTAGACAACTGCTGCTTTGATCCAATCATTGGATTTGTCTATGATCTGAACAATGGACTCACAAATGATTTGATGATCCTTTGTGATAGATCTTAGTCCTCCCTCAAAGCATCCCTTTGCTTGTACCTTGCTTGTTGCTTTTATTTGGTCTGAAACCGTAGATTAATCAGCAAACTGTAACCCAAAACCCAGAAACAACTCTCGTTTCTGCTTCAGTGCAGACCCTGTGAAGAGGTTCTGCATTTCAACGCAGGTCCCATGAAGGCTACCTACGCTGAATGTCAAAACCTCTGTGTTGAGGGTGCGTTGATCCAGCTTAGGCCTTGTGCAGCTGGGGTTCTCTGCTCTGTTTTGCCTTGTTTTGATCTCTGATTTCTACAGCCTGTAACCAGCATAGGTACCTGTCTGATAACTCCTTTTCTCTGCTTAAATTCTGCCTCCTTTTGTACAAAAAGACTGTGAGTGTTTTTATGTGTTTGTGGCGTCATTTACAGTTTTCCTTTGCAAGAGTGAAATAGTCATCCTGTAGCCCTTGATTCAGATCTGTTGATTGTGATCTTAGGAGAGAGTTCATTGGCTGTTTACAGTTGATTATACATTTACTTTTGCTTTTTGTTTGAGTTTGTCTCTTTTAAGTGTCGAAACAAGTGTTCATTTCGGAAGTCGTAAAGTGTTGTATTCTCTTCTACCCTTTCTGATTTCGAAAAAGTAAACTTGTTTGTATTTGTCATTTAAAAGCAAATTCAAAGTTGTACAAAAAGCTTTCTTTTTAGGCATCAATATTAAGAGAGCAGAAAACAAACACCTGCATTGTGCATTTGCATCTTGATAGTTTGCATGCTTGATTTAGGAAAAGTGCATTTAGAGTGTGCTGAGTGCTCTTTGAGAAAAGATGGTGTCTTTCTTTTCCCTTTGTAGCTAGGATTTTCATTGTTGAAAAGATATAAAAGCTTGCTTATCATCTTTAGACTGCATTTAGGAATTGTATCATACATCTCGTGGTGATCCAAAAAGGAAAACTTCTAAGAGAGATCAACCTAAAATAAATTGAATGAACTTAACAACGCTTTGTAACTTAACGCACAACATAGAGGTCTAGGCTAGAGACGTGTTCCGGTGTCGTAAAGCCTGGTGACTGTCGATCTCACTAATGGTGGGTGATTCCTCCTGAGGGACGATAGCGCTAGTACGGATTGTGCTCCCACGTACCGTCGAGTATATATTGGGAGACCCCTATAGGCATAAACCCTTTATCCTTAGGAAGCTGTGTCGGCCGCCCTACTGATCGCAATGCACTGAACACAGCATTCAGGAAGATTGACCGCCCGTACCTTAAAAAGTATTCTGCGGTTTTGCGAAAAGTTTGGCACACCCTCTACCTAGAACTCCAGAGCAGTTCCTTTTGGCCTTTTTCAGACTCTATAACGGAAAAAGTCCATCCGAGCATTTGTCACTTCGGGCTCGTTAAAACATCGAAGGAGACTAGAGTCATCTTTAGCTTTTTCTCGACTCTTTAAAACTGAAAAAGCAAGTTGTGTCTAAAGCGTCGTTAAAATTTATTTTAAACGGAACAATCACCCCTTTTTCCTGCGTTGATCTTTAGGTTGAGAAAATGGAGCACACCAACCAAGGAATTCCCCTTGGTGGAAATCCTAGTCCCTTCTCCTATTGGGGAGATGTTGGTGCGCCCCATATGGCCACATTGTCGCTTCCAGGACTGACAATTGGCTTGCCGGTCTGGCTCTTCTCAACCATTGTCGTTCAGAACACCATTATTCTTGAACAGTCGAATCAACAGTTAGACCAGACCAGAGTTACTCACCAGCCTTCTACTTCATCTAATTCTTCCTCTCCTCCTTCCTCTTCACTTGACGGGACTGGTAAAACAAAAAACCAAATTCCTAAGGAGAAGAAGGAAAAGAAGAAGAAAGAGAAGAAGAAGAAGGAGCCAAAAGCGACTGGGGGCAAACAAGTGTCGTCTGACAAAAATCCACACACAGCACTGGCTAGGCCTAAATCGCCATGTGTCATATGCAAGGGAAACCACTTCCACAGAGATTGTCCCTGCATCCCTCGGATACTAAGGGACTGGTCTCCCCGTTTGCACAATTCAGTGGCCTAAACCTCTGATAGCCATGTTGACAGTGCACCGTCAACTAGTGAAAGTGAAACCACAGGACAGAGAGGGAAAGCTAGATTTCCCTGCAAACTATGTGAAGGCAACCATGCCATCCACCGTTGTCCCTTCTTAGACGAGGCTAAAAGAGTTTTGGAAGATCGCCCGGTTTTACTAGCACGACTTCCTCCTGGATATCAAAAGCTCCTGCCAAGTCCTTCACCAGTTGAGAACCTGGCTGGCTCACTCAGGTGGTCAGCCGAAGCACCTATCATTGAGGATGAACCGTCTGAATCCATACCTGACGAAAGTCAAAAGGTCAAGGCGGCAGTTTACCCGGTCTTGCCTTCAGAGGTTCTATCTTCGAATGATACCATCACTGAAGAGAATAAAGACGACACCGTCCAAATTCTCTTCATCAACACAGACTCCAACGAACAAGGGGGCAATTTGCCCATTCCTTTATCGCAGGAAGGAACTTCGTCAGAGTCATACCTGGCCGTATCTTCGGTCTCACCACCAAGCGACCTAGTTGTATCCTTCGATTGGAACCAACTAGGCAGACCCCGGTTGCCAGCAAGCATACCATTCAGAATTATCGTTCAAATATACAGAATGGTAATGGCTGGTACCATCATTGATGAGGGGGCATCTGTGAGTATCCTTTCCTCTATTGCTTGGAAAGCGCTTGGTTCGCCAGCGCTTTTGCCTGAAATGAGAAATCTGACAGGCTTTGATAAAGGAACCAGTCGACCTTTAGGGATCCTCCCCAATGTGCCTATCACATTGAAAGGGAAGACCGTTCAAATGAACGTGATGGTTGTTCAAGGACCCTTCGATTATAACCTGCTCCTTGGACGAGACTATATATATTGCATGGGAGCCATTGTCTCCTCACTCTTTAGAGTAATGTGTTTTCCGCACGAAGGAAGAGTGGTCAAGCTCGTGGACCAGCTTTCATTTCCCGGATCACGCATCGCAAATAGTCATATACCTTCCCTAAATGGTCTCTTCAAGCAAGAAATGTCTCAACCCACGGTCCGTCCTCCCGATGAGCGTGAGTAATTCGGAAGGGTATGACTCGAACCCAGGGGGCATGCGTCCTGGCCTGCTTCGACAGGAAAACTTTGGGTATAGGGTAGGTTTCCGCGGGAGAATATGACTAGTCTGTACCCCGCCCATGCTGGAAGAGGGTTATTCTAGAATAAGATTCTTTTGTCAAAGTTATGTGAGTTGACAGACGTAGTCTCTCACCTTTGTCTATTTCGGTAGACATTGCCGAAGAGGTGTTTTGTTTCAAAGATTAATAGAACAATCTTTGGGTAACCTGAAAGAGGTAGGCCTCTCCCGGTAAAACAAATGTTTTATTGGACTAAGAAGGGGTAACCTTGAAATCATACTTTATGCCTGGGGGCATGCAAACCTTTTTGAGTGCAAGCAAGGGGCGGCTATTTATTTTTTAAATTTTTAGGTCCTCCCTTTAAACCTGTAGGTCTAACCCTTTAAACTCGTAGGATTAGTCGTTTCCGAACTTACATAACAAAAGGATCCGGAGCAAAGCTTTGCAAGATCTAAGCTCCATAAAAAATAGCATCTTCAATGAGACATTCTTATCATATGACTAGATTAATCGAGCAGTTTTAGCACACAGTTCATGCTCGTTAAAAAATAAACGCAAGATCCGAGCAGTTTTAGCACATAGTTCATGCTCGTTAAAAAATAAACATAAGACTGAGCAGTATTTTTCCGGGTTTAAGCTCGTTAAAAAATGAACTATCTTCCGGTAAGTAACCACCGTGAATGTAGCATTATCAGCCATTAAAGCCTTGGTCGTGTTTGCACCATCACCTCCACTTTTCATTGGTCGATCGTTCACCTCCATATGATTGTTTACCCATTTTGAGGAACAGCTGCGAAGAGTGATTTCACTAGCCATCCTTGTGACACTGCCGTGATTGGAAAATTCCAACCTGTACCTGGAATCAGCTGCTAACCCGTTCTATCACTCGTTCCTCAAAAGACGAGTCTTCTTTAAGCTCTTTTCATCTGACTCGTAAAATATGAAAAGATTGCCGAGTTTTGGCCTTCCAGCTCGTTAAAGCGACCGGAAGTGCTATCCCTCCTCTAGATTTTAATCTTTTTGGACCTGAGGGATTATTGCACAAAAAGATCAAGCGCTTGTTTTGTTCGGCTCGTTAAAACTATCGAAAACTCATCCCTTCTGTATTGTTTTATACTTTTTCGGACTTAAGGGATTAGATGACGAAAAAGGACTTTCGGAGTTGACTTTACGTACCTTTTCAGACTCTCTAAAAATGAAAAGGACCGATTTATCTTTGTCGTTAGACTCGTTAAAAGAATTAAATAGCGACAAACTTGTCTTTAGACGAGAACGAGTTTCACTATCGCTAGGCTCGTTAAAACATAGCGATGGGCTTACCTGAAGGGCAAGTTATAGAACAAGCATATGTTATCCTCCTCAAGCTTGACAAAAATTAAGAGGTACTGGTCAGCAATGACTGGGGAAAAATTGGGAGAAACTCAAGAAAACTTTGATGGTAGCAAGTCGCTCTTGAACATGACACTTTTCCTCCATACCACAGTCGGGTTGGGTTGTTTCATTCACCGGTCACATCACCATGGTCTCGCCATACCATCCATATTTGGGGTAATGCTACCGATCCATCGCATAAGTGTCGCCATATGTTCAAGAGAAGTCATTCAGAGAAGTCACCCGTGTCCCATCCACTACCATACATTATCCTTCATTCTTTTCATGACCGCCACCCCGAATCATATATCATCAGATCGTTTTCACCTCCATCAAAATCATTAGCTCCGTTCCGTGTCATTGATGTGGGATTCATCAAGGCCCTCCTTTGACGGATCACTTCTTGTCGACATCAGCTCATTATCCAAGAAGTTGATCTAGGAACAACCCCTTTGGTACTTTGAAGCTTGCATGCCTCAATTGCAAGTTTCTCACTTCCGGCGACAGGTATACATCAATGACCTTCGACCGAAAGATTTTGCGTGGTGTTCGACGCCAAGTCCTTTATTCACTCCACGTGAATCATACTGTAGTACCTTGAGGGTCATTATCATTATCGGTGATTCCTCTCGCGCTTGTTAACGGTTTACCTCATTGACTGGTAATCAAGTGATGTCTTTCCATGTTCGACTTCAGAACATTTCTCACATGGATCGACTTGTACTTAGAGTGAAGATCGAACGAGTTTGAAGACCCTGGATCTAGTTTCATCCATTCGGGCTGCGATATATATTCAGGAAAGATAAAGACATTGACGTGTACATCATTGCAGCAGATAATCATCCTACCCAAAGGATGATAATTTCATCAAAATTATCAGTCTACCATCAGATGATTGTCTGTTCTATGTACAGAAAAATGAATTTATAAAGCTGAGCATGGGAATGCCCGCCTCATCTAGATCATGAAAGTAGTATGAAAAATAATGTATTGTATTGTATCTTATTACAGGTCTCCTCCCAGCATTGGATGAACTTTGGATCCTCCTAATAAAACATTTCACCCGATAAACGGCCTCATACTTTAGGGGGAAACTGTTATAGACATTTTTGTGCCTTACAGCTATAAGCATGAAATATCCATAATCTAAGGGATCCAAAGTCCCTAAACATGTTGTTCCTACCCCTAGAGGAACAAGGCTAACAAACCACAGCAATTCACAGAAGTTCTCCACCAGAAACGGTTCAAAAACAAGTCAATTCAGGATCAATTCAGAGGCTCCACTAGCTGTCTGTGCTAAAATGCAGAGATTACACTGGCTAGGTGCACTGCAACGCAGGTAGAAGCACTACCAGGGTGCGCTGAGCGGGAAGTGACAAATGGCAAGTTCATTCAACGAGGTGGAAAGACCCTGGAAGCTTCCATAATCTTCTCCAATGACACTTGCCTCAATGAATTCGACTAGTGATGAGTAAGAGGCTCTTAGTCTCCAAGTGGAAGCAAGAACTGACAGAGGGAGAGGACACTAGTCAGATTTCAAGCTGACTCATCCTCCCTCCAAACATCTATATATGGATCTCTCCTCCATGAGATCCAGGAGGCTGGAATTTTGTTATTGCAAAGAATTGCTGTTGGTTTGAGATTGGAATCATTGGGTGCTTAATGCTTTGAAGGGAGGTGAAGATAGGGATTTCATTTGCTGGGAAGGAGATGCTGGATTGGAACTCTCTTGGTTGTATCTCCTCCTGAACCTTGTTATTCATCAATAAAGCTATCTTGGTTTCTCCTATATGCTGATGTGTCTTTGATGTATGATTGCATTAGTGTATTTGGTTTATTTCTAATCCTGAACCAGTTATGAATATGAATCTATGTCTTTGTGTAGTGTTCCCTTCTTGTGATCTTGCAGGAACCTGTTGAAGCTGGGCGAGCGAGAAGGCAAGTAGCTGGGAACTCTCAAAGAGAAGAGAAACCGGATCGAGGGACAAATGGAAGACACCGGTTAGTCCATCTATCTCTCTTCATTCTTAATTCATAAAGGAAGAATACTAGAATAGCTGTTTCTGTTTGTTGCTAAGGCACTGTCACACCTTAGGTGGATAGGATCGTCCTGCATAGGCATTTTTCCCCACAACACCCCTTGAACTCAGTGGAAAAGGAAACTTCACTTGCACTCTCCCTGAACCAATGCAGCCTACTCTCACATGAGTTCCTCTTACTAAGTAGCTGCCACATCCTACAAATATGAAGTAATTTGGAGAGAGGAATCATAACTCCTATTTCCTTCCTCAGTTACTCAAATGGTTCTCTTTCAAGCTGCTTGGTAAAGTTATTTTCTATTTTCTCTCTAGAGGGAACATACACAAATTTAACAATGTTGGCTAAAACTTGATCCCTCAAGAAATGATACTTGATGGGAATATGCTTGGTTTTTGAATGCATGACTAGATTTTTTGAGATGTTGATTGCACTAGTGTTGTCACACATTATTGGAATGGGATTAGAAAACTATACATGTATATCCTTTAATTTTTGCTTCATCCAAAGAATCTGTTTATAAAAAGTCACAACAATGATATATTCTGCTTCAGCAGTTAATAGAGAGATGGAGTCCTATTTCTTACTAACCCATGATACCAAGAAGTCACCCAAAAAGAAGGTTGCACCTGAAGTACTTTTCCTACCATCAAGAGTTTCATCCTAATTTGCATCTATGTAGGCCTTCAAATTGAAGCCTTCACTCCAAGCATACCACAACCCATATTCTTTTGTACCTTGAAAATATTTGAAAATCCTCTAAATAGCCACCACATGACTTTCTCATGGGCATGCCTGAAATCTTTCCACAATTCCCACTGCTTGCATGATATCTGGCCTTGAAGTTGTCAGATACAATAAGCTTCCTGTCATCGATCTATATTCAGTCTAACTTACTTGTGCCATTGCATCTTCCTTGCACATTTTATAGCTTTTAGTCATGGATGTGATGATCATTTTGCAGTCCCCCATTCCAAACTTCTTCAAAGTTTCCTTGAGGTATTTGGATTGAGATATAAAATGTCCTTATGGAGATTGTGTAATTTGTAGAGACGAGAAAAATGACATCTCACCAATCATGGACATTTCAAACTGTATTTGCATACAGTTTTCAAACTAATGCCCCAACTGCTCCACATCACTTCCAAATATGATGTCATCATCATACACAACCGCTATAAGAAGATGATCATTTTTAGATTTTACATAGAGATTGTTGTCAACTAAGCCTTTCTTAAAACCTTTTTGTTGGAGATACTTGTCCATCCTTTCATACGAAGCTCTAGGGTCCTGTTTCGAACCATACATATCCTTCTTTAGTTTACATACAGTCCCTTCATCAGAGGAGAGTAAAAATCCTTCAGGATGCTCTATGTAAACCTCCTCTTGTATGTCTCCATTGAGAAATCCAGACTTTACATCCATCTGATAAAATTTTATGTTCTTATGAATGAAAAGAGAAAGGAAGGTTCTTATATCCTATATATGAGCTACTAGTGCAAAGGTTTCTTCAAAGTCTACTCCTCCTATCTAAGCATACCTTGTGCAAACCAACCAAGCTTTGTTCCTAATTACTTGACCTTCTTCATTTAGTTTGTTCTTGGAAACCCACTTGGTTCAAATAAATTATTTCTCCTTTGTTCTTGGGAAACTATCCCATGTGTCATTCTTCTCAATTTTGTCTAGCTCTTCATTCACGGATTTCACCCAAAACTTATCTTCACTTCCTTGATAGAGGTTCTTGGGTTCTATTTGTGACAGTAGAGCCAAATTGGCAAGATTTGTACCTCCCACAAGTTTCCTTTTGGTATGGATCCCCTGTCTTTGATCTCCAAGGATATGACTCTCAGGATGTTCCTTTTGTACATACCGAGAAGTCATTTTTGGCCTTGAAGGCATTCTTGTTTCCTCACCTTCATTGTCTAAATTTGCTTCATTCAGGTATGTGGCCCTCAACTCTGAACCCTGTTCATTATCTAATTTCATGTTGTGAGCCTACTTCATCAACCACTATGTCAATACAATCTTCTATCTTACTTATCCTCTTGTTGTAGCATCTGTACCCTATCCTTTGAATACAATATCCAAGTTGTATTCCTTCATTATTGTGTGAGTCAATCTTTCCAAAGTTCTTTTGATTTCTTTTAATGAAGCACTTGCTGTCGAACACCTTGAGGTGTTTAACTGATGCGAGTCAACCCTTCCATAACTCATATGGAGTTTTCTCACTGTCATGCCTGAGATGTGTTATGTTTGACAACTATAAAGCTACCTGAGCTGCTTCTCCCCAGAAGTGATAAGACAGTCCTTCTTCATCTCATATTTCTCTGGCCATTTGCTGCATTTTTCAGATCTTCCTCTCCATAGCTCCATTTTGTTGAGGAGTTATGGCCACTGAGAACTGCCTTCTAATAGATTTCTCTTCACAGAATTCCTTAAACTCTTTTGAGGTGAACTCTCCCGCTTTGTCTAATCTCAAGCACTTTATCTTCAAATATTTCTCATTATCTACCTAAGCCTTAAACTTCTTATAGTTCTCAAATGTTAAAATTTTTACAGCATAACATAAATAATTACTGAGAGGAATAAATATAAAAAATAACCAGCAACAACCATAAACACATAAACACAAATGTTTATCTGGGAAAACCCTAAATCTGGGGAAAAAACCAACCTAATAAGATCTTATTAGCATTGGCCAAAACCCTGGCCAATCCGACCAAGTGAGCCTTCACCCCTCACCTCCAGGTCTTGCATTACAATGAAGTCCTTCCAGCCTTTTATAAGCTCCATTACATATAATACCACAGGCAGAATACTATGGGTGCATAATACCATGTACCCCAAAACCATCACTGTTTAACCTGTCAAATTTGACTCTATCCTGAGTCAATTTTACCTAACAATTCCCCCCTTAAACTTGACTTGGGGTTCCTTGACTAACTCCAGCCAAACCTGCGAAGTAAGACAATCCCGCTCACTCTATCTCTTACGCCCCTCAGAGTTTTTACCCGAGGTATTGTTAACTCGTCATCCCCCCTATCACCTAGGTCTAACCCAGACTTTACCAATGATCACCGAGGGGTACACATGCCTTACCAGGTCTTATAGTAGTATGCCCATTTACATGCAATAATTTTGACTTCATTTTTTTTTTTGTTTATTGTTGCTGCGATTCTGATCCATCCTCTCTCAATTTGACTTTCTCAAAAACTTCTATCAAACCGCTCCAACTGCGAGCCCAACGATAACCTCGTATATTCTAGCACTGGTGGCCTCACATAGTAGAAAATGAACAATTTTCGAAGCCACATGAATCCCGAACAATTCGTCAGCATGTTCCAAACCGGTAAATATCGTAAGTGCACTATGATCCCTGGCAGTTATGACACTATCTTCCACACATTCTCCTCGAGGTTCTTCCACGTACAATTGTTCCACCATTATTTTCAGACCTATATCTGTAAAAAGGTTGCATTGATCTCATCAGGCACTATAAACCTCTAGCATCAAAGAATCCCTTTGAAACCAATATCTGGCTCTAATACCAGTTGTTCAGAAATTTATTGCATAATATAAATAATTACTAATAGGAACAAATATAAAAAATAACCATCAAAAACCATAAACACATAAACACAAATGTTTATATGGGAAAACCCCAAATCCAGCGAAAAACCCAACCTAATAAGATCTCATTCGCATTGGCCAAAATCCTGGTCAATCCGACCAAGTGAGCCTTCACCGCTCACCTCCAGGTCTTACATTACAATGAAGTCCTTCCAGCCTCTTATAAGCTCCATTACATATAATACCATATGCAAAATACTATGGGTGCACAATACCATGTCCCCCAAAACCATCATTGTTTAACTTGGTCAACATTGATTCTATCCTGAGTCAATTTTACCTGACATCAAATGCTTCTGACTTTTCTTCTAAGAGATGAATTCAGGTAGCCCTAGTAAAATCATGAAGGAACTGCAAGAAGTACCTTTCTCCTTTTGATGTTTTTTTCTAGTGGGGTGACAGATATTTGTGTGGATAAGCTCTAGAGGTCTAGATGAGAACAACTCTTTTGATTTGAAATGAATCTTGTTCTTCTTGCCAAACTGACATGACTTGCATATGGTGTTATTAGGCCTTGAAAAATTTATGAAATCCTTTTACTACACCTATCTTGCTTATCTTTATCAAGCTATCAAAACTCATGTGCTTGAGTCTTTTATGCAACAAATATGCTTCACTTATTTTACTCAAATAATAGGTGAACCTTGGGTCATCGAACACATAAATGTTATTCTGATTCTTGACTACCTTTCCCACTAGTTTTCCATCTTTTATGTTGTGGATCTCACAATCTTTAGATCAGAAGGTCACATTATACCCATTGTCATACATCTGACTAACACTGAGAAGATTGTGTTTAAGGCCTTCCACATAAAACATATTCTGTGGTTTTGTCTTCTGATCAAGGCTGATCGATCCTTTTCCCTTAATTATAGCTAGAGCATTGTTACCAAAGGGGACATTGCCTCCTCTATATTTTTCTTTTAGTGAGAAAACCTTGCTTTTGTTTCCAGTCATGTGTTTGGAGCAGCGATTGTCTACATGCCATTTGTTTTCCTTATCATGCACTAATAATGCGAGCCCACATGGCATGTTCCTTTTTATGTTTTGTTTCCATCCTCCTTTATCCTTTTGTAGATGTGTCTATCTACCATTTTGAGATTTAGATAGCTATTCAAACATGTTTCTACAATCAGTAGCTTTTTGCTCGAAATTATTACATTTAAAACATTCAACTTCAATTTCTAGGGGAGTGAAGAAATTATGATTCCTTAAAGAGGAGTCTTCAAAATTAGTAATCTGATGTGTATTAAACCTAAGAATTTCATCTCTTTCAACTTTGACACGTCTACAATAAAGAGGCTTGTGTCCAAATATATGACACTTATAGCATTGACCATAAAAAAAGAAGACACGCCAATAGTTAAAAACATTGTAAGATTTTGCAGAGAAATACCTTGGTCAACTTATTGTTCGACTCATCCTCCATTGATGACCTCCTCTTTGTTTGGTTGCTCTTTTGTCTTCATGAACTCTTTCTTGATGATTCGTCCTATGACTTTGTGGTTCTTCAAGTCCTGCGAACCTGAAGTTTATCTTCTTTTTCTTCTCGATAGAATATTCTTGTTCCTCTGAGTACCCCAACCTAATTTTTGTTCCTGAGTGCCTTTGATGGCTCATAATCTAATTTATTCTTCTAGTCCCTTAAACAAATATCTCTTCTAGGCCCTTCTTGGTCTTTTCTTTATCAAGGTCAGTCCTTAGAGAGACCATCTCTACTTCAAGATACTGGCATTTTTCTTCCTGTTCTTGAATCATACCTTGAAGTACTTCCTCCTTTCACTTGGCTTCCTCTAGCTCAACCTTGAAAGACGAAGAATCATCTTTGCAAGATTTTGAGGTGTTTTCCCTATTTAACTTGAAAATCTCTTGTTTCAATTGCTTGTTCTCCACTTCTAATATTTCACGGTTTCCTTGTTCTCCTTTCAGCAGAAGAGCCATACTATCCTTTCTTTTGATAGATTCTTCAAGTTTTTCTTGCTGGTATGCAAACTCCTCATTATTTAAGGTGTACATTCCTTCTTCTGGACGGTGCAATTATTCCTTCAAATGCTTGTTTTTCTTTCTTGATTTCTTCAACTCATCAATGGCATTGATGAGTTCTCCTTCAAGATCTACCACCCCTTCCTCTTCTTCCTCTTAAGAGTCCATAACACCCTATTTCTTGGAGTCTGTTTAAAGGGCCGTCAGAGATACTTATTTCACTCATTTTTTAATGAGTCTTCACAGTATGATTCTAGAGCCGAGCTATATTCTTTGGAATAGAACCCCTTCTTTTTGTAGGGTTTCTTCCTCTGAAATGTCTGAGACTCATTCCTAAATTTACGATCTTCTTATCCTTCACCATTTTCTTTGTAGGGGAATTTGGAAGATAAATGCCCAACTATTCCATAGTCAAAACACTTAAAGGGTAAATTCCCTTTATATTTCCTAGCGCCACACTTCAGTTTTCTGGCTAGTTGAGCCAAATCCTGACTAGGTTCACTGCTAGAGTAACCTTGATGAATTTTCTGCTCCTTGCCCTTATTGGATACTCTGAATTCCACTTCCTTTGGTTAAAATTTCTCTATTCTTATTCTCATCTCATAGGCTGTGAAAGTACCATGTAGCTGATCCATTTTGAGATCCTTCAACTTGACCATTTCCTCTATGGATGAGATTTTGGGATTAAATCTCATGGGTAGAGATCTCAATACCTTTTGAAGAATAAATTCTTCCCTCACTTCCTCACCAAGTCCTCTAATCATATTAACTACTTCATCAAATCTTAGGTAGTATTCAAAGATGCTTTCATTCTTAGTCATCTTCAAGCTTTCAAACCTCATTCTAAAGGTATGAAGTTTTTCTTTATTCACTTTGTCATCTCCTTCATGACACTAGTTAAGCTTCTCCCACATTTGATAAACAAAATTACAGTGCATGACTTACATAAGTTCAGACTGACTAAGACCAACCAGATTGGCATGCTTGGCTTTACTATTTCTTAGATACAATCTATTTCGATCTGCATATGCGGGAGGTTTATCTGAGACATTGTAATTTACTAGTACATAAGTCCAAACATATACCCCTAGTGACATGATATATGGCTCCATTCTTACTTTCTAAAAGGTATAATTGGCTCCATCATGCACTGGTACCTTACTCGAGTAAAATTCTTGACTCTATTTCCTATTCATAATTCCTAATGGATGTACCTTCTAGTGGTTAAACTATCACTGAAGGAACCTCGCTCTAATACCAATTGTTGGAATAAGGAATTGCTGAGAGGGTAGGGGGTGAATATGTAATTTAAGAAACTGTTACTTTTTTTTTCTTATATGAGAGAATTCATTCATGAAGTAGTAAATTACTAAACTCTTAGATATGCAGACTCAAAAAATATTCTCATGTAAATCATACATTTGACACAGTTCTTTGACGTTGAAACATAAAGAGAAGAAACAACAAATTTATTATTTTTTTACGATGTAATTTAAGCACTAACTTAATTACATCTGTTTGTTTGTGAGAACCCACTCACTGGAGCCACCAACCCCCTTAGTTTCAACAATCACCACATCGCCAAGAGGCAACAACCCCTTAAGTATTTAGGCACCAACCTGTCACTGCCATTGTTCTACTTTTCATAGAATTTTTAAACTAAAAACAAAAGCATATAATGTTACAAGTAAAATAGAATCTAATGGGTTTTTGCAGATATAATTTCTACACTTTGTTGTCTGAACACTTGTGGCATTCCTCCTCTTGTTTCTCTCTCTATGTTTTGTTATCTCTGCTTAGGGCTCTCCATTGTTTTCAACATAGCACTACCCTTGTAATATTTTGAACCCATATCTTAGGCCACAACTCTTCTCTTTCTTACTCTCACACCTGTTCTCTCTCCCCCTTTTCTCAATGGATGTTAACATTTTTTTTATTGTGCTACACTAGGCTTGATGTACTCATTGTCATCATCAGATCTTCCCAAATGTGTACTACTAGCATGGCTTCCTATTCTTTTGCTAAAACACACTTCCCCTATGATGTTGATGCATTCATGATTAGAGGAATGGGTGATGATCACTTCTCTGTCACATTGCAGGCACTCCACGTTGTGTATTAAATCTTGGGTCTCCTTACGTATTTCACAAACACTCCCCATGATAATTTATGGCTCAAAAAGACTTAGCTAGACATTCTCACAACACCTTTGTTCTTCATTTATCTTTACAATGTGTGCACAAGAGTTCTTTTACCATAAACCATAATGAACTGCATTCAAAGCGACAACTTCTGATTCATACATCTTTAATGAAACTTTGTATTGGTGTTATATTGGTAGACTTTCACTATACAACACTACCAGAGCCTTTTCAATGTCGACGCTTTTACTCATAAAAGCCATACAAAAACAATGAACTCTGATAGTCCTCAACCCCTTATGTATAAGCCCCTCTTTTTGTTTTCCTCCATAGAACTGAGGGTTGTGACCGAGGGCTCATCCTTAAGGTGCTAAGGCCTCTAGACCCTCGACATGGGATATATTTCCTTTTTGGCCCCTTACACATTTTTTTCGCAAAACCGATGCTTTATACCCGAGGAGGCCATTTATTGGAGAATTATTTATGTTTTCAGTGTGCCAACCACCAAGGATCATTGATCACCGATTTCTGAAGTGATGTCATCACATGCCATGTGGCATCTGCTAACAAGTGACATGTGTCACCCGAATATGATCCATTTGGCCATCAAAAACCCTAAAACATCATGTCCTATGTCTCTCTATATTGTGATGTCATGTTGATGTTAGTAGCTACCTGGAATTATCAGAACCGATTAAATTTACCATGTGTCTTCATTGAAGATCCTCTGATGTTGTCATGTGTCCTTATTGAAGCCAACCAGAAACCTCCACGTGTCCTCCTAGAGGAGAGAAAGGGCCTCATCCTTCTTGGTTTCTCAATGATTTTCTTTGTAAAAAAAATTCAACTCTCCTGACCATTTAACACTAGAGGCCTCAAACCCAACATCACTTTTGAAACAGTGAACATCAATCATTGATGCACCACTTTGTGCCAACTGTCAGGACCTCAGATATGCAGTATTTGTCACACGGAATAAGTCGATCTTGTGGACAAGATAGACCTTCCTAGAATCTAAAGAAGACCTAATGACAAGTAAACCAACCAGACACTATCTTTCTCTAAATATGCTTTGATAAACAATAGCAAACAAGTGTTTTTAGGGCCTACCTTAGGTCCAACGCAAGCTTGTGGATTCCCTTGCTCCTTTGATCCAAATGAGCTCCTTTTTGCGAATCTGCAAACACAAACAAGGCAAACAAATTAAATAGCACCTGAAAAGCCAATTGCATAAAACATATTTAACATGAAAGTCAAGGAGTCCATGAAACAAATAACATAAGATACTTGTTGACAAAAATGAGTTTGATTGTATTAATTCAAAAGAAGAAGAACTTTACAACCTTTGCCTTGACATTGTATAAGCTCCTCCCAGGGTCCAACAAGAAGTTTCCTCTACTTTTACAAGTTTCACTCACTCCCCAATGAAGCCAAAAAGATGTGTGATCTCTCCTCTTAAGCTCAACTAGGAAGTCTTGATTTCACCAGCATTTACCCTCAAAAATGTTCAGCTTCTAACCTCCATAGCAACTAGCCCAATGCCTATATTTATAGTGCAATGGAGGGAGGTTACTAGGTCCTCCTTCAAAGGGATAAAGCCCTCCTTCAATGGGATAGGTCCTCTCATCAAGGGATTAGCTCCTTCTCTTTTTGGGATGCATGAACCACCTTAGAGCGAACAATCCACGTCAAAATTCCTTCTAGAAACCTCTAGAATTAACCCAAAGTGAGTTTTTTAAGATAAAACTTGTGCCTTTTGACTTTCACAGGGGTCCGCACCTACACCGTTAGGGACAGAGCGGGCAGGTCCGCAGTTTTTGTACACAGAAGGTGCGGGACCGCAGGTGACCATGAGAGAAAGTGCAAAACCAGAGTTACATTGTTTTTTAATGTCTTTCTCTCATTTCCAAAGCTTGATTTGAAGAGTTGAGGTCTGAGACTTACTTAAGAAGACAGTACAAGTGATGATAAACCCATACTGACTGAAAATAATCATGGTGACGATATTTTTGTGTAACAAATTTCCCCCTAAAGTGCGAAGTCTGTGGTAGATGAGGATTTCTTATCATTTACGAAGAGTGAAGTACTTTATCATTTCGAGGATCATCTTGTGGAGAGCCCGGTTGGAACCTGTAAAAACATTCAATGCAAGATATATATATATGAGATCATATCATCGCTGAGGTAGGCATTCCCATACTCAGATCAAAACTGACTAGAAAAACTATCTACTGCTCTGATACAGGAGTGATCTTGTAAAACATCACAAGTATAGACTCATGTGGACACAGTATGGACGCAGCCATCTGTTTATGAATAGTCCATTATATAATGAATACAAAATTCCTCACAGCCGAGATTGTGGAAACTAGATCCAGGGTCTTCATTTCTACTTCCCGAAACAGCATGATCCTATCCATGCGAATGAATGTGTTGATGTCGAACATGGTAGAAACCACTTGATTACCAGTCAATGATGTAAACTGTTAACAAGTGTGAGAGAAACCACCAGTGATGTCAATGGCTCTCAAAGTACCCAGTACAATCCATGAGATGCGAATAAATGTATTGATGTCGAACATGTCATGGAATCCTTTGATCCTCAATGATGTAAACTGTCATCAAAGGCGAGAAACCTTCCATTGAGGCATGCATATCTCAAGGTACTAACGATTCCTAGATCATCTTTCTAGATAATGAGTTGATGTCGATAGAAAGCGATCCGTCGTAGGCAAGCCCACAACACAAAATCATAGATCAAGTTGAAGAAATTTAGATGCAAGGACTGACTCAGGGATGGTCAAGATAGATGACAGATATTTTGCAGATGAATGGCTTATTGGCAGTGATCTCTTGAACACATAACGACACGACAGATGGCTTGGTGACAATTGACCCAATGTTAATACCCAGAAACCGGCTAAAGTCTTTCAATGTGGTTTGATCAACTATTAGGCAAAGGATTTACCAA
Source organism: Pinus tabuliformis (assembly GCA_031772625.1). Classification (NCBI taxonomy): domain Eukaryota; kingdom Viridiplantae; phylum Streptophyta; class Pinopsida; order Pinales; family Pinaceae; genus Pinus; species Pinus tabuliformis. The sequence continues at coordinate 829,449,409 of CM062808.1, forward strand.
CCCAGGTGAATAAAAGTGTCGTGTTCAAGAGTGGTTACAAAGTATGACAAACAGGCTCATTTTTCTCTCTTTTCCCCCACCATTTCTGGCAAGTACCTCTTTATTTTTGACAAGCTTGAGGAGGATAACATTTGCTTGATTATAAGCTCATCCTTCGGATGAGTCCAACTTAGTTTAAATTCGAACCCTAAGAAGGAGTGGTTCATTCCTGTTTGTAATTGAACAGGTCCTTTACTGTGAAATTTTAACGAGTCCAATATAGGAGAAACTCAGCGTTTTTCAATTTTAGAGAGTCTGAAAAACTTAAGAAGACTTCAGGATTGACCTTTTTCATGAATTTGTCTCTCCCAAGCCCGAAAAAGTATAAAATAATACTTGAGAGAACCGCTTGATCTTTTACGACCAAGGAGTACTTTTCGTCATTAGTGCCTTTGACCCGAAAAAGTAAAAAGCGATCAATGACACGTCGTTTTATGACCAATATCGAATTTGAAACGACAAAAATCTGGCAATCTTTTCATGTTTTTTACGGTCGGAAAAGAGCTGTAAGTGGACCATCTTTTAATTCCATTTTAACGAGTCTAAAAGAAACACTTGGCAATCTTTTCATGTTTTAGGAGTGAGAAAAGAGCTTAAAGATGACTCTACATGTTTTTTCGTCGAAAATGATAGATTTCGCCTGAATAATCCTTTATTCTGCACAAAAACACAAACATTACTCATACCTTTTTGAAATAGATAAAAATGTCACAAAAATACCTTTTCAAAGTGAAACATAAACAAATTTGAAATTTATTTACTCAAAAAACTTATAAAATGGGCGTTTGTCAATTCATTTTTACCGTTTGAGTTTGGGTGAGAAAATAGTGCTTTTTCTCAGAAAACTTCCCGTGAAGATTGCGGAAAATCCAACCGTCGGAATCGAATGTTGTCTTCTCTAGGTAATCCACATCATCCCACTCTTCATTTTTAACCATTTAATTTCTTGTTTAGTCATTTATTTCATTTTTGGGAGGGTTTTTAGGCACAAAACCCGCGCGCGGGGGCCCGCAGGTTTACCATTATGGGCCTGTGAACCCCGACTTTTTCTCCATTGGGAAAAAGATTCGGGTCCGCACCTTCCGTGTAGAAAAAGTGCAGTCCCATGCACTGTGTCTAACCTGGAGGGTGCGGTCCCCGCCGCAAGGGTTTTTAACCCAAAAATTCTCAAAAATGGAGCACACAAAATAATTTCTAGCAATTTAATTTGTCTTTATGCTTGATGCAGAGAGTACATCATGCTAGATTGGCGTGAACGAGAGCATGAGGATGTGGATGTTGCCGCATGGAATCATCAACCTTCACTTGATGCTTTGAGGGCGTGCGAATTGTACAAACACTGGGCCATTCCTGGCATGAGGGCTCAGGTGGATTTCTTACAATGGTTGGTTGAAAGATGGAGCATACAGGACCAGTGCTTCTTCATTGGTGGCCACCAGCTCGAAATCGAGCCGGCGGACATATATTTCTTGACTGGTTTGCCTAAGAGAGGTGAAGACTTGACTCTGTTTGGGGCTAGGCCAGGTGGCCAGTCTGTCGATAGCCTCAAGCTAGAGTACTGCAACAACCAGGCTAGAGACAAAGGGATAGACATAAAGACCATATCCCGTCCTGAGCTCATGGTGATTGCATTCACTGTCACTAGACTTTGCAGAGCTGCCGCATTACATATTGCCACTGGATCCTAGATGCGTATGGCAATTGATTGCTTTCGACGCACCATCTTCAACTGGTGCGATGCCGTGTTGGCCAATCTGAAAGGCCAACTGACCAGGGCCAAAAACAGACAACTAAAGACCTTTGGTTATGGGGCTTTGGTCGTGAGTTTTGGCCTAAAGAGGGTTCCTATGCTGATCCCACAACACCTTACTGTTGGAGCTGGGCTTCCTCGAGAGCCCAAACTGATGCGATGGGTCACAGTTATGGCCCGTCACCCGGACGAGAGGACAGAGGTTGCTCGATTCAAACCTGAGTATTTCCAATGGTTGGAAAACTAGGTCTTTTCCATTCAGGACTTCCCTTATGCTAGGATAGATTTTCATGGTGACCCAGACATGGTTCTTCCACCAGGATAGTAGTGGGACGAGTCAGGTAAAATCATTTTCAACATTTTTTATTTTAATTTTTTTGGTTATTTTCTTATCGTCTCAAAACTGATAGTAAAAATTTCAAATGCAGATGTGGGTCCATAGCGATCAGCCGCTCTCCGACCTGACGAGAGGAGGCAACCAGTTGCACCCGCGCCAGCCCCACAAGACAAATCAGCAGAGGTTTTGGCCGAGTTGGAGGGTCATCTCGAGCGCTTGACAGGAGATATTCCTGAGACCACTATAGACGACATTCCTCATCGACTTCAGCGCTATGTGATTGGGGTCCCGGGACCTTTTAGGAGGTTACTTTGCAAGGTGGCCCGTGCAGTGGTTTCTTATAGAGATCATCACCAGTGATAGGATGATCGCCTATTGTGGGCACATGTGACATTTTTGTTTTTTGTACTTATCATTTTTGCCGATCATAAGGTGTTTTTCAACCTATGATCGAGGACGATGTATTTTTTGACACACTCCTATATAATCGAGGACGATGTTTTTAAATTTACATGTACGATTATTGCAAATGTCTATTTAACATTCGAGAAGAAATTGCATCTGCGAATGTATTTAAAGACCTTGGAATATGCTGATATTCAATATAATCAAATTCACGTTCCAAGAGACGCACTCTCAAAAATAATCTTAACAACATTGGATTTCTAATGGCATACACTCTATTAAGCTGTACTACAATGAGTTCAGAATCTAACCTCACTATCAAACTCCGAATCCCAAATGAAATAGATTCAGATAATAACTCAATCACTGCACTATACTCGGGAATGTTGTTCGTTGTTTGACTGAGGCTTACCCCATGCATAGATACTAACTCGTCAGAGGGTGAATAGATAACCCAAGTTGCGGAAGACATGTTCCGTGTATTACGACAAGCACCATCAGCGAAACCAATGTATGTTTGGAGAGGCATCGACATCTGCAATATCAAGAGTAAAACCAAGATAAGCAAGAATAATGACGAAAAACACTCTCTAAGCTAAGCACACTGTTTAAATTAAAACACACCAGCTAGAAAGAAAAAACTATCCTAACTAAAAATCTCCATACCCATTCTTTTAAGCATAATACCTCTTCAAGTAAAGTCCATTTCTGGGTTTACCCAAAGAGTCCCCGTCAAAGTCTACCAATTCAGAGGCCCCTTTGGCTAGCTTTCGCTTGACAACATAGGGACCATGCCACATAGAAACAAATTTTCCAACACCTAATTTATCATTAGCTTGATCATAAACTAAGACTAGATCTCCTTCCAAAAAATTTTGAGGGGTTACATTTCGATCATACTGAGCTTTCATTCGTTTTGCGTGAGTCTCGATCTCCAATGCAGCATCACGTTGATTCTCATCTAATTGAGCCAAGTATAACAAACACTTTTCCTCTTCGGAAGTGGCTGGAAGTAACTCAATGGCCATTTGCAGTGACGAGATTTCGCATTCAATGGGTAACACAGCTTCCAAACCGTAGACTAGCTGGAACGGAGTGAACCCTGTTGATGTTTTTATTAAAGTTTGCTATGCCCAAATTGCTGAAAATATCATGTTGTGCCAATTCGATCGATGAATCCCAATGATTCATCAGATCATGATGACTAAAACTTTGTTGATGGATTCAACCAGACCATTCACTTGTGGATAATAAGGGGTTGAACTATAGTGACATAAACCAAGCTGGCCTGTAAGTTCTGTCATCATAACGTTTCGAAAATGACGCCCATGATCAGTGATTATCACTTGCGGGACACCACAGCTAGCAATTATATGATTGAACACGAAAACTGTAGCTGTCTTGCCATCTGCCTCAAATGTAGGCATCGCCTCGGCCCACTTAGTAAAATAATCTACCGCAAGGATGATATACGAATGCCCCCCGGCCGAGTGAGGGTTACATGTAATAAAGTCGATACCCCATTTGGAAAAAGGACAAACGAAAATTAAAGGCTGGAGAGGAGCAGGTGGAGCGCGCATCTTACGATAAAAAATTTGGCAGTTGTGGCATTTTCGGACCGCCGTAATACAATCTTTAAATAAAGACAGCCAGAAGTAGCCAGCGCACAATATCTTTTGGGCTGTGGCAAACCCAGACATATGACCGCCACATGCTCCAGAGTGAAAGTCATCTAGAACCCTTTTAGCTTCCTCGTGAGTTAAGCAACGTCGAAAAACAAAATCCGCCCCACGGCGATAAAGAGTATCTCCAATAATCCTGAATTGTTAGGACTGGAACTGAATTTTTCGACGTTTTGACCTTGAAAGTTCTGGCCGAAAGGATTAGGTCTGGAGATAAATGATGATATCCCCATACCACGGATCTAAAGTGCTGATTAGAAATAAGGATTTGTCCGCAATGGGCTCCTTCGCCACAGTTTTCGTGTCAGCACACGGGAAGTCACACATTAACTCCGCAAAAACTAAAGATTTCTTAGACTTAAATTTCTCAAATTCCAAGTCGAACTCCTGTAGGATAACGATCCATTTAGAGTACTTGCCCCCTAGCAATTTCTTAGTCAAAATGTAGATCATAGGGTTGCAATCCAAAATTACCGTAGTTTTACGTAGTAGAATGTAGTGACGAAAACGTTGGACAGCTTGAACAGCTGTCAATGCCAATTTCTCCACATGTGAGTATTTTAGCTCAGTTGGATTTAAAGTTCGACTAAGGTAATATATCACATGTTCATTTCCGAATTCATCTTCCTGAACTAAAACCATTCCAATGGTGGAATGAGAGGCGGTGAGATATAAGAAGTAATCCTGGTTGTAGTTGGGAGGATGCAACAATGGTGCATGGGTCAAAGCGTGTTTGAGTGCATCAAAAGATTTCTGAGCTATCTCATCCCAATAGAATGGAGTATTTTGCTTCAACAACCGAGTAAAACCCTTTGTAACCTCGACGTAGTTAGGAATGAATCGTCGTAAAAAGTTTGCTTTCCCCTTCAAACTTTGGAGTTGGCGAAGACTCGAAGGAGGAGGCAATTTGATGATAGCTTCGACCTTCGAGGGATCAACGCAAATGCTGGCTTTCGAAACTAAAAATCCCAGTAATCGACCTGTTTCTATACAGAAGACACATTTGTGTGGGTTCAACCGAATCCGATAATGCCTACACCTCATAAAAATTGCTCGTAAATGGATGAGGTGATCAGCTCGATGTAAGGAATGAGTAGGCAAGTCATCGAGATACGGTTGCACCATGTGTTTGATGTCATGAAACGCATAAGACATCGCCCTTTGAAAAGTTGCTCCGGCATTCTTAAGCCCAAAAGGTAATTTGCAATAAGGAAATGTCCCCCATGGACAAATGAAAGTCGTTTTTGGTTGATCGGCAGGTAGAATATTGATTTGATTGTATCCGGAAAAACCATCCATGAAGGAAAATATTTCGTTGCCAGCACAATCATCAATGATTTGATCGATATAGGGAGTTGGGTAATTGTCCTTTGGATAGGCTTGATTAATGTCCCTATAGTCGATGCATATTCTTATTTTTCCTTGTTTTTTGTTAACCGGAACAATATTCGATACCCAATCTGTTAACGAGATCGGATAAATGAAACCTGCTTTCAATAATTTTTCAACTTCTGCTTTAATTGCAGCAGCTTTTTGTGGGTGAATCTGACGCAAACGTTGCCAGACGGGTTTAGCGTCCAGGTAAGTCTTGATCTCATGAACAACAATCGTGGGATCAATTCCTGGCATTTCCTCATAGGACCAGGCAAACACGTCGCGGAATTCTTGAAATAGGGCCTTATATAATTGAATTTCGTCATCTGTACACGAGGCACCTATATGAATGTTCTCAACAATTCTGGGCTTAACCGAAATGTCAATAGGAATAGTTCGAGAGATGTTTCCCAAATTTAACTCTGAATCGGGATGTTTCATTGGATTCTGAGGTTCCTTGACATATTCAGTTGTAAAAATTGATGAGAAATCATTTTCAAAATGATCATCCTCAGATAAAAACGAAGATCTGTGATGGAGATCTTCCAATGGTAAATCATCTACACATAGGATTTCACGAATTTTTTCATCAGAGTGAACAAGTTCAGAAAACGTAGTTAAATTCGAGGTTGATGTGAAAAGTGATTCCTCACGGACCACATTCATTAAGTCATTTTCAGTTGAACATGGGTCAGCAAACGACTGCACGGCTTCATAAGCAATCTCATATGGACTCAAAGGCATGGCATTACCAAACGAGTCTATCTCAAATTCAGAAGGGACAATCCAAGGATCATCATAAATAATAGTGTCTGATGTAATCATATGAATGGTTGCAAATGAAGATGATGCGTTGATTGGAGGAAAAGGAAAAGTTCCCAGTAAACCAACATCTTTAACTAATCCTACTCCAACATCCTTATATCGGATAATCGTTTTACCGACATGCTGAATACTCTCCGAAGAGGCTGGGTCGAATGAAAAGTAAGCCAGCTGGTCTATTGTTACGATCTTCCCATTGTGTGGAAACTTTATTACTCGAAAGACCGATGAAACGACCGCTGTCATAGCGTAAGACCAACTTCGACCCAAGAGAAGGTTGTAATCTATAGGGGCATCAACCACCTCCACATCTAGACTAACGGTTTTTCCTTCAACCCCTATAGTCTAATCTTGTAGAATGCCAAAAGGATGAAACCCACAGCCACCAAAGGCCTTTAGAATCGTCGAGGATTGATTTAGCAAAGGAGAACCAAGCGATCTCCAACACTGTATCGACATAATACACGTTGAGGCTCCCTCATCAATTGCAGTCTGATGAATAGGCCTGTTTTTTACTATCAGTGGAATCTGGAAAGCCATTTGATGAGGCAAACATGGTGTACTATTTTCTAGATCGAAGATTATTAGGTTTGGGTCCTGAACATCAACAGCTCCTATAGCTGACAAAAGTAATTTACGTTGTGCTGGACATGATTGCAGCACTTCCAAAGCCGACATTGCTGAGGGTGAAACAGCTAAATCCTCAACAATGTTATAATTCTGAGCTGCTTTCGCATGTGGATTGAAAACTGACTTTCGAAGTATACCCTTGGCAGGCGGTTTGATTACCAAGTCTGGATTAGGTTTCTCGATCTGTAGTGGATCGGAACCGAGAGCTGAGGTTGATGGATTAGAACGAGAAGATTCTGCTTCTTTACCATCAACAGGACTTTTACTACCATAATCTTGTGATCGAGTCGCAATCCTAACATGGGACATCATCAGTATGGGTTCTTCATTGGCATTCGAGGATGAACCTATCATCTTACTGTCTTGAGCTGGAAAAGGATCCTTCAAAACAACAGGAGTTTGGGAACCCTTGACAATCTTTGTAACCTCTGCACGATGAGGGAAGTCTCTTGTAAAATGTTCATCATCACAAATGAGACAAGGATAACAAGGTTTGCGCTTTTCATCATTGGATTCTGTCTTTTCAGGTTTCTCCTTTGAACTTTTGTCCGTTTTATTCTTCTTCTTTCCTTTCTTCTTCCCACCGGATTTTGATTTGGCTGTAGATGACTCTACAACGTGAATATCAGCGGAAATCTCTGCAGAAGAATCTCCTGTTGGGGAATTAGGCAAGGTTATGATAGGGGAAGAATTCTTGGAAGACTTCTTCTTACTTTTAGTGTTGACCGTGCCAATCATACCATCGACGGCATGAGATCCCGAAGGAGCTGCAGTGATTTGAATTTTCTTGGGAAGATTGGGGACTTTTTCATGTAACGTACCTAACTGAGTATAGACCAAGTCAAGGTACTGTGCTTGAGAAAGTACTTGCTCCTCAGTAACAACTCCGGCTTTAGCAGCATATTCAGTGATCTTTGGCAAAAAAGATTTTACAAACCACTCAGCCAAGATTTGATCCGGAATAAATGCCTTCACTAAATGTCATCGACGTCTCCACTCATGAATATGATCTGAAATGTAAGTGGATGTCGATTGTTTTAGTGAAGTTAACAGTTCCGTGCCATTGTCATATCGGACTAGCAACTGAAAATGAGTTAAAAACGAGGTAGCTAACTGACTAAAATTATAAAAAGTGCCTCATGGTAACTCAATGTACCACTTGGCCGCGAGACCAATTAGAGTGTGCTGGAAATGTCTAAGATGGATTGAATCATCTATGATGGAGTTAGACGCACACCAGAGGTGGTAAGTCATCACATGGTTTGACGGGTCCTCTCCTGATTTACCTTCGAACTTGGGAATGTCACTAGGCAACTTATTTGGCATTGGCGGCCAAAACGGAAGATAATTAATGGGATCGTTCGTTAGGTGCGACAAGTCAGGTAAGTCCAAAGTTGCGATAAACGGTAACTGCCGATTAGGATCCCTAAAACTCTGGGTCATGAGACCAGCCCCAGGAGGAGGATATCCGGGATAACTAGGAATAGGAATCACGTTTGGGATATTGTATCATCCCGGAAAACTAGGATTAATGGGACTGTACTAGGGTTGTTGAGGTTGTTGATAAGTGTACCCAAGATACAGTTGATACTAATAGACTGGCTACTGCACAGCAGGACCGAATTGGTATTGTCCCTGGTACGATTGATAGGTGAATTGTGGTTGACTTGTGACAACCGTACTTAAACCAGGTTGTCCTACAGGCATTTGAACCGAAGTTTGAATCATAGATCCAGACGGTGGTAAAGATGTCTGAGGAGTAGATACAGGAATAGTAGAAACCGGAGCTATCGATACTCCAGAAGTAGGTGGGGTAGATTGAATAGATGTTGCGGCAGTTGTGGCAGTCGTTTGAGGCAGAGTACGAGGTGTACTAGGCCCAGGCTGAGAAACTACCGAAGGTACAGAAGTTTGAATGTTAGACTGGACTGGTTGTTGGGGTGAACCAGAAACTGAAGGTTGTCTAGTTTGAGATGACAACTATACACTTGGCTGCAATACTTGTTGAGCTTGCAATGGATCCCACACTATATTCATTCCGGGGTACTGACCCATAACTGGTTGAGAATATTGAGGACCATAACCGGGTTGAGGGTAGGATTGATAATTGAAAGGTACATTTCCTGTTCCTTGAACATACGTTTGACAGGAGGGTAGTTGGAAACCTTGGTTCGAGTATTGACCTTGGGGTTGATACCCTTGAGGCATATATTGATACTGGGGTTGACCTTGAGGTATAAATTGATACTGGGGTTGACCTTGGGGTACATATTGAGTCTGGGGTTTACCTTGAGGAACGTTTTGTCCCATAGGTATGTATTGTCCTTGAGGTTGCCCCCCAGATGCAAATTGTGTACCTTGAGGTTGCCCCCCAGGGATTAATTGAGGCTGCCCCCAGGCGGTAACTAGCCACCTTGAGGTTGAGGATTGCGAATAGAACCTGAGATCATAAGAATGTCTTCTACGCTCAATGGCTTAGTACCATTGTTTCCAGTTAATAACCCTTGCTCAATGGGTTAAGGAGATGCTCCCGAAAAAGTAACAGAAAGTGACTAATACCCAGAGGGAACAGAAGGACCGTCGTACAAAAAAGATTCGGGCGATTGAGTAAACATGGATGACTGTCCTGCCATATTGACGGGAGTATAAAAACCTCTAGGTGTTGGGTGATAAGGAGCACGAGATGGTGAAAAACTTAACCCTGAGTTTTCTAGAAAATTAGTCAAAGAAAGATATCAAGAACTACTCCTAGGTGGACTGCAAAAAATTGATTCACGCTCCCTTAGTTCAATAACAGGTTGATTTTCAGGGATAGGGATGCCTACTTCTTCTTCCGGAGCAAGTTCTTCAATAGCAATAAGTCCAAAAGGATCTTGGGTGATTACTCTTTCTACCCTAGGTGAACCAGGACCACTAGAAGTTGGAGAAACAAACCCCGATGTCGGAGTAGCAACAAATTCACTTTCAGGCTCGGATATTTTAGGTTCTTCATCTATATCACTAGTAGATGAAAAGCTACCAGCAATTTCAGAAACAGACACTGACTGTGGATTATAATCTGCTACTAACGGTTGAAAATCAGGATGTACTATCAAAGAAGATTCTCCTTCCTCAGGTGACCCAACTCTACTGTCTCTAGGAGTTACGAGGACTTTCAAGCCTTCGAGATAGCTTGGTACTTCCTCAGGAGGTTGGCCCCGAAGTCTACAGGACTTCCTCAGTAACTCAGCCACGTTTACAAACTCAGGAGACTGGCCCCGAAGTCTACGGGACTGTCTTGGTAATTTAGCCACAGTTGAAAACTTTTAACTACTTCACACGCAAACAAAGTAAAATCTCAATGAAAAAGCACCTAAAGTCTCTAAAGAACCAAACAAATTTGAATCACACGCCTAAATAATCTAGGAGATCAAACACACACAAACAATAACTTTCCAGACTGAAAACACTAGTTGGTGATGAAATCCAACGTCGCAGAGTTCAATACAGAAATGGCGGTTGGAACAGTTACCCCGACAACTTGCTTAATGAATAGACTGGCACAAGTTCCTCCACTTAACCGTCTCGAGTGAAGTGAACCCCCGCGAAAATCCAAGTGAGTCTAGCCGACGTCTGCTCCAGGTACAGTGGGATCTTCCCACCACTATCACCTCAGGAAGATTCCTAAAGAATATGGCCACTAAGGTTACCAACTGAGACAAATACACCTGGGGGAACAGTCTACGATCCGATACGCACGCAAGGGCAGAGTAGCAAGCTCAATCCCCTTGAAGGCTCCTTGACATAGTCCAAGGTTTACCAACAAGTGACCACAGGTTCCTCGATAATGGTTAATCCGAGGTTTACCATTTTTAATACGTGAATATTTGGTGACGTTCCCAATGAGGAAGGATTGATTCCCACACTGGTTCGGACACGATCTCGTTCTTCTCCTTTAAGAGGAGCTTTCCCAGATCATAAATGCAACAATTGGATTTCTTCTCTACCACAAGATACAGCTACTTGTTTGTTTTTACTGTCTTGGAGAGTTAATTACACTCATACTCCAAGACACTAGCCTAAGCTAAGTTGGTGTATCAGAGCCCTAGAAATAAAAATGTTACTAGGTGAATTTTACTTTAAGCGTTAATTTTAGTGGTTTTTGTTTAAGTCCAAAGGTGCGGAGATGAAACTCGTGGTATGAAGACTCGACTCAAAATCACTAAAAATGCACCTAAGATGATCTAAACAATCTTTTTCTCTTTGATGAACTTCTAACTAAGAAAGAGTTTGAGAATGCAAATACTTTGTAAACACAAATCTTTCTCAATTCAACAAATTAAAAGAAGAGTTTTTTCTTTTCCAAAGCACTCAAAACGAGACAACTAGTTATTTCACAAAAATTTCCCTTTTTCGTTTCAAAGCATTCAATCACTACAAAACACACTTTTTCCAAAAGAGATTTTTATATTTTTTAAATAAAACACTCAAAACTATGAAAATGACTAACTTTGAGATCTACAAACTATAAAAACCTATTTGAAGTCAAAGCCTACTAAAAGTCTTTTTTAAGGATGTTTTACTTAGCTAGATGTAAGCTAAGGACCAATTTATGCAGAATCACAAATAAGTCAAGAACAACCAATTTTGTTTTCTTTTTGAAAATGAAAATCCAAACTTTCAAACACAAGCTTTTCGAAGTTTTGTAAAGAGAAAACTCAAAGAGGATTCCTCAAACAAGGGGAGATTTCATCAATGGTCAGACTCATAAGAAGGCTGGTAGACACTAAGGTGATCTGAAGTCCCTACAGCTTCTAAGCTCAGAGCCACTACACAACCACAATAAAAAACAAACCCAAGAAGCAAAACTCCTAGGAATTTCACCTAAAACCCTAACACTAACGAAATCAATCAAAGGAAAGCTTCTTACAAGTTATATGCAGGTCTGGGCAGTGGATAACAATTTCTAAACACAAACTAAGTTGACTAAGAGAGGAAATATTAGGGTTTTCAAAATTTTGACAGGGTCCGCAGGCCCACAGTTGGCATAGATACGGTCCGCTCTGTGCTAAAAGCCAAGCTGCGGGTAGGTATGCACTGTGTCAAACGGCTAGGGTGCGGTCCTCTCCCAAAGCTATGAAAAACAAAAAATAACCCTCGATCTACAAACTCTACCCAATTTTACACACAACAAGCCAAAAACAGAAACAAAAACACAGTTTCTCAGGTCAAAGTAAAAACAAGGAAAACAATCAATTCCCCAGTGGAGTCGCCATTTTGTCACACGGAATAAGTCGATCTTGTGGACAAGATAGACCTTCCTAGAAACTAAAGATGACCTAATGACAAGCAAACATACCAGACACTATCTTTCTCTAAATATGCTTTGATAAACAATAGCAAACAAGTGTTTTTAGGGCCTACCTTAGGTCCAACGCAAGCTTGTGGATGCCCTCGCTCCTTTGATCCAAATGAGCTCCTTTTCGCGAATCTGCAAGCAAAAACAAGGCAAACAAATTAAATAACACCTGAAAAGCCAATTGCATAAAACATATTTAACATGAAAGTCAAGGAGTCCATGAAACAAATAACATAAGATACTTGTTGACAAAAATGAGTTTGATTGTATTAATTCAAAAGAAGAAGAAATTTACAACCTTTGCCTTGACACTGTACAAGCTCCTCCCAGGGTCCACCAAGAAGTTTCCTCTACTTTGACAAGTTTCACTCACTCCCCAATGAAGCCAAAAAGATGTGTGATCTCTCCTCTTAAGCTCAACTAGGAAGTCTTGATTTCACCAGCATTTACCCTAAAAAATGTTCAGCTTCTAACCTCCCTAGCAACTAGCCCAATGCCTGTATTTATAGTGGAATGGAGGGAGGTTACTAGGTCCTCCTTCAAAAGGATAAAGCCCTCCTTCAAAGGGATAGCTCCTCTCATCAAGGGATTAGCTCCTTCTCTTTTGGGATGCATGAACCACCTCATAGCGAACAATCCACGTCAAAATTCCTTCTAAAAACCTCTAGAATTAACCCAAAGTGAGTTTTTTAAGATAAAACTTGTGCCTTTTGACTTTCACAGGAGTTCTCACCTACACCGTTAGGGACAGAGCGGGCAGGTCCGCAGTTTTTGTACACAGAAGGTGCGGGACCACAGGTGACCATGAGAGAAAGTGCGGAAGCAGAGTTACATTGTTTTTTAATGTCTTTCTCTCATTTCCAAAGCTTGATTTGAAGAGCTGAGGTCTGAGACTTGCTTAGGAGGATAGTACAAGTGATGATAGACCCATACTAACTGCAAATAATCATGGTGAGGATATTTTTGTGTAACAGTATTAGAAATCACATACTGCAACTTTCTATTGTGCTACACCCCTGATTCTTCATCGTTCAATCTCCGATATGTGGGGACCTCCAATATGTGATATCACAAATCGCTAATTAGTTGTTCAATTCTGCTATACACTAAGCCTTGAATCCCCCAATCACTGATATGTCGAGACCTTTGATCTCTGATATTCCTCACTGCATAAGGCTTGAATCACCCTGAACTCCAACAGACCATATATTCATATCTGCAAGACCATTTCTAGAATTCCGCATACCATTAGAGAGCTTTTCAAGAGCATTTTCGAATGAAAGGAGTCCGATTAGCCACTGAGCCCATCTACTGCCTCGAAAGATGGCTCCAAAGTCTCTACATAGCATATCATCACAACCAACAAGGCATTAAGCCCCATCATCAAGATGAGCCTTGTTTGACATAAATTCCAACACTTGCACAACCAACCACCTTCATAACATCAAATTCCAAACATATAAATCTTTGGTATGGTATGAAATACTGAACAAATATTGAGAATTTTTTTATGAAAACGTGTGAATCCTTGTCTTATTGCCTAGTTATATTTGAAATAAAAAAAGTAAATGAAATTATCATCCTATGTTGAACATTAATGAATGAGTAAAAATTATTTTCAATTCCTAAATTAAAATGGATTCAAAGGGTCTATTGGTCCAAGTGGCTCTACAGAGGCTCATAAATCAAAAAGGGCCCAGGAAAATCTCAAAAATCAAATTCCTTAGATTTCCATAAAACTAGAGTGATATCAAATAGTCCATCACACCATTTCCAATTTTACAAATGACACCTCAATCTGACATCATATGTGAAAGTTATGGCCAGTAGAAGTTTTGGTCAAACTAGCTCCCCTAGCTACATTTAGCAGAGTTCTAGCTAAATTTGGTGGCTCACTAAATATGGAGGTCTGTCTCAATTTGGAAACCACTGATGAGGTAACAAATTGACACTTATCAGTAATGGTTTCTGGCGGTTGAAAAAGGGGAAATCATTTCCTATTTAATTTTTCTAATGACCCCTAAAAATATTACGGTCAACTTCATATTTGTTCAAAAACAAAAATATATTAAAAAATGGGAGGGTAGGGCTGGTGGACCTACCCATACCTTGACTGGTTTAATATTATATATAATATATATTGGTGGTGGCCCAAATGGCCAACCAAAATATAACGCCATCTACATATAAATGGGGTTGGCAGACTTCATACGTCCCTGACTGGTTCGGCTAGCCTACCCCACGAGCAGCCCCACTCACCATTTCCAGAAAATGTATACCATATACAAAAAAAACAAAACAAAAATTAGCATACCCAGTTTTTGAACCCAGACTGCCCCCTAGCCAAATTTTTATTTGAGTTCTGTCAACCAAGATGACCAATTGGATGCGTTGGTTTACCCGCCCAAATATTTTTATAATCCCAGAACTTTTCATTTTCCTAATGGAGGATAGGAAACAAAACCTAGCCTCTAGTGGAACCCTACACTTGCATGGAAAATGAGGCAGGGAATCCTAACGCAGGGAATATGCAAGGAATCTAAAACATTCCCTTGGAGCCAAATTTTTGACAATATCATAATTATGCTAAGTTTATACTCAAATGAATTAGACTTTTGCCAGAATTCTAAGGTTGTAGATGGTTTTTTGATATGAGCAACCGATTTTCCAGAGATAGAATGTTGAAGGAAGAACCATGAGGGTGGATCCTTGACACAGGAATCTAGATAGAATCTAAAAGATTCATTAGAGGCCCGAAATTGACAGTTTTAGAACCAGGTCGACTTTATAATCATTTTTCTCAGAGTTTCATAAGGAATGTGATGGTGTGACTAGTATCTTCATCTAAGTAGCCGAATTTCAGTCAATCCACGGGAAGAAATCTTTAGGGAATCTTTGAGATTCTGGGGGCTTGTATATTAACCGAGGCATAAAGAGGTCGAGTTTATAGTCATTTTTCACAATTTTCCACGAGGAATTCAACGGTGCAATGTGATTCTTCAGCAGAGGTGTACATTTTTAGACCATATTTAGAAGTGTAGGTATACAGTGTCTTTTGTATATGCATGTAATTTGATTTTTGGTGAATATTAATGAGAAAGGCCTCCCCACATTAAGCAGAGCCAAAAGACATAACCCACATTGGGTGAACTTCGTTATCAACTTGTTTGTGCCTTTGTTTCCATTTATTTTATGTGTATGCATCATATGGTCACATGCTATTTAATAATCAATTATGTATGCATCATTCAAGTGAAAAGACCCGGATCAAGTTGTGTATCAGAGCAGGTCTTTTCTTGATGTGAATTGCAAGTGTACAACAACCAGGGAAAATCTCCAAAGAGGTGAAGGAAAACTTAAGTCCCTGATCTAGAAGTAGGGCATGCAGCTCGAAGAAGGAAAATGGAAGATGAAGATGCTCGGTTGGAGGAACAACGAAATTATCGCAAGGCCTTCTATGACATGACAGAAAAAGTGGGCAATTTGTTTGCAAAGTATGAGAAGACAATTGTGAAACCATAGAAGAAATAAGGACCGGATGATCATACCTTAGTGAATTATGAAGGAGGAGGAGGAGAGCTTCCTGAACCTACCTCTCCATCTTCCAGTGAAAGTTATTCTTCTTCTTCTCATCATTCTAAAAGTAGAAAATCTCATAAAGAGCCATTTTTGAAGCTCGATGTCAAGTTTGATTTGCCTATGTTTATTGGACAATATAATTCAAAAAATATAGATAACTAGATTAGAGAGGTTGAAATATATTGCCGCATACAATGAATCAGAGAAGATGAGGCCAAGATTGAGTTAACATCCCTTCGACTGAGTGGGACCACTCTCATATGGTGGGAAAACAAGCTACAGAAAGGTGGTAAGAGTAATTGTAAACTTCTTTCATCTTGGTCTGAGCATGTTTCTGATTTAAGAAGGTAGTTTTACTCATTGGGCTATAGATAGAAGGCCATGATGGAATGACAAAATTTGCAAAAAAGTAAAGGTAAAATTTTTCATAATTTTATAGAAGAGTTTAGGAAACAAGGTTTAGCATTGAATGTTCCATTAGAATCTCCTAAAACATTGATGAAATACATTAGCTCGTTCCATGGTTATTTGCACCATTCATTGTTATTATTTGAGACTAAAATTGTTAATGAAGCTAGTGTGAAGGTTTTACATATTTAAAGCAGGGGGAAGCATGAGCAAGATGATTGTCCAAAGAGGGAAACAACAACTAAGAGAAAGCAAGGAAGCCCCTCTTGTACTCATTGCAAGAAACAATGGAATGATGAAGAGCATTGATGGATACTACATCTAGAATTCAGGCCAAAGACGAATGGTAGAAAAGAGAAGAAAAAGATAGTTGCAACTGTGCAACAAGAACAAGAAGCTAAATTTGAGGATGATGAGAAGATCATAGTTGCAACATTTATAAGTGTTCAACCAATCGACTTGGGATCAAGCTCAAGTGATGAGATAAATATTTCATCTCTTTGGATTGAAAAATATGGACCTATTGACTTAGGTTCTCATTCGAGTGATGATACAAAGGTTTCAATAGATGTTGTGCCAAATATGAGAAAGGCACCAAAGACTGCATGGTTCCAAGAAATTGAGGAAATCGACTAGCACATTCAAGTGGAGAATGTTGAACTAAGGAAACTCCTACAAGAAGCAGACGATGAGAAATGGGGGTTACAACTTCAATTACAATTCATGGAGGAGGCCATAGAGAGGTTGTAGCATAACATGCCTGAGGTAAAACGTGATTCTTAAATTTCATTTTCTCTTTATGATGATGACTTGGTTACTTTTGAGATACATAATACAAGAATTAGTTCAAAGTTGATGAAGAAAATGGGGTATCAAGGAAAGGGCCTCGGTGTTAATGGCTAGGGCATTTTGAATCCCATTAATGCGGAGGAATTTCCTCATTGTGCGGGACTTGGTTATGTCAGAAAGGAGGTTGGAGAATGTTCCAATAGAACCAGTGACCAATCAACAATGAAAGATGGGAGCTCATCACAACATTCCAATGATAATGAGGATTTTGCAGGAAGTTATCCTCATCATGGACTCATCAGGAAGAAGCATTGAAAGAAGGTCTTGAAATTTTGGAGGAGAAATAATCGTTGTAGTCACTACAACATGGATGGAGATTAGAGAGCCACATGTTAAATACTTCATGGGGCTAGAAAGAACCTATGAAGGAAACAATTGGTGAAGTTGTTCAACAAGCAAATCGACCACAGGGAGATGACCCATTCACTTTGAGAAATGGTTTTATTCGATCTAGTAGCTTGTCATGGTTGAATTTTGTAAATCACATGTTGAAAGATATTTGTAAAGATGATGAAGTGTTTTCCATTACTTATGAATGCAACATAGTAATCTTTTGGGTGTTTTTGTTGATAGGTTGGGAATTCCCTTTTGTTGTGATTCTAATGTAAACTTTACCAAAGAGTGCGTTATCAACTCTTGGGAAGTATGAGGTTTTTCTTGGGGTATGTTTGGTCTTCTAAAAGAACATGTATTTGAAAATATGTACTACAGGTTTGCAAAGGACATGTCAAGAGTTGGTTCATCACTTATGGCTCTCAAGTACAAAGGTGAAGGAGAAGGAAGAATTGTCTGTTAAGGAAATTTTTGTGTAGACACGGGAGTAGATCATATTACAGATCATGCTCATTCTTTTTTAGGACAAAAACCTCCTAAGTGGGTAGGAATCATCCAAGTGGCTCCAGAGAGGCTCATAAATCAAATAGGGCTCAACAAACGCTAAGAAATCAAATTCACTGGATTTCCATGAAACTAGAGTTTGATCAAATAACACATCACAATATTTCCAATGACACAAATGGCACCTTAATCCGACATCATATGTGAAAGTTATGTCTAGTCAAAGTTTTGGTCAAACTAGGCCCCCTAACTACATTTAACAGAGTGCCAACTAAACTTGGAGGCTCTCCAAATCTGGAGGTCTAGCTAAATTTGGTGGCCACTAACAAGGAAGAAAATTGCACTTATTTGCAACTATTTCGGACTGTCAAAAAAGGCGAAATTGTTACCTACTCAAATTTTCTAATGACCCTTAAAAA
Organism: Pinus tabuliformis; assembly: GCA_031772625.1. Lineage (NCBI taxonomy): Eukaryota > Viridiplantae > Streptophyta > Pinopsida > Pinales > Pinaceae > Pinus > Pinus tabuliformis. Next base: position 829,467,878 of record CM062808.1, read on the forward strand.
TCCGGCGGTTGAATTGATATTTGTTCCAAAGCAAAAATATATTAAAAAATGGGAAGGCAAGCTCAATAGACCCGCATAACCCTCGAACTGTTTCATATTATATGTAATATATATTGGTCGTGGCCCAAACAACCAGCCAAAATACAACATCATCCATATACAAACGAGGCCGGTGGGGATTGAACCTGCCCAGACGATTCAGCTGGCCCACCCCACAGGTGGCCCCACTCACCATCCCCCAAAAATGTATACCATAGAAAAAAAGCAAATGACAACCAAAATGAGCGCGAAAAGTTTTGAACCCTACCCACCTCCTCGCAAATTTTTTATTTGAGTTCCGCCAACTAGGATGACAAACTGGGCACATTGGTTAATCTACCCAATTTCTTTTATAAACTTAGAACTTGTGATTCACCCAGCCAAGGAGAGGCACAGGAACCCAACCTGCAGTGGATCACTAAGCATGCATGGAAAACTAGTCATGGAACCTTGACGCCATGAATATGTAAGAAATCTAGAATATTCCCTTGGAGCCAAACTTTCACAGTATAAGAATTATGCCAATTTTATACTCAAATGAATCAGAATTTCACAATAATTATGACAGTGCAGATGGTTTTCTAATTTGAGAAGCGGATTTTCTAGAGACAAAATATTGATGGAAAAACCATAAGGGTGGAACCTTGACACAGGTATCTGCACAAAGTCTAAAGGATTCCCTGGAGGCCTGAAATTGACCGTTTTAGAACTAGACCGACTTTATACTCATTTTTCTCAGTTTTTCACAAGGAACATGATGATGTGATCATTTTCTTCATTTAGGCCTCCAAATTTCAGTGAACCAATAGGAAGGAATATTTTGGGAAACTTTGAGATTCCCGGGGCTCAGATTTTGACTGAGGCAAAAGGGGTCAAGTTTACAGTCATTTTTCATGATTTTCCGCCAAGAATTCAATGGTGTTGTTCATTTCTTTAACAAATTTCTTCATTTTCATACCATCTCCGGAAGTGGAGGTATACAATGTCTTTTGTAAATGTATTCAATTTGATTTTCGCTGAAGATTAATGAGAAAGGCCTCCCCACATTGAGTAGATCTCGCAAAGGTAACCCACACTAGGTGAACTCCGTTAACAACATGTTTGTGCCGTTGTTTCCTCATGATTTCTCTTGAATTTTGTTTCTTTTATGTGTATGCATCATGTGGTTACATGCCATTTAAAATGAAATTTTGTATGTGTCATTGAAGTGAAAAGATCTCGATCATCTATGGATTACTAATCCCTTTATAGCCTAAGGACTAATAACATGGAAAATAAACATCCTTCTACACAGACTAATAACATGTAAAATAAGCATAGCGCAATAATATAAATTAAATGGTTGCCAGAAGCCTATAAGCATAAATCCGTATCAAGCATCAAAACAATAGTTCATAATAAATCTGACATCGATAAAATTAAAGAAAAAGAAAACAAACTTAAAAATTAATTAAATTATAACTTTATTTTAAATAATTAATAAATAAATTACTATGTTTATTAATTATGAAAATAATTAATATATAAATTATTGTTATAATATTATTATTAACTATAAAATTAATTAATATATTACTTAAACATATATTTTGTTGAAAAAAGTACAAGATTCTTATCCATGAAGATCTATCTCCACTTTACCATGGAGATTTTTAATTTGTAAATATGTTTTCTTGCAATCTCATAGGCCAATACTATGGCTCATCCATACATGTAAAAAAAATGATAACTCACTTTAAATGACACTTGTTGATATGCATTTCTTTAATTAATTAATTAAATTAAAAATAATAAAAATGTATAACTACTTTGAAGATAAATCTCAACCTTTCATTTATTTATACTACTATGAATGTTCTAGAATATTTGATGCATATTAAATCCTACTATAGCAATTTCTAAAAACCTATTTCAAAATAAACATGCCTAACAACATATAAATAACATAAAATAACATATATTAAATCAAACAAAATTTTAAATTAAAAAAATCCATTTCACAAATAAATAAATAATTAATTAATTAATTTTCAAAATAAAATGAAGAGATTTCACAAATATATTAATTTATATTCAAACAGACCTCTAACAATATTTTCATATCAGGGGAAATGAAAATTGTGTGACTTAATGAATAGAAGTTTGAAAACTCGAAGATCAAATATACAAAAATGGTGATGACACCTGCGGCCGTTCTTAGTATCACTGTTTTATTTTGCAATCTTTAATTTTGATGGCGAGGTCTCTGTTGATTCTGTTTCACTAAACATGTACGCGTTTGATAAGTATGCAAGTGGAGGATATGACATTGAATGTGATTTCAATTATTTAAAAAATAATAATAAAAGTGAATTCAATTTTTTTTCATAATTTCTCTCTACAATGTTTTAATATTATATTTTACAATAAATAAAACAAAAAAAATTAGGCATATGTAAATCAACATTAATATTAATGAGTTGATATCTATTTTTAATTTTAAATCGTTTAATACTTTGAATCTCATATAAAAGATATATATCTTCTATTTATTGATTGATAAAGTATTTATATATAATTAATATAGATCGATTTTTAACACAGATTTATTAATAGTTGAGAGATCTAATCTCATTATATGAAAACCTTTTTTTAAAATGTAAGAATTGAAAAAATATTTATTTATATATCAGCTAATGTGGATATTCAAACAATTTATTTAAATTCTACATTGAAATGTATTTAATATAGACATCTAAATATTTTATTTATTAGTGGAAAAGTGAAGATGAAATGTCATGAACCAAGTTAGCATAATCAAAATGTGATTATTAATGTTTTATAATGCTCTCAATTAAAACTAACAAAATATCTAAAATCATTTATGTTTTTATTATAACAAACGTAGTTTTTTCTTTTAAAATATTTTTTAAGGGACACATGTCATCTCCAAGTTCACATACTTACACATCCCCCTCATATTGGATTGTATAATTAGTCTCTCTGCTAAATGAGTGTCTCCACTCAATTAAATATTTTATTGCCTTATGATTTATAGATAAATAAATAAATAATTATAAATAAATAAGTAAATAAATAATTATAAACAAATTTAGATTTTTTAAAAGTAAAAATTGATTACTCTCTATTTATGGCTTAAATTGTATTTTTGAATGCATAAATAGATTTAACCCCTAACCTAATTGGATTGTGTAAATGACTCAATATAGAATTCGAGCACGTCTTCATTGGATCTCATATATAATTGAAAAATACAAAAACTAAATTACAGAATAATGAGACTAATTGAAACTTTCTAAAAATAAGATTTTATTCATTTCAATTGTTTTAAGAATTGAATGAATTGTACACCTCCTTATTAGTTTTATTAAGAACTAACTGAAATTTTCACTTTCAATTTTTATTTTTATTTTTTGCGTCGAAATCTTTTATTATACTAAGAATTATGATAATGTTTTTCTTTTAATCTTTATTTATTTTGAAATAAATTAGTTTTAATTAAATGATTTGAAATATTTTTTAAAAGTATAAGAATTATACATCTCGCTCAAAGTCAAAAGTGAAAAAATAATATTTCTTTACTTTTAATTACTTTTACTCTCTCTAGAGTCAGTATAAAATTAAAATATGGATATCAAAATATTGAAAATATAATATTTCTTTACGTTTAGTTACTTTTACTCTCTCTAGAATTAATATATGAATATCCAAATACTTTATTTATGGTTGAGAGTGATAATGGAATATTTTTACCATATCTCCTAAACATGTTCTTTTATTTATATAATATTGTATTTTTATTTTAAGAGGGACATGTGTCAAGTCTAATTTGGGCGCAAATGAAATAACACGTGTCTTCATACTGGATGTAGAATTACTAGGATGTAGAATGCGCCTCTAATTTAAAAATATTGAATATATAAATCTTTGTGTGTTTTTATCATTGTAAATTATTTCAATGCTAAAAAGGAATAAGTGATTGAAAGTAAAATAATCAACTTACTTTCTAGTATGAATAAGATGCTTAATTCATTGAGTTCTTAATATAAAATTGATTTGTAGTATCCCAAAAATATCAATAATAATAAAAAATTTCAATATATAAATAACATGGAAAAAATAATATAGACAATCTAGTTCATACAAAAATGTTTTTGCCATATTAAATAAAATATTCCATTGCTAAGTATACATATATGTATATACTATATAAAGGAACTAAAATTGCATTATGGTTAAAATATTTTAAAACATTTCATTATATTCTGACACCTTTTAGTATATTTTTTAATCCATTTTTCTAAAATTTAACAAAGACTTGTTGAAATTGCAAATTTTAATTTTTGCTTGTACTATCTCTATTAGTAAGAAACTAGTGTATTTAAGTGAGTGAAAATATTACTAAGTTAGCCTGTAAATTCATATTTACAATTCAACGTTCATCATCAAATATTATTAATATATACATTTGACAAAAATTAATTATCAAGTACAGGTTAGGGTTTTGAGTAATTGCAACCATCCTAAAAGTACCCATACCATTTTATTTCACGGTTTTTTATTGCGGGAACATTATTGGTGAAAAAGGAGAGAACAAACGCAGACAAGAATAAAATTTGATGCATCAATTGAATCAGGAGGCCTTTTGGATATGCACAACATGCAACATACAAAGGCTTCGAATGTATGAATTGATTGTTACATCCATAGTGAGTTTGTTGCAAAAGAAAAAATAGTGCTAATAGTCAGTTTGTCTCCCACTATGGTTTCTTGATAGCTGCACATGCCTATGTACTAGAGGCATATGAATTCAACGAGAAGATATAGAGGTTGCAGTTTGAGGGATCAATTCGATGAAGAAAATGTTGGACCCGTCTATCTCTTGTTCATTGTTTTAATACGCCAATATTGATCGGTGGGTCAGCCCCGATGTGGTCGAAAGCCTCAAGAAAAACATTGTTCACAAGGAAAATATAATAAGGCTTGCTAATGCATTTTTCTTATAGTTTGACGACAATGTTGGCAGAATGATTCCCTAAAAGGAACTAGAGTGGAGATTTTTGTAACATTCTAAAATAAATTTGGGTGTAGTCAAAGATAGAAGGATTCCATGCCGTTGCAGTTTCATGGCTTAGAGTTGGTGAGAACAATTATTTTCCTTCATTCATCTATGGTATGTTGAACAAGATGTCTTCGTATATATAAAGTATGTGATTTAATTTCTATAATTATTGAAAATATTGTCATGAGTTCTTGGTAACGAAGAAGAGTTAAGTGGTTTAATTCCTGAAATTATTTCATGGCTTTCATTATAAGTTAATGAGTTTTTCTTGAATATATTTCATCAAATTGTGTTCATACAAAGACAAAAACCCATGTTAGTTTTCTTTGAAAAGAAAACATGTTTTTGCATGCAAAAAAAGGAATAGTTATTATCTTTGTTTTCTTGGAAAACAAAATATGTTTTTTATGTAGAAAAAATAATAGTATCTTTTTGGTAGGTGAGCACACATGGGGGATTTGAACAAGTGACCTATCATAAGGACTACCTTAATAGTTCACCCATTCACCGTCAATCCAAAGCCCCATGGGCTATAGAAAAAATAATAGTTATTGCATTAGTTTCTTGGAAAATAAAACACGTGTTTTTATGTACAATAACTATTGTGAATAACTCTCCATTGGAAAATATGTTTTTGGAAAAGAACATGCCATTTCATGCACAAAAATAATATCTATTATGTTAGTTTTCTTTTGGAATAGAGCATGTATTTGCATGTACAATAACTATTTTGAATAACTGTTGTGAATAACTTTTTTTTTAAATAATACACATTTGCATGCACAAGAATAATATCTATTATGTTATCTTTCTTTTGGAAAAGAATATGCACTTTCATGCATGAGAATAATATCTATTGTGTTTGGAAAATAATAGATAATTGCATGCACCAAGAAAATTATATTTTCTTTTCAATAAATGTTTATAATGATATGCAAAAATATCATTTAAAAGAATATTGAGAGTTATAGTGGTTTTCTTCTCGAAAATAATGTGTGCTTGTGCGAGGGGAATAATGGTTAACGTGATATTTATCTTGGAAATATTTTCCCCCTTCTTATGCGAAGAGAGGGTAATAACCATGGAGGTTATTTAATTATACCATGTTGTTTGTCGGTACAAGTAGAATGAATTTTTTTCCTTCTCATGATATATGTGAAATAAGGACAAGTGAGCGTGCCTTGGTAATTTTTATGTATGTTACCTTATACATGTGACTTACGGATGGGCAGACATGTCATAAACATAGACATGTAAAGATAAAAAGACATGTTTTGATAGTGATGTGCTTTTAATTAATGTATGTATAGTATTGTTGAAAGATGCATGCCTTGATACTTTGTTTACATTTTATGTGTGCACATGAATAGATGTTTCAAGCATCACTAATAAGGAATTATTATCTGTTTGATTAATATTTTATCTAATCATGATATCAAAGTCTGTGGGCAATAGAAGTTGTAGAAAAGGATTGCGACATATGCAAAAGATAGATTATGTTTAAAATTATGGAAAGCAATGAACTAATGGTCCATGCAGGTTGGGGAATGCCAACTATAAGATAATATATCACCAATTGAAATAACCAGGCTACAAAGACATAATGTTCGAGAATTTGTGGGTAGATGATATCATGAATAATGTAATAGCTTTTAGCTAATTATGTTGTATTTATGATGATATTTATTTTTAATATTTTATGAAAATGGTCAGGGATGGACTCCCTTACAACCATTAAGTGAGGGGTGAACACCTTCATGAGATGTTTAATAAAATTAAATGTTTGCTAGTGTTTTCCTATGGAATTTCTAGTGTATATCAATGTTCAATGATGTATTTTCATATTGTGTCATTCTAATGATGTTGATTCCTTGCATGACATGACATCTACATTATCAATTATGTGATTAACTAACTAGTTAAAAGAATCATGAGAATGATGCGAGGTTACATTAGGAAATTTATAATAATATGCTACACCAATGGTTGTTATGTTATGAAACTTACTATTCCATTTCTAAAGTTACTTAATGTAACGAAAGTGATTTTATCTAATGGTCCCTAGGGAATATGGAATAGTGAATTCAGATTATTACATCTTGGTAATTCTGTAAAAATTTTCCTATCGTATGTACTCTTACACAATGTTTATTGGGTGATGTTAAAGTGAAATTTACACAATCCAAGTGATGAAGTGCACTTTTGAGGCATTGTATCTTTCTTAGCATTAAAAAATGAAATTTAACCAATAAAAAATTATACATGAAATCTATCCTAACCACATACTTATCGAGCCACTAGAGAGATTAAATATCTTGAGGTGCTAACATTTCTCTAAGTTTTATACTCCAAAAGTGATATGCATATTAAGAGATTTCATGCCTTTGAAGGCTTCGTGGTTAAGATTGATCTATACTAGTTTAATTATCACTTACAAATAATAATTTAGTTGTAGTTTAGCTTTTAAGTTTTAGCTAATCATATCAACCATGCCGGGTTGGCCCTAGTAGCAGGTTACCATAGCACTTGATCCTCCATAAAACTAGTCAGAGGGAAAACAAGTATAAGGAAATTATGAAACTGAGAATATTATGAATAAACTAATGGAATCGCCATCCAAATTGGAATTAAAGGGTTGCATGCAATGCCTCTCTACTAAACTTGTTACACCTTTTAAAATGACGCAACTCCAAATTTTTGTGTGTGGCAACTTACGTAATCCATAACTTTTGATAAGAAATAATGATAAACTATTTCTATCACAATAGCACAACAGGGAAATTTTAAAATTCGTTAAAATATCTGAGAGAAAAAATTAATGACTTAAAGATATTTATAATTAAAATGACGTTTAAAAACTATTTTATGGCCTTTGATGACGCAGTTTACAACAATTTTTTATTTATTTATATTGGTTAAAATATTTATAGTTGTTTTTTTGGTATTGTTAACTGATTTTATATTAAGAAGAGTCTTTTCGCTAGAAATCACATAGGTGAAAATCTAATATTATTATATTTATGTGTTTATTTTGTATTAAGATTTTAAAAAATTTAATTTAATTATCAATAATTATTAAATAGATGATATTTATTTAATCTTAGCTAAGTATTCTAGAATAATTTTATTAATAATCATAAATCAAAAGAGATTGAGATTTATATCACAAGTAAATATACCTTTTTCATTTTTAACTAAATTTATTAATTTAAAAAATTGACATATGAACAAGTGTTATATGAAATAAGTTATGGTTATTTCGGCATGTGATATTAAAAACTATAATATTGGCAAATATTATTTTAATATATTGTATATATAGATTAATAATATCCATTCTTAAGTGAGTGAATCCTTGTTTAGGCGTGTATATATATATATATATATATATATATATATATATAAAATAATAAATTATAATATATTTATTATATAGTTATTTTTGTTAAAAGGGAAAATAAAATATTGTCTCAATATGAGAATCAACCATGACCCACCCTATTTATTTTAGGGTTTACCATACTTATCTTAAGGTTTATATACCTTTGGTTTATAATATCTATCTCTTGGGTTTTTAGTATTAATTCCTTTGATTTAATATTCCCTTTGGTTTATAATACCAATCCCTTGAGTTTATTAATCTAAGGGTTCTTATTTCTAGGGTTTAATATTATTCATAGGTTTATAATATTAATGCTTGTGTCTAATATAAATCGCCTTGGTTATTAATCATGGTCAACCATGGCTTAACGTCTCATTTCATCAAAGATTTTCTCAAAATGAAAATCAACCATGCTCCAATGTTGCATTGTGACAAAGATTGTCTACATATGAAAATCAATCATGGTCCACCATGGTCAAATCAACTATGGTCAACCATGATAATTCTAGGGTTTACAATATTTATCTTAGGGTTTATAATATTAATACCTTAGGTATAATATTATTCCTTTGGGTTTATAATCCCTTGGGTTTATTATTCCTGTGGATTTATAATATCAATCTCTTGGGTTTATTAATCTAAGGTTCATATTCCTAAGGTGTACTATTATTCATAGGCTTTATAATATTAATCCTTTGGTATAATCTAAATCCCTTAATTTAATTAATTAACAATAATTAATATAAATTAAAAATATATATATATTTTATATTTTTTAAATAATAATAGTAATAAATTAATTCTCGTTAATTAATTATAATTAATTAATTGTTATTATTAATTAATTGTTGTTATTATTTAATAATACTTATTTTATTAATTAATGTCTTTAAGTTTATTAGTCCCCTGGGTTTATAATATTAATAATGCCTTGGATTTATAATATTAATAATCCCTTGAGTTTATTAGTTCTTAGCTTCTATTAATCCCTTTGGGTTTTTAATATTTTTCCTTTCGGTTTGTTAATACCCTGGGTTTATAATATTAATAATTTTAGATCTTAGGCCTTTGTGATCCATAATGTATTAAGCATGTTTTTCGGATTAATCACATCAATATTATTTGGTCAATTTTTCAAACCAACCAATGTCGTTCATCCTGAGGACAAATGTGAAAAAATCCATAGATCCCAATGAATAAATAGCAAGGATGCATCAGAGTCCAAAATTAGTTGTTGGGAATTAGTTATTTAATTAATAAAATAATATTTTTTAAAATTCAAATTAAAGACCAACTATCGTAAATTAGCTACTAATTGTTTATATAAATATGAAATATTATATATATATAACCAATTTTATTTATAAAAAGGCCAAAGTCAAATAAAACAAAAATATATTAATATTAATAATCTCATGAGTTTATCAATCGATTGGGTTTAAAATATAAATTCTTTGGGTTTAAAATATTAATTCATGGGTTTATAAATCCCTCATGCTTTTAATATTGTTCATTTCAGTTTGTTGATCGATTAGGTTTATAATAAACCCTTGGGTTTATTAGTCCCTTGGATTTATAATTTTAAACATGGTCAACCATGGTCCAACATCGCATTTTGACAAATATTGTGTCGTTATGGCAATCAATAATGGTCAAACATGGTTGGCTATCATCTTACGTCACATTGTGATAAGGATTGTCTCAATATTAAAATTGACCATGGGAACCATGGTCAACCATGTTTCTTTTAGAGCTTATATTATTTATCTTTGGATATTTATAAATTGGGTTTATAATATTAATCTGTTGGGTTTAATATTATTGCCTTGGGTTGATAGCCCCTTGGGGTTTAATCCCCATAACACTTTACAGTCAACCATAATCAACCAAGTTTATTTTAGTGTTTATAATATTTATTTTAGGGTTTATATAACTTGAGATAATAATATTAATCCCTTGGTTTTAATATTATTCACTTGGGTTTATAAAATTTTGGGGTTTTAGAATTAATCTTTTGGGTTTATAATATCAATCCCTTAAGTTTATTAATCTAAGTGTTCATATTCCTAGGGTATAATATTATTCATGGGGTTTATAATATTAATCCTAGGGTTTAATATATATCCCTTTTGTTTATAATCATGGTCAATGATGGTCAACTATGTTCCAATGTCACATTGTGACAAGGATTGTCTCAATATGAAATCAATCATGGTCAACTATGGTCCAACATCACATTGTGACAAAGATTGTCTCAATATGAAAATAAAAAATAATAAATCATAGCCAACCATGTTTATTTTAGGCTTTATAATATTTATCTGCGGGTTTATATACCGTGGGTTTGTAATATTCATTGCTTAGATTTAATATTATTCCCTTAGGTTAATAATGCCTTGATATTTTAGTATTAATCCATTTGGTTTGTTATTCACTTTCGATTACAAAATCAATCCCTTTGGTTTATTAATCTAAAAGTTCTTATTCTTAGTGGTTATAATTATTCATAAGTTTATAATATTAATCCTTGGGCCTAAAATAAATCCCCTTGGTTTATAATTATGCTCAAGCATGGTCCAACACCTTGTTGTGATAGAGGTTTTCTCAATATGAAAATCAATCGTGGTCCAACGTTGCATTGGGATAAAGATTGTCTGCATATAAAAATTAATCATTGTCAACCATGGTCAACCATGGTGCAATGTCGAACTGTGAAAAAGATTATCTCAATATGAAAATCAAGCATGGTCAACTATGATAATTATAGGGTTTACAATATTTATCTTATTGTTTCTATACCTTAGGTTCATAATGATATTCCCATGTGCTTATAATCCCTTGATTTTTTAGTATTAATCCCTTGGGTTTATTATTCCCATGGGTTTATAATATCCATCCATTAGATTTAGTAATATAAGAGTCCATATTTCTAGGGTGATATTATTAATAGGATTTGCAATATTTATCTTTTGGTATAATATAAATCTCTTGGGTTTAATTAATTAACAATAATTAATATAAATTAAAAATTATATATTTTATATATTTTAATAAATAATAATAATAAATTAATTATTGTTAATTAATTATTATTAATTGAAAATGAATTGATTAATTAATATTAATTTTATTTAATTAGATATTATCATTATTTAGTAATAATTATTTCATTAATTAATATTATAACTAAATAATTATTAAATTAACCATAAATAATATAAATTTATAAAAAGTATCTAATATTTTTAATAAATAATAATAATAATTAATTAATTATTAAAAATATTTATAAATTAATAATGATATTAAGTTTAATTAACAATAAAAATAATACTAACTAATAGTAATAGTAATTAATAATAATAAATATGAATAATAATAAATAATTTGTAATAACAATAATTATTTTTAAATAATAATAATAATAATAATTATTCATCAACATTATAATTATAATGATTAATAATAATAAAATAATATTTTTATTATAATAGTTATTTTTTAATATTAATATTATTATTTTTTCTGGTTGATAAGTGGGTGAATCTTGAAAATCACTCTTACCTTGTGGCTGAGAGGCCACAACTCAGGGGTGTCTAAGCTGTCAAAGTCACCTGGGATTGCACCCGGCCTGAGCCACACGAGTGGAAAACATGCTGGATTTTTAGTATCGACGATACTAGAACCAGTGACGTTTACTTACGGAGCGCCTTAACAATGTGCTCCTTCGCTCACTATTCTAGATCTCTTTGATAATATTAATATTAATATTACTATTAATATTATATATCTATAAATATGGATATTAATTTTATAATTAATATTAGAATTATACCATTGACATTTATTTGTGTTTTTCAACAGCATTTATTAATGTTGTTGGATTTATAATATCAAGAATCCCTAAGGTTTATTAATTTTTTTCAGTTTATAATATTCATAATCTTATGGGTTTGTCAATCCCTTCAATTTAAAATATTAATTTCTGAGTTTATAAATCCCTTGTGTTTTAAATATTGATCGCTTGGGTTTGTTGATCGCTTAGGGTTATAATATTTGTCTGTTGGATTTATTAATTCCTTGGGTCTATAATATTAATAAGTCCTTGGGTTTATAATTTAATCTCTTGGGTTTATAATATTAATAATCCCTTAGGTTTATTAATCCCTTGAGTTTAAACCATTAATTCTTAGGGTTTATTAATTCCTTGGGTTTTTAATATTTATCCCTAGGGTTTGTTATGAGTAGGATTTATTAATTCCTTGGACAAAACCAAGGGTTTTTTATCCATAGGTTTTATTAATTCCTTGGGTTTATAATACCAATAATATTGCAGGTTTATCAATCCTCTCGGTTTAAAATATCAATCCTTTGGGTTTAAAATATTAATTCCTGGGTTTATAAATACCTTCTGTTTTTTATATCAATAGCTTAGGTTTGTTGATCGCTAAAATTTAAAATATATATCCTTTGAGTTAATAATTCATTGGGTTTATAATATTAAACCCTTGGGTTTATAATATTAATAATTCCTTGGGTTTATAATTTAATCCCTTGGATTAATAATATTAATAATCCTTTGAGATTAAAATATTAATTTTTGGGTTTCAATATTTATCTCTTGGGATTATTGATCACTTAGATTTATAATACTTATTACTTTAGTTTACTAATTTGTTAGGTTTATAATACTAATATGGATTTACTAATCTCTTAGGTTTAAAGTATTTGTTAGGATTTATGAATCTAGTGTATTTTTAATATTGATTCCTTGAATTCGTTGATCCTTTACATTTATAATATTCATCCCTTGGGTTTACTAATTCATTGGGTTTATAATATTAAACTTTTGGGTTTATTAGCCCCTTCACTTTAGAATATTAATAACTTCTTGGGTTTATAATTTAATCTCTTTGGTTTATTAATTCGTTTCATTTAAAATATTAATTCGTTGGATTTCCAATATTAATTTTTAGGAGTTATTAATGTCTTGGGATCAATATTTAAAACACAAGGGATTAATAAATCCTAGGAATTAATAAACCCTTATGTTTAATATCGAAGTGTTTAAATCCTAAGATTTAAATTTTATAATCTATTAGTATTACATATTATATTATTAAATAATATATTGTTATATATACATAAAATATTCTTATATATATTATTATATTATTATATTAGTATTATATTGTATTAAATTGTAATATATATAATTCTATTAAGGAAGATATATTTTCTCTAGAAGACATCGAGTCTAGGATTAATACGCTTGTTAATGGGAAAACTAAAGATAATGAAGGATATAAGCCGAGATCTTTAAAATGGGAAGATCTACCCTCATTCCTCATCTCCACAAGCTTCTCAATTTGGCTATAAAACATGGCTTCCCTAAGATTTAGACACAAAACCTTATTATGCCTATATTTAAAAATATGGACAAAAGTGTTCCATTTAACTATAGGACCATCATTATTAGCCACATCCTAACCAAGCTTTATGGGCTTATTTTAGAAAAGAAGCTTAGCCTTTGGCTTGAGAACCAGGGTAAAAGGGCTAAAGAGCAAGTTGATTTTAGTAGACAACGCTTCACTATCGACCACCTTGTCACTCTTAGGATGATTGTAGAGGAATGTCGCAATAGTAAATCCGATCTCTTCTATTTTTTTGTAGACTTTAGAAAATCATTCAACATTGTCCCTCGAGATAAGCTTTAGGAGAGACTTAAAGAGATCATAGTTCCTCCCGAACTAAGGATTGTTGTGATGTGCCTCTACGAGACTATCATTGTCACTTAAGACCAATGAAGGATGGTCTAAAGATATTAAATGAAATATCGAGGTTAACAAAGGGTGTCTCTTATCCGTACCCTTTTTGGTACTTACATCAATAAGCTAGAGGAGTGTCTAGAAAGTGCAAGTTGCAAGGACACTGAGGTTAGTGGAATAATCATTACTATTCTCCTTTATGCTGATGATATCATTCTTGTTGCCAAAAGCCATGGTGACCTAGACAAGTAGCTTAAGACTCTTCATTTCTACTACTTCAAGATGGGTAGGATAATTAATGCCGAAAAGACTAAAGTCTTGCTCATTAAATCCAAAAAGATCATCCATGGTAGTTTCATCTATGATAACCATTGTCTAGAGCAGGTTTCTTCTTATAAATATTTGGGTATAGACTTTCTTCATCAGCTCAACTGGAATTATAGCATCGAGGAAAGAACCATTGGAGGTTGGGAAACTTACTATGAGCTTGAAAATAATTGTAAGTCAGTCAATTTCTACATTTGGAGTAAAAAAATGTTCCTCTTTGAGACTCTCATCATCCATGTTGCCTTACCTGGATGTGAAGTCTGGGGTTGCAGTATATCTAGAGAGTCGTGTAGAAAGATTGAGACAATCCAAAAGAAATTCATAACCTATAACATCAAGATCAAGGAAAATGCTCCCTATCCTATCATCTTGATCAAAGTGGGTATGTCCCCCATTGAAAGTATGTCTATGTTTATATATATGATGTATAAGAAGAAGCTTTACAACATGGAATCTAAGAGGCTCCCAAATATTGCTTCTAACTTTAGTCAAAACCCCCACCTGCGCCTCAAGCGCGAGTGGCATACGAATGCCTAGTCTTGGCTCAACCTTTGGGGGATTAACGAGGAGATCATCATGGGAAGAAAGGATAGTATTGAAGATACTATTACCTCCAATTTTAAGGACAAGATGTGGGTTGGTAAGGAGTTGGAGGGTAAAAGGAAGCTAGGATACTATGAGGAGGTGATCAACCTCACCCTTGATAACCAGAATTATCTCTCTATGTTGACCAACACGAAGAAGAAAAAGAACATTGCCACGATAAGAACTAATTCTTATGAGATTCGAAGTTAGACCCGGCGGTGGTCTACTCCCAAGACTTCCTGGGATGATAGAATCTACGAGATTTGTGATACTAAGAAGGTGGAAGATGAAAAATACTCCTTTTTAGACTACCTGACTCTTGCCCACATCCGCTCTCAATTCCCTATCATCAACTGCACCTCCAATATTTTTGACTGATTAAGCGAACCCAACTATAGAAATTTTGGAGTGCTTCTTTCCATTCTCCTCGATCACAAAAACGAGATTATGAAGAATGACAATTATAATTTTTTATTTTTTTTGTGGTCTCATAGACTGCATTGGTCTTAGTGGACATTAATCATCATCATCATCACCACCATTATTTTTAAGTAATAATATAATACATTTTAATTTAATATATAGTATATATTATTAATATGCTCCAAATAAAATATATTGACAATTATAATAATAAATATATAATATTGGATTTAATATATAATATAATATTAATAAATATATAAGCCCAAGAGTTAACTCAATCGGCCAAATCAGTGCTTCGCCAATCGGGAGGTCACAGGGTCAATTCCTGAAAGCTCTTGGGGTAAGGCCAAGTAAATATCACCGAGGGATGTTGATCCCCTTTGGGTGGGGTCCACCCTAGAGGTGATCCGTGGACGTAGCGGCTACGTAATGACCAGCGGCTACCTAGTGACCATGGGTATCTGTGAACCACCTTAAACAAAATATATATATATATAAATAAATATTGGATTTATTAATTCTTTATAATCTTTTAAATTTATTAAACTCTTGTATATATATATATATATATATATATAATATAATATTAAGATACTCAAGCTAATATTAATATTTATATTTTACACCAAATAGATTAACATTATAATAATTTAATATATTATTATTATTATTATATTAGTATAATATAATTATTATTATTTTTTATTTTAGATATATATAACAATGGTGAAAAATAAATAAATATTATTAATAATAATCCTATGGTATGTTAAATATGTTATAGATTGAAATATAATTGTTAATATAAATTATATAAATAGTATAATATTAATATAATAACCCCATATATATGTATGGTTGTTGTTATTTATATTATTATTAACAATTATGATTAATTAATTTTTAATAGTTACCTTTACATTATACACTTAATAATTATTAATGTAGTTGATATAAACTATCAACTTATATCAACCACATTATTTGAAATAAGCCTATTCAGATATATCAACAACATTAATAAATGTGGTTGTGCTAATATTTGAACATAAAGTATTTACATATTAATAATATCCATACTTAAATGATTAAATCCCCATATATATATATATATATATATATATATATATATATATATATATATATATATATATAATAAAATTATAATTTATTTATTTAAAAAAAAAAACGACAATATTAGATATGTTATGAAATGTTGTGATATCTATAATATATTGATAATTATACTAATTTAAAAAAAAAAACCATTAATTTTAAAAGAGCCAGGTAATATATTATGAAATGTTTTGATGTCTATAATAGATGGATAATTATACTAATTAAAAAAAAAACAAAACCATTAATTTTAAAATAGCCACAGTTGATATACTGTAGTTTTATTTGTGATTGAAAATTCATATATAAATTTAGTGGACTTATCTGTGAGACCATAAACTTATATGGATGTGATAGTCTTACAATCTCTAACATTGTAAAGGAATTTTAGGTCCATTGTGACCGACGAAAACTGGTAATTCCAAACAAAAAAACTTCAAAAAAGTAACACGAAATAATCTTGGGCCCCAAAAATAATCTTTGGCTTTTTACACGAAAAGCTTCCAGCAACCACCGCTGTCAAAACCATTTACTCTCTGGATTTCGCAGAGCCTTTACTCCTGCGAATTAGGCTGGTCTCCCTCCTGGCGGTGGGTTTTCATAGTATTTTGATATTTGTGGTAATTTATGATTTTGATATAGTTGTTGAATTTTAAGATTTTCGATGTTTTTAGTATTTTTGATAGTGCTGAGTTTATTTCGATTTTTATTATTTAGGAAAAAAATTATCACATTCTTCGAAGTGGGAAGTTTTTGCTAGTTGGGCAAATCTATTCTCTTTGTAGAAATCTCAGTCTAAAGATGTAAATTTACCCAGAAACAATAAAAATCTCGCAAAATTTTACCCAATAGAAATCAGATCAAGATTTAATAGTAAAACTTCAAGATTTTGAATATTTCTAAATTTTCTATAATACAGAATCTATTTCCACCTTAAAAAAACAAGATGAGACAAAAATTCTATGAAGAAAAAATGACCGGTAGACAAGTTACTTATTTCTAGATTCTGTTACAACAGTAAATCGCCCCTCCCGCTGGGAATAAAAAATTGAACAGTGCCTAGAACATGGCTATTAAAGTATCTGTCGGAAGTAACGTCGAACGTTAGGAGCCGCCTACTCCATCTAAGACGTGCCCTCCGCCTTGCGAACACTGGGTCCCTTCCTCCGCCATTGTTTGCCTCAGATGGCCGCAAGCCATGGAATATATATAAAAATATGTGACCCCATTGAAAACTCAACGGTCGCTTTCCTCACCGACTGATGCATCATTATAAGATGGGTATTTTACAGGAATTGGATTTGATTTGATTCGACGGTGGCTGGCAGCTTTGTCAGAGTTCACGCTTGACATGCAATGACCACAAGAGCCGCGGAGAAAGTTATTGTTCGAACGCCGACAATCACTTTTAGTCCAGCTGGTGCTCACGTTTCTTGGTTCTGCCATTTCCGGATATTGCAGTCCGGCAAGCTTTACTCATAGCCTAGAGTTTACTTACAATTCCTTATTCTTCCTCCGTTTTTATAAACTTTTAGTTTCAGGGTGCTGAATCCAAATATGCAGTTAAAAAACTATTTTAACTGCAATAAATCAAGATTTAACCTCAATTCAATTTCTTCCGCCTATTCCGTCACCGGAATCTCCAAAAAATCGCATTATAGACAACTCCATTAAATTCCTGAGGGATTCAAAAATTATAAACATTTTTGCCAGGTGTATAATGGATAATTCAGTTACGTCCATGGGTTGGGTATTTAAAACAGATGCATATAGTCAAACTTTCAATTAAAACAATATTCTTTGTAAATAAAGAAAAACCTAAGATATAATATGGCTTCTTTACGTATCGTTCAACATAACGATTTACATATTGATATAATTGTTCAAAGGCATATGACAGCAGTTACTGAAATAAACACCATTACAGTCTCTTATCAATGCCAGAAGGCATTCTATTTGTTCAGCAAGTGTGGCGTGAAGATTTGGGAGTAAGTGTGGATGTGGTCATCTCTTGTAGGCTGTCCTCGAGGAGTTGGACGTTTGAAGGTTAGAAGAGCTGTTTTTAGTATTTGACTCACGATTGGCAGGTGCTCATTTACTTTCCTGCTCTTATAGATCTTTTTCCCCACTTGTGTAAAACAGGTTATAAGATCTTTTTCCGTTCTTATGTAAAACAGGTTAGAAAGGTTCAGTAGAAGAACATGACTGGCAAATATGAATTTCCGGAAAGCTCTGGTTCAAAACAAAACAAAAAAATTCTTATATTCCCCGCATACTGAATAAGCTGAGTAATGAAAAGCTTTATGATATTCAAGCTGTTATTTGAACCAATCCCTAAATGGACACTCCTGCAATTAGTATTGAAAAAAATTATGAACTTCTTTTTCTTAAGTTTCCCGCTGAGAGTCTTTTCGTTTCACCTCTGTCAACATTCCCATTTCCCTTCAACAACCAATGTATCAAATCCCTTTGATCAAACAAGAAGTAGACATTAACTGGGGACTCTTTTGTGGTTGCCGTTATCATGTATATATCCCCTTGTTCACCCTAGTTTAAATGTTTCATGCTTAACATGTGTTATTGATTCCCGTCATAATCAATTAAACAATGCTCCTCTTGGTGGGTGGATTTGAAGCACTGCTTCATAATGGTCCAGTTTGGCCATCACTTGTTCCTCGTTACCAAGTCTCACTTAGTGATCCACATATCAATGACCTCCTGCAGGTCTATATCCAATTCTCAAGATTTCATATGTTCAATATTTCAGAAATAGCACAACTGCAGGCCTTCATTGTTATTTGCTTTGTTTCTACTAGTATGCCACCCCTCAAACATAAACTTTTATCTCGAGAATTAAATGAAAGTCTGGTAGTTGGCCCCGGTAATGTCACCCCAATTACTATTGGGTTTACAGAACTTAGGCTTCCTTAGGAATGGTCACAAAACTATCAACCACTCCATCAAACATTCCCAGCCTATAGAACAAAGATGGTTAAAAATTGCAGATACAGCTCATGGACAAGTAATCTATCTCAGCTACTAATACACGAAACCCTAATGATGAGAAGGTCACAGTGTTCTAGATTAAGAATCGATATA
The DNA here is from genome assembly GCA_031772625.1 of Pinus tabuliformis. NCBI lineage: Eukaryota > Viridiplantae > Streptophyta > Pinopsida > Pinales > Pinaceae > Pinus > Pinus tabuliformis. The sequence continues at coordinate 829,487,682 of CM062808.1, forward strand.
CTTCCAGCTAGCAATCTCAGAAATCATATACAATTTCATTGATTACTTCCATCTCCAAACTGCAAATATTACCTGGAAGCTACTAAGAAAAAATTTGTAGATGGAAAAAGGCCAACATATGAAGTTGCTAGAACTTCCTCCTATCTAGAAGGTCATAATGGACAACACTCAAATTCTGTTGAATGCAGGGAAATGGTTATTCCTATTAAGGATATTAAAATGATAAGTCTCCCTAGAGAAATGTCTAATGAACAAAGCGTCTACTTTGATGAAAGCCAGCTTGGACTAGGAAATTATGTGCCCAAATTCAAGAACGGTTTTGTAGTAGTAGATTTAGAATTTCTCCATTATAGAAAGCCTTCAGAAGTAGAAGCATTTGAGGAAATTAAGCTTCAAAATTAATCTAATTATCAATATATCTGTTCACTTCAAAATCTAAATTACTTAGCTCTAGATGTGGTCAAGACTAAATAACACTTGGCAGAATTACATCCAATAATAAAGGTGTGGAAGCTAAGATGGATGGTATAGAATGAAAACTTAAAGGAAACATGGAAGATTTGGAGACAGATTTGACAAAGTTGCAACAACAAATTCTTACTAATGGTGAAAGGTTAGTATAAGGTGTGGAAGCTAAGATGGATGGTATAGAATGAAAACTTAAAGGAAACATGGAAGATTTGGAGACAGATTTGACAAAGTTGCAACAACAAATTCTTACTAATGGTGAAAGGTTAGTATAGGAAACTCATGATGAGAACAAAAGAAATGTTAATCGTGACTTCATAGACTCTAACGTTGAATTGAAAGCCCACCATGTTCCAAAAATTGATATGAGTAATTTTGATGGCAAGGATACCATCACATGGATACTAGAGATGAAACAATATTTCAATCTCCATAATGTGAAAAATACACAAAAGGTACGCATTGCAACTTTATATTTGGAACCAAATCAATTTATATGGTATCAATGACTTTGCTCTCAGAAACAATTTTTAACTTGGGCAATTTTTATGGAAGAAATGATAGCAAATTATGAGGATACAAAAAGAAACACCTTTTTTAGCCAATTGATAAATCTCAAACAAAAGGGTTCAATGATGGAGCACATTGAGGACTTCCACAAATTGAATATAAGGGTAAAACATATTCTAGAGGAGCATAGGATTGATGTGTTCATAGGGAATTTAAAGGATAACATTCAAGATGAGGTTCGTCTTTGGGAACCTAATTCATTGGAGAAGGCATTCATGTCAGAAAGAAAAATTGAAACCAAAATTATGGTTACAAGTAATCCTACCACTCAAAACTATAAAGATGGAAGTGTTTCTTGTACTAGCATTCCACAACCTACAAGGTTGACACCACAACAATTGGAAGAAAAAAGAGAAAAATGACTTTGTTACAATTGTGATAGAAAATACACTGAAGGTCATAAGTGTGTTGAGAAGAAATTATTTTAGATAGATTGTGAATAAGAGGAAGAAAAGGATCAAGAAACATCAAAAGAATAGTATATACACCAGGAACCAACCCCAAAGAAAGAAGAAATGAATCTGACCATATCATCTACTACATTGGCAGGAATCACCACTCCTCAAACTCTCAAGATAAAAAGACATATCAAGAAGAAGAAGGTTTAAGAAGTGAAATATCAAGAAGAAAAGGATCGAGAAACGTCAAAAGAAGAGGATATACACCAGGAACCAACCCCAGAGAAAGAAGAAATGAATCTGACCATATCTTGTAATGCATTGCCAGAAATTACCACTCCTCAAATTCTCAAGGTAGAAGGACATATCAAGAAGAAAAAGGTTCAAGCAATGAAATATCGCATCGAGCATCAACAACAAGTTCTCCAACTTTTAAAGGATAACCTCACTTTAGCGCATAATCGGATGAAACAACAAGTTGATCAACATCGCAGCGAAAGAAGTTTTGATGTAGGCGACTAGCTATTTTTATGTCTACAACCATACAAAAAAATGTCCCTTAAGTAGTCTAAGAAGGATAATCAATTATCACCAAAGCACTATGGTCCTCACAAGGTGTTGCGAAACATTGGTACTATGGCATACAAATTCGAGCTTCCTACATATTCCCAAATGCGCCAAATTTTTCAGGTTTCAGGATAAAGGAAGGATATAGGTGACAAGCTCCCATTTCAAACAATATTGCTGAAACTTGACGAGGAAGGAAAAATCATATTATAACTTGAAGAGACCACGAAAATAAGAACCTGACAGCTACAAAATCGATCAATTTCAAAGTATTTCATCAAGTGTAAGAACTTAACCGCTGAAGATTACGCATGGGAGGATGAGAATTTTATACAGAAGCATCCATAACTACTCAAGCATTGAGGAAAACACTTTTTGAAGGAGAGGGGCATGTTAGGTCCCTAAAATACTAGTGTAGCCCCTTATTATTATTAGTGCAACCCCCTTATTTTATTGTTGCTCCCAGGTAGTCCCTATATTGTTATTATTGTGCCCCATAGAAGCCCACTATTGTTATTATTGTGTCCTTACAATATCATTTTTATGTAGGCTCTGATTATATTGTGACCCCTTAGACTCTTATATATAGAAAAGAGGTCTTGTCATTTGTATCATTGAAGAATTATTCATTTGTGTAATGTAAAGGAGGTTGCCCCCTCGAAGAAGCTGATTTTGAAGTCGTTGATCTATCTCTTCTTCCATTTTGTGAACTGGTTATATATATATATATATATATATATATATATATATATATAGATATGTATATATATATATATATATATATATATATATATATATATATATATATATATATATATATATATACATATACATATACATATACATATACATATACATATACATATACATATACATATACATATATACATATACATATATACATATATATATATATATATATATATATATATATATATATATATATATGAAATATCTTCGTTGTGTCCCATAAACATGTTTGCTCTATCCCTTTCTATCCGTTATCTCATTTTGTTGTCTCTTTATACTATTATATGGTTGTTGTAGAGGCTCATGGGAATCTTCACCAATACATATGAACCTACTGAATGGGAAGAAGTTTCCCAATACAAATTTGATGGAGAATATTTTTTAGTAACTGGTCTCTCTGAAACTAAAGTAGAAGAACTTAAATACCAACTAGTCGAAGCTACTTTATCTGTTTCATCTATTGATACCTAAGAATATTTTCTTTTAGATTGTTTAATTTTTTCTAATATTACTTCTATATGATAGTCCCTTTCTCATTTATATCGTCTCCAATGTTCCCTCACCCCTAGATATTTTTTTATTCATTGCTGCCACCAAAGCCAAATTCAATCTTTAAAATATCATCTATGAGGACTCCAACATCCTAGCATTGTGGATAGCTATGATGTGTACATCTCCCCTCCACCTAATCTCATCTATCTTTTTCCACCTAAAGAAGAATTAATTAAATTGATGAAGAGAAGACATGTCACGAAATCAAAGATGATCAACACAAGCATGTGCATCATTTTGATTCTTAGCAACAACAATTAAAACATGATGATAAAATTGGTATAATGAGTTTGATAGGCCTATAGAAGAACCATCTAATGCCTTATCCAAACGATTTTAAGGTTTGTATCCTCCACCAACATATCATTTCACTCAGTTATATATGCTTCAATATTTGTGCAACGCATAACAACTTCCATAATTCTATTACACAATAAAAAATCTTTTGCATTAGAGCCCTAACCTAGCAAGTGTTTCAAATCTAAGGAAATATATTACATCTATGCCTAGAATAATCCTAGTTATTATCTGTTAATATCTTGATTTGAATAAGCTAAAAATTGAAAATTAGTTATTAGCAAGTATGCATGATATTATCCTACAAGCCGTCCAAAAAGCCTGTTTTCTAAGAAAATCCAGAAAAATGTCAAGAAGCAACTGGGGTTTAATCCAAGAAAAAATGATCTCTACATAGAAACATATTATTTTGGATGCAAAAGGAGGAAAAAGAAGAATATGGTCTAGCAGAGTCACCATTTTTCATGCTAGACTCCAAAGTAATATAAAAAATCTTGCATATTCTAGAAGCAACGAGGGAAAAAATAATCCAGTAGGCCAAAATCCTTATTTAAATGAAGGAAGATTTCTTCAAAGAATTATAATTGTCATATATATAAGAAGAAAGGTCATTGGGAAGAAAATTTCCCAGAAAATTCAAAATCCAAGTATCAGCAAAAGATTGTGGAAATGTTCAACAATGCATATGAACCTACTAAATGAGAAGAAGTTTCCCAATGAAGATCTGATGGAGAATATTTTTCAATAACAAATCTATCAGAAACTAAAGTAGAATAACTTCAATACCAACTAGCGCAGGAAAACATTATCTGCTTCATCTATTGATACTAAAGAATCTTTTCTTTCAATTTGTTTTATGTTTTCTAATATCACTTTTATTCAATATCTCTTGCTTGTTTACATAATGTCCAATACTCTCTCACCCCTAGATATTTTCTTATGTGCCACTACTACCAAATCCAAATTCAATATTTAGAAGATCGTTTCCAAGCACTCCAACAACCAATCTCATCTACATCTCACCTCCACCTAATCTCATCCAGCTACTACCACCTGAAGAAGAATAAATTACTGATGAAGAGAAGACATCTCAAGAAATCCAAGATGATCAACCAAGTTATGTATATCCTCTTGATTCTCAACAACATAAAATAAAAGGAAAACAAGAAGCTTTTGATGATGACACAAAAGCGTGACTAGAAGAGTACACAAGACATGAATAGAATGATGTTAAATTAACGAAAAGAATAATTTTTGAGTTAGTACAAACTATTAAAAATGATCAATATGAGATTTTAAAACTATGACAAAAAATTACAGATTTACTAAAAGTACAGATTGCAGATCAATTGCAATATATATATATATATATATGAGGATGAATGTGAGAAAATAGTTAATCAAAACCGGGAAGTTCCTTAAATTAAGGGGCTTGATGATAGACTTTTTATTTCAGTTGATATAAAAGTCAAAGGTTTTAACCAATATCCATTAGATGCTCAAATAGACATAGGAGTAGAATGAATGTCTTTTGGATTAATCACATCATTAGGATTTGGTCAACGTTTCGAACCAACTAATGTGGTTCATCCTTAGGACAAGGTGAAAAAAATAAATCAATCTTTACGAATAAATAGTAGGGATGCATCATAGCCCAAGGTCAGCCATTGAAAAACTAGCCGTTGGAGAATTGTTGACTTAGTAAAAAGAAAAGTCAAATAAGTTAGAATGGAATAATTTGATATTTTAATTATAGTTATAGATTATTTAATATTCTAATCTTAGATATGAATTATTAATATTTTAGTTATTGTAAATAAGTAATAATACTAATAAGTTGTTGAAAAAGTTAATAAAAAAGAATGGGAGATTATATAATAATAGTTTTTATATATAATTAATGATCGGGTTTTAAGGTTAAGAGAAATATTCAAATATGCTACAAGGGATAGGAATTATTTAATATAAATTTTAGTTATAACTAGTAAATATTTCTTATATATTATTATAAATTTCGTTATAAATTAGTAGTGCTAAGAATACTCCATATTAATAAGATGGTTAAGAATAACCTACAAATATTACTAATGACAGTTATTAGGAAATTATAAGAAAATTAAATATTAGAGAGGTTGAGATTATTATATACTATAAAGAATAAGTTAAAGAGGAGTTATGGTCAAGAAGAAAAGAGGAGTTAAGAGAAAGAATCAAATAAGAGCTTAATAGTATATATTAATTATGTTAAAATAGGGTTAGTATATAATAATCTCAAGCTCTCTAGTATTTAATTTTCTTATAATTTCCTAATAACTGTCATTAGTAATATTCATAGGTTATTCTTAACCATCTTATTAATATGGAGTATTCTTAGCAATACTAATTTATAACGCAGTTGTCTATAATGCGACTTTTTGGATGCTTTTCCAGTGGGTTTTTCCGGTCAAAATCCGACAGCAATTTATTGGAATCGCAAGTTTGATAGCTAGTTTCTGCACAATCAAAGCGTCCCAGGGGTTTTTCAGGGTGTTGAATCCAAATATGCAGTTAAAAACCCATTTTAAATAATACAAATCAAGATTTAACCTCAATTTTTTCCGCTGGATTCCGTCACCGGAATCTCCAAAAAGTCGCATTATAGACAACTCCATTTATAACTAAATTTATAATAATAAATAAGAAATATTTACTAGTTATAACTAAAATTTATATTAAATAATTCCTATCCCTTGTAACATATTTGAATCTTTCTCTTAACCTTAAAACCCGATCATTAATTATAAATAACAACTATTATTATATAATCTCCCATACATTTTTATTAATTTTCTCAACAACTTATTAGTATTATTACTTATTTATAATAACTAAAATATTAATAATTCATAACTAAGATTAGAATATTAAATCATTTATAACTATAATTAGAATATCAAATTATTCCATTCTAACTTATCTAACTTTTCTTTTTACCAAGTCAACTATTCTCCAAAGGCTAGTTTTCATCAACGGCTAGTTTTTCAATGGTTGATCCTAGGCTATGATGCATCCCTCTTATTTATTCTGAAAGATTGATTGATTTTTTTCACCTTCTCCAAAGGATGAACCACATTAGTTGGTTATAAATGCCGACCAAATCCTAATGATGTGATTAATATGAAAGACATGCATTCTATAATATGGATCACAAATGTCTCAGATCAAACATTAGACATAAGAGTATTGAATAGTTGTGCAAAATTTAATGTTATTCCATTTCATTATTGTAAGTCAACCTTGGTTCATTTTAGATTAGTTAATAAAATTATTACGACAATCAAAGCATTTTCTCCTTACTTCCCAATCCTTATAAATGGTTACAATACTAGTGTAAACTTATGTTATTTCAATGTTAGCTCTCATATCCTCCTTGGTCAGGATTTTGTAAGAAGATGTAAGCCACTTACTATCTACAATGATGCTATTGTTTTTCATATTTAAGGAAAATTTGTTAAGGTAGCCTACAAAAGTCACTCTATAATAAGAATATTTGATAAACAACCTGGCCCCATTAATGAATCTATAGACAAGTTGTCTAAGGTAACAAAGATTGTCAGGCATGTAGAGCTACATGGGATTGAAGAATTGGAAGAAAGAATTGAGAAGCTCAGAAAAGACTACACTTCAAAATATCCAATTTCCTTTTAGTCCCAGTAACAATATTTTATGGATCTTCCTTATAAATAATGATTTAGTGGATGACCTAAAAATGCATCAACAAATTCAACGCCCCCATAATAATTGTAGTTATGAAAATAAGAGATCGAAGAATTATTGCAACACAAGTTAATAGTGTCAAGCAGAATCCCTTGGTCTTGCCCAAGGTTTAACATAAATAAAAATTTAGCATAGAAAAGAGAAAATAAAAGGCTTTTTATAAATTAAAAAACCTTAAATGAAGCATTACTTCCAATCAGGTATCCCCTTCCTATCAAAGAAATTTTGTCTGCAAAAATAGGCCAAAATAAATTTTTTATGAAGTTTGATTTAAAAAGTGGATTATGGAAAATAGGAATAGTTCCTAAATATTGATTTAAAACTACTTGTGTAGTCCCATTTAGACAATATCAGTGGTGTGTCATGCCTTTTGGCTTGAAGAATGCGCCTTCTGAATTCGAAAAGAGACTGGAAGATATCTTTCTTCAATTTTTTATTATTTATATTGATGACTTAGTTGTCAATTAAAGATATATGAGAGAACCCAAATATCATTTGAACATTGTCCATAAAAGGGTTTATGATCATGGTATTATCTTGTCCAACTCTCCCTTTAAATTTGTGATTGGGAAAACCAAGATTGAATATCTTGGCCTGATGCTTACCGAAGGTAGAATTCATTTGTAAGAACATGTTTTGAAAGATCTTCAATAATTTCTAGATGAAATAATAGATAGAAAGAAACTACAAATAATTTTTTTTCCTAAATTATATAAGAAAATTCTATGAAAAACAAGTTTTAGATGTCAAGTGTCTTCAACAAGGATTAAATACAGGAATACATGGATTGATCATATGCCAAAGGATGTCCAGACCATAAAACATAAGGTTTAAAAGATACCAAGCTTTCATATGCATGGTATTTATTTGCCATTTATATTAGAATCTGATGCATTTGATGAAACCTAGGTTGGTGTTCTTATACGAAAACATTCAAAGAGAGAAGAAATGTGTATGTATGTATCATGAACATTTAGAAATGTGTAAGTAAATTATCGCTCCTCCTATAATGAAATCCTTGCTGTAAGGGATGGGGTAAAGAGATTTAGATTGTTTCTTTAACCAATTCATTTTAGAGTAAGGACATAATTGAAGCACATGAAGGGCATGTTAAGAAATCAAATATTACTTCGATAGGGAAATCACAGAGTTCTCAGATGGAATCTTTGGTTATATGGATATGAATTTACTATTGAATATAACGTGAGGCCAGAAAATTGTGTTATTAATCTACTAATAAGGTGTTGATGGTTAGAAATGACCTAATCAACATGCAAGGGAGACCACCCTATCAGATCCCCAACTAAGCTCTTATCTGTTTTGCGTAGTGGTTCCAACTGGTTCAATTGGGTCCAGTTACCCTCTCTCATTCTCTACTGGCATATAGTATGTCTATTACTTGCCAATAGAAAAAGAGAAAGTAGTTTTGTCGTCTTGCAGAGATATTGCAAGAGAGTGATCCTTAAGTTGAATTAATGGCTCAACCATGCCACTCTAATGTCTTCCCCTATGTAAGAGGACTTCTAGAATGTAATAATTAAAAGTAAATGCAGAGCTACTCTAATATGCAAGTAACATAAAATAAATCCTAAATATATCTCAATTGAAAGAAGGATTAGCCCCCCTCTCAATCGAGAGCAAACTAAAAGGGGATTTGGACGAACTTTGAATTGGGAATAAAACTTAAGTCAATAAGCCAAGGAAATAGCTCCAAGCCTTATTACTAGTTCCAACAAGTATATGTATTCAACTATGTGATGAATAGTCGTGAAATATTTGGTGCACATATATCCAAATTCAAATAAAATGAATTCAAAATAAAGAATATATGATTGCATTAAGGAAATAGTTCTCATGAAACAATCATTATTAAAAAGAAGATAAAATTGACATGAATATGATAAACAATTAACAAGTATGTTGTGTTTATCTATTCGAATTTGTTATTTAACTTGATGATAATTAGATCCATCATTAAAAGATAACTTTCAAATTCTTTTTAAAAATTATATAATTAGAAGAATTTACAAAAGCGTAAAACTTCAAAAAACACATACATATCTGGATCAATAATTTTAAAATGAAGATAAACTTGACATGAGTTTGCTAAATAATTAACAAGTATGTCGTGTTTATCTATTTGAATTCCTTATTTAAATTGATGATAATTACATCCATCATTAAAAGATAACTTTCAAATGCTTTTAAAAAGCATATAATTAGAATAATTGACAATAGCGTAAAACTTCAAAAAACACATACTTATTTGGATCAAGAATTTCATTAAATTTTATTAAATGTAGACCATCAATTAGCCTCTATCTCTGACAAAAGTGTACAAGAATTAAAGATCTTATCAAAGCCTTTGAGTACATGAAATTCTCAGAAACTTTCGTGATAGCATGAACTTTTTAGAGTTGAAATACATTTATTTTAATCTCCTCAAATCTGGTCCAAACTAGTTAATTCTCTAAAAAACATATTCTCCCTACAGTGGTGCAAAATTCTCCCTCTTTGCAAAAAATTTCCTCCCCAAGTTTCAAGTCTAAAACCTCTTTTTCTGCTTCTCAAAGCAATTATTTAATTAAAAAATGAAAACTAAAAATGGAGAAGTGTTGAAGTTGTTTCTGCCAATCATGCATCTTATTCCTTGTTGATCCCTTCTCATTTCTCCAAATATTGTTTTCTTCAACTCTTCAACTGCTCTGCTGCAAAAAGAACAAAAATAGATTAAATTGCAAATGAAAATCAGGATTACAAACTATGGGAAAACAAACTTTTTCAATCAAAATTTAATTAAATAAATAAATAAGAAGAAACCAGAGCTTCCCATTGATCCCTATAAAGATATTGTTGGTAAAATAGGACAAAAATCAAATGGATTTGGAATCAACAAAAGTTTTGGGAAAATGAAAATGCCAAAAAAAAAAACTCAGAAAATTAGTTTTCATTGCAAAATGAGAGCTTAAGTTTTGCTGATTTGTAGGCTTAGTTAGTGACCAAATCTGGTCATGCAACCACTTTATAAATATTCTCCATGATTTTATCTTTCTAACAAGTTGTCTTGGGCCTCATTTGGCCAAGTAAAACTCGACTTATGACTCTCCAAAATTGAAGTGTCAAAACTGTCACAATTCTCGAAAAATACATGCATCGACTAAAATTAAGCAAATTTTAATTAAAATTCCTAACTTTAAATTAAATTAATAAATTTTAATTAACTATTAATTAATTACAATTATTAAATTAATTTAATATACAAATTAATTAAAATTATATTAAATTAGTATTTACAAATTAAAACATAATCATAAATTAATTAAAATATAATTACTTAAATTATATAAGAATTATATTAATAATTAAATTATTTAATCAAGATAATTGTTGACACCTAATCATCAAGATTGGGTGAATGTAATTAATGTAAATAAATAATAAGAAATATGAACAGTCATAGGGAGATGAAGTGAACAGTCTCTCCCTCATGCATATAATAAAGACCAGCCTGAAGGAATAAAATATGAATTGTTTTGAGGAGTTACATGGCTGGCCTGACATGGTATCAGAGCTCCCAGGTTCCTAAAATTAGTTGTAACTCCTTGTATCAGTTTTTCTGGTCTCTCTGCCATAACCATTTTTTTCTGCGCCCTCTTCTCTGACCATTTTTATTCATATTCACCATACGCTGCGCTGCTCACCTTCTGAAATACATTCTAGATGTTGTCAGAGGCGTTGGACGATTTTACGCTGATGTTAACGCTGCCCATATTAGCTTGAGTTTATTTCATATATCTGTTTACGCTGCCCATATTAGCTTGAGTTTATTTCATATATCTGTTTACGTTTACGCTGCCCATACATTTACTCAACTCACACAGGTCTCCCACTACGCAGTAAAACCGCACTCCAGCTACTGTTATGTTTTATGTTTTATCCCCCACTATACTCTGCTACTGATCCCACTCCACCTCTAATATAATACCCATATATTGAACGCTGGCCATATATATTAAAGTTTGTTGTATTTACACTGTATTACAGTCTTGGTGTTGTACATTGGATGCTACCCATATGTTGATCGCTACCACACCAACACCAATTTGCCGAGTCTGAGTTCTACAACACCAGTAGTACTGTTTTGGAGAGATTTAGGAACTTTTCACGCTTTTTGATCACAACCTTTTGTAAATATTAGACATGGCATGGAATCTCCCTTCACGCCTCTTCAATAGAATCAATGAGGTTCTCTATTGGTCGCGTTCATTTGCTGGGATAATCTCGATGATGAGTGAAACATCGAGATGAAGAAATGTTGGTGCTGTTTGGGCTAATTAAAGTCTGCCGAGAGAGAGAGAGCTGTGTGTGGGTTGGTATTAGCGAACTATAACTGTGAGCCTTTATCTATTTGTTAAATATTTCCCTTCAAGTTTGGTAAAATTTTTATTTGTTTTCGTCTACATGGTAAACCATGGATTGAACCCACGACTAGCTGAATACATGGTATATTCAAGACGCTGTTGGTATTTACACTATAAAACTTTGTGTATTTACCCTAAGCTTGGTAACTGTGCTTGGTGCTTGGTGCCTTTTTTTAATGCTGGATCCATAATTTCTGCATTGACTTCTTCTTATGAAATGTGGAGTTCTTCTTATGATGTGTTGGTGAACTATTGGATTACAAATATCGTGGGCTAGTTAACACTATCTCTCTGCGTTGAATGTGTTATGCTCCTATACCAATAGGTGTCATATTTCATGATTGACTTGATGGGCTATGTAATATGTTCATACCTTTACTTGTTGCAAAGGTTTTCCATATTGTCAAAAAATCAAAAACATTTAAAAAATGTAAAGAGGGTATACCCTAAAAGAAAAATCAAAGGGTGAAAAGAATAAAATGATCTTAAAAGTGAAAGAAAAATGAACCCCACCAAAAGAAAGACAAAGGAAACTATGAAAGTTTAAATGCCACTACTTTTTACTCTTATGTAATAAACAAATTGTGTGCAACTTGAAATTTATGCCACAATTGATGAACAGTCAAACAAGCTTAAGCTTGATTAGTTCATATTTTCATTTTTTATGTTTTAAAGATAGAGAATAAAATCTGACCAAACTGTTTAATCTTGGTAGATAAGTAGATAGGTGGAGTAAATAAAAGGAGCTCAACAGTTTAATCTTATCCCTTGGATGTAATAAGGTTAGACCTAGATAGATTTCTACATGTAAAAGAAAAGAAAGTGTGATAAGGGTTTGCCAGTCCAAGTGCACCCTAATAAAGAAGAAAAAAATGTCAGGCTAAAGTAGGTAGGGTAGGTATATGATGTTGCAGAATTACATGTAATGGATAATGACTCTAAATGTGTTAAATTTCACTTTCATCACAAGTGCAAGGCAGACATTACACTTGATGTATTTCAAGCAAGACAAGGTCAAATAATTAACTTCCCTTCTCATTTTTCCCTAAAGATTTCACTAATTCCCCCAAAGTACTAAGGTCTTTGAAAATTAGAGGGGCTCAGAGCATTTCTCTAACTTCTGGAGGGACCGGACCCTCGGCCCAATAATTTAAAAGCCTAAGTACTTAAAATCATCATTCATTCACTCTCATAAGTCTTTTCCTAAGTAAAATCCTATTTTACTTAGGAAAAATACACAATATCACATAAAAACCCCTTTTTCCACTTAAGCCTAAGTTAAATACTCATTTTAATGTTTTACTTAGCGCTTTTTACATTTACATGGTCATATTAACTATTAACTTATGTATTTTATAAATCCCACATAATATTACCATTTCCCATATTAATATATTAAATCCCCAAATTATTATATACCCCGACCCCGGTTAATTATAACCATAAACATGTTTAAATAGGATTAACTAGTTAACTCGTAACTAGTTAAGAGCCTAATCAACCCACTGCTTTAAATGGGATTAATTAACCCTCATGGTTATTTAAGAGCCCTCCCCAACCAATCATATCACTCCCGATACGATTAAATAGTTTTTAATTAGGTCGGGCCCGCGCACGTTAAACCTGGTATATCACACCCCCCGTCAACCATCCAATCACGTCTCCATCATCAAATCACTATTAACAATATCACGCACCACTTTGTGACCACGCGTTAGCGCTCGATCGCAAAGTGGTTTCTGCACAGTACCCTGCCACGCGTCGCAAAACCTATGGAATCACTGGCTCCCAGTCAAAACCTTCCCATCTCCAAAAGCGGTGCGATACCATACCACTCACTGCCCTCCGCATGTGACAAAACGTCCTTTCCCACTTACGTCCTCCACCCGAATAATAAAATTCCCGCCACCTTTGACTTTGTTAATAAAACCAACAAAGTGTTGTTTTCTCTGTTATTCTATATTGCGACCCGTGCTCCCAGGCAAACAACGTTCAAGTCAACCTTCCAAGCTTTTCAACCACCACCTTGCTGAGAAAATTGTAGCTAATGTAGCCAGAACCTGTTAGTCACCATCAACACGTGTTATTACTCTGTTCATTTCCCAAATACAGGTATTTATCCAATTTCCACTGAAACCCTACAAGTTTGATTTTACAATATAAAATCCACAGAGAAAGGAAAAATTCATTGCAAATTCAGTCTTTATTTTGCCAATATAAGTTCCCAGATTAGGTAGTTTGCCCATTTCTCACCAAAAACCCAAATTCCTTTTTGAATCCACAACAACCAAAAATGGAAACCCCTGTGGCTCTATCTGTTGCACCCATGAGTGCCCCTCTGTTGTGCTCTACAACAACCCCCCATTTCATACAAATTTTATTTTCATAACTATAATATGAAATGGGTCCCTTTTAGAATTAAATTGGTATCAACTTAGTATTTTTCAAAATGTCCGAAAATAAATAAAATATTATAAACCTTTTGATAAATCACATAAGCAGTCTTATAATAAAAAATGAATAATCCCTTATTATTACGATAAAGAGATCGCAAGATCGCATATCGCAATAACAAAGGATACATAACAAAAGGCTCATTAAGTTTTCCCCGATGCAACAATACACGAATGGTTATCGGATATCGACAATGGCAAGTTATCATAACAAAAGCCCCTTTTCGCTCCAATGCGATGCGATATCACTATCGGCAATCGGAGATGTACCATGCATGCATTTCAAAGCCCTCATTTAAAAAACTCCTGATGCGACTTGGCGATATCGCTATCGGCAATCGGGGATTCCGAAAGGAACCAATATAACAACTTAAGCTTTCCCCGATCGCCGATTGCGATAAAGCTAAAGCGTAGATTTCAAAAAAGATTGGTAAAGTTGGGATATTTTATGGTTATTTAGTATTAATGACCTTTCTTTTCCCGATAGTGATTCACTTGCACTCAACCGCCAAAACATTGAAGCCACGCTTAAGTGAATCATTTGGCCAATAAACGACATAACGATCATTTAAAGGATTGACAGGTTTAAACAGCCAATTAATGAAACAGTAAGTCTAAAATCTCTTCAGAGATCGCATTCGTGGCCACCTTATTTTAAATCCTCCATTATTCATTGATTGATATATCTCGTTCTTCTTTGGTTTGTGCTATCAATTCTCCACATTACGTTCATTTTCACTCATGTGCAGAGCTCTTCTGAAGCAGTAAATTCAAGCAGAATGGGGAAGAAATCTAAGAAGACCGCAACAACTTCCGCTTCGCCAGCTACAGGGCAACCCACCGCTGATCCAGGAACAAACAGAAAAGGACCGATATCCGACACTACATGTCTAGGACTCAGCAAAACTACTTGGCTAAGAACCTATAATTTAATTGAGGCTGAAGGGCCTGAGGTAACAACAGTGCAAACCACAGCAAACATGATTCGGAAATCTAATGCTACTCTAAAGGATTCAGCCGACTCGTTCCTTCATCGGATAGTAGCCCGGGAACAAATTCTCCCATATACAGATGTGGTGAAGTGGGAAATTGAAGAAATCCCAATAAAAAATAGAACATTTTGCACCATGGATGGGAGAATCTTCAGTTCATTTCAACCTGATGATTTGAGGCAAATGTACCATTTGCCTGTACCGGAGAAGAAGTACAACAAGGCCTTCTTGGAGAAATTCAGAAGTGAGAATGAAATTGAATCTGAACCCATTCGGGATTGGAGGCAAAACCCATCAAAACACAAGCACGAGTCTTCGGGTAAGTACTCTCTTGATTCTTTGTGTTCTCCTTATTGTTATGCCGGGATAATGATGTGTAGATTGTGGGGGTTACATAATTCTGCAAATTTCACTATAGAGATGGTTCCTTTGATGGAGGCAACATGTAATAGTGAAATAATGGATTAGGAAACTATATTTTCTGATAAGCTAGCGACCGCAGTCCTTGAGTTTAGATACAAATCCCGCATTACTGAAAGGGTCATTCCCCCATTCTACTATAGTGCCTATATCTTGGACACCCTATGTTTTAATTCTGAATTTCCTGTGCTTGGATGGAGACGGACTCCACAAGACCCCATGCCCATTCATATATACCATCAGAAGTTATGTAAAGCTCACTATAAGCATCATTCATATCATTCTTGCAATGGTTTTATGTTACCCATTCACTATTCCTTTTTTGATAAACCTTCTCCTAAGATTACCTACCAAGTGGGGGTTGACTTGACATCCGTAGGAAGATGGTTCGGAGAAGAAAAATTCAACTATGTAAGAGTTTTCGGCAGCCAAGCCAAACCTCATGTCCTCCCTTTGTACATACCTAATAAACTATTAGCCAGGGAGGTAGCCTATCAGATTACATCCGAAGAAGTTACACAAACTCTAAAGAGCAAAAAGAAGCAGGTTTGGCATCCTTTTCCTCTAAGATGCGGTGTCTACGCTCTGCATGACTTTAAACATGCATAGAAAGAAGCTGATAAAATCAAGGCACTAAGTATAGCCACTCTTCCTAATAGGCGATTCGATCCAAACAAAGTCACCTACAATGCACTTGAACAAGCAAAATTAACTAAATTTGATCATAAAGAAGATATGTTTGATGACCTGTTCTCCTCAGCCGAGTCAATATTCCAAGTTAAATCGCTGGCCAGAATGAAATATTAGGATGACGGGTTAGTTGAATTTAACAAACTTAGAGAAAAAAGGTTGCAAACCCTGCCTCTATATCTATTAGCAACGACCCCAACGACAGAATCAAGCGAGCCTGAGCAGCGACTCACTAAGGAACCTCCTGCTACATCAAAAGAGCAGGAGGAAGTGCATGCAAAAGAGCAAGAGGAAACCCAAGGAAAAGAGCAGGAACAGAGCAGTACAGAGGTGAATGTAGATGCCCAGATTGACCCAAAATTGCTCCAGGAATGGCAACAATTCGACTCAATCATAAGCAATCTTGAGAGCTCGAAGGAAGCCGAAACATCAAAAACGGCTGACACACAGGAGACAACATCTAAATAGGTTCCAAGTGGAACCAGCGGCCTACCAAGTTCTACATGAATAGAAATAATTCCTAAGGATCCCTCCGATCAGATTGTTTTGTAAGTAGAAGAAATTCCTCCATTGGATGTCTTTTATAGCCCAAAGCACAAGGCTGTAGTAAAACGACAGCGGAAAAGGAGAAGGAATGATCAACCTTCCCTATTCCCTAAACAAACAGTGACGGGCAACATGGTTTGGAAGGAGGAGTTTGATCCTTCTGATGACCTAACGAAACTGTCTGAATATGCTGGAGCCTATTCAACAGCCACCATAGACAAGGCATCAGAAGTTAGTAATCTATTAAAAGGAAAGGACCAGGAAATCACTTTGTTACAAGCACAACTATCGGAGGCATAGCAGAAGGCAGAACAAGCAAAACGAAAATTGTTTACACAACAACAAATAAATAATCAATTGAATAAACAATTGCAGGAAGAGAAACAAAGAATTGATTCGAGTGCAGTTCAAAAGCAGAAAGAGCTGTCGGAAGCATTGGAAAAACTAAAAGCAATGAATGAAAAAATGGTGAAGTCGAAAGATGATCAAATTTCTCAACTATCAGCCCAAATAGAGAAAACCAAGAATCTTCCACAACCAGCCAAATTCAGAGCAGAGGCATTACAGATAAACAAGGCGTTGGTGACAAAGATAAGGCTGTTATGTCAACAAATCGCCCAAGTAGAACCTTTATGTGACTTAACAACATCAATAACTAATAAATCGGCTGATGCTAGAACAGACTTAAAGCAGGCCGATGAGACCTTGACTAATTTTCTTGAGTGGCAAGATACTAATGAGGGACAGACAGCTTATTTGCCAAAAATCCTAGAATCGCATAAAGAAATATTATTTATGGAATGGCAGTCCCAGTTAATAAAAGCAGAGAGAGCAGTTTCCAGATGCAAATTAACCAAAAGAAATTTGGTTGAATTGATTAATGATACTCTATACTTATCTAACATAATCTCTCAATGTACCCCAGGTAAATTTCTATTGGCTAAAACATTGGAGCAGTCTTGTTATCAAGAGCTGGAGAAAAATGGGAGATTAATCGCAGGAATTAACAGTTTGACATGGGAAACCTATTGGTTGTTCTTAGTCAAACCATACAGCCAGAGAGCCACCCTCAAGTGCCTCACAGATGCAATCAGGTGTATCATTCCCGATATACAAGATGCCACCTATGCTGCCCAACTCAATTCTCGTCTCAACCGACCACCAGAAGTGGAACCAATGCTTGCGATATGCCAACTCAGGTCTAAAGGCAAACAACCTAAGTGATGAATCATGCTGCCGACTGCCAGATTGCCGTGAGGAAGATATTCTGAATCAATTTGTACCAATTAAGGAGGATTTTAGTTTCATAGTTAGTTAGTTTCAATCAAGTATTTATAGACCCTTTCATGTATTTAGAAAGGGTCGTAAGTTTTAGTATATGACTTAAACCTGAAGTTGCACTACTGTACTTCAGGCATATTCTTTTATAAAGACTGGGCCAATTATTCCAATTTTGATAACGAAGCTTTTATGTGAATGTGCACTACTGCCTTTATTTAAAGTGTTTCTGCGTCGGAAGAAGGAATCCAAATAGCTATTGATATTGGGAGTGATTCGCAGCTCATATGGTACTAGTATCTATGTCTAATTTCATTCCTTTTATGTGAATTGTTGTTTGATCGTTCTTGCTATTATCAGATATATGCATGTGTTTTAACAACATTCTTTATACTTTCCACTACTGGATGTTTACATCATGCTTTCCTTTTAATCATACATGTATCGGTAATATAAAAAGGATAGGTGTAACAATGTGTTAATCACTTTGTTCAACTATTTGAACAAAGTAATCATTAAGTAAAGGAATGTCTATGTTTATTGCTTAGAGTCATCTATATGCCTATCGATGAACAAAGGTCATCAAACGTTGCACTTCAAAGAATAGAAGCCTCCCGAAATAGAATAGTTATTTATATTTTCGCTGATAGATTAGGTCATCCATTCATTATCATTTATTAGAAATCAATCACTCATCCATCCACTTTTATTCATTATTGGGAAACTAGTCCCATTATATCCAGTCAGAGCCACCATTCCAAACGGAAAAGGAGCTGTATTAAGGTCCGTACCAGGTGTTTATCCCCCAATGTTGATACAACGATTTTCGGGGCATCAACATTTTTGGCGCTAGAAGGAGGGCATGAACTATGAATGGCGAACAAATCCAAATCTATAGACCATTCTCAGAGTAACTCTCCCTCCACATCACCTCGTACTTCCCAATTGTATGCTGGTTCTCTAGTATCCAAGCAAGAAGAAGAGGAATCAACTACCACTGCTCTCAGCCACAATACTCCAGAATGATTAAGTCCTGAGTCCCCTGAAGTTCAGTTACTCATCTAGAAACTTCAAGGCTTCTCGATAACACCACAGAAATCTGAAGTATCTCAAAGCAGTGAGACTTCACAGTTCAATTTACCTCATCCCCTCACTAGACTTCAGAGCGGAAAGCTCAGTATTAAACCTACTGAGTTCCCTTTTCCTAAAAGGAAAAGGGCCAAGAAGAACACTGAAGGATCTGACAGTGAAGCACTTTCATCCACATCCTCCATCTCATCTTCCCTTGAGTGAAGTCAACCATCCACTCCCTCATTACATATTATTGTTCATCAGGGATTAGGAACTTCAACATCCCAACCTGCGCAATCCTCAATAGCAACTCCTTCCCAAACATCTAGAATTTCAACAGTAGTATCATCCACTACTGGTGTTACAATGGCAGATCCATGGAAAAGGCCTGGTGCGGTCAATATGCCTGCACCGTTACACATATTACGTGATGCTCCTAAAAAATGGCTACCCAAGTTTAACCCAGATGATGGAACACAAGCTGAGGAACATATTAATAACTTCATGTTATCAGTTAATCTCAAAGGACTAACTGAGGAAGATGTTGTAGTTAGGCTCTTCCCTTATACTTTGCAAGGATCAATAGGATCCTGGTATCTTTCCTTGCCATCTGGTTCCATTACCAGTTGGACCACTTGCCAAGAACAGTTTCTCACTAAGTATGGAGATGATAGATCTTTAGCCACATTAATAAATGATCTCTCGAATCTTAGGATAGAGCATAGGGAACCAATTAAAGAATTCAATGCACGATTTAATAAACTCTTGGATAAAATCCCAACGCTCTCCAAACCAAGTGAACAAATTAGAAGCGAATGGTATATAACTGCCCTACCCACCAATATAGCTATATTTGTAGACAACGCTGCAAAACCAACTTTAGCTGAAAGCATGAAAGAATCACTTGCTGTGGAGAAACATATTAATGCTCTAGAGAAGAAAGCTTCTCTGGAAGATAGAAAAGCCAAAAAATTTTCTTTTAAAGATGATTCAAAGAAGAAAACACCTAAAGATCCCTATGATATGGAAGGTCTGCAAAAGGTCCTTAATACTTTGTCAAATGAAATGGTTGAAATCAAAAAGCAAGTAGGAGAAACCTCAACTAAAAGGCCCTTTAGAACTTTCAAGAAAACTGAATCAAAACCGCCGAATGTTATATCTAATGTAGATTCAAACCCTGAAGAAGAATAAGAGGAAACAATCTCACCAACTGATGAGAAAGAGGAAGTTGTTGAATGCCATGGAATGTGGGATTTCATATTGCCTAACTCCGATACAGAAAATGAAGAAGAAGCTTTTCCTATCACTACTAGGAGTAAAGGTGCCCCTGAACCCATCCAGGCAACTTCAAAGAAAAGAAGTGCAGGTGCCACAACAACAAAGGAAAAGGTATCCACAAGGAAGCCAGCTGCAACGGTTTCCCAAAACCAACCTTCAACCTCAAATATGCCTTCAACATCTAAAACATTAGTAGTATTTGATTCAATGGATTACAATATCATTGATGATATGAAGAAAACTAAGGAAAATATTACTATGTTTGAACTTAGTAAACTAAAACATCAACAGAAATTGATTCTCAAAGAATTGAATGTTGTTCCTTCGTCACCTCTTCCCAGTGCTAAAGCTACAAATGATTCAGGAAAACCACCTTCTAGCAGGATTGAAGCTACTGATAGGATTCTTATCAGAAATATATCCAATTCCCATACTCCTCCTTTCCTGTTAACCTATGAGATTTATAATCGTAATCGGCACAATTGTTTGATTGATTCAGGGGCATCCTCAAATACAATTCCAGCTTCGGTTTGTTCCAAACTGAACATTGAATCCTAGAAATCTGCAATTCACATTGTACAGCTAGATAGAACCAAGGTACAAGTTGTAGGAGAAATCAACTCTGTAACGATCAGGTTATCGACTGATCCGCGAGTAGTTCAAAGAATTGATATCCTAATCATCGATATACCTGAATTTTATGGTTTAATCTTAAGTAGGGATTGGTCCGAGAAGCTCCATGGATATATTTCTACCGATTAGTCCCACATGTGGCTACCCTACAATGGAAAGCCAAATCAAATAAAACTCAATCGAGAAAAGCACATGACCCACACTGTCACAGAGTTAGAACAGGAAAATCAACCCATAGCATTTAATAACAGTATCTTAGGGAATTATTCGTCAGAATCATTCTTTGGCAACTTCACAGCCCAACCATCTCCTTTCTCAGTAAACAATTTTACATCTCAGATCAAAAATTATTCACAAACAGATAGGTCAAGATGTTTTAATGATTCTGAGAAAACTGTAAATACAATTGTTGATAATGCTTTATTTTAGTCTTTATATTTTGATGGCTCTAAATCTAATGAAGGCTCGGGAGCAGGATGTACCTTGGTTAGCCTGCAAGGAGAAAAAACAATGTTGTCCTTGTTATCGGGAAAAGTGTCTATTCAGAACGACCCTATCCCATTGGGTTGTGACAGAGACCTCAGAAACAAACATGGAAAACTACTCTTGTATTCTCCTTTATGAACTATAAACGAAGAGGAATAGGATGAACCAACCTGTGTCTTGCGCTAGTCCTTTGATCCAATCTCTCTTCTCTTTGACAGCTTCCAGCTACCTGCTCCCTCACTTACCCAGCGTCACCAAGTTCCTGCAAGATCACAGAAGAAGGAAACTACACAAAGACATAGATTTATGTTCATAAAAAGCTTAGGATCACATTAAGCTAAACATACAAATATAACACACATCAATGATATACAAGCATGTAGGAGAAACTCAAATAGTTTTATTGATAAAACAAGAAGATCCAGGAGGAGTTACAACCGATGATTCCTGATCCAGCATCAACCTCCCAGCATGGAATCCCCTTTTCCCCTCCAACAAAGCATAAATCACCCAATACTCTGATATCTATCTCAAAACCAACAACAATTCTCTGCAATGTACAAAATTCCAGCCTCTGAATCTCTTGGTGAGGGATCCATATATAGATGTATGCAAAGAGGATGAGTCAACTCATGAATTGATTAGTGGCTTCTCTCTGTCAGTTCTTGCTTCCACTTCGAGACTGAGAGCCTCTTACTCATCACTGGTCGAATTCAGTGAGGCAAGTGTCATTGGGAAAGATTTTGGAAGCTTCCATTGTCTCTCCACCTCGTGGAATGACTCTGCCACTTGTCATTTCCCGCTCAACGCACCCTGGTAGTGCATCCAAGTGCGTTGCAACGCACCTAGCCAGTGTATTTGGGTGCTTTGCAACGCAGCTAGCTAGTGGAGCAGCTCAAATGATCTTGATTTGACTAGTTCTGAGCAGTTTCTAGTGGAGAACTTTTGGGAGAAGCTGTAATTTGTTGACCTTGTTTCTTTAGGAGCTGGAACAACACTTTTAGGGACTTAGGATCCCATGGTTTATGGAAATTTCATGCTTATAGCTGTAAGGCACAAAAATGTCTATAACAGTTTCCCCCTAAAGTATGAGGCCGTTTATCGGGTGAAATGCTTTATTAGGAGGATCCGAAGTTCTCTCAATGCTGGGAGGAGACCTGTAATAAGATACAATACAATACATTATCTTCATATTGTTTTCATGATCTAGCTGAGGCGGGCATTCCCATGCTCAGCTTTATAAATTCATTTTCATGTACATAGGACAGACAATCGTCTGATGGTAGACTGATGATTCTGATGAAGTCATCATCCTTTTGGTAGGATGATTATCTGTGCTGTAATGCTGTACATTTCAATGTCTTTATTTATCCTGAATATATATCGCAGCCCGGATGGATGAAACTAGATCCGGGGTCTTCAATCTCGTTCGATCTTCACTCGAAGTACAAGTCGATCCATGTGAGAAATTTTTTGAAGTCGAACATGGAAAGACATCGCTTGATTACCAGTCAATGATGTAAAATGTTAACAAGCGCGAGAGGAATCACCGATAATGATAATGATCCTCAAGGTACTGCAGTACAATTCACGTGGTGTGAATAAAGGACTTGGCGTCGAACACCATGCAAAATCTTTCGGTCGAAGGTAGGTCATTGATATATACCTGTCGCCGGAAGTGAGAAACTTGCCATTGAGGCATGCAAGCTTCAAAGTACTGAAGGGGTGTTCCTAGATCAACTTCTTGGATAATGAGCTGATGTCGACAAGAAGCGATCCGTCAAAGGAGGACCTTAATGAATCCCACATCAATGACACGGAATGGAGCAAATGATTTTGATGGAGGTGAAAACGATCTAATGATATATGGTTCAGGGTGGCGGTCATGAAAGAATGAAGTATAATGTATGGTAGTGGATGGGACACGGGTGACTTCTCTGGATGACTTCTCTTGAACATGTCGGCGACACTTATGTGATGGATTGGTAGCATTTACCCCAAATGTGGATGGTATGGCGTGACCATGGTGATGTGACTGGTGAATGAAACAACCCAACCCGACTCAGGCACGGAGTGGAAGTGTCATGTTCAAGAGCGACTTGCTACCAATAAAGTTTCTTTGAGTTTTCTTCCCAATTTTTCCCGAGTCATTGCTAACCAGTACCTCTTTATTTTTGTCAAGCTTGAGGAGGATAACATATGCTTGTTCTATAATTTTCCCTTCGGGCAAACCCATCGCTATGTTTTAACGAGCCTAGCGATAGTGAAACTCGTTCTCGCCTAAAGACAAGTTTGTCGCTATTAATCTTTTCAACGAGTCTAACGACAAAGATAACTCAGTCCTTTTCATTTTTAGAGAGTCTGAAAAGGTACGTAAAGGTAACTCCAAAGTTCCTTTTTCGTCATCTAATCCCTTAAGTCTGAAAAAGTATAAAACAATACAGAAGGGATGAGTTTTCGATTAGCTTTAACGAGCCGAACAAAACAAGCGCTCGATCTTTTTGTGCAATAATCCCTCAGGTCCAAAAAAGATTAAAATCTAGAGGAGGGATAGCACTTCCTGTCGCTTTAACGAGCTGGAAGGCCAAAACTCGGCAATCTTTTCATATTTTACGAGTCAGTTAAAAAGAGCTTCAAGAAGACTCGTCTTTTGAGGAGCGAGTGATAAAATGGGTAGCAGCTGATTCCAGGTAAGGTTTGGAATTTTCCAATCACGGCAGTGTCACAAGGATGGCTAGTGAAATCACTCTTTGTAGCTGTTCCACAAAATGGGTAAACAATCAAATGGAGGTGAATGATCGGCCAATGGAAAAGTGGAGGTGACGGTGCAAACACGACCAAGGCTTTAATGGCTGAAGTACTACATTCACGGTGGTTATTTACCAGGGGATAGTTCATTTTTTAACGAGCTTAAACGCGGGTGGAAACACTTGCTCGAATTTATGTTTATTTTTTAACGAGCTTGAACTATGCGCTAAAACTGCTCAATTAATCTAGTCATATGATAAGAATGTCTCATATAAAAGCGGCAATCTTTTGAGTGTTGCCTCATATCCTTTCTTTATGCAAGTTAGGAAACAACCAATCCTACGAGTTTAAAGGGTTAGAGGTCCTATAAATTTAAAAAAATAAATAGTCGCTCTTCACTTGCATTCCAAAAGGTTTGCATGCCCCCAGGTATAAAACAGAGTTTCAAGGCTACCTCTCAATTTGTAGACAAAACATTTGTTCTATCAGGAGAGGCCTACCTCTTACAGGTTACCCAAAGATTGTTCTATTTACGGTGTAAACAAAACACTTCTTTGGCGATGTTTCTCGAAATAAATAAAGGTGAGTGACGATGCCCGCCAACTCACATAACTTTGACAAGAGAATCTTATTCTAGAATAACCCCTCTTCCACTGACGGATGGGGTACATACTAGTCATATTCTCCCGCGGAAACCTACTCTATACCCAAAGTTTTCCTGCCGAAGCAGACCAGGGTGCATGCCCCCTGGGTTTCATTCATATCCCTCCGAATTACTCGCGCTCATCGGGAGGACGGACTGGGGGTTGAGACATTTCTTGTGCGGAGAGACCATTTAGGGACGGTATATGACTATTTTCTATGCGTGATCCGGGAAATGAAAGCTGGTCCACGAGCTTGACCACTCTTCCTTCGTGCGGAAAACACATTACTCTAAAGAGCGAGGAGACAATGGCTCCCATGCAATAAATATAGTCCTGTCCAAGGAGAAGGTTATAATCCAAGGGTCCTTGAACTACCATGACGTTCATGCAAACTATCTTCCCTCTCAATGTTATGGGCACATTGGGAAGGATCCCTAAAGGTCAACTGGTTCCTTTATCAAAGCCTGTCAGATTTCTCATTTTAGGCAACAGCGATGGCGAACCAAGCGCTTTCCAAGCAATAGAGGAAAGGATACTCACAGAAGCCCCCTCATCTATGATGGTACCAGCCATGATCATTCTGTATATTTGAACGGTAATTCGGAATGGTATGCTTACTGGTAAGCGGGGTCTGCCTAGTTGATTCCAGTCGAAGGAGACAACTAGGTTGCTTGGAGGTGGGACCGAGTAGACGGCCGGGTATAGATCTGACGAACTTCCTTCCTGCGGTAAAGGAACGGGTAAATTGCCCCCATGTTCGTCGGAGTCTGTGTTGATGAAGAGAATTTGGACGGTGTCATCCTTGTTCTCTTCAGTGACTGTATCATCCGAAGATAAAACCTCTAAAGGCAAAACTGGGTCAACTGCCGCCTCGACCTTTTGACTTTCGTCTGGCATGGATTCAGTTGGTTTATCTTCAATGATAGACGCTTCAGCCGACCACTTGAGCGGGCCAGCTGGATTCTCAACTAGTGATGGACTCGACAAGAGTTTTTTATATCTAGGAGGAAGTCGTAACGGTGAAACCGGACGATCATCCAAAACTCTTTTAGCTTCGTCTAAGAAGGGACAACGGTGGAGGGCATGGTCGCCTTCGCACAATTTACAAGGAAATCTAGTTTTCCCTTTTTGTCCTGGGGCTTCACTTTCACTAGTTGACGGTGTGCTTTCAACATGATCTCCAGAGGTTGATGACACCGGATTGTGCAAATGAGGAGACCAGTCCCTTAGTATCCGGGGGATGCAAGGACAATCTCTGTGAAAGTGGTCTCCTTTGCAAATGACACATGGCGATTTAGGCCTGGTCGGTGTTGTGTGTGGATTTTCATTAGACGACACTCGTTTTCCCCCATTCGCCTTTGGCTCCTTCTTCTTTTTCTCTTTCTTCTTCTTTTCCTTCTTCTCCTTAGGAACTTGGCTTTTAGCTTTACCAGTCCCGTCAAGCGAAGAGGAAGGAGGAGAGGAAGAATTAGAAGAAGTAGAAGGCTGGTGGGTAACTCTGGACTCGTCTAATTGCTGATTCGATTGTTCAGGAATAGTGGTGTTCTGAATGACATTGGTTGAGAAGAGCCATACTGGCAAGCCAATTGTTAGTCCTGGAAGCGACAATGTGGCCATATGGGGCGCACCAACATCTCCCCAAGAGGAGAAGGGACTAGGATTTCCACCAAGGGGAATTCCTTGGTTGGTAGGCTCCATTTTTTCAACCCAAAGATCAACGTAGGAAAAGGGGATGAATATTCCGTTTAAAATAAATTTTAACACACTTTGACACAACTTGTTTTTTTCAGTTTTTAAGAGTCGAGAAAAAACAAAAGATGACTCTAGTCTCCTTCGATTTTTAATGAGCCTGAAGTGACAAGTGCTCAGATGGACCTTTTCCGTTAATGATTCTGAAAAGGAACGAAAGGGACTGCTCTGGAGGTCTAGCTAGAGGGAGTACCAAACCAATTGCAAAACTATAGAATACTTTTTACGGTACGGTAGTCAATCTTCCCGAATGTTGTGTTCGATGCATTGCGATCAATAGGGCAGCCGACACGGCTTCCTATGGATAAAGGTTTTATGCCTATAGGGGTCTCCCAATATATACTCGACGGTACGTGGGAGCACAAGTCCGTACTAGCACTTATCGTCTCAAAGTGGAGGAATCACCCAACCATCAGTGAGGAAAACAGTTACCAGGCTTCACGACGCCGGAATACGTCTCTAGCCTAGGCCTCTAAATGTTGTGCGTTAAGTTACAAAGCATTGTTAAGTTCATTGAATTTATTTTAAGTTGATCTTTCTTATGAAGTTTGCCTTTTGGGTTCACCACGAGATGTAGATATAATTCCTAAAATCCAATCTAAAGATGATAAGAAAGCTTTTATCTCTTTTCAGCAATGAAAATCCTAGCTACAAGGGGAAAAGAAAGACATAATCTTTTCTCAAAGAGCAAAGAGCACACTATAAATGCACTTTTCCTAAATCAAGCCAAACAGACTGTCAATATGCAAATGCACATGTGCATGTATTTGTTTTTCACTTTCTTAATATTGATGCCTAAAAAGAAAGTTGTTGTACAAATTTGAATTCGCTTTCAAGTGAAAAACACAAACAAGCTTCTTTTCGAAATCAAAAGGTAGAGATGAGTATGACACTTTATGATTTTGAAGTAAACACTTGTTTCGACACTAGAAATTTACAAATTCAAGTAAAAGGCAAAAGTAAAAGCATAATCGACTGTCAACAGCAAATAAACTTTCTCCTAAGATCAAAATCGACACTTACGACAGATCTAAATCCAAGGACGACAGTATGACTAGTCTACTTTTGCAATGGGAAATTGTAAATGACGTAACAAACACACAAAAAGAATACAGTTTCTTTTATACAACTGAGGCAGAATTAAGGCAAAGAAAAGGGGCTTTTAAACAGACACACACACTGATCACATGCTGCAAAAATCAGAGACAAAACTGGAAAAAATGAGCAAAGAACCTCAGCTCCACAGGGCTAAGCTGATCAACGCACCTGGTACACAAGGAAACTGGATTGCAACGCAGGTTGCCCTCTCGGGAACTGCGCTGAAATGCAAAAACTCTTCACAACACCTGCGCTGGGGCAGAAACGAGAATTCTATCCGGGTTCTGGGTCACGGTTTGCAGTTTAGTCTATGGTTTTTGGCCGCGTAAAAGCAATCAGTAATGCACAATCAGAGGGTTGATTTAAAAGAGGTTTAAGAGCTATCACAAAGGGTAATCAGACCATTTGTGAATCAGCTGTTCAGATCATAAACAGATCCAGTGAATGGATTGAAGTAGTAGATGTCTACTTTGCATTTGTAAATGGCAAATGCAGTTCGATTCGCTACTTCTAAGTTTATGAAACAAACAATCAAGAGAAACACAAACAAACTAACTAGACACGTTCCCCAACGGAGTCGTCATTTTGCTATCAGGAAAAGTGTCTATTCAGAACGACCCTATCCCGCTGGGTTATGACAGAGACCTCAGAAACAAACAGGGAAAACTACTCTTGTATTCTCCTTTATGAACTATAAACGAAGACGAATAGGATGAACCAACCTGTGTCTTGCGCTAGTCCTTTGATCCAATATCTCTTCTCTTTGACAGCTTCTAGCTACCTGCTCCCTCACTTACCCAGCGTCACCAAGTTCCTGCAAGATCACAGAAGAAGGAAACTACACAAAGACATAGATTTATGTTCATAAAAAGCTTAGGATCAGATTAAGCTAAACATACAAATATAACACACATTAATGATATACAAGCATGTAGGAGAAACTCAAATAGTTTTATTGATAAAACAAGAAGATCTGGGAGGAGTTACAACCAATGATTCCTGATCCAGCATCAACCTCCCAGCATGGAATCCCCTCTTCACCTCCAACAAAGCATAAATCACCCAATACTCTGATATCTATCTCAAAACCAACAACAATTCTCTGCAATGTACAAAATTCCAGCCTCTGGATCTCTTGGTGAGGGATCCATATATAGATGTATGCAAAGAGGATGAGTCAGCTCATGAATTGATTAGTGGCTTCTCTCTGTCAGTTCTTGCTTCCACTTGGAGACTGAGAGCCTCTTGCTCATCACTGGTCGAATTCAGTGAGTCAAGTGTCATTGGGAAAGATTCTGGAAGCTTCCATTATCTCTCCACCTCGTGGAATGACTCTGCCACTTGTCATTTCCCGCTCAACGCACCCTGGTAGTGCATCCAAGTGCGTTGAAATGCACCTAGCTAGTGTATTTGGGTGCTTTGCAACGCAGCTAGCTAGTGGAGCAGCTGAAATGATCCTGATTTGACTAGTTCTGAGCAGTTTCTGGTGGAGAACTTCTGGGAGAAGCTGTAATTTGTTGACCTTGTTTCTTTAGGAGCTGGAACAACACTTTTAGGGACTTAGGATCCCATGGTTTATGGACATTTCATGCTTATAGCTGTAAGGCACAAAAATGTCTATAACAGTCCTGTAGGTTAGAATTTGAATGCACAAACAACACAGCCGAGTATGAAGTCTTAGTCCAAGGACTGTACAAAGCAATTGGCCTTAAAGTGAAATATTTGAAAGTGTTCGGCGATTCTGAAATTATTGTCAAACGGGTGAGAAATACGATTCATTGTCTTTCATATCACCTCAAGCATTATCAATCGCTGGTGCAAGAACTCACCTCGCACTTTTCAACATTCAATATCTCTTCCATCCCTAGGTCTCAAAATTCGGCAGTCGACTTGCTAGCCAATGTTGCTTCCAAACTCCTACCTTCCAAAGATTATAGCCCAGATAGATTTTCAGTAGAATTGCTTTTTAGGCCTTCAATTCCCGACAATGTCACTAATTCGAGAGTTTTCAATCACGATGAAGACATTTTACAATTTCTGACTTTCGAAATGTCCTATGATGATCAGACTATAGAGGAGAGCGATCATGATCTTCAGATGAGAGAAAAGCATGAGGAAAACTCAATACTAAAGCCTATGGTGAAGCCTATGGATCTTTATGACATTAAAGACAGATTTAAACCTGTGATCAATACAAAGCTCCACAGTTCCACCTTGAGGTTTGAGTTGATTAACCTTGGCATTGAACACAATCCTCAAAAAATTAATCTAGGATTAGGACTTTCTCTGGAAGAAAGAACGACATTCATTAGACTATTAAAAAAGAATAAACATGTCTTCGCTTGGAAGTATGATGAATTAAAGACATATGATACATCTATCATCCAGCATACCATTCCAATGCTTGCAGAACAAAAACCAGTTCAACAAAAGCTCAGAAAATACATCCAAACCTAGAGAGTCAAATTAAAACTGAACTTAGTAAGCTCTTAAAGGCCAAGATTATTTTTCCCGTTCAACACTCGAACTGGGTCTCCAATATGGTGCCTGTTAGGAAGAAAAATGGCGATATCAGGATTTGTATAGATTTCAAAAATCTGAATAAGGCAAGCCTAAAAGACAATTTCCCATTACCTACTATGGAGCAGATACTCCATTCAGTAGCAGGCTCTGAATTGATCTCCTTTTTAGATGGTTTTTTAGGATACAACCAAGTTTTGGTCCATCCTGATGACAGACTTAAACTACATTCAGGACAAAGTGGGGAACTTATGCTTATTAGAAGATGCCTTTTGGACTGATTAATGCAGGAGCCACGTTCCAAAGAGCGATGGATAAAGCTTTCAAAGGATTGATCAATAAAACAGTAGTTTTCTACTTAGACGATATTACTGTATTTTCTAAAAAGAGAACCAATCATTTGCATGATCTAAACCAAATCTTTCAACGCTGTAGAAGGTATGGTATTTCACTCAATCCTAAAAAATCATTCTTTGTTCTTGATCAAGGAAAGCTTTTGGGCTTTATTGTGTCCAAAGATGGCATTTATATTGATCCAAGTAGGATCAAAGAGATCTCTGAAATTCCTTTTCCTCATAATAAAAAATCCATGCAGTCATTTTTAGGCCAAATCAATTTTGTCAAAAGATTTGTTCCAGACTTTTCTCACATCATTTTGCCACTACAAACTATGATTAAGAAAAATTCAGTGTTTAAATGGGGATCAGTAGAAAAGGAAGCATTTGATTTAATCAAACAATCAATAATTAATGCCCCCGCTTTAAATACTCCTAATTTTTCTAATCATTTCACATTGTATACTATCGCATCCGATTTTTCTACTGTAGCAGTACTCACTCAGATTAATAATCACAACTTGGAAGCACCCATTTCATTTTATAGTTCAAACTTGCAGGGTGCTGAACTGAATTACTCCAAAGTAGAAAAACAAGCCTTTGCTATATATAAAGCTGTCAAACATTACAGACCCTTCCTTTTAAAAGCCCATACAAAAGTCATAGTTCCTTTTTCTGCAGTAAGGCAACTATTAATCCAAAAAGAATTAGGCGAAAAAAGGGCAAACTGGGTTACAGCACTTCAAGAATATGACTTGGAAATCAAGCCAGCAAAGATTGTTAGAGGCCAAGGTTTTTGCAGGTTATTGGCAGGAGCATCCGACATTCAACAACCAGGTGATACAGAACATATCAAAGAAATCAATCAGATAAGTATTACTGATTCTGAATCCCAATATGCAGACTTGATATTTTATTTAAAAAATGGATATGCACCTCCTAACTTGTCTTATAAAAGCAAGAGGGCCATTAGATTGAAAGCAAGAAATTTCACAATTGTTGATCATGTACTTTTTAGGCAAAATTATGATTCAATCTTATTAAGATGCCTAGAAAAACTTGAAGCACAAAAGGTTTTGCAGGAATTACATGATGGACCAGCAGGAGAACATTTTGGAGATGACACAACAACCCACAAAATCATTCATGCTGGATATTATTGGCCCACCCTGTTTAGAGATGCTCATGAATATGTAAGGAAATGCCGAAGTTGTCAAACTTCTAGTCGAAGACAAAGAAAGCCAGCTTTCCCTTTGCAACCAGTCAACATTGAACAACCATTTGAGCAATGGGGATTGGACATCATCGGAGAAATCACTCCACATTCTTCCAAACAGCATAAGTATATCCTTACTGCCACGGATTATTTTACTAAGTGGGTTGAAGCAATTCCGTTAAAGACAACACAATTTGAGGCAATTATAGAATTCATAGATCAATTCATCATTACCAGGTTTGGTGTCCCAAATGCTCTTGTTTTTGATAATGCATCTTATTTCTCAGGTAATGCTATGTTTGATTTTTCTATTAAAAGAAGATTTAAATTGAAATATTCTGCTAATTACTATCCCCAAGGTAACGGTTTGGTAGAATCTACCAATAAAAATCTAATCAAGATTATTAAGCGAACTATCGAACAAAATCATAAAAACTAGCATAAATCTTTAATATTCGCACTATGGGCTGATAGGATAACACAGAAAGCTTCCATAGGTTCTTCTCCATTCAATATTGTGTATGGAAAAGAAGCAGTGCTACCAACAAATCTTGTCATTCCTTCTCTAGCCCTAGTTCAGTTCATTGAAGAAATCCCTTCTTCTTCTATTCAACTTAGACATGATCAAATCCTAAAATTAGAAGAGGAAAGAGAAAAAGCCAAGGTTACTCATGCAAAACATCAGAAAATTATCAAGGCATCCTTTGATTCAGCGTCATCCGGTTTAAAACAGTTTCAAGTTGGTGATTTAGTTCTGAAATGGGACAAAGCCCATGAGGATAAAGGAAAACACACCAAGTTCCAGAAAATGTGGCTTGGGCCATTTCAGATCTGCAAGAAGATAGGCCATTCGACCTTCATATTACAAGATTTATCAGGTTTGAGAGATTCTCTCCCTATTAATGGCCTTATCTTAAAGAAATTCTTCAATTGAGGAGGTAACCCCTTCTCCTTTTTAGTTTAGTAAAATTCGTAGTTTGTAGGACCATTAGGAAATAAAGTTGTAAGGTATCTTCCATTGACCTTTTGCTGTATGAAAAAGTTGCTCAAAGAAGTAGTGTTGATATTTGCTTTTAAAATAATAGAAGCCTTAGACAAAAGGGACAATTTCTAGGAAATTAGGTATAATTGCATTCTGAAACCGCATTTCAATTTTTGTGAACTCTTCTCAAAATTTAGAAGTATTGTAAATCATTTTATGTTTTCAACTTGGTCACAAAAAAGGTTATCAATATCAAAACATAAACTAATCCAATTTCAGCATCTTCAACTCTTACCCTGTCATCCATTCTCTCTTAAGGAGAAAATTTTCCATCCCATTCATCGAAGTTTGTAATTACTCAGAGTGTAATTCTAAAATATTTGATATAAGAGATAAGGGGTCTTGTTACAAGCCTGCTTACCATGATCATCGGGAAATAGTTTAACCAACATTACCAACACTGCATACCAAAACAGGGTAATGGCTTAAGATTATAAGAGAAGGGGTCACTCACGAGCCAGCTTGTTCGGTTAAATTACTACCAGTGAAAGGCATTGTCACTCAGCTGGCCACCAAACCAGGACAATGACTTTTTATCTTTCAAAATAACAGAAAAGTAAAAGAAATACAAAATATGAAAGCATGTTTTGAATTCATTCTGTTAATCATACTCTGAAGTGGATGGGATAATGGACAATAATGTGGTTAAAAGGTATCCCTCTCGAAACTATGAAATTTTGCTGGCAGCAGAGGCTCTACCTATGACATACGAGTCAATTCTAAAAGTTGATTTGGAAAGGTTTTTTGTTTTATCATTATCAACCAATATAGGCCAATTTAAAACTTAGAATGTATCTAAGTTTAAACAAGAGAGAAAATTAGCAAAGATAGTTTTATTTTATTTGGAATGCATATATACCTAATTATATTAGAATTTTCCTCTTTGATGAGATTCCTATGTAAAGAACGTTTAAGTATTTCGGTATTTTTCAGAGATAATTGTTCCTTCCAGCGAATCTCCAATTGTTGTGCTCTACAACAACCCCCCATTTCATACAAATTTTATTTTCATAACTATAATATGAAATGGGTCCCTTTTAGAATTAAATTGGTATCAACTTAGTATTTTTCAAAAGGTCCAAAAATAAATAAAATATTATAAACCTTTTGATAAATCACATAAGCGGTCTTATAATAAAAAATGAATAATCCCTTCTTATTGTGATAAAGCGGTCGCAAGATCGCATATCACAATAACAAAAGGACCATTAAGTTTTCCCCGATGCGATAATACACGAATGGTTATGAGATATGGGCAATGGCAAGCTATCATAACAAAAGCCCCTTTTCGCTCCGATGCGATGCGATATCACTATCGTTGATCAGAGATGTACCATGCATGCATTTCAAAGCCCTCATTTAAAAAACTCCCGATGCGACTTGGTGATATCGCTATCGGCAATTGGGGATTTCGAAAGGAACCAATATAACAACTTAAGCTTTCCCCGATCGCCGATTGCGATAAAGCTAAAGCGCAGATTTCAAAAAAGATTGGTAAAGTCGGGATATTTTATGGTTATTTAGTATTAATGGCCTTTCTTTTCCCAATAGTGATTCACTTGCACTCAACCGCCAAAACATTGAAGCCACGCTTAAGTGAATCATTTGGCCAATAAACGACATAATGAGCATTTAAAGGATTGACAGGTTTAAATGACCATTTAATGAAACAATAAGTCTAAAATCTCTTCAGAGATCGCATTCGTGGCCACCTTAATTTAAATCCTCCATTATTCATTGATTGATATATCTCGTTCTTCTTTGATTTGTGCTATCAATTCTCCACATTATGTTCATTTTCACTCATGTGCAGAGCTCTTCCGAAGCAGTAAATTCAAGCAGAATGGGGAAGAAACCTAAGAAGACCGCAACAGCTTCCGCTTCGCCAGCTACAGGGCAACCCACCAACGATCCAGGAACAAACAGAAAAGGACTGATATCCGACACTACATGTCTAGGACTTGGCAAAACTACTTGGCTAAGCACCTATAATTTAATTGAGGCCGAAGGGCCTGAGGTAACAACACTGCAAGCTTTAGCAGACACGACTCAGAAATCTGATGCTACTCTAAAGGATTTAGCCGACTCGTTCCTTCATCGGATAGCAGCCTGGGAACAAATTCTCCCATATACAAATGTGGTGAAGTGGGAAATTGAAGAAATCCCAATCACAAACAGAACATTTTGCACCATGGATGGGAGAATCTTCGGTTCATTTCAACCTGATGATTTGAGGCAAATGTACCATTTGCCTGTACCGGAGAAGAAGTACAACAAGGCCTTCTTGGAGAAATTCAGAAGTAAGAACAAAATTAAATCTGAACCCATTCGGGATTGGAGGAAAAACCCATAAAAACACAAGCATGAGTCTTCGGGTAAGTACTCTATTGATTCGTTGTGTTCTACTTATTGTTATGTTGAGATAATGATGTGTAGATTGTGGGGGTTACATAATTCCGCAATTTTCATTGTAGAGATGGTCCCTTTGACGGAGGTAGCATGTAATAGTGAAATAATGGATTGGGCAACTATATTTTCTGATAAGCTAGGGACCGCAGTCCTTGAGTTTAGAAACAAATCCCGCATTACTGAAAGGGTCATTCCCCCATTCTACTATAGTGCCTATATCTTGGACCTGTCTTTTAATTCTGAATTTCTTATGCTTGGATGGAGATGGACTCCCCAAGACCCCATGCCCATTCATATATACCATCAGAAGTTATGGAAAGCTCACTATAAGCACCATTTATATCAATTCTGCAATGGTTTTATGTTACCCATTCACTATTCCATTTTTGATAAACCTGCTCCTAAGATTTCCTACCAAGCGGAGGTTGACTTAACATCCATAGGAAGTTCGTTCGGAGAAGAAAAATTCACCTATGTAAGAGTTTTTGGCAGCCAAGCCAAACCTCATGTCCTCCCTTTGTACATACCTGATAAACTGTTAGCCAGGGAGGTAGCCTATCAGATTACATCGGAAGAAGTTACACAAATTCTAAAGAGCAAAAAGAAGCATGTTTGGCCTCCTTTTCCTCTAAGATGCGGTGTCTACGCTCTGCATGACTTTAAACATGCAGAGAAAGAAGCTGATAAAATCAAGGCACTAAGTGTAGCCACTCTTCCTAATAGGCAATTTGATCCAAACAAAGTCGCATACAATGCACTTGAATAAGCAAAATTAACTAAATTTGATCATAAAGAAGATATGTTTGATGACCTGTTCTCCTCAGCCGAGTCAATATTCCAAGTTAAATCGCTGGCCAGAATGAAATATCGAGATGACGGGTTAGTTGAATTTAACAGACTTAGAGAAAAGAGGTTGCAAACTTTGCCTCTAGATCTGTTAGCAATGACCGCAACGACAAATCAAGCGAGCCTGAGCAGTGACTCACTAAGGAACCTCCTGCTACATCAAAAGAGTAGGAGGAAGTGGATGCAAAAGAGCAAGAGGAAACCCAGGGAAAATAGCAAGAACAGAGCAGTACAGAGGTGAATGTAGATGTCTAGATTGACCCAAAATTGCTCCAGGAATGGCAGCAATTTGACTCAATCATAAGCAATCTTGAGAGCTCGAAGGAAGCCGAAACATCAAAAGCGGTTGACACATAGGAGACAACATCTAAACAGGTTCCAAGTGGAACTAGCGGCCTACCCAGTTCTACAGGAATAGAAATAATTCCTAAGGATCCCTCCGATCAGATTGTTTTGCAAGTAGAAGAAATTCCTCCACTGGATGTCTTTTACAGCCTAAAGCACAAGGCTATAGTAAAACGACAGCGGAAAAGGAGAAGGACTGATCAACCTTCCCTATTCCCTGAACAAACAGTGACGGGCAATGTGGTTTGGAAGGAGGAGTTTGATACTTCTAATGACCTAACGAAATTGTCCCAATATGCTGGAGCCTATTCGGCAGCCACCATAGACAAGGCATCAGAAGTTAGTAATCTATTAAAAGGAAAGGACCAAGAAATCACTTTGTTACAAGCACAACTATCGAAGGCACAGCAGAAGGCAGAACAAGCAGAAAGGTAATTGTCTACACAGTAACAAATAAATAATCAATTGAATAAACAATTGCAGGAAGAGAAACAGAGAATTGATTTGAGTGCAGTTCAAAAGCAAAAAGAGCTATCGGAAGCATTGGCAAAACTAAAAGAAATGAATGAACAAATGGTGAAGTCGAAAGATGAGAAAATTGTTCAACTATCAACCCAAATAGAGAAAACCAAGAATCTTCCATATCCAACTGAATTCAGAGCAGAGGCATTACAGATAAACAAGGCATTGGTGACACAGGTAAGGCTGTTATGTCAACAAATCGCAAGCAGAACCTTTATGTGACTTAACGGCATCAATAAGTGATAAATCGGCTGATGCTAGAACAGACTTAGAGCAGGCCAATGAGACCTTGACTAATTTTCTTGAGTGGCAAGATACTGATGAGGGAAAGGCAGCTAATTTGCCAAAAATCCTAGAACCGCATAAAGAAATATTATTTATGGAATGGCAGTCCCAGTTAATGAAAGCAGAGAGAGCAGTTTCCATATGCAAATTAACCATAAGTAATTTGGTTGAATTGTTTAATGATACTCTCTAATTATCTAACATGATCTCTCAATGTACCCCAGGTAAATTGCTATTGGCTAAAACATTGGAGCAGTCATGTTATCAAGAGCTGGAGAAAAATGGGAGATTAATCGCAGGAATTAACAGTTTGACATGGGAGACCTATTGGTTGTTCTTAGTCAAACCATACAGCTAGAGAGCCGCCCTCAAGAGCCTCATAGATGCAATCGGGTGTATCATTCCCGATATACAAGATGCCACCTATGCTGCCCAACTGAATTCTCGTCTCAACCGACCACCAGAAGTGGAACCAATGCTTGCGATATGCCAGCTCGAGTCTAAAGGAAAACAACCTAAGTGATGAATCATGCTGCCGACTGCTAGATTGCTGTGAGGAAGATATTCTGTATCAAGTTGTACCAATTAAGTAGGATTTTAGTTTCATAGTTAGTTAGTTTTAATCAAGTATTTATAGACCCTTTCATGTATTTAGAAAGGGTCGTAAGTTTTTGTATATGACTTAAACCTGAAGTTGCACTACTGTACTTCAGGCATATTCTTTTATAAAGATTGGGCCAATTATTCCAATTTTGATAACGAAGCTTTTATGTGAATGTGCACTACTGCATTTATTTAAAAGTGTTTTTGCGTCGGAAGAAGGAATCCAAATAGCGATTGATATTGGGAGTGATTCGCAGCTCATATGGTACTACTATCTATGTTTGATTTCATTCCTTTTATGTGAATTGTTGTTTGATCGCTCTTGCTATTATCAGATATATGCATGTATTTTAACAACATTCTTTATACTTTCCACTACTGGATGTTTACAACATGCTTTCCTTTTAATCATACATGTATCGGTAATATAAAAAGGATAGGTGTAACAATGTGTTAATCACTTTGTTCAACTATTTGAACAAATTATTCACTAAGTAAAGGAATGTCTATGTTTATTGCTTAGAGTCATCTATATGCCTATCTATGAACAAAGATCATCAAACGTTGCACTTCAAAGAATAGAAGCCTCCCAGGATAGAATAGTTATTTATATTTTCGGTGATAGATTAGGTTATCCATTCATTATCATTTATTAGAAATCAATCACTCATCCATCCCCTTTTATTCATTATTGGGAAACTGGTCCCATTATATCCAGTCGGAGCCACCATTCCAAACGGAAAAGGAACTGTAGTAAGGTCCAGACCGGGTGGTTATCCCCCAATGTGGATACAACAATTTTCAGGGCATCAACACCCTCATAAAGACTTGGACTATCTGCCTCTTGCAGATAAAGACTTTTAGATAAGAGACTTATCCACTGACAAAAACCACTTGAAAATCTTTTGCCAAGCCAAAGACCAATAGCTAAATGGCTCAAATATCCTGGGACTGTGGGAATCAAACCTTCCCAGGTATTTTCTCCCCTTAGTCCATATTTTCCCTAATCTGATTCATCAATGCCAAGCAAAATATGACCCTAATCTTAGAGTTGTTATGTCCCCAAGTCAAACAGTCCTTTCCCCATAACAGCTGCATCCATTAATGAAATGCTGCAATTTTCCCCTGAACAAGCTCTCACTCCCCTTTCTATGCGATATTTACTTGAGAAATCTACCTATTGTCTCAGTCAGAACTGACTTGCATCTGTCAGATTTTCATGGAGCCTAAATATCAGCCTAAAGGCCCACATCCCTATCTGCAGACTTTCTTCACAAACATAGGAAAACTAATTGTTGATACAATATCCTTAATCATGGGATTCAACGCCGGTGAGTATTTTGATGATGTAACCTTAGTGTTGTTGTCAATTTTTATTCCTGGACAACCCCCTGCTGTTAAGTATGATTATGCCTCCTATATTGCCAACAAAATTCACGACCAATTCCTGAGACTGGACAATGAAGGAGTCTTTAAATACACCACTTTCATTTATCATCTTATGTTGTATTATCAATCAGAGAAATTCCCTTTCCCTATGAGGAAACTTGACAATAAAGGCAATCCAAGGTCTGTTACCTTTTGGAGTCCCATCTTCCATGCATCCTATGAGTCCCCTTACTCATACAATGAGTTCATTGACCAATTTGTTCATCCTGCAGCCACCCTATTGACAGGGATTTCCCCTCCTAGAATCAGTGGTGACATCAAGAAAATCCTATAGCTCTTCAAGCAGTACAGAGTAGGTGATTGATACCTATACAAGAACCATACAAAGATCCGGATATATGGACGTGAGCTCTGCCCTTTCAAGTTACCCAAATACGTTCCAATGAGATTGTTTGCATTGGAGTATTTCAGACAAATGATACATACAGACATGGCTCATTTTTACAAAGCCAAAAAGAAAGCTCAACTCAAAAAAAAAAATTAGTTAGGCCCTTTTGTCTGCAATCATAGGGAAACATGGAAAGAACCAGAGATAATTCTAGAAGATCATCTTATGTTGCACAAAAGTTTTGGTTGGAGGCCATATGACCCAAATAGTTTCATCTGTGATAGGAGAATGAAAAACAGGTTGTCACCATACATTCACCATAGGATGCCAGAGATTGAACAATTTGAAAATATGGATGAATGGAGGGAAGGTACCCTAGTAGAACATGATAGTGAACAGGTCAATATTGAGAATATTATGACAGATCTTGAGAAAACACTTGTCCTAAATTCTTTTGGGTAGGTACCATTTGAGTTATCTCAAAGATCGAGAATTGGTGCCTCCAGTGCTGGAACTTCTCAGCAACCTTCACAGGAAATAAGCACACCAGCCACAGGAACATTAAAGGGCAAAGAATTAGAGACTAGCTTTCAAACCACAAAACAATCTTAAATGTCTAAGCAGCCTGAGAATTCTAGAGAACAAGCTCAAATACATACTCCTCCCACTCAGATCAATATGGGAGAGCCTCCAGTTCTACAAAATCCTCTAAATGAGGAAAGAAACAAAAAGAGAGATAGGGAAACAACTACCCCTACTAGTGAACCTTCAAGACAGCCTAGAACAAAAAGACAAGGACTAAATCCCCTTTCAAAGGAGGAATTTGCTGAAGAAACTACAGATAGTCAGAGGGAAGAAAGAGTAGAGAGCCATCAAACTTATCTAGTAGGAGGAACATCCACTAGCTCACAGAGGCAGGAGCTAGAAAGACAGCAAAGTGCAGAGATATCTTCTTTCAGGTCACCAGGGATAGATGCCTCAGATATCAAGAAAATATTTACAAAATTAAAGGCCAAGAATGATCCATTGAGACTTCATTTCTATAACCAATATTTGAAGATGGCTCCCACAAATCAATAGAGGTTGATGTTAACCTATGACATCAAAGAAGGCAAGATGATAATGAGCTATCTCAAGCCAAAGGTGCAATAGCCTAAATCGGCAGCAGATTATATCAGAACAAAACTTGAAGTCATGGCAAAGGATATTCATCCTTTCGATTAGATTGAGATGCATAAACAAACTGGAGAAATGATTTATTCAACCTTGACTAGTAAGGCAATGATGGCCCAAAGGTTGCAGAATTCTTTGGATAACACTACTGCTCAACTACACTTGGAGAAGGCCTCCTCTTAGGCCAAAGATAATAGAATAAAGTCCTTAGAAGAAATAATAATTGGATTGGGCCATGATCCCAAAGATGTTAAGGCTACAAAAGCCTTGATCAAAAAGAAAGATGAAGATATTGCAGCCCTAAGGAAACAATTAAAGCTGCCACCTTCCAGGCATCCACAGAATGCTGAGGTTATAAAGCAAAAATCTGAAGAAGAATTGATGGATTTACTCTTAAAACTTAATGAACGACTAAATAAGACTGAGCAAGAACTTGAGAAGGAATTAAAGGACAAGCAGGGAGAGTCGACCTCTCAGCTTCCCAATGTGATATTAGTAGTCTCAACTGTAGTCCCATCAACTCTTGGAGCAGCATTGGCACCAAATATTCCAACATTCACAGCAGAGGTGGTTACAGGTACAACAACAACAGGAACAGTAGGAGTAGCACATGGCAACATTGCTAATTTTAGCACATAGGAGCTAATAAAATCAATGGAGGACCTAAAATTACAAGTTTTAGAGCTAAATAAGGTAAAGGAGCAATATGCCAACTTAGAGCAAAGGTATGATCTCTCAAAAATAAATGAGCGGAAAAGAGAAGAGATATTAAAGTGTTAGAAAACAAAGTAAAATCATTGGAGAAAGAACTTACATTTGAAAAGCCTCTGTCAGAAGTCAAGAAAATTCGTTGGGCCAACATCACTCAATCAATAAATGATGCTTGGCCATCAATCCAAATAAGTTTTGAACAAATTGATTTGGTGAAACTAGCTCAAGAAGAAATTCAGAAGACAAGGGCAGAACTAGGAAATATGCCTGAGAAAGCCAACAGGCTCATACAGTTTTTGAATACCAGGAATAAGTACCAGCTTGAAGAGCTGGGCATTCAAGATAGAACAAGGACAATTTTGGAAATCAAAAGAGTTTTTACTGAAAGAACTCTGATGCAAAACTTAGAAAGAAGGTGCCATGACATGCAAGAAGAAATTAAGGCTTTCATGAAGAGATTTGATATTTTGTAGGGTAAAGGGTTTCCCGGTCCTTTAGTTATTAATGATAAACTAGAGAGGCATATAGACTATGTGGACAAATTGGATTAGTATGCAGGCAACCAACAAGTGCATAAGCAACGAAAGCATTGCCTACAGGCAGATTTCTCTATGACAGTCTGGAGAACTTGTTTTATGTCGAGCATGAGATAAAGCACTTGTTTCCAATTCAGCCTACCTTTTTTAGGTACACAAAAACTGATGAGACCTTGAGAAAACTTTAGAAAAACAAATTTCCAGAAGCAAAATGGTGGGAAGACATATTGGAAATTTTGTAAAATTGTCCTTGGTAAAATGTAAATTTTGGTAATTTACTGCAGTAAGTGATGGTAAAGAGGATAAACAAAGATCAAACAGGTCGAAGTGTATCAGAACAAGTAAAGAGTATTAGTGAAAATATGGTAGCCAACGCAAAGTTACCAAAGAAGACAGCAGCAAGCCAAATCATAGGGCCTGCCTCCAGCACACTCACAAGAATAGGAACAACACAACATCAGTTTGCCTTTTCTCCTATCTTGGAGACCATTTGTTTCTGTTTTCTTGTAACTTATTCATAGTCATCCTAGAATATATCTCAATCTGTTATGAGATATTTTTTGTAATTTTTTTTTGTATAAATACTCCCTCAATTGGAGTATTGAGGGTGGATTCTTAGACATTGTTGTAATACTGGTTATTTTGAAATAAAGTGTTGTTGGACCAACTTTTGTATGGCTTGATGGATAAAGAATTGGTGCAAAGGACTTTTCATAGATCTCTTGAGTCAAACACCAGATCAATAAGTTCTCTATACCTTATGTTTTAAAGTCTTCCATGTTTCTTATATCATCTATGTCTCATATCTGAATAGAAAACGAAAAAGAGTAATTCGGAAAGTGCTTGATTGCAATCTGTTTTCAATCATTATTATTCTCAATGTTTTCTTCTGAACTAGCATAAACAGTGAAATATTAATTGCTCCTGTTTTCTGGTTCATTCATTTTGATTATTTAGTAAAGAATACTTAAATTCTCTTTATTAATAATTATTCAAGTTCCCTCCTTCGAATAGGTTGAAGGATTATTAACTTCCCTTCAACCATTTTGAGTTCATTCCATCTTTTTAAGTCTTGATTTGTTCCCTGTTTGATTACCTTGCCCTGTGAAACCATCCCTTGTTAAGAAACCAAATTCAGTTAATCCATCTTCTTTGACTCCATTAGCCCAATGGCCTAAACTACTCAGTCCTACCCCTCTGCTATTGAATCTCACCACCCAAACTCAATCAAAACTCCTAAACTCCATAACTAGCCTAAAATATTTTAAAATAAAGCTAAATCATAAAGAGAGAGCCCTCTTTGAGTACAGATTGGCAAGATTCTGTACTTAAAAGTTGGTTTGTGGTTATCTCAGACCCCTTTCCCCCTCCCAACAACTTTAAGGAAAATCTCAGTGATAACGGAATGCATGCGCTATATTTGATATTAAAAAAAACACCATCAAACCTTGGTTTCAATCCACAGATTGGGATTCTCTGCATTGGTTAGTCCCTTTGATTTGTATGATGTGCATATATATGACATGCCATGGTATAATATGTCGAATATATATTGCATGATATATGAAAATTGAGAGCTTGCAGTTGATTCCATTTTGTAAAGACATAGCAAATTACTATTAGTGTTTTGCTACAAATATTGTAATTATTTCTAGGCTTAGTTCAAATTTTTATGATGGAGAAGTTTGTTGAAAAAGAGAAGGGTTTGGAAAAGAAGACAACTCTTCTTGCACATAGAAAGAATAATATTTCTCAAGATTCTTCCAGAGGAAGAGGTGGAAGAGATTTTAGAGGCAGGGGGGGCAGACACTCTCAAGGAGAAAAGGCAGATTTGCATTGCATACGCTACAAAAGAAATGGATCACATGATGCCTCTACATGCAAGTTACCATGGGACAAAATTGAGCAACAAAGAAACCAACAAAAAAGTAAAACTAATGATACAAATAAAGGTAAAGAACCTGAATCCACTCACTATGTTGTGGCACAATGTATTATTGGAGTAAATGAAGATTTATTTAATGCTTCTTGGAAAAATGATTGGTTGCTTGATTCAGGAGCAACTTTTCACATGACTCATAGAAAAGATTTTTTTGAAGAATTTACTGACAATGTTGATGGAGCAATATACTTTGCAGACCAATCAAAAATCAAGCCATCAGGGCTTGGCACAATCAGGCTTAAATTGCCTGGTCTTCCATACTTTTTTCTGCATCATGTTCTATATCTCCCACAGCTGAAGAGAAACTTACTATTCTTGGTCCACATCCGCCAGCAAGGTCACTCCATTCATATGTTTGATGGCAAGCTTGAGGTGAGAAAAGCATCTGACCACTCACTTGTCATGAGGGGAACAGAAGAAGAAAGGCTTCTCAAGATGCAAGGTACCTCTACTCGTGCACAACATTTCTCATACAATTCTCATTATGAAGAAGGTGCACTTCCATCAAGTTTATTATGGCATGCTAGATTTGGACATTTGAAGTATGACAGCCTCCGCTTGTTGAAGAAAAATGGTGTTGCTGGTTTGCCTACAATTCCTACGAAACTTAAGCAATGTGATGCTTGCATTCTAGGAAAGCATAGCAAACAGTGTTTTCATGATTCACATTCAAGAGAACATAGAAAACTTGAACTCATTCATTCAGATTTATGTGGTCCAATGCATGTTCCTTCTGCAAATGGAAACAAATATTTGATGA
Organism: Pinus tabuliformis; assembly: GCA_031772625.1. Lineage (NCBI taxonomy): Eukaryota > Viridiplantae > Streptophyta > Pinopsida > Pinales > Pinaceae > Pinus > Pinus tabuliformis. Next base: position 829,532,569 of record CM062808.1, read on the forward strand.
CATTTATTGATGACTACACTAGAATGTGTTGGCTTTATTTATTGAAGAACAAATCTGATGCTTTCCAAAGATTCAAGAACTTTCATAAATGGATTGAAAATGATGCACAATCTCATATTAGGTCTATTCACACTAATAATGGAAAATAATACACATCAAATGAATTTGAAAAGTATCTTCGCCAACATGGGATCAAACATCAAACAATTGTGCCTTATAATCCCCAACAGAATGGTGTAGCTGAAAGAATAAATAAGACAATCTTAAATATGGTATGATCCATTCTCTTCTTAAAAAATGTAAAGATAATGTTTTGGGTTGATGTTGTTCTATGTGCTACATATATAAAGAATAGATGTCCATCTAATGCTATTAGAAACAAGACTCCATATGAAATGTGGTATGGACATGTTCCTTCGGTAAATCATCTCAGGGTCTTTGGTTCCAACTGTTATGCCTTGATACCAATGGTACATAGAAACAAACTCAGTGAAAGAAGTCGTAAGTGTATCTTCCTAGGGTATTAAAACGCCTCAAAAGCATACCGTCTCTATGATAAAGTAAATAAAAAAGTTTGTTGTATCTAGAGATGTAATTTTTCTTGAATCATCCAAAACTGACAATGTTGTTGAGCGGCAACTTGATTGCTTGGATAGATTCACGAAAGCAAAATCATTTCAAGAATTTGATAATTAGATTCCACATCTTGAAGGGTGGATTCCTATACTAGATCAACATGTGGAATCTTCTTATGAAAAACACTCTCCCTCACATGAAACTTCAACAACGGATGATGCTTTAAGTGATGTGATTGATAGAATTGAGAGACTCAATCTTGATTCAGTCCCAACTCAATCAACAGAGCAGCCTGTACCATCTGAGAAAGGTCCCCCAAAGTGGCTAACAAAGATACTTGAAAGTGTTCATCCTGATGAAGTTGGAAAGACAGGAACTAGAAATTCAAACCGGCAAAATGGAGGTGATGTAGATGACTCTAATTCACTTATTGATATGGATGTTTCTTATGATTGTGAATTGAACTTGTCTACAGATTTTGAACCAACTTCCTTCAAAGTATTTACTTCTCATGATAAATGGAAAGAAGCAATGCAAAAGGAGTATGATGCCCTCATAAAGAACACACTTGGAAGCTAGTTGATCCTCCATTAGGAATCAAACCAATTGGCTACAAGTGGGTCTACAAGAACAAGTATAAAGATGATGGCTCACTTGACAAGCACAAAGCTAGGCTTGTGGCAAAAGATTTTACACAGAAGGAAGTGGTCGATTATGAGGAAAATTTTTCCCCCACAGCAAAATGGGCTACCATCCAGACACTCTTTGCCCTAGCAGCTCAGAATGGTTGGAAAGTCCATCAAATGGATGTAAAAACTACTTTCTTGAATGGAGATCTAAAAGAGAATGTTTTTATGTCCTAGCCTGAAGGATTTGCTATGAAAGGACATGAAAATAAAGTATGCAAACTTGTGAAGTCCTTGTGTGGCCTCAAATAAGCACCACGAGCCTAGTATGAAAAACTAACTGAGAATCTTCTGAAACTCAATTTCAAACATTATGATCTTGATGATGCAACTTTATTTGTCAAGAAATTTGGAAAAAAAGTTGTATATCTTGTGGTATATGTAGATGATCTTTTGATGAAAAGGAACAATGAAAGATACATTGCATCCATAAAGAAGGAATTGGGGAACAGTTTTGAAATCACTTATTTGGGCTATGTTCACTAATATCTTGGTATTGAAGTAACTCAACATCCGAAGTCCATATTTCTTTCTCAAAAGAAGTACATTGGAGATCTGTTGAACAGACTTGGCATGACATAACGCAATCCTCTTAATACTCTAATGGAACAAAACTTAAATCTCACATCAATTGAAGGAAAAAGAATTTGAGGATGCAACAAAGTATAGACAGCTTCTAGGAAGTCTCAACTACTTAACAACTACCAGACCAGCCATTTCTTTTGATATTGGAATCCTTTCCAAGTTTATGCAAAAGCCTTGTGAGGGACATTGGTCTGCTACAAAAAGAGTTTTAAGGTACTTGAAGGGAATTCAAGACTTTGGAATCAAGTATACATACGTGGACAACTTCAGTTTGATTGGATACTCTGATTCAGGCTTCATTGGAGACAAAGAAACTAGGGTATCTACTTCATGATATGCTATGAGTCTTGGATCAGGAGCTGTCTCATGGAGATCATGCAAACAATCAGTTCCAACAAATTCCACAACAGAAGAAGAATGCGTGGCAGCAGCTGAGGCAATAAAAGAAATTGTGTGCCTCAAGGAAATTCTTAAAGATTTGCACGTAAAACAAGTATAGTCAACTCCACTCATGATTAACAATACATCTGCAATAAATTTGGCCAAGAACCCAAAGCTCCATGATCGAACGAAGCACATCAATGCTAAATATCCTCTGATTCAACATCATGTTGAGGCCAAGACAATCCATCTCCATCATTGTTCCACTAATGAGCAAATTCCAAACATCTTCACCAAAGCGCTTGGAAGAGAAAATCTTGAACGATTCACAATGATGCTTGGACTCACCAACATCCCTTCAGATTAAGGGGGGGAATGTTGACACCTAATCATCAGGATTGGGTGAATGTAATTAATGTAAATAAATAATAAGAAATATGAACAATCATTAGGAGATGAAGTGAACAGTCTCTCCCTCATGTATATAATAGAGACCAACCTAAAAGAATAAAATATGAATTGTTTTGAGGAGTTACATGCCTGGCCTGACAATAATTAAAAATTCATTTAATCAGAATAACAAAATATTAGTTATGAAGTGACTTTTTTTGGGACTCATGAGCATTCTCAAGGAGTTTATTAAATAAGAGGTGGAGGCTTTCTCTAAGTATGGAGTGGAGGGATAAGGTATTAGCTGGGAGGCATAAGACGTTTTGGGATATGCATTTGAGAGGAGGCTTTTAAAAAGAGTTACCAAATTAAAAAACCTGAAATCCCGAGGAAGAAGGAAGCATAAGGAATGAAGGATTTTAGAAGTAAGGTTTTCGAAAGAATTTAAGAAATGGGTTTAAAAAATGTAAAGTTCCAAAATTGGGAGAGGGTTGGAGTGGTAAGGGATTTCAGGAGTTAAACATTTTGGGGAGGATTTAAAATTAAGTTTCGAGATGGAAGGGTCCCAAAATGTAAAGGCTTAAAATAGGGAATATGGGAGTGAGGTATGAGGGCTTTAGAACTTCAAAGATATAAGATTTCGTAGGAGATTTAAAATGGAATTACGAAATGTATGTGTTCTGATATGGGGTAGACGAGAGGTGAGGAGAGAACTACGTGGAGGTGAGACCTCTATCATCCTAATCAAATTACAATAATTTTTTAAATGTTATTTTGGTTTATCAAAATTACAATCACTTTGCAATAAGTTTCGATCTTATGAAAAACTAAAGAGACTTTGTAAAATTGGGATTTCATATTTCGTAATTTTTAAGTTGTAATTGAAATAAACTATCGAAATCGGTGGTTCTGTATGACCATTAGCTATAATATAAAAATTAATTAATAAAATTAATCAAAAATAAATCTAAAATCAATATTTATTATAAGTTTAAAAAAGTAAAATAATATATATTTTGTATAATTTTTAGTTTAGGTGGTAAAAAACACTGAATTATGGATAAACACTATTTTCGAATTGTGAGTCCAAATGAGATGAAATGAGAACTGATGGCAAGTTAGCGAAAAATTGAACACAATAAAGCAATCAAAATAGAAATATGAAGAAATAAAAAATGTCATCAAATTGTAGCACACTTAACCAAAAGAAAATATTAAAAGGTGATTTGACAAAAATTTACGAAAATGGTGCCCATTATTATTTTGAAATAATAAGTTAAAATGGGGGTGTTGCAATTTCACCACAACACAAGGGAAGGAAGAAAGTTCTTAGATATTAAAGTTTTGATTCAAGTAGATTGGGTTACACATTCTCCTTCTCCTACTCCATCTAGTTGGAATTGTGTTTTAATATTGATGTAAATATTGTATGTGTTGGTCATGTTTTGGGTAGGCATTGTATTGTTTACCAATGTTAGTTCTCCACAAAATTATAACATATTGGTTTAATAAGAGCTTGATCGATCCATACTGTAAGTCCATTAGATTAATTTGTAATTATATACATGACCCTTGTACCAGTTATGCATTTTCTTTTTATCCATATATCAGTTATTTGGATTACTATACTTTGTTAGGTATGTAAAAAAGTATAGGTATGTCACTTTGTATATGTCATCTGGAGAAATATCAAGTTCCTTATCCATTTGGAGTCCCTGGTTCCAAAAGTAATGTACTAATATTGTCCTAGGGATTAGTTAATTCTATATTTAACTCAACCACAACTCATATATTTACTCAATTATATATATCTCAACGTTTGTGCAACATAGAAAAAATTCCAGAATTCTACTACACAATGCAAGATCTTTTCTAGCCTTTCACTGAGGAGTTTGAAGTTTGAAGGCTAGAAGAGTCGTGTTTAGTATTTGACTCATGATTGGAAGGAACACATCTAATTCCTTGATCTTATAGATATATTTCGCTAGTTTTGTAAAATAGAGTAGAAAAGTTTAGTAGGAAAAAATGACCACAAAAATGAATTTCTCGAAAGCTCAAGTTCTAGAAAAGTTTCTTCATAGATTCCTCACATATTGAATAAGCTAAGAAATGAAAATATTTATGATACTCAATTTTTTACTTAATAATTTGAACGAAACTACAATTGAACAGTCCCTCCAATTGCTATTCAAAAAAAAATTGAACTTCATTTTCTTATGTTTCACACTACTAGTCTTTTTTGTTTCACATATGTCAACATTCCCATTTCCCTTAAACAACCAATGTATCAAATTCTTTTCATCAAAAAAGAATACATTAACCTGAGAATCTCTCATGGTTATCGTCATGTACATATTTGTCTAATTCATTTTTGCATGAATCCCCTTGTTTTCCCTAGTTTAAATGTTTCATTCTTAACTTGAGTTGCCGATTCTCATCATAATCAATTCGGATATGCTCTTCTTCGTGGGTTTGAAGCACCGCTAAATAATGGTCTAGTTTGGTAATCACTTGTTCCTCTTTATGAAATCTCACTTACTAATCCACATATAAATGACCTCCTACATGCCTATATCTAATTCTCTGGTTTTGATATGTCCAATCTTTCAAAAATAGAACAGATCCACACCTCTATTGTTATTTGCTTTGTTTCTACTCGTATGTCACCCACCAATCATAAAAAAATTTCTTGAGCACTCAATGAAAGTGTGGTGGTTGGCCTTGGTAAAGTCACTCCAACTACTATTGGCTTCGCAGAACTAAATCTTCTTGAGGAACAATCACAAACCTTTCAACCACTAAGTCAAAGGTTCTCAATACCTATAGAAGCAAGAAGGTACAAATTACATATACAGCTCATGCACTAGAAATCCATCTAATAAATTCCAATATATAAAACCCCGATATGATGAGAATGTCACAATATTCTAGATTAGTAATCGATATAGCTTCATCTAGCATTCTTAGAAATCATATACAATCTCATAGATTACTTCCATCTACAAACTGCAAATATTGCAAAGAAGCTACAAAGATAAGCATCTATATAGGAAAATAGTATCATATGAAGTTTCTAGAACTTCCTCCTATCTAGAAGGTCATAATGGACAAAAATTAGATTGTGTTGAATCCGGGCAAATAGTTAGTCATATTAAGGATACTAAAATGATCATCCTCCCCAAAGAAAAGTCTAATGAACAAAGGGTCTACTTTGATGAATGGAAGCTTAGACCTGGAAATTACATGCCCAAATTCAAGAATGGTTTTGTAGTAGTAGATTTATAATTTATCCATTATAGAAAGCCTTCAAAAGCAGAATCGAGGAAATCATGCTTCAAAGTTATTATAATTATCAATCTACCTATTTACTCTAAAATCTAGATGCTTAGCTGTAGATGTGGTCAAGACTAATGAACGCTTGGCATAACTACACCTAATAATTAGTTCTATCCTAGAAATTCAAGCACAAATTATCAAAGAATTCTACAAAAAAATGGATATTAGACTAGAAAATTTGGGATATATAAAATAAAATTCTAACAAATAAAACAAAGCTCAATACTCCAAAATTTTGTGAGTTTGAAGAACAAACCCTCAAACCACATTTTTCATCATCCTCCCAAGAATATATCTTTGGATCTTAAACATATGACCCATCATTCACAACAATATAATAAAGTGATAACTTCTTTGCTCTTAGCCCAAGAGAAATTTTATCTTCTTAAAAGAAAGGTTTGGGAATCAAAATGATTGAGCCTAAGATAAAAGAACAAGAAACTTCCAGAAAAAAGAGAAAACAAAGGATATGAAGGTTTTGATGTAAAAATTCCATTAACATCTAGACAAGATATAGGATAGGAGCTTTATGAATTTTCATGGAAAAGATGGTGCAAGTTTATTAATGGGTCATTAATTGTAAAATCTCCCTATGATACTTCTAATATTGAAAATTACCCTGCTTGGAGTAAATAAAATTAAGACCCTGCTCCTTTGATAAATTTTAATTGGAAATCAAAATATGAAGTGTTGATGATTATCCAAATGCTAAATGCTTAGGCAATGACTTAGAAAGCTCAATAAAAAAACAAAGCCTATCTTGGTAGGAATTAACTCTTAGAACTACTTGGGGTTTTATAGGAGTTATTAAAATTTGGAGGGATAGATTAAAACATGATGATAAAATTGGTATAATGGAGTTCGATATGCCTATAGAAGAACTAAATAAATCCATACCCAAAGAATTTTATGGTTTGACTCCTCACCTAACATATTATTTTTCCTAATATATATGTCTCAACTTTTGTGCAACATAAAACAACTTCCAGAATTCTATTGTGCAATCAAAACTATTTTATATCAGACCTATAAGAATCACATATCTTGTTCATAAATATGTTGATTTTAATAAGATATATATTGAAAATATTTCATTAGAAAGTTTGCATGATATTATCCTAAAAGCCCTCCAAAACTCCTACCCGTAACACCCTCCTCACACATCTACCCAAGTAACCGTCCAATCGGGCCAAACATGTGATGAGAAGCTACTATGATATGATTTGACTCCCTATGTGTCATTTAAGGAACTCAAACCAGTGGAACACAACACATAGACCTTCCACATCAGCAACATAACTCCCAGTAGCCATCCTAACAACTCAGGTAACCAGCCACTAAGACCAAATGAAGTTTTAGTGCCTCAAACTCCTAGACACTCCCTTGATATGGAAAATGGTGTGTCTGGGAGGCTCTATATTCTCCCACAGCAAGGGCATGGGTGGATCTAGGGAATTTTTCACCACTTGTTGTGCCTGCATCTCTGGAATTTGTGCCACTTTTTTAGGCCCAGAGCCCAGGTCACTGCCCAGAAATCAATGGCACCTTCAAGAATTAAATTTCACAGCAGAAGAAAGATACATTTTCAAAAACATCAACAAGGACTTGACTAGACCCCTACTAGCCATGACAGGCATTTCGTCAAACATGTCAAAAATATGAAATATATAGGTTTAAACATAAGATCTAAGAATAAGGGTCTCGTACTTATCTGAGAATCACTAAGAATCATTGTTCCATTATATAATTAGTTGCATTATCATCTATTAGGTCATAGATACATTGTTCATTCATTCACAAATAAGAACATGCGGAGAGCCATACATCATCATTTTTCTAATACATATTCATAACCAACATAATAACAATAGAAATACCAAGGATACATCATCCATAGAATCCACATATAAAACAATACATTTACACATAAGATATCTAGGAAAGAACCTCCTATTAATGAATGCAAAATCCAACCCGGTATGGGACTACCACGTTTCACCTAACCATAGATTGACTGAGCCAAATATCTCTTCAGCCAATCAATCTCGTGCCATATTCAAAGCATGAATGTGAGAATCAAACAAAAAAACGAGCCAATGAATCCCGAGGCTAAACCACCTCACCCTCATCAATAGAAACCAAGATTTAATGCAATCCACATTGGATCACTAGGCCAAAAGAAGAATGGATTCCACTATTTTTATCCACCTACACCATCAGGAATTTTCCTATCTCCTAATCTCTCATGCTTTACCACAAACCACAGTCTGATCCAAGGATCACTAGGCCCTAAACTGAGACTCCACACTCTTCCTCCATTCACTGATAAGGGTTCCTAGGCCTAATCAATGGAAACAACCTCTGGGATTTACTGTATATCCTGCCATTAACCGGTTGAGGATTCCTAGGCCCATCGAGGCACACAATACCTAGCTTTACTGCAACCCACACTCTAGTTTAAGGGTCACTAGGCTAGTGGCTTTACTGCAATCCATAGTCCAGTTCAGGGATCGCTAGACCACATTTTCTTTCTTTCAGAGATCCACCTCACTCAGATTCAAATCCATCTGGAAATCCAGCTCAACCGAAAAATGAGAACCCCATCACACAATGGTTATTTGGAAATGACAACGATAGGCTGAAAGCACTATCACATCTAGAAAAATCCATTTCATGACAACAAAGAACCACATGCAATACCATGCATGCCAAATATAGTAAGGAAACCACACATGAAAATCGATACGTGCAAAGAATCCTATTGTAGTTGCTTGATCCTTCTCTTCCTTGATTGATCTATGATTCTGATCCAGGTGGATGTTGGTGGCCACCCACCTATTCCATTTGGACCCCCACAACTATCTCTTTCAGTATTTCAGTTTCCTTAATTGTAGCACAATTTACTATTTTTAGCAGTTTTCTTCGGGTCCTGAACTTCTTGAGCCGTTTTGAGGCCCTAAATGACATTTTTTGGGAAATCTGGGGGCAACATGGGTCCATCGACCGATGTTTCCCTTCCCAAAGTGGTAGTGCTCAGATAGATCTTTCTAATGAGCTATTGTATGCATCAAATGGAGATCATGTGCCAAAGTTACGACCCCGGGAAGTTGATGTACCAGTTTACCCAAACAGGGCCCACAGTTTTGCGTTTCATCTTCTAGGGTTAGGTTTTGGAATGTTAAGGGTTTTCCATTGCTTCTCAACAATAAATAGGCCTTCGAGCCTCATTGTAAGAGAGTTCAGAGGCATGTAGCCACCACATCTCTTCTCAGAGATAAGCTACCATCGCCCTAGCTGGTTTATTTCCATTACTGTTTGTAAGCATATTTCAGTATTTTACATTAATGAAATGAAATATTATTTCCACTGCATATCTGTGGTTATGGTTATCTATGTAATTTGTTGCGTTCCTGTTCAAGTCTGGATCAGATTCCTCCTTGCCTCATTTTCCTTTCTTCATCAAATTCCAAAGTGCTCCAAGAAAAATCTAAGTGTCAAAGAGTGTAGGAGAGAGAGAATAGAAGAGAGCTCCACCAAAAATCTACTGTAACCTTGAGCCAAAAGCTTTCCAATTGATCCTTAGAAGCCTTTTTTATAAATGAGGCCTCTATTTTCTTCATTTTCCATTATTTCCTTCATTTTCCTCCTCACATGTAACTTATCACCTTCGCCTTCCTTTTCTCCTAATTTCCATTAATTTTATAAATAAATGTGCCAAAAATTCCATTTTTCCTTTCTAAAGTTTTTGTCATTCTATCTTCCAAGTTCCTTAGCCATAATAAACTGAAGTGACACCCCACTAGGATGTCTTGCCCACCATTTAACTTGAAATACGTGTCCCATGACCGTGGTCTTATATTCTTTTTACATGAATTTTTAACCAGTGCTATTACAAAACCCTCCCCCTTGGGGGAACACTATCCCCAGTGTTCAATGGAACCTATAACCAGCAAGACTATTTAAAACAAAACATTCTATCCATGGAGCTTTATAACATAGCTCAGTGTAGTATTTACAATTACCATCTGCTAAAAACGTGACAAACATATCATTTATTAGAGTTTTATAACACAACTCATTACAATATTTACAATAATAACCACATATACACACATACACATTTCCTTCAACAAAAAAATAACCATACTATCTATGGAGCTTTATAAATCTAGCTCAATACAGTGTTTACAATGATATACACATATGCACATTTTCTCAACCAGCAAATAAAAGGATACGATGGGCCTGCATCCACAACAACGGAAACTAGAGGCTAACACCTCCACCCTCAAAGTAATACCACGATTCACCTGCTTCCGAGGAAGTCTAGAATCCACTGCAAGGTCAAATCTACATCCAATGTCCAGTGCTATAATCATGCACCACTTGTCCTCTCAGTGAACAGTTACCGGCTCATTCTTCCAAGGCACACTCCCATTGTGCATCTGATTCCATTTGGCAATGCTAATGACCAAAACAAATCCATCCTTAGCCTTCCCTTCCCTACTACACAATCCCTTGGGCAATCCAGTCATGCCTTCCATGCAATCACTCACCTTCCAAGTTCCCCGGCATCCCCTATCCTGAGAGATCCATCCCTTGGAAAGGATTCCTTGCATCAGAAGGTCCAAAACCAGGGAATATCCTTTCCTTAAAACCATCATTACCAGTCATAACATTCTCATGGTAATCAATGGACACTATTGGGTACTAGTTTCCCACAATGGCCCTGCTCCTGAATGATTTACCAACATATTGCTACCCGTTCCAATTTATTTCAATGTTGCTCCTAATTCTTGTAGTTAGTTTCAACCACCCAATTGGACATTTTCGTGCTTCGTATAACAAGCACATAACTTCCATTAGATTCAAAATAAAATGAAATAAATTGAAATAAATTAACATCACACCTAATTGACAGTTCATCAATAAGTACACTTGCAATATTGTTTACCTCCTGTCACAATAAGTCAAACTAGAATCTTTGATCAAATCATCATGTATAAACATATCACATCAGGTTAGCTCAAATTCAACCATCATAAATTAAAATCATGAATCACATGAAATCATCATAACCCATATTCATAAATAACATGTAACCATCACAATTTAGAAGCATAGATCACATGCATAATAAAACTAAAATAAAATACCAATACTTATCCTTCATCGATCCTTAATTCTGCCTTTTTTCTTTCTTTACACACACCGGATCGGTTTCCACACCCAACAAACACCCAGTGGATTTTTCTTTTCTTCAATCACATACAGATACACAATGTTCATTACAATACATACATCCACACACAACGTGTGACAAAACACAATACATGTACCTACACATAACGTAAAACACAACACAATACATGTACTACACAGAGTACAACATAACGAGTATGCATGTCATGGTACCACAACTACACAATGCACATACATAGTACCACATGCATGCAACACATGTATGACATTCACACAATACCACATGTATACTAGTACCGTATTTACAACATGTACATAGTACCACCTATACAAAGAACCTCTTGCACAACACGTGCACAAAATCACATGTGCACGACACCAAGTGCACAATGCGTACATGACACCACATGTACACCACACCACCCGTACAATGTGTACACAACAAAAAAAGTACACAACACCACATGCACATGTACACAACACCACATGTATAAAGAACCATATGCACGACATGTACACAAAACCACCTTCACATAGCACCACATGTACCACATGTACATGAAACCATATGCTCAAAGCACCACTTTTACAATCATGCACACAACATTATACATACATAGTACCACATGTACAACATGCACACAACACCATAATACATAGCATTGCATATACAACATGTACATAACACCCTATGCATGAAGCATTGCATATCCAACATGCGTAAAACACCATATGCACACAACACTACATGTCCATCATGCGCTCAATACAATATGTACAGAACACCACATATCTAACATGTACATAGCACCATCTATATCCAACACTGCATATGAAATGTACCACAAGACTATGCATGCAACAGAAACAAAACATCATATGTACACAATACTAGAAATATTACATGTACACATCACCATAGGTACAATCACTGAATATACAACATGCACAACATATACACAATAGTAGTACCATACATCCAAAGCCACATTATCTCTACCAATAAACCTTTCTTCCAGTGTCTCTCCTCCATCCATGCTTATCCTAGCATGCCTCAGATCTCACTGCTTTAATTCAATTGATGTATCCCTCAGAGTTACCTACCATAACATAAACATAGGCATAATACAAGAATGCGACATCAATTCATATCCACATGATACTAACCTCATATATTTGTCATGACTACTCTCCCCACTTGATTTCCCATAAGACCAGGAACCTTGTCACACCACTCACCTGCATAAGCAATCATTTATCCTCAATAATGATCCCTAAAAACCCCGTCGGACAATGACATAAATACATAGATATATATACATAAACATTAACATAAAACAATCATGATCCTATTAGACAACGACATACATACACACATACATACATATATAAACATTATCATATTCATGATCAAAATATAATTACTAATTAGCATAAGGTCAAGGTTAAGATTCTTCCCTTTATCTATGCACACTATGCAAATCATTGAGAAAAATCGTTCCCAACATAGCCAAGGCATCTAATGCCTTAGATCAATTTACTTCACCTTTCCTGTTACCTTTATTATGACTGTACTACTATTTTCCATTTACACCAATGGACCGAGACAATCCAACCGATTGTCAGATTCTTACATTCAACTTCCCTTACTCATGCACCGAGATTCATTAAGTTCTTACATTACTTGCTAGGTTTCATTCATCTCTCCCTAATTTCCATTAAATTTCCTCCTTCCCAAACAATTCCCAAGACCCTCAAGACATAAAAGGTAAGAAAAAATGTAAACAAGAAGAAAACCATGAAAACCAATAATAATACGACACCGCGAACAAATTGGTAGGCCATACACTAGACATAAATAAAGCTACAAATCAAGCACAAACAAATAAAAAATAATTGAAATCACAAGGCTCTCAATATACACCATGACTCAATCCCCATGGTTCCCAGTGCTTCCAAAGGAAAGCTCACCCTGACTCTTCTTCAAAATTTCATGGTAGTCTCTTTGCATGCAATCCCCTACATCATATTTCTGTAAACACATAACTGTCAGTCCATAAATAAACATAACAATACACTAGTTACCTTACCTTGTCATACTAATCCCAAGAATGTTTCCTTCTAGTTAAACACATATGTGCCATGTCTCAAGGGACTCCAATTCCCCGACGAATCCAACTATAACTCGAAGCCAACTGTTATGCCTGTCAAATACATATTTATGAATATAACACATATCCTCGTAATGTCAGAAAAATTCAAGGTTAAGAATACTTCCTATATACAAAGCACTCATTCGCTTGAAATTGCGCTTTCTAAACATAACCAAAGGAATTTCCCCCCAATTCCTTTCTTTTACCTTTTCCTTGTTGCAATTGAGTCTTACTATGTATTATCACATCACCCAATTGTTAGTTATATAAACACATCAACTATTACCTTGTCAAGCTAATACCAAGCATTTTTCTCTACAACTACTCACACATGTCAGTCTCATGTTCCAAAGATCAAGACATCATGTGTATTAATTTGAAATAAACCTTTACCAAGTCTAACAACCATGTCATACTCAACAATCAACTCACATTCACCAGTCACAATGCATAATTCTACAACTATAACATACTTAACTCAGGTACATATCAACTGTCTCAACACATATGTATCAATACAACCATCTTAAAACAATATCATTTCAGCAATAAGTCTTTTAAGTTTTGACACATAATCATATCATTCAAGTAATAAAACATTCATACATAAGATAGATGATATAATAGAAACCAAACAATCAACCACCAAATAAGCGACATAGTCAAACATGCAAACACGAAATAGATGACATAAGAAAACTCATACCTTGATGTAACTCAGGGGAGACTATCTTCTCTCCACTATCAATATAGTTAGCATGGTATAACTTCACAACACATCAACTCAAACACAAATAAGATCATGATATCCATAACAGTAACTAACTAACATGTTCACAGCATAAGCTCATAAACAATTGTCATTCTTGCATAGAAATCACATATGCACAGTCAGTCTATATTAGCACAAAACACTATCACAAATAAGTCGATTCATAATTGAGTACCATAACCATAATCATCTGCATAGACCAATCTAGGTTAGCATGATACATGTAACATCAATATTTTCAATGCAATGTACATAACCATCATGCATAGGACCATAATGCATACAACATGTTTCTATCATTGATGACTATATGACACATGTGTATATGACTACACTAATCGACTAGTATTTATCATACATGTAACCATAAAAACAATAAAATGAAAAGTATATAAGTAACCCTAATTCTTATAAGAACCATTAACCACATACCTGCATGCCCACCATACAAACCTCTATGAAGGTCTGCTGTACAATCTCACTCGGGTGATCTGCAAGAAGACAACTCTTCTTGCACATAGAAAGAATAATCTTGCTCAAGATTCTTCCAGAGGAAGAGGTGGAAGAGATTTCAGAGGCAGGGGGGGCAGACACTTTCAAGGAGAAAAGGCAGATTTTCACTGTGTACGCTGCAAAATAAATATATCACATGATGCCTCTACATGCAAGTTACCATGGGACAAAATTGAGCAGCAAAGAAAGCAACAGAAAGGTAAAACTGATGATACAGACAAAGGTAAAGCACCTGAATCCACTCACTATGTTGTGGCACAATGTAATATTGGAGTAAATGAAGATTTATTTAATGCTTCTTGGAAAAATGATTGGTTTCTTATTTTAGGAGCAACTTTCCACATGACTCATAGAAAATATTTTTTTGAAGAACTTACTGACAATGTTGATGGAGTAGTATACTTTGCAGACCAATCAAAAATCAAGCCATCAGGGCTTGGCACAATCAAGCTTAAATTGCCTGGTCTTCCAGAATTTCTTCTGCATCATGTTTTATATCTCCCACAGCTGAAGAGAAACTTGCTATCCTTGGTCCACATCTACCAACAAGGTCACTCCATTCATATGTTTGATGGCAAGCTTGAGGTGAGAAAAGCATATGACCACTCACTTGTCATGAGGGGAATAGAAGAAGAAAGGCTTCTCAAGCTGCAAGGCACCTCTACTCATGCACAACATTTCTCATACTATTCTCATTATGAAGAAGGTACACTTCCATCAAGTTTATTATGGCATGCTAGATTTGGACATTTGAACTATGATAGCCTCCGCTTGTTGAAGAAAAATGTTGTTGTTGGTTTTCCTACAATTCCTAGAAAACTTAAGCAATGTGATGCTTGCACTCTAGGAAAGCATAACAAATAGTCCTTTCATGATTCACATTTAAGAGAACATAGAAAAATTGAACTCATTCATTTAGATTTATGTGGTCCAATCCATGTTACTTCTGCAAATGGAAACAAATATATGATGACATTTATTGATGACTACACTGGAATGTGTTGGGTTTATTTATTGAAGAACAAATCTGATGCTTTTCAAACTTTCAAGAACTTTCATAAACGGATTGAAAATGATGCACAAACTCATATTAGGTCTATTCGCACTGATAATGGAAAATAATACACATCAAATGAATTTGAAAACTATCTTCGCCAACATGGGATCAAACATCAAACAACTGTACCTTATAATCCCCAACAGAATGGTGTAGCTGAAAGAATGAATGGGACAAACTTAAATATGGTATGATCCATTCTCTTCTTCAAAAATGTAAAGATAATGTTTTGGGCTAATGTTTTTCTATGTGCTACATATATAAAGAATAGATGTCCATCTAATGCTATTAGAAACAGGACTCCATATGAAACGTGGTATGGACATGTTCCTTCGGTAAAGCATCTCAGGGTCTTTGGTTCCACCTATTATGCCTTGATACCAAAGGTACATAGAAACAAACTTGGTGCAAGAAGTCATAAGTGTATCTTCCTAGGGTATTCAAACACCTCAAAAGCATATCGTCTCTATGATGAAGTAAATAAAAAAGTTTGTTGTATCTAGAGATGTAATTTTTCTTGAATCATCCAAAACTGACAATGTTGTTGAGCGGAAACTTGATCGCTTGGATAGATTCGCAAAAGAAAAATCATTTCAAGAATTTGATAATTAGATTCCACACCTTGAAGAGGGGATAAAGAACGACACTTGGAAGGTAGTTGATCCTCCATTAGGAACCAAACCAATTGGTTGCAAGTGGGTCTACAAGAACAAGTATAAAGCTGATGGCTCACTTGACAAGCAGAAAGCTAGGGTTGTGGCAAAAGATTTTTCACAGAAGGAAGGGGTCAATTATGAGGAGACTTTTGCCCCCATAGAAAAATGGGCTACCATCTGGACACTCTTTACCCTAGCATCTCAGAACAGTTGGAAACTCCATCAAATGGATGTAAAAACTGCTTTCTTGAATGGAGATTTAAAAGAGAATGTTTTTATGTCCCAGCCTGAAGGATTTGTTGTGAAAGGAAATGAACTTAAAGTATGCAAACTTGTGAAGTCCTTGTATGGCCTCAAACAAGCAGCGCGAACCTGGTATGAAAAACTAACTGAGCATCTTCTGAAACTCAATTTCAAACATTATGATCTTGATGATGCAACTTTATTTGTCAAGAAAGTTGGAAAAATAGTTGTATATCTTGTGGTATATGTAGATGATCTTTTGATGACAAGGAACAATGAAAGCTACATTGCATCCATAAAGAAGGAATTGGGGAAAAGTTTTGAAATCACTAATTTGGGCTATGTTCATTACTATCTGTTGGCATTATGATGCATGTGTTGTACTTGATGGCAACCCACTCGTAGAAGAACATCTCGCTTATTTATAACTAGATGAATCTATAGAAGAGATATCAGATGTGATTGAATGCATGGGATGCAAGACAACTCAAAGGAATCAGATGACAGTTCTCAGTAATGACAAGTTAGCTTTGCCATCAAGTCCAAAGGGGGATATTGTTGGCATTGTGAGACAAGTGTTGTCCTTGATGGAAAATCACACAGATGACAGATCATAGTGCAGCAGATCAGTAGCAAAGAGTTGATGATCAGACTACAAAGAATGAAGAAAATAAGGTATACACAGGTTCCTCTTATCAAAGTCGTGTATACATGCGGGATAATCAATCAAAAGGCACGTATACATATACACGCACTTTCATGCAAGGGAAGGTGCGTACATTGGATTTTCTTCCATGGTATTAAGTCCTTGGTATTTGGACCTATGATTTTGGACCATGGTATCTCATCAGAAGTGTTGATCCTAAGTATTGGGTCCATGGTATTGATTTGTTATGGTTTTGGACCATGGTATTGAGTAAGGCCTAAGACTATAAAAGGAGAATAAGATCATTAGGCAAAGGCATGGAAAAAGTATTGAATATCTAATGAAGTATGAGATCCAGTATGTAGGTTATGGGTTTATGATCCATTGCTTGATCTAATCTAAGGAGGAATCTCAATGGTTGATGGAGAACAAGATCTAAGGATAGATCGTGATCTAATGGCTTGGAATGAATCATCTCTATACGATTTGATCTTGTTTAGTCTAGATCTGTATACTGACACATGTAATGTTCTGTAAATGTTATGAATTGGGTACGACTGATGTCTGGAATAGCTGGAAAGCTCTGAGTTAATATTTACAGATGTGTATGCGGGTTAGCTTTGGTAAAAGCGCGTATGTACGCGAGTTTGGTTCATCGTAGTAGCGTATACATTATGAAGTATGATATTTGAAGTTGCAATTGGGTCTGATTGTTATTACAGCATTCTGTTGTCTGCTCTGTGTTCTAGTGACTGTGCTTTTGACACGGTTTTAGTGTTTCAGTGATTCAAAGATTGATGATGCTAGTATTGATTGATTTTGTGCTTCAATGATATTGATGGGTCCAGTATGAAAATTGGATGAAACATGGCCTTCGTATTATTATGTTGTGATTCAAGAGTATCCAGTCTGAAAATGTATGAAACGTGTTACCTAGAGGAAGAAAGGGAAGGTGGTAGCCTTCTGTAGGTCGGCACCTACGTACTAGTACATTAGATAGTACAAGAGCTAAGGGGGTTGTAGCTCCCTTCCAGGAGAGTCTGGAGAATGAGAGAAGGTTGTAGCCTTCTGCAGGTAGGAGCTTGTGTACTAGTATAAGACTGCACTAGTACAAAAATATTGTAAAATGAAGTTTCTTATTAAATGAAGATAGAGACGACTTGCAGCAGGTGGTTTTCACCCACATTGGGTTTTCACCTTATATCATAGTGTTCATGTGTGCTTCTTGTGCGTGATGATCTATTCTGATTTACTGCACTTGCTTACTGTTCATGTGGTTAATGAAGTTCTAATGCACTAGCTAAAGATAAACCTTTAATGGATTAACTGAATCAGAAGTATTCTGGATATACGGTAGTTGCATTAGACACAGTTGCGTATACACGCGGGTTCCATTAACTGAAGTAGTGTATATGTATCTAAGTATGGAAATGAAAAAGTTTTATTGATTTGATAATACTAATTCACCCCCCCCCCCTCAGTATTATTTCCAACAATTGGTATCGGAGCAGGTCCTTTGGTAGAAGCTTGATCGCTTGAAGGAGATCCGTAGATCAATGGGAAAGAAGCTTAAGAAGAAGGCGCCAAAGAAGAAGAAGACATCTCAGAAGAACTATGACAGTGGGAGCATCGATTGGGGATTATGTGGAAGAAGCACTTCAAATTCAGAATCACTTCAGAATGAAGATGAACAAGATCTATCAGGTATGAATTTGTTATCCTCTGGTGATACATTTATCCATCCATGTGAAGATGATGAAAGTGATAGTGAAACAACTGAATTTGTTCTTGTGGGTGAGCAAGAAAGATATCAAATAGAGGCAGAATTTAAAAGGCTTACAGAAAAAATTAGAGATCAACAAGATCTGTTGAACAAAAGGGAATGTGCCTTCAAAGAAGAATCTACCAAACTAAAAGCTCAACTAGAGGAAGGAAACAAGGTAAGGAAGGTATTCAAGGACAAGGTAATTCAATATCAAAAGTTGCAGGATGAAGTGACCTCATTAAGAAATGAAGTCAATGAAAGGAGCACAACAATCAAGAAACTCAGAGATAGATCCAGTTATTATGAAAGGCTTGAAGCTACGATCCTCTCACTAAAGGAAGATCTTGAAGAATCAAAGAAGCAGAATAAAGATCTACTCCAAGCTCTTGAAAAACAAGAAAATGAAGTTCTTGAACTAAGACATCAGTTGGAAGAAGGAAGAAAAGATAAAGAAAACATGAAGAAGTAGTATCATGAAAAGGAGGAGCAACATCAGGTTGAGGTAAATATTCTTAAATATAACTTAGAAGAAAAGGATAAGCACTTACGATTTCAAGATAGTACTAAGATCTTGGATGATATTCTTAGTAGTCAAAGGTCTCCTACTATCAAAACTGGCCTTGGTTTTTATGAATCTGTTGAAGGTGAATCTAGCTCACAAGGAGAGGCAAGGAACTCTAATGTAAAATCTAAAATAATGAACAAGGAGATGAGAGGACAACCCCATCAATAGCTAAGGAAATAAATTCTTCAAAGAAAATCTTCTACTCCTCCAATGAATAATGTTGAATGTTACGCATGTCATAATCTTGGACATGTTGCAGCCAGATGCAGAAGTAGAATGCTTCAAGACCATCACACAGAAAGAACATCACGTTCTAGGTACTTTAAGGGATATTGTTTTTCTTGCAATATGTTTGGTCACAAAGCTGTTGATTGCTACAGAAGGAATATGAAACATATGAGATGTTATGCATGTAACAAGCTTGGGCATATAGTAAAGGAATGCAGGAACAAGGTATGGGCACAACACCAAAAGGAGAAAACATCGTCACACTTGAAGATATGGAAGAAGAAGGAAGTACAGTCAGAAAGATGTAGCACAACACCATATACAGACATAACAGACTCAGGGGGAGCTGAAAGTGTAAAACTTCAGTGTCCTAAATCTCATATGCAAGTTTCATAAAGGGAAGTCTTGTATATATGTGAGTTAGACACTGCACAGTCGCATATATGTCAGTCTGAGGAAAAGCAGAATGGACAGGCTCAGAAAAAGGGTCTGATATGATTCAGTCTATTATTTGCTCTATTTGATAATGGTTACAATCTGCTAATGATGTGTGGAAATGTCTTGATACTCATAAGATGTTTAGAAGTGTTTTTCATCCTAACTTGATGATGATGATGTCGTGATACTTCCTGCTGATATATGCATGATCAGATCTGACAATAAACGAATGGCACAGGTTCAGGGGTAGTTTATGTTTTGAATAATGCATTGTTGGTATTATGGTTAGTAGTCCTTGGTGATGATACTTATATGGCTAAATGATATATCTTGCTATGATTATGAGTTATCCATGAAAAAATCTCATATGATTCTTGGGGTTACATAGTTGATGTTCAGATCAGATTTGTGGTTGATTCTCTAATGCTGCATATATGGTGTTTACATGGTGATCTTCATAAGGATAAGGAGAAGTACAAAGCTTGAATACTCATCTTCTTTACTTGATGATGAGTTACTCATATGCTGCTATCATCATATGCATAAAGATCATATAATACAGTTATGATGCAGGTTTCCTATAATTCTTGGCGCTCATGTGGATGAGGATTGTTGCTGTTGATGATATCAAGAAGTCTTGTCTTGAGCTCTAGATACATAGTGCTATATACAATATGTTGGATACATGGAGTTGCATTGTTGGAGATATGATATGATGATAGGTTGATACTCACATATGTTGATTGATTATTATCAGATAGGGGATATTCCCGTGTAATGTTACACGGATGGTCATGCAAATCTTGATGATGAGATGACTATGGTGTTTTACTCATATGATGATGATGTTCAAAAGGATGAGTTGATATCGATATGCAGACATACCTTGTTACAGGACACTTACATGTTGTTGATCTGGAAGTGGTTGTACGCGAGTTTTATGAAGAACATTCACGTATATACGCTTGTTTCTGTGGATACAGTCACGTATATGTCAGTTTGATTTCAGGTGGAACAGGTGCAGAAGGAGAACATGGTAGCTGATCTGAATGATGATTGACAGATGTTGATGATGACTCTCATAGAATTATTTTAAATATTTCGTCTCTATGTCATGTATATATTTTCTTATCAAGGTCACATAATGACCTATGTTGGTTTCCCCACTATGCATGGGATGAATAATGTAATGTACTTATTTGTCATATGTAAACTTCTGGTGTATCCCCACTTGGTTGGGTAGATGAGTCAATTCTGGTATATCCCCACTTGGTTGGGAGATGGATGTATGTATATGTCTTTGGTGCTAGGAAGGTCACTTATGATGTATAGAGTCATGTTCTATCTTGTAGAAAATATTTTTTTTACAGACCTTGCTTACAGTTAGGGGGAGCATGAACAACACACTTCAGCAAGAGCAGAGCTTTCAGCATGTACTCAAAAGGAGCATGGACAGATTGGGACACCTTGGCATATACAAAGGGGGAGAACATTCAGAGATTTCAGCAGGTACTCAGGGGGAGTACATGTATGTACGCGGGTTTGGTTCATCGTAGTAGTGTATACATTATGAAGTATGATATTTGAAGTTGTAGTTGGGTCTGATTGTTATTGCAGAGTTCTGTTGTCTGCTCTATGTTCTGGTGACTGTGTTGTTCACAGGGTTTCAGTGTTTCAGTGATTCAGATATTGATGATGCTAGTATTGATTGATTTTGTGCTCCAATGATATTGATGGGTCTTGTTATGAAACCAGCTCAAGAAAAGATAGAAAAGATAGATCAACGCCTTAGAATTCAGCCTCTTCGAGGGGGCAACCTCCTTAATATTCCATAAATGAACAATTCTTGGATGATTCAAATGACAAAACCTCCTTTCTATATATAGGAGTCTAAGGAGTCACAATATAATCTAGCCGACCTAACAATAATAATATAAAGCCACAAAAATAACAATAGAGGGATTCTATGGGGCACAAAAATAACAATATGGGGGTAGGGGCACAACAATATAAATAAGGGGTATAAATACAATAGTAATGGGGTAATCACTAGTATTATAGGGACCCAACATGCCCCTCTCCTTCAAAAAAGTGTTGTCCTCAATGCTTGAGTAGTTCTGCATATTTCCGCATAAAATTCTCGTCCTCCCATGTGGAATCTTCAATGGATAAGTTCTTCCACTTGATAAGATACTCTGAAATTGATCGATTTCGTAGCTGTCGAGTTCTTGTTTCTGTGACTACTTCTGGTTCCAATATAATTTTTCCTTCCTCGTCAAGTTCTAGCAATATTGTTTGAACTAGGAGCTTGTCGCCTATAACCTTCTTTAAACATGAAACATGGAAAACTGGGTGCAATCGAGAAGCTGCAGGAAGCTCCAATTTGTATGCCATAGTACCAATCTTTTGCAACACCTTGTACGGGCGATAATACTTTGGTGATAAATTATTATCCTTATTAGCTTGTTTTAGGGACATTTGCTTATATGGTTGTAGCCATAGGAATACCCAATCACCTACATCAAAACTTCTTTCACTACGATGTTGATCTGCCTGTTGTTTCATTCTATTTTGTGCCAACACGAGGTTATCCTTTAAGAGTTGGAGGACTTGTTGTTGATGTTCGATGTGATGTTCCATTGCCTGAACCTTAGAATTTTCTCTTAAATATGATGTGATGGATGGTGGTTGATACCCATAAAGTGCCATAAATGGGGTCTTTTTTGTTGCTGTATGGAAGGAAGTGTTATACCACCATTCAGCCAGAGGCAACCATTTGACCCATTGTGTTTGTTTATCAGATACAAAGCAACGAAGATATCTTTCCAAACATTTGTTTACTCTCTCAGTTTGCCCATCAGATTGAGGATGATAAGACGAGCTATGAGCTAACTGAGTACCAAGACAAGAAAATAATTTTGTCCAAAAATTTCCAGTGAAAATGGGATCTCTGTCACTTACAATAATCTTTGGGTTTCCATGTAGCTTTTGAATTGTTTCCATAAATGCAGTAGAAACTGTACTGGCTTTAAATGGATGTGATAATGCACAAAAGTGTGCATACTTGGTAAGTCTATCAACTACCACCATGTTGACACTTTTTCCCTCAAACTTGGGTAAACCTATGATAAAATCCATTGAAACCTCCTTCCAACATTGGCTTGGAATGGATAAAGGTTGTAGTAGACCCGGTGTCTTAATTGTTTCAACTTTATTTTATTGGCAAACCAAACATTTCGCCACAAACTTTTGAATATCTGCTTTAAGGCCATCCCAAAAAAATTCCTTCTTAACCCTGTGGTAAGTTTTTAAAAATCCTGAGTGCCCTCCTAAGGGAGAAGTGTGCAATTCCATAAGAATCTTTTGTTTTAGCTGGGAATTCTTACAGAGGTATAAGCGATCTTTGTACCATAATGAATCATTTTGCTAGCTAAATGTATCAGACATACTGGAATCTTGTTGTAGCTTTCGAATAAGTGCCCAAACTTCTTCGTCATTCTTCCATTCCTCCCTTGCTTCATTTATCCAATCTGGTTGGATAATAGAAATGGCGCACAACAATGCTTCCACATCCTCATCCTTTCTTGAAGGTGCATCTGCCACCACATTTTGCTTCCCTTTTTTGTAGATGATTTCAAAGTTATAATCCAACATCTTTGTGACCCACTTTTGTTGCTCTTCAGAGGATAATCTTTGTTCTAAAAAGTATTTAAGGCTATCATGATCTGTTTTTACCTTGAAGTGTCTTTCCATTAGGTAGGGTCGCCATTTCTTAAGTGCATGGAGTATTGCCAACATTTCCTTCTCATAAATAGCTTTGCTTAAAAACTTTCCCTTGATTGGACGACTTTCAAAAGCAATGGGTCTTTCATCTTGCATTAGAACAACACCAATTCCATTTCTTGAAGCATCACATTCCACAATAAAGGTTTTTGTGAAGTCCGGTGTAGCTAAGACTAGTGCTTTGCACATTGCCTCTTTAAGATGTTCAAAGGCCTTTGTTGCTTCCGGAGTCCATGAAAATGCATCTTTCTTCAATAATGTTGTTAGAGGTGCTGCTATTCTCACATAATTCTTAAAAAACTTGCGATAATACCCTGTCAACCCAAGAAATCCTTGCAGATGCTTTATGGATGTGGGGATTTTCCATTCCTTAATGGCTTTAATTTTGCTAGGGTCTACCTTAACTCCTTCATGAGATACAATATGACCCAAATATTCCACCTCCTGTACTCCAAAGAAAATTTGGATCTTTTTGCATATAATTGTTTCTCCTCCAATAGTTGTAGCACCCTGTCAACATGTTCAACATGATCCTTCCAAGACTTGTTGTAGATTAGTATATCATCAAAAAATACTAACACAAATTTTCTAAGGAATGGTTTGAAAATTGAATTCATCAAACCATGAAATGTTGAAGGTGCATTGGTAAGGCCAGAAGGCATGACCAAAAATTCATAATGACCCTCATGAGTTCCAAATGTTTTTTTGGAATATCTTCAATCTTCAATATTTCGTCTCTATGTCATGTATATATTTTCTTATCAAGGTCACATAACGGCCTATGTTGGTTTCCCCACTATGCATGGGATGAATAATGTAATGTACTTATTTGTCATATGTAAACTTCTGATGTATCCCCACTTGGTTGGGTAGATGAGTCAATTCTTTTATATCCCCACTTGGTTGGGAGATGGATGGATGTATGAGTCTTTGGTGCTAGGAAGGTCACTTATGATGTATAGAGTCATGTTCTATCTTGTAGAAAATCTTTTTTTTGCAGACCTTGCTTACAGTCAAGGGGAGCATGAACAACACACTTCAGCAAGAGCAGAGCTTTCAGCATGTACTCAGAAGGAGCATGGATAGATTGGGACACCTTGGCATATACAAAGGGGGAGCACATTCAGAGATTTCAGTAGGTACTCATGGGGAGTACCTGAGTATGTACACGGGTTTGGTTCATCGTAGTAGTGTATACATTATGAAGTATGATATTTGAAGTTGCAGTTGGGTCTGATTGTTATTGCAGAGTTCTGTTGTCTGCTCTTTGTTCTGGTGACTGTGATTTTGACAGGGTTTCAGTGTTTTAGTGATTCAGAGATTAATGATGCTAGTATTGATTGATTTTGTGCTTCAATGATATTGATGGGTCCAGTATGAAAATTGGATGAAACATGGCCTTCGTATTATTGTGTTATGATTCAAGAGTATCCAGTCTGAAAATGTATGAAACGTGGTACCTGGACGAAGAAAGGGAAGGTGGTAGCCTTCTGTAGGTCGGCACATACGTACTAGTACATCAGCTAGTACAAGAGCTAAGGGGGTTGTAGCTCCCTTCCAGGAGAGTCTAGAGAACGAGAGAAGGTTGTAGCCTTCTGCAGGTAGAAGCCTATGTACTGGTATAAGACTGCACCAGTACAAAAATATTGTAAAATGAAGTTTCTTATTAACGGAAGATAGAGAAGACTTGCAGCAAGTGGTTTTCACCCACATTGGGTTTCCACCTTATATCATGGTGTTCATGTGTGCTTCTTGTGTGTGATGATCTATTCCGATTTACTACACTTGCTTACTGTTCATGTGGTTAATGAAGTTCTAATGCAATAACTAAAGATCAACCTTTAATGGATTAACTGAATCATAAGTATTCTGGATATATGCTAGTTGCATTAGACACAGTTGCATATACACATGGGTTCCATTAACTGAAGTAGCGTATATGTATCTAAGTATGGAAATCAAAATTTTTTATTGATTTGATAATACTGATTCACCCCCCCCCCCCCCCCCCCCTCTCAGTATTATTTCCAACACTATCATGGTGTTCAAGTAACTCAACATCTGAAGTCCATATTTCTTTCTCAAAAGAAGTACATTGGAGATCTGTTGAACAGGTTTGGCATGACAGAATGTAATCCTCTTACTACTCCAATGGAACAAAACTTAAAGCTCACGTCTATTGAAGGAAAAGAATTTGAGGATGCAACAAAGTATAGACAGCTTGTAGGAAGCCTCAACTACCTAACAACTACCAGACCAAACATTTATTTTGCTGTTGGAATCCTCCCTAGCTTTATGTAAAAGCCTTGTGAGGGACATTGGTCTGCTGCAAAAAGATTTCTAAGGTACTTGAAGGGAACTCAAGACTTTGGAATCAAGTATACATAAGTGGACGACTTCAGTTTGATTGGATACTCTGATTCAGGCTTCGATGGAGACAAAGAAACTAGAGTATCTACTTTATGATATGCTATGAGTCTTGGATCAGGAGCTGTCTCATGGAGATCACACAAACAGTCAGTTCCAACAAATTCCACAATAGAAGCAGAATGCGTGGCAGCAACTGAGGTAATAAAAGAAATTGTGTGGCTCAGGAAAATTCTTAAAGATTTGCATGTAAAACAAGTACAATCAACTCCACTCATGATTGACAATACCTCTGCAATAAAGTTGGCCAAGAACCCAAAGTTCCATGATCGAATGAAGCACATGAATACTAAATATCATCTGATTCGACATCATGTTGAGGCCAAGACAATCCATCTCCATCATTGTTCCACTAATGAGAAAATTGCAGACATCTTCACCAAAGTGCTTGGAAGAGAAAAGCTTTAACGATTCAGAATGATGCTTGGAATCACCAGCATCCCTTCAGATTAAGGGGGGAAATATGTACATAATGATAACCATGAGAGAGTCTCAGGTTAATGTATTCTTTATTGATGAAAGGAATTTGATACATTGGTTGTTTAAGGGAAATGGGAATGTTGACATATGTGAAACAAAAAAGACTAGTAGTGTGAAACTTAAGAAAATGAAGTTCAATTTTTTTTTAATAGAAATTGGAGGGACTGTTCAATTGCGGTTTCATTCAAATTATTAAGTAACAAATTCAGTATCAGAAATATTTTCATCACTTAGATTATTCAATATGTGAGGAATCTATGAAGAAACTTTATTATAATTTGAGCTTTCGAGAAATTCATTTTCATGGTCACTTTTTTCTACTAAACCTTTCTACTCTGTTTTACAAAACAAGCGAAAAATATCTATAAGAGCAAGGAAGTAGATGGGTTCCTTCCAATCATGAGTCAAATACTAAACACGACTCTTCTAGCCTTCAAACTTCCAACTCCTCAGTGAAAGGCTAGAAAAGATCTTGCATTGTGTAGTAGAATTCTAGAAGTTTTTCTATGTTGCACAAACATTGAGATATATATAATTGAGTAAATATGTGATTTGTGGTCGAGTTAAATATAGAATAAACTCATCCCTAGGACAATATTAGTACATTACTATTTGGAACCAGGGACTCCAAATGGATAAGGGACTTGATATTTCTCCAGATGACATATACAAAGTGACATACCTATACTTTTTAGATACCTAAACAAAGTACAGTAATCCATATAATTGATATATGGATAAAAAGAAAATGCATAACTGGTACAAGGGTCATGTGTATAATTACAAATTAATCTAATTGACTTATAGTATGGATCGATCAAACTCTTATTAACCCAATATGTTATAATTTTGTGGAGAACTAACATTGGTAAACAATACAATGCCTACCCAAAACATGACCAACACATACAATATTTACATCAATATTAAAACACAATTCCATGAGAATAAGGGTCTCATACTTATCTGAGAATCACTAAGAATCATTGTTCCCTTATATAATTAGTTGCATTATCATCTATTAGGTCATAGAGACATTATTCATTCATTCACAAATAAAAACATGAGGAGCGCCATACATCATCATTTTTCTAATACATATTCATAACCAACATAATAACAATAGAAATACCAAGGATACATCATCCATAGAATCCACATAGAAAACAATACATTTACACATAAGATATCTAGGAAAGAACCTCCTATTAATGAATGCAAAATCCAACCCGATATGGGACTACCACATTCCACCCAGCCATAGATTGACTGAGCCAAATCTCTCTTCAGCCAATCAATCCCGAGCCATATTCAAAGCATGAATGTGAGAATCAAACAAAAAGAACCAACCAAGGAATCCCGAGGCTAGACCGCCTCACTGTCATTAATAGAAACCAAGATTTACTGCAATCCACACTGGATCACTAGGCTAAAAGAAGCATGGATTCCACTATTTTTATCCACCTACACCATGAGGAATTTTCCTATATCCTAATCTCTCATGCTTTACCAAAAACCATAGTCTAATCCAAGGATCACTAGGCCCTAAACTGAGACTCCACACTCTCCCTCCATCCACTGACAAGGATTCCTTGGCCTAATCAAGGGAAACAACCTCTAGGATTTACCATATATCCTGCCATTAACCGGTTGAGGATTCTTAGGCTCATCGAGGTACACAAGACCTAGCTTTACTGTAACCCACACTCTAGTTTAGGGGTCACTAGGCCAGTGGCTTTAACGCAATCCATAGTGCAGTTCAGGGATCACTAGGCCACATTTTCTTTCTTTCGGAGATCCACCTCACTCAAATTCAAATCCATCTGGAAATCCAGCTCAACCAAAAAATGAGAACCCCATCATACAATGGTTATTTGGAAATGACAAGGATAGGCTTAAAACACTATCACACCTAACAAAACCCATGTCATGACAACAAAGAACCACATGCAATACCATGCATGCCAAATATAGCAAGGAAACCACACATGAAAATCGATACGTGCAAAGAATCCTATTGTAGTTTCTTGATCCTTCTCTTCCTTGATTGATCTATGATTCCTCCTTGCCTCATTTTCCTTTCTTCATCCAATTCCAAAGTGCTCCAAGAAAACTCTAAGTGTCCAAGAGTGTAGGAGAGAGAGAATAGAATAGAGCTCCACTAAAAACCTATCGTAACCTTGAGCCAAAAGCTTTCTAGTTGATCCTTAGAAGCCTTTTCTATCAATGAGGCCTCTATTTTCTTCATTTTCCATTATTTCCTTCATTTTCCTCCTCACATGTAACTTATGACCTTCACCTTCCTTTTCTCCTAATTTCCAATAATTTTATAAATAAATGTGCCAAAAATTCCATTTTTCCTTTCTAAAGTCTTTGCCACTCCATCTTCCAATTTCCTTAGCCATAATAAACTGAAGTGACATCCCACTAGGATGTCTTGACCGTGGTCTTATATTTTTTTTACATGAATTTTTAACCAGTTATATTACAAAACCCTCCCCCATGGGGGAACACCGTCCTCGGTGTTCAATGGAACCTATAACCAGCAAGACTGTTTAAAACAAAACATTCTACCCATGAAGCTTTATAACATAGCTCAATTTAGTATTTAAAATTACCATCTGCTAAAAACGTGACAAACATATCATTTATTAGAGATTTATAACACAACTCATTACAATGTTTGCAATAATAACCACATATACACACATACACATTTCCTTCAACAAAAAAATAACCATACTATCTATGGAGCTTTATAAATCTAGCTCAATACAGTGTTTACAATGATATACACATATACACATATGCACATTTTCGCATGATCATAATATAATTAATAGTTAGCATAAGGTCAAGGTTAAGAGTCCTCCCTTTATCTGTGCACACTATGCACATCATTGAGAACAATCGTTCCCAACATAGCCAAGGCATCTGATGCCTCAGATACGTTTACTTCACCTTTCCTATTACCTTTATTATGACTGTACTGCCATTTTCCAATTACACCAATGGACCGAACCAATCCAACCGATTGTCATATTCTTACCTTCAACTTCCCTTACTCATGCACCGAGATTCATTAAGTTCTTACATTACCTGCTAGGTTTCATTCATCTCTCCCTAAGTTCCATTAAATTTCCTCTTTCCCAACCAATTCCCAAGACCCTCAAGACATAAAAGGCAAGAAAAATTGCAAACAAGAAGAAAACCATGAAAACCAATAACAATACGACAACGCAAACAAATTCATAGGCCATACACTAGACATAAATAAAGCTACAAATCAAGCACAGACAAATAAAAAATAATTGAAATCACAAGACTCTCAATATACACCATGACTCAATCCCCATGGTTCCCAGTTCTTCCAAAGGAATGCTCAACCTGACTCTTCTTCAAAATTTCATGGTAGTCTCTTTGCCATGCAATCCCCTACATCATATTTCCGTAAACACATAACTGTCAGTCCATAAATAAACATAACAATACACTAGTTACCTTACCTTGTCATACTAATGCCAAGAATGTGTCCTTCTAGTTAATCACATATGTGCCATGTCTCAAGGGACTCCAATTCCCCGATGAATCCAACTATAACTCGAAGCCAACTATTATACCTGTCAAATACATATTTATTAATATAACACATATCCTCGTAATGTGAGAAAAATTCAAGGTTAAGAATACTTCCTATATAAAAGGCACTCATTCACTTGGAATTGCGCTTTCCAAACAAAACCAAAGGAATTTTCCCCCAATTCCTTTCTTTTACCTTTTCCTTGTTGCAATTGAGTCTTACTATGCATTATCACATCACCCAACTGTTAGTTATATAAACACATCAACTATTACCTTGCCAAGCTAATACCAAGCATTTTGCTCTACAACTACTCACACATGTCAGTCTCACGTTCCAAAGATCAAGACATCATGTATATTAATTTGAAATAAACCTTTACCAAGTCTAACAACCATTTCATACTTAACAATCAACTCACATTCACCAATCACAATACATAATTCTACAACTATAACATACTTAACTCAGGTACATATCAACTGTCTCAACACATATGTATCAGTACAACCATCTTAAAACAATATCATTTCGGCAAGAAATCTTTTGACACATAATCATATCATTTAAGCAATCAAACATTCAGACATAAGATAGACAATATAATAGAAACCAAACACTCAAACACCAAATAAGCAACATAGTCAAACATTCAAACACCAAATAGATGACGTAAGAAAACTCATACCTTGATGTAACTCAGGGGATACTATCTTCTCTGCACAATCAATCTAGTTAGCATGATATAACTTCACAACACATCAACTCAAACACAAATAAGGTCATGATATCCATAATATTAACTAACTAACATGTTCACAACATAAGCTCATAAACAATTGTCATTCTTGCATAGCAATCACATATGCACAGTTAGTCTATATTAGTACAAAACACTATCACAAATAAATCGATTCATAATTGAATACCTTAACCTTAATCATCTGCATAGACCAATCTAGGTTAGCATGATACATGTAACATCAATATTTTCAATGCAATGAACATAACCATCATGCATATGACCATAATGCATACAAGAACAGGTTACTATCATTCATGACTCTATGACACATGTGTATATGACTACATTAATCAACTAGTATTTATCATACATGTAACCATAACAACAATAAAATTAAAAGTATATAAGTAACCCTAATTCTTATAACAACCATTAACCACATAGCTACATGGCCACCATACAAACATGTATGAAGATCCGCTCTTACCCCTAATTTTATTGCTCCAATATCGGTCAATTGACTTGCATATCCTACTCTATAATAGCCAACAAATCATCATCATAACAACCAATAACATCATGATGACCTAAAATGAATATAATGAGCAGACAATTCTTGTTTTACCTACTATACATGCTTAACTATAACCATGAAAATGCATGCATAATAACATACGGAAACTGAGATGCATAACAAATGCATATACAACTGACATGCATTCATGACAAACACAACAACGTCATCAAATTCACATGGCAACATCACTACAACCATGATATACCCCATGCAAATGTAACAATCACATGGACTACAAGCATAAGGAACATTAATGCATGTCCAACACACTGCCCATCTAGTCCGATGGGTGAACCATGCTCTGATACCACTCTGTGTTATCAAATATGACCCGAAGAGAATAGAAATCATACATCACCCAAAGAGAATGAAACCCACTCTGAGACCACTCTGTAACACCCTCCTCCCACATCTACTCAAGTAACCGACCAAGCAAGGTAAACATGTGATGAGATGTTACTATGATATGATTCGACTCCGTATGTGATAGTTAAGGAAGTGGAACTGGCCAAAGACATCACACAAACCTTACACATCAGCAATAGAACTCCCAGGAGCCATTCCAGCCACTCATGTAACCAAACCCTAAGACCAAATGAGGTTTTAGTGCATCAAACCCCTGGATGCTCCCTTGATATGGACAAGGGTGCATCTGGGAGGCTCTAAACGCTCCCACAACAAGGGCATGGATGCATGTCGGTAATTTTTTTCCCAGTGTTGTACTTTTTTCTTCGAGATTTTTGCAAGCTTTTCAGGCCTAAAGCCCAAGTCACTACCCATAACTCAAAAACACCTTCAGGAATGAAATTTCATAGTGGAACAAAGATACATTTGTGAAAACATCAACACTGACTTGACTAGACCCCTACTAGCCATGAGAGGCATTTCATCAAACATGACACAAATATGGAATCTATAGGTTTAAATAACATATCTGAGCATAGGGGTCTCATACTTATCTGAGAACCACTAAGAAGCATTGTTCCCTTACATCATTAGACATATTTTAATCTATTAGGTCATAGCTACATTGTTAATTTATTCACAAATAAAAACATAAGGAGAGCCATACATCATCACTGTCATAATACATATTCATAACCAACATAATAACAACATAAATACCAAGGATACATCAGCCATAGAATCCAAATATAAACCAATACATTTACACATAAGATACCAAGGAAATAACCTCTTATCAATGAATGAAAAGTCCAACCTAGTATGGGACTACCACGTTCCACCCAACCATAGATTGGCTGAGCCAAATCTCTCTTCAACCAATCAACCCCATGCCATAATCCAAGCATGACTGTGGGAATCACACCAAAAGAACCAACCAGGGCATCCTGAGGCTAAACCACCTCAGCCTCATCAATAAAGTCATGATTTAGCTCAATCCACAATGGATCACTAGGCTAAAATAAGCATGGATGCCACCAGATTTATCCACCTACACCGTGAAGAATTTTCCTCTCTCATAGTCTCTCACATTTTACCACAATCCATAGTCCAATCTAGGGATCACTAAGCCCTAAACCAAGACTCCACCCTCTAGGCCTTACCTTATATGTCATCATTCATTGGCAAGGATTCCTAAGCCTAATCAAAGGAAATGACCTCTAGGCTTTACCGTATATCATTCCATTAACCGATCAAGGATTCCTAGGTCCACCGAGGCACATAATACCTTGATTTACAGACACCTACAGTCTAGTTTAGGGGTCACAAGGCTAGTGGCTTTACCGCAATCCACAGTTCGGTTCGTAGATCACTAGGCCACATGTTCCTTCTTTCGGAGATCCACTTCACTCAACTTCAAATCCATCCAATAATATAACTTAACCAAAACACGAGAACCCCATCACACCATGGCTATCCAAAAATGGCAAGGCTAGGCTCAGAACACTGTCACACCTGGAAAAACCCATGACATGAGAACAAAGAACCACATGAAATACCATGCATGCCAAATATAGCAAGGAAACCACACATAAATAGACACCTAACAAGAATCCTACTATAGCCTCTGATCCTGCTCTTGCTTTCTTGATCTCTACTTCGTCTTTACCTCCAAGAGTGAGAGAGAGAGAGAGAGAATAAAAGAGAGCTCCAACAAACAATTGTAAAAATCTTGAGCCAAAATATTTCCAATTGATCCTCAGAAGCCTTTTATCAATGAGGTCTCTATTTTCTTCATTTTTCATTATTTTCCTTCATTTTACTCCTCACATGCAACACGTGACCTTCACATTCCTTTTCTCCTAATTTCCATTATTTTCATAAAAAAAATGTGCCAAAAATGCCATTTTCCTTTCCAAATCCTTTTCCATTTCCTTTGCCAATTTCCTTAGCCATTATAAACCGAAGTGACACCCCACTAGAATGTCTTTCCCACCATTCATCTTGGAATACATGTCCCATGTACAAAGTCTTATATTCTTTTTACATGAATTTTTTACCAGGGTTGTTACACTCCCTATCCAGGAAAATCCTGAAAAATGTCAAGAAGAAAGTAGGGTTTAATCCAAAAATTTGTGATATATACATATAAACATATCATTTTGGCTACAAAAAGAAGAAAAATAAGAATATGTTCTAGTGCAATGATCATTGTTCATGCCAAGATCCAAAGTATAAATCCCACGAATTCCTGAAGCAATGAGGGCATAAATAATCCACCAGGCCAAAAGCCTTATTTAAACAAGGTAACATTCCTTCAAAGAATTACGTTTTCTATATCTATAAGAAGAAAGGTCATTAGGATAAAAATTCCCAAAAAATACAAAATCTAGATATCAGCAGAAGCTTGTGGAAATTTTCACCAATGATATAAACGTGTTGA
Source organism: Pinus tabuliformis (assembly GCA_031772625.1). Classification (NCBI taxonomy): domain Eukaryota; kingdom Viridiplantae; phylum Streptophyta; class Pinopsida; order Pinales; family Pinaceae; genus Pinus; species Pinus tabuliformis. The sequence goes on from CM062808.1 coordinate 829,567,201, forward strand.
ATGGTAAGAAGTTTCCCAATTAGAATCTGATGGAGAATATCTTTTAGTAACTAATCTCTACGAAATTGAAGCAAAAGAACTTATGAATAAAATATCCCAATCTACATTATCTACTTCATCTATTCATATTGAATAATATTTTCTTTCATATTGTTTTATGTTTTTTAATATTAGTTCTATTCAATAGTCTCTTGTTATTTATATCGTCTACAATGATCTCTCACCCCTAGATATTTCATTATGCGTTGTCACCACCAAGTCCAAATTCGATCTTTAGATGACCAACTATGAGCGCTCAAACAACCTAGCGTGGTGCTTATCTATGATATGTACATCTACCCTCCATCTAATCTCATCCAACTACTGCCACCTAAAGAAGAATAAATTACTAATGAAGAGAATACATCTCAAGAAACCCAAGATGATCAACCCAGGTATGTGCATCCTCTTGATTCTTAGCAACAAAAAATAAATGGAAAACAAGAAGCTTCCCATGATGATATAGAAGTGTGGTTGTAGGAGCATATTAGACTTAAGGAGAATGATGTTAAATTAAAGAAAAAAATAATTGTTGAGTTAGTACAATATGTTAAAAAAGATATATATGAGCTTTCATAGCCATGCCAACAATTTACAGATTTACTAACAGAATAGATTGAAGATCAAGTGCAAGATATAAATCTTAATGAGGATGAGGATGAGCAAACATTCAATCACAACTAATAAGTTCCTAAAATTAAGGAGCCTCATGATAGAATTTTTATTTCAGTTTATATAAAAGTCAATGGTATTAAGAAATATTCATTATATGCTCAAGTAGACAAAGGAGAAATGAATCATTGTGCAAAATTTAACGCTATTCCATCTTATTATTAGAAGTCGACCCAGGTTCATTTCAGATCAGTTAATGAAACTATTATGAAAATCAAAGAATTTTCTCCTAATTTCCAAATGGTTATAGTTATAATTAGCTAAAATACTAGTGTAAACTTATGTACATTGTTTTGATGTTGGTTGTGATATCCTCCTTTGTCATGATTTTGTAAGAAGAAATAAGTCACTTACTTTTATAGTGATGCTACTTTTTTTCATATTCAAGGAAAATTTCTTAAGGTAGCCTACAAAAGTGACTTTATTATAAGAATATTTGATAAGCTACCTAACCCCATTGATGAATCTATAGAAAATTTGTCTACGATAAAGAATATTTCCAGGAATGCAAATCTACATGGGATAGAAGTATTAGAAGAAATAATTGAGAAGCTTAGAAAAGACAACACACCGGAATATTTAGATGACTTTTGGTCATGGGAACAATGTTTTGTGGATCTTCCTTATAAAGAAATATTTAGTGAATGAACTCAAAAAGAATCGACAAATTCGATGTCACTACAAGAAGTGAAATTATGTAAACAAGAAATCGAAGAGTTATTGCAACGAAGGTTAACAGAGCCAAGCCAAAGCCCTTTGGCTTGCCCAACATTTTATGTATATAAACACTCAGAGAAAAAGAGAGGAGAGAAAAGGATTGTTGTAAATTATAAAGCATTAAATGAAGAATTATGGCTTATCAGGTAACCCATCACTATCAAATAAATTATGTTTGCAAAAATAGGCTAGAATAATATTTTTAGCAAGTTTGATTTAAAAATTGGATTCTAGAAAATAGGAATAGTTCCTAAAGATTGGTTCAAAACTTATTTTGTAGTGCCCTTTGGAAAATATCAATGGTGTCACATGCCTTTTGGAATGAGTAATTCACCTTCTCAATTCCAAAAGAGGATGTAAGATATCTTTTGAGGTCTTGAATTTGTTATTTTTTATATTGATGACTTACTTGTCTATTCAAAAGATGTTATAGAACATAAACATCAATTCAACATTGCCCATAAAAAGGTTTATGATCATGGTTTATTATTTTCCAACTCTCCCTCTAACTTTTTTATTGGTAAAATCAAGATTGAATATCTTGGCTTGATTCTTACCCAAGGAAGAATTGAGTTGCAAGAACATGTTTTGAAATCTCTTCAAGAATTTCCAGATGAAATAATGTATAGAAAGCAATTACAAATATTTTTTGATCTCCTAAATTATATCAAGAAACTCTATGAAAATCAAGCTATAGATGTCAAGAGTCTCCAACAACAATTAAAGCCAAGAATACAGTGGACTAATCAGATGGAAAAGGTTGTCCAGACAATAAAACAAAAGATTCTTAACCTCCCAAGCTTTCATATTCTCGATATTGATTTTCCATTTATATTATAATTTGATGCATCTGATGAAGTTTGGGCTAGATTTATTTTAAAAAAACATCCAAAGAGAGAAGAAATTTGTATGTATGTGTCAAAAAAATCAAAGAATGCAGTTGTAAATTATCCCTCCTCCCACAAGGAAATCCTTGCTGTAAAGAATGGGATAAAAAGATTTAGATTGTTCCTTAAACCAATTCATTTTACAATAAGGAGAGACTTGAACCACATGAAGGTTATGTTTGTCAATAAAATATTCTTGAATAGGGAAATCACAAAGTTCCTAGATGGAGTCTTTGGTTAGATGGATATGACTTTACTATTGAATATAAAGCTGGGTGAGAAAATTGTGTTGTTGATCTACTAACAATGGAAGGAAAAAATTTCTCAAATATTAAGGTTTTGCCTCAAGAAGATTTGGTCACACATCCTTCTCTTCATGCTCCATATAGTTGGTGTTTAGTTTTAATATGAAATATATGAGAATATTGGTTGTGTTGATCATGTTTTGGTTAGGCATGGTATTGTTCACCATCTTTAGTGCTCCATAAAATTCTAAAATATTGGGTTAATAAGAGTCTGAATTATCCCTACTATAGCTCAATTAGATTAACATGTATTCATAAACATGACCATTAGACTAGGTATGCATTTTATTTTTATGCATATATCAGTTATATGGATTACTACACTTTGTTTAGGTATGTAAAAGGTATAGGTATGTCACTTTGTATATGTCGTGTGGGGAAATATCAAGTCCCTTATCCCTTTAAAGTGCTTGGTTCCAAATAGTAACGTATAGATATTATCAATGGGATGAGTCAACTCTATCTTTAACTCCACCACAATTATGTTGAAGGCTTGCAATTTCTGCCTCCACATTGGCAAGAACCACCCAGTTGGGACTTTAGAGAATATCCTTTTTCCATTTAGATTGGTGGTTGTAGAGTCTCATGATTGTTCTATTTTTTACATCATTTTCCATCCATTTTTCCCCTTTTCTCCACTACTATCAACTCCAATAAATATTAAAATAAGATATTTTGACCTAGTAAGGTACTCATATGTCTTAGTTTTCATACTTGTTAATGTGCCTTATCATTTAGTTAAATATTGTATTAGCTATGGAATTAAAATTTGTAGCTGTTTTATGATTCCGTAGCTACCTCCATGGTTTGCCAGATTCTAGTGTGCCAACCAAGCAAAGAAGCATATGAGTAGATAGGAATTGATCTCCTCCTATTCATCCAAGGCAAATCATCAAGGAAATTGCACAGTGGCGCAGTCAAGGAAGCAAGTCGATGCGTGGATGAACCAAGCAGCAAGAGTTCAAATCAATCACGACTCTCTGATTTGCTTTCCAAAATAGCAAATCATCGAGAAGCATTATAATTTCCATTATCATATTAGCATTTATATTAGGATTGTCTTTAATTTTTTAAGGCATGAAAATCACAAAACTGTTGGGCACGAATGCTATATAAATATATTCCTCTGTAAATAGAAACCAGAGACACGCAAACATATATGTAATTTGTAATTGACAGTTTGAAGTTCCATGACTCTATTCCTTTTTAATTGAAGAAGTATTTTCATGAATATCTTGCACAATTAGTTATTTAGATAGAGTTATAAACATGTTTTTTTGTGGAGGGCCCCTGCAGACATTCAAGGTTCATTCATTTTCTAGTATTCAGTGCAATTTATTTCATTATTTTTTCAGAATTGCTTTATCGTAGTTTCATTTCTTTGTAATTATTTGTTTACAGTTTTCCATTTGTTTTTTTTTTATTCCAATTCATTTACATGCTTTCTAAAATAGGACTGTATATATATATCTCCTTCCTTTCATAGATAGTTATATCTTTTTAGATCACATTCTTTCTACTTTTGTTTTATTATTTCAATTAAGGTTGATAATTGCAGTGTGTAAATATTGATCTAGATTGCTTTATAAATTTTATCTTTGAATAGAAGTAATTATTTTTAGGATAGAAGTAATTATCTTTCTAGAATATTAGTTTAGATAGCTCTGTTTTTTATCGTTTACATAGTAACTAACAATAGTTAGTTAAAGAAGATCATGATAGCTTACCTTACTTTCCTTTTTAAGAATTGATTGTATTGTAAATATTTAATTTTTCATTAGGAACATAGGAACAAAGAAAATCCTTAAAATTAAACTATTCACAATCATTATCTTCATAAACTCAAAAGGCTTCTAGCATATATAGTGCACTTTCACTTCACAAGTTCACCAACTCCGGTCAATAATTTATCTAAGTAATACAAGAACATTGAATTGACTAAACATTTTGGTGCCATTTCCGGGGAAGTGTAAATAGAAGTCCTCATTTCTTTAACAAAAAAAAAACATGATATGCATAGGGAAAGATACTCTAGGGGTAGATTTGTAGGTAGAGGAAAGAGCCTAATCCAAAAACATAACTCACTCCGCCACGAATTTGTAGTGCCACACCACCCACACAGACTAGAATTTCATCCATAACAGGCCAACATAGACTTCATGAGGTATTAAGGTCCGAAATCCAATCTAAAGATTCACCAACTTCATCAACAAAGTTGTAGTTGAATAAGATTCCACATACCCAACAACATGAATACTTTTCCTATCTTCAACTGGAGAACAACTTCTAGCTCGAGTGTTGGAAGTTCCTATTAAAGAAGAGGAAGAAGAAACCTACTTCAAACCATTGATAGAAGAACCAAAGGAACTAGAGGAGATTGAAAACCCAATCTTAGAACCAGAATCAAAACCCTATATTAGTTCTAACGAATCTACAATCGCTGGAGAAGGGGAAGGAGATGTATATAATTTGAATGGTGAACAACCTAGAATTGGAGGAGGAAGAGGAGGTGGAAGAGACGGAGGAAGAGGAAGAGGAGATAATATAAATCCAGAACCTTTTCGATTTCCAATCCTCAATGAAGATACATCTGTCACAATGAAAAATATCTCACTCTCTATCCTTCTAAACTTTCATGGATTAAGGGGCGAATACCTTGAGACTTTTCTCTTTGAATTTGAGGTATTTTGTAGCTCATATGATTATCTACATGATGCTCAAAAGTTGAAATTATTCCATGCAACCCTTAAAGATGTAGCATTAAAATGGTTTATGGGTTTAGGAATAAACTCCATAAGAACATGGGAACAAATGAAAACTGCATTCTTAGAGAAATATAGGGATTATTGTACATGCCCCATAAAATTAAATATGAAGTCTTTAAAATGATACAAAAAGAATATTAAAATCTTGAAGATTTTGTTTGAAAGCTTTGCTTACAATGTAAAAAGGGCAAAAATGAATAATCTAGATGAAGAAACTTTGAAAGCTCTCTTATTAAAATCAATTAGAGATGAATGGACTGATATTTTCAATCTAATGGGTAAGGGAGACATTTATTAGTTATCACTAGGAGAAATTTGTGATTTGTGCATACACATTTCAAGAGACAAAGCAAGAACTGGGAAAAATCCAAGAGATCCTCTTCTATCAAGGATTAATAAATCTGCAACTTTGACAATAAGTATAGAAGAATTAGGAAATTTTCTTGATAACTTTAAAACAAATATTTTAGGCAGTCTTAGTGAACAAATTAACACCCTTAAAATACAAAACAAGCAAAAAGCATGGAAAATTTTAGGGCCTAATATTCGCAGGTGCGCTAGTTTTACATGATTTTTCCAAAAAAAGATTCGCCTATTTCCATATTTTAGAAAGATGATTTGCCAAAATCTTACAATATAAAATTATTTTACCTTAAAAATTCCCAACATTATATAGAGTGTATATATAAAATCATTATAAATTTGAATAATTTTACAAATACATCAATAAACATTTTATTGTTTGCATATTGCAAACTAGTGAGATTTGCCAATGTTTTTAAAGTTCAAGATAATTTTCCATCCTTAAAGTTTTCCTTAGCAAAAAGCTAAAAATGTTGCATTGTCCATTTTCTGTCCTAAGAGCATAAAAAAACATGCCTTGAGAGAATATCCTCTTGATTTAAAAAGTATAGAAACTTGTGTTATTTGTGCAGAAAATAATGATACAAAAGAATGTCCCTCAATACCAAGTCTTAAAGTTGTTTATCAAGAAGAAGGAGTACCAAATTAGATAGACCCTCTCTATTTTATTGCTAAAATACCTTGGTAGAATCCATATCCAAATGCAGCTCAAGGTTTTAATCCTCAACTATTTACACAATCTTCACAAAGTAATTGGAATGCTCTAATGCCTTGGCAATCTTGGCCACAACCTTGGTCACAAGGATGGAGAAATCCTTATGGAAAATTCCATCAATATCCTCAATATCCACAATTTCAACAATCATATTGTACATTTCCTCCACAATATTATCCTCATCTAGTTCAACAAACTCAACCTCACAATGTGAATCCACAACTCTCATTACCATTTCCTCAAAGTCCAAATCAATTTCCTGCCCAACCACTTCCAAATCCAAATAATAATAAAAATTCACAACTTTACAATATGGAAGGACAAAATTTTCAGACCTACATGATAACTCCACTAGATCTAAATAATGTTCAACTTAGATCTGGTAGAATATTAGAAAAAAAATCCCCCTCTATTGTTATTCACAAAAGTGAAAAAGAAAAGATCTCCGAAGAAGAAAAGTCTCTTGATAATAAAAAAGAAGAAACTAAAAAAACAAGTTATTTCAACACATCCAAATAACTCAATCCCTATTATGGAACAACCTTCAATATTTATTTCAAAACGACCCTTCCCAGAAAGATTGAAAATTGATGGAGGGGTGGAGAAACAAATTTTATTGCCTAATTATGACATGTTAGATGAAATGAAGAATGTTTGCATAAGGATTACTTTTCTTCAAGCTATTAAGGAGATACCAATTTTCACAAATACAATAGGGACTTGAGAATAAAAAACCTACAAGAAAGACAAAAGAAATCAAAAGAATCCAACTTGTTGGAAAAATTGCAGATATCATGATGGGTAAAACAACAATTCAAAATTATCTTGATCGAGGAAGCCCCATTTTGAAAACACACATCAATGGTATAGAGATCCCAAATACATTGATTGATCTAGGAGCAGCCATAAATATCATGAGAAAATAAACTATGAATCAATTAAAACATTCTAATCTTCAATATACACCTACACTATTACCATTGGCAGATAGATCTGTAATCAAACCTGATGGTGTATTAGAAGACTTATATGTATCCTTAGATTCTTGGGAATATCCTATTGATTTTATGATTTTAACACCCAAGAATACCTTAGGAGGGCATCCATTGATTCTAGGAAGACCATGGCTAGCTACAACCGATGCTTTCATAAGTTATAGATATGGTGATATGCTCATTTCTGATGGAAGTACAACAAAGAGATTCACAATATATCCACCAGCAAAAACAACAGTAGAGGTTGAAAATGAAGAATGGATAGATGATGACTTCGATATAAGACCAATATTTTCTACTTCACAATTAGATGAAGAAGACAAAATTTTAAATTTAATGGAAAATAATGAATCTTCATTATATTGTGAATCTAGTCAAAATTTTCAAGAACAATACAATATTGAATATTTATCATCTCGTCAACTATCCTTGCACTCTATGGAAAACTTTGGCAATTATACAATTGAAATATTCCTAGAAAAAACCTTGAATATCAATAATAATTTGGAAGATTTTCAAAAGAAAGAATTAATCAAGATGTTACAAGAACATGCATCTACTTATGCATGGGAATATACTGACTTGAAAGGAATTGATCCTAATACTTGTAAACATCATATCTACATTGAAGAAAATGCCAAACCGGTTCAACAACCTCAAAGAAGAATGAATCCAAATTTAAGGGAGATTGTTAAGGAAAAACTACAAAAACTGTTGAATTTCAATTTCTTCTATCCAATATCAAACAGTGAATGGGTTTCACCCTTAGTAATTGTCCCTAAAAATAATGGAAAATGGATAGTGGGTATTGACTATAGAGAACTGAATAAATCCAATTTAAAATATCACTTTCCATTCCTTTCATAGATCAACTTTTAGATACATTGGCAGGAAAGAAATATTTTTCATTTTTAGATGGTTTTAGTGGGTATAACCAAATCCAAGTAGCCCTGGAAGACCAAGATAAAATTACATTTACCTATCCATACGAAACATATGCTTACCGAGTACTTCCCTTTGAATTATGTAATTCTCATGCAACATTCCAAAGAGCACTATTAGGCATTCTTTCTAATCTTATTCATCATTGTGTGGAAGTGTATATGGATGATTTTACAGTCTATGGAATTTTTTTGAAGGAAGCTCTTGAAAATTTAGAAAACATTCTCACTAGATGTAAAGAGGCGAATCTCTCATTAAGCCATGAAAAATGTTTTATGATGTTTACTGAGGGAATTGTTCTAGGACACCATATTTCATGAAATGGAATTAGAATGGACACATCTAAAGTAGAAGTTATTTATAAATTATCAATTCCAACGTTTCAACAAGATGTTAAAAGTTTTCTTGGTTTCACTGGTTATTATAGAATATTTATAGAACTCTTTACAAAAATTGCATCTCCTCTTTTCAAGCTACTCATAAAAGACTATGAATTCAATTGGGATTATTATTTCCAAAAGGCCTTTGAGACATTAAAAGACAAAATCTTTGAAGCACCCATCCTTAGAGGACAAAATTGGAAATTACCTTTTCATATCTCAATTGATGCTTCAGATACAAATTTAGGAGTTGTACTAGGAAAAGAGGACTTAACTCCATATGCCATTTATTACACGAGCAAAAATTTGACTCCGGCAGATTTAAATCATACTGTCACAGAAAAGGATTTTTTATCTGTTGTTCATTCCATCAATAAATTCAGACATTATATTACTGGCTATGAAACTTTTGTACATACTATTTATTCTACAATTAGATACTTACTGAATAAATAAACCACTAATGGAAAAACCACTAGATGGTTATTATTGCTACAAGAGTTTAATATTACTATTTTAGATCGACCTGGAAAACAAAACATAGTTGTTGAATTTTTATCAAGAATTCAAAATGATAACAATGATATGCATGTAGAAGATATTTTTCCTCCTGAATATCTTTTTGCAGTATCTACTAAATCTCCATGGTTTATAGATATTGCTAACTATTTGTCTACGGGAAAATTACCATCATACTTGTCTCCTCGAGGAGAAAAAGAAGGTAATTCAAATTAGTGCATATTATTCACGGATAAACAAAGAATTGTATAAAACAGATCCAGGTCTAATCATCTAAAGGTGTGTGAGAGAAGATGAAGTATAAGAGATATTGAAATCTTGTCATGATGAACCATGTGGAGGACACTTCGTTGACAAAAGAATTTCTTATAAAGTCCTTCTCTTAGGATACTACCGTCCTTCCCTTTTTAAGGATGCTAGAGAGTAAGTTAAGAGATGTGATAGTTGTCAAAGGATGGGGAAACATGTTCCTTCTTATGAGATGCCTCTACAACCTCAGGTACTTATTGAAAATTTTGAAAAATGGGCTATGGATTTTGTTGGTCCAATCAATCCACCTTCGAGGCAAAAAAAGTACATTATTGTTTTCACTAATTATGTTACAAAATGGGTAGAAGCTAAAGCACTTCTCTTTGCTACTGAAAATGTTGTAGCTTCATTTCTTTTTGAGGATATATTTACTTGTTTTGGTGTTCCAAGAGGAATTTTAACAGATCAAGGTACTCAATTTACATCCAAGTTGGTACAGAAGATAATGGAGGAATACAGAATTAGACATCGAAAGTATACTCCATATCATCCTCAAAAAATGGACAAGTGGAGTACACTAATAAAGTCATTGAAGCAATTCTCACCAAAATTGTGCACTTGGATAAAAGAGAATGGGCAGAAAAGCATCCCAAAGCTTTATGGGCATATCATAACACATGGATAAATACTACGGGACATACTCCTTATGAGCTTGTCTATGGAAAACAAGTCCTATTTCTTATTGACTTTCAAGTCAAAACTTTCAAGACAACAATCAAATTAGGCGTTGATCTTTCAGAAGAAAAAAAACAAAGAATGGAGTAACTAAATGAACTTGATGAGATAAGACAAGATGCAATCCAAAGAACTAATTTAGTTCAACAATAGAGATCTAGATGGCATGAAAAATATATCAAAGAGAGAAAATTCCAACCAGGAGATTGGTCATTACTGTTTGATTCAAAGTTCAAAGAGATTGAAACAGTCTTTGACAATGCAGTAGTCAAAATCAGAACCCTTGATGAAGAAAGGATCGCTTTTCTTATGAATGGTCATCGATTAAGAATCTAGCATAATCCATTGACCAAGGAATAATTTATCAAAATAATGCAAGATAATGCTGATTTAAAGTTGGCAAAGAAGGTTTTTCCTTCTTCTCCAACTTGATATTCAAAAATCATTTTCTTTATATATATATATATATATATATAAACTTGGAAACCAACAATGGTTGGCATATTTATACAGAAAATCTAAGGTGAAAATCAATTTTTGACACCTTAAAGTTTCTTACATATTTTCTAAACCCATTTTCTTTATGTCCACCTCTTTTCTTTCTCATAATAAAATAGCTACGAAATTGTTGAGTTTCTCCAACTTTGTTAGATTTCTACAGCCAATTTCATAGAGAATTATGATGGAATAATTGAAAGAAGTGATTCACTCCCTCCACTGTAAGGCACCTGAAGACAATACAAAGAACAAAAACCAAAGGTTAGAAGCAATAATTCAAATGTATGCAATCATTTTATTTGATAATAGGGATCAAAACATTAATCGTATGAATTATATAAACATCGTACTACCAGATTCAAAATAATCATTACTAAACATTGATAGTATCATGTCAAATCAGATCCAATCCATCATTCACTCCTCATCATTATACCTATGCTCCAACCCACATCCCTATTTTTATTAATCCGATCACCAAAATCATTCTCATTCATTCTCTCAACGGTTAGATTATATCGCACTTCTTCATATCCTTACCACTCACACACTTTTCATTCACACTCTCATCTTCATTACTATGAAACCCTCCTAAAAGCTCATACCCTATCAAACAAAGAGTCTTGAGATGAAGCTTCCCCACCATGGGAGTTATAGTCAGAACAAAACCAATAGGAAATAAATTTTTGGAAGGATATCCACAGACAAGGGAAATGTTTCAGAAAGCACAGTGGTTGGAATTTGTAGAGAAATTTGATAGATTCCATAAGGAAGTTGTTATCACCCAAGAAAAAATTTTAAATTTTTCACATCAGTTCGATTGTTTGTCAAAGGGTTGGTGTCAATTTTGGGTCTAGTCTTTTCATATGGTTTTAGAGTCTAAATAGTTTGAATAGGAGTCTTGTTAAGAGTATTGTTGGTATGTATAAAGGGGTCAATTCTTTGTCTTAGTCTATCATTGGTCTAACATCTCACATGGATATCATATGTCCAAACTCGTTTCAAAGCTGAAATTGTCTAGGTGATATCGTAGCGCCTGTAACCATTTTAAAGTGGTTTCGCAGCACGTAAATCCTTTTTATCAGTTTCGCAGCGCAACATGTTTTAAGTGATTTCGTAGCGCATAATTCATATTTTGTACTCGCTGCGCTACGAAATTGGGGATTTGTCCTAATCCATAGCCAATCTTACACAACTGTCATATCCATCAAAATCCATTATCAGTGATCAGCTTATACCCTTTGCCTGTCAATTCGACCGCTTATCCTTATCATTAGGTCATTAGGTGTCATCGTAAGCTCAGATTGCAAGTTTCAAAAGAAGATATATTTCGCCATCTGATTTTTCAACATGGGAAAAAAGCTTCAAATTTTCACAACCCTCAGCTCCAGAGATTGCACAGCCTGTGGATGGTAAGAAATCCCCATTTGGTCGCTTAGCCAGTGGATCAGGTTATTACCAAGTTCGAGGTTTATCATTCCTCAAAGCTCTTCTTTGGAGATTCGGTGTCCTCTACGAGTTACGTTTTCCTGCATTCATTGGCTGTACATAATTGCAAGTATATTGTCCTGCAAACACAGCAGAAGCCCTCACGCAATTCCTTGGAAAGGAATCATGGTATTTGCTTTGCCAGGAGAAAGGGGTCTTACAGATTTAAGCAGTGACTTCAAAGTTCACTTTCATGATCGTCATGGTGATTTTTACTGTTGGGTAAACGCAAAAATTATGGAGAACAATAGCTTACCTACATGCTCTTTTGTATATACTCTCGTAAAAACGGGTAAAGAAAGGGCAAATGTGAGCTTACTTTTACATCGGCGAACATGGGTGGAACATCACATTTTTCTGGAGGCCATGTCAACAAGCCTTTCATGAGCGATGATGGAGTGCGTGGCATGCTTCTACATCACAAGACCGCAGAAGGTTATCCACCAGTTACTTTTGCAATTGCCTCTCACCAAACTGACAATGTAGATGTGACTGTTTTACCTTGCTTTGGACTGTCAAACAGAAGTTATACATCTGCTAAGGATATGTGGGTCACTATGAGAGAGCAAGGGCATTTTGATGAAGAAAATTGGAATGAGGATTGCAGTATTGCTTCCCTACCTTGAGAAGGAGTCTGTGCTGTAGTCTCATCCCCTGCAGTAGTGGAGTCTCATGGAACGTGCTCAGTAGTTTTTGCTTTAGCGTGGGCCTCTCCTAAAGTGAAAATTGTGAAAGGAAGTACTTATTTCAGGAGGTATACAAAATTCTATGGTACCTCTGTGGATGCAGCTACAAATTTGGTACATGATGCTCTGATGGACTATTAGAGGTGGGAGACAGAAATTGAGAATTGGCAACGTCCTATCCTAACAATGAAAGGCTTCCTGAATGGTACAGGTTTACATTGTTCAATGAACTATACTACCTGGTTGTAGGAGGAACAATTTGGACAGATGGTGGACTCCCAGTTGAAGAAGACAAAGACAAGATGTCATGTTCTCAAAAAAGGTCTAGGAAAAAGGAAAATAAAGCAGAAGTGAGAGTAACAGTTTCAGTGGAAAATGATCAGACTAATCATGTTGCAGAAGTTCAGAGGTTGAATGGTTACAATGGTGCTGCTGATACAGATTTTAATGCTGTACAAGATCAGAATTTTGAAAATTGTGGACAAAGAACATAAATGAACTCTGGGTCATCCAATGACTATGACTATGCTTTACTAGCTGATGAAGAAAATGTTGGTCGCTTTCTGTATTTGGAAGGTGTGGAGTATATGATGTGGTGTACATATGATGTACATTTCTATGCATCTTTTGCACTACTTGATCTCTTTCCAAAGATTGAACTTAATATACAACGTGAGTTTGCAAAAGCTGTATTAATTGAAGATAAGAAAAAAGTTAAATTTCTAGCTGAAGGTAATTGGGGAATTAGAAAGGTACGAGGTGCTGTACCTCACGACCTAGGATTGCATGATCCCTGGCTTGAAATAAATGCATACAATATTCATGATACAATTCAGTGGAAGGATCTGAACTCAAAGTTTGTACATCAGATTTATAGGGATCTGGTTGCAACTGATGGATATGACTACAATGGAGGAAGCAATGTTCTGAAGGTTCTGGGATACTTTAGTATTATTGTTCTACTTCGTGTACATTGCCTTCTTGGGGATTATTACAGTGGACTCAAGTGCTTGGCACCTATAGATGTTAACCAGACAGGTGTCTACAATTCAGTGATTGGAAGCCGTATCACAACTATTTATTATTATGGATTTGCCAACCTTGTGTTGAGAAGGTATGTTGAGGCAATACGGGATATCAATCAAGTTCTGTTGTATATAATAAAGACCAAACAGTTCCATCAAAAGTCTCCACAGTTTGACCAAATTCTGAAGAAAAATGAACAGATGTATGCTCTATTGGCTATATGCCTCTCTATCTGTCCACAAATGAGGCTTGTTGAGAAAAATGTGAACAATCAGCTGAAAGAGAAGTATGGAGAGAAGATGGCAAGAATGCAGAGAAGTGATGAGGCTATGTATGACAAATTTTTTTTCATATGCCTGTCATAGATTTATTACTCCTTCAGTACCAAACTATGATGAAGCTCTTGTAAAAAATAACCAGGATGCATATAGGCATCAGTTGAAGCTGTTCTTATCAGAAGTTATGACATACAAGCATAAAACTCATGCAATTGATCATGATGGAGGAATTATATCAAATGTAGATGTTGACTTTTATATTGATGAGGATATCGTTCATATTGTTGAATCAAAGTCTTCAAAGCTATACGCTGATAACTTTATGCATCACATTATCAAGTGTGAAGAGATTATTAGTGATTTGGACAGAGTAAGCTTGAATAAGATGGTTGCTGTTTTTGCATTATGGAAATGCCAGCTGTAATGAGGTCAAACATCCAAATTTTGTAATTAGAGAAGAGTAGTCTTAAGCCATGAATAGTGGTGATCATTTAGCTATGAAAGGAAGACTGTGCTTTTGAAATTACACAGCAGTTTCGTAGCGCGCTACGAAACTGCTGTAGCTGCATGTTACAATTCAGTTGATCAATTATGGTCAACAAAGCGGCAAATCTTTTGAAAGGTTTTTGTCATCACACAGGTACATGAAGCGGTGGACAGCACATCAAGGACATGGCAGTCTGATCTATTTTGGGTAATTAAAGGATAAAGGCATGCTTCTTTGGATTCGAATATTTTGAGGCAAACCAAGGACCGACAAACAGAGGCGGTTTCCTATATTTCAGGGTATTGGAAAGGATGTGCCATTAAAGATCAAACATGGAGCATTGAACATCCATTACAGCCAAATCGAAAGAGGACCAGGTGTCAAAGAACAAGGAGAGGCCATTATGCATGGAACATGGAGTTAGAGTCATAGTTAATTTAGAACTTTTTAAAAAACTTCAGTCAGCACTTTAGTTGTATTTATTAGTTAGTTCAATAGCTGATAGGTGTCAGTAGAGGTAGTTATCGACTCCCCTCATGCTGGAGGAGGAAGCTCGAATTAGTTAGAATAAGGATTCTATATATAGCTGAAACAGCAATGTAATGGGGGTTGGATATTTTATAAAACAGAGTACTGTTTTGGCTTATGTAAAGACAGAATTCAGTAATATCAGTTGACTGTTTTTCTTCTCAGGATTCATGAGGGATTTCCATGATTAGAATGTGTGTTTTATTCCTTCCTTAATGTCTTTTACAGTTGCATATATGTGTAATCACTCAGAATTCATTGATCATGCTCTGACTTCCTGTATGCATGTATGAACTGTGGTTTTGTATGATTTGTGTTCTGAACATCTAAATGCTAAATGCCCTGACTTCTATGAAAAGGTAGTCTCATTATTTACTGAAGTATGATTGACTCCATAGGCCCAATGGAAATTAGTTTAATGTTTGTCCAGCCTTCATATTTGTTAATGTTATTCCACAAGAGTTAGCCATCTTATTAATAGTCAAAATCAATAACCCTTTGAGAGAGCCCTCTCAGGCTAAGGAGGCTAATCCTTAGTCAAAAGATTGGTTTGAAACAGTTACTTGAAATCTTCCTGGTCTACAGCCTTCCAGGGCTTGATTTTGAGATAACATTTTGGTGCGTCTGCCGGGAGCCTGAAGATTAATCATTCCCAAAATTATGAAGCTGAACTTTTGAAGGTAGCAGGAGCTCAGAAGGTTTTCGAGGCTGCAATCTACCTTGGCGACTCCATTGTTGAAGAATTCAAAATTCATACATTCATGGTGATTCCACTGGAGTTATGAAGGACCCAGATGCTACCATTCTTATTTCAAGGTATGCATGCATAAATTTTTCAGGAATTCATGGTTTCCCAAATCATTTTCCCAAGGATGCATATTTTCTAAGGAATGGTCCAAAATTCAATGGAGAAGATCTGAGTTTAACTTTGAAGCATATATCAGATTTTTGTGATTTTACAGAGCTTCTTAGAGTTAAGCATGAGGATGTTTGCATTATGTTGTTCTATGATTCATTTCAAGGGAAATGTAAACGGTGGATTGAAAGCTTTCCTGCCAAATCCATCAAGTCATTTGAAGACTTTTGGTTTATGTTTTTGGACGAATGGATAGATAGATCAGAGGTGGTGGCTAGTTCTCCTTCAGTTCAAGGTTTCAAACAATGGAATAATGATCATAGTAATGGAGATACAAATGAAAGTTTTTCTTTGTCCTTGTCTTCTTATCTAAAAGCATTTGAGTGTAAGGCTGAGGATAAGATAAAATTTTTGGATGAAGTTGCTAAGGACATTGAGAAAGACATTGAAGGTTTACAAGGTCAAATTCAGGCATATAGTCTTCATAATCATGATCATTACTTTCAGAAGTTTTCTATGGCAGAACACAAGGAGAGAGTGTTACTTCCTTTCTCTTTCACGATTGAGGAAGTGTACACTGTTGTTGAAAATCAGTTTGCACAACCAGAAAGTTACAAGAATCATCAAGCTGATTATGTATTCTGGGATCCTATAGCCAAATATATGGAAGCGTTTTACTCTCTAGTGTTTCAGTTTTTCTATGGAGATCAGAGGCAATTTCAGTGGCAGTGGTCATCGCAATATCATAGTGGCTCTGAACTCCGATGCAGTCAAAGAAATCAAATATCAGATAAGACAAATGATTGGCTACATTGGAAATTTCACATTGATTGAGCTGAAAGGAGTTTGAAATTGATAGGGTACGTAGGTAGGACAATGCAAATAAGCTCAAGGTTGACTGAGCATTTTTAGTAGATGTAGATTTCTTTCTCCCACAGTGATCATCAAGTTAAGCCCGAGGTGAAGGCCCAAGACGCTGGAAAGGGATGTTTGTCAAGCAGATTTCCGTTTGTAATAAAAAAAATAAAGCACTGGACCTGCAAGTTCTTAGTGTACCACAGGGGAACACTATCCCAAGTGGAGCCACTGTTATCACCCAAGAAAAAATTTTAAATTTTTCACATCAGTTCGATTGTTTGTCAAAGGGTTGGTGTCAATTTTGGGTCTAGTCTTTTCATATGGTTTTAGAGTCTAAATAGTTTGAATAGGAGTCATGTTAAGAGTATTGTTGGTATGTATAAAGGGGTCAATTCTCTGTCTTAGTCTATCATTGGTCTCACATCTCACATGGATATCATTTGTCCAAACTCGTTTCAAAGCTAAAATTGTCTAGGTGATATCGTAGCGCCTGTAATCATTTTAAAGTGGTTTCGCAGCACGTAAATCCTTTTTATCAGTTTCGCAACGCAACATGTTTTAAGTGATTTCGTAGCGCATAATTCATATTTTGTACTCGCTGTGCTACGAAATTGGGGATATGTCCTAATCCATAGCCAATCTTACACAGCTGTCATATCCATCAAAATCCATTATCAGTGATCAGCTTATACCCTTTGCCTGTCAATTCGACCGCTTATCCTTATCATTAGGTCATTAGGTGTCATCGTAAGCTCAGATTGCAAGTTTCAAAAGAAGATATATTTCACCATCTGATTTTTCAACATGGGCAAAAAGCTTCAAATTTTCACAACCCTCAGCTCCAGAGATTGCACAGCCTGTGGATGGTAAGAAATCCCCATTTGGTCGCTTAGCTAGTGGATCAGGTTATTACCAAGTTCGAGGTTTATCATTCCTCAAAGCTCTTCTTTGGAGATTCGGTGTCCTCTGCGAGTTACGCTTTCCTGCATTCATTGGCTGTACATAATTGCAAGTATATTGTTCTACAAACACAGCAGAAGCCCTCACGCAATTCCTTGGAAAGGAATCATGGTATTTGCTTTGCCAGGAGAAAGGGGTCTTACAGAGTTAAGCAGTGACTTCAAAGTTCACTTTCATGATCATCATGGTGATTTTAACTGTTGGTTAAACACAACAATGATGGAGAACAGTAGCTTACCTACATGCTCTTTTGTATATACTCTCGTAAATACGGGTAAAGAAAGGGCAAATGTGAGCTTACTTTTTACATGGGCGAACATGATTGGTGGAACATCACATTTTTCTAGAGGCCATGTCAACAAGCCTTTCATGAGCGATGATGGAGTGCGTGGCATGCTTCTACATCACAAGACCGCAGAAGGTTATCCACCAGTTACTTTTGCAATTGCCTCCGCCAAACTGACAATGTAGATGTGACTGTTTTACCTTGCTTTGGACTGTCAAACAGAAGTTATACATCTGCTAAGGATATGTGGGTCACTATGAGAGAGCAAGGGCATTTTGATGAAGAAAATTGGAATGAGGATTGCAGTATTGCTTCCCTACCTTGAGAAGGAGTCTGTGCTGTAGTCTCATCCCCTGCAGTAGTGGAGTCTCATGGAACGTGCTCAGTAGTTTTCGCTTTAGCGTGGGCCTCTCCTAAAGTGAAAATTGTGAAAGGAAGTACTTATTTCAGGAGGTATACAAAATTCTATGGTACCTCTATGGATGCAGCTACAAATTTGGTACATGATGCTCTGATGGACTATCAGAGGTGGGAGACAAAAATTGAGAATTGGCAACGTCCTATCCTAACAATGAAAGGCTTCCTGAATGGTACATGTTTACATTGTTCAATGAACTGTACTACCTGGTTGCAGGAGGAACAATTTGGACAGATGGTGGACTCCCAGTTGAAGAAGACAAAGACAAGATGTCATGTTCTCAGAAAAGGTCTAGGAAAAAGGAAAATAAAGCAGAAGTGAGAGTAACAGTTTCAGTGG
Source organism: Pinus tabuliformis (assembly GCA_031772625.1). NCBI lineage: Eukaryota > Viridiplantae > Streptophyta > Pinopsida > Pinales > Pinaceae > Pinus > Pinus tabuliformis. Next base: position 829,586,192 of record CM062808.1, read on the forward strand.
AAAATGATCAGACTAATCATGTTGCAGAAGTTCAGAGGTTGAATGGTTACAATGGTGCTGTTGATACAGATTTTAATGCTGTACAAGATCAGAATTTTGAAAATTGTGGACAAAGAACAGAAATGAACTCTGGGTCCTCCAATGACTATGACTATGCTTTACTAGCTGATGAAGAAAATGTTGGTCGCTTTCTGTATTTGGAAGGTGTGGAGTATATGATGTGGTGTACATATGATGTACATTTCTATGCATCTTTTGCACTACTTGATCTCTTTCCAAAGATTGAACTTAATATACAACGTGAGTTTGCAAAAGCTGTATTAATTGAAGATAAGAAAAAAGTTAAATTTCTAGCTGAAGGTAATTGGGGAATTAGAAAGGTACGAGGTGATGTACCTCACGACCTATGATTGCATGATCCCTGGCTTGAAATAAATGCATACAATATTCATGATACAAGTCAGTGGAAGGATCTGAACTCAAAGTTTGTACTTCAGATTTATAGGGATCTGGTTGCAACTGATGGATATGACTACAATGGAGGAAGCAATGTTTTGAAGGTTCTGGGATACTTTAGTATTATTGGTCTACTTCGTGTACATTGCCTTCTTGGGGATTATTATAGTGGACTCAAGTGCTTGGCACCTATAGATGTTAACCAGACAGGTGTCTACAATTCAGTGATTGGAAGCCGTATCACAACTATTTATTATTATGGATTTGCCAACCTTGTGTTGAGAAGGTATGTTGAGGCAATACGGGCCTTCAATCAAGTTCTGTTGTATATAATAAAGACCAAACAGTTCCATCAAAAGTCTCCACAGTTTGACCAAATTCTGAAGAAAAATGAACAGATGTATGCTCTATTGGCTATATGCCTCTCTATCTGTCCACAAATGAGGCTTCTTGAGAAAAATGTGAACAATCAGCTGAAAGAGAAGTATGGAGAGAAGATGGCAAGAATGCAGAGAAGTGATGAGGCTATGTATGACGAATTTTTTTTCATATGCCTGTCATAGATTTATTACTCCTTCAGTACCAAACTATGATGAAGCTCTTGTAAAAAATAACCAGGATGCATATAGGCATCAGTTGAAGCTGTTCTTATCAGAAGTTATGACATACAAGCATAAAACTCATGCAATTGATCATGATGGAGGAATTATATCAAATGCAGATGTTGACTTTTATATTGATGAGGATATCGTTCATATTGTTGAATCAAAGTCTTCAAAGCTATACGCTGATAACTTTATGCATCACATTATCAAGTGTGAAGAGATTATTAGTGATTTGGACAGAGTAAGCTTGAATAAGATGGTTGCTGTTTTTGCATTATGGAAATGCCAGTTGTAATGAGGTCAAACATCCACATTTTGTAATTAGAGAAGAGCAGTCTTAAGCCATGAACAGTGGCGATCATTTAGCTACGAAAGGAAGACTGTGCTTTTGAAATTACACAGCAGTTTCGTAGCGCGCTACGAAACTGCTGTAGCTGCATGTTACAATTCAGTTGATCAATTATGGTCAACAAAGCGGCAAATATTTTGAAAGGTTTTTGTCATCACACAGGTACATGAAGCGGTGGACAGCACATCAAGGACATGGCAGTCTGATCTATTTTGGGTAATTAAAGGATAAAGGCATGCTTCTTTGGATTCGAATATTTTGAGGCAAACCAGGGACCGACAAACAGAGGCGGTTTCCTATATTTCAGGGTATTGCAAAGGATGTGTCATTAAAGATCAAACATGGAGCGTTGAACATCCATTACAGCCAAATCGAAGGAGGACCAGGTGTCAAAGAACAAGGAGAGGCCATTATGCATGGAACATGGAGTTAGAGTCATAGTTAATTTAGAACTTTTTAAAAAACTCCAGTCAGCACTTTAGTTGTATTTATTAGTTAGTTCAATAGCTGATAGGTGTCAGTAGAGGTAGTTATCGACTCCCCTCATGCTGGAGGAGGAAGCTCGAATTAGTTAGAATAAGGATTCTATATATAGCTGAAACAACAATGTAATGGGGGTTGGATATTTTATAAAACAGAGCACTGTTTTGGCTTATGTAAAGACAGAATTCAGTAATATCAGTTGATTGTTTTTCTTCTCAGGATTCATGAGGGATTTCCATGTTTAGAATGTGTGTTTTATTCCTTCCTTAATGTCTTTTACAGTTGCATATATGTGTAATCACTCAGAATTCATTGATCATGCTCTGACTTCCTATATGCATGTATGAACTGTGGTTTTGTATGATTTGTGTTCTGAACATCTAAATGCTAAATTCCCTGACTTCTATGAAAAGGCAGTCTCATTATTTACTGAAGTATGATTGACTCCATAGGCCCAATGGAAATTAGTTTAATGTTTGTCCAACCTTCATATTTTTTAATGTTATTCCACAAGAGTTAGCCATCTTATTAATAGTCAAAATCAATAACCCTTTGAGAGAGACCTCTCAGGCTAAGGAGGCTAAGCCTTAGTCAAAAGATTGGTTTGAAACATTTACTTGAAATCTTCCTGGTCTGCAGCCTTCCAGGGCTTGATTTTGAGATAACATTTTGGTGCATCTGCCGGGAGACTGAAGATTAATCATTCCCGAAATTATGAAGCTGAACTTCTGAAGGTAGCAGGAGCTCAGAAGGTTTTGGAGGCTGCAATCTACCTTGGCGACTCCATTGTTGAAGAATTCAAAATTCATACATTCATGGTGATTCCACTGGAGTTATTAAGGACCCAGATGCTACCATTCTTATTTCAAGGTATGCATGCATAAATTTTTCAAGAATTCATGGTTTCCCAAATCATTTTCCCAAGGATGCATATTTTCTAAGGAATGGTCCAAAATTCAATGGAGAAGATCTGAGTTTAACTTTGAAGCATATATCAGATTTTTGTGATTTTACAGAGCTTCTTAGAGTTAAGCATGAGGATGTTTGCATTATGTTGTTCTATGATTCATTTCAAGGGAAATGTAAACGGTGGATTGAAAGCTTTCCTGCCAAATCCATCAAGTCATTTGAAGACTTTTGGTTTATGTTTTTGGACGAATGGATAGATAGATCAGAGGTGGTGGCTAGTTCTCCTTCAGTTCAAGGTTTCAAACAATGGAATAATGATCATAGTAATGGAGATACAAATGAAATTTTTTCTTTGTCCTTGTCTTCTTATCTAAAAGCATTTGAGTGTAAGGCTGAGGATAAGATAAAATTTTTGGATGAAGTTGCTAAGGACATTGAGAAAGATATTGAAGGTTTACAAGGTCAAATTCAGGCATATAGTCTTCATAATCATGATCATTATTTTCAGAAGTTTTCTATGGCAGAACACAAGGAGAGAGTGTTACTTCCTTTCTCTTTCACGATTGAGGAAGTGTACACTGTTGTTGAAAATCAGTTTGCACAACCAGAAAGTTACAAGAATCATCAAGCTGATTATGTATTCTGGGATCCTATAGCCAAATATATGGAAGAGTTTTACTCTCCAGTGTTTCAGTTTTTCTATGGAGATCAGAGGCAATTTCAGTGGCAGTGGTCATCGCAATATCATAGTGGCTCTGAACTTCGATGCAGTCAAAGAAATCAAATATCAGATAAGACAAATGATTGGCTACATTGGAAATTTCACATTGATTGAGCTGAAAGGAGTTTGAAATTGATAGGGTAGGTAGGTAGGACAATGCAAATAAGCTCAAGGGTAACTGAGCATTTTTAGTAGATGTAGATTTCTTTCTCCCATAGTGATCATCAAGTTAAGCCCGAGGTGAAGGCCCAAGACGCTGGAAAGGGATGTTTGTCAAGCAAATTTCCGTTTGTAATAAAAAAAATAAAGCACTGGACCTGCAAGTTCTTAGTGTACCACAGGGAAACACTATCCCAAGTGGAGCCACTGTTATCACCCAAGAAAAATTTTTAAATTTTTCACATCAGTTCGATTGTTTGTCAAAGGGTTGGTGTCAATTTTGGGTCTAGTCTTTTCATATGGTTTTAGAGTCTAAATAGTTTGAATAGGAGTCCTATTAAGAGTATTGTTGGTATGTATAAAGGGGTCAATTCTCTGTCTTAGTCTATCATTGGTCTCACATCTCACATGGATATCATATGTCCAAACTCGTTTCAAAGCTAAAATTGTCTAGGTGATATCGTAGCGCCTGTAATCATTTTAAAGTGGTTTCGCAGCACATAAATCCTTTTTATCAGTTTCGCAACGCAACATGTTTTAAGTGATTTCGTAGCGCATAATTCATATTTTGTACTCGTTGCGCTACGAAATTGGGGATATGTCCTAATCCATAGCCAATCTTACACAGCTGTCATATCCATCAAAATCCATTATCAGTGATCAGCTTATACCCTTTGCCTGTCAATTCGACCGCTTATCCTTATCATTAGGTCATTAGGTGTCATCGTAAGCTCAGATTGCAAGTTTCAAAAGAAGATATATTTCACCATCTGATTTTTCAACATGGGCAAAAAGCTTCAAATTTTCACAACCCTCAGCTCCAGAGATTGCACAGCCTGTGGATGGTAAGAAATCCCCATTTGGTTGCTTAGCCAGTGGATCAGGTTATTACCAAGTTCGAGGTTTATCATTCCTCAAAGCTCTTCTTTGGAGATTCGGTGTCCTCTGCGAGTTACGCTTTCCTGCATTCATTGGTTGTACATAATTGCAAGTATATTGTTCTACAAACACAACAGAAGCCCTCACGCAATTCCTTGGAAAGGAATCATGGTATTTGCTTTGCCAGGAGAAAGGGGTCTTACAGAGTTAAGCAGTGACTTCAAAGTTCACTTTCATGATCGTCATGGTGATTTTTACTGTTGGTTAAACACAACAATGATGGAGAATAGTAGCTTACCTACATGCTCTTTTGTATATACTCTCGTAAATACGGATAAAGAAAGGGCAAATGTGAGCTTACTTTTTACATGGGCGAACATGATTGGTGGAACATCACATTTTTCTGGAGGCCATGTCAACAAGCCTTTCATGAGCGATGATGGAGTGCGTGGCATGCTTCTACATCACAAGACCGCAGAAGGTTATCCACCAGTTACTTTTGCAATTGCCTCCGCCAAACTGACAATGTAGATGTGACTGTTTTACCTTGCTTTGGACTGTCAAACAGAAGTTATACATCTGCTAAGGATATGTGGGTCACTATGAGAGAGCAAGGGCATTTTGATGAAGAAAATTGGAATGAGGATTGCAATATTGCTTCCCTACCTTGAGAAGGAGTCTGTGTTGTAGTCTCATCCCCTGCAGTAGTGGAGTCTCATGGAACGTGCTCAGTAGTTTTCGCTTTAGCGTGGGCCTCTCCTAAAGTGAAAATTGTGAAAGGAAGTACTTATTTCAGGAGGTATACAAAATTCTATGGTACCTCTATGGATGCAGCTACAAATTTGGTACATGATGCTCTGATGGACTATCAGAGGTGGGAGACAAAAATTGAGAATTGGCAACGTCCTATCCTAACAATGAAAGGCTTCCTGAATGGTACAGGTTTACATTGTTCAATGAACTTTACTACCTGGTTGCAGGAGGAACAATTTGGACAGATGGTGGACTCCCAGTTGAAGAAGACAAAGACAAGATGTCATGTTCTCAGAAAAGTTCTAGGAAAAAGGAAAATAAAGCAGAAGTGAGAGTAACAGTTTCAGTGGAAAATGATCACACTAATCATGTTGCAGAAGTTCAAAGGTTGAATGGTTACAATGGTGCTGTTGATACAGATTTTAATGCTGTACAAGATCAGAATTTTGAAAATTGTGGACAAAGAACAGAAATGAACTCTGGGTCCTCCAATGACTATGACTATGCTTTACTAGCTGATGAAGAAAATGTTGGTCGCTTTCTGTATTTGGAAGGTGTGGAGTATATGATGTGGTGTACATATGATGTACATTTCTATGCATCTTTTGCACTACTTGATCTCTTTCCAAAGATTGAACTTAATATACAACGTGAGTTTGCAAAAGCTGTATTAATTGAAGATAAGAAAAAAGTTAAATTTCTAGCTGAAGGTAATTGGGGAATTAGAAAGGTACGAGGTGATGTACCTCACGACCTAGGATTGCATGATCCCTGGCTTGAAATAAATGCATACAATATTCATGATACAAGTCAGTGGAAGGATCTGAACTCAAAGTTTGTACTTCAGATTTATAGGGATCTGGTTGCAACTGATGGATATGACTACAATGGAGGAAGCAATGTTTTGAAGGTTCTGGGATACTTTAGTATTATTGGTCTACTTCGTGTACATTGCCTTCTTGGGGATTATTATAGTGGACTCAAGTGCTTGGCACCTATAGATGTTAACCAGACAGGTGTCTACAATTCAGTGATTGGAAGCCGTATCACAACTATTTATTATTATGGATTTGCCAACCTTGTGTTGAGAAGGTATGTTGAGGCAATACGGGCCTTCAATCAAGTTCTGTTGTATATAATAAAGACCAAACAGTTCCATCAAAAGTCTCCACAGTTTGACCAAATTCTGAAGAAAAATGAACAGATGTATGCTCTATTGGCTATATGCCTCTCTATCTGTCCACAAATGAGGCTTGTTGAGAAAAATGTGAACAATCAGCTGAAAGAGAAGTATGGAGAGAAGATGGCAAGAATGCAGAGAAGTGATGAGGCTATGTATGACGAATTTTTTTTCATATGCCTGTCATAGATTTATTACTCCTTCAGTACCAAACTATGATGAAGCTCTTGTAAAAAATAACCAGGATGCATATAGGCATCAGTTGAAGCTGTTCTTATCAGAAGTTATGACATACAAGCATAAAACTCATGCAATTGATCATGATGGAGGAATTATATCAAATGCAGATGTTGACTTTTATATTGATGAGGATATCGTTCATATTGTTGAATCAAAGTCTTCAAAGCTATACGCTGATAACTTTATGCATCACATTATCAAGTGTGAAGAGATTATTAGTGATTTGGACAGAGTAAGCTTGAATAAGATGGTTGTTGTTTTTGCATTATGGAAATGCCAGTTGTAATGAGGTCAAACATCCAAATTTTGTAATTAGAGAAGAGCAGTCTTAAGCCATGAACAGTGGCGATCATTTAGCTACGAAAGGAAGACTGTGCTTTTGAAATTACACAGCAGTTTCATAGCGCGCTACGAAACTGCTGTAGCTGCATGTTACAATTCAGTTGATCAATTATGGTCAACAAAGCGGCAAATATTTTGAAAGGTTTTTGTCATCACACAGGTACATGAAGCGGTGGACAGCACATCAAGGACATGGCAGTCTGATCTATTTTGGGTAATTAAAGGATAAAGGCATGCTTCTTTGGATTCGAATATTTTGAGGCAAACCAGGGACCGACAAACAGAGGCGGTTTCCTATATTTCAGGGTATTGGAAAGGATGTGTCATTAAAGATCAAACATGGAGCGTTGAACATCCATTATAGCCAAATCGAAGGAGGACCAGGTGTCAAAGAACAAGGAGAGGCCATTATGCATGGAACATGGAGTTAGAGTCATAGTTAATTTAGAACTTTTTAAAAAACTCCAGTCAGCACTTTAGTTGTATTTATTAGTTAGTTCAATAGCTGATAGGTGTCAGTAGAGGTAGTTATCGACTCCCCTCATGCTGGAGGAGGAAGCTCAAATTAGTTAGAATAAGGATTCTATATATAGCTGAAACAACAATGTAATGGGGGTTGGATATTTTATAAAACAGAGTACTGTTTTGGCTTATGTAAAGACAGAATTCAGTAATATCAGTTGACTGTTTTTCTTCTCAGGATTCATGAGGGATTTCCATGTTTAGAATGTGTGTTTTATTCCTTCCTTAATGTCTTTTACAGTTGCATATATGTGTAATCACTCAGAATTCATTGATCATGCTCTGACTTCCTATATGCATGTATGAACTGTGGTTTTGTATGATTTGTGTTCTGAACATCTAAATGCTAAATGCCCTAACTTCTATGAAAAGGCAGTCTCATTATTTACTGAAGTATGATTGACTCCATAGGCCCAATGGAAATTAGTTTAATGTTTGTCCAGCCTTCATATTTTTTAATGTTATTCCACAAGAGTTAGCCATCTTATTAATAGTCAAAATCAATAACCATTTGAGAGAGACCTCTCAGGCTAAGGAGGCTAAGCCTTAGTCAAAAGATTGGTTTGAAACAGTTACTTGAAATCTTCCTGGTCTGCAGCCTTCCAGGGCTTGATTTTGAGATAACATTTTGGTGCATCTGCCGGGAGACTGAAGATTAATCATTCCCGAAATTATGAAGCTGAACTTCTGAAGGTAGCAGGAGCTCAGAAGGTTTTCGAGGCTGCAATCTACCTTGGCGACTCCATTGTTGAAGAATTCAAAATTCATACATTCATGGTGATTCCACTGGAGTTATGAAGGACCCAGATGCTACCATTCTTATTTCAAGGTATGCATGCATAAATTTTTCAAGAATTCATGGTTTCCCAAATCATTTTCCCAAGGATGCATATTTTCTAAGGAATGGTCCAAAATTCAATGGAGAAGATTTGAGTTTAACTTTGAAGCATATATCAGATTTTTGTGATTTTACAGAACATCTTAGAGTTAAGCATGAGGATGTTTGCATTATGTTGTTCTATGATTCATTTCAAGGGAAATGTAAACGGTGGATTGAAAGCTTTCCTGCCAAATCCATCAAGTCATTTGAAGACTTTTGGTTTATGTTTTTGGACGAATGGATAGATAGATCAGAGGTGGTGGCTAGTTCTCCTTCAGTTCAAGGTTTCAAACAATGGAATAATGATCATAGTAATGGAGATACAAATGAAAGTTTTTCTTCTTCCTTGTCTTCTTATCTAAAAGCATTTGAGTGTAAGGCTGAGGATAAGATAAAATTTTGGATGAAGTTGCTAAGGACATTGAGAAAGACATTGAAGGTTTACAAGGTCAAATTCAGGCATATAGTCTTCATAATCATGATCATTATTTTCAGAAGTTTTCTATGGCAGAACACAAGGAGAGAGTGTTACTTCCTTTCTCTTTCACGATTGAGGAAGTGTACACTGTTGTTGAAAATCAGTTTGCACAACCAGAAAGTTACAAGAATCATCAAGCTGATTATGTATTCTGGGATCCTATAGCCAAATATATGGAAGAGTTTTACTCTCCAGTGTTTCAGTTTTTCTATGGAGATCAGAGGCAATTTCAGTGGCAGTGGTCATCGCAATATCATAGTGGCTCTGAACTCCGATGCAGTCAAAGAAATCAAATATCAGATAAGACAAATGATTGGCTACATTGGAAATTTCACATTGATTGAGCTGAAAGGAGTTTGAAATTGATAGGGTAGGTAGGTAGGACAATGCAAATAAGCTCAAGGTTGACTGAGCATTTTTAGTAGATGTAGATTTCTTTCTCCCACAGTGATCATCAAGTTAAGCCCGAGGTGAAGGCCCAAGACGCTGGAAAGGGATGTTTGTCAAGCAGATTTCCGTTTGTAATAAAAAAAATAAAGCACTGGACCTGCAAGTTCTTAGTGTACCACAGGGGAACACTATCCCAAGTGGAGCCACTGTTATCACCCAAGAAAAAATTTTAAATTTTTCACATCAGTTCGATTGTTTGTCAAAGGGTTGGTGTCAATTTTGGGTCTAGTCTTTTCATATGGTTTTAGAGTCTAAATAGTTTGAATAGGAGTCTTGTTAAGAGTATTGTTGGTATGTATAAAGGGGTCAATTCTCTGTCTTAGTCTATCATTGGTCTCACATCTCACATGGATATCATATGTCCAAACTCGTTTCAAAGCTGAAATTGTCTAGGTGATATCGTAGCGCCTGTAATCATTTTAAAGTGGTTTCGCAGCACGTAAATCCTTTTTATCAGTTTCGCAGCGCAACATGTTTTAAGTGATTTCGTAGCGCATAATTCATATTTTGTACTCGCTGCGCTACGAAATTGGGGATTTGTCCTAATCCATAGCCAATCTTACACAGCTGTCATGTCCATCAAAATCCATTATCAGTGATCAGCTTATACCCTTTGCCTGTCAATTCGACCGCTTATCCTTATCATTAGGTCATTAGGTGTCATCGTAAGCTCAGATTGCAAGTTTCAAAAGAAGATATATTTCACCATCTGATTTTTCAACATGGGCAAAAAGCTTCAAATTTTCACAACCCTCAGCTCCAGAGATTGCACAGCCTGTGGATGGTAAGAAATCCCCATTTGGTCGCTTAGCCAGTGGATCAGGTTATTACCAAGTTCGAGGTTTATCATTCCTCAAAGCTCTTCTTTGGAGATTCGGTGTCCTCTGCGAGTTACGCTTTCCTGCATTCATTGGCTGTACATAATTGCAAGTATATTGTTCTACAAACACAGCAGAAGCCCTCACGCAATTCCTTGGAAAGGAATCATGGTATTTGCTTTGCCAGGAGAAAGGGGTCTTACAGAGTTAAGCAGTGACTTCAAAGTTCACTTTCATGATCGTCATGGTGATTTTTACTGTTGGTTAAACACAACAATGATGGAGAACAGTAGTTTACCTACATGCTCTTTTGTATATACTCTCGTAAATACGGGTAAAGAAAGGGCAAATGTGAGCTTACTTTTTACATGGGCGAACATGATTGGTGGAACATCACATTTTTCTGGAGGCCATGTCAACAAGCCTTTCATGAGCGATGATGGAGTGCGTGGCATGCTTCTACATCACAAGACCGCAGAAGGTTATCCACCAGTTACTTTTGCAATTGCCTCTCGCCAAACTGACAATGTAGATGTGACTGTTTTACCTTGCTTTGGACTGTCAAACAGAAGTTATACATCTGCTAAGGATATGTGGGTCACTATGAGAGAGCAAGGGCATTTTGATGAAGAAAATTGGAATGAGGATTGCAGTATTGCTTCCCTACCTTGAGAAGGAGTCTGTGCTGTAGTCTCATCCCCTGCAGTAGTGGAGTCTCATGGAACGTGCTCAGTAGTTTTCGCTTTAGCGTGGGCCCCTCCTAAAGTGAAAATTGTGAAAGGAAGTACTTATTTCAGGAGGTATACAAAATTCTATGGTACCTCTGTGGATGCAGCTACAAATTTGGTACATGATGCTCTGATGGACTATCAGAGGTGGGAGACAGAAATTGAGAATTGGCAACGTCCTATCCTAACAATGAAAGGCTTCCTGAATGGTACAGGTTTACATTGTTCAATGAACTGTACTACCTGGTTGCAGGAGGAACAATTTGGACAGATGGTGGACTCCCAGTTGAAGAAGACAAAGACAAGATGTCATGTTCTCAGAAAAGGTCTAGGAAAAAGGAAAATAAAGCAGAAGTGAGAGTAACAGTTTCAGTGGAAAATGATCACACTAATCATGTTGCAGAAGTTCAGAGGTTGAATGGTTACAATGGTGCTGCTGATACAGATTTTAATGCTGTACAAGATCAGAATTTTGAAAATTGTGGACAAAGAACAGAAATGAACTCTGGGTCCTCCAATGACTATGACTATGCTTTACTAGCTGATGAAGAAAATGTTGGTCGCTTTCTGTATTTGGAAGGTGTGGAGTATATGATGTGGTGTACATATGATGTACATTTCTATGCATCTTTTGCACTACTTGATCTCTTTCCAAAGATTGAACTTAATATACAACGTGAGTTTGCAAAAGCTGTATTAATTGAAGATAAGAAAAAAGTTAAATTTCTAGCTGAAGGTAATTGGGGAATTAGAAAGGTACGAGGTGTTGTACCTCACGACCTAGGATTGCATGATCCCTGGCTTGAAATAAATGCATACAATATTCATGATACAAGTTAGTGGAAGGATCTGAACTCAAAGTTTGTACTTCGGATTTATAGGGATCTGGTTGCAACTGATGGATATGACTACAATGGAGGAAGCAAGGTTCTGAAGGTTCTGGGATACTTTAGTATTATTGGTCTACTTCGTGTACATTGCCTTCTTGGGGGTTATTATAGTGGACTCAAGTGCTTGGCACCTATAGATGTTAACCAGACAGGTGTCTAAAATTCAGTGATTGGAAGCCGTATCACAACTATTTATTATTATGGATTTGCCAACCTTGTGTTGAGAAGGTATGTTGAGGCAATACGGGCCTTCAATCAAGTTCTGTTGTATATAATAAAGACCAAACAGTTCCATCAAAAGTCTCCACAGTTTGACCAAATTCTGAAGAAAAATGAACAGATGTATGCTCTATTGGCTATATGCCTCTCTATCTGTCCACAAATGAGGCTTGTTGAGAAAAATGTGAACAATCAGCTAAAAGAGAAGTATGGAGAGAAGATGGCAAGAATGCAGAGAAGTGATGAGGATGTGTATGACGAATTTTTTTCATATGCCTGTCATAGATTTATTACTCCTTCAGTACCAAACTATGATGAAGCTCTTGTAAAAAATAACCAGGATGCATATAGGCATCAGTTGAAGCTGTTCTTATCAGAAGTTATGACATACAAGCATAAAACTCATGCAATTGATCATGATGGAGGAATTATATCAAATGCAGATGTTGACTTTTATATTGATGAGGATATCGTTCATATTGTTGAATCAAAGTCTTCAAAGCTATACGCTGATAACTTTATGCATCACATTATCAAGTGTGAAGTGATTATTAGTGATTTGGACAGAGTAAGCTTGAATAAGATGGTTGCTGTTTTTGCATTATGGAAATGCCAGCTGTAATGAGGTCAAACATCCAAATTTTGTAATTAGATAAGAGCAGTCTTAAGCCATGAACAGTGGCGATCATTTAGCTACGAAAGGAAGACTGTGCTTTTGAAATTACACAGCAGTTTCGTAGCGCGCTACGAAATTGCTGTAGCTGCATGTTACAATTCAGTTGATCAATTATGGTCAACAAAGCGGCAAATCTTTTGAAAGGTTTTTGTCATCACACAGGTACATGAAGCGGTGGACAGCGCATCAAGGACGTGGCAGTCTGATCTATTTTGGGTAATTAAAGGATAAAGGCATGCTTCTTTGGATTCGAATATTTTGAGGCAAACCAAGGACCGACAAACAGAGGCGGTTTCCTATATTTCAGGGTATTGGAAAGGATGTGTCATTAAAGATCAAACATGGAGCGTTTAACATCCATTACAGCCAAATCGAAAGAGGACCAGGTGTCAAAGAACAAGGAGAGGCCATTATGCATGGAACATGGAGTTAGAGTCATAGTTAATTTAGAACTTTTTAAAAAACTCCAGTCAGCACTTTAGTTGTATTTATTAGTTAGTTCAATAGCTGATAGGTGTCAGTAGAGGTAGTTATCGACTCCCCTCATGCTGGAGGAGGAAGCTCGAATTAGTTAGAATAAGGATTCTATATATAGCTGAAACAACAATGTAATGGGGGTTGGATATTTTAAAACAGAGTACTGTTTTGGCTTATGTAAAGACAGAATTCAGTAATATCAGTTGACTGTTTTTCTTCTCAAGATTCATGAGGGATTTCCATGTTTAGAATGTGTGTTTTATTCCTTCCTTAATGTCTTTTACAGTTGCATATATGTGTAATCACTCAGAATTCATTGATCATGCTCTGACTTCCTGTATGCATGTATGAACTGTGGTTTTGTATGATTTGTGTTCCGAACATCTAAATGCTAAATGCCCTGACTTCTATGAAAAGGCAGTCTCATTATTTACTGAAGTATGATTGACTCCATAGGCCCAATAGAAATTAGTTTAATGTTTGTCCAGCCTTCATATTTTTTAATGTTATTCCACAAGAGTTAGCCATCTTATTAATAGTCAAAATCAATAACCCTTTGAGAGAGCCCTCTCAGGCTAAGGAGGCTAAGCCTTAGTCAAAATATTGGTTTGAAACAATCACTTGAAATCTTCCTGGTCTGCAGCCTTCCAGGGCTTGATTTTGAGATAACATTTTGGTGCGTCTGCCGGGAGCCTGAAGATTAATCATTCCCGAAATTATGAAGCTGAACTTCTGAAGGTAGCAGGAGCTCAGAAGGTTTTCGAGGCTGCAATCTACCTTGGCGACTCCATTGTTGAAGAATTCAAAATTCATACATTCATGGTGATTCCACTGGAGTTATGAAGGACCCAGATGCTACCATTCTTATTTCAAGGTATGCATGCATAAATTTTTCAGGAATTCATGGTTTCCCAAATCATTTTCCCAAGGATGCATATTTTCTAAGGAATGGTCCAAAATTCAATGGAGAAGATCTGAGTTTAACTTTGAAGCATATATCAGATTTTTGTGATTTTACAGAGCTTCTTAGAGTTAAGCATGAGGATGTTTGCATTATGTTGTTCTATGATTCATTTCAAGGGAAATGTAAACGGTGGATTGAAAGCTTTCCTGCCAAATCCATCAAGTCATTTGAAGACTTTTGGTTTATGTTTTTGGACGAATGGATAGATAGATCAGAGGTGGTGGCTAGTTCTCCTTTAGTTCAAGGTTTCAAACAATGGAATAATGATCATAGTAATGGAGATACAAATGAAAGTTTTTCTTTGTCCTTGTCTTCTTATCTAAAAGCATTTGAGTGTAAGGCTGAGGATAAGATAAAATTTTTGGATGAAGTTGCTAAGGACATTGAGAAAGACATTGAAGGTTTACAAGGTCAAATTCAGGCATATAGTCTTCATAATCATGATCATTATTTTCAGAAGTTTTCTATGGCAGAACAAAAGGAGAGAGTGTTACTTCCTTTCTCTTTCACGATTGAGGAAGTGTACACTGTTGTTGAAAATCAGTTTGCACAACCAGAAAGTTACAAGAATCATCAAGCTGATTATGTATTCTGGGATCCTATAGCGAAATATATGGAAGAGTTTTACTCTCCAGTGTTTCAGTTTTTCTATGGAGATCAGAGGCAATTTCAGTGGCAGTGGTCATCGCAATATCATAGTGGCTCTAAACTCCGATGCAGTCAAAGAAATCAAATATCAGATAAGACAAATGATTGGCTACATTGGAAATTTCACATTGATTGAGCTAAAAGGAGTTTGAAATTGATAGGGTAGGTAGGTAGGACAATGCAAATAAGCTCAAGGTTGACTGAGCATTTTTAGTAGATGTAGATTTCTTTCTCCCACAATGATCATCAAGTTAAGCCCGAGGTGAAGGCCCAAGACGCTGGAAAGGGATGTTTGTCAAGCAGATTTCCGTTTGTAATAAAAAAAATAAAGCACTGGACCTGCAAGTTCTTAGTGTACCACAGGGGAACACTATCCCAAGTGGAGCCACTGTTATCACCCAAGAAATTTTTTTAAATTTTTCACATCAGTTCGATTGTTTGTCAAAGGGTTGGTGTCAATTTTGGGTCTAGTCTTTTCATATGGTTTTAGAGTCTAAATAGTTTGAATAGGAGTCTTGTTAAGAGTATTGTTGGTATGTATAAAGGGGTCAATTCTCTGTCTTAGTCTATCATTGGTCTCACATCTCACATGGATATCATATGTCCAAACTCGTTTCAAAGCTGAAATTGTCTAGGTGATATCGTAGCGCCTGTAATCATTTTAAAGTGGTTTCGCAGCACGTAAATCCTTTTTATCAGTTTCGCAGCGCAACATGTTTTAAGTGATTTCGTAGCGCATAATTCATATTTTGTACTCGCTGCGCTACGAAATTGGGGATTTGTCCTAATCCATAGCCAATCTTACACAGCTGTCATATCCATCAAAATCCATTATCAGTGATTAGCTTATACCCTTTGCCTGTCAATTCGACCGCTTATCCTTATCATTAGGTCATTAGGTGTCATCGTAAGCTCAGATTGCAAGTTTCAAAAGAAGATATATTTCGCCATCTGATTTTTCAACATGGGCAAAAAGCTTCAAATTTTCACAACCCTCAGCTCCAGAGATTGCACAGCCTGTGGATGGTAAGAAATCCCCATTTGGTCGCTTAGCCAGTGGATCAGGTTATTACCTAGTTCGAGGTTTATCATTCCTCAAAGCTCTTCTTTGGAGATTCGGTGTCCTCTGTGAGTTACGCTTTCCTGCATTCATTGGCTGTACATAATTGCAAGTATATTGTTTTGCAAACACAGCAGAAGCCCTCACGCAATTCCTTGGAAAGGAATCATGGTATTTGCTTTGCCAGGAGAAAGGGGTCTTACAGAGTTAAGCAGTGACTTCAAAGTTCACTTTCATGATCGTCATGGTGATTTTTACTATTGGTTAAACACAACAATGATGGGGAACAGTAGCTTACCTACATGCTCTTTTGTATATACTCTCGTAAATATGGGTAAAGAAAGGGCAAATGTGAGCTTACTTTTTACATGGGCGAACATGATTGGTGGAACATCACATTTTTCTGGAGGCCATGTCAACAAGCCTTTCATGAGCGATGATGGAGTGCGTGGCATGCTTCTACATCACAAGACCACAGAAGGTTATCCACCAGTTACTTTTGCAATTGCCTCTCGCCAAACTGACAATGTAGATGTGACTGATTTACCTTGCTTTGGACTGTTAAATAGAAGTTATACATCTGCAAAGGATATGTGGGTCACTATGAGAGAGCAAGGGCATTTTGATGAAGAAAATTGGAATGAGGATTGCAGTATTGCTTCCCTACCTTGAGAAGGAGTCTGTGCTGTAGTCTCATCCCCTGCAGTAGTGGAGTCTCATGGAACGTGCTCAGTAGTTTTCGCTTTAGCGTGGGCCTCTCCTAAAGTGAAAATTGTGAAAGGAAGTACTTATTTTAGGAGGTATACAAAATTCTATGGTACCTCTGTGGATTCAGCTACAAATTTGGTACATGATGCTCTGATGGACTATCAGAGGTGGGAGACAGAAATTGAGAATGGGCAACGTCCTATCCTAACAATGAAAGGCTTCCTGAATGGTACAGGTTTACATTGTTCAATGAACTGTACTACCTAGTTGCAGGAGGAACAATTTGGACAGATGGTGGACTCCCAGTTGAAGAAGACAAAGACAAGATGTCATGTTCTCAGAAAAGGTCTAGGAAAAAGGAAAATAAAGCAGAAGTGAGAGTAACAGTTTCAGTGGAAAATGATCAGACTAATCATGTTGCAGAAGTTCAGAGGTTGAATGGTTACAATGGTGCTGCTGATACAGATTTTAATGCTGTACAAGATCAGAATTTTGAAAATTGTGGACAAAGAACAGAAATGAACTCTGGGTCCTCCAATGACTATTACTATGCTTTACTAGCTGATGAAGAAAATGTTGGTCGCTTTCTGTATTCGGAAGGTGTGGAGTATATGATGTGGTGTACATATGATGTACATTTCTATGCATCTTTTGCACTACTTGATCTCTTTCCAAAGATTGAACTTAATATACAACGTGAGTTTGCAAAAGCTGTATTAATTGAAGATAAGAAAAAAGTTAAATTTCTAGCTGAAGGTAATTGGGGAATTAGAAAGGTACGAGGTGCTGTACCTCACGACCTAGGATTGCATGATCCCTGGCTTGAAATAAATGCATACAATATTCATGATACAAGTTAGTGGAAGGATCTAAACTCAAAGTTTGTACTTCAGATTTATAGGGATCTGGTTGCAACTGATGGATATGACTACAATGGAGGAAGCAATGTTCTGAAGGTTCTGGGATACTTTAGTATTATTGGCCTACTTCGTGTACATTGCCTTCTTGGGGATTATTACAGTGGACTCAAGTGCTTGGCACCTATAGATGTTAACCAGACAGGTGTCTACAATTCAGTGATTGGAAGCCGTATCACAACTATTTATTATTATGGATTTGCCAACCTTGTGTTGAGAAGGTATGTTGAGGCAATACAGGCCTTCAATCAAGTTCTGTTGTATATAATAAGGACCAAACAGTTCCATCAAAAGTCTCCACAGTTTGACCAAATTCTGAAGAAAAATGAACAGATGTA
Organism: Pinus tabuliformis; assembly: GCA_031772625.1. Classification (NCBI taxonomy): domain Eukaryota; kingdom Viridiplantae; phylum Streptophyta; class Pinopsida; order Pinales; family Pinaceae; genus Pinus; species Pinus tabuliformis. Next base: position 829,604,041 of record CM062808.1, read on the forward strand.
TGCTCTATTGGCTATATGCCTCTCTATCTGTCCACAAATGAGGCTTGTTGAGAAAAATGTGAACAATCAGCTGAAAGAGAAGTATGGAGAGAAGATGGCAAGAATGCAGAGAAGTGATGAGGCTATGTATGACGAATTTTTTTTCATATGCCTGTCATAGATTTATTACTCCTTCAGTACCAAACTATGATGAAGCTCTTGTAAAAAATAACCAGGATGCATATAGGCATCAGTTGAAGCTGTTCTTATCAGAAGTTATGACATACAAGCATAAAACTCATGCAATTGATCATGATGGAGGAATTATATCAAATGCAGATGTTGACTTTTATATTGATGAGGATATCGTTCATATTGTTGAATCAAAGTCTTCAAAGCTATACGCTGATAACTTTATGCATCACATTATCAAATGTGAAGAGATTATTAGTGATTTGGACAGAGTAACCTTGAATAAGATGGTTGCTGTTTTTGCATTATGGAAATGCCAGCTATAATGAGGTCAAACATCCAAATTTTGTAATTAGAGAAGAGCAGTCTTAAGCCATGAACAGTGGCGATCATTTAGCTATGAAAGGAAGACTGTGCTTTTGAAATTACACAGCAGTTTCGTAGCGCGCTACGAAACTGCTGTAGCTGCATGTTACAATTCAGTTGATCAATTATGGTCAACAAAGCGGCAAATCTTTTGAAAGGTTTTTGTCATCACACAGGTACATGAAGCGGTGGACAGCACATCAAGGATGTGACAGTCTGATCTATTTTGGGTAATTAAAGGATAAAGGCATGCTTCTTTGGATTCGAATATTTCTAGGCAAACCAAGGACCGACAAACAGAGGCGGTTTCCTATATTTCAGGGTATTGGAAAGGATGTGTCATTAAAGATCAAACATGGAGCGTTGAACATCCATTACAGCCAAATCGAAAGAGGACCAGGTGTCAAAGAACAAGGAGAGGCCATTATGCATGGAACATGGAGTTAGAGTCATAGTTAATTTAGAACTTTTTAAAAAACTCCATTCAGCACTTTAGTTGTATTTATTAGTTAGTTCAATAGCTGATAGGTGTCAGTAGAGGTAGTTATCGACTCCCATCATGCTAGAGGAGGAAGCTCGAATTAGTTAGAATAAGGATTCTATATATAGCTGAAACAACAATGTAATGGGGGTTGGATATTTTATAAAACAGAGTACTGTTTTGGCTTATGTAAAGACAGAATTCAGTAATATCAGTTGACTGTTTTTCTTCTCAAGATTCATGAGGGATTTCCATGTTTAGAATGTGTGTTTTATTCCTTCCTTAATGTCTTTTACAGTTGCATATATGTGTAATCACTCAGAATTCATTGATCATGCTCTGACTTCCTGTATGCATGTATGAACTGTGGTTTTGTATGATTTGTGTTCTGAACATCTAAATGCTAAATGCCCTGAATTCTATGAAAAGGCAGTCTCATTATTTACTGAAGTATGATTGACTCCATAGGCCCAATGGAAATTAGTTTAATGTTTGTCCAGCCTTCATATTTGTTAATGTTATTCCACAAGAGTTAGCCATCTTATTAATAGTCAAAATCAATAACCCTTTGAGAGAGCCCTCTCAGGCTAAGGAGGCTAAGCCTTAGTCAAAAGATTGGTTTGAAACAGTTACTTGAAATCTTCCTCGTCTGCAGCCTTCCAGGGCTTGATTTTGAGATAACAGAAGTAACCAAATCCTTCGCCAGAGCCTTTGATGGAGTATAAATGGAGATAGGGGACATAAAATTCACAGGGACATAATCCTTTGTTGCCAAAGCTACTGGATTGCCTCGAATTGGAGAAAAATGGTTTAAGAACAGAGGTATTGAGAGTGAAGAATGGAAATTTCTTCTGAATAACCCTAGCATAGACACTACCATTTTCAAGAAAGACATCTCGAGCATAGCATTAAAAATTAAGTGGAGAATTTTTCTTTTGATAATTCGAGAATTGGTTACTTGCGAAGGAAGATTTGGATGCATTTTTTTCTGTCATATCCGACTGTTGATGAATTTTATTGAGGATAATGAAATGCATATGCCTTATTTCCTTCTCAATAGTCTAATAAATATGTTGGGGAATGTCGAAAGAAAAATTTAGTTTATAGAATACACCATATATCACCATGGTCTCATTAAAATCCTTTTTGAATTCCATCTTAAGAAAGTGGGTGATAATTGGGAAAGATTTTTGGTGAGGAACCATTTTAAAAAATATAACCAAGAACAACCAAGAAGTAGTAAGGCTAAGAGAGGGAGAAAAACAAAAATTGAAGAACCAGTAGAACAAGAACAACCAAGAAACAACAATGCTAAGATAGGAAGAAAAAGAAAAATTGAAGGACCAACAGAACAAGGACAACAACAGTCACGAGAGCAATCATAGGATGTCATTCCTCTTGCAAAAATTTTGGGGAATATGAACAAGAAGGATATTAGAAGAAATAAATCCAACCAAAAGATAGAGAGCACACCCAAAATAGAGAAACCTAAGATCGAAAGGAAGAAGGAAAAAAATTCAAAATCCTCCTGTGAAAAACTTAAGAAGAAGTACTAGACTCAATCCAACAACAAAAGAATGACCTACAAAAAGTATGGAGCATGTTGACCTAGAAGAAAAGGAAGATTCAAGGGTTTCTCCACCAACTTTCATCACACCTCCTTAGAGTACAAGCCGGAAAACACCTGAAATTTATCCAGTACAACATGAAATCTATGATTATATTAAGTCTCTAGAGAAAAAAGATGCAAAAAAAACATCAGCTTCAAATCAAGAAGTGTAGTTTAGTGAACCACAAGAACCTCTAGTAGTAACTGTTTTAAAACAATAAATTTTTGAGCTAGAGACACTAAATAGGTAAACTTAGAAGGAGAATCAAACTCTAAAGGCGCAGAGTGTAATCTATGTGGCTAAGAGTGAAAATCTCATTTTACACCTAAGTCTGTGGTGCAAGAAGAACAAGAAGCTGAAACATAAAAACAGAGCTCTACAAAGGCAAGTCATAAACCTAAAGTACAAGATTCTCATGAAAAATCCAAGGATGGCAGTGGGTGGAAAGAAAGGGAAAAAGAGGAATTTGGATGTACTTGCATAAGTTTCAAAAGAAATGCAATAATTAAATAGGAGACATCATTTTTGTGTTTTTCATGAGGGCATGCAAAGACCTCAGCATGGGGGAATGTAGAATCTCATGATTGTTCTATTTTTTACATCATTTTCCATCCATGTTTCCTCTTCTCCCCACTACTATCAACTCCAATAAACAGTAAAATAAGATATTTTGACATGGTAAGGTACTAAAATGTATTATTTTTTGTACTTGTTAATGTGCCTTATTATTTAGTTAAATATTGTAATAGTAATGGAATTAACACCAATCTGCAGTTGTTCTATGATTCCACAGCTGCCTCCATGGTTTTTTGGATTCTAGTGCACCATCCAAGCAAGGAAGCACATGGGCAGATAGGAATTGATCTCCTCATGGATCCCCTCCTATTCGTCTGAGCCAAATCATCAAGGAAATCGCCTAGTGGCGCAATCAAGGAAGCAGGTCAATGCGTGGATGACCTGAGCAGCAAGAGTTCAAATCAATCACGACTCTCCCATTTGCTTTCCAAATAGAAAATCATCAAGAAGCATTATAATTTCCATTATCAGATTAGCATTTATATTAGGATTGTATTCAAGTTTTTAAGGCATGAAAATCTCAAAACTGTTGGGAAGGAATGCTATATATATATATATATATATATATATATATATATGTCTCTATAAATAGAAATCAGAGACACGTAGACATATATGTAATTTGTAATTGATAGTTTCAAGTTCCATGACTCTGTTCCTTTTTAATTGAAGAAGTATTTTCATGAATATCATGCACAGTTAGCTGTTGAGTTAGAGTTATAAATTTGTTGTTTTTTCGATGTCCCTTGCAGAAAGTCGAGGTTCATTCATTTGCTTAGTATTCAGTGCAGTTCATTTCCTTATTTTTCCATAATTGCATTATCGTAGTTTCATTTCTTTGTAATTATTTTGTTATAATTTTCCATTTTTTTTCTGTCAATTCCAATTCATTTACATGCTTTCTAAAATAGGATTGTATATATAAATCATATTCCTTTAATAAATAGTTATATTTTCTTAGATCACATTGTTTATGCTTTCGTTTTATTATTTTGGTTAAGATTGATAACTGCAACATGTAGATCTTAATGTAAATTTCTTTATAAATTTTATCTTTGAATAGAAGTAATTATTTTTAGAGTGGAAGTAATTATATTTCTAGAACATTAGGTGAGATATCTTTGTTTTTTATCATTTACATAGTAACTAACAATAGTCAGTTAAAGAAGATCATGATAGCTTACCTTACTTTCCTTTTTAAGAATTAATTGTATTGTAAATCTTTAGTTTTTCATTAGGAACATAGGAACAAAGTAAATCCTTAAAAATAAACCATTCACAATAATTATCTTAATAAACTCAAAAGGCTTCTAGCATATATATTTCAATTTCACTTCACAATTTTACCAACTTCGATCGATAACTTATGTAAGCAATACAAGAATATTGAATTAACTAAACAGTGGCTCTGACTAGGGATTATGGGACTAATTTCCCTTAATATGGATGATGAAAGTGGATGAAGTACGTATGTATGAAACTTATTATTAATTAAACTTTAGAATAAAGAAATATATAAATTAGTTGTTAATCTATCTATCTCAGGAAAGATTATTTTGTATATGTGACCTAAATAGAATTTTGTAAACAATAAGACAATATAGATTATCAAATGATCATGACGTTAAAACAAATAATGATAGCTAAAATTTAATTAAATATTTCATTAAATTTTTCTAATAAAAATTATCACATATATATGATTTTGTTGTTTATACATACAGTATATGATTTCAATCGTACATGACAATCGTGAAAAATATAAGATTGCTTTCATTCATGCATGTAGTAAACATAAATTGAATAACCACTTAACTCATAAAACATAGGCAAAATTAAAAGATAATAGTACCCAATCTATTATGACTCTATTCATGAGAAAAACAGTATTGGTCCAACGTTCTATAAAGATCTATTGAGTTACAATAGTGAAAACAAAAGATTTATCCACAAAATTCAGAATCCCTTCTTGATTCAAATGAAAGGGATTTATAGTTTTCAAATGTCAAAATACAAATATTGAAAAGAAAAATAAAAGTCTGCAACGATTTTAACAAACACCGATAAAAATAAAACCATAAGAAAATTTTAATTTTGTTACAACAACCCAACTAAGACTTTCAAGACGATTGTCCTCCCATACATTTTCGCAATTCATAGATATCTGTCATAAGCTTCAATTTAAGTGGAGACCATGGTCGAATGCACATCTAACCAGTGAATACTGCATCCCTAAGTGTTGGCAGCATAGGAGTGCTCATGTTAGATAGACACCTCAACATTAACCACTAACTATGAGGTTTACCTAAGAAATGCCATGGCTTTCTAAGTTAACCTTTGACAATTTTTCGATTCTTTCTACCTTCTTCTTTGATCATTGCTGCCATGTCTTGGTCAATAAATTAATATCAAGTCAAGTTCCCTCGAGGAAATCTAGAATAAGGTTGGCGTATAGTAAATTACCACTGGCAAATGCAATGAGTTCATTAGAAATATCATGGCACTTAATATCATTGTCTCTACATAATTTAGTCTAATTTCCCAATATTCGAAGACAATCTCCTTTTGTGAATCTTCAATTGTAGGGAGATTGGCTAATATCCCTTCAACACTTTCTTGCCATGTTATATAATCTGAGATTTTCTCCTCAATTTCTTCAAAGTATGTCCTCAGATCAGACAACTGATTCACCAATGTATTGGTTGTTTGACATAAATCATGAATAATGGCTAATTTTTGATAGAAAGTAATATGTTGTTGAACAAGGAGAGTATTTAATTCTCCTACTTCCTTTTTAAATTTAGCCAATTCAGGATTAATCTTCAATTGTTCAATACTGTGTTGTAACTCTTGGATTTGAGTATCCCGAATTTTCAAATCAGATTCATGTTGAAGCTTCAAGGCATCAAAATTCTTTTGAAGTTTTGCAAGTTGTGCTTTCCATTGTTGAGTAATCATTTGCTTCTCATTCTCCATACCTTGTTCCAACTACATAATTATTTCATCCTTTTCTTTCAGAAGTTGTTGTACCTCGGTGGCCTTATCTATGGTGGCATAAACATATGCTCCTAAAAATTGTGAGAGCCTCTCGAGATACTCTATAGGAGTAGATTGAGAGCCTTTCCATACTACTTCAAATGGAGTATTTTCAGGGACTAAGGCTTGGGTTTGATCAATATTCCTTCTTTTTCTTTGTCTTTTTACAACAATTTTATGTTGTGGACTGTAAAATATGTCGAGAGGAGGAATTTCTTCAACTCTCAGAATGACCTCGGAGGTTGGGAATTCCAGGATAATTTTTATGTCATCAATGTCTAAAGGCCTGTCGGAAATCCCAATAGTAAGTGGGGTATGTTCTATAATTTCAGAAGTATGTGAAACTTTCTCTTGAAATGGAATCTTTAGATCCTGAGGCCTTGTTTCTTGAATAACTTGATTAAATTGTTCCCATATTGCATCAAGTTTTTTATCTATTAGAGTTTCTTCCACCTGAGAAGAAGAGGAAGTACATGTCTCTTTTGTCTGGGATACATCAGTAACTTGTGCTAAAATAGCCAAGACTTTACCATGTTCTATGTTTTGTTGAGGGAACTTCAATAAATCCATAGGCAAGTGAGCTATCCTTTTATCTTTGTATTGATTAAATTGAGTTATCTCCTCTGGAGCTAACTATGTTGTTGCTAGTTTCACAACCATTGAATAGGTAGAGGATAATTTAAATAAGTCATAAAACTTATCTATATCATGCATAAATTGTGTGATACTTGATTGAGTAGTGAACTTGTTGGAATTGTCCTTAGGATCATATTTCCTATTCGGAATAGTTGGGAAGTTTAAACTCTTAGTATCTTCAATCTCAAGACTAGCATGTTTATAATTATCTAGAGAATACACATCACATTGAATAGAAAAAGTAGGCCACATTGTCTTTCTAGTATGACTCAGGACCTTTCAAATACCATGTCCTATGGTCTAGTAAGCTATTTCTTGGGCAAGAAGTTTATCAAGGATTTATAGGGGAAAAACATGGGGATCTGCAACAATACCAAAGATTCTGACATAATTGAATGATTATTCTCCATACCAGTTCCCAATTGATAGCAATTGATTGTTAGCTTCAGGTGAAACCCTAGGGGCCTTCTTATCAAAGACAGTTTGGTGCATGGGAAACATTACTCCATGGCAAATTTTATAGAAATAAGGGTGAAATGTTGATTCCCAGAGTATGTCATGATAAATATGGATAGGATTAGGGTCTTGTATAGTCCATATCCATCCCATAGAAGTAAAAGTAGAGGTGAAACTGATGGAATCTGTTATATAGGCACTCATATAAAAGGGGCACAACATTCTATGAGATTACATTTTCTCCTATAATTCATGACTTGAGCCACTATATTGTCAGACAATATGTTTCCCCAATCCGTAATATCCATTAGAGTAAGCATCAATAAGTGGTACCCATTAGTCAGAGAATTTTTGTGTATTAGGGTAACCATAGATTCTACATAGCATAGTGACTATTTGACAGTATAGACCAACAAAGGAAGCAACATAATACATACCCTTATCTTCTCACTTATGTTTGTTAGGATCTCTTCTCCAGTTTCTGATGGGCTCTGATTGATGCTCATTCTCCTTCATGAACTTATGTACAAAATTCTTGTCATATTTTTGCTGAGGTTGCGACAGATGATACATTTTGCTTAAATTGCTATTGGTAAATGACTCAATGAATTTTTGCTTATGAGTCATGAAATTCCTTTGTGTAATTTTTATATGATCAATAACCCATTTAACCATATCTGTGTAAGGAAGGATCTTGGGTCAGGCTGCAATCCAATGTAAGAATGAATTGGTGACATCACTATATGTAGTTTTAGAGACGAGGGTAAAATCATCGGTCGTAGATGTTTTCTTTGTTTCCCTGGGTCCTTCATCTTCGAAAATCTTATAAATAGCTTCTTAAGAGGATCTTCCAGCATCTGAGGAATAGGTTATATTTGAGAATAATGCAGACATTTTGGTAGTTTCAAGTGGAGGCACAACTGATTGTTGTTGAACAGTGGGTTTCTTCCTTTTTTTAGCTTCCCTAGACATCTGTAATGAATTTTTCTTATCAGGACTGACCTATAATGGAAAACATAATAATAAGTGGAAATTCCTTAACCAAAGATTTCTTTAGGGAAAATAACTATTTTCCATAACGATTTATGTCTTTATGAGAAATTCCCGATGACATCATGTTGCAATGATTAAATCATTTAAAACTTCGAAAAACCCATAAATTTGCTAATTTTTTCTATTAAATGATAAACTTTCATTCACATGGTCCCTGTACATGTCAGCATATCGACAGATCTTATCGAGGAAATATTAGGGTTGGACCTTTGAAACTTGCAATATCCTCACCTTCAATAGGCGGTATTGAAAGATATAACGGTTATGAGTTGTAAGAGGGAAAAGGCATCGAAGGTTCTGTATTGAGGATGCAATACTAGAGATTTCAAAAGATTGCCTCCCAATATAAAAGTTCCTATATGGATAGGAGGTGAATATCAAAGGATGAGGGATATCAGAATAGCAAAGGATGAGGGACATTGGAGGTATTATATATCATAGGTTTTAAAGTGGTGATTGCTCTTAAAGTTGTTATATATGGAATCTCTAATATACTACGTGGCAGTCTTATGTGGCTAAGATTTTCTTTATTATATCCATAAATTCATGTTTATATAAATTTAGACTTAAAGTATCAGAATGTTTTAATCGGGGGAAATTTTTATCACAATTTTATTATAAGTGTTGCGATATTTAAATGTTCTAATAGAACTCTTCTGATAATACATTTAAAACAAAATCCTATCAGATTATTTGTGAATATTATATTTATGAGGCTCTCCTATATGAAAGCTCTGATAAGGGATATTTCTTATTCAAAGGAATTTTGGTGACAAAAACTAGAAATTGCCTTATGTTATTAGAACCAAGGGACTTTATCCAAATTCAAAAGGGTCCCAATTATTTATTAGTTCAACTATTATGAAAATTAATGGGGAGTTGTTGAGTACTACAACAACTAGAAACATACTATGCGAAATAGTTATCTCCGTAAACATAAATTAAATTTTAACTACTAAAGAAAAATACTTAGAAAGGTAAAAATAATTGAAGTTTTGATTGGTAAAGATTTCTCTGAAGGAAAGAACTTATTATTTGTCAAATTACCTCACTACTTGTTATTGATGAAAATCTTAATTGTCTTTGTCAATCATTTAGTCAGTTATAAACTTAAAGTTAAGGACTGTAGAAGCTTAGCTTTTAGGACACATTTTTTTGTCACTGGTCGAGCCATTGTTGCCAACAAGCATCCATAGCCTCGCCAAGGTTACCATTTAACCAAAATGTACCAGTATCCCATCCACTTATAGTAACATTTTAGAGGTATTAACTTTTCTTTAATTTTTTTGTTTTAAATCTTACTTGAAAGCCATTGTCCTAGCTTAGTAACTAGATGATGACAATGTCACTCACAGGTTATAATGACATTGAATAAGTTGGTTCATGATGAGACCTCTTTTCTTATAGTTGTGCAACCTCAAGTCATTATCTTGGTTTGGTGAGTAGTCATGATAATGTCAATATCATTTATTTTCTATGATCATGGTAAGTTGCCTCATGATGAGACCTCCTATCTTTCAAGTTTTATATATTTTTGAATTACACTCTACAAAAAATTAAAATTAGTAGATGGGGAGGTATATTCACTCCTTAAGAGTCATGGATGAGAATTGAAGCCAAAAGATGCTAAAAATTTAAAATAGTCTTCACATTTTAAAGAAAAATTTTCATGACCAATCATAGGACAACTTGATTTTTTTAAGTTTCAATTTATGAAATATTTACATCTTAATGAATATAAAGATTTCAAAGATTTGTAATAGATGCAATACTAAACTTCAATGTTATAATTCACTTTTTAACAATTCTCCTTTAATTAGTCATGTTTCATGTAAATGATGAGAGACCCCAATATGAAGTCAGAGGTGCATTGCCTAATCATTATTAAGGTTAAAGACACTTGTATATACATGTGATTATTTACATATTTATAGGAGGATAGATATCCTTAAGAAAAATATATTTTCAAAACTAACCCATTAATGGGAAGAACATCCCTCTTTCCTTGTAAATCTTGGAGGATAAAGGTTGATGGGCCTAGTTTCTTAATGATCTGAAATGGGCCTAGCCAGAACTTTTCGAACTTTGTGTGTTTTCATTTTTCTTCATGGGATTTGTTCCATTTCATAACTAAGTCGCTGATTTCAAAATTTTGTTATTAATTGAACTTGCATAAAACGAGGATTTGACCAATTGCTTATGGTGAGAAAGAACTTGTTTGGCTTTCTCTCTCTTCTTCTTCTAATTTAGAGATATCCTTAATTATAAAGCAGAAGAAGGTTTTTCTTCAATAGATTATATAAGGGCTAGTGAAGGAAGAGCTAGATTAGGAGGTAGGATAACCTCTTTTCCATACACTAATTGAAAAGGAGAAGTTTCTATAGAGACCTTCTGAGTGATTTTGTCAACCCATAAAGCAAAAACTAGAGCTTTGTGCCAATTTCTTTGATTTTGGTCAACTGTTCGCTTGATTATCCTAATGAGGTTTTTATTAGTAGACTCTGCTAAGACATTTCCTTGAGGGTAATAATTCACATAATATTTTAGCTTAAAACCTCTTTTAAGAGCAAATTCAGTTACGGTATTTTTGGAAAAATAATATGTATTATTCAACATAAGGGCATAAGGAAGACTAAACTTGGTAATAATAAATTAATCGATAAATTCAATAATGTTTTCATAATTGACCACCTTTAGAGGTATTTCTTCCACCCATTTGGTGAAATAATCCATAAAAGTCAAGATGTATTTATGATTCTTAGAATATTTAGGAACAATCTCACCTATTATGTTTGGTCCCCATTTCTCAAAAGGTTGCTCAATGTTAACTAGTTGCAAAGGTAAGGCTGGTTTCTTTTGTCTTCCTAAATCAGTCTGGCAAACTTTTCATTTTTTGCAATAGTCATGGGTTTCCTTGAATAGAGTTGTCCAATAGTATCCAACATACACAATCTTATGAGCCGTGGTGTCCCCACCATAGTGTCCACCAACTAGTCCATCATGTATCTCTTGCAAAACGTTTTCTACTTTAGATTTTTGTAGACATATTAACAAAATAGAATCATAATTTCTCCAAAAAAGACATCATTAACAAGATAATATTGATTAGCTTTAAGTCTGAGAGCTCTTTTCTTTTTGTAATTGAGTTCCAATGGAGCATAACCATTTTTTAAATAAATTATTAAATAATCATATTGAGATTCGGTTTCAATGGGGCATACCTCTGTAATTTGAATATTATTACCTAAATCTTCATCATCTGAAGTTTCATAAGCTCCATTAATTAATCTACAAAAACCTTCACCCCTTACTATTTTAGCTGGTTTAATTTCTAGGTCATATTCTTGCAGGGTAGTAACCTAATTTTCCCTTTTCTATCCTAATTCCTTATGGATAAGAAATTGTTTGACTATAAGGAAAGGAACAATTACCTTTGTATGTGTTTTTAAGAGGAAAGGCCTGAAATGTTTTATGGACTTAAAAAATGCAAAGGCTTGCTTCTCAACATCTGAATAATTTAGCTCAACTCCTTGTAAATTGGAACTAAAGAAGGAAATTGGAGCGTCAAATTTTTGTTTTTTAGGTTGTGTCAATATTGCTGCATAGGATTGTTCGGAAGAAAAAGTATAAAGAAAAAATTTCTTAGAAAAAATATTAGTTGATAATGAAGGAGAATCTATGATTGCTTGTTTTATTGAATCAAATTATTTTCTTTCGATCACTCCCCATTTGAAAATTGACTCCACTTTTATCATAGTTTGTAAGGGTAATATAATTTGAGAGAAATTTGGGACAAATCGTTTAACAAAATTAATCTTCCAAAGAAAGGATTGCATGGATTTTTTTTTGTGCGGTAATGGGATTTCAGATATTTCCTTGATTCTATCTAGATCTATTCAGATTCCTTCTTTAGACACAATAAAGCCTAGAAGCTTACCTTTGATAAGAGAAAAAAATTACATTTTAGGATTTAAGGAGATTCCAATTTTTTAACATCTTTCAAAGATTTCTTTAAATCATGTAAATGATTAATTTTCTATTTTGAACAAATTGTAATGTCACTAAATACACTACAATTGTCTTATTGACCAAACCTCTGAAAGCAATGTCCATGGCTATTTAGAAAGAAGTTGCAACATTAATTGGTCCAAAAGGTATTTTTTGATAAGCATATGTTCTCCACTTGGCTCTAAATGTTGTTTTAACTCTATCGTATTGATGTACAAGAATCTTATTCTAACATGAAAAGCCATCTAAGAAAGACATTAGCTCAGAACCAACAACAAATTTTAAAATTTGTTCCATTGGAGGCAAAGGAAAGTTATCTTTTTCACAAGATTTGTTTAAATTTCTAAAAACTATACAAATATGAATATCTCAATTCTTCTTTATAACTGGCAGAAGATTTGATAGCTACTTGGAATGTTTAACTGAGAAAATTATTTGGCCTTGAGTGTTATGAAACCATCTCACAAAAAGATAGAAAAGATAAATCAACGCCTTAGAATCCAGCCTCTTCGAGGGGGCAACCTCCTTTACATTACACAAATGAATGATTCTTCGATGATTCAAATGAAAAAACGTCCTTTCTATATATAGGAGTCTAAGGGGTGACAATATAACCAATCCGACCTAAAAATAATAATATAAAGGCACAAAAATAACAATAGACGGATTTTATGGGGCACAGTAATAACAATATGGGGACAATAGGGGCACAACAATATTAATAAGGGATACAACTACAATAGTAATAGGGTAATCACTAGTATTATAGGGACCTAACATGCCCCTCTCCTTCAAAAAAGTGTTGTCCTCAATGCTTGAGTAGTTTTGGATTCTTTTGTATAAAATTCTCATCCTCCCATGTGGAATCTTCAGCGGATAAGTTCTTCCACTTGATGAGATACTCTGAAATTGATCGATTTCATAGCTGTCGAGTTCTTGTTTATGTGACTGCTTCTGGTTCCAACATAATTATTTCTTCCTCATCAAGTTCGGGCAATATTGTTTGAACTGAGAGTCTGTCACCTATAACCTTCTTTAAACATGAAACATGGAAAACTAGGTGCACTCGAGAAGCTACAGGAAGCTCCAATTTGTATGCCATAGTACTAATATTTTGCAACACCATGTACGGACCATAATACGTTGGTGATAATTTATTATCCTTCTTAGCTTGCTTGAGGGACATTTTTTTATATGGTTGTAGCTGTAGGAATACCCAGTCACCTACATCAAAACTTATTTTGCTACGATGTTGATCTGCCTGTTGTTTCATTCTATTCTACACCAACACGAGGTTATCCTTTAAGAGTTGGAGGACTTGTTGTTCATGCTCGATGTGATGTTCCACTGCTTGAACCTTAGAATTTTCTCTTAAATATGATGTGATGGATGGTGGTTGATATCCATGAAGTGTCATAAATGGGGTCATTTTTGTTGTTGTATGGAAGGAAGTGTTATACCACCATTCAGCTAGAGGCAACCATTTGACCCATTGTGTTTGTTTATCAGATACAAATCAATGAATATATCCTTCCAAACATTTTTTTACTATCTCAGTTTGCCTATCAGATTGAGGATGATAAGATGAGCTATGAACTAACTGAGTACCAAGACAAGAAAATATTTCTGTCCAAAAATTTCCAGTGAAAATGGGATCTCTGTCACTTACAATAATCTTTGGGTTTCCATGTAGCTTTTGAATTGTTTCCATAAACGCAGTAGAAACTGTACTGGCTTTAAATGGATGTGATAATGCACAAAAGTCTACGTACTTGGTAATTCTGTCAACTACCACCATGATGACACTCTTTCCCTCAAACTTGGGTAAACCAGTGATAAAATCCATTGAAACCTCCTTCCAATGTTGTCTTGGAATGGATAAAGGTTGTAATAGACCCAGGGTCTTAATTGTTTCAACTTTATTTTGTTGGAAAACCAAACATTCCACCACAAACTTTTGAATATCCGATTTAAGGCCATCCCAAAAAAATTCCTTCTTAACCTTGTGGTATGTTTTTAAAAATCCTGAGTGCCCTCCTAAGGGAGAAGTGTGCAATTCCATAAGAATATTTTGTTTGAGTTGGGAATTCTTACAGAGGTATAAGCAATCTTTGTACCATAACGAATCATTTTTCCAGCTAAATGTATCATATGTACTCAAATCTTGTTGTAACTTTTGAATAAGTGCCCACACTTATTCGTCATTCTTTCATTCCTCCCTTGCTTTGTTTATCCAATCGGGTTGGATAATAGAAATCACACACAAAAATGCTTCCACACCTCATCCTTTCTTGAGAGTGCATCTGCCACCACATTTTGCTTCCCTTTTTAGTAGATGACTGCAAAGTCATACCCCAACATCTTTGTGACCCACTTTTGTTGCTCTTTAGAGGATAATCTTTGTTCTAAAAAGTATTTAAGGCTATCGTGATCCGTTTTTACCTTGAAGTGTCTTTCCATTAGGTAGGGACGCCATTTCTTAAGTGCATGTAGTATTGCCAACATTTCCTTGTTATAAATAGCTTTGTGTAAAAACTTTCCCTTGATTGGATGACTTTCAAAAGCAATGGGTCTTTCATCTTGCATTAAAACAACACCAATTCCATTTCCTAAAGCATCACATTCCACAATAAAGGTTTTTGTGAAGTCTGGAGTAGCTAAGACTGGTAACTGGCACATTGCCTCTTTAAGATGTTCGAAGTCCTTTGTTGCTTCTGGAATCCATGAAAAAGCATCTTTATTAAATAATGTTGTTAGGGGTGCTGCTATTCTCCCATAATTCTTAACAAACTTGCGATAATACCTTGTCAACCCAAGAAATCCTTGCATATGCTTTATGGATGTGGGGATTTTCCATTACTTAATGGATTTAATTTTGCTAGGGTCTAGCTTAACTCCTTCATGAGATACAATATGACCCAGATATTCCACCTCTTGTACTCCAAAGAAACATTTGGATATTTTTGCATATAATTGTTTCTCCTCCAATAGTTGTAGCACCCTGTCAAAATGTTCAACATGATCCTTCCAAGACTTGTTTTAGATTAGTATATCATCAAAAATTACTAACACAAATTTTCTAAGGAAGGGTTTGAAAATGGAATTCATCAATCCTTGAAATGTATAAGGTGCATTGGTAAGGCCAAAAGGCATGACCAAAAATTCATAATGACCCTCATGAGTTCTAAATGTTGTTTTTGGAATGTCTTCAGTCTTCATTCTGATTTGATGATATCCTGAACGAAGATCCAACTTGGTGAAGTAAATTGATCCATGTAGTTCATCCAGTAATTCATCAATGACAGGAATGGGAAACTTATCTTTAATAGTGAGCTTGTTGAGCTCCCTATAATCCAGACATGTGCCATGATCCATCTTTCTTGTGCACCAATACTACTGGAGCAGAGAAATAATTTTAACTAGGTTGAATTATACCAGCCTCTAGCATTTCTACAACCACACCTTCAATTTCACTCTTTTGGGCATAGGGATATCTGTACGACTTGATGTTTGGAGGAACATTTCCTGGAATCAAATGAATAGCATGATCATGATCACAAATAGGTGGGAGACCTTTGGGAGTCTCAAATACCTTGGAATGATTGTCCAAGACTTTTTGGAGATCTAAAGAAATAGATGATTTCGATGTGGAAACATCTAGCAAACATAATTGTACAATTACACCTCATTGTTCCTTTTTTAGAAGCTTTGTCATATCGTTAGAGCTGATTATCTTTCCTGGTTTCCCTACAATGCCCCTTAATTCAACTTCCTTTCCTTCCGCAAAAAATTTCATGAAAAGTTCTTGAAAATTAAAATCTATTGTACCCAAGGATTGTAGCCATTGGACTCCTAGTACAACATCAGCACCTCCCATTGGAATGGAAAGCATTGGGCTATTCAATACATATTCTCCCATGGATAGCTTGATATTATGGCACTTTCTAGAGCAATTTATCATTCCTCCACTTGCAGCCATCACTTGACACTCTAGTGTTGGATATAGGAAGCAATTCAATTCTTTTGCTATCTTACAATGAATAAAATTGTGGGTACTTCCTGAATCAATCAACACTATTACCTTTTTCTTCTTGATATGTCCTTCTACCTTGATAGTTTGAGGAGTGGTAATTCCAGCCAATGCATTACAAGATATGGTTGGATTCATTACTTCTTTATCTAGGGTTTGTTCCTGGAGTATATCCTCTTCTTTTGACATTTCTTGTTCCTTTTCTTCCTCCTCTTCACAATCTATGTAGAATAATTTCTTCTCGGCACACTTATGACCCTTAGTGTATTTGTTATCACAACTGTAACAAAGCCCTTTTGCTATTTTTTCTTCCAATTTTTGTGGTGTCAACCTTATAGGTTGTGGAAGGCTAGGGGAAACAACACTTACATATTTATAGTTGTGAGTGCTAGGCTCCCTGGTTGCCATAATTTTGCTTTCCATTTTTCTTGCTAACTTGAATGCCTTCTCCAATGAATCAGGTTCCCAAAGGCGAACCTCATGTTGGATATTATCCTTTAAAGTTCCTATGAACATATCAATCCTATGCTCCTCTAGAATATCTTTTACCCTTATGTTCAATTTTTGGAAGTCCTCAATGTGATCCATCATTGAACCCTTTTGTTTGAGACTTATCAATTGGCTAAAAAGGGTGTTGATTTTTGTATCCTCATAATGTGCTGTAATTTCTTCTGTAAAAATTGCCCAAGTGACAATTTGTTTACGAGAGCAAATCCATTGATACCATACAAACTGATTTGCTTCCAAATATAAAGTGGCAATATGTACCTTTTGTGTGTTTTGCACATTATTGAGATCGAAAAATTGCTCCATCTATAATATCCATGCTGCGGGATCTGTAATATCGATTTTTGGAATATGGTGGTTCTTAGATCCAACATTAGAGTTTATGAAATCATGATTAACATTTATTTTTTTCTCATCACGAGTTTCCTTTACTACCCTTTTACCATTAGTAAGTATTTCTTGTAGAAAATTTGTCAAATCTGTCTTCAAATCTATCTTCAAATTGTCCATCTTAGTTTCCACGTCATTCATCTTAGCTTCTATGCCATATATCTTATCTTCTACATCTTTCTTTAAACCATCCATCTTAGGTTCTGTTACTTTTTGTGTGAGTGACATTTGTTGCACTTGGTCTCGTAATTTTGATATATCATGTTGCATTTCTTCCTCTTCTTCATGAGTCATGCTAGAGCTTTTAGGTTGCTTACTAGGTGTTTGCATTTTCTTTCCTTAGGGAATTAGTTACTGATAATAATGCTTTACCATGCCCTTTGAATTCCTTCAAAATAATTTTTCAAACCAAGCTTAAGCAAAAATTTAAAAAAATCTACACACCTTTTTTCACTTTGTAGGAGCTCGATATTACATCTGATGTATCTATGTAATTTTGAATCTTCTAGTTCTGACATCATGAACTGCAGTAGCCCTCTGCATCCTCTTTCCAATGCCACTAGTCTGATCGAATTTAGATTCTCTAAGAAAGAGTTATGCACAATCTCCCAAGATGAACTGATTATATACCTTTTCAGAAGAGTGAACTTGTATGAAGTGCCACATGTCATTGTTTTGACCTTAGGATCTAAAACATATACACATGAAACTACAATCCGTTATATTTTTGTAACTTCTTACGAAATTTCAATCTGATGCTCAAAACAAAATTTATGACTATTTTCCCCAGGTCACCTTTTTGGAATGTAATTCGGGAGTCTACAAAAATGCCAACTTCCTTAGATCATATCTCCACAAATATAGTGCGAAAAGCTTGGAAATTTGGTCCTGCAGTTCAGAACAATTTTGGCCCAAATGGGTTTTTTAGCATTTGAAACATCGCAGAAAAAACGTTATAGTGCAAATGCCACGATGACTTGTTTGGAGGAGCAAAACCCTAGAATTCAAAGCTCTAATACCAAATGTTATGAAACTAGCTCACAAAAGATAGAAAAGATAGATCAACGCCTTAGAATTCAACCTCTTCGAGGGGGCTACCTCCTTTACATTACACAAATGAATGATTCTTCGATGATTCAAATGACAAAACCTCCTTTCTATATATAGGAGTCTAAGAGGTGACAATATAACCAAGCCAACCTAACAATAATAATATAAAGGCACAAAAATAACAATAGAGGGATTCTATGGGGCATAGTAATAATAATATGGGGATAATAGGGCACAAAAATATTAATAAGGGATACAACTACAATAGTAATGGGGTAATCACTAGTATTATAGGGACCTAATATTGAGAAGCTTATTCAATTCAGTCTTAAATTGGGCTTCGAAGTTAGGGTGAATCTTCCTAAGTTGTTGTTGAATTGACTTAACATCTGGTAGCATAGGAATGGTGTGTTAAATGATGGATGTGTCATAAGATTTTAGATAATCATAATTCCATGCAAATACATCCTTGTATATCTTCAACAAATGAATGAAAGAAGAGTTCTCATCTGGTGAAATTCCAAACGCCGAAATTAATGTTCTGAGGGTTATCATTAGATCGTAAATTAACATACTCAAACATTAAAGTAGAGCTTTGTATTTTGCAATTGCTAGCCCTTTTGAATCTATCTTTTAGATCATATAAGTCCTCCAATTTTACTACAGTTTTAAGCAAGTTATTTTCCTTAGAAGATTTGTTTTTCATCTTGTCGTGATCATCTTCATCAATGACCTAGTCAGAGTAAGACCCTTCTAATGTTAGAAAACTCAGGATGTCACGATCATCATTAAACACACTATCATCATTAAACACATGCCAATTAGTTACGTTCTTTGGAATGGAGGGGAAAAAAATCAATTCAATTGAAAATCTATCAAGATTGAAATTCTCAGGTGGAATGAGTTTAGAAGCAGCAATTGCTGGGAGGTCAAGACTAGAAATTTGTATTATTGGAATAGGGGTTATAATGAATGCAGTGAAATGAGAAATGAGGTCTTAGATAGAAGATTGGTAATGTTTAAGGTGACCAGAAACTGTCGGGTTGTGTTATATTCTTTCCACGAGTAGCACACGTAGTAAACCAAGGGGTTAGAGGGGGGGTCACATGGGGTTTGAGGCCTACCCGTAACCCCACTTTATGGGGTCCAGGGCAGCGCCCCAGAAAATTTTGGTTTTGGAACCTATGTTAGGTTGGGCAAACCCACCTATGGTTTTGTGCATGATTTTTGCACATGTTTTTTCGACCCGATGGTTTTTCGGTCCATGGTATTGGACGCGATGGTTTTCAGTCCATGGTATTGTATTCTTTGGCATATAAAAATATGTATTGTAACATTGAAAGGAACATAATGAAAAATAAAGCTGGTAGTCCCAGTTTTGGGGTCCATAGAAAATCTTTGTATATATGTGTTTTATGTGTTATTCTCTAGCATTGTTTATTTTTAGTGTTTTAGAATTTGCATGCAGGTAATTTCTGTACGAGGTTAAAACCTACACTTGGTACCAGAGCTGTTTTGGCTTCAAAAGGATGCCTTTGTTGCTAAGAGGTTTTGCTCGGGCCTATGGTAGACCCTGTTCAGTGGGAGATCTGCGAGATCAATTCTGGTGGTGAAAGAAGATGGCGAGCAGTGGAAAGATAGGGATCGAGAAATTTAATGGTCAGAGTTTTGAGCTGTGGAAACTCAAGATGGAGGAATTTTTGGTGGATAAAGATCATTGGATCGTGGTAGATCCAGGTACTAAACCAACGAAAGTGTCCGATGAAGAATGGAAGAAGTTGGATCAGATGGCAAAGAGCACAATACGATTGTGTGTCTCAAATTCAGTATTGCTGAATGTATCAAGGGAAGCTATGGCGAAGGCTTTGTGGGACAAGTTAGGGACTTTGTACCAATCTAAGTCTCTGGTGAACAAACTTTTCCTACGGAAAAAGTTGTATAACCTGAGGATGAAAGATGGAGACTCAGTGACAGAGCATCTGAATGCATTTAATACTGTGGTAATTCAGTTAGCATCTGTTGATATTAAAATTTCAGATGAAGATAAGTGCATCAGTTTGTTGTGTTGTCTACCAGATTTGTGGGATAGTCTGGTTATTGCAATAGGTCGCAATGCAACTACCTTGCAGTTTGATGAAATAGTCTCAGCCTTACTAACGGAGGAGATGAGATGGAAAAATATGGAGAGCCAGAATGGTGATGCCTTGTTTGTACGAGGATAGTCCCAGAACAGAAAGAAAAATAAGTCATCGAGTGGGAGATCTAAATCTAGAGGGAGATCTAAATCTCGAGGAAAACCTGTAAAGGTGGTGTGCTGGAAATGTGGAAATGAAGGCCACTTCAAAAGGGACTGTAAATCTAAAGCTCCTGACAAAGGAAAGGGATCTTATGAGGCTCCTTCTGCACATGCGAAAACCACCTCAGATGAAGGTGGGGATGTGTACTTGGCTTCTTCAAGTACACATGTAGATCATATGGCATGGTTGATTGACTCAGGTGCATCCTTTCACTTCACTCCCCATAGAGAGTTGTTCTGCGAGTATGAGAAATATGATGGTGGTGATGTCTTCTTGGGGATGACAGGAAGGTTAAAATCATTGGTCGCAGAAAGGTAAAGTTGAAGTTGCAAGGTGGAAGAGTTAGAACACTTCTGGGTGTTCTACATATTCCTGCATTGGCCAAAAATCTAATTTCTGTAAGCAAGCTAGATGATGCAGGTGTAAAAAGAGTGTTCGAGAAGGATACCTGCAAGATGGTTCAGGAAGCACTGGTATTTATGCGGGGATTTCGGATTGGAACTCTATACAAGCTGTAAGGTGGCACGGTTGTTGATGGGTGCAACAGTTCTGTGGTTCCTAAAAGTGGAGCAGAAAATCTAGCGGTCTCTGGAGAGAATACCATGTTGTGGCATCAAAGGCTTGGACATATTGGAGAGAAAGGCCTTCGAATACTTCATGGTAAAGGTATGGTAGAAGGTATGAGTAATAGCTCTCTTGATTTTTATTTTTGTGAAAATTGTGTATATGGGAAGCAGAATAGGGTCAGTTTCCCCTATGGTGGTAAGAGGGCGAAACAAATATTAGAGCTTGTGCATAGTGATGTGTTTGGACCTGTGAAGGTTCCATCACTGGGTAAGTTTGTGTACTATGTATCATTTATAGATTACTTCTCAAGGAATACATGGATATATTTCCTTAAGAAGAAATCTGAAGTCTTTGACAAGTTTAAAGAATTTAAGGCTCTCGTGGAAAATCAAACAGAGAAGAAGATAAAGGTGCTGAGGACAGGTAATGGTGGAGAGTTTTGCAGCAAGGAATTTGAAGAATTCTGTCAAAAGCGTGGTATAGCACGGCAAAAGACTACTCCATATACACCTCAGCAAAATGGAGTTGTAGAAAGAATGAACAAGATGTTGATGGAAAGGGAAAGAAGCATGCTCAGTGGTTTCAGGTTAGGACAGGAATTCTGCGCAGAGGCGGTGGATACTGCATGTTACCTGATCAATAGGTAACCTTCATCAGCATTGGAGGATAAGAATCCACAAGAGGTATGGACTGGTAAGAAACCCTCTCTTTCACATATGAGGGTATTTGGATGTGATGCATATGTACATGTTCAAAAGAAGAAATGAACCAAGTTGGATAGTAAATCTGAAAAATGCATCTTTATTGGGTATAAGGATGGTTTAAAGGGTTATAAGATTTGGAACCCAGTAACAAGGACGGTTGTTTATAGTTGAGATGTGGTGTTGAGAGAGGTGAAATATGTTATTAAACATGAAGTCCAACCAAAGGAACCTGAGAAGATGGAGTTTGAGCTAAAGGAGGAAGAATTAGACTCTACAGTAGAGGAGGAATCAGTAGATTTAGAGGATGGAAAACTCTGGAAAGAGGCCATGGATGATGAAATATCATATTTTCACAAAAATGAGGCTTGGGATCTAGTGGAGTTGCCGGCTGGAAGGAAACCCATTGGTAGCAAATGGGTGTTCAAGAAGAAGACAAATGCAAAAGGAAAAGTGGAGAAATACAAATCTCGGTTGGTAGCAAAAGGTTATTCCTAGGTGTTGGGAATTGATTTTTGTGATATTTTTTCTCCTATTGCCAAGGTAACTTCTATTAGATTACTTTTATCTATTGCTACTGCTTTTGATTTTGAGGTAGAACAGATGGATGTGAAGACAACATTTCTTCACAGGGATCTAGAAGAGGAGATCTACATGAAGCAACCTGAAGGCTTTGTGGTGAATGGTAAGAAAGAACTAGTATGCAAGTTAAAGAAGCCTTTGTATGGGTTAAAATAGTCACCAAGGATGTGGTATCAGAAATTTGATACATTTATACGGGGACTTGGCTTCACCAAAAGCAAAGCAGATCATTGTGTGTATTTTAAATTAATTGGTGACCGTGTTATTTATCTGGTCTTGTATGTGGATGATATGTTGCTGGTTGGAAATGACAAAGAAATTATCCAGGATTTGAAGATCCAATTTTCCTCCAAATACGACATGAAAAATCTTGGTGTTGCAAACTATATTTTGGGCATGGAAATTAAAAGAGATCGGGAAAAGAGGAAGCTCTAGTTAAACTGGAGGAAGTATGTTGAGACAATGTTGTAGAGGTTTAATATGCAGGATAGTGAACCGGTGAAGGTTCCTATTCCTGTAGGTGTGAGGTTATCTGTTGAACAGTGTCCCAACACACAAAAATAGGAAGAGGACATGTCTCGTGTTCCATATGAAAGTGTAGTCAATAGCCTGATGTATGCAATGGTCTGTGCTAGACCAGACATTGCACATGCAGTGGGAGTATTGAATAGGTTTAGTCAAAACCAAGGAAGGATCATTAGACAACATTGAAGCGAGTTTTCAGGTATTTGCATGGCACTAGTGATTATGGTTTGTGCTACCAAGGAAGACCAGGATTGGACAGAGTGTTGGATATTCGTGGCTTTGTTGATGCAGACTAGGCTGGAGATCTGGATCAGAGAAGATCTACAAGTGGGTATGTGTTTAACCTATTTGGAGGTGCAATGAGTTAGATGAGTAAGAAACAATATGTAGTGGCACTATCAACTACAGAGGCAGAGTACATGGCAACCACTCATGCAAGCAAGGAAGCAGTTTGGTTGCAGAGATTGTGTCCAAGTATGGGGTTAGTATAGGAAGCTATAAGGATAGACTGTAATAGCCAAAGTGCGATTTTCTTAGCAAAGAACCCCGCATATCATTCAAAGACAAAGAAAATTGATGTTTAGTATCACTTTGTGAGGGATATGATAGAAGACAAAAAGGTGTTGCTGGTAAAGGTGGACACTTTGAAGAATACTGCAGATGCATTGACAAAATCTGTGAGCTCTGAGAAGTTCTCTTGGTGTAGAGAGACAATGGGTGTTTCAAGGCTGGAAAAATGACTAAGCTCTCTTGTGGCCCCCTGTGGAAAGAAAATAACAAGTGGGAGAATGTTGGGTTGTGTTATATTCTTTCCACGACTAGCCCACGTAGTTAACCAGGGGGTTAGAGGGGGGGTCACATGGGGTTTGAGGCATACCCGTAACCCCACTTTATGGGGCCCCAGAAAATTTTGGTTTTAGAACCTATCTTAGGCTGGGCAGACACACCTATGGTTTTGTGCATGATTTTCGCACATGTTTTTTGGACGCAATGGTTTTTCGATCCATGGTATTGGATGCTTCGGCATGTATCAATATGTTTTGTAACATTGAAAGGAACATAATGAAAAATAAAGCTAGTGGTCCCGGTTTTAGGATCCAGGGAAAATCTCTATATATATGTGTTTTATGTGTTATTCTCTCGCATCGTTTATTTTCTGTGTTTTAGAATTCGCAAGCAGGTAATTTCTGTATGAGGTTAAAACCTACAGAGACACAATGGATGTTGTTTCTAATTTTTTTGATTACAATCTCTCAGTCACAAAAAACTTTAAGGTATTTGATATCAGGACTAATGGCTTTCTATAAGCCTTGTACCAATGCTTCATATTCAACAAGGTTAGTGGTATAGTCAAATTCCAATATGCAAGCCAACATAGTTTTTTCTCCATCAAGGTTTATTAATATGCAGCCAGCTCCTCCACCCTCATAAGATTTTGATCCATCAAAATAAAGAGTCCAAAATAAACTAGCATGCTTATTTACAAGGTTTTCTATAATATTAATACACTTAGATGAATCAGTTTGGGAAAAGTGTTGTTGGGAAAAGTATCCAATACGGAATGACCCTATCCCACTCTAAGGGTGATAGTACCTCAGCAACAATCGAAGCAAAGCTATCTAAGATTTCTTCTTTATGAAAGTAAAATAGGGGAGAAAGAGATCCACTAACCGATGTCTTTCGCTAATGGTTGATCCAATCTTCTCTCCTTGCTGCTTGCTCCCAGATCCTCGCTCTTTCACTGGCCCAGCTACACCAAGATCCTGCAAAATGGCAAGAGAGGGAAACTACAAGCAACATACATTCATAATTGATTCAAGGATTAGAATAAATCAAATACACAAGTATAACAATACACCATTGAGACACATGCATATAGAAGAACCTCAAATGCTTTATTAATGGAAGAAGTAAAGTTCAGGAAGTGATACAACCATAAAAGGCCCAATCCAGCATCACCTCCCAGCAGAAAGAAATCTCCTCTTCACCTCCTTCAAAGCAAATCACCCAATAGTTCTATACTCAAACCAACAGCACTTCCTTACATTCACAAGATTCCAACCTCCCTAGACCTCATGAGAGAGCTCTATATATAGGAGTTTTGGAGAAAGGATGAGTCAGCTTGAGGCTGGCATGAAGCTGACTAGTGTCCTCTCCCACTTCAGTTATTCTTCAGTTCTTGAGTCCACTTGGAGGTTCTTGCTTCCACTTGGAGATCTAGACCCTCTTACTCATCACCAGTCGAATTCCCTGATCCAAGTGTCATTTTGGAAGCTTCCTGGGCATTGACACCTTGAGGAATGACTGTGCCACTTGGCCAAACTCGCCCAACGCAGGTAGCCTTCTTTGCAGTTGACATTCAGCGCAGGTACACAGTGGAGCAGTTGACATTCAGCGCAGATGCTCAGTGGAGCAGTTGACATGATCCAGAATTAGCTTGTTTTTGAGTGTTTTCAGGTGGAGAACTGATATTTAGTGTTGTGGTTTGCTGACCTTGTTCCTCTAGGGGTAGGAACAACATGTTTAGGGACTTTGGATCCCTTAGATTATGGACATTTCATGTTTCATGCTGTAAGGCACAAAAATGTCTATAACAGTTGCCCCCTAAAGTATGAGGTCGTTTATCGGGTGAAATGCTTTATCAGGAGGATCCGAAGTTCATTCAATCGCTGAGAGGTGACCTGTAATAAAATACAATACAATACATTATTTTTCATTCTGCTTTCATGATCTAGCTGAGGCGGGCATTCCCATGCTCAGCTTTATAAATTCATTTTGGTACATAGAACAGACGATCGTCTGATGGTAGACTGATAATTCTCTGCTGAAATTATCATCCTTTGAGTAGGATGATCATCTGCTGCAATGATGTACATGTCAAATGTCTTTATATTTCCTGAATATATATCGCAGCCCGGATGGATGAAACTAGATCCGGGGTCTTCAAACTCGTTCGATCTTCACTCTAAGTACAAGTCGATCCATGTGAGAATTGCGCTGAAGTCGAACATGGAAAGACCTCGCTTGATTACCGGTCAATGATGTAAACCGTTAACAAGCACGAGAGGAATCACCGATAATGATAATGACCCTCAAGGTACTGCAGTACAATTCACGTGGTGTGAATAAAGGACTTGGTGTCGAACACCACGCAAAATCTTCTGGTCGAAGGTCATTGATGTATACCTGTCGCCGGAAGTGAGAAACTTGCCATTGAGGCATGCAAGCTTCAAAGTACTGAGGGGGGTGTTCCTAGATCAACTTCTTGGATAATGAGATGAAGTCGACAAGAAGCGATCCATCAAAGGAGGGCCTTAATGAATCCCACATCAGTGACACGGAACGGAGCTAATGATTTTAGTGGAGGTGGAAACAATCTGTGAAATATGATTCAGGGTGGCGATCATGGATGGATGAAGGATAATGTATGGCAGTGGATGGGACACGGTTGACTCTTTCTGAACAACATCTCTTGAACATATAATGACACTGATGCGATGGATCGGTAGCATTACCCCAAATGTGGATGGTTTGGCGAGACCATGGTGATGAGACCGGTGAATGAAACAACCCAACCCGATGTGATACGGAGGAAAAGTGTCATGTTCAAGAGCGACTTGCTACCATTAAAGCTTTGAGGTTCTCCCAATTTTTCCCCAGTCATTTCTGACCAGTACCTCTTTATTTTTGTCAAGCTTGAGGAGGATAACATATGCTTGTTCTATAACCTGCCCTTCGGGCAAGCCCATCGCTACGTTTTAACGAGCCTAGCGATAGGGAAACTCGTTCTCGCCTAAAGACAAGTTTGTTGCTATTTAATCATTTTAACGAGTCTAACGACAAGGAAAACTCGGTCCTTTTCATTTTTAGAGAGTCTGAAAAGGTACAGAAAGTTAACTCCCAAAATTCCTTTTTCGTCATCTAATCCCTTAAGTCCGAAAAAGTATAAAACAATACAGAAGGGATGAGTTTTCGATAACTTTAACGAGCCGAATAAGACAAGCGCTCGACCTTTTTGTGCAATAATCCCTCAGGTCCAAAAAGATTAAAATCTAGAGGAGGGATAGTTCTTCCGGTCACTTTAATGAGCTGGAAGGCCAAAACTCGGCAAACTTTTCATATTTTACGAGTGAGATGAAAAGAGCTCAAAGAAGACTCGTCTTTTGAGGAACGAGTGATAAACAGGGATAGCAGCAGATTCCAGGTACAGGTTGGAATTTTCCAATCACGGCAGTGTCACAAGGATGGCTAGGTGAAATCACTCTTCGCAGTTGTTCCTCAAAATGGGTAAACAATCATATGGAGGTGAACGATCGGCCAAATGGAATGGAGGTGGTAGGTGCAAAACATAACCAAGGCTTTTTATGGCTAATAAATTTACGATCACAATGGTTATTTACCGGGATAGGTTCATTTTTTATTTAACGAGCTTGAATGCGCCAAAACACTGCTCAATCTTATGTTTATTTTTTAACAAGCATGAACTATGTGCTAAAACTGCTCGGATCTCGCCTTTCTATTTTTTAACGAGCATAAATTCCGTGGTAAAACTGCTTGATTCTACCAGTCATAAGATAAGAATGTCTCCTGTGAGATAGTTATTTTTTATGGAGCTTTATCTCACGAAGCTATGCTCCTAATTTGGCAAATTTTGACCTTTGCCCCACATCCTTTCTTTATGCAAGTTAGGAAACGACTAATCCAAAAAACAGATAAATAACTGCTCTTTGCTTGCACTCCAAAAGGTTTGCATGCCCCCAGGTATAAAGTACAATTTCAAGGCTGCCCCTCCTCTCCCCCACCTCTGCTTTCTTTGGGTGTTCACAGCTACTTGTCGTCTTGCCAGTCTAATGCTAACGATACTTGTCTTCTCGTTATTTTTAACGGGTCTTATGCGGTACTTGTCTTCCCGTCAGCCCAACTTTTAACAGATCTTTTGCAAGATCGCAAGAGAACAGCTACTTGCGACAAGAGAGCAGCTACTTGCGACAAGAGAAGAACACTACTCAAAGATAAAACATTGGTGTTATTGAGGGAGGCTTGCCTCTTTCTGGTTACCCAAAGATTGTTTCGTTAATCTTTCAAACAAAACATTTCCTCGGCACTGTCTACCGAAATAGACAAGGGTGAATGACTCTTTGTCAAACACGTAACCTTGACAAAAGAATCCTATTCTAGAACAACCCCTCTTCCATCCACGGACGGGGTACGGACTAGTCATATTCTCTCGCGGAAATTCTACCTTATACCCAAGGTTTCTTCTGCCCGAAGCAGACCAGGATGCATGCCCCCTGGGTTCCAGTCCCATCTTTCCAAATCACTCGCACTCATCGGGAAGGAGGACTGGGGGTGGAGACATTTCTTGATTGAATAGACCATTGAGGGTTGGTATGTGACTATTTGCGATGCGTGATCCCGGAAATGAAAGTTGGTCTACGAGCTTGACCATTCTTCCTTCGTGTGGAAAACGCATTACTCTAAAGAGTGAGGAGACTACAGCTCCCATGCAATATATATAGTCTTGTCCAAGGAGTAGGTTATAATCCAAGGGTCCTTGAATGACCATCACATTCATTTGAACGGTCTTCCCTTTCAATGTAACAGGCACATTGGGGAGGATCCCTAATGGTCGACTGGTTCCTTTATCAAAACCCGAGAGATTTCTTATCTCAGGTAAAAGCGCCGGGGAACCCAGTGCTTTCCAAGCAATAGAGGAAAGGATACTCACAGACGCCCCTTCATCAATGATAGTTCCAGCCATTACCATTCTGTATATTTGGACGATGATTCTGAATGGTATACTGGCTGGCAACCGGGGTCTGCCTAGTTGGTTCCAATCAAAGGACACAACCAGGTCGCTTGGTGGTGGGACCGAATATACGGCCGGATATGACCCTGATGATGTTCCTTCCTGCGATAAAGGAATGGGCGCATTGCCCTGATGCTCGTCAGAATCTGTGTTGATGAAAAGAATCTGGATGGTGTCATCCTTATTCTCTTCAGTGAGGGTGTCATTTGAAGATGAATCTTCAATGATGGTGTCATTTGAAGATGAAACCTCTAAAGGCGGAACCGGGTCAACTGTCGTTTCGACCTTTGGACTTTCGTCCGGTCTGGATTCAATAGGTTCATTTTCAATGACTGATGCCTCAGCTGACCACTTGAGCGGGCCAGCTATATTTTCAACCAACGAAGGACTTGGCACGAGTTTTTTGTATCCAGGAGGAAGTCTCAACGGTGAAACCGGACGATCTTCCAAAACTCTCTTCGCTTCGTCTAAGAAGGGACAACGGTGGATGGCGTGATCGCCTTCACATAGTCTGCAGGGGGATCTTGCTCCCCCTCTTTGTCTTGAACCTTCACTTTCGCTGGTTGACGGTAAGCATTCAACATGGCTATCATAGGTTGACGCTCCCGAATTGTGCAAACGAGGGGACCAGTCTCTTAGTATCCGGGGAATACAGGGACAATCTCTATGGAAGTGGTCTCCTCTACATATGACACATGGCGATTTAGGCCCGGTCTGTGCTGTGTGTGGATTTTTGTCAGATGTCTTTTGCTTGCCCCCAGTCGCCTTAGGCTCCTTCTTCTTCTTCTCTTTCTTCTTCTTCTCCTTCTTCTCCATGGGAGCTTGGCTTTTGCCGGCTCTACCTTGCGAAGATGAAGGATTGGAGGAAGAGTTATAAGAAGTAGAAGGCTGGTGGGCAGCTCTAGACTGATCTAACTGTTGACTCGACTGTTCAGGAACCATGGTGTTCTGAACTACATTGGTTGAGAATAGCCAAATTGGCAGGCCAATTGTCAGTACTGGAAGCGACAATGTGGCCATGTGGGGCGCACCAACTTCTCCCCAAGAGGAGAAAGGACTAGGATTTCCATCATGTGGAATTCCTTGGTTGGGGCGTTCCATGTTCTCAACCTACAGATCAACGCAGGAATAGGAGGTGATTATGTTCCGTTTAAAATAAATTTTATAACGAAGCTTTAGACACAACTTTCTTTTTCACTTTTTAAGAGTCGAGAAAAAGCTAAAGATGACTCTAGTCTCCTTCGATGTTTTAACGAGCCCGAAGTGACAAATGCTGGGATGGACTTTTTCAGTTATAGAGTTTGAAAAAGGGCAAAAGAAACTACTCTGGAGTTCTAGGCAGAGGGTGTGCCAAACTTTTCGCAAAACCATAGAATACGTTTTACGGTACGAGTGGTCGATCTTCGTGAATGCTGTGTTCACTGCATTGCGATCAGTAGGGCGGTCGACACGGCTTCCTATGGATAAAGGCTTTGTTCCTATAGGGGTCTCCCAATATATACGCGATGGTACGTGGGAGCACAAGTCCGTATTGATACTTATCGCTTCACCGTGGAGGAATCACCCAACCACTCAACGCTAAGATATCACGTTTAATGACGCCGGAACACGTCTCTAGCTTAGACCTCTATGTGTTTGCGTTATGTTTCAATGCGTTGTTATGTAAATTCAATTTATTTTAATGTTGATCTTGTTTAGCAGTTTGCCTTTATGGATCACCACGAGATGTATGGTAACACTCCTAAATGCAGTCTAAGATGATAAGCAAGCTTTTCAATCTTTCAACTTTGAAAATCTTAACTACTGAGGGAAAAGAAAGACATCATCTTTTCACACAGATCATAGAGCACACACTAATGCACTTTTTCCTAAATCAACATGCAAGCTGTCAAAATGCACATGCACAATGCAGGTATTTCTTTTCTCTTTCTTAATGTTGATGTAATACAAAAAGAAAGCTGTTGTATAACTTTGAATTCAATTTCAAGTGAAAGCAAACAAGCTTGTCCAAAATAAAAAGACACCTTAAGATTTACTTGTTTCGACACTTAGAAATGTATAAATTCAAACCATATGACGAAAGCAAAAGCTCAATCAGCTATGAACAACAAACAAACTAACTCTTAAGATCAAAACGACACTTATCACAGGTCTAGATCTAAGAGGCCACATCAAGACTAGTTCACTTTCGTTATGGGAAACTGCAAATGGCATAAGAAATACACAAAGAACAAATACAGTTTCTTTATACAACCGAGGCGGAATAGTGGCAAGGAAAGGTGGTTTCAGATAGGCACATTGACTGATAACAGGCTGCAAAAACAAGGATGAAAACAGGGCAATAAACAGCAGGGAACCCCAGTAGCACTAGGCAAAACTGGTTCAGCGCAGGTGGTACACTGTCAGTTTGACATTCAGCGCAGGTAGCCCCTTCGGGATCTGCGCTGAAATGTAGACTGCCTTCACAGTGCCTGCACTGAAGAGATAAACTTTCATTTTTCTCAGTTTCCGGGTCACAGATTGCTCAAAAATTCACAGTTTTTGGCCAAATCAGAAGCTATCAATCAAGTACACACTAAGGGATGAAAAGGAGGATGAAAAGCTATCACTAAGAGCTGTTCAGAGTCCTTGTGGATCAGCTCTTCAAATCATAAACATGCCCAGAAACTGAGCTAGAGTAGCTGCCCTCTACTTTGCATTTGAAAGATCCAAATGCAGTTCGATTCGGTACTCCCTGTGTTTAGGAAATGAATAGCAAAAAACACAAACAACCAAAAAGATAAGCTCCCCAGTATGGTCGCCAATTTGTTGTTGGGAAAAGTATCCAATACGGAATGACCCTATCCCACTCTAAGGGTGATAGTACCTCAGCAACAATCGAAGCAAAGCTATCTAAGATTTCTTCTTTATGAAAGTAAAAAAGGGGAGAAAGAGATCCACTAACCGATGTCTTTCACTAATGGTTGATCCAATCTTCTCTCCTTGCTGCTTGCTCCCAACTCCTCGCTCTTTCACTGGCCCAGCTACACCAAGATCCTGCAAAATGGCAAGAGAGGGAAACTACAAGCAACATACATTCATAATTGATTCAAGGATTAGAATAAATCAAATACACAAGTATAACAATACACCATTGAGACACATGCATATAGAAGAACCTCAAATGCTTTATTAATGGAAGAAGTAAAGTTCAGGAAGTGATACAACCATAAAAGGCCCAATCCAGCATCACCTCCCAGCAAAAAGAAATCTCCTCTTCACCTCCTTCAAAGCAAATCACCCAATAGTTCTATACTCAAACCAACAGCACTTCCTTACATTCACAAGATTCCAGCCTCCCTAGACCTCATGAGAGAGCTCTATATATAGGAGTTTTGGAGAAAGGATGAGTCAGCTTGAGGCTGGCATGAAGCTGACTAGTGTCCTCTCCCACTTCAGTTATTCTTCAGTTCTTGAGTCCACTTGGAGGTTCTTGCTTCCACTTGGAGATCTAGACCCTCTTACTCATCACCAATCGAATTCCCTGATCCAAGTGTCATTTTGGAAGCTTCCTGGGCATTGACACCTTGAGGAATGATTGTGCCACTTGGCCAAACTCGCCCAGCGCAGGTAGCCTTCTTTGCAGTTGACATTCAGCGCAGGTACACAGTAGAGCAGTTGACATTCAGCGCAGATGCTCAGTGGAGCAGTTGACATGATCTAGAATTAGCTTGTTTTTGAGTGTTTTCAGGTGGAGAACTGATATTTAGTGTTGTGGTTTGCTGACCTTGTTCCTCTAGGGGTAGGAACAACATGTTTAGGGACTTTGGATCCCTTAGATTATGGACATTTCATGTTTCATGCTGTAAGGCACAAAAATGTCTATAACAAAAAGTTTTCAATTTGAGATGAAATAGAATCAACTAAAAGTGGAGATTTTTGTGCTTGAAATTTTCCAAAGAAAGATTCAAAAGAGTAACTTCCAATAATGTTGTTTGTAAATACTATTGGTTCATTTTCCCCATCAAGATCAGTCACTGAATATTTCATATGTCTCTCCCTATCAACATGAATTTGATTGAGTTTTCCATTGTAGGGAAGCCACATGTGTGACCAATGAGTTGCTAAGTAACCATGTAGTTTTTCAGCCCATTCTATACTTAGAATAAGACCATAGAATTCGGCAATGTCTACAACTAATATATCTATTATTTGACAAACCTTTGAATTGGAAGATAACCTAATTAAAACATAATTCATTTCTCCCAAAACTTTGACTTTGGTGTGGTCTAGTTGAACAATATGAACAAAATATTTCTATGGTGAAATATTTAATTTAAGACACACCACATAAGGCATGACATTTAATGATGCACCAGAATTTACTAGACAGTTGTGAACATTCTTGTTAAAAATCTCAAAAGTAAATAAAAAGGGAGGAGTATGGGAATTTGATCTATCTCCAATTAGAATAGCATCTGATGGGTCAATTTTATCTAAAGAGACATTAGGAGGTTTTCCTTTCCCTTTTGAGGCCTTTGTAGTGACAACAAAGGGAAATGGATATCCAAGAACTACATTCAACTCTTTAAGTAAAAGCTTCTAATATTGTTTTAATTTACTAACCTCATAAAGGGAAATGTTGCCTTTAACCATTTTCATGTCTCCCGCAGTATTATACTCCATAGTATTAGAGATTATCAAAGTCTTAGATGAAGAAGGAGGTTTGGAAGTAGTTGGAAGAGAATCTGAAAAAGGAGTAGAATAATTCTTAACTATACTTTTGTCTTTAGTAGGAGGAGTAGGGGAATTCTATTTTTTATTTGTTGGAGAGGTATTAGCAAGTCCTTTACTTCTAGTACTTACTAGTGAGGCTTCTTCTTCTTCTCCATTTTTTGAGGTGGTTAGAATGCAATCCTATAAGCCATCAGCTTCTGCTAATTCTTCTTCTTGGGATTCTTCAAAAAATAAGGTTGATTCTTCCTCTTCATCATCTTGATTAGATTCCTCATTTGACATAATGGTAGGTGGTGGTGACTGTGATGGATGGTTCCTTTTAAAAGGTCGAAAGGACTTTTTGAAGATTCAACAACTTGCTTCTTAATTTCTACCATTTCATTAGATAGTGTCTTAGAACCTTTTGTAATGCTTCCAAGTTGAAATGATCTTTGGGGGATTTCTTATTTCGCTAATCTTTAAAAGAGACCTTCTTGGTCTATTTTCATTTCTCAAGGGCAGTTTTCTCCTTAAGTGCTAGGATTATTTTTTCCACAGATAGAGCTTCCTTCATGTTATCAAGAAATATTGTTTTATTAGCTCTATCTACGAATATAGCAATATTTGAAGCAAGAGCTGAAATATACCATTCAATCTATACATCAGTTCCTGGTCTGGAAGTGTATGTGATTTTATTCATCAATTTGTTGAATCTAGAATTAAAATCTTTAATTTTTTCATTTGGGTTGGCCCTAAGATTTGACAATTCATTAATCAAAGTGGCAATTATTTGGTCATCGCCAAATTTTAACAAAAAATTATCTTCGAACATATCCTAATTTTTTATTGACCCAGTAGGAAGAGAAAAATACTAGGAACCTGTAGATGCTTCAAATTTGTAGGGGAAAAGTATGACAACACAATCTTCTTCTGTGACTCCATTAAGATCAATGGCTAACATGAAACTGTGAAGATGTTCCTCTCCAGGGAGACCATAATCAAGACTAAACTTAGGAAGCCATCTTTTTGGATGTTTGGGAAGATGGTGTAATGGAGGAGTCATTGTACTTCCCCAGAGTTGTTTCCATGGTCTATTTTTCATTTTGGGAATATTAGGAACATAGGAAGTTACAGAATATGTGGATGCTAATGGAGATTAGGTAGTTAAAGGAGCTACTCTGGTAGTTCTACTAATTATAATAGCACCAGTTGATTGTAGCTAACAAATGTGGATGAATGGGATGAAAATATGACAAGAGGAAGGTAAAGGGGTAGAGGAATAGGGAGGACCAATAGGAGGAGTATGAGGTGCAGATGATGATGCAACCTTGCTAGAAGAAGATTAAGTCTCTGGGATACTTTTATTTTTCCGACGAGTGGGTAATGGAAATTCAAAAGGTTTAAATCCAATTTTTTAACTTTGGTATCTAGTTAATACACCAAAAGACTGTAAGGATGAAGAAACACTTCATTCCGACATATCAATTGGGACAAAGTTTCCTCTAGAAATGGAAATTTCTTCATATTTTTGAATCAAAGTCTAAAATTTAGGGGGTTCTGTAGGTACATCAATAGAAGTTTGGCCAAATGAATTTGGAAGCGTGTTAGGAATTTTGATGGTTGTTTGAATAACTTTAGATCTCAGGTTAGAAGATTTAGAATGTGATCTGGAAGTTGGTGGTGATTTTAATGGATACTGACCCTTAGAATGACCCTTTGATTTAGGATTGGATAATTTTTCCATTCATAGTCTAAATGCCCTCCTTTTAGCACCAAAAATGTTGAAGGCTTGAAATTTTTGCCTCAACATCGGGGAAAACCACACGGTCGAGACCTTAGAGCAGATCCTTTCCATTTGGATTGGTGGCTCCAACTGGGGATTATGGGACCATTTTCCCTTAATATAAATGATAAAAGTGGATGAAGTATGTATATATGAAACTTTTGATTAAAAAAAATTGAGTATAAATAAATATATAAATTTGCTATTAATATATCTATCCCAAGAAATCTTATTTTGTATATGTGATCTAAATATAATTTCGGAAATAATAAGACAATATAGATTATCAAATGATCATGAAGTTAAAACAGTGAATGATATCTAAAATTTAATTAAATAGTTAATTAAATTTTGTGGATAAAACTCATCACATATATATGATTTCGTTGTTTATACATACAGTATATGATTTCAATCGTACATGAAAATAATGAAAAATGTAATATGGATTTCATTCTTGCATGTAGTAAACATAAATCGAATAACCACTTAACTCATAAAACACAGGAAAAATAAATAGATAATAGCACCTGATCTATTACGACTTTGTTAATAGATTAGTCGAGCCTTCTATTAATATCACTTGAATTACAACAGTGCAAACAAAAATTTTCTCCACAAAATTTAAAACCCCTTCTCCATTCAAATGAAGGGTATTTATAGTTTTCAAACAAAATACAAATATAGAAGAGAAGAATAAAATTCTAGAGAGGTTTTAACAAATACCGTTTAAAATAAAACCATAAGACAATTTTATATTTTGTTACAACAACACAACTAAGACTTTGAAGATGATTGGCCTCCCATACGTTGCCGCAGTTCGTAGATATCTGTGATACGCTTCAATTCGGGTGGAGACCGCGGTTCAATTCACATCTGACCAATGAATACCACATCCTTGAGTGCTGGCAGCATATGAGTGGTCATGCTCGATATACACCTTAGCATTAACCACTAACTATGAGGTTCAACTAAGAAATTTCAATGGAATTCTAAGTTAACTTTGACGGTTTTTTTATGCTTTCGGCCTTCTTCTGCGATAATTCCTACCATGTCTTGGTTAATAATTTAATATCAGGCAAAGTTCGCTTGGAGCAGTATGGAATAAGGTTGGCCTATAGCAAATTGTCACTGATAGATTCATTGAGGTCACTAGAAATATCCCTCGCACTGAATATCGTTGTCTCTTGATGTTTAAGTTCGATTTCCCAATATCGGAAAACTCTCTCCTGCAATGGAGTCTTTAGACCTTGAGGCCCTATTTCTTGAATAACTAGATTAAATTGTTCCTATATTGCATCAAATTTTTTTTATCTTATAGAGTTTCTTCCGCCTTAGAAGAAGAGGAAGTACCTGTCTCTTTTCTATGGGATACATTAGTAACCTATGTTGAAATAGCTAAGAATTTACCCCGTTCTATGTTTTTTTGAGGGAACTTCAATAAATCCATAGGCAAGTGAGCTATGCTTTTATCTCTGTACTAATTAAATTGAGTTATATCCTCTGGAGTTAACTATGTTTCTTCCAGTTTCATAACCATTGAATAGGCATATGTTTATTCATAATTCATCAAACTTATCGGGCTCATGCATAAATTTCCTGATACGTGATTGTGTAATGACCTTCTTGGCAGTTTCCCTAGGATCATATTGCCTATTTAGAATAGTTGGGAAGTTTAAACTCCAAATCTCTTCAATATCAATACCAACATGTTTATAATTATCTAGAGCATAGACACCACATTGAATAGGAAAAGTAGGCCACAATGTTTTTTTAGCATGACACAGGACCTTTAAAAGACCATGTCCTACGGTCTGGTAAGTTATTTCTAAGGGAAGAATTTTATCAAGGATGTATAGGGGAAAAGAATGGGGATTTGCAAGATTACCAAAGATCCAGATGTAAGTGAATGATTATTCTCCAAACCAATTCCCAATTGATAGAAATTCATTGTTAGCTCCAGGTGAAACCCTAGGGGCCTTCTTATCAAAAACACTTTGGTGGATGGGTACCATTACTCCATGGAAAATTTTATAGAAATGAGCATGAAATTTTAATTCCCATAGTATATCATGATAAATATGGATAGGAGTAGGGTCTTCTATAGTCCATCTGCATCCAATAGATGTAAAATGAGAGGTGAAATAGATGACAACCATTATATAGGTGCTCATATAAAAAGGGGGGAAAAAGTTCTATGAAAAATAATGTTTTCTCCTATAATTCATGATTTGAGTGGCAATCCATAATATATTCATTAGAGGTGGCATCAATGAGTGGTATCCATTGGTCGGATAATTTCTTTGTATTAAGGTAACCATAGATTCTACATAAGATAGCGACTATTTGACAGTATGGACCAACAAGGGAAGTAACAGAATACATACCATTGTCTTCTTACTTATGTTTGTTAGGATCTCTTCTCCAGTTTCCGATGGGTTCTGATTAATGCTCATTCTCCTTCATGAGCTTTTGTACAAAATGCTTGTCATATTATTTTTTTGAGGTTGCGATATATGATACATTTTTCTTAAATCTCTATTGGTGAATGACCCAATGAGTGTTTGTTTATGAGTCATGAAAGTCCTTTGTGAAATATTCATATGATCAATAACCCATTTAACCATATTTGTATAAGGAGGTATCATGGGTCGGGCTACAATCCTATGCAAGAATGAATTAGTGACATCATTGTAGGTAGTTTCAAAGACCGGGGTAGAATCATTGGCCGTAGTTGCTTTCTTTGTTTCTCTTGGCCCTTCATCCTCAAAAAGATTATAAATAGCTTCCCTAGAGGAGCTTCCAGCATCTGGAGAATAGATTCTATCTGAGAATAATGTAGGCATTTTGGTAGTTTCTGGTGGAGCAACTGGTTGCAGCTGAAGAGTGAGTTTCTTCCTTGTTTTAGCTGCCCTAGACATCTGTAATGAATTTTTCTTTTCAGTACTAACTTGTAATGGAAAACACAATAATAAGCGGAAATTCCTTAACTAGAGAGTTCATTAGGGAAAATAAATATTTTCATAATGATTTATGTCTTTATGAGCAATCCCAATGACATCAAGCTGCAATGATTAAATTGCTTAAAACTTTGAAAAATCCATAAATTTGTTGATTTGGTCCATTAAATGATAAACATGCATTCACACGGGCCCCGTACATGTCAGCATATCGTCAGATTTCATTGTGGAAATATTAGTGTTACACCTTTAAAACTTGTGATATCCTCAACTTCTGATAGGCATTATTCAAAGATATAACGATTATGAGTTGTAAGTGGGAAGAGGCATTAGAGGTTCTATGTCGGGGATGAAATATCTAAGATTTTAAAAGAGGGTCTCTTGATATAAAAGTTTTGATATGGATAGGAGTCAAATATTAGAGGATGAAGGATATCATAATGTCGAAGGATGAGGGACATTGGAGGATCGCAGGATGAGGGACATCAGAGGTATTAGATATCGAAGGTTTTAAAGTGGCACTTGCTCTTAAAGTTTCTATATATGGAAGCTTCGATATACTACGTGGTAGTCTTGTGGGGCCAAGATTTTCTTTATTATATCCATAAAGTCATGTTTATATAACTTTAGACTTAAAGTATCATAAAGTTTTAATCAAGGGAAAGTTTTATCGCAACTTTATTATAAGTAATGTTGCGATATTTAAATGTTCTGATATAACTCTTTCGATAATACATTTTAAACAAAATCCTATCAGGTTATTTCTGAATATTATATTTATGAGGCTAATATCATATATGAAAGCTTTGATAAGGGATATTTTCTTATTCAAAGGTGTTTTGGTGACTAAAACTAGAAATTGCCTTATTTTATTAGAACCAAGGGACTTTATCAAAATTCAAAAGCGTCCCCATTATTTATTAGTTCAAATATTATAAAATTTAATGGGGAGTTGTTGAGTACTACAACAAGTACATATATTTGTTGCACAAAGATATGGAGGAAGATGGAAAATCAGAATCATGGTTCCATTTCCAAATAAAATATGAAGGATCATACCTTGAAGTAACTTTTGAAGAATCACCTGGGTATCCCGATTTTAAAGTTAGAAGTTATTTTTTTGGTTAAACTACAGTCCCTTTGGATGAATATGTTATGAACATGTACATGTCACCATTTTTCATAAACTTCAACATGTATGCTTCTCACTAGAGAGATGATATCAATGATCCAATATACTTTCTCCTATATTCATCTGATGAGGATGACTAAGCAAGCATGGTGGGGCCACTCATCCACTACAATAAAGAGTGTTGTATTGGTTCTATGGGTTATCGTAAATACCACTGAGTTATATCTTTTTAGATCTATAGTACAAGATTCAGTTTTGTGGGTTGCCCTAAACTCCACTTTATAATATATTTTTAGATCTTTAGTACAATATTTCGTTTCGTGGGTTGTCCTAAACTCAATTATGTAATTTTTTTTTTTAAATCTATAGAATGATGTTCTATTACTATCCAAATCAACTTTCCGTAGAATCCAATATAAATATGACTAAGAATAATTCTTCTACTAGATCTCCAAGTTTGTATAAATAAGGGACAAGACTCACAATTTAGGAATCACATTCTAGAGAGTCTTCAAGGGTCTGTGTGCTTTTAGTGTGTCCAAGCCTTGTATAAGTTGTTTCCCTGTATATTCAAAAGTCTATGTTCTTCTCTTTCCTCATTTGGGGATCTTGAGGATCAAGAGATGTCTGATGTTCTGTAATAGATAGAATGATATAGAGAAAACATGCTTATGGGACACAACAAATATATTCCATATATATCTATATATATATTAAACATATTTGTTGTGTCCCACAAGCATGTTTTCTCTATATCATTCTATCTATTAGCTCATTCCATTATCTCATTATATTGTTATATTGTTTTTGCTAAGATCATGTATAATTTGGTATAGAGTTCATATTTGTGTTGCACCAACATATGGAGGAAACTGCAAAATCAAAACCATGGTTCTAGTTCCAAATTGAATGTGAAGGATTAGAACTTGAGGTAACTCATGAAGAACCACCTAGATATCCTCATTTTAAAGTTAGAAGTACTTTCTTTGATGAAACTACAATCCATTGAATGTATGAAAATGGTTATTCCTATTAAGGATATTAAAATGACGAATCTCCCCAAAGAAAATTCCAATGAAAAAAGGGTCTAATTTGATGAAACGAAGCTTGATCATGGAAATTACATGCCCAAATTCAATAATGGTTTTGTAGTAGAATATTTATAACTTCTCCATTATAGAAAGCCTTCAAAATCAGAACCAACAGAGGAAATCAAACTTCACAATTATTCTAATAATCAATATGTTTGTTTAATTCAAAATCTAAATGAATTAGCTCTAGATGTGGTCAATACTAAATAACACTTGGCAAAACTACGTCCAATAATTAGTTCTATCTAAGGAAGTTAGGCACAAGTTATCAAAGAAGTATACCAAAAAATCTATATTATACTAGAATCTTTGGCAGATATAAGAACCTATCTACCTAACAAATCTGAGCACAGTACTCTAGATTTTAGTGAGTTTGAAGAACAAAATATCAAACTACATTATCCCTCATCCTCCCAAAATAGAAGTTTGGCTCTTAAACAAATTAGCCATAATTCACAAACATATAATAGAGTGAGGACTTCCTTGCACTTAACCCAAGAGAAATTTGATTTTCTTAAAAGCAAGATTCCTAAAATCAATATGATGGAGCCTAATATAGAAGAAGAAGAGTACTGTAGGAAATGAAACAATATATGATATGATGGTTTTGATGTAAAAATTCTAAGAACCTATTTAAAGATATAGGAGAAGAGCCTTATGAATTTGCATGCAAAAATGGTGCAATTTTAAATACAACTCATCTATTGGAAAAGATCCTTATGATCCTTCTATTACTGAAAATTCCCTTGCTTGGAGTAAAGAGAATCAAGACCCTCCTCCGTTCATAATTTTAATTACAAATTGAAAGATGAATTGTTGATGATTATCTAAAGAATGAATGCTTGGGAAATTATTCAAAAGGCTTAGTATAAAAACAAAGTATCTTAATAGGAATTTTCTCTTAGAATTACTTGGGGTGTTACATTAGTTATCCAAATATGGTGGGATAGATAAAACATGGTGATAAAATTGGTATAATGGAGTCTGATAGGCCTATAGAATAACTATCTAAAGCTTTATCCAAAGAATTTTATGGTTTGACTCCTCCACCAACAGATCATGTTGCTCAGCTATATATGTCTCATTGTTTGTGTAACACAGAAAAATTCTAGAATTTTATTACACAATGAAAAATATTTTGTATCAACCCCCTAACCGAGAATATGTTGCATATTGTTGACATTATGAGACAAGTATTGTCCTTGATGGCAAATCACACTGATAACAAATCATAGTGCAGAAGGATAGCAGCAAGGAATTGATGATCAGTCTACAAGTATGAAGAAAAATATATACACGCGGGTTCACTATATACCAAGTCGCGTATACGCAGGTTCGTTATATACCAAGTCGTGTGTACACGCTGGTTGGCTTCAGTAAAAGTGCGTGTATGAAGAAAACTTATCTTTGGTCCACGGCGGTTATTCCTTGGAAGTTGTGCCTATGGTTTTGGACCTTGGTGTCTCGACAGACGTGTTGATCCCTAGTTTTGAAGATGATGGTATTGGATTTCTATGGTTTTGGCCCTTGGTATTGAACAAGGCCTAAGGCTATATAAGGAGAAGGAAATCATTAGGCAAGTGTATCTGAAATGTCTTGAACATCTGATGAAGTATTAGATCCAGTATGCAGGTTATTGGTTGATGATGTATTGCTTGATCTGAGCTAGGGAGAGATCTCGTCGGTTGATGGAGAACAAGATCTAAGGAGAGATCAGGATCAAATGGTTTGAAATGAACTATCTTTTTGATTATGCGTATTTCTAGATCTGCATACTGACGCAATGTTATGTTCTGGGTATAACTGATGTCTGGTACAGCTGCAAGTTATGAAAAATTATTTTTAGATCTGTACGCAGGTTGTCTTCGGTAAAACCGCGTGTATACGCGGGTTGCCTTCATTGAAGTAGCATATATCTTTTGGAGCTTGATTTTTGGGTTGCAGCTGGGTCTGACTGTTATTGCAGAGTTCTGTAGTCTGCTCTGTGTTCTGGTGACTGGGTTTGACAGGGTTTCAGTGGTTCAGTGATTGTTGGTTGTTTTGTAATCTGCTATGAAAGTTGAATGAATTGTGGTCTTTAGATTGTAATGTTGTGCTTCAGGAGTATCCAGTCTGAAAATTGATGAAAAGTGGTACCTGAAGGAAAGAAGAGTGTAGGCCAGAACCTACGTACTAGTATCTTAGCTAGTACAAGAGCAAAGGGGGTTGGAGCTCCCTTCCAAGGAAGTTTGGAGAACGAGAGAAGGTTGAAGCCTTCTGCAGGTTGTAGTCTGCGTACTGGTATAAGGCTGCACCAGTACAAAAGATTGTAAACTGAAGTTCTTATTAAAGAAAGATAGAGACAACTTGCAGCAGGTGGTTTTCACCCACATTGGGTTTCCACCTTATATCATGGTGTTCATGTGTGTGGCTTTTGTGTGATGATCTGTTCTGTTATACTGCATCTGTTTACTCTTAATATGATGAATAATGTCCTGATGCATTTAACTGAAGATAAACTAACTGGATTATAAGATTTATGGTTATACGCCGGTTTCTTTAGACACTGTAGCGTGTACATGCTGGTTCACTTAACTGGAGTAGCGTATATGTTTCTGAGCATTGACATTTTTTTTATTGATATGATAATACTAATTCACCCCCCCTCTCAGTATTATTTCCAACAATTGGTATCAGAGCAGGTCCTTCAGAGAAGCTTGATCGCTTGAAGGTAGATCGTTCATCATGAGCAACTACGAGAGAGAAGCATCAATCAGGCCACCGGTTTTTGATGGGACAAACTTCAATTATTGGAAGGTAAGAGTTACTTCCTATCTTCAATCTCTTGGTACAGAAGTTTGGGACATCGTAGAGACAGGCTACACTTTTCCTTCAGCTACTCCTACAGATGCAGTCGAGAAAAAGAAATATGAAACAAATGCGAAAGCAGTCAATACTCTATTGGGATGTATATCTCAATCAGAATTCATGAAGGTAATGCACTATAAATCTGCAAAAGAAATATGGGACAAAATTGTCACGAGCTATGAAGGAGACGAACAGGTAAAGCGTGCTAAACTTCAAACTCTCAGGATTAAGTATGAGACTCTCAGAATGTATAATGATGAAAGTGTGGCTAACTATTTCCTTAGGGTAGATGAGATTGTTAATTGCATGAAAAACTTGGGTGAAGAAATAAAAGAGGCTATTGTGGTTGAAAAGGTTCTAAGATCTTTGTCCCCCAAGTTTGAATCTAAAGTGTCTGCCATAGAAGAGAAGGAAAATCTGCAAATTCTTACTATGTCTCAGCTTCACGGAATTCTAACCGCTTATGAAATGAGAAAGGGAGGTCCATTTGACAGAAGAGAAGTTGCCTTCAAGGCTTCAGGCAAAGAAGATTATTATGAAGCAAGTCACGTGCCAGAAGATGAAGAAGAGGAATCAAATTTTGTCAGAAATCTTCAAAGGGGTTCTGGAAGGTTCAGAGGTAAGTTACCTTTTAAATGCTTTACTTGTGGAAGAGTAGGTCATTATGCTGCCATATGTCCTCACAAAAATAAGAATGACAAGGGAAAGGAACCTGTTAAATGGAACAAGAAACAAAATGAAAAGAAGAAAAGCTATTACACTCATGAAGATAGTGATGGTCTTTCAAATAGTGATGAAGATGAACAAGGTAATAGATATAAACTTTTAATGGCTTTTGAAGATGATGACTATATGTATGCTATAGATGTAGAAGGCTTTTGTGAAGAAATGAAAGATCTCAAAGTTTGCTTAGAAGAGAAGAGTGCTATTATTGATTCTCTACAATGTCAACTAGCTGAAAAGGAAAAACATCTTGAAAAATTGGAATGTGAGATTGTTTGTCTTAGAAAGGAGATTGAGAAAACAAAAGCGATTAATCTTAAATTTGTTAAAGGATCTGAAACCTTGGATGAGATTATCAATGTGCAGCGATCTCCTTTGATCAAGACAGGTCTTGGATATAATGGAGAAACATCTCAAGCCTCTACCTCTAAAGCTATCTTGATGCAGCAAGGAGAAGCGAGCAAAGGCCAAATAAAAGTCATCAGGTGAATCAGGGACAGTTTACCTCAAGAACAAATAAAGACCATCAAGAAATTCGGGGACAAACAAAAGCTACAATCAGCCTCAGGTAAAATCTTCCCAATTTGCTCCAAGAATGAATGTGAATAGAAGCTACAATCGGTTGGACGATAGATCTGATTATCGCAGAAGTTTCTTTAATGGCCAATGCTTTTCTTGCCATAACTTCGGTCACAAAGCAGCTCAATGTGTTGCCTACAAGACAATCATGACTAGAGAAGCTCAAAAGCAAGGGAGAATGACTGGAACCATGAAAAGGACTTATAACAACTTTTCGGTTCTTGAAAATGAAGTTGAATGCTCTATTTGTAATAACTTTGGTCATGAAGACTCTGAATGCAGGAGCAGGTTCCGGAAGACAACTCAGAAGGAACAAACCTCAAATGTCAGAAC
The DNA here is from genome assembly GCA_031772625.1 of Pinus tabuliformis. NCBI lineage: Eukaryota > Viridiplantae > Streptophyta > Pinopsida > Pinales > Pinaceae > Pinus > Pinus tabuliformis. Next base: position 829,649,035 of record CM062808.1, read on the forward strand.
ATGGAGATTAAAGGAACCGCAACCAAAAAGATGTGGGATAGCCTTTTATGCAGAAGGTCAAGAAAGTCTATGGTACATTGACAGCGGATGTTTGAAGCATATGACAGGGGACAAAGAAAAGCTTGAGTCATATACCGCATTAGAAAAAGGGAAGAAAGTTTCTTTTGGAAACAATATCTCTGCAGCCATAAAAGGAAAAGGTGTTGCTCCATTGAAAGAGAAGGTCAAAGTTGGAAATGTTTTGTATGTTGATGGATTGAAGCATAATCTTCTGAGTGTCAGTCAGATGTGCGATCAAGGAACAGAAGTAATATTTAGATCAAATGGATGTTGTGTTCGTGACCTTGACACAGGGAAAACAGTGATCAAAGGAAGAAGGACTCCAAATAATCTATACATATTTGAAGAAGGACCACAACAATGTTATTTGAGCAAGGATGATGAACACTGGCTATGGCATCGAAGGTTGGGGCATCTAAGCTTTTCACAAATAAGGAAAGCATGCAAATATCAGGCAGTTCGTGGTCTTCCAGATATCAAAATTCCAGACAACACTAGATGCAAATCTTGTCAGTTTGGAAAGCAAACCAGAACTAACTTTCCAGAGAAGGAAGGATCAGCCAGCATACCTCTTGAGCTAGTCCATACAGATGTATGTGGTCCATTAAGGAAAAGGACACCTCGAGGAGAAGAATATTTGATATGATATTATTCATTGACGATTTTTCCAGGTTTGTCTGGTTAGGGCTTATGAAGCACAAGGATGAAGCATTCGAAAAATTCAAATCCTTCAAAGCCTTGGTTGAAAATGAATCAGGACAAAAAATTAAGTGCCTCAGATCTGACAGAGGTGGGGAGTTTACCTCAAACGAATTTTTTGATTTCTGTGAAGAACATGGGATAAGAAGAGAATTCTCTACAGCTAGAAATCCTCAGCAAAATGGGGTTGTGGAAAGAATGAACAGAACAATCCAACAAATGGCTCGTGCTATGCTTGATGAATCAGGTACTCCCGCAACTTTCTGGGGTGAGCTTGCACATGCTACAGTTATTATTCTTTACAAAACAAATGTCTGAGTAAACATCACTCAAACACCTCATGAGCTCTGGAGTGGTGAGACTCCTTCGGTGAAGCATTTCAAAATCTTTGGGAGCAAATGTTATATTAAGAATACTGATGAGCAACTTGGAAAACTTGAACCAAGAGCAGATGAAGGCATTCTTCTTGGTTATTCTCCACATAGCAAAGCATACAAGTGCTACAACAAAAGACTTGGCAGAATTGTTGACAGCATTGATGTAGTGGTTGATGAGAAGGGATATATTCCTAGGCAAGTTCATCATGAAGACATTGAAGAAGATGAAGGCTACCCTCAAAGGCGGAATGATGAAGAAGAAGAACCTCAAGAAGAACCTCAAGAAGAAGAAGAACCTCAAGAAGAACCAGAGGAGCAGACAAGAATAGAAGAGAAGACTCCATCCAGATATGTTCAAAAGAATCATCCAGAATCTCAGATTGTGGGGCAGAAAGAAGCAGGAATACAAACAAGAAGAAGAATTGTAGAAGCTTCAAGCTATTTGGCATTACTCTCTTCCACTGAACCACAAAATGTGAAAGAGGCATGCAAAGATGAATGTTGGGTCAAAGCAATGGATGAAGAACTTGAGCAGATCGAAAAGAACAACACTTGGGAACTGGTTCCTAGACCAAAAGATAAGAATGTCATAGGGACAAAATGGGTCTTCAAGAATAAATTGAATGAAAATGGAGAAGTAATTAGAAACAAGGCCAGACTTGTTTGTAAAGGGTATGCGCAGCAAGAAGGGATAGATTTTGAAGAGACCTTTGCTCCTGTAGCAAGACTTGAGGCCATCCGAATGTTCCTTGCTCTCTCAAGCTTTCAAAACTTCAAGGTATTTCAAATGGACGTGAAATCAGCCTTTCTGAATGGAGACTTAGAAGAAGAAGTATATATTGAACAGCCAGATGGTTTCATTCTTGGGAATGATCCAAACCTTGTATGCAGATTGAAAAAGGCTCTCTATGGTCTCAAACAAGCTCCAAGGGCTTGGTACTATCGGTTGGACAAATATCTTCACCAACAAGGCTTTTCAAAAGGATCAGCAGATAGCAATCTCTATATAAAAGTTGAAAATAACAAATTGCTAATACTTGTTGTTTATGTAGATGATATTATCTTTGGCAGCAATGAAGAGACTATGAGTCAAAACTTTGCCTTGGTTATGCAGAAAGAATTTGAAATGTCATTACTTGGAGAATTGACATACTTTCTTGGATTGCAAATCCAACAAAATGAAGGAGGTATTTTCTTGTCTCAAACCAAGTACCTCAAGCAGATCTTGAAGAAGTATGGCATGGAAGATTCAAAGCCAGTTTGTACCCCCATGGTTACAGGATGCAGCCTCAGTGCAAATGACGAATCAGCAGCAGTTCACCAACCCACTTATAGATCCATGATTGGGAGTTTGCTTTATTTGACAGGTACCCGACCAGATATTATGCATGCAGTAGGAATTGTTGGAAGATTTCAAGCCAACCCAAAGGAAACTCATCTTCAGGCAGTCAAAAGAATCTTCAAGTATCTTCAAGGGACCCAAAACTATGGCTTATGGTATCCTAGAGATACAGATCTCACTCTTCATGCTTACACAGATGCAGATTGGGCCGGAAGTGTGGATGATAGGAAAAGCACAAGTGGTGGTGCTTTCTTCATGGGTTCCATATTAGTATCTTGGTTCAGCAAGAAACAGAGTTCGATTGCCTTATCTACAGCTAAAGCAGAATATGTGGCTGCGGCATCTTGTTGCACACAACTTCTTTGGATGATGCAGACCTTGCAGGATTTTCAAATCACTTGCACTCCACCAGTCTCTATCTTATGTGATAATACAAGTGCAATCAGCATTTCAAAGAATACAGTCATGCACTCAAAGACCAAGCACATACCAATCAAGTACCATTTTCTTCGGGAGCAAGTGCTTGAGCAGAAGGTCAAGCTGGAGTATGTTCCTTCTAAGGAACAAGTTGTTGATATTGTCACAAAACCACTGCCCAGGGAAACTTTTGAATATCTCAGACAAAAGTTGGGAGTAGTTGATGCTTCATCCTGCTGTTGAAGCTTGTCTGTTCTACAGGAAAGTTGGTATACGCAAGTTACGTAAGGGATATCCGCGTATATACGTCGATTTATGATGGGAAAGTCACATGTATGGTGTACGCGTGTTGCAGAAAGCATATCCGCGTGCATACACTGTTTTATGCAGGAGAAGTCGCGTATATGGAGTTCTGAACAGCAAGGGCAGACTCTGGTTGGAGAAGGTCTGAGATGGGTATGCCAGAATTCTTCAGGCACAGTTTCAGGGGGTGCAGCAGGCACAGGTTCAGGGGGTGCAGCAGGCACAAGTTCAGGGGGAACAGCTTAAAGTCTCATAAAGCATTGTTGGCATTTAGATGCTTTTGGTTCTAGTACACAACTGTTGTTGGTTTCAGGAGAAGGAGCTCAGAAGGAAATCTTGGTTGCTGATCTAAAAGATGTGTATCAGATGCTGCTTGTGACTTTCATAAGTCTTGGTCTAGATTTGTTGTCTCTATGTCATGTATTTCTTCTGTGATATCTCTTTTATGGTGTCAAGGTCATGTAACGGCCTATGTTGGTTTCCCCACTATGCCCGGGATGAATGATGTAATATAATTGGTTGGTTCTGATGTATCCCCTCTTGGTTGGGAGTATGGATGTATGTATTGAGTCTTTTGGTGATTGGAAGGTTCCTTATGGTGTATAAGTCTTGGTTCTTTTGAAGAACATCTTTTGCAGATCTTGCCTACAGTCAGAGGGAGCATGTTTCAGCATAGCCAAGCAAAGATATCAGCATGTACTCAGGGGGAGCACAGCCCTTTGCCCTTGATGACAAAGGGGGAGAGTGATTTGATTTGGTGTTGTTGCCATCAAGTCCAAAGGGGGAGATTGTTGGCATTATGAGACAAGTATTTTCCTTGATGGCAAATCACACTGATAACAAATCATAGTGCAGAAGGATAGCAGCAAGGAATTGATGATCAGTCTACAAGTATGAAGAAAAATATATACACGCTGGTTCACTATATACCAAGTCGCGTATACAAGCAGGTTCACTATATACCAAGTCGCGTATACGCAGGTTCGTTATATACCAAGTCGCGTGTACACGCTGGTTGGCTTCAGTAAAAGCGCGTGTATGAAGAAAACTTGTCTTTGGTCCACGGCGGTTATTCCTTGGAAGTTGTGCCTATGGTTTTGGACCTTGGTGTCTCGACGGACGTGTTGATCCCTAGTTTTGAAGATGATGGTATTGGATTTCTATGGTTTTGGCCCTTGGTATTGAACAAGGCCTAAGGCTATATAAGGAGAAGGAAATCATTAGGCAAGTGTATCTGAAATGTCTTGAATATCTGATGAAGTATTAGATCCAGTATGCAGGTTATTGGTTGATGATGTATTGCTTGATCTAAGCTAAGGAGAGATCTCGTCGGTTGATGGAGAACAAGATCTAAGGAGTGTTATAGACATTTTTGTGCCTTACAGCATGAGGCATGAAATGTCAATAATCTAAGGGATCCAAAGTCCCTAAACATGTTGTTCCTACCCCTAGAGGAACAAGGTCAGCAAACCACAGCACTGAATATCAGTTCTCCACCTGAAAACACTCAAAAACAAGCTAATTCTGGATCATGTCAACTGCTCCACTGAGCATCTGCGCTGAATGTCAACTGCTCCACTGTGTACCTGCGCTAAATGTCAACTGCAAAGAAGGCTACCTGCACTGGGCGAGTTTGGCCAAGTGGCACAGTCATTCCTCAAGGTGTCAATGCCCAGGAAGCTTCCAAAATGACACTTGGATCAGGGAATTCGACTGGTGATGAGTAAGAGGGTCTAGATCTCCAAGTGGATGCAAGAACCTCCAAGTGGACTCAAGAACTGAAGAATAACTGAAGTGGGAGAGGACACTAGTCAGCTTCATGCCAGCCTCAAGCTGACTCATCCTTTCTCCAAAACTCCTATATATAGAGCTCTCTCATGAGGTCTAGGGAGGCTGGAATCTTGTGAATGTAAGGAAGTGCTGTTGGTTTGAGTATAGAACTATTGGGTGATTTGCTTTGAAGGAGGTGAAGAGGAGATTTCTTTCTGATGGGAGGTGATGCTGGATTGGGCCTTTTATGGTTGTATCACTTCCTGAACTTTACTTCTTCCATTAATAAAGCATTTGAGGTTCTTCTATATGCATGTGTCTCAATGGTGTATTGTTATACTTGTGTATTTGATTTATTCTAATCCTTGAATCAATTATGAATGTATGCTTCTTGTAGTTTCCCTCTCTTACCATTTTGCAGGATCTTGGTGTAGCTGGGCCAGTGAAAGAGCAAGGAGCTGGGAGCAAGCAGCAAGGAGAGAAGATTGGATCAATCATTAGCGGAAGACATCGGTTAGTGGATCTCTTTCTCCCCTCTTTTACATCTCATAAAGAAGTAATCTCGAATAGCTTTGCTTGATTGTTGCTGAGGTACTATTACCCTTAGAGTGGGATAGGGTCATTCCGTATTGGATACTTTTCCCAACAACAAATTGGCGACTCTGCTGGGGATCGTATCTTGTTGGTTGTTTGTGTTTTTTGTTGTTCATTTCATAAACACAGGGAGTACCGAATCGAACTGCATTTGGATCTTTCAAATGCAAAGTAGAGGGCAGCTACTCTAGCTCAGTTTCTGGGCATGTTTATGATTTGAAGAGCTGATCCACAAGGACTCTGAACAACTCTTAGTGATAGCTTTTCATCCTCCTTTTCATCCCTTAGTGTGTACTCGATTGATAGCTTCTGATTTGGCCAAAAACTGTGAATTTTTTAGCAATCTGTGACCCGGAAACTGAGAAAAACGAAAGTTTATCTCTTCAGTGTAGGCACTGTGAAGGCAGTCTGCATTTCAGCGCAGATCCCGAAGGGGCTACCTGCGCTAAATGTCAAACTGACAGTGTACTACCTGCGCTGAACCATTTTTGCCTAGTGCTACTGGGGTTCCCTGTTGTTTATTGCCCTGTTTTCATCCTTGTTTTTGCAGCCTGCTGTCAGTCAATGTGCCTATCTGAAACCCCCTTTCCTTACCACTATTCCGCCTCGGTTGTATAAAGAAACTGTATTTGTTCTTTGTGTATTTCTTACATCATTTGCAGTTTCCCATAACGAAAGTGAACTAGTCTTGCTGTGGCCTCTTAGATCTAGACCTGTGATTAAGTGTCGTTTTGATCTTAAGAGTTAGTTTGTTTGCTGTTCATAGCTGATTGAGCTTTTGCTTTCGTCATATGGTTTGAATTTATATATTTCTAGTGCCGAGACAAGTAAATCTTAAGGTGTCTTTTGATTTTGGACAAGCTTGTTTGCTTTTACTTGAAATTGAATTCAAAGTTATACAACAGCTTTCTTTTTGTATTACATCAACATTAAGAAAGAGAAAAGAAATACCTGCATTGTACATTTTGCATTTGATAAGTTTGCATGTTGATTTAGGAAAAAGTGCATTAGTGTGTGCTCTTTGATCTGTGTGAAAAGATGATGTCTTTCTTTTCCCTCAGTAGTTAGGATTTTCAAAGTTAAAAGATTGGAAAAGCTTGCTTCTCATCTTAGACTGCATTTAGGAATTTGTATCATACATCTCGTGGTGAACCTTGAAAGGAAAACTCTAAAAAGATCAACTTAAAATATATTGAATGAACCTAACAACGCTTTGAAACATAATGCAAACACATAGAGGTCTAAGCTAGAGACGTGTTCCGGCGTCGTTAAACGTAGTGACTGTCGATCTCGAAGAAGGTGGGTGATTCCTCCTGAGAGTCGGTGGCACTAATACGGACTTGTGCTCCCACGTACTGTCGCGTATATATTGGGAGACCCCTATAGGAATAAAGCCTTTATCCATAGGAAGCCGTGTCGACCGCCCTACTGATCGCAATGCAGTGAACACAACATTCACGAAGATCGACCACTCGTACCGTAAAACGTATTCTGTGGTTTTGCGAAAAGTTTGGCACACCCTCTGCCTAGAACTCCAGAGTAGTTTCTTTTGGCCTTTTTCAAACTCTATAACTGAAAAAGTCCATCCGAGCATTTGTCACTTCGGGCTCGTTAAAACATCGAAGGAGACTAGAGTCATCTTTAGCTTTTTCTCGACTCTTAAAAAGTGAAAAAGCAAGTTGTGTCTAAAGCGTCGTTATAAAATTTATTTTAAACAGAACATAATCACCTCCTATTCCTACGTTGATCTTTAGGTTGAGAACATGGAATGCCCCAACCAAGGAATTCCACATAATGGAAATCCTAGTCCTTTCTCCTCTTGGGGAGAAGTTGGTGCGCCCCACATGGCCACATTGTCGCTTCCAGGACTGACAATTGGCCTGCCAATTTGGCTATTCTCAACCAATGTAGTTCAGAACACCATGGTTCCTGAACAGTCGAGTCAACAGTTAGATCAGTCTAGAGCTGCCCACCAGCCTTCTACTTCTTATAACTCTTCCTCCAATCCTTCATCTTCGCAAGGTAGAGCCGGCAAAAGCCAAGCTCCCATGGAGAAGAAGGAGAAGAAGAAGAAAGAGAAGAAGAAGAAGGAGCCTAAGGCAACTGGGGGCAAGCAAAAGACATCTGACAAAAATCCACACACAGTGCAGACCGGGCCTAAATCGCCATGTGTCATATGTAGAGGAGACCACTTCCATAGAGATTGTCCCTGTATTCCCCGGATACTAAGGGACTAGTCCCCTCGTTTGCACAATTCGGGAGCATCAACCTCTGATAGCCATGTTGAATGCTTACCGTCAACCAGCGAAAGTGAAGGTTCAAGACAAAGAGGGGGAGCAAGATCCCCCTGTAGACTGTGTGAAGACGACCATGCCATCCACCGTTGTCCCTTCTTAGACAAATCGAAGAGAGTTTTGGAAGATCGTCCGGTTTCACCGTTAAGACTTCCTCCTGGATACAAAAAACTCGTGCCTAGTCCTTCGTTGGTTGAGAATACAGCTGGCCCGCTCAAGTGGTCAGCTGAAGTGTCAGTCATTGAAAATGAACCTACTGAATCCAGACCGGACGAAAGTCCAAAGCTCGATATGGCAGTTGACCCGGTTCTGCCTTCAGAGGTTTCATCTTCAAATGACACCGTCAATGAAGATTCATCTTCAAATGACACCCTCACTGAAGAGAATAAGGATGACACCATCCAGATTCTTTTCATCAACACCGACTCTGATGAGCATCAGGGCAATGCGCCCATTCCTTTATCGCAGGAAGGAACATCATCAGGGTCGTATCCAGCCGTGTATTCGGTCCCACCACCAAGCAACCTGGTTGTGTCCTTTGATTGGAACCAACTAGGCAGACCCCGGTTACCAGCCAGTATACCATTCAGAATCATCGTCCAAATATACAGAATGGTAATGGCTGGAACTATCATTGATGAAGGGGCGTCTGTGAGTATCCTTTCCTCTATTGCTTGGAAAGCACTGGGTTCCCCGGCGCTTTTACCTGAGATAAGAAATCTCTCGGGTTTCGATAAAGGAACCAGTCGACCATTAGGGATCCTCCCCAATGTACCTGTTACATTGAAAGGGAAGACCGTTCAAATGAACGTGATGGTTGTTCAAGGACCCTTGGATTATAACCTACTCCTTGGACGAGACTATATATATTGCATGGGAGCAATAGTCTCCTCACTCTTTAGAGTAATGTGTTTTCCACACGAAGGAAGGATGGTCAAGCTCGTAGACCAACTTTCATTTCCGGGATCACGCATCGCAAATAGTCACATACCAACCCTGAATGGTCTATTCAATCAAGAAATGTCTCCACCCCCAGTCCTCCTTCCCGGTGAGTGCGAGTGATTCAGAAAGATGGGACTGGAACCCAGGGGGCATGCATCCTGGTCTGCTTCGGGCAGAGAAAACCTTGGGTATAAGATAGAATTTCCGCGAAAGAATATGACTAGTCCGTACCCCATCCGTGGATGGAAGAGGGGTTGTTCTGGAATAGGATTCTTTTGTCAAGGTTACGTGTTTGACAAAGAGTCATTCACCCTTGTCTATTTCGGTAGACAGTGCCGAGGAAATTTTTTGTTTGAAAGATTAACGAAACAATCTTTGGGTAACCAGAAAGAGGCAAGCCTCACCCTTTAAAACAAATGTTTTGATGGATAAGTAGGGGCAGCCTTGAAATTGTATTTTATACCTGGGGGCATGCAAACCTTTTGGAGTGCAAGAAAAGAGCGGTTGTTTATCTATTTTTTGGATTAGCTGTTTCCGAACTTGCATAAAGAAAGGATATGGAGCATAGCTTCGTGAGATAAAGATCCATAAAAAATAGCTATCTCACAGGAGACATTCTTATCTTATGACTGGTATAATCGAGCAGTTTTATCACGGAATTTATGCTCGTTAAAAAATAGAAAAGGGAGATCCGAGCAGTTTTAGCACATAGTTCATGCTCATTAAAAAATAAACATAAGATTGAGTAGTGTTTTGGTGCATTCAAGATCGTTAAATAAAAAATGAACCTATCCCGGTAAATAACCATTGTGATCGTAAATTTATTAGCCATAAAAAGCCTTGGTCGTGTTTTGCACCTGCCACCTCCATTCCATTTGGCCGATCGTTCACCTCCATATGATTGTTTACCCATTTTGAGGAACAGCTGCGAAGAGTGATTTCACCTAGCCATCCTTGTGACACTGCCGTGATTGGAAAATTCCAACCTGTACCTGGAATCTGCTGCTATCCTTGTTTATCACTCGTTCCTCAAAAGACAAGTCTTCTTTGAGCTCTTTTCATCTGACTCGTAAAATATGAAAAGTTTGCCGAGTTTTGGCCTTCCATCTCGTTAAAGTGACCGGAAGAGCTATCCCTCCTCTAGATTTTAATCTTTTTGGACCTGAGGGATTATTGCACAAAAAGGTCGAGCGCTTGTCTTATTCGACTCGTTAAAGTTATCGAAAACTCATCCCTTCTGTATTGTTTTATACTTTTTCGGACTTAAGGGATTAGATGAAGAAAAAGGAATTTTGGGAGTTAACTTTCTGTACCTTTTCAGACTCTCTAAAAATGAAAAGGATCGAGTTTTCCTTGTCGTTAGACTCGTTAAAATGATTAAATAGCGACAAACTTGTCTTTAGGCGAGAACAAGTTTCCCTATCGCTAGGCTCGTTAAAACGTAGCGATGGGCTTGCCCGAAGGGCAGGTTATAGAACAAGCATATGTTATCCTCCTCAATCTTGACAAAAATAAAGAGGTACTGGTCAGAAATGACTGGGGAAAAATTGGGAGAACCTCAAAGCTTTAATGGTAGCAAGTCGCTCTTGAACATGACACTTTTCCTCCATATCACATCGGGTTGGGTTGTTTCATTCACCGGTCTCATCACCATGGTCTCGCCAAACTATCCACATTTGGGGTAATGCTACCGATCCATCGCATCAGTGTCGTTATATGTTCAAGAGATGTTGTTCAGAAAGAGTCAACCGTGTCCCATCCACTGCCATACATTATCCTTCATCCATCCATGATCGCCACCCTGAATCATATTTCACAGATTGTTTCCACCTCCACTAAAATCATTAGCTCCGTTCCGTGTCACTGATGTGGGATTCATTAAGGCCCTCCTTTGACGGATTGCTTCTTGTCGACTTCAGCTCATTATCCAAGAAGTTGATCTAGGAACACCCCCCTCAGTACTTTGAAGCTTGCATGCCTCAATGGTAAGTTTCTCACTTCCGGCGACAGGTATACATCAATGACCTTCGACCAGAAGATTTTGCGTGGTGTTCGACACCAAGTCCTTTATTCACACCACGTGAATTGTACTGCAGTACCTTGAGGGTCATTATCATTATCGGTGATTCCTCTCGCGCTTGTTAACGGTTTACATCATCGACCGGTAAACAAGCGATGTCTTTCCATGTTCGACTTCAGCGCAATTCTCACATGGATCGACTTGTACTTAGAGTGAAGATCGAACGAGTTTGAAGACCCCGGATCTAGTTTCATCCATCCGGGCTGCAATATATATTCAGGAAATATAAAGACATTTGACATGTACATCATTGCAGCAGATGATCATCCTACTCAAAGGATGATAATTTCAGCAGATAATTATCAGTCTACCATCAGACGATCGTCTGTTCTATGTACCAAAATGAATTTATAAAGCTGAGCATGGGGATGCCCGCCTCAGCTAGATCATGAAAGCAGAATGAAAAATAATGTATTGTATTGTATTTTATTACAGGTCACCTCTCAGCGATCGAATGAACTTCGGATCCTCCTGATAAAGCATTTCACCCGATAAACGACCTCATACTTTAGGGGGCAACTGTTATAGACATTTTTGTGCCTTACAGCATGAAGCATGAAATGTCAATAATCTAAGGGATCCAAAGTCCCTAAACATGTTGTTCCTACCCCTAGAGGAACAAGGTCAGCAAACCACAACAGTGAATATCAGTTCTCCACCTGAAAACACTCAAAAACAAGCTAATTCTGGATCATGTCAACTGCTCCACTGAGCATCTGCGCTGAATGTCAACTGCTCCACTGTGTACATGCGCTGAATGTCAACTGCAAAGAAGGCTACCTGCGCTGGGCGAGTTTGTCCAAGTGGCACAGTCATTCCTCAAGGTGTCAATGCCCAGGAAGCTTCCAAAATGACACTTGGATGAAGGAATTCGACTGGTGATGAGTAAGAGGGTCTAGATCTCCAAGTGGAAGCAAGAACATCCAAGTGGACTCAAGAACTGAAGAATAACTGAAGTGGGAGAGGACACTAGTCAGCTTCATGCCAGCCTCAAGCTGACTCATCCTTTCTCCAAAACTCCTATATATAGAGCTCTCTCATGAGGTCTAGGGAGGCTGGAATCTTGTGAATGTAAGGAAGTGCTGTTGGTTTGAGTATAGAACTATTGGGTGATTTGCTTTGAAGGAGGTGAAGATGAGATTTCTTTCTGCTGGGAGGTGATGTTGGATTGGGCCTTTTATGGCTGTATCACTTCCTGAACTTTACTTCTTCCATTAATAAAGCATTTGAGGTTCTTCTATATGCATGTGTCTCAATGGTGTATTGTTATGCTTGTGTATTTGATTTATTCTAATCCTTGAATCAATTATGAATGTATGCTTCTTGTAGTTTCCCTCTCTTGCCATTCTGCAGGATCTTGGTGTAGCTGGGCCAGTGAAAGAGCAAGGAGCTGGGTGCAAGCAGCAAGGAGAGAAGATTGGATCAATCATTAGCGGAAGACATCGGTTAGTGGATCTATTTGTTAGGATATTCCGACACATAGGATATAGTTAAGTTCAACTTGGTCTAGTTTAGAGTTAGGTATAGAGTTAGGTAAAGTGTGTTTCTTTACCGTTGTACATATTGTAACTTACAATCCGACGGTCACGATATGTAGTGATCCGACGGTTCACTCTCACCTCGGTATTATCGACACTTGATCCGTGGCTTGACACCCGATTGGTCCATGAGTTCTATTTAAAGCGCATGGAGGGTCATTGTTCGGGTAATCCGTGCATGAGAGAAGCTTATGTAAATTTTCATTCTTTGATTAATAAATTGTCTGTACCCACGTTGGGACAGGCCGTGGACTGTTTCCCTCCTTGCACTCTGAGGGTTTTAACCACGTCAAAAATACTGGTGTATTGATTTGAGATCTGGTTGTGAGCGGTGTCCTCTTGGTATTCTTTCTGAGGAACTTACCCTGTAAATTCCTACATGGTATCAGAGCTATTTGAGGGCCGCGTCCGTTGGTAATCCAAATCTGAAGCCGGTAGAACTGCATGCGGCTGTCGTTTCCTAGATCTGCTGTTTCTGACTGCTTTCGGGCCGAGAGGACTGCTCTGTTGCGTTCGGAGCATCTGTTTCAGTGAGGAACCCCTTTCGTTTCACGCGAAAAGGTTTCCGGTAGCCCTAGCTGCGTCATTTTTCAGATCGGGAGGTATACAATGTTTTTTTTTGCAGTTCACTGTCATTTTCTCTCTTCTTATTTCGGTTTCGGTTTATTTAGCCTTTTTTTTTTTTTCCAGATCTATACCTTTCATTTCTGCGTATGCTCTTTGCCCTGCGACTCTGTGCGATCTGGGCAAATCAGAAACAGAAAGAAAGGATTTTTCTCATGCGTATGCTCTTTTCCCTGCACCTTAGTGTGATCTCGGAAAATCAGAAACATTGAGAAAAATATTTAGTTTTTCGGCTAAAAGCTAACTTTGAGATTTTTTTTAAATTTCTAGTTTTTTGGCTAAAGCTAACTTCGAGCCGTAAGGTTCGTTTTTCTTTGGATATTCGTGTTGGGTTTTGTGTTTTGTGTTTTGTGTTTTGTAGGGAAAAAGAGTCTTCCCAAGGCAAGCACGCAAATCGAGGCCCCCCCCCCCCCTCTCTCTCTCTCTCTCTCTCTCTCTCTCTCTCAAATATTTTGTATAGATCAATTGGTTCAAAGACCTTTTAAGAGAGTAGAGGTCTTGGGTTCAAGTCTCCATTTTGTGGGGGCGGATTTTTTCATTCCCGCACATTCGCGCACTTTGCCGGCAACGTCAACAATTTTTTTTCAAAAAGCCATAACTTCTTAATCCGGAAGCCTTTTTCAGAGCCGTTTTTTTTAAAACCGCCTATTTTTTCGAGATCTATCCATTGGACCACTTACTTTCAGCATCTTCAGCTTCAGTTGTTTTTCAAAAAATGGAAAGTCCATGCCAAGTCATTCTTGACAGCACTAACTACTTCCAATGGGTAGCCTACATGGGAGATTTACTTAGAAGTAAAGGTCTCTTCAGAATAGCCACAGACCAAGAGAAGAAACCCAAAGATGAAGACAAGGCCGAAAAATGGGAAAATCGACAAGATCAAGCACGTGGTTTGATAGGAATGTCTGTTTCTCCTGATCTTAGATTCCACATTGCAGAAATTGAAACTCCTCATGAAGCATTAGAAAAACTTGCTAAAGTTTTTGGGATTAAAAATGAAATTAGAGCCCATCAACTTGAGAATGAGTTGCTTACTTTGGATCCTAATAATTTTTCTTGCATTGAAGATTTCTTGTCCAAATTCAAGACCCTTAGATATCTCTTGGAAGGTGTTAAAGTTAAGAAAGAAGATGGTAACCTTATTTATTCCATCCTTACTAAGTTGGGACCAGCCTACTCTGTATTTGTTTCCACTTTCCATTCTACCAGGGAAGCTTTCATTTGTCAAGGCAAAGACTACAAGCCCCCTTCCTTTGACTCCTTTTGTGATTCCTTAATAAGAGAACAAGAAAAACTCTTACACCTTGGTCTTCTTAATCTTGGAAACTCTTCCTCGAAAGCGTTAGCCGCCCAGCAGCAACCAAATTCAAAGAATCCTAAGAAGTCTTATCCTCAAAGGAATGGTCCTAAACCAACTCAGCCTCAAGATGAAAGATCATTTCAGCAATATGACAAGACCAATAAAAACAAATGGAAGAAGACTGACAGACATTGTAACTTTTGTAATCGAGATGGCCACTTAGAATCTAAATGCTTTAAGAAGATGGAAGCCTTGGAAGCCGCAATGAAGAAACATAACATCCATCTGGAGCCTACTTCAACTTCAACTTCCGGAACGGCATTTTCTGCATGTCATCGTCAATCATCTCAGTCTGGTTATGCACTAAATGTATCTTCTTCTTCTTCTCATTCTCATGAGTGGCTCATTGATTCTGGAGCCTCTTGTCACATGGCCAAAAACCAAGCCATGTTTTCTTCTTTAAATGATTGTAACACCAAAAATATATATGTTGGTGATGATAGATCTCTTAATGTTGTAGGGACGGGAACTGTTCATCTAGACAATGGTCAGTTCAATGATGTATTATGTGTTCCAAACTTATCCTGCAACCTTCTATCTGTCTATCAGATAACTCATTCAGGTGAAGGTAAAATTGTTGAATTTTCACCTCATGATGTTGTAATCAAGGATCTAAAAGATCCTAAACAGATTCTAGCTACTGGTCTTGCTGATGATTCCAAAAGGTTGTATAAGTTTCACAACTTTGGGTCATCCCATCTTCCCTCAGTATTTGTTGCTCATAATGATGAAGTGAGCAAACTTTGGCATGAGCGGTATGGTCACTTAAACTATCGCTCCCTTCAGCATCTATGTAAAGAAAACATGGTGACAGGTCTTCCTATGGTATCTTGCAAAGATGGTGTTTGTTCCGGATGTGTACTCGGAAAACATCATCGGGACAGTTTTGACAAACGTGCCTCTTGGCACGCCTCAGCCCCTTTACAGCTTGTGCACAGTGATTTATGTGGTCCTCTTCCTGTTGCTTCATTCTCTGGCTGCAAATACTTCTTAACTTTCATTGATGATTTCTCCAGACGCACTTGGGTATACTTCTTAAAACTCAAGAGCGAAGTATTTACCACCTTTTTGGCCTTCAAAGCATTCGTTGAAAAACAATCTGGACATCAAATTCTTAAGCTAAGAACTGATAATGGTGGAGAATATGTTAAAAATGCATTCATCAACTTTTGCACCGAAAATGGAATTCAAATGCAACATACTGTTCCATACACTCCACAACAAAATGGTGTAGCTGAAAGGAAAAATCGCACCTTAAAGGAAATGGCTAATTGTATGCTGCAATCTAAAGGACTCAGTCTTAGTTTTTGGGCCGAAGCAATTAATTGTGCAAATTATATAATCAATCGCACTCCTACTAAGGTTCTAGAGAATATCACTCCAGAAGAAGCCTGGAGTTCCCTTAAACCAGATGTAAGTCACTTTCGTGTGTTTGGAAGTGAAGCATGGGCCCATATTCCAGATGAAAAGCATAAAGCCTTAGAACCTAAGAGTGAGAAATGTACTTTTGTTGGATATTCTGAAGATGTAAAAGGCTATAGACTTATTCCATTTAAGTCCAAAAATGTTATCATTAGAAGAGATGTAAAATTTGATGAAAATAAATCGGCCTGCGAGCCTAGTCCGGCGGATGTGCCACCTATTCCTATCTCTTCTATCTTTGAAAACATTTCTTCTTCTGATGATGAAAGCGAGGATGATAATCCTCCCCCATCTTCTCAGGATCCTCAACTTCCAAGATGGGTCCGTGCTACTCGGGATGCAGCAGGTGATCTTGCCGGTGATCCTACAGATCAGCGACGTACCCGTTCTCAGTTTGAAAGAGCCTCTTCTTTACTGGCTCAAGCTCCAGTAAATCATGATCCTGACACTTTTGCAGAAGCTTCAGGCCATCCACATTGGGAAGCAGCTATGAATGAAGAATATCATTCATTGATGACAAATGATACATGGGATCTTGTTCCTCTACCAAAGGGACGCAAACTTGTTAGATGCAAATGGGTTTACAGAACCAAGTATGGACCAGATGGGAAAGTTGATAAACATAAGGCTCGTCTAGTTGCTAAGGGCTTTTCACAGGTTGAAGGCATTGACTACACTGAAACCTTCGCCCCTGTTGCCAAAATGAACTCTATCCGCCTTGTTCTTTCCCTTGCTGCCTCTTTAAAATGGGAAGTCCATCAGATGGATGTTAAATCTGCCTTCTTGCATGGGGACTTGCAGGAAGAAATCTATATGGAACAACCCATTGGCTTCATACAAACAGACTCCAGCCTTGTGTGTCGACTTAAGAAATCCCTTCATGGTCTCAAGCAAGCTCCTCGGGCTTGGTATGCCAAAATGGATAGCTTTCTTTTAGAATCTGGCTTTTCTAGGTGTCATTCTGACAATACTGTCTACACCAAGAAAGTGGGTGACTCTCTTATCATCCTCGTTCTTTATGTTGATGATCTTATCCTTACTGGCAGTGATCCCAACCTTATAAACCATGTGAAGTCTATCCTTAAAAAGAAATTTGAAATGACAGACTTAGGACACTTACACTATTTTCTCGGTCTTCAAGTCTTGCAATCCAAGGAAGGTATTTCCCTTTCCCAGTCCAAGTATGCTTGTGATATTCTTCGTCATTTTCACATGGAAGACTGTAAGCCAGCCCCTTCTCCCTTTCAGTCTGGAGTCAAACTTTCAGTCTCTTGTACTTCTCCTGAAGTTGATGCTACCTTATACCGTCAACTTGTAGGAAAACTCTTGTACTTAACCCATACTCATCCTGATCTTTCCTTTGCTGTTGGCCTTGTTGCTCGTTTTATGCAAAACCCCCGTGAAAGTCATTGGAAAGCAGCCAAAAGAATACTTCGTTATGTTCGAGGTACAGTACAGTTTGGGATTCATTACAGTGCCAAAGCAGCTCCTCTGTTAGTTGGTTTCACTGATTCTGATTGGGCTGGTGACCCTGATGATCGGAAGTCTACTGCCGGTTATGTCTTCACTCTTGGTTCAGGACCAATTACATGGGCTTGTAAGAAACAGGCTGCCATTTCTCTTTCGTCAGCAGAAGCAGAGTATCGTGGTGCCGTGGAAGCTAGTAAGGAAGCCTTGTGGCTTCGTCAGATCCTATCAGAGTTTGGCTTTGAGCAGCAGCATCCAACCACACTTTGGTGTGATAATCAAAGTGCCATTCAGCTATGCAAAGATCCAGTTCAGCATCAGCGCAGCAAACACATCGAACTACACATGCACTTCATCAGAAAGCTCATTCATGACCATGTTCTTGAAGTGCAATATTGTCCAACAGATGATCAGGTTGCAGACATCTTCACAAAGGCTCTCACAGAGGCGAAGTTCACTAAACTTCGATATATGCTTGGAGTTCAGGAAGTTGTCGCTAAGGGGGGATAGGCTCTAGTGCCTCCTTCCTTCTCCTATTGTGTCATATTTGTAAATCCTTCAATCCTATCCCAAGTTGTTCTTAAGGGGGGATGTTAGGATATTCCGACACATAGGATATAGTTAAGTTCAACTTGGTCTAGTTTAGAGTTAGGTATAGAGTTAGGTAAAGTGTGTTTCTTTACCGTTGTACATATTGTAACTTACAATCCGACGGTCACGATATGTAGTGATCCGACGGTTCACTCTCACCTCGGTATTATCGACACTTGATCCGTGGCTTGACACCCGATTGGTCCATGAGTTCTATTTAAAGCGCATGGAGGGTCATTGTTCGGGTAATCCGTGCATGAGAGAAGCTTATGTAAATTTTCATTCTTTGATTAATAAATTGTCTGTACCCACGTTGGGACAGGCCGTGGACTGTTTCCCTCCTTGCACTCTGAGGGTTTTAACCACGTCAAAAATACTGGTGTATTGATTTGAGATCTGGTTGTGAGCGGTGTCCTCTTGGTATTCTTTCTGAGGAACTTACCCTGTAAATTCCTACACTATTTCTCCCCTCTTTTACATCTCATAAAGAAGTAATCTCGAATAGCTTTGCTTGATTGTTGCTGAGGTACTATCACCCTTAGAGTGGGATAGGGTCATTCTGTATTGGATACTTTTCCCAACAACAAGGAGAGATCAGGATCAAATGGTTTGAAATGAACTATCTTTTTGATTATGCATATTTCTAGATCTGCATACTGACGCAATGTTATGTTTTGGGTATAACTGATGTATGGTACAGCTGCAAGTTATGAAAAAATATTTTTAGATCTGTACGCAGGTTGTCTTCGGTAAAACCGCGTGTATACACGGGTTGCCTTCATTGAAGTAGCGTATATCTTTTGGAGCTTGATTTTTGGGTTGCAGCTGGGTCTGACTGTTATTGCAGAGTTCTGTAGTCTGTTGTGTGTTCTGCTGACTGGGTTTGACAGGGTTTCAGTGGTTCAGTGATTGTTGGTTGTTTTGTAATCTGCTATGAAAGTTGAATGAATTGTGGTCTTCAGATTGTAATGTTGTGCTTCAGGAGTATCCAGTCTGAAAATTGATGAAAAGTGGTACCTGAAGGAAAGAAGAGTGTAGGCCAGCACCTACGTACTAGTATCTTAGCTAGTACAAGAGCAAAGGGGGTTGGAGCTCCCTTCCAAGGAAGTTTGGAGAACGAGAGAAGGTTGAAGCCTTCTGCAAGTTGTAGCCTGCGTACTGGTATAAGGCTGCACCAATACAAAAGATTGTAAACTGAAGTTCTTATTAAAGAAATATAGAGATGACTTGCAGCAGGTGGTTTTCACCCACATTGGGTTTCCACCTTATATCATGGTGTTCATGTGTGTGGCTTTTGTGTGATGATCTGTTCTGTTATGCTGCATCTGTTTACTCTTAATATGATGAATAATGTCCTGATGCATTTAACTGAAGATAAACTAACTGGATTATA
This sequence comes from Pinus tabuliformis, assembly GCA_031772625.1. Taxonomy (NCBI): domain Eukaryota; kingdom Viridiplantae; phylum Streptophyta; class Pinopsida; order Pinales; family Pinaceae; genus Pinus; species Pinus tabuliformis. The sequence continues at coordinate 829,668,308 of CM062808.1, forward strand.
AGATTTATGGTTATACGCTGGTTTCTTTAAACACAGTAGTGTGTACATGCTGGTTCACTTAACTAAAGTAGCGTATATGTTTCTGAGCATTGAATTTTTTTTTATTGATCTGATAATACTGATTCACCCCCCCTCTCAGTATTATTTCCAACACATATATCAGGCACTATCTTGCTTATATTCCTAGAATAACCCTAGATCTTGTTCATGAATATCTTGATTTTAATAAGCTACAGACTCAAAATTTGTCACTAGCAAGTATGCATGATATTATCCTACAAGCCCTCCAAAAAGCATGTCTATCTAGGAAAATCCTGAAAAATGTCAAGAATCAACTAGGGTTTAATCCAAAAAATTATGATATCTATGCAAAAACATATAATTTTGGTTGGAAAAAGAATACAAAGAAGAATATGATCCAACATAGTCATCATTGCTCATGTCAAACTACAAAGTATTATAAAAAATCCCGCAGATTTCAAAAGCAATGAGGGTAAAAACAATCCACTAGGCCAAAAGACTTATTTAAACAAAGGAAGATTCCTTCAAAGAATTATGTATGTTATATATGTAAGAAGGAAGGTCATTTCCAAATGTCAATAGAAGCTCGTGGAAATCTTGTCCAACACATATGAACCTACTAAATGAGAAGAAGTTTCCCAATATGGATTTGATAGAGAATAGTTTTCAAAACCTGATCTCTATGAAACTAAAGTAGAATAAATTTAGTACCAAATATCCAAAGCTATATTAGCTTCTTCATCTACTAGTACTGAAGAATCTTTTCTTTCAAATTATTTTATGTTTTCTAATATTACTGCTATTCAACAATATCTTCCTTATTTATATCATCTCCAATACTCTCTCACCCCTGGAAATTTTGTTATGTCCTATTGCTATCAAATCCAAATTAAATCTTTAGAATATCATGATATACGAGCACTCTAGTAGCCTAGCATGGTGGATAGCTATGATATGCACATCTCCACTCCACCTAATCTCATCCAACTATTACCACCTGAACAAGAAGAAATTATTGATGAAGAGAATACATCCCAAGAAATATCATATGATCAACCAAGATATGTACATAAACTTAATTCTCAGTAACAAACATTAAATCGATAACAAGAAGATTCCCATGATGATGTAAAAGCATGGATAGAAGGGAAAATAAGACTTAAAGAGAATGATGTTAAATTAAAGAAAAGAAGTGTTGTTAAGTTAGTACAATATGTTAATATATATATATATATATCTATATATGAGATTTAAAAGCTACAACAACAATTTACATATTTATTAATAGCACAGATTGCAGAACAATTGCAAGAAATGGATATTAAGGATGTTGGACATGAGCTAACAGTTAATCACAACTAGAGAGTTTTTGAAATTAAGGGGCTTAATAATAGACTTGCGTTGATTGTACTAGATACGACCAGCATATAGAGGGTCTCCCCGATATGAAGTCTCAATCATACCTCACACCATTTGTAGTAGGAGCCCATATTAGGCTTGGAAATCCATTGCAAAAGATCTTGGAGGTGCACTCTGGCTGCAAAACACACATAAGAGATTATGTGAAAATCTTTGAGGAAAAAAGTGTGTAAGCCTTGTGAGACATTGATTGTAAAGTGTAAAGGAAACATCCATGAGAGAGAAATGAAACATGGGCCTCTAATAGAAAATTAGTAGTACTATCATAGGAGAGACACGTGAGACCAATAAAAGAAAAATCATTAATTAACATGAAAAATATTTCACAATATAAAAAAAATCATGAAAAGACATAACAACACCCACCCAACAAGATTCATATCCAAAGATAATGAAATAGTTCATTCTTTTTTGTATGTATAACATAAACATATACCGCAAATATTCAAATAATAGTCTTACAACATTCACAATTTATGCATGAAAGAGTGTCAGCTCTAAGAGCTTCTGATGATTAAATGAAATATCCATGTAGACTATTACAATGATGAAACACTGGCCCCAATAGTGGAACATGAAGCTATCACTTGCTTCTCCAAAGAATGGTCTTTGCCCCTATGCACAACTAGAGAAGCCAAGGCTAATTCTTGAGAAGCATAAGTCCTTTTCTTGAGTTATGAGGCCTTATTTATAAAAAATGAGGACGACCTTTTAGTTTCCTTGTGACTCTTCACTTTCCTATGACCTATGAACTTTTGTATGACTCTCCATATTCCACAAGTGTCTATTGGAATTCCTTTTACATTTGAAGTTCTTATTCTCATAAAGGAAAAATCACATTCAAAATGGTGGCTATATATGATAAAATTACAATAATAAAAAATTCCTTTTGTAGGAGGAAAAGAAAAATCAATAGCTTGAGAGTGGAGTTCATTTGTAATGTAACAATGCCATGTTTTTAACTTTTTCATACTATCTTTGACTCAGGGTGGTAGATATGTATCATATGATAGTATGGATTTGGAATTTTATTATATATGACTCCACAATATGGATAACTTCATATCAACTTTAGTTGGCTTGGTCGCATACTATGCTAATTGATGAGCCCCAAAAATGGATAATTATTTGGGCTCATTCAACCTCCTAATTCGACTTAATCCACCATTCTCATTACTTTATTGCATGTTTTTGATTATATTTATGCTAATAGAGTGAATTGGGTTAGTCATTATGCCAACAAGTCTAATGGGTGCTTTGTGTAGCCTTTTTGGTCAATTTGGAGACAAAATTGAAGGTTTTAATGAGCACTTGGCAGCCAAATTCGTGGGAGAACAAGGGAGAGGATTTGTAGGAAGGTGTCCCCTTCATTTATGGGCCCTTACCTTGAATTCTCCACCATCAGCTCGGAGTTCAAGGGCCACCAAATCAATTAACACAAGGGCAGCCAAGCAAGTCAAGTAGGACTGCTGTTAACTACAAGTTTTGGGCAGTCGAGTCCCTAAAGTTTAGGAGGACTGTTGGGGTCCTCAATTTGTATAAATAAGAAGGCTTAGGGCCTCATTTTGGTTAGCTAGTGGTTAGTCATTTTGTAGCCAATGGTTAGTCATTTTGTAGGCAGAAGTTAGCTAGTTTGTATTTTGATTTTTAGGCAATAGATTAGCTTTGCTTTCAGCTCATTTTCAAGTTCTCCTTGTGGACAGTTTTGATGTAACTCTTCTTTTCTTGCTCAATAAAGATGAATCCAGCTTTTCACCAGCTCTAAATCTCTCTTAGGAGGCTATATCTCTTGGGGTTGGGCTCATCTCAAGCACCCAATACCTCCTTTGATTATCTTTATGTGTTTTTGCTGCATTCTTAGAATAAAATATGCTATTTAGATCTAAATCTTGTTTTGTTATTTAGTTTGTTTTTTTTATGAGTAAAATGGCTTTTCATGCTCAGATTTAGTTGATAGGTTGTTAACAGAAAAAGCTTCAAGAAAAGGGCCAACAAACATCTATGGTTTCACCTCTCCCTTAGTGGGATCAGGAGCTGTGACTAGTATGACTTTGCTGCCCACAAAAACACTGACATTGCTTTGCCATGCAATCATTATTGTTTGGTTTTCATTTGCAGAAGTTGGTTACATGTTCATATCTTTGAATGCTTCATTGCATAGTTAATATACATGGTTTCCTTGCAAATAAAGCTGTTGTCCATTCTTGTTACTGTTAGCTAGATCATATTAGGGTAGCATAACTAGATCTTTGTTTCTTGCATGTCTTTGTTGGTTCAATTGGAAACACAAATTGCAGAGCACCTGTAGCACTTCCCTGTCTACCCAGACTCCCTCAAACCCATCTTCTCCATCTCCTAACTTGGTTTCTTGCCTCACGTTGCCATACTGCCCTCATAGCCATACCTTTTGTGCAGCATTATTCCAGCCTTCTTGGAACAAGTCCAGCCATCTACACCTGCTCCTCAACTCCATCCTCCAAGTCTTGACTTCCCCTACACCCCTATTTCACCTCCATACTCATTCCTCCACCTTTTCCCCTCCATCCATGCTCCAAAATTCCATTACTAAACATCCTGTAGAAAAATTACAGAACATCCTGTAGAAATCCCAGAACATCCTGTAGAACCCCTACAGACTTCCTGTAGAAGCTCATAAACGCGGTTTCTTGGCAGCCAAACTTTGTGAAACTCTCTGGAAGGGTGTTAGGGACCCCTTAGACCCTCTTTGAACATTCCCAACCTTTCCCAAGCATTTCTCCCCTTGATCTACCCCTGCACAGTAAAAAGCCAGTTAGAAGCACATGCATGATAATTCCAACAACTTGAACAAAAATACAAAAAGATGTTTTCTTCATATAGACGTAGTCTAGACACATGTATTTTACCTTCATAGAAGTAATGGAATCTCTTTCAGTAGTTTGCATGCTCTCCTTTGCGTCAGTAGGACTAGCTGGTAGAATTAGGGTTTGCTAGGGTTTGCGTTTCTTTTTGGCTTTCAGTTTCTTTCCGCAAGTAGATTAGCCTCCTTTGAGTTAGCTTTCATCCATCAGTTAAAAAGCTTATTCTAAGAGCTCATAGAGGTTTGCTTAAGCCCCTAGAGGACTTGTGCCAGCTGACCAAGTGACAGCTGCGGCAAGAGCTAGTACTTGTGCATTAAAGAAGGAAGTTCCAGGAGTTGTAGCATTATTGCTACAATACTGGGGCCCACCACTAATCATCAAAAAAACAACTTGAGTCCAGAGGATGAAGCTCGAAGTGATGAAGATGATAATGAGGTATAATCCACATAAGATAACAGATGCACTTCTAGTAGTGATGGAAAAAGAGATTCTGCTCATTCCTATGGAGACATTGGATTTAGAGAAAGAAGAGGACCTTGATGAGAAGATATAATTTAGAAGAAAACTTATCTATGCCACAAATGAGATTAATAGGCTCATGGTAACCAATCAAAAATAAAAAGAATTCTTGCGGGTTTATGAGAAGAAGGATTGAGATTTTGAAGAAATAAGAAAAATAATTATTATCTTGAAGACCTAACAAGAAGAAATAAAAAAGAGTGAACGAAGTAGTGAATAATCTTCTAGATGAACAACAAGGTCATTGTGAAAAAATAGAATCCAATATCGTTTCCTTGAGAAATGATCTCGAAAATATAATGATCAGCTAAATAAATAGTAGAAGTTTGATAAGTGTACCAGAATGCAATATGGAATTATTAGTAGTTAAACAAAATATGGTTTGGGATATGAAGGAGAATGAAATGCCAAGAAAACTAGATATAAGGAATCAAATAGTTATGTTGAAGCAACCAAAGGAAATGATAAAAATGAGCAACGGGAAATGAAAAATTATAAAGAAACCACAATAATCAAGTAAAGAATTAGAAAGAACCAAGACAGGAAAAATAGAGAAATACAACTCAACAACAATGATGCAAAATTCATAGCAACAATTTGAAAAACCACAAATATCAAGTAAATGATTAGTAGAGATCTCATTCCCCTCAAAGGAAAATCCATCAAATAATAATAATTTTCTCTTCTCAACGGCAAAATGGTCCTAGGTATCAAAGTCTTTTCTATGGCTACAATCTTTCTTGCAATATTTTTGGAGACAAGGCAATGGATTGTCTACATTATGCAAGAAAATATCTCAACAAATGGATATGTAAGAAATAACAGAGCTTATGGAAAAAATGCTTTTAGAATTAGAATTTCTTTTCCCCCTTGTTGGATCTTGTTAAATGCTACATATGTAACAATTTTGGGCATAAGGGAAAAGATTGTAGAAGTAAGTTGTTTGATCCTTTAGAGTAAACCAAACATAAAGAACTACCTTAGATCAAGAAAAAGAAATTAGAATCAAATGCTATTAACAAAAATATGAATAGAAATATATGGAAAAGAAATAAAGGATAAACAGAGAAATGTGATTTAGTATTGTGTACTCCAAATACAAATGTTCAATGGTATGTAGGCAACAAATGATCTCATCATATGACATGAGATAAGAGCATTTTTCTCTCTATAAAGGAATTCAATCACGAGTTATTATTTAGAATGATACATCAGCCAAAGTGATAGAAAAAGGAAAAGTTGGCCTTGATAATAAAACAACTAATGCTACCAATGTTGTACATGTAAATATTTAAAGCATAACATCTCAAATGTATGTCAAAGGGTTAATACAGGACAGGAAGTCACATTCAAATTAAAAGGATATAGAATTAGGAGGGAAGGCTCAGGAGAATTAATAACAAAAGGGATCAAAACTCCAGATAATGTATATGTGTTGAAGGTAAGCAAGGATGGAAACAAGTGGTTGAAGAAAATATTTTCTTTGCATTATCAATAAAAGGAGCAACATCCATTTGTAGTCTATCACACCATTTCATAAGGTGCAATAAAGAAAACAAGAAAGTTATTTACATTAGTATACATGCCTAATATAGTAAATGAAGTAGTAAATTCATGTACAACTTCATATGAAAACAATCATCAGGGAAATGGAAATTGCAAGGAAATACATGAGATAACAAATTGGCTACTCAATATTCAAACTAGGATAGCTAAGATACACATGGTTTGAATGAATCAACAAGTCAGAAGAATCAAGAATCACAAAAGTCCATTGATCATCTAAATAGTATAGATTACAAAGGATGGTAGCCAAAACAAGAAGGATAATGAACCAACCCTTCAGTTTTTGAGACTTTATTCAAAAGGTTTAAGGTGCATGTAAAGAAAAATCAAGTAGAACAATAAATCGTGAAGGTGTGAATTCTATTTCTAAAAAGTGATTGCTAAATGGAAAATTGACATTACAGGGAAAATCTATCCTAAAATGATAACCCATCATTTCAAAAGTTGTAAAATGTTAAAAGAAGAATCTTATTTCCTAGTGTGAAGCAAGTGTATCACTGTGTGAATGAGATTAATATGGAAGTGTGAAGAGTTTATGTAAAAATCCAAGATAGGTAAAGTGGTTTATCTTTTCTTTGAATTTAAAGGGTTGGTTAAAAATAAATTCTTGATAGGATTCTGAGCCAAATACAAGTCGAGAGTACATTAACAAGTTAGAATCATTGATTATGTTAGAAGGGTGCATTATGGGTGGTACCTGACACCAATTCTTAGATTTAAGATCACGTCACTACATAAGATCTTGTTAATACAAGAAGCACATGAAAATCATTCATATAAAAATTTGAGAATGTTGCATATAGAAGAGCAAGTAGTCAGATGAGGAAGAATTATGTTTCTGATTGTGTTATAGTATACATGAAGCCTAGACATAGGGGGAGCATGCCCCAAAAACATAAAGGAAGAAATATTAATTGTGCATGGAAGAACAATTGGAAAAATATTTAATGGGGGGGGGGGGGGGGTATAATTGTGTGGCTATGAAAGATTTTAAAAGAATTGATCTCATGGGGAGAATCTCAAAGAGAAGGATCCAATATAGTCTCAAGGCGAGTACATTGCAAAAAACATCTAAGTAGTAAGATTATGTTGAAATATCACTCTTTGTTGAAATGTCAAAGGGGGAGAATGAAGTCAACAGAGAAGAATGCACCTTTTACATTAATGTCAAAAGGAGAGATTGAGAAGAAATTCGATCTTCATAGCTAAGGGAGAATCAAAAACTTGATAGGGGGAGCTCAGTCCACAAACATCAGTGACCAACAATGTCTGAAAGTGTTTCCATCAATGAAAAAGGGGGAGATTGTTGGAAGTTTCTTGTTCTCAATGATGTCATGCTCAAGGGGAGTCCGTTGAGGAGCTTGTTTTGTTTTCATGATGCTAGTAATGTCATTGTTGCTTAAGTTAGCTAGTGCCATTTATTGTTGTCTGGTTGTATATGGTTTGTGTTGAAGTCATAAATGTAGACCAATTATATAATCTATATTTCCAATTGGATAATCTATATTTGAAAGGATTTTTCCTACAAGTGACTTGATCAAAAGGGAATGAAAACTACTTAGTTAGATAACCCTCTCAAAGAGATTTCAAATTATATATGACACATTGACTAAATCCCAAGAAATAAATTGAAATATTGGTTTGAAGTTCAGTCATGGTAACTAAGGCTGATGTTTTTGAAAGGGCTCCACATCATCAGATTGGCATGAAAAAAATTAAAAGTGCAAGCTCAGGAGGAATGTAACGATGACCAACAAGTGATGATGAGGCAAGATTATAGTTACAATGCTTGATCACAAGGGGTCGACAGTTAACACCCAAGTGCATATCAAACTACCATAAATACTTGACCTACACACAAAATAAATAGCAAGAAACAATGCAGTGGAAATTCTCTTGATCACAACCCTTTTCCAAAAGGATCTTGATAGCTAGTGCCTAGGTGCTTATTCCACCACCTGACCCAAACATTGAGCACAAAACATAAATGAGTGGAAACAGGAAAGCCTTGGCATATTTTTGGAGGTGTTAGGTCATAGGTTCGTGATGTGGATTCCATAGTGGAATGCATGTGGAAAAATAGATGATGTGGAAATCTAAGGTGAGGACATGTGGTAGGTGGATCTGGCCTTTTTGGGTGGTTAAGTGACCCTTTTCTGAGTGGCACATGGTAGTGAGGTGGTATGATAAGTGGCAAAGAGATTATGTGGTAGCTTGATAAGATGATAGGTGGTAGTTACATGGCATACAATGATGTGGTAAATGATGTTGTAGGCCTCAAGATTATAACTAGGAGTTTGTTTGACAAATATTTACCGAGTTATTTGATTTTTTAAATGTAATGGACCCAACAACCAATGAGCACCACTCACTTCCCATCATATAAGTGTTGTGAAAAATGAGCCATGAGTGGTAGAGTAGTCTAGTAATGAGAATTGGAAATGGAGTGGGCCCGAAAAGCATCGGCCATCCTCAACCTCCCATTCCGTCAAGCAGTCAAATGGTGAGAAGTAAAGTATTCTAGTAGATAGAGGGTTTCCTGACAGTGAGAACTAATGGAAATGTGATGTTATGGTCAATTAGATTGTTGGATGTAAAGAATAGTCTAAGTCTCAAGGAATAAAAAACATAGTGAGGTGGTAATAAGGTAACGATCACAACCCTAGTCTAAAGGCTAAGGAATGAACACAAGAGAACAATCTATCCCTCCATCCTTACGGTAGTGCAGTATAGTAGAAAACAACTATGGGAACTAGATATAATAGGAAGGAGTCTATCTATAGCGATGAAGGGATAAGTTCCATTAGGGCTTATTCCCTCATATCTATCCCATAATATCTTGTGAAAGGGAGCTAGACATTAGGGACTACTTTTGAAAATTTGGTGTTCAAGCACTAAATTAAGAGGTCAGAAATTTGGTGTTTCTAGGATGCCAAAAATAGGAAAATAGCCATGAGGGAATTAAAATAAGAACTCAAAGAATATGAAGTGGTATATGTTCTGTTATAAGCCTCGAACAGTATTGAGAGGAGGGTGGGGGGGTGAATTAGTAGTGTGTCTTATGAGCAATATTTACCCTTTATTAAACTTTAACTGAATCACACACTTAATTTACAACACATCACAATACATCAGTAGCTAATATCATATGAATAACCATGATCATATGAGCAAGAATACTAATAAATAAGTATCATGTTATTAGCAATGCATAAACCATAAACCATCAAGAGACAACATAGTAACACATCAATAAGCACATCATACAAGGACAACAAATGTAAGGTGGAAAATACAAGGGTAAAAACCACTCTCAACATATATTCTTCATCATCATCTCTTCTATTAAGTAAAAATGATTTTACATTAGATTCACTGGCCACCACAAACATGGAAGCCACATCTTTCTAATCATGTGAGTCACTACTCACTTCAAACAACAACCTGTATGAACTTTGTAGGCCACCATCTACAGGAATCCAACACTCCCCCAACTTTGTAGGGAACCACCTACTGAAAGCCACCACTCCTAATAATTATTGCCCAACCATTGGTCGACTATCCAAACACCATTGGATGGAAGCCGCTACTCCCAAGTTCTCAAGCCACCACCTGAACGATGCTACTACACCATGAATACATAAGACAACACTTTCTCATAGAAATCCTGAACCTTCATCACATATCATTGACCTCCTCTCATATATTTTAAGAGTATTTCCCATATATACTCAAATCAAACAAAACAGTGAGCCTCGTTTCATCTCATTTTCACACTTGAGTCATAACATATAATAATCTCATCCACTAAATACAATCACTTGTATCGCAATCTCTCAATAGTAACCAATCTAATCACAATAAAATCATCATCATTTGTATGAATTTGTAGTCACAACAAACCTCCTGCATACATTCACTAAACACAACTCCATCAGTAACACATATATTCTGAACACAATTACTGAGCCTTCAATAATAATCTGCAACACACAAATAAGTTATGGTTCTCACACACATAGCCATATTAGCAAATCAAAACCTCACTACAAAATACAAAATTATATGGATCTACAAGATCATACAATAATCCTCCTGCATACACACTCTCAAAAACATCTCCATCAACAACATAAAAAATATGAATGCACAAACACATCCATATAAAAATTCTAGAATAGAAATATGATATGCCCAGCAATACACCCCTACATACACCATGTTAACAATATAAGTGTGTTGTGTAATTTATGCTAACATTCAATCTCCATGGTAGTAGCATTTTCCTCCATCAATGTCTTCATAAACCTGCATCAAACTATTGTTGTAGTAGTCACACAAAATTATGCAATAAGTTGGTCTCCTTCAACAATCTTTCATAACTATTTCTCTCATCTCACCATTGGCTCTAAATAAACTATACTAACTCTATCACACAAAAGAACCAAGCTTTACATCACAAAGCTTCCTTCTATAACTAAAATATATGAAGTGATTAAACAATAATAACACTCAGATATGGAGAGACAAATACTCATATTCACACTCTTCCATTTTTCGCCTTGACTTGATCTTGCCACTAAATTCACTTAATGAGAAAGATTTGTCACTTTAACCACCTTTTGGAAATTAGATAACCTTTTTCGAACCTTTTAATAAAAAATCATGAGCAAAACCATCATAAAAACTCAAAAAAATCTTGTAATGCACACATATTTAGGAAATACCACTTTTAGGAGGGATACACAAGCTTCCTTCACAAGGCTAGCATATACACTAGTTTCCTTCACACTAGTATTGTATGCCCCTAAAATTTCAATAGTTTCACTCAAATTTGGCCACTACTTAGATTAGAGCTTTAGGAGTGATCTTCAAACATTATCACAACCTTCCACACACATTTGAATCCATGATAACATGAACAGATCTTAGAAAAAGGAATTAAACTCATGACTAAATGGCATACATTAGGTGACCTTCATCTTATAGCTTAGATTTTCCAAAACTTTTCCACCATCTCAAACAAATATTCAAACATCTCCAACAGCTATGGATCCTTCTCCAACTCTTCTGCATCATCAAGAACACAATCATAAGGACATTATCATGCCAAATACATCTACATCAAGTCAAGAACATGGAGGTTTATTTGGCCAACCACTTCAACATGAACCAACATCTCTGCATCAAATTAGTGTCTCGTAGATCTACATACAAACCACAAACCATGAGAGCTACCATCATTAGGTTTACATCAATGATATGAAAAACAATACTAATTCCCGATTGACATCAATTCCAACACTACAATCTGAACATGTTCCCCCTTTGGCATTGATGTGAACCTCAATTTGATCTCCACATCTCTCATGATGAGCTCCATACACTCCAATTTCTCTCCCAACACTGAAAAACAATGCCAACCAAACCAATGTGAGGGGATGAGGGATGTACCCCCCATGAAATATTCAACACCATTTTGACCGCAAGATTTACATGTAATGGGGTTACTACCATCTCTCCATGTTGTTTTACATGCTATTTCCTACCACCAATGCCTCCTTGTAACATACAAGAGGCTACTCCAAATGGAGTAAGGACTATGACCTACTGATATGAAACGAAATTACAAGGCTTCATAGGCCTATTACATGGCTACAATGACATTAATAAGCCCAAATATGGTTGAGCCATCTCTTGGGACTCTCCTCAATGCATGCTTTACACCAAGACCAATGAAGCAGCTTAACCAAATGATGAATGCAACAATGTTACAAGGCTAATCTTACTCAAATGAGAGCATATATGGATGATATAGATTTACTAATACAATTCATGCCAAATACCTCTCTAATTCATACTCATCCCACATAATGAGTGCATACTAGAATGAATACATGGTTGAATCAAGCTACTCTACATCCTATGCATGATGCTACAAGACACTATAAATCTCACACCAATGCATGACCAAATCTATGGAGACACAACCAATGAAAACTATTATTATAAGGAGTTACATAAAAGATTGATTTATCACTTCCAACTCATTATGACAAAAACTTAAATCTGATATAAGACAAATGAGTGCATGAATAACTCCCTTGAGCTCATTATACCTCGAATGAACATGTTTATCCTGCGGACCTACTTGTGCAATGAAAATCACTATCAAGCATGTTGTTGCTGCTACATATCGTACACATGTCCGTCATGCTACCATATTATTCCATGCACTCCTCCTGAGGCCGCGAAGGCCTCGTATATATCTTTACATTCTAATAGATATGTCATGCAACAACGAAATGCAATAATGGTTGATCTCTCCTACTTAGAATCTAATGAGGAAAATTTTTTCTTCAATATCTTCTTTCTACTCACTCTTCCCTACAACACATACACATTATCTAGTGTGTTGACTCATTTGGCCATCACTCCCTTTGACCCTTCTTTCTAGATGAAACAACCATTGGAGTTGAAGATCACTTCCTTGTGTCCATAAACCATTTGGCTAACACTTAAGATATTGTGATTTAGACCCTCAATGAGCCACACAACATCTATATTGGTCTTCTTTTCACCAAGGTTGGCCTTAGTGCTTCCCAACACTCTCGCTAGTTCACTACCTTCAAAAACAACATGGCCACTCTTGGTTATCTTAAAAGATAAAAAATTGCTCCTATCTCCTAACATATGGTGGGAACATCCACTATTAATGTATGACTTAACATCATCATCTTGTGAGAATAGAGCAATAACACACTTTCATAGTTGCTCCTCCTTCCATATGGTCCTTGTGTACTAATTTTCTTTAGCATTCTCCTCTATATTTATTCCATGTATGTTCTAACTGTGTTTCTCCTTTTGACTGAATGCCTTATAGAATCTAGAAAAAATACAATATTTGGCCATGTACCTAAATTTTTGGCACACATAACATTCTACATGATCGAGATATGATGCTAAGGGGTCTGATATTCTGTTGCTCATGCGAGATCTCCATCCCTTCATGTTATATATTCAATTAATAGTCTTATGACCAAACATGTTATAAGCATAATAATAACCATTAAATGGACTCATGTACCTGAAGGTGGGTCCTCTTCTCGGCTGATCAAACTGATGCATAGATGTGTGCATTTTGCTTCTATATGTAACTGCCACATGTCCAAAATTATAACAAATAAAGAACTCGATCTCATCCATTAAGGGGGAAAAGGAGTTTTAACTCTTCCTTTGAAATCTACCACTATAAACTCTATGAGTGAATGATCGTCCGGATGTGAAAGCTCCTCTTGGTTCTCCTTTTGGCTAGTGTTGATTTATCTATTGTTTTTCTGCTTCATTAATTTCTTTGTTATTTTATTTCTTTGCTATGGGTTTCTTTAGTATTCCATTGTTTTTGTTTCCTAGTTGTGAGCTGGACTCTTTAAAGCTAAGACTAGATCTATTCATATGAGATATTTGGCTTTGAAGCACACTATCCAAGAGCTTGGTGCTCTTATCTTGCTTCAGCTATTGTTTCTTCATGGAGACTGCTTCACCTTCCAAGTCTTCAATTTGACCTTCTTTCTCCTTTAGTTTATTTTTTAACACATCCTTTATTGTTTTTCTCTCCTACAACTATGTCTTCAGGCTATGGATCTCCTTTTTATGTCCATTCTCCTTTTCGTCAAAAATCTACAAAAGATTTTCTTGATCTCTACATGTAGTGGTGAATCTACTAACCTCATCAAATAATGTCTCTACCACATTCATGTCAAACTCATACTTAGCTCTAAAAAACTTATTATCATCATCATCACTAAGAAACTTAACAATACTAGAATGAGAACCATCCAAATTATAACTCACAAGTCATTAAAATTAATACCTTTGGATCCATTATGTTGTAGTACCTTTTATTCTTTATTTTCTTATTTTTTCTCATGATCGGTTGAACTATTTTCACTAGGAGGATGTGACTCTTTTGGCTGATCTTATTTCTTATGAGGAACTTTCTTCTTTTTCTTCTTCTTGATCTCATCTAGTTCTCCATTGTTGCTGCTACTACCACAACTAAACAAGATCTCCAATTTGTCCCATATTTCCTTAACATATTTTAAATCGCTTATTTTCTCCACATCCACATTATGGAGAATATTATAAATGATCCATCTCAATTGAGCACCGTACTAAAATACATCAGATGAAAAAAAAATAGTTTTTGGCTAATACATTACAAATCTACTCTCGAGCAATCAAGCTACAACCAAGAGTGCCACTTTGATACAAATTTTAGAAGCCTTGAACACTATTGAGAGGGCGGGTGAATCAATAGTGTATCTTATGAACAATTCTTACCCTTTATTAAACTTTAACTAAATCATACACTTAATTTGCAACACATCACTATATATGAGTAGCTAATAGCATACAAATAACCACAATCATATGAGAAACAATATTATTAAACATGTATCATGAGATCAACAATGCATAAACCATAAACCATCAAGAGACAAAATAACAACACATCAATAAGCACATCAGACATGGAAACTAGATGTAAGTTGGAAATCGCAAGGGTAAAAACCTCCATTAGTAGATACTCTTTTTCAGTGCCTCTTATATTATGTAAAAATGTTTTAAATTTGATTCACTATCCACCACCAATATGCAAGCCACAACCTGTTAATCATGTTAGCCACTACTCAATCCACACAAAAACCTGTATGAACTTTCATGGTCACAAACTACAAGAAGCCATCACTCCCTCGATTTTGCAAGGCATGAGCTATTAGAATCCACCACTTCCAATATGTCTCACCCAGCCATTATTCGACTATCCATCCACCACTAGATGGAAGCCATGACTCCCAAGTTCTTAGGCCACCACTTGAAGGATGTTGTTATACCCTGAATATCCAAGCCAACACTTACTCACTCATTGAAATCCCCAACCTTCAACAAATCTTATGGACCTAATTTAATATATTTTTGGACTATGACCCATATATACTCAATCAACAAAAACAATGAACCTTGTTTCACTTGGTTTTCACACTCTACTCACAAAATACAATAAGCTCATCCACTAAATACAATAACTTGCAAAACAAACTCTCAACAATCAATCAATTTTATTGCAATACAATCATCATCATATATATGAATATCCATTCATAAAAAACTTCCTGCATGGATGCACTAAATACAACTCCATCAACAACACATATATTATGAACACAATGACTCAAGCCTCAACATTAATATGTATGATACAAATAAGTTGTCTCTCTCACACAAAACCATATTAGCAAATCAAACCTTCACTATAAAATACAACATTATATGGATCTAAAAGACCATGCAACAATCCACCTGCATACACATTGTCAAAAACATCTCCATCAATAGCATAACAAATCTAAATGCACAAACACAACCATATAAAAATTCAGGAATAAAAATATTATTTTCCCTTCTATAAACTCCTGCATACACCATGTTAGCAATACAATTGTCTTCTGTAATATATGCTAACATTAAATCTCCATGACATAAGTAATTTCCTCCATAAATGTCTTCATAAACCTTCATCAAACAATTGTTGTAGCATGCACACAAAATTTTGTAGTAAGCTAGTTACCTTCAGTAATTAGCCACAATTATTTCTCTCCTCTCATCATTGGCTCCCAATACACTGTAGTAACTCTCTCACACAAAAGAAACAACATGTCCATCATAAAACTTCCTCCAATAAATAAATTATATGAAGTGATTAAACAATAATATCACTTAGATATTGAGAGAAAAATACCCCTATTCGTACTCTAACATTTTTACTCCTTGACTTGATCTTGCCAATAACTTCACTTAATGAGAAAGATTCTTCACTTTAACCACCTTCTAGAAGTTAGTTAACATTTTTCTGGCCTTTTAATTAAATGTTTGAAGCATGCGCATATTTAGGAAAATACCACTCTTAGGAGGCATACATATGTTTCCCTCATAATCTAATATATATGTTAATTTCCTTCGCAAAAATAGCATATGCCCTTAAAAAATCAAGCTTTTCCCTCATATTTGGCCACCACTTGGAGCAGAGCTTCAAGAGAAATCTTCAGAAGTTATGAAATCCTTCCATACACATTTGACTCCATGACAACATCAACAAAACTTAGAACAAGTAATCAAACTCATGACTACATGATATACATTAGGTGACCTCCATCTTGTAGCTCAGATTTTCCAGAACATGTCCAACATCTCCAACTCCCGTATATTCTTCTCCAACTCCTTTGCATCATCAAGAACACAATCATAAGGAGATTATCATGCCAAATACATCTGCATCTTGTCAAGAACATGGAGGCCTATTTGGCCAACAACTTCACCATGAACCAACACCTTGCATCAAGCTAACCTCTACATCAAATCAGTGTCTAGTAGATCTGCATACAAACCACAAACTATGAGAGCTACCATTATCATGTTGACATCATTGATATGACAAACAACACAAAATCCCTATTGACATATATGCCAGCACTACAATGCTAACATATTCTTAGGTTGTGAAGGAAAATAGCATGGATTTATACCCATGGTAACCTAAGGGACAAATCCATAAAAGAAGAAGAGAATGACACAAGATGGGGATATGCCCTGGCGAGAAATCAATACATAAGTAATAGAGGGTGTTAGGGACAAAAACATTGGGTTATGAGGCAAACAAATAATAGATCTAAAGCCATTGTGTGAGATGTGACAGGTGGAGAACCAATGTGTGTGATTTGCGTGAATGTAGTAATGTGGGATTATTCATATAAGAGAAGAATTTGGTAATAACAGTGAGACACTATGCCGAAGAATTACAAAGACAAGAGCATATCTAAGTTTTTGGTTTGAGCATGTTTGTATTACAGTTGAACATCTAGCTAAGTGAGAGTTGAAGAAATGAGAGTAGTGTAAGTTTGAATTTTAAAACGAAAAGAATGTGCCTATGAGTCTACGTTTAAAAATGGATGAAAGAGGGACCTGCTAGGTAAATCAGGTTGGTGCTTGCACATAACGGGGTTGGTTCCTCCTTCAGGTTGGTGCCTACGAAAATTTGGGGAGTTGGTACTTCCTTCCAGTTGTGGCCTGTAAAGATTAGGGAGTTGGTGCTTCCTTCAAGTGGATTCTTGTAAATTTAGGGGATGGGTGTCTCCTTCTGGTTGGAGCCAGAAAAGATAATGTAATAGTAGGTTGTACCCTACAATAACATTGGTACATGAATTTTTTGGTTTTCTCCCTTTATGGGTTTCCACTTACATCTGATGTTTCTATGTGTCGTTTACATAACTGATTGTTGAATGGTTTGAAATATTGTATATTGTTAATAATTGTTAAAATCATTCATTATAGTAAGTCACCCCCCCTCTAGCATTATAACCATATTTCTAACACTCTTACAACTAGTTGTTATGACATGGAGTTGTATACTTATCATTAAATAAGGTGCTATGTACTTATGTAGGCACTGAGCTACCCAACATCAAAAGCTCCTAACATTAAGCCACTTGAGCATGGTTTCCATCTTTAGGGGATCTATCATGAGTCCTTGTCAATCAATTATGTATCACAATCACACCAATGACTACATAGAAAACTCACAAATCATGACGTTAGCCAACAAGTAACACTTTTTAAAGTATCCCCATGAGATGTGATATATGTGCTCTTCAAAGTTAGATATATAATATAAAATGTCATCCAAATACTCCATTACAAATGAATCTAAATGGGGCACCAATACATTAATCATCGACCACATAAATGTAGCTTGTGAACTATATAAACAAAAAGGAATGGCTAACCATTCATACATAGCTTGTCGTATCTACATCACGCTCTTCCAAGTTCTCCTTACTTAACACATGCCTAAGGATATCCAATTTGAGGTCCAACTTGGTGAATTACTTGGCACTTGCCTTATCTTCATCACACTCTTCCAAGCTCTCCTTACTTAACACATACCTTAAGTTATCTAATTTGAGGTCCTCATCACACTCTTCGAAGTTCTCCTTACTTAACACATACCTAAGGTATCCAGTTTGAGGTTCAACTTGGTGAATTACTTGGCATGATACACTTAGCTAACAAATTATTGATTCTAGAAAAATGGTATTGATTCTTAAGTGTGATCTTCATGATATACATTCACCAAGTCCGGCCTTTTTTAAGTATTATGATAATAAATAAGTCACAGAGTAAGATGCTTCCTCAAATTACTCATGTATCCCTCTTTATGATTTTCATCCATAAAACATAACTCTCTAAAAGTTTTAATAATTAATTAAAATATAAAAAATAACTTAAACTCCATTAGAAATCATAAATATATAAAACATGTGTATTACTCATGTATCTTTCTTTCTCTTCATCCATATAAAATAACTCTCTAGGAGTCTCAATAATTAATTTGAAAAAAAAAACTTAAACTCCATTATAAATCATAAATGTATAAAACAAATGCATTAAACACACGGCACAATATACATTTCATCAAAATTTATAATTCCTATTAAAATTAATAAATAATCAAAAGTGGACAATTCAATTGAAGAAGTACATGAACGTAGAAATCTCACATGGCTTTGTTTACTTTGAAATGAATATATTTATTTAAATATAGGACAAATATAATATTTATTTTGAAACTTCGCGTAAAATGAGATGTCACGACTTAGAAATTGTAATCATTCACTGTCGTAAATTCAATTCAACAGCTTTGAACGATTACGGTACCCCACCATCCTCCCCATCATTTCCCATCTCTTTGCTTACTCTAAATTTAAAATTATAGAAAAATGATATATATTTAAATAAAAATATTATATAATAACAATTTCTGCTAAATAAAGTATGTTAAATATCCATCAAATTTAACCTAAGAATGTAGTTGAGGAGATCGATGGTGATAATGCGAATCCCGAGTAAAATACGCTTTGAATAACAGCTAGGTTTCTGATGACTTCGAATTGAGTGGAGTAAAGTTTACGAGATCGATCACAACAGAATAAAAGAAGCTTTTAATAACGGTGAAATTTTGACAGAAGCATCCATGGGGAAAACGTGGGAACCCCAGTTAGGTATTCTTACTTTTCCTTAGTAAACTCTACATTGTACTTCGACAGATTTACAGTTCCAATATTTCCTTTAACTGAGATCTGTGCGATCAGCATATTATGCTAATAATTGCCTCAGCAATGCCCAGAAACCTTAGTTTTTTCATAAAGTAAATATATTCTAGGGCTCGAATCCGTGTCATGATTTGTATTCTAGGGCTCGAATCCATGTCATGATTTGTACGTGGGTAGAGTGAGAAGACCAGACGTATTAATTTCAGTTGTTTCCCAGCGACTTCCTTTAGTACTAGTTATGTTTGGTGTCTGGGAACAATGGGCCACAGTACAAATGGTTCTGTAAGTTACAGTAAGTTGCAGGTTTTGATAAATACGGAAGTACAATGATAGGAACAAGTCGTTTTAGAGCACTACAATAATACAGCCAGTGTTGCCGGTGGTGGATTCAGCTTTAATATAGAATTTGCCAGAAGGAGCGACCTTTCATTCATGGCCAGGTCGCTGATCTCTGCACTCTGAAGCAGAGTACTGTGATTTCAGATTTCTTCAGCATTATTAGCAGTTGATGAAATTGTTATCAGACTTATCACTGTTCACTTTCTTCAATTAGTTTGTTTTGAGAAATTAAAGATCAATGGCAAACTTTTCTGGTCATTATGAGGCTTCTATTACTGACTCCGTTGGGATTAGAGGCCAGATCTCTGATTTTCAGGATCAAAAATCTCATCAGTACGATATTAGTAAGTATCTTGCTGATCGGCAATATATCGAGTTTTCTCTCGAGGATGGGCTGATCGGCTATGATTATTGCCCAAGTATAACAACCCAGGCTACTAACCTGAACCCTCCTCTTCTTAATACTACTCATGCTGCTTACAATGGGCTACTGCATTGGCATGAGTCAAGCGTCCAGTCCATAGGGTTGCAGCAGATCATCGATCCCGTTATAATCAACGAGGAGCACATAGCTCCAGCATTCTATGGTTCATCTGTTGCCGAAAGGGCGGTGTATACTGAGACTAAAAGCATTGTGAGCGAAGAAAGAGAGGATTATGAGGCCAGTCATCTGCATAAACTTACGCTAGGTAATGTGGAGAATGACGACGTACTGACAGATAAATATATGTGTGCTGGTAAACCCTTAACGTATAGAGGCCAAGGGCATACAGCCCCTGCAAAGATGAAGAAAAGAAAAACCGATCAATATGCCTATGGAAGTGTTATGGAGACATATGTTCAGGTTTCAGCTCAGAAGGGACCCCTCAAGGTGAGTGACTCTAAGTCTGATTAAGATTTATTTTTCCATTTTATGTGAGTTGAATATATTTTATTTATTTTATTTTATCATATAGTTTTTTGTGAGTGGAATATATTTTATTTTATTTTATAGTTTTATGTGAGTTGAATATATTTTATTTTATTTTATGATATAGTTATATAAGGTAGCTAAATTGATAAGTTTTTTGTGAAAATGATATCTTATATATTAAGATATTTGAGGATGTAAAACCAACTTGTTGCAAATTTCTTTAACCACAAACATATATATCAATTTAATTAAAATTAGGTTCATCTTAATTTATGATGTGTGGACCATTATTTTATTTTAAATTTATAAAGTACTTGAAAGTACCAAAACCAAATTAGATGTCATTTCCCGTTTAAAATGAGGTAGGGATGCTCAATATTTTTAATAATTAATGTGATTTAATTTTCATATTATACTCTTTTATAAAGAGTTATTATTGGATATATTAAATTTTTTATTATTATTATAATGTATTTAATTTTATATAACATGCCAGGTCAATGTCTTGAGTAATCATATTAATATTTGGGGTGACTTAGTTTTTTAAGTTGGTAAAATTTTTGGTTTGTGGGTTGGTTTGGGGAATATGATTGGTCCATTTTACAATTTTGAAAGGGAAACCGAGAGGATTCCTTTACAATATTAACATGCTGCTCGACAGCATTGAACTGGGAAGAATAACAACTCAAAACCAGCTAAATCACAAATATATCCCTTTTTCAGTTTATGATAAATGATAAATATTATTCTAATGTGATTTGATATGTGGTTTCAGAAATCGAAAGGGCATAAACACAAATCTTCGCAAAGATCAGGCATTTCCAAAGATCATGAACAGAATCCAAACCCTAAGTCAGATGTTATTAGAGGTGACCCTCCTGAATTACTTACCAATAATGTCATGGACAAACCAAAGGATGAGCCTCAAAAGGATTACATCCACCTTAGAACAAGAAGAGGTCAGGCTACAGACAGTCATAGCCTCGCAGAAAGGGTAAATACATGGATATACTGGTAATAACTTAGTCCAATACCAATGTAATAGATTTCCTCCATTAAATCTTTATCAAATGCAGGTCAGAAGGGAGAAGATAAGTGAGCGAATGAGAGTTTTACAGGACCTTGTTCCAGGCTGCAACAAGGTAGAGAAAATTTCTTGCCAGGTTTCGTTTAATTGAATGTTCAAATCACATTAGTGTTTACAATTCTTTCTTTGGTTCGTTGATTTGAAGGTTTCAATCTTTATGAAATACTAATTAATGTGGTGAATGGGGTTGCTGACTTCGATACTCATTTGGTGTGTGTGAATTACCAGGTTACAGGCAAAGCACTTGTGCTGGAGACAATCATCAACTATGTGCAGTCCTTGCAGAATCAAGTGGAGGTAAGAAATAACAGGTTACAATGGCCATCAATAAATTATTAAACATTCTCTAGGTCTGTGATTAGAATTTACTTATTTCCACCCTGATATCAATATATGGAAACTTGTATTCCCCAGATTCTTTCAGGGAAGCTCACTTCTGTTCTTTCTCGCTGTCATTTTGACCTTCCTGTCAATGGTCACCCAGCTAAAGAGGTGAGCTGTAATTATCAACGCCCGATTGCCTTGTTTTTCTAAGGTAAATATTTGGAATATGTATTACCGATCCATCCAATTTTGAAATTCCTAACACTGGTCAAATGTAAAGCAGGTTGAGGACATTCATGGCAGCTTGATGTACTACAAACAGGATATATTGAAAGGATGCCAGTGACTGAAAATTATAGTTGAAATTTCTCTAATGATTTCAACCTTGAGGTGAACTATAATACTTCTTTGCAAGGCGTTCTGTTTAATATGTTCAAGATTTTAATCTAAGTATGTTCCAGCTTTGACTTACTGTTTTGACACAACATTATATTATATGCTATTTTTGGAAATTTAATTCATGGACATTTCATTGACTTCATTCCTTGAAGCGTTGTTACGATTCGTTTTAAGAATGCGATTCAGTATATGTTAATTAGAATTAGATTTATCTGAACCTAGGATCAAATTTTTTAAATATATAACAAATAATATAGATAGTAACAAATTATTTATTTCTACTATGCAATTCAATAAAACGAATATGTTTACATTCTATGATGATAAACGTTGTAACAATCCAACGTTTCTGTTGACTGTTCTTATTGAAAATTGATCTGAATAACAAAAAATTCTAATTGGAATGTCTATAATGATTTTCACTATGAGGTGATCTTTAATATCTCTTTCCAAGTCCTTACACAGATTCTTTTGTGTTCGATAAATATGCTGGATATTTTATTGAAGTTCTGATACCTGAGGTTATATCTATTGAAATTTCATTATTTCCATTGTCATGTGAGGTTTACATATATCATATTATACAATATGTGAAAACAATTTGTTTAGAATTTTGCTCTTTTGTTTTTAGAATTCTCTTCCAAACTTACGGTAGGATTTGTTTTATCGTATTTAAATGTATCTGCTTAGTAGTTCTATCTTTGTTCAGAATTTTGTTTCATTTGGACATGATAAAACTGATTGCAGGCATGTACAAGAGTGAGTTCCCAGTTAGGCTTTTACCTATACACAAAATATGCTCTGAATAGACTTTATCATTATAAAACGTGTGTGTTTTCACAACAAATTTTAACCTTCTACCCCTACACCAAAATAGCTTTGAATAGGCTCAGATTATTATAGAATTGTGTGATTTTAACAAATCATTTATATTTGAATATTTGCATTGTTTAGCTGGGTCTTTACACCTAAGCTGGGCTTTTACACCTGAGCTTATGTCCATAGTAGATAAGGTTAACTTTCTTCACGCACATCGGATGCATGCAAAAAAGTTGCAATTGAAACTTTGTATTGATGCATGCACAGAAATTGCAATTATAGCTTTGTATTGAGCTTTGTATTGTAAAGGTGCCATGAACGGTAACATTCTGCATCATGTTTGACCAGTGTTTGGGTTTGTTGAATTGAATGGTAAAAGCAATACAATGGGAGGGAGGTTAAAAAAAGTTAATGAGAGATCAGCTCTTTATACGCGTGGCGTTTCATTGGATGACCGAACTCACCAAGAGGACAGAGGCAATGTTCATTGAGAGAATTATTAAAAATTAAAGGAGGAATAACAGGATAACAAGTTACAGGGATATAAAAAAATTATCTATATAATATTTAATCATTATTAGTTTATATTTATTTTAATTTTCAATTATCAAAGAAAATTTAATCATTATTAGTTTAGATTTATTTTAATTTTCAATTAGCAAATTTCTTGACTTGTAAATCTTATTTTTTAATTCAAAAATTGAAGAAAAATCTATAACAAAAAAAATTTGATTTCATTAGAAATTAATAATAAACTATTAATAAGTATAATTATTTACTTTTTATTTTTTATTTAATTATTAATTTTAGTTTTTTAGTTTTTTATTATTATTATGTAATTTGAGCAGGTGAAAAGTTTTAGTTAATAATTATAATTATTAATTTATTTTACTTTATTAATTTTATTTTTATTTTTTTTTATGTAATATGATTTGTCAAAGTTTACATTACATAACTTTATAATATCAATTAATTTTAGTTAAATTCTTTAAGTTAGTATTGATAATTTTAAACATTTCAAAATGTAGTTTTCTAAGCTTTTAAATAGTGTTTATTATATTAAATATCATGAGTTACTAACATTATAGAAATTTTTAATAATTTTAAGTTATCTTAATTATTTTAGGACCAATTTAAAATGAGTGTGACATTCTCCATTCTAAATTTGATATAGGATAAATACTATCCCCTTCAAAGTTTATAAATCATCTATACGATAACACAACATACCCTCAACCTAAAAACTCACCATCTAGGTCTATCACTAGGCTTTAGATTGTAAAAGATTTAAACTAGGGGTATGTTTGCCTAAATAGATGTTAGATCCATATCTCTATTTGCATGTGATAAAATACAACTCCATAAAAAATGATTACAACTATAAGCCCCACCAAGTGATGTTTGAAGTGTCGATACAATAAACTGTATAAGTACTTCCTAATCAAGTACTTTAGATGTTATGTTTTGTGAGTTTCCACTAGCACGCCTTTTCCATATGTCATTCACCATGGTTCATAAACCCACGAACATCATTTTAATATGTATGCATGAGGCTATTATTTACTCATATCTTCTACTTCCACATGTCCATGCATCCACATGAACCCTACCATAGCTTGTACTCATGCCCATTTTACAAGGTGTGGTCTTTATGTTGTGTCCTACATCATATCAATCTCAGAACCAAAATTTTAATGCAATAGCAATTTTTATATGTGATCATATGTCCATTTCCATAAGGAGGTACTTTATTAGGACTTTGAGTATCATTTCTAGCACCTACTAGTTCCTTTGGATGATAGCCTACAAAATTCACCCTTGCACTACTAGCACTCTTTTTAGCACCTCTAAAATCTCCTTCCACGTGTTATAACACAAAGAACCAGTAGGCAACTCCCAATTGAAAACCCCAAAGATACATGATATTTAGAGGGCCCTTGTAAACAATCGCCACTACTACGGCTTGAAACGATTGACATTGGTATTAGAGCTATTGCTTATTCTTATGGCACTATAATAACCATGTGAATTTGGGCTACTTTTCATAGACAAATGCCTAATAAGGATAGCCCTTGGTGAAGTTAAACCTCCCATGGTCAAACTCAACACTAGACTTGAACCAATTCATCCACTCTATCAAATCTTATATTGTTCATTATTTTCATCTAACTCTATCTCATAACACTTGCTAATGATATAGACCAGCTACTTCTAGTTTCAAATACACAAAGTTCCCAATTTGGTGTCACATATTTCTGATTGTAGACATCCAAAATGGATCCAATGGCCCTATCACACCCATGGTTAGAATACTCTCCCTAAGATTCCAAATCTACAGAACTCTGATACCACATGTTAATAACTAAAAGAGAAAGATCACAATGAGAAGTGTGCACATAAAGTACAAATTTATCATGGAAGCCCTTATTTTTCAACTAGCATCTAATAGATAAGTATTAGTCTTAACAAAAATGTTGAAACCACATCGAGGAAAACCACTTGAGACCTCTCAAAATGGGGTTCTTCAAGTCTTTAAATATGATTCATCACATCCAATCATGGTTATCAAAGCCATGGACTCTTAAACCACCATTTATAAACCCATTAATAATTAATTGAGTGTTATTTTAACTGCTAAATTAGAATTAACCCAATACTAATAAAAGTAACTTAAGATTAAATTTCACAAAATTGTGGTTTTTAAAATTCCCCGTCAATATGCATTCATGGAGATTTCCAACTTGCCATCTAAGGTCAATATCATGTATTTACTTATTTAATTATGCACTCAAATTTAAACTCACTATGTTGGTGTTTTCATGCCCAAATCTTAGAATTTTGCATTCTACTTTCTCCACCTTCTCATACTTATGTTTACACTAGATTTTTCTAGAGAGGCATTAAGCTCTTATCATCATTAGAGATTGGCTAATAGAAGGTATAATTTCACTAGATATCTTCTCATATAGGGAAGCAACTATGTATTTTAGTCAATTTAGATTACGTGTATTTATTATGGTGTGTCAATTATGTGTCTTATCTAAGAACATTAATTATGTGTCACCTATCATGCACCACTTATGTGCATCAACATGTATGTCTTGATGATCATGGTTCATTGCTTACATGCATCACTTATGTATTGTTAGATAAGTTGCATCACTTATGTGTTGTTAGATAAAGTGCATCACTTATATGTGGCACCTAATATGTTGTACAATTGCTCAAGTGTGCTTTATTTCAGTGCATTGATGCTTAACTATGTCATTTATGATAGTTATATTACATGGCATGTTAAGTATGTGTCTCACTTTGAAAAGTATCATTTATATGTACATTTCTTATAGGGCATCACTTAATTATGTCACATATATATGTGTTTCATTTAAGTCTGTCACTTATGGGATTCTCCTATGGTGTGTTGGCTATAAATTAGTCACAACAATATAAAAAATAGATAGCTATGACTGCTATCAAAAATACTACTCATTTACATAACCATGAAATGGCAAATGGAAAAGCAGCTATAGCTACATTACAACTCAGACTATGCGTGTGGACTCTACATACGACTTCTAACCCAGATCAACTATATTTATATAAAATGATTAAGTCGGTTAAGGCCTCTTCATGTTGGAAGGGTCATGGTGATGGTGTCCATTCGAAATTGAAAAGGTTAATGCGGTTGCACCACTTCAAAGATCAACATGGTAAAGCAGTATTTGGTGAGGTGATGTGCAGTGCGGCGATGGTGATGCATCAGTGAAATGACAGACGTAATTATTTTAAACGCTCCCCCTTAATTATGAATGGCAACTTAACCATGACTCAACATAACTTAAACAATAACTCAAAACTTTGACATCAACAGTTGTGATGGTGAAATGACAGACGTAATTATTTTAAACGCTCCCCCTTAATTATGAATGGCAACTTAACCATGACTTAACATAACTTAAACAATGACTCAAAACTTTGACATCAACACTTGTGATGGATTTCTTTCTCCGTTGCTTCCAGATTTTGTATCCTCTCAATAGTTTCATCTTTGCCTTTTTGCTAAAGGGTCCATGTTGCTGGTGCTATTCCATCTCCACCTTTCTTGCTATAAGATAGTGATGAACCTTCTCCTTTCTTGATTGAATATTAACAAACATTCTTTATATTCAATATTGTTGCAGGTTCTTGGGACTTATACTTGTCCTTAATGCTTGCAATTTCTTCTTTTATGGCTTATTCTTGAGTGTCAATATCTGCACACTTAAAAGCAATGTTAGATTTATATAAAAGATCATAAAAGGAACCATATTGATTCTTTTCACCCTGCTCTTTTGAGAGAATTTTCTTTCTTTCATCTTTCCCTCCAAATCTTTATACTCGGTTCCATATAGCTTACCAACTTGATCTTCAACCTGAACTACCGCCCCATTGAGCATTTTATCTATGAGTTTCTTTTCAAACATACCTATAAGTTTCTTTTCCTGCAACATTTGGAACCACATTTGGAACCAATCTTCACTTGAAAAAGTTTCATCCTGGTATATCACTTTCATCACTTTCAGTTCTTCAATTATGTCATCCATGAGTTCTCTAAGTAACACGAACTCAAGCACGCAGGCTCTGATTTACGGCTTGATACTCAGCCTCACCTTTTTCGCAAACTCGAACATACTCACAACTCCAGTCAGCTTCAACAGTTATAACGCACACCAAATCTTGCACAAGAGGTCTCTATCATGAACACACACGCTTCTTCCCAACCACTTCAAACAATAATCAACACAATGCTTTGACAGCAATGTAATACTCGTCAACAGCTACGTTTTCTTCACAATTCCAGTTGGCAATTTCCAACAGGCGGGTCAATCTGCACAACCTCTGTCACACAACACTCAACACATTCTTCAATCTTCAATGGGCCTTCTCACGCCATGTGGATCAAGCACGGAAACTCCACGTTGTTCACAACGCCTACGAGTTGTCCAGGGAGCTTCTTCTCACACGGGCCGCTTGCTCTTCAGGCTTGCAACTCTACCACACCACCGATCTCTAGCTGGCAAAACTTTGATGCTGGCTACTTCACAAATCGGTTGAACACTACAGGTTCAACGCTCTTTCCAAACGGACTCTAAATTTCTCGTCCTTTGCTGCGTTCTTCAAAACGCAGCCTCTCGAAATCAACCTCGCTCCTCTTCTGGACTCACTTCATGCGGCCAGCTCTACGTTGCACAGTTAACTAGTCGACACCTCAATTTTCAGCATATACAGGAATTCTTGTGAACTCGAATTTTTCGAGCAGGTTATTGTCCTTCGTCCGCGCCCACTCACCTTCATATACTTGAATTAAAAGCTCAGGCTTAACGACATGACATCTACCAACAGCAGGTCCTTCTCACGCACAACCTCGAATTTGACAGCAGTAGCTCTTTCGTCATACACATGGGTAGTGTGACTTCACAACCCTTTCACTCTCTCGGCACTCTGCTATCCCTTAGCAGGTTCAAGACAATATTACTCACAATCAACGCTCCAATACTAGTTGAAGTACAGGACAACAGGCAGCGGTGACTTCAATTCCTTCTGGGTCTTATACCAATTGAAGGATTCAGAGTTGACCTACTGTAAATTAATGTTTGGTTTTGTGTTATTTTAACAGCAGTAGCTGTGTTCTTCTCTTGTTGCTATTTTTCCGCTCTTTATTCTGAATTCCTTCACAACTGTCATTTTTTGTTGAAGGAATATTTGCTGAAGATCACTTGATATTGGAATTCAAATGGCCTCCATTGGATATATGCACTTCACTTATAAAAACAGAATAGATTCCATTGCGACATTCATTATATAGGGATTTCAGCTAGTGATGGGTGGGTGCGTAAGCTACTCCGTACCCATCTTGCCTTTAAGATATTCTATTTTTTCATATCATATTGTATTATAGGTTAAAACAATTTGTTTAGAATTTTTCTCTTTTGTTTTTAGAATTCTCTTCCAAACTTACCGGCGGAAATCTTTGTTTTATCGTAGTTAAATGTATCTGCTTAGTGGTTCTATGATTGTTCAGGATTTCGTTTCATTTGGACATGATAAAGCTGATTGCAGGCATGTAGATGTTCTTATGCATTACGAAGGCTTCATTGAGTGAGTTCCCAGTTAGGCTTTTACATATACACCAAAAATGCTCTCAATAGAATTTATAATTATAAAATGTGTTTGCTTTCACATCCAATTTTAACCTTCTACCCCTACACCAAAATAGCTATCAATAGGCTCAGATAATCATAGAATTGTGTGATTTTAACCAATCATTTATATTTGAATATTTGCATCGTTTTGCTGGGTCTTACACCTAAGCTGGGATTTTACACCTAAGGTTATGCCCATAGTAGATACGGGTAACTTTCTCCACGCACATCGGATGCATGCAGAAAAGTTGCAATTGAAACTTTGTATTGATGCATGCACAGAAATTTTACTTTGCTCCATATACATTAAGGTAAACTTTGCTCCATATACATTGGATACGCTCAGGGTTTTACTTATACCACAAAAAAGTTTTGAATAGACACCAATAATTATAAAACATGTTTGAACAGACTCCAATAATTATAAAATGTATGGCGTTTTTAACAAATTCTTACCATTTATATTTGAATAGACTTGTATTCATCTCTGGAGTTGAGATAATGCTTTAATGTGTTCATGGAATTCATCAACAACACTCAAATATGAACCAGATTTCCGACCATCTCTTAAGCCAAACACCAAGAGCATGAATGGCCCAATCGATGTGGGAAGACTAATTAGTGTCTGCAATCGGGGTGCAAATTCCATCTTTATGTCATATGCTGTGCTTTGAAGATTATCATTGCATCAATTGACCAATTATAAGGTCTACCCAAACTTTAGATACTATCAATTTTGCAAATGCGTTTTTGTTATGAACATTTAAAGTAACTACATTCTTCGAGATTTGAAATTCGTTTTCGTGACGAACATTTAAAGAGATTATGTTTTCTGAGATTGGAAATGCGTTCTAGTAAAATTAGCATAGATCTATTTTGTATGTAATATTGAATTTTTGTTTATATATATATATATATAAAATTGATATCAGATTTTTTTTCTTTTATTCACACGAACCGTTATGGATTGTATTAATTGATTGGCCTAAATGCCAAACTTCTTATTACAATGGGAGTGAGCCAGATCCAAATAGAATCGACCTCCTGAAGTAATGTGGGGTTTGTATTCCGCTTCGAGCTCTTTTTGTATTCAACAATGAAGTTGATTTCTGTGATTTGCCCAAGTTTGAAAATACAAACAAACTAATTTTGTATCAAACAATAAAACATATCAGCTGAAATGATTATGGAATTGGATCCCATGTTTCATCCCTATCTCTTACCATTGCCCCGGCAGAGAGAAGAGCAGCTTTATTAGCTTCAAGATCTGCTTCTTTGTTGTTGTCTCTCAAAACATGAAAGTATTTTAGGTTTTGGAACAGCTTCCCCAAGCTTCTGATTCTATGTATCAGCCTTGGTAATCTTAAGTCCCGGGGGGTAGTATTGGTCACCATGAGTTTTATAATCACTTGGGAGTCCCCAAGAATGTTTGCCTCCTTAATTTCCAGTTTCAAGAGCAGCTTGAGACCTTGGTAGAGGGCCAATGCTTCAACTTGAATGCTAGAGTTGATCCCCAGACCCCAGGCAAAGCTATGAATCGATATACCTTCAGTGTTTTTAACAGTTCCTCTTGCCCCAGCCTTGCCAGGATTTCCTTTTGCTACTCCATCAAAGAAGAGAGAGTGCACCTTTTGGTTGGAGATCTAGTCTTGAAATTCTTCCTTATTTTTTCCACTTATTTGCCATTCCCTGGGAGAGAAAATATTTCTGTCGACTTGGCGAAATTGCAGATTTAAGGAGGTCCCCCAAACAGTATCTAGCTGCTTGATATTCGAGTCGTCTTTTTGATCTCCCACACATTCTTTTAACTGTAACTTTATCTTAGCCACTACCACCTTGACATCGTGCTCGATGCTTCTGAAAATTCTGCTATTTATTCTGCTATTTCGCTCTAGCCAGATCTGCCAGCAACAAATTTTGAGAAGAGAAGACCAAGCCACTTTAATCACTTTGTTTTTCGGGGGGGGATCAGGATAGTTTTTCTGCCAATTAGTGAAAAGATGAGTTATGGAGGTAGGAAGACTGAAATTGGGGTTCTAACGGTCCATCAGCTTTCTCCAAACCTACATAGCGAAGTTGCATTTTAAAACGAGGTGGGTGGCACATTTCGCCTTCTCTCTACACAGGGAGCACCTAGACGGGCCATAGAATCCACGCCTCTACAGATTGTCATCAGTGAGTATTTTTCTGTGGCATAGGAGCCAACAGAACATGTCGATTTTGGGCAGCGAGGGGATGCCCCAAACTACCTTCCATGGAGCCAGATGAGGAGGGACGTTTGGAATTAAGGCGAGATTCGCGTAACCTTGGGCAACAGTGAAACCTGCAGATAAAGTACCCCAGCAAGGCCTATCTTTTCTGCGGATGTGCGAGGGGGCAACTCCATTCAACATAGTGCAGAGGTAGTGGGAGTCCTGAAGGAGATCCGAAGGTAAGTCGAACAAGCTCCAGCCAGCCCAATGCATCCCTTCCCACGTGGAAATATCCCACAGCGTGGATTTTCCTGAAGCAGTTAGCCAATCCCTCGGCACCTTCACGGAGGAGCAGTCACCAACCGGATCGTGATCCATGATGCGATCGGTCCAAATATTAATTTTTTTCCCATTTCCAGGGATCCAATAAGCCTTTGAGCGGATCAAAGGGGCGGCTTTGGAGCAGAGTCTAGCAAATGGAGAGGTGCCTTGGGGGAGAGGCCCATCGAGACATCTTATCCTCTCGCCTTTGAAGTATTTCCTCCAAAGCACTAGTTGGGCCCAGCCAGGCTTGGGCGCAATAATTTTCCAGAGGAGATTAGCTCCCATGGCAATGTTCTGCAGGGGTACTTTCTTGAAATTTAGACCTCCCTCCATTTGAGGCTTGAGGATAGTCTCCCAATTAACAAGAGGGATTTTCCTCTCATTATGTTTGCCTCCCTTCCAAAAGAAATTTCGAATGTGCTGGTTCATTTTCTAAAGAATGTCGACTGGAGCTAGGAGCACTAAGAACTGAAATAAGGGGAGACTGCTGAGAACAACTTTGATAAGAAATCACTTTCCTGCAATATTTAGCCAGTTAAATCCCCATGCCTAGAGTTTGATCTTGATTTTTCTATTTGAGGAAGCCAATCCCGACTATAGGCACGTTTGAGAAAGATAGGGAGCCCAAGATACCTAAACGAGGTCCATACTGAGGAGGCAACAAATCCTAAGCATATGGCAATGGAACTAAGCAAAGTGGGCGTGGTATTCCAGCAGTAGATGTGACACTTTCCCTTGTTGAGAATACTTTCGGACGCCATGCAAAACTCATCAAGAGCCTCTTTGAATCTATTGGCATAGTGGATCGAAGCAACCCCAAGAAGCAGGGTATCATCTGCAAATAGGGCATGGTTGATATTTTGGACTCCCCTCGCAATGCAAATCCCTAAAATCTCCTGCTCTTGCATTTTTTTATTTAAGTGGAAAATGAGAACGGAGGCTTGAATAACAAACATAAGAGGGGACAGGGGGCAGCCCTGCCTTAGTCCTCTTGAAGCTTTAAAAAACCAGCAGCTCTGCCGTTAATTAGAGGAGCAATCCATGGCTCCGAGATGCAAGCCCGGATCCAGTTTATAAAGCTCTCCCCAAATCCAAATTTTTGCAAAACATTCTAGAGAAGCTATTTATAACACAATCAAAAGCATTTGCTCAGTCCAGTTTGATAGCCATACCTTTTTCCTTGCGCTGCTGGCTTGAAAGGATTGCCTCTTGAACTAAAATGAAGTTGTCCACTAGCTGTCTTCCATGGATGAAGCCCCCTTGATTCTCTCGAATGATTTTAGGGAGAATATGCTTCAGCCTGTTAGAAATTATTTTGGTGATGAGTTTATAACGAGTGTTACAAAGAGAGATGGAACGAAATCTATTAAAGGAGTAGGCGCCCTTCACCTTGGGGATGAGTGCAAAGAATGAGGAATTTGTGCTTCCTCTAATTTTATGACAGGCTTGCGATTTTTCGACCATTTTATAGAGATATTTTCCCACAATGTGCCAACAGGTATGGAGAAATCTGGTGAAGAAACCATCAGGACTTGGGGCTTTATCTGGGTCCATGGCAAAGAGAGTGCTTTTGACCTCGTCCATGGTGACTTTGGCTTCTAGTTGGTGATTCATCTCAGCTGAGATTGAAGGGGGAACCCCATCCAGAAGACAAGAGTTCTGAGTCGCATTCACCTCTTCACTATACAGAGTTTTGAAGTGGAGAAAGGCTGCTTGTTTGATGGTTGTAAAGTCTTTGTGAATGGTAGATTCTTCTTTAATTTCAGCTATGAAGTTGAAACTTTTTCTGGCTTGAGTTTGCTTGTGGAAATATGAAGAGTTTTTGTCTCCTGCTTTGAGCCAAAGGCAGCGAGATTTAATCCTCCATGTTTCCTCTTCGTCCAGGCAGACTTTATGATATTGCTGTTGTAGTTGAACCTCTTTTTCAAGAATTTCTTTAGACACGTATGCCTCTTCCGAGAGCAGATGGTGGGCATCTAGCTAACTTTGGAGCTTTTTCCTTTCAGCTGCTCGGTTAGGAAGAGTTTTGACCCAGCACTTTAGAGCATATTTCACTCTTCTGAGCTTTTCTTCTGATATGTAGAATGGAGATCTGTTGACTGGCTGGGACCAACTTTCCTTGACTATCTGCAAAAAGGTGGATTTCTTGATCCAAAGAGGGTTGAATTTGAAGGGGATGGGGCCAAGATCAGAGTGAGCCCGGAGATCAAGCTTCATAGGATTGTGATCAGAGGTGCTACATGGTATGATAGTCATACTAGCATCTAAACCAAGCAAAAGGAAGGAACTTTGAAAAAATAATCTATCCAGCCTTGCTACAATGTGTCCAGGGCCTATTCTTTTATTTGACCACATGCACTTACCAAAAACAGGCTTGATATCTAACAGATCCCAATCTTGAAGGAGATCATCTGCCCATTCCCTTGCTCGATCTCGCACAATGTAGCCTCCTCACTTTTCTGAAGAATGCAGCGTGAGGTTTAGGTCTCCTATAATGATGACGCTTTCTAGATTGCCCAGCTTGGTTTCTTATTGAATCCTAGCAAGTCTTTTTTTCTGCAGCATTAATCGGCACATAAACATTGAAAAGGCAAAAAGTTTCTTTAGTAACTAGATGCTACATCTTTAGAATCAAACAATGAGTATTTGACATCTCAGATACTAGCGAGAACATGCTATCATTCCAAAGAGTACCCAACCCTCCAGAGGGTCCTCGCTTAGACAACTGTTTCTTTGCTCTTATTCCAGAGTTTTTTACTTGAATGAAGGAAATTTGAATCCTCCATCTTAGTCTCCTGGAGAAGGAGTATGTCCCGGTCTTCTATTCTTATTAAACTTCTTATAACCTCTTCTTTGATTTTGCTCCCCATAACCCTACAGTTCCATGAGATTATTTTCATTATTTACCTTTGCTTTGGTGGGCTCCGTTGGAGCCTTGATGTTGGTTTCTTGTCATCTTGCTCCTCCGGCGTCCATATCAAATTCCAAAATTGATATTTAAATATATATTTAAATTTTATTTATATATTTTTTATTTCTAATTATTTTACATAAAATTATATCATTTAATATAAATTTTTATTTTTTAGAAATTACTTTTCTAAAAAAAATTAATTTTATTTAAAAAAAACAACATACTTACACATCCTAAACTGTAATATGAGCCAGTGTGCTCAATTAAACTACATACATTTTTTATTATAAATCCGTAGGGACGTCTAACCTAACACCAAGATGATGTATATATTAAAACTTGTGTACGGAAGATCATGCATAGCGGCATCCTAAAATAAAATTATAGGTTAATATCTTACAAAATACTAAAACACGAGGTATGTCATCATTTTTTCATTTCAGTGTCACATTTTTTTCCCTCATTCCAGCGTCGCAATGAGAATGGAAACATAGAGTAGAAGAAATATATAAACATTTTAGCAAAACAATACGCTGCAGCCAGTGGATAACATCCTAACGAATGTAGAACCAACCCAATTGGCGAGCATTACACAATAATCTCTGAGATCAAAAGGACGAAGACAATTTCATTTCTCATGGACAACATCATTAAAGTTTTGGTTCAGAATATTTATCAAACACAGAAGAGTCCGCGTAAGACCTTGCAATGAGATATTAAATATCATGTCGTGAAAATAATTAGAAACATCTCAATTAGGGTTTTCGACCGTCTACATACTTTCAATTCATTTACCAGTAATAACAGTCCGCTGATCATCATATAATATAAAGTATTCATTTCACTGTATTTGATGGCGCCGATATTCAATACAGTGAAATGAATATGCTGTTTATATTGTTTGTAGTAGATGAAGGTGCCACGAACGGTCACATTCTGCCTCATGTTTGACCACTGTTTGGGTTTGTTGAATTGGCTGGTAAAAGCAATACAATGGGGGGGATAAATAGGTTAATGAGATCAGATCAGCTTATACGCGTGTGATCTCTTTATATGCGTGGCGTTTCAATGGATGACCGAACTCACAAAGAGGACAGAGGCAATGTTCATTGAGGGAATTACTACAAATTAGAGGAATAACAAAATAAGAAGCTATATAAAAATAAAAAATGATAATAATAATAATAAGTCTAGATTTATCTTAATTTTCAATTTATCAAATTCTATATTATTAAATTTATCTATCAATTTGTAAATTTCATTTTTCAGTTTAAAATTTGAAGAAATGTTTGCATTTTTATTTGAAGATTTGAAAAAATGTTTACACCAAAAGAGATTTGGTCCCTCCTATCATTGATAAATTGGAAATTGAAAATAAATAATTAATAATTATTATTAATTTATTTTTTTCTCATCTTTTCTATTATTATGTAATTTGAGAGGAGCAAAACTTCATTTAGTATTTATAATTATTGTTTTATTAATTTTATTTTTATTTTTATTTTTATGTAAGTTGACCGAGTCAAAACATTTACATAACACAACCTTACCAATCTAGATCTATCTTAACCCGGATCTATCAAGCCCCGACAGGGATCCAATCTCTCAATGTGAAAACCTCCCTTTTGAGTACAAAACTTGAGGAAAAGTTTACATTTGATCCCTCTCGGCGCTTGATAGATTCGGGTTAAGATGGATCTAGACTAGTTATATAATATTATATAATATCTATATTTGTATCTATGTGTCTCTTTCTTATTCCCTCTCTCTATCACTCCCCAAACATACATACTCTCTCTCCATGTCTAGCTCTCTCTCTCTTCTCCCCCTCTCTCTCTTCCCTCCATCTCTCCTCTCTCCCTCTTTCTCTCTCCATCGTTCCCTTGTCACTCCCTCTCTCTCTACCTTTTTCCCTCTATGTCTTTCTTCATCCTTCCCTCTCTCCCCCCTCCAACTTCATCTCTCTCCTCTCTTTTGAATTCTTTCTCTCCCTTTCTCTCCCACCTCCCTCTGCCTCCCCCCATCCATCTCTCTCTCTCTCTCTCTCTCTCTCTCTCTCTCGCTCCATATCTGTGCTTCCCTCTCTCTCTCTCTTGCTCTTCTCTCCCTATCATTCTCTCCACCTATTCTCTCTCTTTCGTCCTCTCTTCTCTCCCTCTCCCTATTTATGTTAGGTCCCTATAATATTGTGATTACCCCATTTCTATTGTAGTTGTATCCTTTATTAATATTGTTGTGCCTCTATCGTCCCCATATTGTTATTACTGTGCCCCATAGAATCCCTCTATTGTTATCTTTGTGTCTCTAGATTATTATTGTTAAGTCGGCTAGGTTATATTGTGACTCTTTAGACTGTTATATATAGAAAGGAGGTTTTTTCATTTGAATCATGAAGGAATCATTCATTTGTGCAATGTAAACGAGGTTGCCCCCTCGAAGAGGCTGAATTCTAAGGCATTAATCTATCTTTTCTATCTTTTCGTGAGATGGTTTCATAACATTTAATATCAGAGCTTTTGTATTCTACGGTTTTGCTGCTCCAATAGGTCATCATGGTATTTTCACTATAACATTTTTCTGTGATGTTTCAGAAGAAAAAAAAAACCCATTTGAGACAAAATCACATTGAACCTCGGGTCCGAATTTCAGAGCTTTTCGCACTATATTTCCAGAGATATGATTTGAGGATGTTGGTCTCTTTGCATTCTCCTGAATTACATTCCAAACAAGTGACCTGGGGAAATCGTCAAAACTTTCTCTTTGAGCATCAGATTGAAATCTTGTAAGAAGGTACAGAAATAGGACAGACTGTAGTTTCTTGTGTATCTTTTTTAGAGCCAAAGGTCAAAACAAGGAAACGTGGCATGCCATACAAGTTTGCTCTACTGAACTAGTCTATAATCAAGTCACTGTGGGAGATTTGGCATAACTCTTCCTTGGAGAATCTAATTTGGATCAGATTGGTGGCATTGGAAAGAGGACACAGAGGGCTACTGCAGGTCTAAAGTCCAAAATTGGATGATTTGAAATTACAGAGATACATCAGAGGCAATTTCGAGCTACTACAAAGTGAAAAAAGGTGTGTAGATTTTTTAAATTCTTGCTTAAGCTTGGTTTGAAAAATTATTTTGAAGGAATTCAAAGGGCATAGTAGAGCATTATTATCGGTAACTGATGCCCCGAGGAAAAAAATGAAAACGCCTAGTAAGCAACCTGAAAGCTCCAGTGTGACTCATGAAGAAGATGAAAAAATACTACATGATATATCAAAATTACAAGACCAAGTGCAACAAATGTCACTCTCACAAAAGCTAACAGAAGCTAAGATAAATGGCATGAAAGATAAGATGAATGGCATGGAAGCTAAGATGGACAATTTGAAAATAGATTTGGACACAAATTTGAAGACAAGCATGGCAGATTTGAAGACAGATTTGACAAATTTTCTACAAGAAATACTTACTAATGGTGAAAGGGTAGTAAAGGAAACTCATGATGCGAACAAAAGAAATGTTAATCATGATTTCATAGAATCTAATGTTGGATTGAAGACCCACCATATTCCAAAAATCGATATGAGGAAGTTTGATGGCAAGGATCCCGCAACATGGATATTACAGATGGAACAATTTTTCGATCTCAATAATGTGCAAAACACACAAAAGGTATGTATTTCAACTTTATATTTGGAACCAAATCAATTTGTATGGTATCAATGTCTTTGCTCTCATAAACAAATTATCACTTGGGAAATTTTTATAGAAGAATTGACAACACATTATGAGGATACAAAAGCAACACTTTTTTTATCCAATTGATAAGTCTCAAACAAAAGGGTTCAATAACGGAACACATTGAGGAGTTCCAAAAATTGAACATAAGGGTAAAAATTATTCCAGAGGAGCATAGGATTGATGTGTTCATAGGGAATTTAAAGGAAAATATCCAACATGATGTTTGCCTTTGGGAACCTGACTCATTAGAGAAGGCATTCAAGTTAGTAAGAAAAATGGAAAGAAAAATTACGGCAACCAGGAAGCATACCACTCGCAACTATAAAGATGGAAGTGTTGTTGGCCCCTAGTCTTCCACAACTTATAAGGTTGACACCACAACAATTGGAAGAAAAAAGAGCAAAAGGGATTTGTTACAGTTTTGATAGAAAATAAACTAAAGGTCATAAGTGTGCCGAGAAGAAATTATTGTACATTGATTGTGAAGAGGAAGAAGAAAAGGAGAAAGAAAGGTCAAAAGAAGAGAATATACTCCAGGAACAAAGTCTAGATAAAGAAGAAATGAATCCAACAATATCTTGTAATGCATTGGCTAGAATTACCACTCCTCAAACCATTAAGATAAAAGGACAAATCAAGAAGAAAAATGTAATAGTGTTGATTGATTCAGGAAGTACCCACAATTTTATTCATTGTAAGATAGCAAAAATATTAAGTTTCTTCCTATATCCAACACTAGAGCGTTAAGTGATGGTTGCAAATGGAGGAACAATAAATTGCTCTGGACAGTGCCATAATATCAAGCTATCCATGGGAGAATATGTATTGACTAACCCAATGCTTTCCATTCCAATTGGAGGTGTTGATGTTGTACTAGGAGTCCAATGGCTACAATCCTTAGGTATAATAGCTTTTAATTCTCAAGAACTTTTTATGAAATTATCTATGGAAGGAAAGGAAGTTGAATTAAGGGGTGTTGCAGGGAAACCAGGAAAGATAATCAACTCTAACAATATGACAAAGCTTCTAAAAAGGGAACAAAGAGGTGTAATTGCACAATTATGTTCGCTAGATGTTTCCACATCAAAATCATATATTTCTCCAGACCTCCAAAAAGTCCTAGATAATAATTCCAAGGTATTTGAGACTCCCAAATGTCTCCCACCTATTCATGATCATGATCATGCTATTCATTTGATTCCAGGAAGTGTTCCTCCAAACATTAGGCTGTATAGATATCCCTATGCCGAAAAGAGTGAAATTGAATGTATGGTTGTAGAAATGCTAGATGCTGGTATAATTAAACCTAGTCAAAGTTTTTTCTCTGCTCCAGTAGTATTGGTGCACAAGAAGGATGGATCATGGCGCATGTTTCCAGATTATAGGGAGCTCAACAAGCTCACTATTAAAGATAAGTTTCCCATTGTTGTCATTGATGAATTACTGGATGAATTGCATGGATCAATTTACTTCACCAAGTTGGATCTTCGTTCAGGATATCATTAAATCAGAATGAAGACTGAAGACATTCTGAAAGTAGCATTTAGAACTGATGAGGGTCATTATGAGTTTTTGGTCATGCCTTTTGGCCTAACCAATGGACCTTCTACATTTCAAGGTTTGATGAATTCCATTTTCAAACCCTTAGAAAATTTGTGTTAGTATTTTTTGATGATATACTAATCTACAGCAAGTCTTGGAAGGATCATGTTGAACATATTGACAGGGTACTACAACTAT
Organism: Pinus tabuliformis; assembly: GCA_031772625.1. Taxonomy (NCBI): domain Eukaryota; kingdom Viridiplantae; phylum Streptophyta; class Pinopsida; order Pinales; family Pinaceae; genus Pinus; species Pinus tabuliformis. The sequence goes on from CM062808.1 coordinate 829,708,809, forward strand.
TGGAGGAGAAACAATTATATGCAAAATGATCCAAATGTTTCTTTAGAGTACAAGAAGCAGAATATTTGGGTCCTATTGTATCTCATGAAGGAGTTAAGGTAGACCCTAGAAAAATTAAAGCCATTAAGGAATGGAAAATCCCCACATCCATAAAGCATCTGCGAGGATTTCTTAGGTTGACAGGGTATTATCGCAAGTTTGTTAAGAATTATGGGAGAATAGCAACACCTCTAACAACATTATTGAAGAAAGATAAATTTTCATGGACTCGAGAAGCAACAAAGGCCTTCGAACATCTTAAAGAAGCAATGTGCCAAGCACCAGTCTTAGTTACACCAGAATTCACAAAAACCTTTATTGTGGAATGTGATGCTTCAGGAAATGGAATTGGTGTTGTTTTAATGCAAGATGAAAGACCCATTGCTTTTGAAAGTCGTCTAATCAAGGGAAAGTTTTTACACAAAGCTATTTATGAGAAGGAAATGTTGGCAATACTACATGCACTTAAGAAATGGTGACCCTACCTAATGGGAAGACACTTCAAGGGAAAAATAGATCATGATAGACTTAAATACTTTTTTGAACAAAGATTATCCTCTGAAGAGCAACAAAAGTGGATCACAAAGATGTTGGGTTATGACTTTGAAATCATATACAAAAAATGGAAGAAAAATGTGGTGGCAGATGCACTCTAAAGAAAGGATGAGGATGTGGAAGCATTGTTGTGTGCCATTTCTATTATCCGACCAGATTGGATAAACAAAGCAATGGAGGAATGGAAGAATGATGAAGAAGTGTGGGCACTTATTCGAAAGTTACAACAAGATTCCAGTACATCTAATACATTTAGCTGGAAAAATGATTTGTTATGGTACAAAGATCACTTATACTTCTATAATAATTCCCAACTCAAGCAAAATATTCTTATGGAATTTCACACTTCTCCCTTAGGATGGCACTCAAGATTTTTAAAAACTTACCACAGGGTTAAGAAGGAATTCTTTTGGGATGGCCTTAAATTGGATATTCAAAAGTTTGTGGCGGAATGTTTAGTTTGCTAACAAAATAAAGTTGAAACAATTAAGACCCCAGGTTTATTACAACCTTTATCCATTCCAAGCCAACATTCGGAGGAGGTTTCAATGGATTTTATCATAGGTTTACCCAAGTCTGAGGGAAAGAGTGTCATCATGGTGGTACTTGACAAACTTACCAAGTATGCACACTTTTGTGCATTATCACATCCATTTAAAGCCAGTACAATTTCTACTACATTTATGGAAACAATTCAAAAGCTACATGGAAACCGAAAGATTATTGTAAGTGACAGAGATCCATTTTCACTGGAAATTTTTGGACAAAATTATTTTCTTGTCTCGGTACTCAGTTAGCACATAGCTCAGCTTATCATCCTCAATCTAATTGGCAAACTGAGATAGTAAACAAATGTTTAGAATGATATCTTCATTGCTTTGTATCTAATAAACGGACACAATGGGTCAAATGGTTGCCTTTGGCTTTCATACAGCAACAAAAATGACCCCATTTAAGGCACTTTATGGATATCAGCCACCATCCATCACATCACATTTAAAATAAAATTCTAAGGTTCAAGCAGTGGAACATCACATCGGGCATCAACAACAATTCCTCCAACTCTTAAAGGATAACCTCGTGTTGGCACAGAATAGAATGAAACAATAGGTAGATCAACATCACAGGGAAAGAAGTTTTGATGTAGGTGAATGGGTATTCCCACAGCTACAACCATATAAACAAATGTCCTCAAGCAAGCTAGGAAGGACAATAAATTATCACCAAAGTATTATGGTTCGTACAAGGTGTTGCAAAAGATTGGTACTATGGCATACAAATTGGAGCTTCCTGCAGCTTCTTGAGTGCACCTAGTTTTCCATGTTTCTTGTTTAAAGAAGGTTATTGGTGACAAGCTCCCAATTCAAACAATATTGCCATAACTTGATGAGGAAGGAAAAATTATATTGGAACCAGAAGCAGTCACAGAAACAAGAACTCGACAGCTACAAAATCGATCAATTTCGGAGTATCTCATCAAGTGGAGGAACTTATATGCTGAATATTCCACATGGGAGGATGAGAATTTTATATAGAAGCATCCAAACCGTCTCAAGCGTTGAGGACAACAATTTTTTGAAGGATAGGGGCATGTTAGGTCCATATAATACTAGTGATTACCCCATTACTATTGTAGTTGTATCCCTTATTAATATTTTGTGCCCCTATTGTCCCCATATTGTTATTACTGTGCCCCATAGAATCCCTCTATTGTTATTTTTGTGCCTTTATATTATTATTGTTAGGTCGGCTGAGTTATATTGTGACTCCTTATACTCCTATATATAGAAAGGAGGTTTTTTCATTTGAATCATGAAGGAATCATTCATTTGTATAATGTAAAGGAGGTTTCTCCCTCGAAGAGGCTGAATTCTAAGGCGTTAATCTAACTTCTCTATCCTTTTGTGAGCTGATTTCATAATAATTCATCTATCACTTGTCACTCCCTCTCTCTCTCCACTGCTATCTCCCTATGTCTTTGTTTTTTCCTCCCTGTCTCTCCCCCTCCAACTCCATCTCTCTCTCTCCCCCCTCTCTTCTTCTCTCTCTACCCTCTCTCTCTTCCTATCTCTCTCTCCCACCTCCCTCTCTCTGTTTCCCCCGTAACTCTCCCACTATCTCTCTATGTCTCTCTTTCTGTCTCTCTTTTTCTCCACCCTCCAACTTTGTCGCTATCTCCCTCCCTCTTTTTCCCTCCCCCTCTTTTCCCATCACTTTGCTTGTTGTCATCACTTGGATCCTTAGTTAAGATAGATCTATGTTGGTTCTTACTAATATTTGTATTATATAAACTTCACATTTAAATATAAAAGTATTCTCATTTTTAATTTTATTAAAACATTAGTTTAATTTATATGGGAATATTTTTAGTAGTTGTGACGATAGAGGGTTTATATATATCTCAAAACTAATTATAACTATTTTCCTATTAGCTTTAATTAAAAAAATGTTATAAAATTAAATTAAAATAAAATATTTTTATTGTGAAATAAGTTATGGTTTTTGGGCATGTGGTATTGGAAAGCCATGGCGTTGGCCCATGGTATTGTAACAAAGCCTATTTACAATTTAATGATGTCCATGTTAAAGTAGGGGTGAATATTGATGGTTAAGAATCTTGTGATATTATTATTAAATATTTAGATTGTGAAACAAGATATGATATTTTGGCACGCGATATTGATAAGCCATGGTATTAGCCCATGCTATTGTAACAAATCCTATTCACAAGTTCATAATATCAATGACAAAGCGGGGGTGAATATCCATGATTAAGAATCATGTGATATTGTTATAAAATATTTTGCTTGTAAAATAAGTTATGTTTTTTTGGGCATGTGGTATTGATAAGCCATGATATTGGTCCATGGTATTGCAACAAAGTCTATTTACAAGTTAATAATATCCATGGTAAAGTGAGGATGAGTATCCATGGTTAAGAATATTTTCATATTGCTATAAAATATTTTGATTGATAAATAAGTTACGTTTTCTAGGCATGTGGTATTGATAAGCCATAGTATTGGCCCATGGTATTATAACAAAGCCAATTTTTTACAAGTTAATAACATCCACTATAAAGTGGGGGTGAATATCATAGTTAAGAATCTTGTCATATTGTTATAAAATATTTTGGTTGTGAAATAAGTTATGGTTTTTGGGCTTGAGGTATTGATAATCCATGGAATTGGCTCACGGTAGTGTAACAAAATCTATTCACAAGTTAATAACAAAATCAAAATATAACAAATTGAATTTTATTATTTTTATTAGTTTAACTTTTTGTTATTAATTGAGCCAACATTTAGATTTTTTCACTCATCCCCATACTTTTGACTTTTAGTATTATTTTTTAGCTAAGACGACATCTAGAATTGTTTATATACTTACATTACACCTACACATCTACTCTATAGTGGGTTGTAGAGAACACAATAATATCAATTAATTTTAGTTAAATTCTTTAAGTTAATATTGATTATTTGAAACATTTCAAAATGCAATTTTCTAAGTTTTTAAATAGTGTTTATTATATTTGATCTAAGAATTTTGTGATCCATAATTATTTTTGTAGAATTTCTGACAAGTCACATAAACAGGTTTATCTTGGTTCTAAAGGTGAACTTCATTAGTAGGTTCGAAACATTGGCCATCAATTATTGCTTATGTGAAAACTTATACAAAAGTGTTTATTATGTTGAATATCATCAAATAAATATCATAAGTTACTAACATTATCGATAATTTTAATAAAGCTATCTTGATTATTTTAGAACCAATTTAAAATCAGTGTGACTTTCCCCATTCTAAATTTTACATAGGATAAATACCATCCCCTTCAAAGTTTATAAATCATCTATATGATAAGACAACATGCCCCAACCCCACAACTCATCATCTAGGTCAAAATTTAAAGTAGGGGCTTGTGTGCCTAAATAGACATTAGAGCAATATCTTTATTTACATGTGATAAAATACAACTCCATAAAAAATGATTACAATTATACGCCCAACCAACTTATGTTTGACGTGTCCATATAATGAACCATATCAAGTACCTCCTAACCAAGTACTTAATCCTACCATAGCTAGCACTCATGCCCATTTTACAAGGTGTGGTATTTACACTGTAACATACATCGTATCAACCTAAGGCACCAGAATTTTAATGCAATAGATATATTTACATGTGATCATATGTCCATTTCCATAAGAAGGTACTCTATTAGGACTTTGAGTGTCATTGCTAGCACGTACTAGTGACTTTGAGCAATAGCTTACAAACTTCACCCGTACACTACCAACAATTTTTTTAGCACCTCTAAAATCCCCTTCAACACATTATACCACAAAGAATTGGTAGGAAACTCCCAATTTAAAACCCCAAAGAAACATGATATTTAGAGGCCCCTTATAAGAAATCACCACAACTACCACTTGAAATGATTGACACTGGTATTAGAGATATTGCTTATTCTTAAGGCACTATAATAACAATGTGAATTTGGTATATTTTTCATCGACAAATGCATAATAAGAATAGCCCCTGGTGAAGTAAACCTCCCATGGTCAAACTCAACACTAGACTCTAACCAATTCATCCACTCTAGCAAGTCTTACATTTTTCGATGATTTTCATCTACTTCTATCTCAGAACACTCACTAATGACATAGGTCACCTCCTTATAGTTTCAAATACACAAATTTCCCTAGTTTAGCGTCACATATTTCCTATTGTAAACATCCAAAATGGATCCAATGGACCTATCACACACATGGTTAGACTACTCTCCCTAATATTACAAATCTAAAGAACTCTGTTACCACATGTTAAAAAATAAAAGAGAAAGATCACAATGAGAAGTGTGCACATAAATGAACACTACAAACGTATCATGGAGATCATTATATTTAAACTAGCAACTAATAGATAAGTACATCAAGGAAAACCACTTGAGACATCTCACACTGGGATTCTTCAAGTCTTTAAATATGATTCATCACATCCAATCATGGTTATTGAAACCATGGACTCTTAAACCACCATCTATAAACCCATTAATAATTAACTGAGTTCCATTTTAACTACTAAGTCATAGTTAACCCAACACTAATAAAAGTAACTTCTCATACATTGATAAGATTAAATTGCACAGAATTGTGGTTTTTTAAATTCCACATCAATATGCATTTATGGAGATTTCCAACTTGTGATGTGAGGTCAATATCATGTATTTACTTACATTTTTTAATTATGCACTAAAATTTAAACTCACTATGTTGGTGTTTTCACGCCCAGATCCTAGAATTTTTCATTCTACTCTCTCAACCGTCTCATACTTATGCTTACACGACATTCTTCTAGAGAGGCATTAACCTCTTATCATCATTAGAAATTGGCTAATAGAAGGTATACATTCAGTACATATGTTTTCATATATGGAAGCCACTATGTATATTGGTCAATTTAGATTACGTGTGTTTATTATGGTGTGCCATTTATGTGTGTTGTCTAAGAACATTAATTATGTGTCACCTATCATACACCACTTATGTGCATCATTTTGTATGTCTTGATGATCATGGTTCATTGCTTACATGCATCACTTATGTATTGTTATATAAAGTGCATCACTTATGGATTGTTAGATAAGGTCCATCACTTATATGTGACACCTAATATGTTGTACCATTGCTCAAGTGTGCTTTACTTTAGTGCATTGATGCTTAACTATGCAATTTATGAGAATTATCTTACATGGCAGGCTGAGTATGTGTCTCACTTTGAAAAGTATCATTTATATGTATATTTCTTTTATGGAATCACTTAATTATGTCACTTATATATGTGTTTCATTTAATTCTGCTGTTTATGGGAGTATCATATGGTGTGTTGGCTATAAATTAGTCACAACAGTATAAATAACAATATTCCATCAATATAATGTTTCATGGATTTATAAAATTGATAATTATAATGAATGATAATAACATCCCAAGGAAAGTGAATAAAGATAAAGCTTATGTTTACGTGCTAGGAGAAAGTGTGGTTATCCACACTTCACATTAACCATCAACTAGGTTTTCCACACTTAGCCCTACCAACCATAGCTTAAAGAAAATTGGAAAATGTGAGACTCTCCAAATAGTTGATAGGGTTTTCCACTAAAATAAGAAACCATAGACACCAACTATCCTTTTCAAGTTCCACAAAAATAGCATTATCAAATTCCATATTACTAGGTTTCTCAAAGTTCACAAAACTAGGTCTTTCAAATTGCACAAACCATTGCGTTTCAAATTCCACATCATTATACATTGACAAAAAATTGCGATCTTGCAATCCAAGGTCAATATTGTGCATTTACTTACATTGTCTAATTCTGCAGTCAAATTTGAACACATTATATAGTTGTTTTCATCTCCAACTTTTGGAATTTTACATTATATTATCTCCAACTTCTCATATATATGCTTGCACTACATTTTTCCATAAGGAGATGCATCAACAAATTTTCAACATTTTGGATTGGTTAATGGAAGGAAGAATCTTGTTACATATATTCTCATATATTGTAGCCACTATGTACATTGGTCAATTTAGATTATGTGTGTTTCTTATGATGTCTCAATTATGTTTCATGTTACAACATTAATTATGTGTCACTTATAGTGTATCACTTATGTACATCAATGCATATGTCTTGATGGTAATCATTCATTTCTTATGTTCATATCATATGTGTTCCTAGTTAAGGTGCATCACATATATGTGAGATATAATATAGTGCATGAAGTCTTGTGTGCATTACTTGAGTGCATTAATTCTTAACTATGTCATTTATGGTAGGTATCTTACATCACATTTCAACCGTGTCCCACTTTGAAAAGTATCACTTATGTACACTACTTATCGGCCATAATAAATTTGGATAAAGAGAAAGCTAACATCCCAAGCTAACAAAGATAACATCCCAAGTAATTTGCATAAAGAGAATTCTCATGTTGACCTCTTAGGACAAGATGACATTATCAACACTTCACATTATTCATTAACTAGTTTTTCCACACACACCCTTAGTATATGCTATCACAAGTGAGACTCTCTGAACCCTTGATAGGGAGTCTACTAAAAATTTATAGCCACAAAATAGGCTTTTCAAATTCCAAAAAAATAGGGTTATCAAATTACACATTACAAGGGTTTTCAAATTCCACATGACTATGGTAAAAATCATTTGTTTACTTAAATAGTCAATTATGCACTCAAATTTGAATTTAGTATGTCAGAATGGTCTAAGAAAAAATTCCATCCATATCAATTATACAGTTTTTTGTGGCCCTTGGCCAAAGAAAAATGTTGAAGATTAGGGATCTCCTTTTTGCTACTTGGTTTGGTAGTTATAACCCTAGAAAAAAAACATAGTATGTTCCTAAATGGATCTTAGAAGTTACTTGAAACTTATGAAAAATTGAAATCAAGACTTAAGTGAGAAAACCAATGATTATGTTGGACTCCTTACACTGGATTATGTTGAGAAATCTAGGGCATCAAGTATTAAGTGATTTCTCTTGTTAAATAATTGTTTGTGAATGATTTTTACTTCTTAGATTATGATCTTCTTATCTTGTCTTATTATTTGTGTTCTTATTCATCAAACAACTACCAATGCATGATAGCTAAGATATCTCCATTGAAATAGGACTGAGGCTATGATAGGCTCCATTGTAATTGCACCGAGATTCTAAGAGCACCAAGACCATTATTGTAAGTGCACCAAGACCTATAGTTAATGTAGTCATTGTAACATCATCCAAACTATTCACTATAATAGCATCTCACTGTAATTTCATCTATATTGATCATTGTTATTATCTCTATAATATATCTGAGCTCCTTCACAAAAATAATTGTCTCTAAAATTTCTTTCTAAACTTATCTCTGTAATTAGCTCGAGTTCCTTTACCCTTATCTGAACTCCTTCACTGAACTTATCTTTGCAATTATCCAGCAAATTTCATATGTGATATGAACCAGTTGACTATGGAATAGGTCGAGCTACTTATTTATAGTATTTTGTCCATGTATATTAGCTAACATGACCATATGAAGAGTTGTGTCTCCAATTTAGGTGAGTTGACATGAGTTCTACATTTCATCTTAAATCCGAATTGAAGGAACATATCTTGTTCTTGTCATGGAGGGATAATTGACAATCCTATTGACTTATAGACATTTGTAGCATATCCAAGAAGGGTTCTTCATACATGAAATTGACTCTCTTTGACTTTTATGACTAGATGAGAAATCCTAAAGGCTCACAATGGGATCCATCTAAAAGTGAAATCCCTTTCTCATGAAACCCATGAGGTAAGCATTACAATAATAATTTTATTTTTATTTTGTACATCATATACATAAAATCACAATGAAACGTGTCATTATGAAGACTAAACATAGTTACTTTCCAACACTCCTTCATAACTAGGGAGATATTTATAATGGTACTTGGTCATTCTCAATTTGAAGAATTTCTTATAAGAAGAATCGACTTGGTAACCCATCTATATAGCATCATATCAACTTGCATTTTCACATAGAAAGGCCTTGACTAACAAATCTATCTATCCACGAGATCTGAGCACAATGCTAGTGAGACCAATGATTTATAGACACCCTCATCATTGTCTCTCATGGAATATACCCCACCCAGGTTCTCAAGGTGTGTTCCACCAGGACTACACTTATCTTAGATTCACATTCCTCAAATAAGATCGGTCCTCAATGACTACTCTTATCTTAGATGCCCGAATACATACTCAAAGAGAATCAAATGCCACATGCTTACCAAACCCTCCATTTTGTCTTCCCAAGTGAAGACAAGAATGATGTGTGTATCTCTCCTTTTTAATTAGAGAGGATACATCTATTCCAATAAAGGAATGTACTCATTCCTACAGAAGGAGTTCACCTAAGCTCCCTCTTAGTTGAGGACTTTTCCAAGTTTCTTCCAAGTAAGAAACTTGTTTCGAGGCTCCCTCTTAATTAGGGACCTACAATAGCTCCTCAGGTGGAGATGATGGGACAACCATCTCCTTAAAGAACTCCTCCTCATGATTTCATGATATTCTTTTCATTATCTAGGAGTCCTCATGTCTGGGACTTCCACATAAGGCACCAACCATCCATCACTTTCATCTATTAGCCAACCATGTCATCATCAGAAATTGATCCATCAGTCCATATTTGGCCTTCTTTCATGCCATCCTACTTTCTTCATGCCATGCTTACTTAAGGATCTGTCATCCTAATACATGTGAATTGGTAGTGGAAGAAACCCATAGATCTTCCCTTAGCATCCCTACATAAACCCATCAAAATATTCTTAGGACAATCTCTTTTATTGTGTCCATATTCTTGACACCCATAGCATTCAATTTTAGCCATTTTCTTTTTATTTTTCTGAGGACCAAACTTTCCATATTTTCACTTTCTTCTTGTCATAACATCATAAGCTTGATTTTACTCACCTTCTCCCACATCATATTTGGCCTTTATTCTATATCCTTCAATCTTGCATAGTGACCATAGATCCTATAATGGAGTATCTTCTTTCTTCCCATAAATACTTGAAGTGAAGTTACCCCACTCCTTTGGTAGCACATTTAATAAAACTGTAGTCATTTCACTATCAGACATGACTTCTCCCAAATCTTGTAGTTGATATTGGATCTCATATATTGTCATAAAGTATGATTTTATTCAATATTCCCTAGACATACTCAGCTTGTAGAGTTCTTGACTTAATGGGATGACTTTTCCAATAGTGCTTACGAAATACAAATCTACTAGTTTTTTATAGATTTCTTTTGAAGTTTCAAGTTTAGATACATGTGGGATGAGGGGGTACTTAATGGATTCTATGAGATTCCTTTGAGCCCTAACTTTCCATTTAATATAATTGGAAAAGGCTTGAGCATATTCCTCTCCTGATTTTGTGATAGATCTTTGACATGATCCATTACCTCATTTTCAATGAGATTTAGATCTGTCCTTTTATTCCATGCAAGATAGTTTGAAGCCCCAACTAATTTGTTGCTTTCCTTGCAAAAATACATTTTGATAGATTTATATAAGTTCATATACTTACTTGATATGATTCTCCTTTCTCCTCGATGCTTCTTTGATGTTGATGATGATATAGAGGATAGAAAATTCTCCTTAATGAAGGTAGTTTTCTTCAAGAATGATACTTGATCCCATAAGGAGTGATATGACACCCCATTTTGATATAGCTTCTTTGAGAAGGAACTTGATGTATAAGTTTTTCAACTTGAGTAGGGTCTTTGTGGTCTCTTGAGATGTCTTGAGGGTTCCACCACCTTCTTTCTAGGTTTCTTCTTTGGTTATGATGCTTCCTTTCTAGATATTGAATTCAAAATGATCTTTGCTTTGATGCCTTCCTTGAAACTTGATCCTTGTGTGTCACTTGATTAGATGCCCTTTCTTGACTTTGTTACCTTATCTCTAATAGCATGTTAAGAAATCTAGGGCATCAAGTATTAGGTGATTCCTCTTAGATAATTGTTTGTGAATGCTTTTACTTCTTAGGTTAGGATCTTCTTATCTTGTGTTATTATTTGTGTTCTTCTTCATCAAACAACTACAAATGCATGAACATAAATAGACAAGAGACATAGAATGTAGGCTATCACCTAGGGCCAAAATCTCTCACTCTTTGAGAAGAAAACCAACACAAATTCTTCTTATAGAGATTCCAATTCATGAATACCTAGACCAAGACCCTTGACCTTTGTGCCATTCCAATACCAAGACACAAGTCCTCTTCCACCTCAAACTTCTTTAGCTTCAAAACGTTTAGACTTCCTTCTATACTTCTACTACTACCTATTTGAATTTAGACCTTCTTTGTCTTGACCTCTCTTTTGCTAGTAGCACCAAAATTATTTGTTGTAGCAATATTGAGATCACTTGTTGTAGTAGCACTGAGCTATCTCCACTGAAATAGTACTGAGACTATGATAGACTCCACTGTAATTGTACCAAGATTGTAAGAGAACCAAGACCATTACTGTAAGTGCACCAAGACCTATAGTTATTGTTGTCACTGCAATAGTATCTAAATTATTCACTATAATATCATATCACTGTAATTTCATCTAAATTGTTCATGGTTATTATCTCTATAATATGTCTAAGCTCCTCCATAGAAATACTTTATTTCAAAACTTATCTTTGTAATTAGCTTGAGTTCCCGTACCCCTATCTTAGCTCCTTCACCGAACTTATCTCTGCAATTAGGCACCGGATTTCAAAGTTGATCTCAACTTGTTGACTATGGAATAGGATGAGCTACCTATTTATAGTATTTTTTCATGTATATTAGTTAAATATGACCATATAAAGAGTTGTGTCTCCAATTTAGCTGAGCCGACATGAGTTCTATATATCATCTTGAAGCTGACTTGAAGGAGGATAACTTGTTCTTGTCTTGGAGGAATACTTGAAAATATTATTGACTTATATAAATTTTTAACATAACCAAGAAGGGTTCTTCATATATGACATTGACTCTCTTTGACTTTTATGACTAGGTGACAAATCCTAAAGGCTCATAATGGGAGCCATCTAAAAATAAAATTCCTTACTCATGAAACCAATGAGGAAAGCATTACAATAATAATTTTATTTTTATTATTTACATCATTTACATAAAATCACAATTACACATGTCATTATGAAGACTGAACCTAGTTACTTTCCAACAAGTTATAGCTAAGGACACCACCCTACTAAGACTCCATCACTTAAAAATTGATTTAAGTAATGCAATTTTTTCACAACATTATTTATTTTTTAAAACACTAGCTTGAGTAATTTTGGGTAGAAATGCTTAGACAGTCCTTGGAAAAACACAAATGATAAATGCTACAAAACTCTTTTTTCCTAATCGAACTGTTTTTTATATCCCTGGAAAAAAAATCACTATATTTACCCAATGTATTTTGGAAACGACATACAACTTGCCATAGTATTCAAACTTAAGCATGAATAGGAAAATCATCAATTGTACTGTTGATTTTTAATATATCTTGGACAAGTGGTTTCGCATGGGTTAGTCTCTACCTAGGGAAAAGTGTCCAAAATAATTATTTTCTTAAGTGTGACTTTATAAAGTGAAAGTGACTTTATAAGTGGTAAAGCCAATGTAAAATTATAAAGTCAAATGTAAATTTAGACATAAAGTACAATGTGGGTAATTTATTCAATGGGTCAGTTAAAAAATAGAAAGTGAGAATTAAATTCACATTTATTCTCATCCCTTGATCTAAATGAATCTAAGCCATTAGATCTTAGGGTTGACCAAAAGTCATTTAGGGAGACAAAAAGGTGGAAAATGAAAGAGAGACTACATTCATTCTTCATGAACAGATTGGAGAAAGGAGACTGAGAGCCGAAGAAAAGTTATGAAGGAGAAATTTGTTGTAGAAAACCGAATTAATGATTTATGGGCAAAGCTGGGCATGTAAATAAAGGGTTAGAAGACAACATAAGGTACAGTACAAACAACATTGAATGTTGTGAGCCACATGCTGTTCAAGAGAATTTTTTGAAAAAAACCATACAATTCATACAACAATATCCATACATTATGTACTATACAATCCGTACATTCATATCCATACATTACATATTTTCATCTTCAAGTGGGCATGGAAGTCAATGCAAATTAAGCATGGTTTTCAAGGAATTTTGGGCTGAAGAGATAAGTTGTATTTTCTTGTTTTGTTTTGTCTCCAAATGTATTTTTTCTAAACTTGAAAGATAAATAAATTTGAACACATCTCTAATAGGTTTTCCCTTGAGAAGGTTGAAGGGGTTTTGCTTGGGTCTAAGTTGACCAAAACTCTGTGTATTTTTATGTGTGTTGCTGGTCTGGTTATGTCCATATTTATTTTTAGCATGTGTTGATAGTCCCATTTGTTTTAATCTGAAAATTTCATTTCCAGAATTCTATATGTTGAATGTATGTTTATGGGGAAGGGAATTTAACTGAATGTGAGTGAGAAGGTGAAATTAAAACCGGGTTGGGATTGTTGGAAACTTTTCTTTTGTCATCGAATTTCAGTATGGTATTAGAGCTACATGTTGAAAATTATAGTTTGAACAACAGACAATAGTTTGGGATAGCAAATAGTGGTTTGGACAAAAAACTGAAGTTTTGGATATGAAACTGATATTTTGGGACAAAAAGGTGAAATTTCACATATACTGAACTTTTGGGACAACAAGGTGTGCTGAAAGGTTCATTTCTCCATTTTATTGGTTTTGTAAATTTTGGACATCAGTCATGGCCATGTTCTTAAGGATGGAGGACATAATTGATGGGAATTCCAGCTATGTCACTTGGAAGGACATAATTAAGACGGTGTTTGAGGAGGAAGCAATTTGGGACATAGTGTGGCAAGTGGTTGTACCTCCTGCTATTGCAGATGAACTTGTTGAATTCACAAAAAATAATGCAAAGACAAAAAGAATTTTGATGGATAGTCTAAAGGATCCTATGGTTCCTTAGGTGAAACGAAAAACATATGCATATCATATGTGGACAACTCTAACCACTCTCTATCAAAGTGCCAATGAGAGTAGGAATATGGTACCTAAAGAAAAATTGAAGAACATCAGGATGACAAAGGATGAAAGTGTAGTTCATTTTCTTGGCAAGGTCAAACAAGTACGTGATGATTTGACTACTATGCTAAGACAGTTGCACCCAGAGAGTAAGTCAAGATAGTTGTAGTGATACTTCTTAAGTCTTGGGAGCTATTTGGAGATGTTGTTACCTATAGGGATAATCTTCCCAATTGGGACAGATTCTACGATGATTGTGTGCAACATGAGATATAGAAGACTTGTAGTGGTGGGGTGAAGAAAAAATATGAGCAGGATGTAGCCTTGACAGCCAAGGGGAATAACAAAGGGAAGGCCAAGAAAGGGCCCTCATCAATTGGGGCTAAGGGAAAGGAGAAGAAGAAGAAGAAGAAATATACGGATATGTCTAAAGTCAAATGTTGGGCATGTCAAAAGGTGGGACACTATGCTACTACATGTCCTGAGAGGAAGAACAAGGGGAATAAGGGTACTGTATCATCAACAAAGCTGGAGTATTTTTCTTCAAGTTTGACCAGGACTTTGCATTTATTACTTCCACATCTAGTAGGAGTACATCATCTAGTGTGTGGTACATAGACAATAGGGCTTCCCACCATATGACAAGTGCATGGGAGTTCTTTTCAGAGCTTGCAGAGAGGGCACTTGATATTGAGATTGCACTAGGAGATAACTGCAGTGTGAGAGTTTTTGGTGTGGGGACAATGACCTTGAAGAGAGAGTCTTTGCCTACTTTGAAGGTCATGGATGTTTTGTATATTCTAAGGATGAAGAAGAACTTGATTTCAGTGTCTGCTATGGAGGAGAAGGGGTTTGGCATCACTTTCTCAGGAGCACGTGTATTGATGCATCCTAGGGGAGCTTCCATCACTTCAGCCAAAGTGATTGGAGTTCACTCTACGAAACTATACACATTCAATTTTCAGTCGACAAGAGCATTGGTGAGTAGCACATATGGTATAATTCTCACTAGTACCACCATTAGTAGATACTTGTATGAGTTATGGCATTGGAGGATGGCGCATATGCATCATGGAGCTTTGATTGTACTGAGGGAGGTCACTACTAGAGTTCCTGATTTCAGTGTCGAAAATTATGAGGTCTACAAAGGGTGTGCTCTGGGCAAGTACACCAAGTTACCATTCCTAGCGAGCGACAACATATCTACAGGTATACTAGACTTGATTCATACTAATGTTAGTGGGCGTATATATGATGTGTCTTTGGGTGGTTATGAGTATTATGTTATATTCATTGGTCATTGCTCTAGTAGGACTTCGATATATTCCCTTAAGACCAAGGGTGAGGTCTTCAGTTGCTTGAAAAAGTTCAAATCTCTTGTGGAAAAGCAGACAAGTAAGAAGATTCAGGTCTTGAGGTCAGACAATGGTGGTGAGTACACCAATGGTGGGTTTTCTGACTTCTCTTCATAGGAGGGAATTAGGAGAGAGTTCAAGGTTCCTTACAACCTCCAGTAGAATGGGGTGTCCGAAAGGAAGAATAGAGGTATTGTTGGGATTGCTAGAGCGATGATTCATGATCAGTGGATGCCTTTGTTTTTGTGGGTTGAGGCCTACAATACTACTATTTATCTTCAGAATAGGAGTCCCCACAGAGTATTCAGGAACTTGACTCCGAAGGAGGATTTCACTGGAGAGAAGCCTCATGTGGGACGTCTTCATATCTTTGGATGTCTCACATATTATTATATCCCCACGGAGCAGAGGACGATGCTGGAACCCATGGCAGAGAAGGGTATCTTAATGGGTTACATCTAGACTTTGAAGGCCTATTAGATCTTCATTCCTTCTAAACCGAAAGTGGTGGTTAGGAGGGATGTGAAGTTCGAGGAGGAGAGGGCTTATTGAAGATCACAAAAGTATGATGAGAGAGAATCATAAACTTCTCCTTAGCAGGGAGGTTAGGTACATGGAGAAGGACCTTAGGGTTCTAAATCGACTAGTACTTCAGTGTCAATGACATTTGAGGAACCAGTGGCAAGTTCACTGAGCACTTCTTTAGGGATTCCATTGGTACAAAGTTCACATGGAACTTCAGCTAACAAAGGCACAGGTTCTAGTACAGGTTCTTAGAGGACAAGTGCTGGTATAGGCACACCAAGGTCAGTTGGTAGACCTTTGGGTTGACCAAACTGGGGAGAAGAGAATTAGGTTCAGGCTCAAGTGGATTCAAGACACCTTGAAGGAAGTGGAGTCTGTTGGTCCTCTAAAGAGGGTGAATAGGGAAAGTGTTCCACATGAGTGTTTTTTCAGTTATGTAGCCAAGACTACCAACATTGTTGACTCTGAGCCTTATAATAGCTATGAGGAGGTTGCCAGCTAGGAGGTATGAAGAGAGGCTATGGTGCAGGATTATTCCTCTATCATTAAGAACAATGTCTGGGAAGTGGTGCTTAGGCCTCAGGGGAAGTCAGTTGTGACTTCCAGGTGGCTCTACAAGATTAAGCATGCTGCAGATGACAGCATTAAGAAGTTCAAGGTGAGGTTTGTGGCTATAGAGTTCTCACATATAGAGGGAGTTGACTATCATGAGACCTTTGATACTGTATCTCGGTACACTTCTATCCAGTCCCTTATTCTATTGATGTAAAAATAGGTTGGAATATCCGTTAGATGGATGCAAAGAACGAACAAATTTATAAAGGAGGAGGTGTATGTTGAGCAACCATAGGGGTTTGAGGTACTTTGGTGGGAGACCCATGTATACCAGTTGAAGAAAGCACTCTACAGAGTTAATCAAGCTCCAAGAGCTTGGTATTCGAGGATTGGTACTTACATGCAATAGATGGGTTTCATGAAGAGTGATGCAGATCCGAACCTATACTACATTTTTGTAGGGGATGATTTGCTCATTCTTGTGTTGTATGTTGATGACTTGCTCATTACTGGGGCAAATAGACTAATTAGTGATTGCAAGGAGGATCTTGCTATGGAGTTTGAGATGAAGGAAATTCACCTGATGTAATACTTTTTGGGGCTTGAGGTTTGGCAAGAGGAGGGGCATATATTTCTAGGGTAGGGGCAATATGTTGTGGATGTGTTGAGAAGATTTCACATGGCAGACTATAGACCCATGTCTACACCTATGATCACTAGCTGGAAGAAGCTTCATGCTTCAGATTCTAGTTTGGTGGATCCCACATTGTATAGGTAGCTTATTGGGTCCTTGATGTATATGGTCAACACTAGGCCAGATATATGCTTTGCAGTGAACACACTTAGCCAGTTCATGGTTGAGCCCAAGAAGGTGCACTAGGTAGCTGCAAAGCACATTCTTCACTACATGTAGGGGACTGTTGATTATTATCTGGACTATAGGCGGGGATATGGAGTGAGTTTTGCAAGTTACACAAATCTAGATTGGGCAGGTTGTGCGTTTGACATGAAAAGCACTTCAGGGTGTTACTTCGGATTAGGTTCAGCAATTGTGTCATGGTTTAGTTGAAAGAAAAAGTCAGTTGCTTTGAGCTCTTCTCAGGATAAGTATATGGTTTCTAGTCAGGCTAGTTGTGAGGCCATTTGGCTTCGCAAGTTGTTGTATTACCTATTTGATCAGGATTTGAGACCGAAGATTATTCACTCTGCTAATTAGAGTTGCATTAAAATAATGAACAATCTAGTGTTTCATGACAAGTCAAAACACATTGACATCATATATCATTTCATCAGGGACTATGTTTAGAAGGGGGTAGTGAAGCTAGAGTATATATCAACAGATGAGCAGGTGGCCGATGTGATCACGAAATCCTTGCCAAGAGGCAAGCATGTCCATTTTAGGGACAAAATGGGTGTGGTGAGAAACACTTTCCTTGGTAAGTGGGATTGTTTATTTTTAATGTACCTTGGACAAGTGGTTTCCCATGGGTTGGTCTCTACCTAGGGAAAAGTTTCCAAAATAACTATTTTCCTAAGTGTGACTTTATAAAGTGAAAGTGACTTTATAAGTGGTAAAGTTAATGTTAGATTATAAAGTGAAAAGTGACTTTAGACATAAAGTAAATGTGGGTACTTTATTTAATGGGTCACTTAAAAAGTAGAAAGTGAGAATTAAATGTAAATTTATTCTCATCCCTTGACCTAAATGAATTTGAGCCATTAGATCTTAGGGTTTCCCAAAAATTCATTAGGGAAACAAAAAGGGGGGAAAGAAAAGAGAGACTACATTCATTCTTCATGAGCAGATTGGAGAGATGAGGTTGAAAGCTGGAGAAAAGTTATGAAGGAGAATTTTTTTGCAGCAAGCTGAAGGAGTGATTTCTAGGCAAAGATGGGCATGGAAATCAAGGTTTAGAAGACAACAAAAGGTACAGTATGAACAACATTGAATGTTGTGAGATGCATGCAGTTGGAGATAATTTTTTGAAAAAAATTACGTACATTCGTATCCATACAATACATATTTTCAGCTTCAAGTGGGCATGGAAATCGAAGCAAAGTGGGCACGGTTTTCAAGGAGTTTTGGCCTAAAGAGATAAGTTTTATTTTGCTATTTTGTTTTGTCTACAAATTCATTTTTCCTGAACTTGAAAGATAAACAAATTTGAAGATCTCTCTAATAGGTTTTCCCTGGAGAAGATTGAAGGAGTTTTTATTTTTAGCATGCATTGATAGTCCCATGTGTTTTAATCTAAAATTTTCATTTCCATAATTATGTATGTTGAATATATGTTTATGGAAAAGGTCATTTAACTGACTGGGAGTGATAAGGTGAAATTAAAACTGCGTTGGATTGTTGGAAACTTATTTTTGGCATCAAATTTCAACATCTATTGGACTCTTAAAACAACTTTATATCTAGGGACCACCCATTCTAGGAATCCATAGGTCAAAAAATGAATTATTTGAGAATATTTGGAGCTTTGCTTTTATTCATTAAATATAAAAGTAAATTTTGCATAACGAGGTTGATTTTTCAAAAAATTGGTTCAATTGATTGTGGGTGGTGTTCTCACATGGAAATTGGGTAGAAACAAATTATGAAGCTTATAGAACTCCTTTTTCTTACTTCGTTTGTGTTTTATACCCTTGAACAAAAATCACAATACCTTAAATGGCTTTTGGAAGTGACCTAAAACTCATCATAAAATTCAAATTGTCACCTAGATGGGAAAATAGTTGACTTTGTTGCATTCTAGCATCATGTTGCAATTAGAAACACCCCCTCTTAGGATTCCGTAGGTCAAAAATTGATTTATTTGAGGATATCCTTAACTAGGGTTTGTTCAGTAAAGATCAATGTAATTTTTTCACACTGGGAAATTTTTTAGAAATATTGGCTCAAGAAATTATGGGTAGAGTTCTCAAATGGGTCTTGGCCAAATACAAATGTTGAAGCTTGTGAAATGTATTTTCACTACTCAGTTCTTTTTTTTCTACCCTGTGACAAAAATCACAATATGCCCCTAAATGTATTTTGCAAGTGTCTTGCAATTCACCATAAAATTAAAACCAAGACTTAGATGTGAAAACTATCAATTACATTGGACACTTGGAACCAAGTTATAGCTAGGGACATCCCTTATAAGGAATCCGTAGGTCGAAGATTGATTTATTTCATAATCTTCTAAGATATAGTTTTATTTAGTAAATACCAATGCAAATTTACCCAAAGGGGTCTATTTTCACCCCTTTGTGTTTAGCGTGTCCACACGGGTATTGGCCAAACAAAAATGAAAAATCCTACCAATATCTTTTTTTCTACTCATTTTTGGTTTTTATACGTGTGGACAAAATCACAATATGTCCCTAAATGGATTTTGGAAGCAAGTTGCAACTCACCAAAAAATTCAAATCAAATACGCCAATTAGCAATCACATTGAATTGCTCGCACTAGATCATAACTATAGACACCCATATGCTAGGACTCCATATGCTAATATTTAATTTAGTTAAGGATATTTGGAGCTATAGTTCTTTCAATAAATATCAATACAAATTTATGGAAAGAGGTAAATCTTGTGAAGCATTGGCTTAAGATATTGTGGGTAGTGTACCCATATGGACCTTGTCCAAACACAAATATTGAAGCTTAAGTAACTCCTTTTTGTTTCTTGGTTTCATTTTTATAACCCTAGAAAAAAATCATAATATATCTCTAAATGGCTTTTGGAATCAATTTAAAACTCACCATAAACTTTAACCCAAGACTCAAAAGGAAAACCATCAATTTTGTCATAGTCCAATTAAACAAAATCATTCATACTTAATAGTTAATCATACTTGATAATGTTGCATTAAATGTTTCGAGAGATTAAAATCATGACAGGTGTTGCATATTGATAAAATATTTCTCAAAGATAAAGGATTGAAGAGTGTATGGTATTAATGGAAATATGCCAATGAAAATCCCATGGCATGTATCAGCTAAACATAGAAGGTTTTAGCCAAGCTAAGAAATAGGAGTTGCTATAAAGGTATTGGAGACTATATGTGCAAGTATCCTTGGGAGATTGAGAGAGATGGAAGGAAATTAGATACTAATCCAAGTGTGCAACTAAAAATTAAGGTTTTCAATGATATAATAATTGAAGAGTGTCGTGGAGGACATACATAGATGAATTGGATGGTTTAAATAGATAAATATGCAATCTCAAGTTTCAAAGGATTACAAAATTAATCATTGTGATACCCTAGTTGTACAAAACCATCATAAAATGTATGTTGACTGTAAGTTGTGGATTTGATGTAAAAATATGACACGTTTTGAGGCCCAAAATGACCCCCTATTACATATTTTGTTGATTTATATTCATGGTACTTGTGTAAGGAAATTTGAATTATGGTTAGTGCCATGGGATTAAGTAGGTTTAGATATTTTACCTAAATTGAATCCCTAAAATAGGAATTCCAATGTGTTTTGGATGAATATCGACCTAATTTGAGGAATTTGAAGTTATTATTTACTCTACTAAATGGATTACACCCATATTTGGACACATGGATTTAGAAAACGCTCCAACTATGTAGTTGTTGAAAAACATAGCTATTTCATGACAATATATTTTTATAATATGAATGGCAATGAAATGTGAAAAAAAAAAGCTTATAAAATAATTTAGTTTCCCAATACAATGGGGGGTTTCTTAATGTGCTCAAGTGTGGTTATAAATATACTAATTAAATCAAAATAACATTGGGGGCATGTGACACACAGTAGAGGAGAATCATCTTGCACGAGAACACTTGGATAGTGAGCCATAAAATAGGAATTTGTGGACTAATATCTTATTAGAGAGTGGTGGATCATGGCATATTTATTTTGTGTGAATTTTAGGTTTTCTCATGTGATTTTAGGGTTTAAATGATATGCATGTAGACCCATAATAAGAACATAGATTTGGTGTGATTCATGATGATTTCTATGATGGATCTTATTGTACTAATAGATTTTCTACCCTAGTAGAAATCATGGACAATGGAACTAACACCTTGCATGATTTTAAGGCATTGTTCTTATGAGATGTGATGCTAGAGAAAGATCATGGTGAGATGAAATTGATGATCCTTGAGCATGTTGTGATTCCTTTCTGAGAAGACAAGTTGGTTATTATATATTTCAAGATGTTCAATGGAGGTTTTGTTGTTTATGTTGATGTAACAATTTAAGGCCAAGGATATGAGTACAAAACCCCTAGGATGGACAATTATATATGGAGACTAGCATGAGAGTTGTCTTTTCATGCACTTTTGTGATACAACATGGCTAGTATTTGTAGACCCTAAGGAAGAAAATGGTTGTAGTGTGAAGAGAATATGTGATACAAGATTGTTGAAGCCAAGGGAGGAATCAGTGGTGTTCATCCTAGCCTATTGTGGATGTTTGATGGTGGCAAAGGTTTTCATGATTTTACCCTACTAAATTTTGGAAAACTAGAGACTGTGGCAATTTCATGATAACTTTTTTCATATGTATTTCATTTCGTCTATATGTGTATAAAGTATCTTGCTATCCAAAATTGAGTGATTGGAAATTTTGTTTTTCATCTTGCACTCTCTTCATTATTAATTAATTTCAAATACTTATTATTCATGTTAATTTGATATAAAATAAGGTTGAAATTATTAACTAATTTAATATAGAAATTGAATAAATAAATAGAAAAAAAAATATTTTTATTACATAAATTATTGTAATAAAGTGATTTTCAAATCTAGTGTAATCTTGGATAAGTGTGCTCTAAGGGATAAAACTTGTTGCAATTCTTTTGGGATGAAAAGAGGGCCATTTATCGGTTATGAAAATGTGGATCATACCAAGATGTATATCATCCCAAGTATAGGAATATGAAGAATGGACATAAACCAAGTTAGGGATGACTCTAATGAACATGAAGGTAGGGTACTTAGTGATGTCACTAGTTAGAGAAGTCATGATCAGAAGGAGACCATGATTTTTGGCACCAACTTCTAGAGATTTCGTGGCCTTTTTATGTTTCTTTTTTATGTAACCCGAAAATGGCATGCACATTCTTCGAGAACAAAAAAACTAGTAATGCACCTTCTTCAACAATCCAATTGAATCGACCATAAACTTTGAAACTTCAAATTTCAAAACTTTAAATTAACATACATGCAAATTCAAGCTAGCAATGTAACAATTCGACATCAAATAAACAATCACCATATTAGTGTAAAACCTATGCATTAAAACAATATTTTCATATGTAATTGTAATAAAAAATTACTCGTACGAAATACATATGCAAGAAAAGTAATAGTATAACAATCCACATAACTCAAGACATTCATATATTGTTGAACATGTCCTTCTATCTATTTTGTATATATACCTAATTTCATTCAAGTAAGACATCTATATCATCCCTATTCCTAATGATATTCATTAATATTGTGATTACAATGAGGTCAGAAGTACGTACTTTATGTGAGATCCTCATAGAAAGGGTTTGTTGTTGAATGTTTTTACCAATGGTTAAGTGTGTATAATGACACACCACTACACCTAGTATATAATCCATGAATACATAACAACTAGTAATTCTTGAATTTCCACCTAGTTTAAGATATTCACCCTTAACTACCATCAATCCAATTGGAAATTTATTGTCTTCATCATCAATTAACGATGTATTGATAATTTACTTTCCTAATATGCATCATGTAAACCAATAATTAGTGCCCCATTCATTGTATTTTTGGGAAAACATTACATATATATGACCTAGAAAAATGATATTTATGGTCAAATGAAAATGTCTAGGATCTTGATCTGACAAAGTTAAACCAAAAACATAAAAAGATCCAATATACAATGTTAAAAATATGTGCATGGTTTTATACAGTTAAAGAAATGGTCATAGCCTAATGAAATGGCCAATGCACCATCATTTATTATGGTTCTTTTAACAACAACAAAAGGTATATTGCAAGTGATACATGATGCCATTCATCAACCTAGTACATTGATTCACAATCACACATTCACTACTAGTACATGCTCCACAAAAGAAAGCTAGTTCTCATGTCCATATTTTGAACAAATGTTATTTTAGTTATTAATTGAATGAAATGCATGATCTCCTTGTGTTATAATGTAATGATATGAATGTGACTCATATATATTGACCACTTCTCATAAATTTATTTGCACATGACTTGTCCTTGTTTATGTTTGCTTCTCATTTGATCCATTTAGCATTACTGTAGAGTGCCATTAGGCTATAGATTTTGCAACTCGGATATGAGGGTGTCTTGTAAACTTCAAATCCTCTCTTCATAGTGAAATTTTTATGCATTCCCTAAACTCGTCATCCTCACCTTTCCGATGCCCAGTCTAAAAGTAGTTCCCAATATGGGGCACATTGTATATTTTGTGAAATATACTTAATCATTGGAATACATAGGGATTTTTGAACTATTTTGCACAACCATATGAACAAAACCAACGTTGATCCATATATATCAATTAATATCCTTAAAGTGATAATAAAACATTTGAAATAAATGTTGTACATAATGTCGGTCATGGCACCTATCATCACATATGTAGAAGTTTGTCTCCTTCATTGTTGTCCTTTTGTCATTTATACTATTTGGCCCATTCCTATATGTGAGATGTACCATTATGTTAACTTGATCTAAATGATAATATTATATCTATATCTCATTCTATATTTAAGCGGTGTAGTTTCCAGCAAACTCCACAATTGATAACATAGTTCCAAGGAGAAAGGTGTCCCTCCATATTCTAAATTGTTCATTTTTTCCATCATGCTACATGCACATGTTGAACATATGCCTTGGTTTTTATAAACAATTCCTTTGTCAAATCACATACTCATATGTGATAACACAAAAACAAGGTCATAAGAAGAATTATGTGTTGAATTTTGAAGGTGTAGTAAGAAAAAAAAATGATACTTTAACTTATCTTAGACTCCACATTGTAATCTTCTTTATTGCTTCCCTACTATCTAGTTCATAGGTAGCATATTTGAAGCTCAATATATCTACTATCATCCTCCCAAATTCATGCTCCTTGATTTCATGAATGCATCACCCAATAATGAAAATCCACTATACCTGCAGCATGTCCCATCTAAACAAGATTTTGCATAATATCTTTTTCTATTAAGCCTTGGATACATTATGCTATGAATAAATTCTCTTGGTGAAATTGGGCTTAGTATGGATGAGCAATCCTGCAAAATGTTAGGATGCAAAATGTGATGGATGTGTACATATTTGTCTTAAAAATACTCAAATTCTACATGGTATCTACAACAATATGTGTTGCAATCTGTGCATCTTCCAACATACGAAGGTTTACATTTCTCCAAAGATATTTGGCACACGTTCAATTCTATATGGTCCTCCTTAAATCTCTCATAGATTTTTGTTTTTGTCATATCAAGGAACAACTTAATGTGGGGTTGACCATCTTTACAAGATTTTCTCAACTTTAGCACACTTGTTTTATGGGAGGAAGACGTAGTATTTTCATGCCAAAAACTTTGTACTAGTTCTTGCTTAATAGGATGAATTAACTTCCATGTGCGGGTACTCAACATCTTAAAAAAATGATTTATTCTTCAACTCTCATTGCTTGTTGATGGAATATTTGCAGGAAGATCAGTTGATATTGGAATTCAAATGGCCTTCATTGGATATATGCACTTCACTTACGGAAACAAAATATATTCGACTATGGCATTCATTATATAGGGATTTGAGTGTTAGATCAATGAGTGCACAGCAAACTAAAAAACAACAACAGAAAAAATAAACATATCACAAAGGACAGGAGTTTAACGCGGTTCACCCAACCATTCTGGGCTACGTCCAGCAAACATAGGCATCGACAAAATTTTATTATCAAACAGGAGATTACAAGATAATCCAGTTCCTCACAAACTCTCACCCCCCCACCAATCCGTTTGGACACCTGTTTTATAGCCAAGAGAATCTAACTGCCTCATAAATCCTCTTACAACAAATATAGGATGCATTAACTCTCTCCCAACAAAATAGAGCTAATATAGCAACACAATCTGATTGTTGTCACCTACTGAGATTTTTACCTATTTTATTAAAACTGAAAATCTCAACAATCTCCACCTTGACAAAAATTAGCCTGATGCCCTATTTCTTTATTATTTATTTTTCCTTCAAGCCAAGAGAAGCCAAACACCAACGCAGCTTCTCTAACAAAACTGGTTTTGTGAACATGTCTGCACAGTTTTCCTTTGTATGCACCTTTTCAAGAGAGACTCCCCTTTCAGTGATAACCTGTCTTACAAAATGGTACTTTATTGGAATATGATTTGATTTACTATGATAGGCCGGATTCTTAGCCAAATGTATTGCACTTTGACTATCACAAAGTAACTTGATGTTGTCCTGTAACCTACCAAACTCACCAAGCAAAACTTTCAGCCAAACCACCTCTTTGCAAGCATGCAAAGTAGCAATGTATTCTGCTTCAGTAGTGGATAAAGCAACAATGTTTTGTAGCTTTGACATCCAGCTAATAGCTCCACCTGAAAGAGTAAAGACATACCCGGAAGTTGATCTTCTCTTATCCAAATCACCTGCAAAATCAGAATCAACATACCCGCAAACATATTCACTACTCTTATTGTAAGTAATATAATAACTACTTGTGCCTCTCAAATATCGAAGCACCCATTTCACTGTTGACCAGTGTTCTTTACCCAGATTTTCCATATACCTACTGACAACCCCAACTACATGTAAAATATCTGGTCACATACATCAAACATCCTATTACATTGGCATATGGAATTCGAGACATATAATCCTTTTCTTCATCTGTATTAGGACATAAACTAGAAGAAAGCTTAAAATGGGAAGCTAGAGGGATTGACACAGGCTTCACATTGTTCATACCAAACCTCAAAAGTATTTTCTCAACATAATTCTGTTGTGATAGCCACAGCTTACCATTGCTCCTGTCTCTAAAAATCTCCATGCCCAAAATCTATCTTGCTGCTCCTAGATCTTTCATATCAAATGTCCTTGCCATCTGAGTCTTTAACCTATTGATTTCTTCAATGCTTTTGCTTGCTAAAAGCATATCGTCAACATACAACACTAAGATAATGGACATGCCATTACTTAACTGCTTAAAGTAAACACAATGATCATATTCACTTCTTATATATTTTTGACTCAACATGAAAGAATCAAATTTCTTGTACCACTGTCGAGGCGACTGCTTCAGACCATACAATGACTTCTTGAGCCTGCAGACAAATTTCTTATTGCGATGCTGAACAAACCCTTCCGGTTGTTCCATATAAATTTACTCATCTAAATCACCATGTAAAAACACAGTCTTAACATCTAATTGTTGTAATTCTAAATCAAGAAAAGCAACTAAAGCTAACACAATTCTAATTGAAACAATTTTAACAACTGGTGAAAATATCTCATGAAAGTCTATGCCTGCTTTCTCAGAAAACCCTTTTGCAACCAGCCTCGCT
The DNA here is from genome assembly GCA_031772625.1 of Pinus tabuliformis. Classification (NCBI taxonomy): domain Eukaryota; kingdom Viridiplantae; phylum Streptophyta; class Pinopsida; order Pinales; family Pinaceae; genus Pinus; species Pinus tabuliformis. The sequence continues at coordinate 829,736,082 of CM062808.1, forward strand.
TTGTATATGTCCTTTGTATCATTCACACCCCGTTTCACCTTGAAAACCCATTTACATCCCACAGTTTTCCTGCCTTTGGGAAGTTCAACCAGATCCCATGTGCCATTCTTACCTAAGGCCATCATTTCTTCCTTCACGGCTGCTTTCCATTTGTCACTCTTTGAACCTTCTACAACTTCCTGATAACACAAAGGTTCATCATCATTAGTGGTCAAAGAAACTGAATTAACATAATCATCATACCTTCTCGGAGGGCGTTTGATCCTTGTAGACCTTCTTAAGGATGTTTCCCGTGCTTCCACAATTGGCTGACTACCATCTGAAGGAACTTCTTCATGATCACCATCTGAGACTTGTTCATGACCTACATCTGAACCCTGTTCATAATCTGATTCTGAAACCTGTTCATGACTAGAATCTAAACTATGGTCATCATGACTATCATTAGAAGTGCTGTCAAATTGAATGTGCTGAAAATCAGATACATCATCCTGTTTCAATTTATTATCTACATCTAACTGTACAAGAGAGGATTCATCAAACTTTACATCTCTGTTGATGATGATTTTGCGGGTAGTAGGATCCCACAATCTAAATCCCTTTGTTCCATCACCATACCCAACAAAGATATACCTTTTTAATTTTGGATCTAATTTAGTTCGCTGATGTTTAGGTACTAGAACATATGCATCACAACCAAACACTCTGAGTTTAGAATAATCACAAGGGTGTTCTTTCCATACCTCTTGAGGAATCTTACAACCTATCGTTGTCGACGGTGACCGATTTATCACATAACAAGCTGTAGCCACCGCTTCTGTCCACAACTCCTTATGCAAACCAGCATTACTCATCATACTCCTTGATCTCTCCAAAAGAGTCTTGTTCATGCGTTTAGCAACTCCATTTTGCTGAGGAGTATAAACGGTAGTCTTATGTCTCTTGATCCCTGCATCCTTGCAATAGTTTTCAAATTCCTTGGAGGTAAACTCACCACCATTGTCAGTTCTTAAACATTTTATAGTTCTACCTATGATGTTTTCTACCAATGCTCTAAACTACTTGAAAACTATAAAAACATCAGACTTCCTTTTCAACATTTAGACCCACACTTTCTTAGAAAAGTCATCAATAAACGATACAAAATATGACGAGCCACCATATGAGGTTGTAGGTGCTAGACCCCAAACATCTGAATGGATATAATCAAGTATTCCTTTACAAGTATGTTTGCCTGTTTTAAACTTTTGTTTACTTTGTTTGCCAAACAGACAATGTTTACAGAAATCTAACTTTCCAGACCTTAGATTAGGAAGTAACTTGCGATCAGCCAAAATATCTAACCCTCTTTCGCTCATATGGCCCAACCTTTGATGCCATAGGTGAATGGAACTACTGTCATGTTCAGACACCGTAGACACATGAACTGACCCTATTCTTCCTTCTAACTGAAACAGATTTCCTACTTTCTTAGCTTTCATTACTAGTAAAATACCTTTGTAAATTTTCATTACTCCACCTTGAATGACAATTTTATATCCATTTGTGTCAAGTGCCCCCAGTGAAATTAAAATTTTCCTTAAATCTGGTACATGTCTGACATTAGTTAACATTTTTGTTGTCCCATCAAACATTTGCAACTTTATACTTCCTATTCCCACAATATTAGATGTGACATCATTACCCATGTACACGACTCCATCATTCACTGATCTATATGTCTTAAACCAGTCTCTATGAATAAACATGTGGTCTGATGCACCAGAATCTAACAACCAATGTGGATCATGATTTGACAAATTAACTGATAAGACTTCGTCGCTCATACCTGAACCAGATGCTGAACCTGTATCAGTCGTGTTTGCTTCCTTCTTTTCTGTCGATGAAGCTTCTTTAGAAGTTTGTTGTCGCTTCCAACAATCCTTCTTCAAATGCCCTGATTTGCCACAGAACCATCACTTTACTTTACTCTTCTTACCTTTCGACTTTGAATGCGAATCGTTGTGCTTACCAGAGCATCTTTCTCTAGAACGACCTCTAGCCATCATTGCCTCTAATGTAGAGGTGTCAGCATTCAACTGCTTCCTGGTCTCCTCGGACAACAAAGCTTCGACGACACCATCAAATTCAATGGTTTCGGATGAACTAAGACTTATAGAAGTAACAAAATGATCCCACGACTCAGGCAATGAGCACAATAAAGTTATGGCTTTATCCTCGGAATCAAATTTTACTTCTATGCTTTCTAATTGCACCATTAGAGTATTAAAAACATTCAAATGATTAGTAATGGAAGTACCTTCCTTCATTCGCAAACTGTATAGCTGCCGCTTCAGGAGAATCTGATTTGTCAAGGATTTTGTCATATACAGCTTCTCCAACTTCGTCCACAAACTAGCAGCAGTATTTTCTGACACGATGTTGTATAAAACATCATCAACCAAACACAGTCGAATACCACTCAAGGCTCTTCCATCCAATTCATTCCATTCATCATCTGTTATGGGATAAGGCAATTTGGATCTGCCCAACAACACCTTCGCCACGCCTTGTTGTACCAGAAGATCATGCATTTTTACCTTCCAGAACTCGAAATTGTTTTTGCCGTTAAACTTCTCGATTTCAAACCGGGCACTCTGAGTTTTTGCCATCTCGTAACAAATCAAATAATTTCCAATTCCAACTTTAAAAAAAAAAAAATTAATATATGACAAATGCCTATGCCTTATTGTATATTTCTTTTACTCTATAAAAAAAAAACAAACCCATTTGTTGTTTCAATTTGAGCATACAATTTAGAAGACATTGCAATATTTTAACCAAAAAACAACTAGTGCTTCACACTGCCCACGCAGAAGAAAAACCCGCGTCGGAAGCAAAAAACACGCACTAGAAAAGGGACTTGGCGCTTGCTCAAGAACACAAGATCCGCGCCAATTAAAAAATGTTGTAAGTGATGATAACTAGCACATGTATACCTCTAAATCCTGCACCGATCTGAAAATTAGCGCACTGGCGCTCTTAATTAAATCGTTTCTGCGCCATCCTAGTTATTGGCGCGCCTGTTTTATAATAACCCGCGCCAATCAGAAAACTTAAAACAAAAAAATACGCATCAGTCAACACGCATCAATCTCCTGCGTGTTCTGGCAATCAACACGCGCCAGCAGTCAATACATTACGCAGCAACCACGCCTCCACAATGGCCTGCCATTATGGTTTGAGTCCACGCTGTTTTCAGCCATGCCGATCCTCGCTGGTTATAACTCAACCATGTGCTAACAGCACCTCCACGCAGCAGTTCATGTTTGGTCCACGCACAACACTGGAAGGTTAATCCACCGCAGCAAACAATGTCACATGGACCTGATGCGTGCGCAAATTCCTTTATTACGCAACAATGGAGCGCAAATTCCTTTATGACGCAGCAATGGAGCGTTTTGGTTGGGAGCGCCGTTCATAAGTTAACGTTGTACTGCTTTATAGTCTTGTGCTGTCATACGCAGGTCCGTCCACGCAATTTTTAATCCCACCACAGGTCCATGCAGGTATATGCAAGATTCACGTTCAAAAACGACCTTCGCTTCAGCATATAATGTAAACCAGCGTGCAAATAGTTTCACACTTCCACATCCATATGGCATTCATCAAACGCAGATAAATTCAGCACCAAGCAACGCTCAAACAGATTACGCCACTCCTCCGCTATGCCACGCCTCTAACATGCTCTGATACCACTTGTTAGAGCAATGAGTGCGCAGCAAACTAAAAAACAACAACAACAAAAATAAACATATCGCAAAAGATAGGAGTTTAACATGGTTCACCCAACCATTCTGGGCTATGTCCACCAAACATAGGCATCAGCAAAATTTTATTATCAAACAGGAGATTACAAGATAATCCAGTTTCTCACAAACTCTCACCCCCCCACCAATCCGTATGGACACCTGTTTTATAGCCAAGAGAATCTAACTGCCTCATAAATCCTCTTACAACAAATATAGGATGCATTAACTCTCTCCCAACAAAATAGAGCAAATATAGCAACACAATCTGATTATTGTCACCTACTAAGATTTTTGCCTATTTTATTAAAACCGAAAATCTCAACATTGAGCTAGTGATGGGTGGGTGCGTAAGATACTCCGTACCCAATCTTGCCTTTTCTCTTAGATATTCTATTTTTCATATCATATTGTATTTTATGTTAAAACAATTTGTTTAGGATTTTGCACTTTTGTTTTTAGAATTCTCATCCAAACATACCTTCAGAAATCTTTGTTTTATCGTATTTTTGTTTTTAGAATTCTCTTCACTTATAGTCGGAAATATTTGTTTTATCGTATTTAAATGTATCTGCTTAGTGCTTCTATGTTTGTTCAGGATTTTGTTTCATTTGGACATGATAAAACTGATTGCAAGCATGTAGATGTTCTTATGTATTATGAAGACTTCATTGAGTGAGTTCCCAGTTAGGATTTTACCTATACGCAAAAAAAAAAAAAAAATGCTCTGAATATACTTTATCATTATAAAATGTGTGTGTTTTCACAACAAATTTTAACCTTTTACCCCTACACGAAAATAGCTTTGAATAGGTTCAGATAATTGTAGAATTGTGTGATTTTAACAAATCATTTATATTTGAATGTTTGCATTGTTTAGCTGGGTCTTTACACCTAATCTAGGCTTTTACACCTGATCTTATGTCCATAGTAGATACGGTTAACTTTCTTCACGCATATCGGATGCATGCACAAAAGTTGCAATTGAAACTTTGTATTGATGCATGCACATAAATTGCAATTATAGCTTTATATTGAGCTTTGTATTGTAAAGGTGCCATGAACGGTGACATCTGCCTCATGTTTGACCACTGTTTGGGTTCGTTGAATTGGCTGGTAGACGCAATACAATGCGAGGGAGATAAATAAAGTTAATCAGAGATCAGCTCTTTATACGGGTGGCGTTTCATTGGATGACCAAACTCACAAATTGGAGGACAGGCAATGTGCATTCAAGGAATTATTAAAAACTAAAGGAAGAATAACAAAATAAAAATCCATAAGAGATTTATCTTGGAAAACATTACTGTGAGTAATATTTAATAATTATTGGTCTATATTTATTTTAATTTTGAATTTACTAATTTTTATAGGGATCAAATCTCCCAGCTTGCAAGTCTAGTTTTTGAGTGCAAATTCTCACCATTAATTATTAATAATTATAATTATTAATTTAATTTTTTATTTTGTTATTTTCACTTTCATTTTTATTTTTATGTAATCTGAGCAAGTCAAAATGTTTACATAACATAACTTCATAATGTCAATTAATTTTAGTTAAATTTATTAAAGGAAGTTAATATTTATCATTTGAAACATTTCACAATGTAGTTTTGTAAGTTTTTAAATAGTGTTTATTATGTTAAATATCATCAAATAAACATCATGAGTTATTAAATTATGTCTAGTTTTCATGATTTAAAGTTATCTTAATTATTTTAAAACTAACTTAAAATTAACCTAACATTCCCCAGTCTAAATTTGTTATGGGATACATACTATCCCCTTCAAAGATTATAAATCATGTATACAATAATACAACATGTCCCTAACCCCCTAACTCATCATATAGGTCTATCATTAGGCTTTACATTAAAAATAATTTAAACTAGGGGTATGTGTGCCTAAATATACCTTAGATCCATATCTTTGTTTACATGTGATAAAATACAACTCCATAAAAAATGATTAGAAATATTAGTCTCGCTAAGTGACGTTTGATGTGTCCATACGATGAACCCAATCAAGTACTTTAAATGCTATGTTTTGTGTGCTTCCACTAGTTATCCATTTCCATATGCCATTCACCATGATTCATAAACCAATGAACCATCACTCTAATATTTGTGCATGAGCCTATTACCTAACCATATCTTGTGCTGTCACATGTTCATGGATCGCATGAACCTAGCCATAGTGAGCGCTCATGCCCCTTTTATAAGGTGTGGTCTCCACACCATAACCTACATTGTATTGACCATGTACACCATAATTGTGACATGATAGTAATACATAGATGTGATTGTAGGTCCATTTCCATAAGTAGGTACCCTATTTGGACTTTGAGTACTATTGTTAGCACTTGATAGTCCCCTTTGGCCATACCCTATAGAATTCACCCCTACTACCATCACTCTTTTTAGCACCTCCGAGATCCCCTTCAACACATTATACCACAAATAGTGGTTAGAAAACTCACAATTGAACCCTAAAGAAACATGATATTTAGAAGGTCCTTATTAGCAATTGATAATACTACCACTTGAAACCCCTGACATTGGTATTAGAGCTATTCTTTGTGCTTGTGGGAATATAATAATGATGTGAATTTGGACTATTTTTCATAGACAAATGCCTAATAATAATATCCCTTGGTGAAGTTAGACCTCTAATGGTCTAATTCAACACTAGACTTGAGCCAATTCATCCACTATGAGAAATATTACATTGTTCAATCAACTTCATCTACTTCTATGTTTTACAACACTCCCTAATGATATAGGCCATCTCCTAATTTCAAGTATACAAATTTCCCCATTTTAATGTTATACATTTCTCATTATAGACATCCAAAACGGGTTCAAAGGTCATATCACACCTATGGTTAGACTACTCCCATTAAGAGTCCAAGTCTACATGACTTGGATACCACATGTTAAAAATTAAAAGAGGAATATCAAAATCAGAATGTTGGGTTTGTGTTATATTATTTCCATGACTAGCTGCAAGGGGTCAAGGGTAGTGCACGAGAAGAAAAGAATAATATGCAAACCCAATAATAGTTGGGTGGACCCAAGGATGGGGGGCAGACCTAAAGATGGTGAGCGGACCTACCCATGGTTTTGGGATAATGGTTTTTTTCTGATGGTATTTTGTAGATCTAGTTAAGGGAACTATGGTTATGTTCTAATCCAAGGTTAATGGATTGGGGTTTATGAATGCTTCATGTTATGTCCCTATACGAATAGTGTAACCCCTTATTTTTATTAGTGCAACCCCCTTATTATATTGTTGTGCCCATGTAGTCCCCATATTGTTATTATTGTGCCCCATAGAAGCCAAATATTTTATTGTTGTGCCCTTACATTATTATTGTTATGACGACTTTAATTATATTCTGAACCCTTAGACTCGTATATATATAAAGGAGGCCTTGTCATTTGTATCATCCAAGAGTTGTTCATTTGTGTAATGTAAAGGAGGTTTCCCCCTCATAGAGTCTAATTTTTAAGTCGTTGATCTATATTTTCTATCTTTTTATGAGCTGGTTTCGTAACATTTGGTATCAGAGCTTGGATTCTAGGGTTTTTCTGCTCCAAACAAGCCATCGTGGCATTTTTGATATAACTTTTTTTCTACAAAGTTTCAGAAGATAAAAAAGAAACCCATTTGAGCAGAAATCATTTTGAACCTCGAGTCAAAAATTCAGATCTTGTATTGCTATATTTTTTGAGATATGATGTGAGGAATTTAGGGGTTTTGCAAGCTCCTAAATTCCATCTCAAACATGTCATCGTGGCATTTTCGCTATAATGTTTTTTTATACGAAGGTTCATACTTTGAAATTAAAACCCATTTGAGAAGAAATCGTGGTGAAACTCGAGTCCAAATTTCAGATCTTGTTTGACTATATTATCAGAGATACAGTCCAAGATATTTAAGGTTTCTGAAGGCTCCCGAATTACATCCCAAATAGGTGACCTGGGGAAACTCGTCATAATTTTCTCTTTAAGCATCATATTGAAATTTCATAAGAAGATAGAGAAAGAGGATAGTCTATACTTTACTATGTATTGTTTTCAAGTCTGAAGGTCGAAACAGTAACACATGGCACTTCCTACAAGTTCTCTCTACTGAAAAAAATATATAAGCAGGTCATCTTGGATGATTGGGCATAACTCTTTCTTGGAGAATCCAATTTCAATCAGACTTGTGGCATTGGAAAGAGGACGTTGATAGCTACTATAGGTCACAATTTCAGAAATTGAAGATCTGAAGTTTTAGAGATAGAACAGATTGAAGATCGAGCTACTAAAAGCAAGAAAACTAATGACTCGAATCAAGAAAATAGAAACACCTAGTAAGCAAAATTGGATGGAGGATTTTAAGAATGAGATCGAAGCTAAGATAAATAGTTTTATATGTGTCATGGAAGCTAATATCGATGGCAGGGAAGCATATTTGAAGAAATGCATGAAATATTTAAATAAATACATGGAAGGTTTGGAGGAAGGTGGGAGAAAGCTGCTACAAGAAAGGCCTACTAATAACGAAAAGGTAGTAGAGGAAACTCATGATGAGAAAAAAATAAATATTAATCATGATTTCATAGAATCTAACATTGGATTGAAGACCGGCCATATTCCAAATATCGATATGAGGAATTTTGATGGCAAGGATCCCATAACATGGATACTACAGATGGAGAAATATTTTGATCCACAAGATGTGCAACTGTCATAAAAGGTACGTATTGCATATTTATATTTAGAACCAAATCAATTTTTATGGTATAAAGGGCTTTGTTCTCGTGAACCACTTGTCACCTGATCAATTTTCATGGAGGAAATGATATCATATTATGAGGATACACAGAGAAACACCTTCTTTAGCCAATTGATAAATCTCAAACAAAAGGGTTTAATGGCAGAGCACATTGAGGACTTCCAAAAATTTAATACAAGGTTAAATGATATTCAAGAGAAGCAGAGGATTAATGTATTCACAGAGACCTTAAAGGATAACATTCAACATGAGGTTTGCCTTTGGGATCCTGATTCATTGGAGAAGGCATACAGGTTGGCAAGAAAAATGAAAGAAAAATTATGTCAACAAGGAAGCCTACCACTCATAACCATAAATATGGAAGTGTTGTTTCTCCTAGCCTTTCACCACCTACAAGGTTGAGACCACAACAATTGGAAGAAAAAAGAGCAAAAGGGATTTGTTACAATTGTGATAGAAAATACACTAAATGTCATACGTGTACTGAGAAGAAATTAATTTACATAGATGGGGAAGAGGAGCAAGAAAAGGGACAAGAAATGTCAAAAGAAGAGGATATACACCAGGAACCAATCCAAGAGAAAGAAGAAATGAATCTGACGATACCTTGTAATGTATTGAAAAGAATTACCACTCCTTAAACTCTCAAGATAGAAGGGCATATCAAGAAGAAAAAGGTAAGAATGTTGATTGATTCGGGTAGTACCCATAATTTTATTCATTGTAAGATAGCCAAGGAATTGAATTGCTTCCTACATCCAGCGCCAGAGTTTCAAGTAATGTGTTTCAAATGGAGGAACCATAAATTGCTCTAGAAAGTGCCATAATATCAAGCTATCGATGGGATAATATGTCTTGAATAGTCTAATGCTTTCCATTCCAATGGGTGGTGTGAATGTTGTGCTAGGAGTTCAATGGCTACAATCTTTGGGTATGATAGCTTTTAATTTTCAAGAACTCTTTTGAAAGTTTTTAGGAAGGAAAGGATTTTTAATTAAGGGTATCGCAGGGAAACCAAGAAAGATAATCAGCTCTAACAAGATGAGAAAGTTTCTAAATAAAGAAAAACATGGTGAAATTTCACAATTATGTTCACTAGAGGTACCCACATCAAAATCATCTATTTCTCCAGATCTCCAAAAAGTTATGGACAATCATTCCAAGGTATTTGATACTCCTAGAGGCCTCCCACCTTTCTGATCATGATCATGCTATTCATTTGATTCCACAAAGTGCTCCACCAAACATCAGGCCTTACATATATCCATATGCCCAAAAGAGTGAAATTGAACGAATGGTTGCAGAAATACTAGAGGTTGGTATAATTCAACCTAGTCAAAGTTCTTTCTCTGCTCCTGTGCTATTGGTACACAAGAAGGATGGATCATGGCACATGTGTCTGAATTATAGGGAGCTCAACAAGCTTACTATTAAAGATAAATTTCCTGTTGTTGTCATTGATGAATTATTGGATGAATTACATGGAGCAATTTACTTCACCAAGTTGGATCTTCATTCAGGATATCATCAAAACAGAATGAAGATTGAATACATTCCGAAAACAACATTTAGAACTCATGAGGGTTATTATGAATTTTTGGTCATGCCTTTTGGCCTTACCAATGCACCTTCTACATTTCAAGGTTTTATGAATTCCATTTTCAAACCCTTACTTAAAAAATTTGTGTTAGTATTTTTTGATAATATACTAATCTACATCAATTCTTGGAAGGATCATGTTCAACATGTTGATAGGGTGCTCAAACTGTTGGAGGAGAAACAATTATATGCAAAAAGCTCCAATTGTTTCTTTGGAGTACAAGAGGTGGAATATTTGGGTACCCAATTAGCTCATAGCTAATATTATCATACTGAATCTGATGGGAAAACTATGATAGTGAACACATGTTTGGAAGTATATCTTCGTTTCTTTGTATCTGATAAATAGACACAATGGGTCAAGTGGTTTCCTCTAGCTAAATGTTGGTATAGCACTTCCTTCCATACTGCAACAAAAATGACCCCATTTATGGAACTTTATGGATATCATCCACCATCCATAACATCATCTTTAAAAGAAAATTCTAAGGTTCAAGTAGTGGAGGATCACATTAAGAATCAACAACAAGTTCTCAAACCCTTAAAGGATAACCTCACTTTGGTGCCAAATAGAATGAAACAACATGCAGATCAACATCGCAGCGAAAAAATTTTGATGTAGGTGATTGGAAATTTATACGACTACAACCATACAAATAAATGTTCCTCAAGCAAGATAAGAAGGATAATAAATTATCACCAAAGTATTATGGTCCGTACAAGGTGTTACAAAATATTGGTACTATTGCATACAAATTGGAGCTTCATACATCTTCCTGAGTGCACCCAGTTTTCCATGTTTCATGCTTAAAGAAGGTTATAGGTGGAAAGCTCCCAGTTCAAACAATATTTTCAGAACTTGACAAGGAAGGAAAAATCATATTAGAACCTGAGGCATACATAGAAACAAGAACCTAGTAACTACAAAATCAATCAATTTTAGAGTATCTCATCAAGTGGAAGAACTTACACAGTGAAGATTCCACATGGAAGGATGATAATTTTATATAGAAGTGTCCAAAACTACTCAAGCATTAAGGAGAACACTTTTTGAAGGAGAGGTGCATGTTAGGTCCCTATACTGCTAGTGTAACCCCTTATTGTTATTAGTGCAACCATCTTATTATATTGTTGTGCCCATGTAGTCCCCATATTATTATTATTGTACCCCATAGAAGCCCACTATTGTTATTGTTGTGCCCTTACATTATTATTGTTATGTTGGCTCTAATTATATTATGACCCCTTAGACTCCTATATATAGAAAGGAGGTCTTTGATTTGTATCATCCAAGAATTGTTCATTTTTGCAATGTAAAGGAGGTTGCCCACTCGAAGAGGATGATTTTTAAGTCATTGATCTATCTTTTCTATCTTTTTATGAGCTGGTTTCATAACATTTTGACATGTATATATATGTATTATAACATTCAAAGGAATATAATGAAAAATCAATCTGATAGTCCCAGTTTTGGGATCCAAGGGAAAATCTCTGAGTATATTTGTTTTTGTTCTCGGCATTGTTTATTTTTTTGTTTCAAGAAATTGTTTGTAGGTAATTTATATACATGGTTAAAAACTACAAAGAAGAGTGCACATAAATGGACATTACACACTTATCATGGAGACCCTTCTTTTTAAACCAACATCTAATATATAACTATTAACCTTGACAAAAATGTTGAAACCACATCAAGACAAACCCCTTGATACATCTTAAAAATGGATTCTTCAAGTATTTAAATATGATTCATCACATTCAATGCCATGATTTTCAAAACCATGGAATTTTACACCATCTATAAATCCATTACTAATTAATTGAGTGTCATTGTAACTATTAAGACATAACTAATCTATCACTAATAAAAGTCAATTCTCATACATTGATAAGATCAAATTACACAAAATTGTGGGTTTTCAGATTCCACATTGATATACATTTACATACATTTCAAACTTGTGATGTGAGGTCAATATCTTTTTTATAATTACATTGTCTAATTATGCAATCAAATTTGAACTCACTATGTTGGTGTTTTCATGGCCAAATCCTGGCATTTTACATTTTATTCTCTCCACCTTCTCATTTTTATGCATACACTACATATTTTTAAGAGAGAGGCATTAAACTCTTTTAAATTTTGGATATGCGCTAATGGAAGGTATTGAGTTGTCTTCTCATATATGGAAACTACCATGTATATTGGTCAATTTATATTATGTGTGTTTCTTATCGTGTGTCAATTATGAGTGTCATGTAAGAACATTAATTATGTGTCACTTATGGTGCATCAATGCATATTTCTTAATGGCCATGTTTCTTTGCTTATGTTCATCTCTTATGTGTTATTAGATAAGGTGAAACAATTGTATCTAACACCTAATATGATGTACCATGGCTCAAGTATGCTTTGGTTTAGTGGGATGATGCTTAACTATGTCACTTATGGTAGGTATCTTACATGGCATGTTGATTATATTCCTAACTTTAAAGAATGTCATTCATATGTACATTTCTTATGGGGCATCACTTAATTATCTCACTTATATATGTGTTACTTTTAATTGTGTCACTTATCGGAGTCTCCTATGGATGTGTTGGGTATTGTTACACAAAATATTGTCACCATGACTATTTGCAGTCAGTATGGGTCTATCATCATTCATATTGTCCTCCTAAGCAAGTATCAAACCTCAGCTCTTCATGTCAAGCTTTAAAAATGAGAGAAAGACCTTAAAAATCAATAAATCTCTGGTTCCGCAATTTCTCTCACTGTTGCCTGCGGTGCCGCACCCGATTTTCATGTTACCTGCGGACTTGACCGCTCTGTCTCTAAAGGAGTGGGTGCGGACCCCTGTGAAAGTCAAAAAGGCGCAAGTTTATTCTTAAAAAGTCACTTTGGGTTAATTCTAGATGATTCTAGAAGGAATTTTGACATGGATGGTTCGCTCCTAGGTGGTTCATGCATCCCAAAAGAGAAGGAGCTAATCCCTTGATGAGAGGAGCTTATCCCTTTGAAGGAGGGCTTTATCCCTTTGAAGTAGGACCTAGTAACTTCCCTCCATTGCACTATAAATTAAGGCATTGGGCTGGTTGCTAGAGAGGTTAGAAGCTGAACATTTTTGAGGGTAAATGCTGTTGGAATTGAGACTTCCTAGTTAAGCTTCAGAGGAGAGATCACATACCTTTTGGCTTCATTGGGAAGAGAGTGAAACTTGTCAAAGTAGAGGAGACTTCTTGCTGGACCCTAGGAGGAGCTTGTACAACATCAAGGCACAGGTTGTAAAGTTCTTCTTTGATTTAAATTAATACAATAAGATTCATTTTTCTCAACAAATTGTCCTATGTGATTTGTTTCATGAATTCCTTGATCATCATGATAAGTATGCTTTATTATATTGGCTTTTCAGGTGCTATTTAATTTGTGTGCTTGTTTGTGTTTGCAGATTCTCTCCAAGGGAGCTCATTTGGATCAACGGAGCGAGGCTTCCATAAACTTGCATTGGACCCAAGGTAGGCCTAAAACACTTGTTTGCCTTTACTTATAAACTGCATATTTAGAGAAAGATAGAAGTTGATTGGTTTGTTTGTCGCTAGATATCATTAGATACTAGGGAGTTCGGTCTTGTCCGCAAGAATGACTCATTCTATGTGACAAAATGGTGACTCCGTTGGGGACTTGATATTTTGACTTAAGAAAGAACCAATAAAAATAACACTTAAAGTCAAATCTATCTAGTAATCTTTTTATTTCTAGGGCTCTATATCACCAACATAGCTTCGGCTAGTATCTTGGAGTAGGGAGTAATTAACTCTCCAAGATAGTAAAACAAATAAGTAGTTGTATCTTGCGGTAGGAGATAAAATCCAATTGTTACGTCTATACTTTGGGAAAGCTCCTCTTAAAGGAGAAGCACGAGATCATATCTGAACCAGTGTGGGAATCAATCCTTCCTCATTGGGAACGATAGAAGATATTCATGTATTAAAAACGGTAAACCTCGGATTAACCATTATTGAGGAGCCTGGGGTCACTTGTTGGTAAACCTTGGAGTATGTCAAGGAGCCTTCAAGGGGATTGAGCTTGTTACTCTGCCCTTGCGTGCGTATCAGATCATAGACTGTTCCCCCAGGTATATTTGTTTCCGTTGGTAGCCATAGTGACCATATTTTATAGGATTCTTTCCTAAGGTGACGGTGGAGGGAAGATCCCACTGTACCTGGAGCAGACGTCGGCTAGACTCACTTGGATTTTCTTGGGGGTTCTCTTCACTCGAGACGGTTTAGTGGAGAAACTTGTGCCAGTTTATTCATTAAGTAGGTTGCCGGGGTAACTGTTCTAACCGCCATTTCTGTATTGAACTATGCGACATTGGATTTCATCACCAACTAGTGTTTTCAGTGTGGAAAGTTACTATTTGTGTGTGGTTTGATCTCCTATATTCTTTAGGCGTGTGATTCAAATTGTTTGGTTCTTTAGAGGATTTAGGTGGTTTTCATTGAGATTTTTATTTATTTGTGTGTGAAGTAGTTAAAATATTTAATCATGGCCGAATTACTGAGGAAGTCCTGTAGACTTTGGGGCCAACCTCCTGAGTTTTCACCAAGCAAGCCTGAAGGGCTACGAGCCTCTTAACTCCTAGAGACAGTAGAGTTGGGTCACCTGAGGAAGGAAAGTCTTCTTTGGTTGTACATCCTGATTATCAAGCTTTAGTAATAGATTATAATCCGCAATCTATTTCATTTTCCGAAATTACTGGTAGTTTTTCATCTACTAGTGATTTAGGTGAGGAACCTGAAATATCTGAGCCTGAAATTGAATTTGCTGCTATGCCAACATCGGGATTTGCCTCTCCAACTTCTAGTGGTCCTGGTTCACCCGGGGTAGAAAGAATAATTACCCAAAATCTTCCTTATGGACTTATAGCTATTGAAGAACTTGCTACTCCGGAAGAAGAAGGTATCCCTATCCCTGAAAATCAACCAGTTATAGAACTTAGGGAGTGTGAATCAATCTTTTACAGTCCACCTAGGAGCAACGCTTGGTATCTTTCATTGACCAATTTTTTGGAAAACCCAGGACTAAGTTTTTCACCACCTCACATTCCTCTTCACCCAACACCTAGGGGTTATTATCCTTCGTTAAATATGTCAAGACAGTCGTTCATGTTTTCTCAATCTCCAGAAACCTTTTTATATGGCAGTCCTTCTGTTCCCTCTGGGTATCAGTCACTTACTAGTACTTTTTCGGGAGCATCTCCTCAACCTATTGAACAAGGGTTATTAACTAGAAATAATGGAACTAAGCCATTGAGTGTAGAAGATATTCTTATGATGTTAGGTACTATTCCTAATCCTCCACCTCAAGGTGGCCAGTTACCGCCTGGGGGGCAACCTCAAAGTCCTCAATTATCGCCTGGGGGGCAACCTCAAGGTACCCAATTTTCGCCTGGGGGGCAACCTCAAGGACAGTACATACCTACGGGATAGTATGTTCCTCAAGGTCAACCCCAGACTCAGTATGTACCTCAAGGTCAACCCCAGTATCAATATGTACCTCAAGGTCAACCCCAGTATCAGTACATGCCTCAAGGTTATCAACCTCAAGGTCAGTACCCAACCCAAGGTTTCCAACCACCTTCCGGTCAATCATTTGTCCAAGGAGCTGGAAATGTACCTTTGAATTATCAACCCTACCCTCAACCCGGTTATGGTCCTCAATATTCTCAACCTGTTATGTGTCCGTACCATGGAATAAATTTAGTGTGGGATCCATCTCAATCTCAACAGATCTTGCAACCGAATGTGCAGTTGTCATCTCAATCTGGACAACCCTTGGTTTCTGGTTCACCCTAGCAACCTGTCCAGTCTACTATTCAAACTTCTGGACCTTCTGCAGTTTCTCAGTCTGGACCTAGTATGCCTTGTACTCTGCCTCAAACGACTGCTGCAACTGCTGCAACATCTGTTCAATATACCCCATCTACTTCTGGAGTATCGACAACTCCGGTTTCTACTGTTCATGTATCAACTCCTCAGACATCTTTACCTCAGTCTGGATCCACAATTCAAACTTCGGTTCAAATGCCTGTAGGACAACCTGGTCCAAGTACGGTTGTCACAAGTCAACCTCAATTTACTTATCAACCGTACCAGGGACAGTACCAATTCGGTCCTGCTGTGCAGCAGCCAGTCTATCAATTTCAACTGTACCCTGGATATACATATCAACAACCCCAGTACGGTCCAGTTAATCCTGGTTTTCCGAGAGGATATAATATCCCAAATGTAATTTCAATTCCTAGTTATCCTGGATATCCTCCTCCTGGGGCTGGTCTCATGACTCAAGGTTTTAGGGACCCTAATCGTTAGTTACCATTTATTACAACTTTGGACTTGTCTGACTTGTCGCGCCTTACAAACGATCCAATTAACTATCTTCCATTTTGGCCGCCAATGCCGAATAAGTTGCTTAGTGATATTCCTAAGTTTGAAGGCAAATCAGGAGAGGACCCGTCGAACCATGTGATGACTTATCACCTCTGGTGTGCGTCTAATTCCATTTCAGATGATTCAATCCATTTAAGGCTTTTCCAGTGCACTCTAATTGGTCTTGTGACCAAGTGGTAGATTGAGTTACCGCGAGCCACTTTTTATAACCTTAGTCAGTTAGCTACTTCGTTTTTAAATCATTTTCAGTTTCCAGTCAGATATGAAAATGGCACGGAATTATTAACTTCATTAAAGCAGTCAACGTCCACTTACATTTCAGATCACATTCATGAATGGAAACGTCGATGGCGTTTAGTGAAAGCTTTTATTCCGGATCAAGTCTTAGCTGAATGGTTTGTAAAATCTTTATTACCAAAGATCACTAAGGATGTAGCTAAGGTCGGAGTCATTGCTGAAGAGAAATTAATTGCTCAAGCTCAGTACCTTGACTTAGTTTATACGCAGTCAGGTACGTTACATGAGAAAATCCCCGATCTTCCTAAACAAAATCAAATAACTGCAGCTCCTTCAGAGTCTCATGCTGAAGATGGTATGATTGGTATGGTTAATACCAAAAGTAAGAAGAAATCTTCCGAGAATTCTTCTCCTATCATAACCTTACCATATTCCTCGACAAGAGATTATTCCGCGGAAATTTCCGCCGATATTCATGTTGTAGAGTCATCTACAGCCAAATCAAAATCTGGTGGTAAGAAGAAAGGGAAGAAGAAAAATAAAACAGATAAAAATTCGAAAGAGAAACCAGAAAAAGCGGAATCAACTGATGAGAAACGCAAACCTCGTTATCCTTGTCTCATTTGTGATGAAGAGCATTTTACAAGAGACTGTCCTCATCGTGCAGAGGTTGCAAAAATTGTCAAAGGTTCCCAAACGCCTATTGTTTTGAAGGATCCTTTTCCTAGTCAAGACAGTAAGATGATAGGTTCTTCCTCAAATGCCTCTGAAGAACCCATAATGATGATGTCCCATGTTAGGATTGTGACTCGATCGCATGATTATGGAAGTAAAAGTCCTGTTGATGGTAAAGAAGCAGAATCTTCTCATTCAAACCCATCAACTTCTACTCCCGGTTCCAATCCACTACAGATCGAGAAACCTAACCCAGACTTAGTAATCAAACTACCCGCCAAGGGTATACTTCGAAAGTCGGCTTTCAATCCACATGCCAGAGCGGCTCAGAACTATATCATTGTTGAAGATTTGGCTATTTCACCTTCAACAATGTCAGCTTTGGAAGTGCTGCAATCATGTCCAACACAGCGTAAATTACTATTGTCGGCTATAGGAGCTGTTGACATTCAGGACTCAAACCTTATAATTTTCGACCTAGAAAATAGTACACCACGCTTACCTCATCAAATGGCTTTCTAGATCCCAGTGTTAGTAAAAAACAAACCTTGTTATAGGACTGTGATTGATGAGGGAGCCTCAACGTGTATTATGTCGATACAGTGTTGGAGATCGCTTGGTTCTCCTACTCTAAATCAATCCCCGACGATTCTAAAGGCCTTTGATGGTTGTGAGTTTCATCCTTTTGGCATTCTACAGGATT
Source organism: Pinus tabuliformis (assembly GCA_031772625.1). Lineage (NCBI taxonomy): Eukaryota > Viridiplantae > Streptophyta > Pinopsida > Pinales > Pinaceae > Pinus > Pinus tabuliformis. Next base: position 829,754,322 of record CM062808.1, read on the forward strand.
TACCTATAGGGGTTGAAGGCAAAACTGTTAATCTGGATGTGGAGGTGGTTGATGCCCCTCTAGATTACAACCTTGCCTTGGGTCGTAGTTGGTCTAATGCAATGACAGTTGTCTTTTCATCGGTCTTTCGTCTTATAAAGTTCCATCATAATGGAAAGATCATAACTATAGACCAGCTGACTTACTTTTCATCCGACCCAGCCTCTTCTGAAAGTATTCGTCATGTCGACAAAACAACTATCCTATATAAGGATGTTGGAGTAGGACTAGTTAAAGATTTCGGTTTACTAGGAACCTTTCCTTTTCCTCCTATCAACGCATCGTCTTCTACTGCAAACATTCATATGATTTCGTCAGACACTATTGTTTATGATGATCCTTGGATCGTACCTTCCGAATCTGAGACAGATTCATTTGGTGATGTTATGCCTTTGAGTCCATATGAAATTGCATATCAGGTTGTGCAGTCATTTTCCGACCCGTCTTCAACCAAAATTGAATTAATGAATGTGGTCCATGAGGAATCACTTTCAACATCAAACTTGGGTTCAACAACGTTTTCTCAACTTGTTCACACTGATGAACAAATTCGTGAAATCCTATGTGTCGATGATTTACCATGGGAAGATCTTCATCATATTCGTTTTTACCTGAGATTGATCGTTTTGAAAATGATTTTTCATCTCTTTTTACGACTGAATATGTCAAGGAACCTCAGAATCCAATGAAAAATCCTAATTCAAAGTTAAATTTGGGAAAAATTTCTCGAACTCTTCCTATTGATATTTCGGTTAAGCCTAGAATTGTTGAAAACATTCATATAGGTGCCTCTTGTACAGAAGATGAAATTCAAACATATAAGGCCCTATTTCAAGAATTCCGTGACGTGTTTGCCTGGTCATATGAGGAAATGCCAGGAATTGACCCAGCAATTTTGTTCATGAAATCAAAACTTACCCGGATGCTAAACTTGTCCAGCAACATTTGCGTCAGATCCACCCACGAAAAGCTGCTACTATTAAAACGAAAATCGAAAAATTACTCAAAGCAGGTTTCATTTATCCGATTCTGTTAACAGATTGGGTATCGAATATTGTTCCTGTTAACAAAAAGCAAGGGAGAATAAGAATATGTATCGATTATAGGGACATTAATCGAGCCTGTCCAAAAGACAATTACCCAACTCCATATATCGATCAAATCATTGATGATTGTGCCCGTAATGAAATATTCTCCTTCATGGATGGTTTTTCCGGATACAATCAAATAAATATTCTACCTGCTGGTCAACCAAAAACGGCTTTCATTTGTCCATGGGGGACATTTGCTTATTAAAAATTACCTTTTGGGCTCAAGAACGCCGGGGAAAGTTTTCAAAGAGCCATGTCTTACGCGTTTCATGACATCAAGCACATTGTGCAGCCCTATCTCGATGATCTACCTACTCATTCATTACATCGAGCTGATCATCTCATTCATTTACGAGAAATCTTTATGAGGTGTAGGCATTATCGAATTAGGTTGAATCCACACAAGTGTGTTTTCTGCATAGAAACGGGTCGATTATTGGGTTTTGTTGTTTCGAAAGCCGGCATTCACGTCGACCCCTCGAAGGTTGAAGCTATTGTCAAATTGCCTCCTCCTTCAAGTCTTCGCCAACTCCAAAGTTTGCAAGGGAAAGCAAACTTTTTACGTCGATTCATTCCTAACTACGCCGAGATCACAAAGGGTTTTACCCAGTTGTTGAAACGGAATACTCCATTCTTTTGGGATGAGATAGCTGACAAATCTTTTAGTGCACTAAAACACGCATTGACTCATGCATCGTTATTGCATCCTCCCAACTACAACCAGGACTACTTATTGTATCTCTCTGCCTCCCATTCCACCATTGGAATGGTGTTAGTTCAGCAAGATGAATTCGGTACTGAAAATGTGATATATTACCTTAGTCGAACTTTAAATCCAACTGAGCTAAAATATTCACATGTGGAGAAATTGGCATTGGCAGCTGTTCAAGCTATCCAACGTTTTCGTCATTACATTTTACTACGCAAAACTATAGTAATTTCTCATTGCAACCCTATGATCTATATTTTGACCAAACAATTGCTAGGGGGCAAGTACTCCAAATGGATTTTCATCCTGCAGGAGTTCGACTTGGAATTTAAAAAGTCTAAGTCGAAGAAATATTTAGTTTTTGTGGAGTTAATGTGTGACTTCCCACGTGCTGACACAGAAACTGTGGCGGAGGAGCCCATTGCAGACGAATCCTTGTTTCTAATCAGCACTTTAGATCCATGGTATAGGGATATCAATGCTTATCTCCAGACCCAATCCTTTTGGCCAGAAATTTCAAGGTCAGAACGTCGAAAAATACGATTCCAGTTCCAACAATTCAAAATTATTAGAGATAGACTTTATCGTCGTGGGGCGGACTCTGTTTTTCGACATTGTTTAACTCATGAGGAAGCTGAAAGGGTTCTAAATGACTGTCACTCTGGAGTGTGTGGTGGTCATATGTCTGGGTTTGCCACAGCCCAAAAGATATTGCGAGCTAGCTATTTCTGGCCGTCTTTATTTAAAGATTGTATTAACGCGGTCCGAAAATGCCACAACTGCCAAATTTTTGATTGAAATATGCGCGCTCCACCTGCTCCTCTCCACCCTATAATTTCCATCGGTCCTTTTGTGAAATGGGGTATCAATTTTATTACATGTAACCCTCACTCGGCTGGGGGGCATGCGTATATCATTCTTGCGGTAGATTATTTTACCAAGTGGGCCGAGGCGATGCCTACATTTGAGGCAGACGGCAAAACTGCTGTGTTTTTCGTGTTCAATCATATAATTGCTAGGTTTGGTGTTCCACAAGCGATTACATTGATCATGGGAATCATTTTCGAAACATTATGATGATTGAACTTACAGGCCAACTTGGCTTGCGTCACGACAGTTCAACTCCATATTATCCACAAGCTAATGGTCTGGTTGAAGCCATCAACAAAGTTCTAGTCATCATGATCCGACGAATCATTGGGTGTTAGGCCCCTATACTACTAATGTAACCCCTTATGGTTATTAGTAAAACCCACTTATTATATTTATGTACACATGTAGTGCCCATATTGTTACTATTGTGCCCCATAGAAGCCCACTATTGTTATTATTGTGCCCTTACATTATTATTGTTATGTCGGCTATGATTATGTTATGACCCCTTAGACTCCTATATATAGAAAAGAGGTCTTTTCATTTGTATCATCCAAGAATTGTTCATTTACGTAATGTAAAGGAGGTTGCCCCCTCGAAGAGGTTGAATTCTAAGGCGTTGATCTATCTTTTCTATCTTTTCTTGAGCTAGTTTCATAACATTTGGTATCAGAGCTTTAGATTCTAGGGTTTCACTGCTCCAAACAGGTCATTGTGGCATTTTCGCTATAACTTTTTTCTGCGATGTTTCAGAAGTTTCAAAAAAACCCATTTGAGAAGAAATTACACTGAACCTCGGGTCTGAATTTTAGAGATTTTCGCGCTATATTTGCGGAGATATGATCTGAGGAAGTTGGTCTTTTTGCAGACTCCTGAATTACATTCCAAACAGGTGACCTGGGGAAAATCGTCATAACCTTCTCTTTGGGGATCGGATTGAAATTTCGTAAGAAGGTACAGAAAGAGGACGGACTGTAGTTTCTTGTATACGTTTTTTAGATCCAAAGGTCAAAACAGTGACTCGTGGCATGTCGTACAAGTTCGCTCCACTGAACTAGTCTATAATCAAGTCACTGTGGGAGATTTCACATAACTCTTTCTTGGAGAATCCAATTTGGATCAGACTGGTGGCATTGGAAAGAGTACACAGAGGGCTACTACAAGTCACAATTTCAGAACTTAAAGATCTGAAAGAACAAATTTACAGTCGTTTCAAGATCGAGCTCCTAAAATCAAGAAAAAGCAAGATGAGGAAGTTTGATGGCAAGGATCCGGTAAATTGGATACCTCAGATGGAGAAATATTTTGATCTACATGGTGTACCGCTGTTACAAAAGGTATGTATTGCATCTTCATATTTAGAGCCTAATTAATTTTTATGGTATGAAGGACTTTGTTCTCGTAAACGACTTGTTACGTGGTCAATTTTCACAGAGGAAATGATAGCACAATACGAGGATACAAAGAGCAACACCTTCTTTAGAGCAACACCACAACAATTGCAAAGACTAAAAGGGCTTTGTGACATACTGGAGAGAAAAATTATGGAAACCAGGAAGCATACCCCTCACAACTATAAAGATGGAAGTGTTGTTTCTCCTAGCCTTCCACAACCTCCAAGGGTTACACCACAACAATTGGAAGAAAAAAGAGAAAAAGGGATTTGTTACAATTGTGATAGAAAATGCACTAAAGGTCATAAGTGTGATGAGAAGAAATTATTTTACATAGAATATGAAGAGGAGGAAGAAAATGATCAAAAAACATCAAAAGAAGAGGATCTACGCCAGGACCCCACCCCAGGGAAAGAAGAAATGAATCAGACCATATCTTGTAAAGCATTGGCAAGAATTACTACTCCTCAAACTCTCAAGATAGAAGGACATATCAAGAAGAAAAAGGTGCAAGAAGTGAAAGATCACATCGAGAAAGAAGAAATGAATCCAACCCTATCTTGTAATTGATTGGTCGAAACTACCACTCCTCAAACTATCAAGATAGAAGGACATATCAAGAAGAAAAATGTTCAAGAAGTGAAAGATCACATCGAGCATCAAGAAATGAATCCAACCATATCTTGTAAAGGATTGGAAGAAATTGCCACTCCTCAAACTCTAGAGATAGAAGGACATTCAAGAAGAAAAAGGTTCAAGCAGTGAAAGATCACATCGAGCATCAACAAGAAGTTATCCAACTTTTAAAGGATAACACCACTTCGGTGCAAAATCAAACGACACAACACGTAGATCAACATCGTAGTGAAATTTTTTTTGATGTAGGTGATTGGGTATTTTTATTGCTACATCTAAAGCAAGCTATTTATGAGAAGGAAATTTGGCAATACTACATGCACTTAAAAAATGGCGACCTTACCGAATGGGAAGACTCTTCAAGGATGAGGATGTGGAAGCATTGTTTTGTGCTATTTCTATTATCCAACCAGATTGGATAAATGAAGCAAGGGCTGAATGGAAGAAGGATGAAGAAGTATGGCCACTTATTCAAAAGTTGCAAAAGATCCCAATTCAAACAATATTGCCAAAAATTGAAGAGGAAGGAAAAATCATACTGTAACCTGGAGCAATCACAGAAACAAGAACCTGATAGCTATGAAATCGATCAATTTCAGAGTTTCTCATCAAGTGGAAGAACTTACCCACTAAAGATTCCACAAGGGAGGACAAGAATTTTATACAGAAGCATCAAGAACTACTTAAGCGTTGAGGACAATGCTTTTTGAAGGAGAGGGGCATGTTAGGCCCCTATACTACTAGTGTAACCCCTTATGGTTATTAGTACAACCCACTTATTATATTGATGTACCCATGTAATGCCCATATTGTTACTTTTGTGCCCCATAGAAGCCCACTATTGTTATTATTCATTTGTGTAATGTAAAGGAGGTTTCCCCCTCAAAGAGTCTAATTTTTAAGTCGTTGATCTATATTTTCTATCTTTTTATGAGCTGGTTTCGTAACATTTGGTATCAGAGCTTGGATTCTAGGGTTTCGCTGCTCCAAACAAGCCATCGTGGCATTTTTGATATAACGTTTTTTCTACAAAGTTTCAGAAGATAAAAAAGAAACCCATTTGAGCAGAAATCATTTTGAACCTCGAGTCAAAAATTCAGATCTTGTATTGCTATATTTTTTGAGATATGATGTGAGGAATTTAGGGGTTTTGCAAGCTCCTGAATTCCATCTCAAACATGTCATCGTGGCATTTTCGCTATAATGTTTTTTTATACGAAGGTTCATACTTTGAAATTAAAACCCATTTGAGAAGAAATCGTGGTGAAGCTCGAGTCCAAATTTCAGATCTTGTTTGACTATATTATCAGAGATACAGTCCAAGATATTTAAGGTTTCTGAAGGCTCCCGAATTACATCCCAAATAGGTGACCTGGGGAAACTCGTCATAATTTTCTCTTTAAGCATCATATTGAAATTTCATAAGAAGATAGAGAAAGAGGATAGTCTATACTTTACTATGTATTGTTTTCAAGTCTGAAGGTCGAAACAGTAACACATGGCACTTCCTACAAGTTCTCTCTACTGAAAAAAATATATAAGCAGGTCATCTTGGATGATTGGGCATAACTCTTTCTTGGAGAATCCAATTTCAATCAGACTTGTGGCATTGGAAAGAGGACGTTGATAGCTACTATAGGTCACAATTTCAAAAATTGAAGATCTGAAGTTTCAGAGATAGAACAGATTGAAGATCGAGCTACTAAAAGCAAGAAAACTAATGACTCGAATCAAGAAAATAGAAACACCTAGTAAGAAAAATTGGATGGAGGATTTTAAGAATGAGATCGAAGCTAAGATAAATAGTTTTATATGTGTCATGGAAGCTAATATCGATGGCAGGGAAGCATATTTGAAGAAATGCATGAAATATTTAAATAAATACATGGAAGGTTTGGAGGAAGGTGGGAGAAAGCTGCTACAAGAAAGGCCTACTAATAACGAAAAGGTAGTAGAGGAAACTCATGATGAGAAAAAAATAAATATTAATCATGATTTCATAGAATCTAACATTGGATTGAAGACCGGCCATATTCCAAATATCGATATGAGGAATTTTGATGGCAAGGATCCCATCACATGGATACTACAGATGGAGAAATATTTTGATCCACAAGATGTGCAACTGTCATAAAAGGTACGTATTGCATATTTATATTTAGAACCAAATCAATTTTTATGCTATAAAGGGCTTTGTTCTCGTGAACCACTTGTCACCTGATCAATTTTCATGGAGGAAATGATATCATATTATGAGGATACACAGAGAAACACCTTCTTTAGCCAATTGATAAATCTCAAACAAAAGGGTTTAATGGCAAAGCACATTGAGGACTTCCAAAAATTTAATACAAGGTTAAATGATATTCAAGAGAAGCAGAGGATTAATGTATTCACAGAGACCTTAAAGGATAACATTCAACATGAGGTTTGCCTTTGGGATCCTGATTCATTGGAGAAGGCATACAGGTTGGCAAGAAAAATGAAAGAAAAATTATGTCAACAAGGAAGCCTACCACTCATAACCATAAATATGGAAGTGTTGTTTCTCCTAGCCTTTCACCACCTACAAGGTTGAGACCACAACAATTGGAAGAAAAAAGAGCAAAAGGGATTTGTTACAATTGTGATAGAAAATACACTAAATGTCATACGTGTACTGAGAAGAAATTAATTTACATAGATGGGGAAGAGGAGCAAGAAAAGGGACAAGAAATGTCAAAAGAAGAGGATATACACCAGGAACCAATCCAAGAGAAAGAAGAAATGAATCTGACGATACCTTGTAATGTATTGAAAAGAATTACCACTCCTTAAACTCTCAAGATAGAAGGGCATATCAAGAAGAAAAAGGTAAGAATGTTGATTGATTCGGGTAGTACCCATAATTTTATTCATTGTAAGATAGCCAAGGAATTGAATTGCTTCCTACATCCAGCGCCAGAGTTTCAAGTAATGTGTTTCAAATGGAGGAACCATAAATTGCTCTAGAAAGTGCCATAATATCAAGCTATCGATGGGATAATATGTCTTGAATAGTCTAATGCTTTCCATTCCAATGGGTGGTGTGAATGTTGTGCTAGGAGTTCAATGGCTACAATCTTTGGGTATGATAGCTTTTAATTTTCAAGAACTCTTTTGAAAGTTTTTAGGAAGGAAAGGATTTTTAATTAAGGGTATCGCAGGGAAACCAAGAAAGATAATCAGCTCTAACAAGATGAGAAAGTTTCTAAATAAAGAAAAACATGGTGAAATTTCACAATTATGTTCACTAGAGGTACCCACATCAAAATCATCTATTTCTCCAGATCTCCAAAAAGTTATGGACAATCATTCCAAGGTATTTGATACTCCTAGAGGCCTCCCACCTTTCTGATCATGATCATGCTATTCATTTGATTCCACAAAGTGTTCCACCAAACATCAGGCCTTACATATATCCATATGCCCAAAAGAGTGAAATTGAACGAATGGTTGCAGAAATACTAGAGGTTGGTATAATTCAACCTAGTCGAAGTTCTTTCTCTACTCCTGTGCTATTGGTACACAAGAAGGATGGATCATGGCACATGTGTCTGAATTATAGGGAGCTCAACAAGCTTACTATTAAAGATAAATTTCCTGTTGTTGTCATTGATGAATTATTGGATGAATTACATGGAGCAATTTACTTCACCAAGTTGGATCTTCATTCAGGATATCATCAAAACAGAATGAAGATTGAATACATTCCGAAAACAACATTTAGAACTCATGAGGGTTATTATGAATTTTTGGTCATGCCTTTTGGCCTTACCAATGCACCTTCTACATTTCAAGGTTTTATGAATTCCATTTTCAAACCCTTACTTAAAAAATTTGTGTTAGTATTTTTTGATAATATACTAATCTACATCAATTCTTGGAAGGATCATGTTCAACATGTTGATAGGGTGCTCAAACTGTTGGAGGAGAAACAATTATATGCAAAAAGCTCCAATTGTTTCTTTGGAGTACAAGAGGTGGAATATTTGGGTACTCAATTAGCTCATAGCTAATATTATCATACTGAATCTGATGGGAAAACTATGATAGTGAACACATGTTTGGAAGTATATCTTCGTTTCTTTGTATCTGATAAATAGACACAATGGGTCAAGTGGTTTCCTCTAGCTAAATGTTGGTATAGCACTTCCTTCCATACTGCAACAAAAATGACCCCATTTATGGAACTTTATGGATATCATCCACCATCCATAACATCATCTTTAAAAGAAAATTCTAAGGTTCAAGTAGTGGAGGATCACATTAAGAATCAACAACAAGTTCTCAAACCCTTAAAGGATAACCTCACTTTGGTGCCAAATAGAATGAAACAACATGCAGATCAACATCGCAGCGAAAAAAATTTTGATGTAGGTGATTGGAAATTTATACGACTACAACCATACAAATAAATGTTCCTCAAGCAAGATAAGAAGGATAATAAATTATCACCAAAGTATTATGGTCCGTACAAGGTGTTACAAAATATTGGTACTATTGCATACAAATTGGAGCTTCATACATCTTCCTGAGTGCACCCAGTTTTCCATGTTTCATGCTTAAAGAAGGTTATAGGTGGAAAGCTCCCAGTTCAAACAATATTTTCAGAACTTGACAAGGAAGGAAAAATCATATTAGAACCTGAGGCATACATAGAAACAAGAACCTAGTAACTACAAAATCAATCAATTTTAGAGTATCTCATCAAGTGGAAGAACTTACACAGTGAAGATTCCACATGGAAGGATGATAATTTTATATAGAAGTGTCCAAAACTACTCAAGCATTAAGGAGAACACTTTTTGAAGGAGAGGTGCATGTTAGGTCCCTATACTGCTAGTGTAACCCCTTATTGTTATTAGTGCAACCATCTTATTATATTGTTGTGCCCATGTAGTCCCCATATTGTTATTATTGTACCCCATAGAAGCCCACTATTGTTATTGTTGTGCCCTTACATTATTATTGTTATGTTGGCTCTAATTATATTATGACCCCTTAGACTCCTATATATAGAAAGGAGGTCTTTGATTTGTATCATCCAAGAATTGTTCATTTTTGCAATGTAAAGGAGGTTGCCCACTCGAAGAGGATGATTTTTAAGTCATTGATCTATCTTTTCTATCTTTTTATGAGCTGGTTTCATAACATTTTGACATGTATATATATGTATTATAACATTCAAAGGAATATAATGAAAAATCAATCTGATAGTCCCAGTTTTGGGATCCAAGGGAAAATCTCTGAGTATATTTGTTTTTGTTCTCGGCATTGTTTATTTTTTTGTTTCAAGAAATTGTTTGTAGGTAATTTATATACATGGTTAAAAACTACAAAGAAGAGTGCACATAAATGGACATTACACACTTATCATGGAGACCCTTCTTTTTAAACCAACATCTAATATATAACTATTAACCTTGACAAAAATGTTGAAACCACATCAAGACAAACCCCTTGATACATCTTAAAAATGGATTCTTCAAGTATTTAAATATGATTCATCACATTCAATGCCATGATTTTCAAAACCATGGAATTTTACACCATCTATAAATCCATTACTAATTAATTGAGTGTCATTGTAACTATTAAGACATAACTAATCTATCACTAATAAAAGTCAATTCTCATACATTGATAAGATCAAATTACACAAAATTGTGGGTTTTCAGATTCCACATTGATATACATTTACATACATTTCAAACTTGTGATGTGAGGTCAATATCTTTTTTATAATTACATTGTCTAATTATGCAATCAAATTTGAACTCACTATGTTGGTGTTTTCATGGCCAAATCCTGGCATTTTACATTTTATTCTCTCCACCTTCTCATTTTTATGCATACACTACATATTTTTAAGAGAGAGGCATTAAACTCTTTTAAATTTTGGATATGCGCTAATGGAAGGTATTGAGTTGTCTTCTCATATATGGAAACTACCATGTATATTGGTCAATTTATATTATGTGTGTTTCTTATCGTGTGTCAATTATGAGTGTCATGTAAGAACATTAATTATGTGTCACTTATGGTGCATCAATGCATATTTCTTAATGGCCATGTTTCTTTGCTTATGTTCATATCTTATGTGTTATTAGATAAGGTGAAACAATTGTATCTAACACCTAATATGATGTACCATGGCTCAAGTATGCTTTGGTTTAGTGGGATGATGCTTAACTATGTCACTTATGGTAGGTATCTTACATGGCATGTTGATTATATTCCTAACTTTAAAGAATGTCATTCATATGTACATTTCTTATGGGGCATCACTTAATTATCTCACTTATATATGTGTTACTTTTAATTGTGTCACTTATCGGAGTCTCCTATGGATGTGTTGGGTATTGTTACACAAAATATTGTCACCATGACTATTTGCAGTCAGTATGGGTCTATCATCATTCATATTGTCCTCCTAAGCAAGTATCAAACCTCAGCTCTTCATGTCAAGCTTTAAAAATGAGAGAAAGACCTTAAAAATCAATAAATCTCTGGTTCCGCAATTTCTCTCACTGTTGCCTGCGGTCCCGCACCCGATTTTCATGTTACCTGCGGACTTGACCGCTCTGTCTCTAAAGGAGTGGGTGCGGACCCCTGTGAAAGTCAAAAAGGCGCAAGTTTATTCTTAAAAAGTCACTTTGGGTTAATTCTAGATGATTCTAGAAGGAATTTTGACATGGATGGTTCGCTCCTAGGTGGTTCATGCATCCCAAAAGAGAAGGAGCTAATCCCTTGATGAGAGGAGCTTATCCCTTTGAAGGAGGGCTTTATCCCTTTGAAGTAGGACCTAGTAACTTCCCTCCATTGCACTATAAATTAAGGCATTGGGCTGGTTGCTAGAGAGGTTAGAAGCTGAACATTTTTGAGGGTAAATGCTGTTGGAATTGAGACTTCCTAGTTAAGCTTCAGAGGAGAGATCACATACCTTTTGGCTTCATTGGGAAGAGAGTGAAACTTGTCAAAGTAGAGGAGACTTCTTGCTGGACCCTGGGAGGAGCTTGTACAACATCAAGGCACAGGTTGTAAAGTTCTTCTTTGATTTAAATTAATACAATAAGATTCATTTTTCTCAACAAATTGTCCTATGTGATTTGTTTCATGAATTCCTTGATCATCATGATAAGTATGCTTTATTATATTGGCTTTTCAGGTGCTATTTAATTTGTGTGCTTGTTTGTGTTTGCAGATTCTCTCCAAGGGAGCTCATTTGGATCAACGGAGCGAGGCTTCCATAAACTTGCATTGGACCCAAGGTAGGCCTAAAACACTTGTTTGCCTTTACTTATAAACTGCATATTTAGAGAAAGATAGAAGTTGATTGGTTTGTTTGTCGCTAGATATCATTAGATACTAGGGAGTTCGGTCTTGTCCGCAAGAATGACTCATTCTGTGTGACAAAATGGTGACTCCGTTGGGGACTTGATATTTTGACTTAAGAAAGAACCAATAAAAATAACACTTAAAGTAAAATCTATCTAGTAATCTTTTTATTTCTAGGGCTCTATATCACCAACATAGCTTCGGCTAGTATCTTGGAGTAGGGAGTAATTAACTCTCCAAGATAGTAAAACAAATAAGTAGTTGTATCTTGCGGTAGGAGATAAAATCCAATTGTTACGTCTATACTTTGGGAAAGCTCCTCTTAAAGGAGAAGCACGAGATCATATCTGAACCAGTGTGGGAATCAATCCTTCCTCATTGGGAACGATAGAAGATATTCATGTATTAAAAACGGTAAACCTCGGATTAACCATTATTGAGGAGCCTGGGGTCACTTGTTGGTAAACCTTGGAGTATGTCAAGGAGCCTTCAAGGGGATTGAGCTTGTTACTCTGCCCTTGCGTGCGTATCAGATCATAGACTGTTCCCCCAGGTATATTTGTTTCCGTTGGTAGCCATAGTGACCATATTTTATAGGATTCTTTCCTAAGGTGACGGTGGAGGGAAGATCCCACTGTACCTGGAGCAGACGTCGGCTAGACTCACTTGGATTTTCTTGGGGGTTCTCTTCACTCGAGACGGTTTAGTGGAGAAACTTGTGCCAGTTTATTCATTAAGTAGGTTGCCGGGGTAACTGTTCTAACCGCCATTTCTGTATTGAACTATGCGACATTGGATTTCATCACCAACTAGTGTTTTCAGTGTGGAAAGTTACTATTTGTGTGTGGTTTGATCTCCTAGATTCTTTAGGCGTGTGATTCAAAATTGTTTGGTTCTTTAGAGGATTTAGGTGGTTTTCATTGAGATTTTTATTTATTTGTGTGTGAAGTAGTTAAAATATTTAATCATGGCCGAATTACTGAGGAAGTCCTGTAGACTTTGGGGCCAACCTCCTGAGTTTTCACCAAGCAAGCCTGAAGGGCTACGAGCCCTTGTAACTCCTAGAGACAGTAGAGTTGGGTCACCTGAGGAAGGAAAGTCTTCTTTGGTTGTACATCCTGATTATCAAGCTTTAGTAATAGATTATAATCCGCAATCTATTTCATTTTCCGAAATTACTGGTAGTTTTTCATCTACTAGTGATTTAGGTGAGGAACCTGAAATATCTGAGCCTGAAATTGAATTTGCTGCTATGCCAACATCGGGATTTGCCTCTCCAACTTCTAGTGGTCCTGGTTCACCCGGGGTAGAAAGAATAAATACCCAAAATCTTCCTTATGGACTTATAGCTATTGAAGAACTTGCTACTCCGGAAGAAGAAGGTATCCCTATCCCTGAAAATCAACCAGTTATAGAACTTAGGGAGTGTGAATCAATCTTTTACAGTCCACCTAGGAGCAACGCTTGGTATCTTTCATTGACCAATTTTTTGGAAAACCCAGGACTAAGTTTTTCACCACCTCACATTCCTCTTCACCCAACACCTAGGGGTTATTATCCTCCGTTAAATATGTCAAGACAGTCGTTCATGTTTTCTCAATCTCCAGAAACCTTTTTATATGGCAGTCCTTCTGTTCCCTCTGGGTATCAGTCACTTACTGGTACTTTTTCGGGAGCATCTCCTCAACCTATTGAACAAGGGTTATTAACTAGAAATAATGGAACTAAGCCATTGAGTGTAGAAGATATTCTTATGATGTTAGGTACTATTCCTAATCCTCCACCTCAAGGTGGCTAGTTACCGCCTGGGGGGCAACCTCAAAGTCCTCAATTATCGCCTGGGGGGCAACCTCAAGGTACCCAATTTTCGCCTGGGGGGCAACCTCAAGGACAGTACATACCTACGGGATAGTATGTTCCTCAAGGTCAACCCCAGACTCAGTATGTACCTCAAGGTCAACCCCAGTATCAATATGTACCTCAAGGTCAACCCCAGTATCAGTACATGCCTCAAGGTTATCAACCTCAAGGTCAGTACCCAACCCAAGGTTTCCAACCACCTTCCGGTCAATCATTTGTCCAAGGAGCTGGAAATGTACCTTTGAATTATCAACCCTACCCTCAACCCGGTTATGGTCCTCAATATTCTCAACCTGTTATGGGTCCGTACCATGGAATAAATTTAGTGTGGGATCCATCTCAATCTCAACAGATCTTGCAACCGAATGTGCAGTTGTCATCTCAATTTGGACAACCCTTGGTTTCTGGTTCACCCTAGCAACCTGTCCAGTCTACTATTCAAACTTCTGGACCTTCTGCAGTTTCTCAGTCTGGACCTAGTATGTCTTGTACTCTGCCTCAAACGACTGCTGCAACTGCTGCAACATCTGTTCAATATACCCCATCTACTTCTGGAGTATCGACAACTCCGGTTTCTACTGTTCCTGTATCAACTCCTCAGACATCTTTACCTCAGTCTGGATCCACAATTCAAACTTCGGTTCAAATGCCTGTAGGACAACCTGGTCCAAGTACGGTTGTCACAAGTCAACCTCAATTTACTTATCAACCGTACCAGGGACAGTACCAATTCGGTCCTGCTGTGCAGCAGCCAGTCTATCAATTTCAACTGTACCCTGGATATACATATCAACAACCCCAGTACGGTCCAGTTAATCCTGGTTTTCCGGGAGGATATAATATCCCAAATGTAATTCCAATTCCTAGTTATCCTGGATATCCTCCTCCTGGGGCATGTCTCATGACTCAAGGTTTCAGGGACCCTAATCGTTAGTTACCATTTATTACAACTTTGGACTTGTCTGACTTGTCGCGCCTTACAAACGATCCAATTAACTATCTTCCATTTTGGCCGCCAATGCCGAATAAGTTGCTTAGTGATATTCCTAAGTTTGAAGGCAAATCAGGAGAGGACCCGTCGAACCATGTGATGACTTATCACCTCTGGTGTGCGTCTAATTCCATTTCAGATGATTCAATCCATTTAAGGCTTTTCCAGTGCACTCTAATTGGTCTTGTGACCAAGTGGTAGATTGAGTTACCGCGAGCCACTTTTTATAACCTTAGTCAGTTAGCTACTTCGTTTTTAAATCATTTTCAGTTTCCAGTCAGATATGAAAATGGCACGGAATTATTAACTTCATTAAAGCAGTCAACGTCCACTTACATTTCAGATCACATTCATGAATGGAGACGTCGATGGCGTTTAGTGAAAGCTTTTATTCCGGATCAAGTCTTAGCTGAATGGTTTGTAAAATCTTTATTACCAAAGATCACTAAGGATGTAGCTAAGGCCGGAGTCATTGCTGAAGAGAAATTAATTGCTCAAGCTCAGTACCTTGACTTAGTTTATACGCAGTCAGGTACGTTACATGAGAAAATCCCCGATCTTCCTAAACAAAATCAAATAACTGCAGCTCCTTCAGAGTCTCATGCTGAAGATGGTATGATTGGTATGGTTAATACCAAAAGTAAGAAGAAATCTTCCGAGAATTCTTCTCCTATCATAACCTTACCATATTCCTCGACAAGAGATTATTCCACGGAAATTTCCGCCGATATTCATGTTGTAGAGTCATCTACAGCCAAATCAAAATCTGGTGGTAAGAAGAAAGGGAAGAAGAAAAATAAAACAGATAAAAATTCGAAAGAGAAACCAGAAAAAGTGGACTCAACTGATGAGAAACACAAACCTCGTTATCCTTGTCTCATTTGTGATGAAGAGCATTTTACAAGAGACTGTCCTCATCGTGCAGAGGTTGCAAAAATTGTCAAAGGTTCCCAAACGCCTATTGTTTTGAAGGATCCTTTTCCTAGTCAAGACAGTAAGATGATAGGTTCTTCCTCAAATGCCTCTGAAGAACCCATAATGATGATGTCCCATGTTAGGATTGTGACTCGATCGCATGATTATGGAAGTAAAAGTCCTGTTGATGGTAAAGAAGTAGAATCTTCTCATTCAAACCCATCAACTTCTACTCCCAGTTCCAATCCACTACAGATCGAGAAACCTAACCCAGACTTAGTAATCAAACTGCCCGCCAAGGGTATACTTCGAAAGTCGGCTTTCAATCCACATGCCAGAGCGGCTCAGAACTATATCATTGTTGAAGATTTGGCTATTTCACCTTCAACAATGTCAGCTTTG
This sequence comes from Pinus tabuliformis, assembly GCA_031772625.1. Taxonomy (NCBI): domain Eukaryota; kingdom Viridiplantae; phylum Streptophyta; class Pinopsida; order Pinales; family Pinaceae; genus Pinus; species Pinus tabuliformis. The sequence goes on from CM062808.1 coordinate 829,770,591, forward strand.
GAAGTGCTGCAATCATGTCCAACACAGCGTAAATTACTATTGTCGGCTATAGGAGCTGTTGACATTCAGGACTCAAAAATTATAATTTTCGACCTAGAAAATAGTACACCACGCTTACCTCATCAAATGGCTTTCTAGATCCCAGTGTTAGTAAAAAACAAACCTTGTTATAGGACTGTGATTGATGAGGGAGCCTCAACGTGTATTATGTCGATACAGTGTTGGAGATCGCTTGGTTCTCCTACGCTAAATCAATCCCCGACGATTCTAAAGGCCTTTGATGGTTGTGGGTTTCATCCTTTTGGCATTCTACAGGATTTACCTATAGGGGTTGAAGGCAAAACTGTTAATCTGGATGTGGAGGTGGTTGATGCCCCTCTAGATTACAACCTTGTCTTGGGTCGTAGTTGGTCTAATGCAATGACAGTTGTCGTTTCATCGGTCTTTCGGCTTATAAAGTTCCATCATAATGGAAAGATCATAACTATAGACCAGCTGACTTACTTTTCATCCGACCCAGCCTCTTCTGAAAGTATTCGTCATGTCGACAAAACAACTATCCTATATAAGGATGTTGGAGTAGGACTAGTTAAAGATTTCGGTTTACTAGGAACCTTTCCTTTTCCTCCTATCAACGCATCGTCTTCTACTGCAAACATTCATATGATTTCGTCAGACACTATTGTTTATGATGATCCTTGGATCGTACCTTCCGAATCTGAGATAGATTCATTTGGTGATGTTATGCCTTTGAGTCCATATGAAATTGCATATCAGGTCGTGCAGTCGTTTTCCGACCCTTCTTCAACCAAAATTGAATTAATGAATGTGGTCCATGAGGAATCACTTTCAACATCAAACTTGGGTTCAACAACGTTTTCTGAACTTGTTCACACTGATGAACAAATTCGTGAAATCCTATGTGTCGATGATTTACCATGGGAAGATCTTCATCATATTCGTTTTTACCTGAGATTGATCGTTTTGAAAATGATTTTTCATCTCTTTTTACGACTGAATATGTCAAGGAACCTCAGAATCCAATGAAAAATCCTAATTCAAAGTTAAATTTGGGAAAAATTTCTCGAACTCTTCCTATTGATATTTCGGTTAAGCCTAGAATTGTTGAAAACATTCATATAGGTGCCTCTTGTACAGAAGATGAAATTCAAACATATAAGGCCCTATTTCAAGAATTTCGTGACGTGTTTGCCTGGTCATATGAGGAAATGCCAGGAATTGACCCAGCAATTTTGTTCATGAAATCAAAACTTACCCGGATGCTAAACTTGTCCAGCAACATTTGCGTCAGATCCACCCACGAAAAGCTGCTGCTATTAAAACGAAAATCGAAAAATTACTCAAAGCAGGTTTCATTTATCCGATTATGTTAACAGATTGGGTATCGAATATTGTTCCTGTTAACAAAAAGCAAGAGAGAATAAGAATATGTATCGATTATAGGGACATTAATCGAGCCTGTCCAAAAGACAATTACCCAACTCCATATATCGATCAAATCATTGATGATTGTGCCCGCAATGAAATATTCTCCTTCATGGATGGTTTTTCCGGATACAATCAAATAAATATTCTACCTGCTGGTCAACCAAAAACGGCTTTCATTTGTCCATGGGGGACATTTGCTTATTAAAAATTACCTTTTGGGCTCAAGAACGCCGGGGAAAGTTTTCAAAGAGCCATGTCTTATGCGTTTCATGACATCAAGTACATTGTGCAGCCCTATCTCGATGATCTACCTACTCATTCATTACATCGAGCTGATCATCTCATTCATTTACGAGAAATCTTTATGAGGTGTAGGCATTATCGAATTAGGTTGAATCCGCACAAGTGTGTTTTCTGCATAGAAACGGGTCGATTATTGGGTTTTGTTGTTTCGAAAGCCGGCATTCACGTCGACCCCTCGAAGGTTGAAGCTATTGTCAAATTGCCTCCTCCTTCAAGTCTTCACCAACTCCAAAGTTTGCAAGGGAAAGCAAACTTTTTACGTCGATTCATTCCTAACTACGCCGAGATCACAAAGGGTTTTACCCAGTTGTTGAAATGGAATACTCCATTCTTTTGGGATGAGATAGCTGACAAATCTTTTAGTGCACTAAAACTCGCATTGACTCATGCATTATTATTGCATCCTCCCAACTACAACCAGGACTACTTATTGTATCTCTCTGCCTCCCATTCCACCATTGGAATGGTGTTAGTTCAGCAAGATGAATTCGGTACTGAAAATGTGATATATTACCTTAGTCGAACTTTAAATCCAACTGAGCTAAAATATTCACATGTGGAGAAATTGGCATTGGCAGCTGTTCAAGCTATCCAACGTTTTCGTCATTACATTTTACTACGCAAAACTATAGTAATTTCTCATTGCAACCCTATGATCTATATTTTGACCAAACAATTGCTAGGGGGCAAGTACTCCAAATGGATTTTCATCCTGCAGGAGTTCGACTTGGAATTTAAAAAGTCTAAGTCGAAGAAATATTTAGTTTTTGTGGAGTTAATGTGTGACTTCCCACGTGCTGACACAGAAACTGTGGCGGAGGAGCCCATTGCAGACGAATCCTTGTTTCTAATCAGCACTTTAGATCCATGGTATAGGGATATCAATGCTTATCTCCAGACCCAATCCTTTTGGCCAGAAATTTCAAGGTCAGAACGTCGAAAAATACGATTCCAGTTCCAACAATTCAAAATTATTAGAGATAGACTTTATCGTCGTGGGGCGGACTCTGTTTTTCGACATTGTTTAACTCATGAGGAAGCTGAAAGGGTTCTAAATGACTGTCACTCTGGAGCGTGTGGTGGTCATATGTCTGGGTTTGCCACAGCCCAAAAGATATTGCGAACTAGCTATTTCTGGCCGTCTTTATTTAAAGATTGTATTAACGCGGTCCGAAAATGCCACAACTGCCAAATTTTTGATTGAAATATGCGCGCTCCACCTGCTCCTCTCCACCCTATAATTTCCATCGGTCCTTTTGTGAAATGGGGTATCAATTTTATTACATGTAACCCTCACTCGGCTGGGTGGCATGCGTATATCATTCTTGCGGTAGATTATTTTACCAAGTGGGCCGAGGCGATGCCTACATTTGAGGCAGACGGCAAAACTGCTGTGTTTTTCGTGTTCAATCATATAATTGCTAGGTTTGGTGTTCCACAAGCGATTACATTGATCATGGGAATCATTTTCGAAACATTATGATGATTGAACTTACAGGCCAACTTGGCTTGCGTCACGACAATTCAACTCCATATTATCCACAAGCTAATGGTCTGGTTGAAGCCATCAACAAAGTTCTAGTCATCATGATCCGACGAATCATTGGGTGTTAGGCCCCTATACTACTAATGTAACCCCTTATGGTTATTAGTAAAACCCACTTATTATATTTATGTACACATGTAGTGCCCATATTGTTACTATTGTGCCCCATAGAAGCCCACTATTGTTATTATTGTGCCCTTACATTATTATTGTTATGTCGGCTATGATTATGTTATGACCCCTTAGACTCCTATATATAGAAAAGAGGTCTTTTCATTTGTATCATCCAAGAATTGTTCATTTACGTAATGTAAAGGAGGTTTCCCCCTCGAAGAGGTTGAATTCTAAGGCGTTGATCTATCTTTTCTATCTTTTCTTGAGCTAGTTTCATAACATTTGGTATCAGAGCTTTAGATTCTAGGGTTTCACTGCTCCAAACAGGTCATTGTGGCATTTTCGCTATAACTTTTTTCTGCGATGTTTCAGAAGTTTCAAAAAAACCCATTTGAGAAGAAATCACACTGAACCTCGGGTCTGAATTTTAGAGATTTTCGCGCTATATTTGCGGAGATATGATCTGAGGAAGTTGGTCTTTTTGCAGACTCCTGAATTACATTCCAAACAGGTGACCTAGGGAAAATCGTCATAACCTTCTCTTTGGGGATCGGATTGAAATTTCGTAAGAAGGTACAGAAAGAGGACGGACTGTAGTTTCTTGTATACGTTTTTTAGATCCAAAGGTCAAAACAGTGACTCGTGGCATGTCGTACAAGTTCGCTCCACTGAACTAGTCTATAATCAAGTCACTGTGGGAGATTTCACATAACTCTTTCTTGGAGAATCCAATTTGGATCAGACTGGTGGCATTGGAAAGAGTACACAGAGGGCTACTACAAGTCACAATTTCAGAACTTAAAGATCTGAAAGAACAAATTTACAGTCGTTTCAAGATCGAGCTCCTAAAATCAAGAAAAAGCAAGATGAGGAAGTTTGATGGCAAGGATTCGGTAAATTGGATACCTCAGATGGAGCAATATTTTGATCTACATGGTGTACCGCTGTTACAAAAGGTATGTATTGCATCTTCATATTTAGAGCCTAATTAATTTTTATGGTATGAAGGACTTTGTTCTCGTAAACGACTTGTTACGTGGTCAATTTTCACAGAGGAAATGATAGCACAATACGAGGATACAAAGAGCAACACCTTTAGAGCAACACCACAACAATTGCAAAGACTAAAAGGGCTTTGTGACATACTGGAGAGAAAAATTATGGAAACCAGGAAGCATACCCCTCACAACTGTAAAGATGGAAGTGTTGTTTCTCCTAGCCTTCCACAACCTCCAAGGGTTACACCACAACAATTGGAAGAAAAAAGAGAAAAAGGGATTTGTTACAATTGTGATAGAAAATGCACTAAAGGTCATAAGTGTGATGAGAAGAAATTATTTTACATAGAATATGAAGAGGAGGAAGAAAATGATCAAAAAACATCAAAAGAAGAGGATCTACGCCAGGACCCCACCCCAAGGAAAGAAGAAATGAATCAGACCATATCTTGTAAAGCATTGGCAAGAATTACTACTCCTCAAACTCTCAAGATAGAAGGACATATCAAGAAGAAAAAGGTGCAAGAAGTGAAAGATCACATCGAGAAAGAAGAAATGAATCCAACCCTATCTTGTAATTGATTGGTCGAAACTACCACTCCTCAAACTATCAAGATAGAAGGACATATCAAGAAGAAAAATGTTCAAGAAGTGAAAGATCACATCGAGCATCAAGAAATGAATCCAACCATATCTTGTAAAGGATTGGAAGAAATTGCCACTCCTCAAACTCTAGAGATAGAAGGACATTCAAGAAGAAAAAGGTTCAAGCAGTGAAAGATCACATCGAGCATCAACAAGAAGTTATCCAACTTTTAAAGGATAACACCACTTCGGTGCAAAATCAAACGACGCAACACGTAGATCAACATCGTAGTGAAATTTTTTTTGATGTAGGTGATTGGGTATTTTTATTGCTACATCTAAAGCAAGCTATTTATGAGAAGGAAATGTTGGCAATACTACATGCACTTAAAAAATGGCGACCTTACCGAATGGGAAGACTCTTCAAGGATGAGGATGTGGAAGCATTGTTTTGTGCTATTTCTATTATCCAACCAGATTGGATAAATGAAGCAAGGGATGAATGGAAGAAGGATGAAGAAGTATGGCCACTTATTCAAAAGTTGCAAAAGATCCCAATTCAAACAATATTGCCAAAAATTGAAGAGGAAGGAAAAATCATACAGTAACTTGGAGCAATCACAGAAACAAGAACCTGATAGCTATGAAATCGATCAATTTCAGAGTTTCTCATCAAGTGGAAGAACTTACCCACTAAAGATTCCACAAGGGAGGACAAGAATTTTATACAGAAGCATCAAGAACTACTTAAGCGTTGAGGACAATGCTTTTTGAAGGAGAGGGGCATGTTAGGCCCCTATACTACTAGTGTAACCCCTTATGGTTATTAGTACAACCCACTTATTATATTGATGTACCCATGTAATGCCCATATTGTTACTATTGTGCCCCATAGAAGCCCACTATTGTTATTATTGTGCCTTTACATTATTATTGTTATGTCGGCTATGATTATGTTATGACCCCTTAGACTCCTATATATAGAAAGGAGGTCTTTTCATTTGTATCATCCAAGAATTGTTCATTTATGTAATGTAAGGAGGTTGCCCCCTCGAAGAGGCTGAATTCTAAGGTGTTGATCTATCTTTCTATATTTTCTTGAGCTAGTTTCATAACATTGGGATTCATAGGTCGAATTGGCATAACATGCTATTTTCAGCGCTTTGGGTGTATCGAACCTCAGTAAAAACGTCAACCGGGTTCACTCCTTTCCAACTAGTTTATGGTCTGGAAGCTGTCTTACCCGTTGAATTCGAAATCCCGTCATTGCAAATGGCCATCGAATTACTTCCAGCCACTTCCGAAGAGGAAAAACGTTTGTTATACTTGGCTCAGCTAAATGAGAATTGACGTGATGCTGCATTAGTGATTGAAACTCATGCCAAACGTATTAAAGCTCAATATGATCGAAATGTTACCCCTCGAAATTTTTCGGAAGGAGACCTAGTCTTATTTTACGATCAAGCAAATGATAAATTAGGCACTGGAAAATTCGTACCCATGTGGCATGGTCCTTATGTTGTTAAGCGAAAGCTAGCGAAAGGGGCCTACGAATTGGTAGACTTTGACGAGGTCCCTTTAGGTAAACCCAGAAATGGTCTTTACCTGAAGAGGTATTATGCTTAAATCTGGGTGTGGAGATTTTTAATTAGTGTTAGTTTTCTTTTTAGCTAGTGTGCTTTAGATTAAAAAGTGTGCTTAGCTTAGAGAGTGTTTTTCGTCATTATTCCTGCTTATCTTGGTTTTACTCTTGATATTACAGATGTCGACGCCTCTCCAAATATAGATTGGTTTTGTTGATGGTGTTTGTCATAATACACGGAACATTTCTTTCGCAACTTGGGTTATCTATTCACCCTCTGACGAGTTGGTATCTATGCATGGGGTAAGCCTCGGTTAAACAATGAACAACATTGCCAAGTATAGTGCAGTGGTTGAGTTATTATCTGAATCTACTTCATTTGGGATTCAGAGTTTGATAGTGAGGTTAGATTCTGAAATCCAGTGTTACTGAGATTATTTTTGAGAGTTCGTCTCTTGGAACGTGAATTTGACTATATTGAATATCAGCATATTCCAAGATATTTAAATACATTAGCAGATGCAATTGCTTCTCGGATGTTAAGTGGACATTTGCAATAATCATACAAGTAAATTTAAAAACATTCCATAACATATTTTACAAGATAAGTCGGTAATAGTGATATAGTATAACATAGGAGTGTGTCAAATATACATCGTCTTCGATCATAGGTTGAAAAACACCTTATGATCGGCAAAAATGATAGTACAAAAAGCAAAAAATGTCATATGTGCCTACAACAGGTGATCATCCTATCACTGGTGATGATCTCGATAAGAAACCACTGTATGGGCCACCTTGCAAAGGAACCTCCTGAAAGGTCCTGGGACCACAATCACATAGCGCTGTAGCCTAAGAGGAATGTCATCTATGCTAGTCTCCAGAATGTCTGCTGTCAAGCGCTCTAGATGACTCTCCAATTCGGCCAAAGTCTTTGTGGATTCGTCCTGTGGGGCTAGTGCTACTACAGCTAGTTGTTTCCTCTCATAGGGCCGGAGAGTGGCTGGTCGCCGTGGACCTACATCTGCATTTAAAACTTTTACTATCAATTTTGGGATGAGATAAAAACAAAAAAAATAATAAATTACAAAATGTTGAAAATGATTTTACCTGAGTCATCCCATTGCTCTCCTGGTGGAAGAGCCATGTCTGGGTCACCACGAAAATCTACCCCAGCGTAAGGAAAGTCCTGAATAGAAAAAGCTTGGTTCTCCAACCAATGAAAATACTCAGGAGTGAATCGGACAACTTCTGTCCCCTCCTCAGGATGACGGGCCATAACTGCAACCCATCGCATCAGTTTGGGCTCTAGAGGAAGTCCAACTCCAATAGTGAGATGCTGTGGGACCAACATTGGGACCCTCTCTAGACCAAAGCTCACGACTAAAGCACCATATCAAAAGGTCTTCAGTTTTCCATTCTTTGCTCTAGTTAGTTGGCCTTTTATATTAGCCAACACAGCATCGCACCAATTGAAGATGGTGCCTCGAAAGCAGTCTACTACCATCCGCATTTGGGATAGAGTGGCTATATGTAGTGTTGCACTTCCGCAGAGCCTGGTAATAGTAAACGCAATCACTTTGAGCTCAGGAAGGGTTATGGTTTTGATATCTATCCCTTTGTCTCTATTCTGGTCATTGCAAAACTCTAGCCGGAGGCTATCGACAGACTGGCCACCTAGCCTAGTCCTGAATAGGGTCAAGTGTTCACCTCTCTTAGGCAAACCAGTCAAAAAGTACATGTTTTCCGGCTCCATTTCGAGCTGGTGACCACCAATGAAGAAGCACTAGTCCTGTATGTTCCACCTGTCTACGAGCCACTGCAAAAAGTCCACCTGGGCCCTCATGCTAGGTATGGCCCAGAATTTGTATAAGCCGCATGCCTTCAAAACATCAATCGAAGGTTGATGATTTATTGTGGCGATATCTACATCCTCATGCTCCCGTTCTCGCCAATCAAGCATGATGTATACTCTACATTCAACAAAAAGGCGATTTAGAATATCTAAAAGCAAAATTTTTGGGTGAAATTTGAGAAATTTAGGTTTAAAAACCCTTGCTGTGGGGACTGCACCCTCTCTGTTAGAGACAGTGCATGGGTCCGCACTTTTCCTTCACGGCAGGTGCGGACTCCTAACTTTTTTCCCTTTACGAAAAAGTCGGGGTCCATGGGTTACCTGTGCTATGTCTGCGGACCGCCGCGCATGGGTTTCTAACCTAAAAATCCCTTTAAAAATGAAATTAAAGCCTAAAAACAAATTTGAAACGGATGAAATTAAAGAGTAGAATGTTGTAGATTACCTGGAGGATACAACGTTCAATTCCAACGGACGGATTTTCCGCAATCTTCACAGGAAGTTTCTAACCAAAAGCTCTCTTTTCTCACTCTGAAGTCAGACGGTAGAAATGAATTTGCAAAAGCCCGTTTTATAAGTTTTTTGAATAAATGAGTTTTTAATTTGTTTATGTTTCACTTTAAAGAGGTAACTTAAGCATTTTTATCTATTTTAAACAGGTATGAGTAATGTTTGAGTTTTTGTGCAGGATAATGGATTTTTCAGGCAAAATTGGTCATTTTCGACAAAAAACATTAGAGTCACCTTTAAGCTCTTTTTTGACTCCTAAAACATGAAAAGATCGCCGATTTTTTCTTTTTAAACTCGTTAAAACGGAACTAAAAAGACAATCCACTTACAACACTTTTCTGACCGTAAAAACATGAAAAGATTGCCAGATTTTTGTGTCGTTTCAAATTCGATATTGGTTATAAAATGACGTGTCATTGATCGCTTTTTTACTTTTTCGGATCAAAGGCACTAATTATGAAAAGTACTCCTTGGTCGTAATGATCAAGCGGTTCTCTCAAGTATTATTTTATACTTTTTTCGGGCATGGGAGACACAAATTTACGAAAAAGGACAACCATGGAGTCTTCTTAAGTTTTTTTTAGACTCTCTAAAATTGAAAAACCCCGAGTTTCTCCTATATTGGACTCGTTAAAATTTAACACTAAAGGACCTGTTCAACTACAAACAGGAACAAAACACTCCTTCTTAGGGTTCGAATTTAAACTAAGTTGGACTCATCCAAAGGATGAGCTTATCATCAAGCAAATTTTATGCTCCTCAAGCTTTTCAAAAAGTAAAGAGGTACTTGCAGAAATGGTGGGGGAAAAGAGAGAAAAATGAGCCTGTTTGTCATACTTTGTAACCACTCTTGAACATGACACTTTCATTCACCTGGGTTGGGAAATCCTTTGCCTAATAGTTGATCAAACCATATTGAAAGTCTTCAGCCGGTTTCTGGGTATTAACTTTGGGTCAATTGTCACCAACCATCTGTTGTGTAGCTATGTGTTCAAGAGGTCAGTGCAAATAAGCCATTCATCTGCAAAATATTTGTCATCAATCTTGACCATCCCTGAGTCAGTCCTTGCAATTAAATATTTTCAAACTTGATCTATGATTTCGTGTTGTGGGCTTGCCTACGATGGATCGCTTTCTATCGACTTCAGCTCATTATCTAGAAAGATGATCTAGAAATTGTTAGTACCTTGGGATCTGCATGCCTCAATGGCAGGTTTCTCACCTTCGACGATAGGTTGCATCATTGACCTTCGATCGAAGGATTCCGTGACATGTTCGACATCAACACATCTATTCACATCTCATGGATTGTACTGAGTACTTTGAGAGCCATTGACATTACTGGTGGTTTCTCTCACACTTGTTAACAGTTTACATCATTGATTGGTAATCATGTGGTTTCTACCATGTTTGACTTCAACACATTCATTCACATGGTTAGAATCGTACTATTTCGGGAAGTAGAAATCAAGACCCTGGATCTAGTTTCCACCATCCGGGCTACGAGGAATTTTGTATTCATTATACAGTGGACTATTCATAAACAGATGGTTACGTCCATACTATGTCTAAATGTGTCTATACTTGTGATGTATTACAAGATCATTCCTATATCAGACCAGTAGTTAGTTTTCTAGTCAGTTTTGATCTGAGTATGGGAATGCCTACCTCAGTGATGATATGATCTCATATATATATTTTGCATTGAATGTTTTTACAGGTTCCAACCGGGCTCTCCACAAGATGATCCTCGAAATGATAAAGTACTTCACTCTTCTTAGATGATAACTGAAATCCTCATCTACTACAGACTTCACACTTTAGGGGCAATCTGTTACACAAAATATTGTCACCATGACTATTTTCAGTCAGTATGGGTCTATCATAATTCATACTATCCTCCTAAGTAAGTCTCAAACCTCAACTCTTCATGTCAAGCTTTAAAAATGAGAGAAAGACCTTAAAAATCAATAAAGCTCTGGTTCTGCACTTTCTCTCACTATTGCCTGCGGTCCCACACCCACTGTTCATGTTACCTGCGGACCTGACCGCTCTGTCTCTAAAGGAGTGGGTGCGGACCCCCGTGAAAGTCAAAAAGGCGCAAGTTTATTCTTAAAAACTCACTTTGGGTTAATTTTAGATGATTCTAGAATGAATTTTGACATGGATGGTTCGCTCCTAGGTGGTTCATGCATCCCAAAAGAGAAGGAGCTAATCCCTTGATGAGAGGAGCTTATCCCTTTAAAGGAGGGCTTTATCCCTTTGAAGGAGGACCTAGTAACTTCCCTCCATTGCAATATAAATTAACGCATTGGGCTGGTTGCTAGGGAGGTTAGAAGATGAACATTTTTTAGGGTAAATGCTGTTGGAATTGAGACTTCCTAGTTAAGCTTGAGAGGAGAGATCACATACCTTTTGGCTTCATTGGGAACAGAGTGAAACTTGTCAAAGTAGAGGAGACTTCTTGCTGGATCCTGGGAGGAGATTGTACAGCATCAAGGCACAGGTTGTAAAGTTCTTCTTTGATTTAAATTAATACAATCAGATTCATTTTTCTCAACAAATTGTCTTATGTGATTTGTTTCATGAATTCCTTGATCATCATGATAAATATGCTTTATTAGACTGGCTTTTCAGGTGCTATTTAATTTGTGTGCTTGTTTGTGTTTGCAGATTCTCTACAAGGGAGCTCATTTGGATCAACGAAGCGAGGCTTCCACAAACTTGCATTGGACCCATGGTAGGCCTAAAACACTTGTTTTCCTTTACTTATAAACTGCATATTTAGAGAAAGATAGAAGTTGATTGGTTTGTTTGTCGCTAGATATCATTAGATACTAGGGAGGTCAGTCTTGTCCGCAAGAACGACTCATTCTGTGTGACAGGTATAAATTAGTCACAATGGTTTAAACAACATAATTCCACTAATATAATGTTCATGGATCTATAAAATTTATAATTATAATGACCAATGATAGCATCCCAAGGATAGTTCATAAACATAAAGCTTATATTCATCGTTCAAGAGAAATTTTGTATATCCACACTTCGCCTTAGCTAGTAGCTAGGTTTTCCACACTTAGCCTTAGCCACCATAGCTTAATGGAAGTTGTGAGAAGTGAGACTTTCCATACCCTTAATAGGGAATCCATTAAAATGAGAAACCGTGTCCACTAACTATGCTTTTCAAATTCTACAAAACTAGCATTACCAAATTCCATATTACTAGAGTTTTCAAATTCCACAAAATTAGGGTTTTCAAATAGCAAAAAACTATGGTGCTTCAAATTCTACATCAATATACATTGAAAAAAATCACCGACTTGTGATCCAAGGTCAATATCATGTTTTTACTTAGATTTATTAATTATTTATTCAAATTTGACCCACTACGTTGTTGTTTGCATGCCTAATTCTTAGAATTTTGCATTCTATTCTCTCCACCTTCTCATATTTATGTTTACACTACATTTTTTTACAAATAGAGGCATCAATTTATTTTCAATGTTGTGGATTCGTTAATAGAAGGAATAATTTCATTACAACCATTATGTACATTGGTTAATTTAGATTAAGTGTGTTTCTTATGTTTTGTCAAGTATGTGTCACGTAACAACATTAATTATGTGGCACTCATAATCCACCACTTTGTAGAGTGATGCATACTTCTTGATGGTAATCATTCACTGTTTATGTACATCAGATATGTTTTATTAATTAAGGTGCATCACATATATGTGACACCTAACATGGTGTACCATGGCTTCAATGCACTGCTTTAGTGCATTTATGCCTAACTATGTCAATTATGGTAGGTATCTTATATGGCATGTTGAGTATATGTCTCACTTTGAAGAGTATCACTATGGGCATTACTTCTGCGACATAATTAATTCATAAAATTCATAAATATAATAAACAAATATAATATCCTAAGGAATTTGGATAAATATAAAGCTTATGTTGACTTTTTAAGACAATATGAGGTTATCAACACTTCACGTCGGCCATCAATTAAGTTTCGCACACTTAGCCTTAGCAACTTTAGCTTAGTACAAGATAGCACAAGTGAGACTCTCCAAACCCTTGATAGCGAATCCACCAAAATATGAAACCTTAGCCACCAAATAGGCTTTTGAAATTCCACAAAAATAAGGTTATCAAATTCCAGATTACTAGGGTTTTCAAATTCCATGTGACTAGGATCAATGCCATTTGTTTACTTACATTTTCTAATTACGCACTCAAATTTTAATTTACTACATCATGATGGTATAATTGAATGTCTATCAATATCCATTTTACAATTATTCCATGGCCCTTGGCCAAAGAAAAATGTTAAATATTAAGGAACTCCATTTTGCTACTTGCCTTGGTTTTAATACCTTAGGAAAAAATCATAATATGTTCCTAAATGGATCTTGGAAGTTACTTGAAGCTTGCTCAAAAATTCAAATCAAGACTTGGATGGGAAAACCATTAATTCCATTGGACTCCTCACACTAGGTTATAGCTAGGGACACCACCCTCTTCGAACAACATTATTTGAAAATTAATTTATTTGAGGATTTTTAGAGCTAGGGTTTTGTTCAATAAATATTAATACAAATTTTGCACAAGGGGGTCAAGTTTGAAAATTTTTGGCTCAATTGATTATGTGTAGTGTTCTTGCATGGGCTTCGACCAAACATAATTTCTAAAGCATTCAAAATTCATTGTTGCTACTTAGTATTTTTATGACCCTAGAAAGAAATCGCAATATGTCCCTAAATGGCTTTTGGAAGTTACATGCAACTCTCCATAAAAATTAAATTGACACTCAAATAAGAAAAATGTCAATTTTATTGGACTCCTAACACTAGGTTATATCTAATGACACCGCCATCCTACCATTCCATAGGTGAAAAAATTATTTATTTTAGAATTTTTAGAGTTATGGCTTTATTCAATAAATATCAATTCAAATTTTGCAAAAGGGGGTTGATTTTGCAAAACACTAGTTCGAGTGATGGGAATTGGAAGTAAACAAATGATGAAGCTTACATAACTCGTTTTTCTACTCGATTTAGTTTTTACACAATATGAACCTAAATGGATTTTTGAAGTGACTTGCAACTCGCTATAAAATTAATACCACGAATCAGATGGGAGAATCATTAATTCCAATGAACTCTAGCACTAGGTTACAACTAGTGACACCCCCCTCCTAGGACTCCATAGGTCAAAAATTGATTTATTTGATGATATTCTAGACTAGGGTTTTGTTAAGCAAATATTAATGCAAAATTTTCACAATAGGTACAATTTTTCAAAATACTGGTTTCGGAAATTGTGGGTAGCATGTTCATGAGCCTTGGATAAATATAAATTTTGAAGCTTACAAAACTTCTTTTTGATATTCGGTTTTGTTTTTATACCCCTATTAATAAAATCACAATATGTCCCTAAATGGCTTTTTGAAGCAACTTGCAACTCACCATAAAATTAAAACCAAGGCTCGAATGGGAAAAATGTCAATTATGTTGGACTCTTGGTACCAAGATACATTTAGCGACACCCCTATAAGGAACACATTGGTAAAATATTGATTTATCTGATAATATTCTAAGGTATGGTTGTTTTAGTAAATAACAATGCAACTTTTACATAAGGGAGTCAATTTTGTGAAATAATGGCTCGAACAATTATTGGTAGTGTATTCACATAGACCTTCGCCAAACACAAATATTTAAGCTTACAAAACTCCTTTTCTCTACTCATTTTTTATGCCTCTGGAAGAAGTCACAATATGCCCTAAATGGATTTTAGAAGAAAATTGCAACTCACCATAAACTTCAAACCAAGACTCAAATGGGATAACTGTTTATTCCATTGAACTCCTAGAACTAGTGCATAACTATGTACACCCCTCTCCTAGGACTCCATAGGATGAAAATTGATGCATTTGGAGCTAGAGTTTTTTCGATCAAGATCAATGTGAATTTTACACAAGGGAGTCAATTTTGAAAAATAGTGAGCCCAACTATTTTCAATAATGTGCTCGAAGCTTAAGGAACTTATTTTTTCTTCTTGGTTTCATTTTAATACCCTTGGAAATAAATCAAAATTTGTTCCTAAATGGATTTTTCGAAGCAAATTGTAGCTCACCATAGACTTCAATCGATACATGGATTGGAAAATCATCAATTTTGTTGTACTCCAATTAAACATAAGTATTCATACTTGATAGCTAATCATACTTGAAAATTTTGAATTATATATTTAGAGAGATTAAAATCACAAGGGGAGTTGCATATTGATAAAATATTTCTCAATGCTAAATAATTGAAAAGTACATAGTATTGGTGGAAATAATCCAATGAAAATTTCCTAGGATGTATCAACTAAACATATAATGTTGTGGCCAAATTAAGAAAAAGGAGTCCCTATAAAGGTATTGGATAAAGGTATTGGAGATGATATGTGCAAGTAGCCCTAGGAGATTGAGAGAGATAGAACAAAATTAGTCACTAATTCAAGTGCACACTAATGAATGAAGGTTTTCAAACATATAATAATTCAATAGTATCATGCAGGACTTACATAGAGGAAATGAAGGGTATAAATAGGCAAAGATGCAACCTCAAGTTGAAAAGGATTATATAATTAATCATTGTGATATCCTAGTTGTATAAAACCATCATAACTAGTATGTTGGCTATAAATTATGGATTTGATGTGAAAATATCACAAGTTTTGAGGCCCAAAATGGCCATATATTACATATTTTATGGATTGATATTCATGGTACTCTTGCAATTAAATTTTCATTATCGTTAGCATCGTGAGATTAAGTAGGTTGAGAGGCTTTACCTCTATTGAATCTATAAAATAAGAAGTGTAATGTATTTTTGGATGACTATGGAACTAATATAAGGCATTCAAAGTGATTATTGACTCAAATAAGGGGATTACACCCATATTAGGATATGTGAATTTAAATAATTCTCTAAATGGGTATATGTTAGCAAATATAACTAGTGCATGGAAATATACTTTTACAATGTGAATGGAAATGCAATGTAGAAAGATAAGCATCTAAAATAATTTAGTTGCCTAATACAATGGGGGATTTCTTAATGTGTTCAAGTGTAGTTATAAATCTATTAATAAAATCAAAATAACTTTGGGGACTCATTGCACATAGTAAATGGGAATCATCTTTCATGCACACACTTAGATAGTAAACCATAGAAGAAGAATCTTTGCACTAAGGTTACGTCTCTATAATACTAGTGATTCCCCGTATTGTGCCCGTATTGTCCCCATATTATAATTATTATGCCCCATAGAAGCCCGCTATTGTTATTTTTGTGCCCTTAAATTATTATTGTTATGTCAACTTTGATTATATTGTGACCCCTTAGACTCCTATATATAGAAAGGAGGTTTTTACATTTGTATCATCCCATAATTTTTCATTTATGTAATGTAAAATAATTTTCCCCCTTGATGAGGCTGATAATTTTGTGAGTTGGTAACCTAACATTTGGTATCAGAGGCTTTGGATTCTAGGGTTTCGCTGCTCAAAACAGGTCATCATGGAATTTTCTCTATAACTTTTTTTTTACGACGTTTCAGAAAATGAAATTAAAACTCATTTGAGCTGAGATATCTATGAACCTCGAATCCAAATTTCACATCTTTTCGCACTATATATTCAGAGATATGAACCAAGGAAGTTAGGGTTGTTGCAGGCTCCTAAATTATATATCAAACAGGTGACCTCGAGAAAATCATTATAACTGTCTCTTTGAGCATCAGATTAAAATTTTGTAAAATTTTACAAAAATAGGACAGTCTGTATTTTTCTTTGTATCTGTTTTAGGTCTTAATATCTAAACATTGACACGTGGCACTTCGTAAAAGTTCGTTCTATTGGACCAGTCTATAATCAGGTCATCATGGGAGATTTGGAACACCTCTTCCTTCGAGAATCCAATCCTGATTAGAATTGCAGGGTTGGAAAGAGGACTCATAGGGATACCATGGGACATAATTTTAGACCTTAGAGATCTGAAATTACAAAGATACAACACATTCAATATTGAGCTCCTACAAAGTGAAATAGTTGTGTAGTTTTTTTTAAATTTTGCGTAAGTTTTGTTAAAAAATTAGTTTGAAGGAATTAAAAGGGCTTAGTGAAGCATTATTATCATTAATTGATGACCATAAGAAAGAAAATGGAAACACCTAGCAAGCAACCTGAAAGCTCTAGCATCACTCATGAAGAAGAGGAAGAAATGCAATATGATATATCAAAATTACGAGACCAAGTTCAACAAAATTCACTCCCACAAAAAGTAACAGAAGCTAAGATGGATGGTTTAAAGAAAGATTTGGAAGCTAATATGGATGGTTTAAAGAAAAGCGTGGAAGCTAAGATGAATGATGTGGAAGCTAATATGGATGGTATAGAAGAAAAACTTAAAGGCAACATGGAAGATTTGAAGACAAATTTGACAAAGTTGTTACAAGAAATTCTTACTAATGGTGAAAGGGTAGTAACGGAAACTCATGATGAGAACAAAATAAAAGTTAAACATGATTTCATAGACTCTAATGTTGTATTGAAGACCCACCATGTTCCAAAGATCGATATGAGGAAGTTAGATGGAAAGGATCCTGTAACATGGATACTATAGATGGAGCAATATTTCTATCTCCATAATGTGCAAAACACACAAAAGGTACGCATTGCAACTTTATATTTGGAACAAAATCAATTTATATGGTATCAATGGCTTTTCTCTCATAAAAAAATTGTCACTTGGGCAATTTTTATAGAAGAAATGATAGCACATTATGGGGATACAAAAAGCAACACCTTTTTTAGCCAATTGATAAATCTCAAACAAAAGGGTTCAAAGATGGAGCACATTGAGGAATTCCAAAAATTAAATATAAGGGTAAAATATATTCAAGAGGAGCATGCGATTGATGCATTCATAGGGACTTTAAAGGATAACATCCAACATGAGGTTCACTTTTGGGAACCTGATTCATTGGAGAAGGCATTCAGGTTGGCAAGAAAAATGGAAAGCAAAATTATGGAAACAAGGAAGCCCACCTCTTACAACTACAAATATGGAAGTGTTGTTGCCCCTAGCCTTCCATAACCTACAAGGTTGACACCACAAAAATTGGAAGAAAAAAGAGTGAAAGGGCTTTATTATAGTTGTGATAGAAAATACACTAATGGTCATAAGTGTGTTGAGAAGACATTATTTTACATAGATTGTGAAGAGGAGGAAGAAAAGGAACAAGAAACGCCAAAAGAAGAGGATGTACACCAGGAACAAACCCTAGATAAAGAAGAAATGAATCCAATCATATCTTGTAATGCATTGGCCAGAATTACCATTGCTCAAACTATCAAGATAGATGGACATATCAAGAAGAAAAAGCTAATAATGTTTATTGATTTGGTTAGTACCCATAATTTTATTCATTCTAAGATAGCCAAGGAATTGAATTGCTTCCTATATCTATCACCAAAGTGTCAAGTGATGGTTGCAAGTGGAGGAACGATAAATTGCTTTGGAAAGTGCCATAATATCAAGCTATCCATGAGAGAATATGTATTGAATAGTCCAATTCTTTCCATTCAAATGGATGGTGTTGATGTTGTACTAGGAGTCCAATGGATACAAACCTTGGGTACAATAGCTTTTAATTTTCATGAAATTTTTTTTGGAAGGAAAGGAAGTTGAATTAAGGGGTATCGCAGGGAAACTAGGAAGGATAATCAAATCTAATGGAATAACAAAGATTCTAAAGAAATAATAATGATGCATAATTGCACAATTATGTTCACTAGAGGTTCCCTCATAGAAATAATATATTTATCCAGATCTCCAAAAAGCCTTGGATAATCATTCCAAGGTATTTGAGACTTCTAAAGGCCTCCCACCTATTCGTGATCATGATCATTCTATTAATTTGATTCCAGGAAGTGTTCCTCCAAACATCAGGCCTTACAGATATCCCTATGCCCAAAAGAGTGAAATTGAATGTATGGTTGCAAAAATGCTAGAGGTTGGTATAATTCAACCTATTCAAAGTTCTTTCTCTGCTCCAGTAGTATTGGTGCACAAGAAGGATGGATCATGGTGCATGCGTCTGAATTATAGGGAGCTCAACTAGCTCACTATTAAAGATAAATTTTCCATTCCTGTCCTTAATGAATTATTGGATGAATTGAATGGATCAATTTACTTCACCAAGTTGGATCTTCATTCATGATATCATCAAATCGGAATGAAGACTGAAGACATTCTGAAAACAACATTTAGAACTCATGAGGGTCATTATGAATTTTTTATCATGCCTTTTGGCCTTACCAATGCACCTTCTACATTTCAAGGTTTGATGAATTCCATTTTCAAACCCTTCCTTAGAAAATTTTGTTAGTATTTTTTGATGATATACTAATCTACAACAAGTATTAGAAGGATCATCTTCAACATGTTGACAAGGTGCTCAAACTATTAGAGGAGAAATAATTAAATGCAAAAAGCTCCAAATGTTTCCTTGGAGTGCAAGAGGTGGAATATCTAGGTAATATTGTATCTCATGAAGCTCTTAAGGAAGACCCTAGCCAAATTAAAGCCATTAAGGAATGGAAAATCCCCACATCCATAAAGCATCTGCAAGGATTTCTTGGGTTGACAGGGTATTATCACAAGTTTGTTAAGAATTATAGGAGAATAGAAGAACCTATAACAACATTATTGAACAAAGATGCATTTTCATGGACTTCAGAAGCAACAAAGGCCTTTGAACATCTTAAAGAAGCAATATGCCAAGCACTGGTCTTAGCTACACTGGACTTCAAAAAACCTTTATTGTGGAATGTGACGCCTCAGGAAATGAAAATGGTGTTGTTTTAATACAAGAAGAAAAACCCATTTCTTTCAAAAGTCATCTAATCAAAGGAAAGTAATTACACAAATCTATTTATGAGAAGAAAATGTTGGAAATACTACATGCACTTAAGAAATGGAAACCCTACCTAATGGGAAGACACTTCAAGATCAAAATGGATCATGATAGTCTTAAGTACTTCTTACAACAAAGATTATCTTCATAAGAGCAACAAAAATGGGTCACAAAGATGTTGGGTTATTACTTTGAAATCATCTACATAAAAGGGAAGAAAAATGTTGTGGCGGATGCACTCTCAAGAAAGGATGAGGATGTGGAAGCGTTTATTTGCGCCATTTCTATTATCCAACCAGATTGGATGTACAAAGCAAGGGATGAACAGAAGAATGATGAAGAAGTGTGGGAACTCACTCAAAAGATACAACAATATCCCAATACATCTAATACATTTAGCTGGAAAAATGATTCGTTATGGTACAAAGATCGCTTATACCTATCTAAGAATTCCCAACTCAAACAAAAGATTCTTATGGAATTGCACACCTCTTCCTTAAGAGGGCACTCATGATTTTTAAAAACTTACCACAGGGTTAAGAAGGAATTTTTTGGGATGGCCTTAAATCAGACATTCAAAAGTTTGTGGCAAAATTTTTGTTTTCCCAACAAAATAAAGTTGAAACAATTAAGACCCCATGTCTATTACAACCTTTATCCATTCCAAGCCAACGTTGGGAGGAGGTTTCAATGGATTTTATTACAAGTTTACCCAAGTCCAAAGGAAATAGTGTCATCATTGTGGTAGTTGACAGACTTACCAAGTATGCACACTTTTGTGAATTATCTCATCCATTTAAAGCCAATACAGTTTCTACTGAGTTTATGGAAACAATTCAAAAGCTACATGGAAACCCAAATATTATTGTAAGCAATAGAGATCCAATTTTCACTAGAAATTTTTGGACATAGTTATTTTCTTGTCTTGGTACTCAATTAGCTCATAGCTCATCTTATCATCCTCAATTTGATGGGAAAAGTGAGATAGTAAACAAATGTTTGGAAGGATATCTTCGTTGCTTTGTATCTGATAAAAAAACACAATGGGTCAAATGGTTGCGTCTATTTGAATTGTGGTATAACACTTCCTTCCATACTGCAGCAAAAATGACCCTATTTATGGCACTTTATGGATATCATCCACCGTCCATCACATCATATTTAAGATAAAATTCTAAGGTTCAAGCAGCGGAAGATCACATCGAGCATCAACAACAAGTTCTCCAACTCTTAAAGTATAACCTCACTTTGGTGCAGAATAGAATGAAATAACAGGCAGATCAACATCGCAGTGAAAGAAGTTTTGATGTAGGTGACTGGGTATTCCTACGACTATAACCATATAAACAAATGTCCCTAAAACAAGCTAAGAAGGATAATAAACTATCACCAAATTATTATGGTCCATACAAGGCGTTTCAAAAGATTGGTACTATGGCATACAAATTGGAGCTTCTTTTAGCTTCCCGAGTGCACTCAGTTTTCCATGTTTCATGCTTAAAGTAGGTCACAGGTGACAAGCTCCCAGTTCAAACAATATTTCCAGAACTTGACGAGGAAGGAAATATAATATTGGAACCTAAAGTAGTCAGAGAAACAAGAACTCGAAAGATACGAAATAGATCAATTTCGGAGTATCTCATCAAGTGGAAGAACTTACCCACTGAAGATTCCACATGGGAGGATAAGAATTTTATATAGAAGCATCCAGAACTACCCAAGTGTTGAGGACCACACTTTTTGAAGTAGAGGGGCATGTTAGGTCCCTATAATACTAGTGATTCCCCCATTACCATTGTCATTATAGCCCTTATTTTTATTGTTGTGCCCCTATTGTCCCCATATTGTTATTAATGTTTCCCATTGAAGCTCAGTATTGTTATTGTTGTTCCCTTATATTATTATTGTTATGTCGGCTTTGATTATATTGTGACCCCTTAGACTCCTATATATAGCAAGGAGGTTTTTTCTTTCGTATCATCCAAGAATTGTTAATTTGTGTAATGTAAAGGAGGTTGCTCCCTCGAATATCCTGATTTTGAAGTTGTTGATCTATATTTTCTTCTAGTTTGTGAGTTGTTTACATAATAACTAACATCTTATTAGAGAGTGTAGCATTGTAGAGTAGTGGATCATGGAGAAATTTATTTTATGTGAAGTTTATGTTTTCTCATGTGATTATAGGGCTTAAATGATATGCATGTAGACCCTAAATAATAACATGGAGTTGTATTTACTCATGATGATGTTTTTGGTGGATCTTATTGTAATATTATAATTTATACCCCAGTAGAAGACATGGATAATGGATCTAACACCTTGCATGATTTTAAAACATTGTTCTTAAGGGATGTGATGCTAGGGAAAGATCATAGTGAGATGAAATTGACGAGTCTTGAGAATGGTGAGATTAATTTCTTATAAGACAAGTTGGTTACTATATATTTCATAATATTCTATGGAGGCATTGTTTTATATGTTGATGAAAGAGTTTAAGGACAAGTATATGGGTACAAAACCCCTGGGATGGATAAGTATATATGGAGACTAGTAGTAGAGTTGTCTCTCCATGCACTTATGTGATACAACATGGTTAGAGTTCATAAATCACAAGGAAGAAAATAGTAATAGTGTGGGGAGCATATGTGATACAAGCTTGTTGAAGCCAAGGGAGTACTTGCCGGTGTTGATGCTACCTTGTTGTACTAGATATTTGATGGTGGCTAGGGTTTTCATGATTGTACCTTGCTAAAGTCTTGTAAGCTAGAGATTACCAATTTTGTGATAAATTTGTTCACATGTATTCCATTTCTTATATTTGTGTATAAAGTTTCTTTCTATCCAAAATTGTGTGATTGGAAATTTGATTTTTCATATTGCATCATCTTCATGATTAAGTAATTTCCAAGATTTATTATTCATGTTTTTGATATAAAATAGGGTTGAAATTATTAAGTTATTTAATAAAGAAATTGAAGATAAAAAAGAATATTTATATTACATAAACTATTGTAGTAAAGTTATTTTCAAATATGGTAAATTCTTCAAGAAGTGTGCCCGAAGGGATAAAACTTGTTGCAATTTGTTTTAGATAAAATGGGGGATTATTGCATGATTATGACAATGTGGAGCATGCTAAGATGTACATGATCCCAAGTATAGGGATATGCATAATGGACATGAACCAAGGTAGATAAACTCTAATAAACATGAAGGTTAGGTACTTAATGATGTCACTAATTAGGGAAGCCATGATCAGAAGGAGACCAGGACTTTTGGCACCAATTTCTAGTGATTTTATGACATTTTTATTTTTATTTTTTATGAAACCCTCAAAGGGAATGCACTTTCTTCAACAACAACTACTACTACTAATACACCTTCCTCAACAATCCAAATGGAATCCAGCATCAACTTTGAAACTTTAAATTTCAAAACTTTAAATTAACATACATGCAAATTCAAGCTAACAATGTAATTGTTTGATGTCAAATAAAGAAACACGTCAACAATGTTAAACTCGTGCATTAAAACAATAGTGTCATGTGTAAATGTAAGAAAATTTTATCAATATGCAATATATATGAATTGAAATTATTAGTGTAATGATCCACATACCTCAATATAATTCATATAATGTCAAGAACATGTCATTATACCTAATTTGTCTAGCGACTCAATTTCATTCAAGAAATGCATTTAGATCATCTTTGTTGCTAATGGCATCCATTAGTCTCTTAGTTATGTTAATGAGGTAGCGGGTAGTTTACCTTATGTGAGCTCCTCATAGACAGGGTATGTAGTTGAATGTTTGTACCAATGATTAAGTGTCAATAGTGACACACCAGTGCACCTAGTCTATAATCCATGAATACATAACCATTGGTATTTCTTGAATAGCCATCTAGTGTAAGATATACACCCTTAACAACCATTGATACAATTGGAAATTCATTGGCTTCATCATCATTTAAAAATTTATTGAGATTTTTCTTTTCTAGTATGCATCATGCCAACCAATAATTAGTGCCACGTTCAATGTATTTTGGAGCAACATTATATATATATGTGTAATACAAAAAAATTAATTTATGGTTAAATGCAAATGTATATGAGCATGATATAACAAATGTAAACCACAAATATATATATATATATATATATATATATATATATATATATATATATATATATATATATATATATATATATATATATATATATATATATATATATCTAATACACAATGTTAGATATATGTACATTGTTGTATAAAATCAGAGATATGGTAATAGTTTGTTCAAATGGCTAATTCACCATCTTGTAGTGGGGATGTTTCAACAACAAGAAAAGGGTATATTACCGTTGTTACATGATGTCATTCATCGACCTTGTCCATTGATTCATAATAATCACATTCACTACTAGTACATGATCCATAGAAGCAAGCATGTTTTTGTGTCCATATTTCGAGTAGATGGTTATTTTAGCTATGAATTGAATGAAGTGCATGAGTTCCTTGTGCTATATAATAATTTTATGAATGTGACTAATATATATTTCTAAAGCATAAAAAATGATAGTTTGTTGAATTAATGTAAGAAATACACAAGATGTATTTTGTAATAATAATTTATTAGATATAAAAATGTATAAGTGATGAATGCTACAATGAGGACCCGCCTATATATGCCTAAGTAGGTGTCCTTTCATGACCGGGAATGTCTTTTAGACATGCCTTTTCACTTAACTTAATGACTATTTAACATAGCCAATATTTGATTATTTAATATTTACATTAATTATATGTATTTTACTTGTTATGAATTATATTCATATCATAGCCCCTTCCTTCAGAAGCTTTGTCCTCAAAGCTTATAGTCAGCAATTTCCTTCAGTTTTAATTTGTCATCTCGGTCTATGTAACTCGATGCCATTGGAAACTTTTCCTATATAATTCGCTTGGTAACACTCTCTTGAATCCAAGGTTATCGATTTTATTTTTTTAACTCTAATTTTTTTTTATAACTCTTTTTTTTTTTTTCCTTTTTTTACAACTCTATTTTTTTTTTAATAACTCTAATTTTTTTTTATAACTCCAACCTTTTTTCTAATTAATTAAAATTTATTAATTAATTAGATTATAATTACTACGTTATATATATATAACTATAATCCATATATTGTATAAATATAATTAAATTAAACTTACGTATTCCCATTCAAATGACTACATCTGACTGTCATGTCGAGTTGGAGAGGTGGCTAGACGAGTTTGATAGCCAGGTTGACTAGCCATCTTTGGTTCTTGACGTGACTGGAGCCGAGCACAGGTGGATAGAGTTAGGTGGTGGATGGCAGTAGCATAGGACAGGTCATTGACAGCACTAGCCCGGGATGGCAGTGGATGATGAATCTGTATTATGGCTGGGTCAATGTGTGGTCGAAGTACTAAATAGAATGTGGGATAGTGGTGCAGACATGGAGGATAGGATGGATGGGAATGATGAATGTAGAACAATGGTTGGAGTGGGTAGGGTTTCCTGTTGGCACAATGGTGGCCGAATGATAGTGTGGTCATGGGTGCAGGGATAGAAACAATGAGGGTTACAATGAATGGGGTTCTTCTCGCCTTCATTAATCTGTTCTAAACCATCAAACTTAATCTTCCCAATATTGCTATTGGGTATCGTTGGAAATTCTCTAGGACCAATTATTTGAGTCTTAAACCTATCCTGCTCCAGCGAAATCCATTCATCTTCGCCATCATCATAAAGAACAAGATGTAGTTTATTTCTCTGATCATAAAATTTAATCAAACTATTATACCAAGCGTCATCAAGGATCCAATAAAGTTGATTTTTTTTTTTAATTAATCAAGTAAATTCAGCCTCATCAATAAACACTTCCTGGAATAAAACCTTCACGCTGGTAATAAATTCATAATAATGGCCACCATGAACACCCCTTGTATGGACCAAAACATTGTGTAGATTGTACAAATTACACACACTCTAGTCTACATCTAGAGAAAGATATTTTCCAATCTCTCCATCCAAATCAAGTTTTTGTGGAAACTCATAATGATCATTTATCTTGACCATTGTGTCACGCATCAAATCATACTTGAATCGCTTTAACTAAAATTGTACCACTAGAGAGAAATCAATGAAAGGAACATATTTTCTTGCTTCCTACAAACCATATTTCTCTGCATCGTATTTATTATCACCTTCAATATCAGGCACATAATCCTTTACATTGTGGGTATAATTGGTAGTTAAAGAATCAATAATGAAATTTTATTCTAAGGAAAGTGACCTAGCATACTCTCATTGTTGGTTTTAAATGCTTTTCCACTTTGTCTACTTATAATGCATTGTTTTATCTCATTATCATCTGTATATCTATTGATCTTTTGGATAATTTTAGATTCGCAAATTCCTTTGTCAGTGATAATAGTGGAAAACTATGGGAATTTTAACAAAATAATCTGAGGAGATGGTATAGATAGTACTGCAATAGTCGCTGCCAAGAAGTTTCACTGAGATCCCAAAAATAAAGCCAAGTACTGGGTGAATAGGACCATTATAGAAGATCTAAAAATAGGGATTCCTCCAAAATGACTCCATAACAAATCGCTTTTAACAACACTGCTAAAAAGTGTGGAAAAAATATTTACACCAGTTAATCCTCCAGTTCTTTTATTGCATATAACTTGAAAATCTTCTCTTAAATCTCTTTGAAAAAGATCATGATTATTAAAAGGATGTGTAACATAAAATAGAGTCTTCTAATGCAAAGCAACAACCTTGTTCACAACTTCTTGTTCTTTTAATATGTCAATTATATCCCTATCACGTGTATCAGTGTTTACAACAACATTTACCCTTTCAATCAACCTTACTCCTTCCTTGGTTATATACTCCTGAAAAATTTGAGCATCAGATTCAAAATCCTTAGGTACTTCTCTGAACAACCTCTAAAACCTTGAAATTTCATATTTCCTATGGTCCCTAAGTGGGACACAGAAGCTTGAGTTCTCATCTTCCAAAAGAGCAGTCCAGCGAGAAGAAAGGATCTTTTTTTATATTGTCTCTAATAACTTCTCCTTGTTGCTAGAGTGCAAATAATATTTGACTCTATTGTCCTCATTCACAAAACTTTCATCAACCTTTATCAAATATTCTAGTAAAGGAAGCTCTGAGATCCAGATTTCAGAATTAATCTGTAGAGTTTGATGTTCACACTTTCTCTGTCTGATTTCAAAATTAATCTACAGGTTTTGATCTTCCCACTTTCTCCCGTAATCTGTTTTTTATTTTTTACACAAGTCCTCTTCAAAATTATCTTCACAATGATCTTCTTCTTTTCTTTCTTCCACATTTTCCTCTTCATCATTATCAATTTCTACTTTAGCATCTTCCTTGTTGTTATGATATGGTTCAACTTCTTGTTTTTCGAGATAGTCCTCATCCACCTCATCTTCATCTTGATCTATATCAGCTTCATCATAATATTGAACGTTATAATCATCTACTACTTCATCTTCTTTCGTTTCTTCATTGTCATTATCTTCTTCCTTATTATCGATTTCCTTTTGACATGATTTAACTTTTGCATATGATTTTTCTAAATGTTGAATGCTTCGTGAATTTTATTAAACTGCTCAATGCAATTAGGACATGAACCTAATGGCACATTGTGTGGTGAACAATGTTCAAAGACCCGATTATTATATTGTGTGCCATGGCTCTGATACCACTGAAGCATAAAAACTAATAGCTTGTTGACTTAATGTAAAAATACACAAGAGGTATTTTGTAATAATAATTAATATAAAAATGTATAAGTGATGAATGTTACAATGATGACCCACCTATATATACCTAAGCAGGTGTCCTTTTGTGATTGGGAATGTCTTTTAGACATGCCTTTTCACTTAACTTAATGACTATTTAACATAACCAATATTTGATTATTTAATATTTACATTAGTTTTATTTATTTTACTTGTCATTAATTATATTCATAACAATTTCCCACTTCCCATAATTTCTTTGCACATGAACAATTGATGTTTATGTTTGTTTCTCATTTGATCCAATTGACATTACTATAGAGCACCATTGGACTATAGAATTTTCATCTTGGATATGAGGATTTCTTGTAAACTTGATATCCTCTTTTCACAATGAAATTTTTATGCATTAGATAACCTCATCATGCTCACCTTTAGCATGCCCAGTCTCAAAGTAGTTCTAAATATGGGACACATTGTATGTTTTGTGTAATATCCTCAAAAAATGGAATACACAAGCATTTTTGAACTAGTGTTCACAACCATCTAACCATAACCAATGTCGATCAATTTATTAATTTATATCCTTCAAGTGACCATAGAACATTTGAAATCAATGTTGCACATAATGTAGGTAATGGCACCTATAATCACTTATGTAGAAGTTTGTCTCATTCACTATTATCCTCTTGTCATTGTTATTATCTGGTCCATGCTTTTATGTGATATGTACCATTATGCTAACTTGATATGAATGATAATATTGGATCTCAATTTCATTTTGTAGTTGAAGGGTGTAGTTCTCAACACAACTAACAATATTTTTCCAAAGGGTAAGGTGTCCCCACATATTCTAAATTTTTCATCTTGCCATTGTATGACATGGACATGTTGAACATATGCTTCAGTTTTTATAAAAAACCTCCTTCATGAAATTACATACTCATTCTAATAACACGAAAATAATGTCATAAGAAAAATTATATGTGTTAAATTTGAAGGTGTAGTAAGAAAAAAAAATATACCTTAACTTACCTAGGACTTCACTATGTAATCCTTTTTCTTTCTTCCCACTATTTAGTCCATTGGTAACATATTTTAAGCTATTCATATCTACTATCATCCTCCAAAATTCATACTCCTTGCTTTCATGATTACATCAGCTCAATAATGAAAATCCACTACACCTAGAACATGTCCCACTTAAACAAGGTTTTACATAATATGTTTGCATGTTGTGCCTTGGACACACTATGTTATGAATGAATGTGTTGAATGGAATTGATGGTAGTATATATGAGCAATCTTGAATGAATGTGTTGAATGGAATTGATGGTAGTATATATGAGCAATCTTGAAAAATATTAGGATGAAGAACATAATGGATGAGGACATATTTGTCAAAGAAATAATGAAATTCTACATGGTATCTACAACAACACGTGTTATGATGTATGCATATTCTAACATACCGATGTTTGCATTTCTCAAAATATTTTTGGCACAAGTTCAAGTCCATGGCTCTTCTTGAAACTCTTATATATTTTTGTTTGTGTCATGTCAAGGAAGTGCCTAATGTGGGTTTGATGACGTTTACAACTTTTCCTCAACTTTAGCATATATTCTTGATTGGATGAATTTATATTATTTTCATGCCAAATATTTTTTTGCTAGTTCCTCAATAACATCTATTAACTTTATGTTTGAATAAAGCAACATACCAATGAAGGCTAGATAATCTATTTCACCTCAATAGTCAAGTTTTTCCTTTAAGATATAATATTTTAGAATATTTTTTCTATTTACTTTAAAAATATGACATGTGTGTGACATCGAATGATGTTTCCTTGTGAGACTTGTTTACCGTATAAATTCTAATAGTACATGATGGGTTGTGTTATTATATTATGAACTAGTAGTATTTCCAATTGTATTAAAATCATCTTGAAAGTTTTAAAAAAAATTATTACTAGTGTCTATACTTATAAATATCTTTATGCATAACATTCTCCTAACAATAGCTAAATAATGTGATCCCCACAGAGGGTGCAAATTTTAGGACAATATATTGATATGACTACCCCAGGAAGCACAGGGAAACAGTTGGGATGACATGCGTCATCCACAACATCAATGTACCATGTTATTAATATGATCATACCTCACACTCTCCTCATATCAGGCGGCGAGCACATCAAACCTCGTTTTGTCATGGGTGGCTATCATGATCTAGTCAACCTGAATCCAGCTAATCCAAGGAAAATTAAGGTTGATGTGTGTGAGGATATTATATAAGGCCTCAGTAATATGCAAATTATCTATTTTTTTTAATATGTAAATGAAATGGTGGGGATTGGCAACCATGCTAGCAAATGTAGTAGTTCTTTAGCAATCAACTGCACCACCAACGTTGGGCATACTATTCATCTCCCTGATTTGGAAAATTGTTCTAGAAATTCAATGGTCCCATGGTGCTCAAATGTTGGTAGACGTTCTTTAGGAAATGTGGGAGATAAACCATGTGCTCATATTATACTTTCATATTGGGATTTTGTGGTCAATTTCAGGGGTGATCACATTGGGGAAAATTCATTAAGTCTTGGAAACAATTCCATGGCCATCTCAACTTTAAAGCTCATCATGGTGACTCCTTGGTGGCTTTTTGTTCTTCCTAAAGGATATATGGATGATGGTGTCTTTATGTTCTTTGAAGGCCTAAGCCTACATGCGATTTCAGGAATTGGGATTCACCCACTCCTGACTCATTTCTTCTTGCATCTACAACTCAAGATGTTTGTTTTCCAACCTCAAATTGTAGAGTTCGACTTGCCTGAGACGAATGCTCTTGCCCATTAGTGCATCTTGTCAAATTTTGATTACAATTGGTGTCTAATTCAAGGTTATAAGAATTTAGGTCGTCTCGTTGATGGTCAAAATTTTGTGTGCAGCCTCTTGATTTGGTTGAACATTCTGGGGTAATCCATTATCAATTCTTGCAAAGGGGTTGAAGGGGTAAGGAGTATGCATGTAGAAAAACCCATGGTTGGTGGATAAATATGCACTTGTTTTTTCAGCACAATAGTTCACGTTGGTGCCATTAGCAGTGATGTCGTGATTCATGTTCCACACACACCCCATAGTCGTGGTGCACACTCAGCTACTCATGGCTGCAACACTAGTCATATGCTCTATGGCAAGCTTAGTGGACTCTCTATATATCTCTTTACCATTTAGTGTTGCAATGTTTCCCTTTGTTTGTAACTATCTCTAGTCAAGGACCAATTTTTTGACTATTTTGTTGTCTTTCGAAGAACATGACCCTCTGGTCAAGAGAAGCATTTGTAATTTTAAGACTTTGAACTGGTGCTCGTGGGTTGGTTTCCTGGTAGAGAAGTTATGATCACTAGGTCATGAAGTTTGTATTCTTGTTTCAAATTAATATAGTGTGAAATTTCACAAAAAAAAAAAAGCTAAATAGTGCAATTTTAATAAAGCCAAAAATAATTGACATTTACCTACATCACCTTTTATTCAAAAATTTATTTAAAAATTTTATTACATTGTCAATAAATAGTATTTTTTATGTAACTTACCTTCAAGGCCTAATAGATAAATTAAATATGTCTAGGAGTTGTTTTTATACAATTGACGATTGAAGTAAAGAAGGTGGACATGAAGTTTCAACCCCTTGTCTAGTAGACTATATCACTTCATTCACCTGATGGTCAAGATGAGGAGTGTAATGGATAGTTGCTTGGTTTTGTATGGTAAACATCTAATTATTCAAATTCAACTTTCACATGAGGAGCCTCTTCACCATAAGGTTTAAAATCATTAAAAGTTTTAATTTCCACCTCCAAATACTCAACATCTTAAAAAAATTGATTGTATTATTCAACTATGTCATTTCTTGTTGATGGAATATTGGTTGGAATATCACTTGATATTGGAATTATAATGTATTCCACTGGACACACACACTTCACTTGTGGAAACAAACTCTATTCCATCATGGTGTTCATTATATAAAGATTTGATCTACTGATGGGTGGGTGCCTAAGTTACTCCATGCCTAATCTTTCCTTTTCTCTTAGATATTCAATTTTTCTAGAGCACAGTGGCTTCATTCTAGACCTTTTTTATCCCCTCTCCAAAAGGTTCTAATAGGACAAAACTATCTCAAATAGAATAAATAGAATACTTTTCACAGTATTTGTGGATGTGAATGATGAATATAGGATACAAAATTATGGCAATAGAAGAGTATGTTTTTATATTATACAGATAGAATTGTGCACACATGCCTATGGATGACTATGCCTAATCCCATGCAAGAAGGAAGAGAGAGGGTGGTGAAGGTAAGGAACACACATGAATTCATAATGAATTTGTGTTCCTACTCCACTCTCATAGAAG
Organism: Pinus tabuliformis; assembly: GCA_031772625.1. Taxonomy (NCBI): domain Eukaryota; kingdom Viridiplantae; phylum Streptophyta; class Pinopsida; order Pinales; family Pinaceae; genus Pinus; species Pinus tabuliformis. The sequence continues at coordinate 829,802,730 of CM062808.1, forward strand.
AAGGAATAGAGAGATTGATGGGAGGAATAGAGGGAGAGAGAGAGAGAGTGATGCGGGCTTAGAGAGAGAGAGAGAAAGAGGGGGGAATGGAAAGAGAGATAGTCTAAAGGGATATGGAAAGGGCGAGAGAGAAATTAGGTGATGGGGAAAGTGTTTGTTTTGGAGAGAGAGAGAGAGAGAGAGAGAGAGAGAGAGAGAGAGATAGGGGGATATATAGGAAAAAAAGAGAGGGGGATTAGAAAGAGAGATACAAGAAATGAAGGAGATGTGGTGGAGGGGAAATATGGATGCAGGAGGAATACATACATACATACATACATACATACATACATACATACATACATATATATATCTATATATATATATATATATATATATATATATATATATATATATATATATATATATATATAAAGAGAGAGAGAGAGAGAGAAAGAGAGATAAGGAGATGGGGATAGAGATATAAAGAGGGAGACATAGTGTTGACATTATCTCTAGTGGTTGGTTGGCATTGATGTCAACCTTGACTGTGGTCTCATCACACTCTTAGTAATTGGCGACAAAATTATAGGAGTATGTAGAGGTTGGATTGAACAGGTTCATGATGATTTGACTTTTTTCAAAGTATTTTTAGGAAAATTAAGAAGTTTGACAAGCCATGGAGGTTGTTTGAAAATTTCTCAAGAAATTTGATAGAGTTATGGATTGAGAGGAGAAGGTGTCTACCTAAATTAAACTATAGTTTCTAGGAGTTAGATCTGAACAAAGCAATTCTAGGCTCTCAACCATTGGGAGATCAATGTAAAGGGAGAAACTATAGTTGTTGGGAGCTAGTAATCATCCTAGAATTTATGTCTGTAGGTATTGAAAAATAAAAACTATGGGCTCCAACCAAGCTAATTTCCCAAGGTTTTATTTAGAATGTTCGATTGAAAGTAGATTTGAACCCCAAAAGGTGTGAATGTAATATTTAAGTGCATATTGGAGGTAATGGACTATAATTAATCTTTAATGTTTACTTGATCAAGTATTATTGTCCTTAAGTTGTATGCATGAATTAGAGATTCAAGGATGTGAGACTAGCTTTGAAAATGATGTGACTATCCAGTATCTTTCTGAAGAATTATTTATATTGTGCACCTGAAGATCAAACACAAGGATGATGCAAATGTGAATAACATAGATAAGTTATTTCATGTGATCAATGGGAATAGGAATAATTAAGCTACAATAGGAAGAGTAATTGGATATGAGAAAATGTGGAGGCTACATTAGTGATCTAGAATGCCAAAAATACAAGTGCATAGAAAGGAATATAGATTTTCATTTTGACAAGTGTATCCATCAATGTTGAAGAAAAGATTGTGACATAAATCATTATTTATAATTAACATATTTTTTGCAGGGAAAAAGTTTTCAGTGTATAACAGAATATATTTTGAAAATATTAGTGTTATGTCATTTATATAACTACTATAGAATTGATGCATCAGTGGATGAATTTGTAAGAAAATTTTGTGGGTGAGTTAATCATTTGTTTTCTACCAGTAATGTTGAGGTTGAGGGTTTGAGTTGTGTAAGGAGGTTGTAGAATGAATTCTTTGTGATGAGCTTTGTCATAAGAGTCATTTTTTTCATATTAAGCAAGAGATTTATGAGAGTTATAATGAGAATAGAGATTGATGAGTATAGGTGTTGGTGCCTAGTGATTTGATGAGCTAGGGATTGGTAATGAGAGCTTATTTGATTCAGTATTGTTAAATGCACAAGCATATTAGAGAATAAATTTTGTTTTTCTTTGTGGTCAGGGGTCTAGTCCAAAATTTCCAAAATGAGGTCATAGAAGATTAGGAGGTTATGGCCTATGGAAAGTGGTGGCTTGTTAAAGAAGGGGTAGTGGCTCCTTGCTAGTGGTGGGAAGCTAAAATTATGTAATGAAAATTTAATTGATTAACAAAATTTGAAGCAAAGCAAAAACAACAGCAAGGGTGTTTTTTGACCCGAAGGGAGTTTTCCACCAGATATTTTTTTGTCTACTTGTGCATGATTGTATGTTGATGATGTTTATTTTGTATGTTTACATGTTATGATCTTCTTATTAATTGTTTCATATTATTGATCAGATTAATCGACAATCAATTTTTAAAGGTTAATAAACTCTATCACTACCGATTCAACCCCCCCCCCCCCCCCCCCCCAACCCCTTTTAGTAGTGAGTTCCAACAATTGGTATTAGAGTTGGTTCTCTCCATTTAAGCTTAATCACTTGATAGTAGACCGTGGACCATGGCCAAGAAAAAGAAGAAGATGTCTCAAAAGAAGAAGAGCAACAAATAAGTGAGAAAGATTTTAGATTTATAAAACCCTCTTTGTTGTTCAAAAATGTTGAAGGTAAACATAATGATCATCTTATATATCATTTTTCATTTCCATGTAATTGTAGTGATGATGATGCTCTTGATATTAATGGATCAGAATATGATAACCAATTGATTGAGGTTGATCCTTTGGAAATAAGTGGAGGTAATCCTTTTGTAGAAAAAATAGATTCAAAATTTTTGAAGGTGAAGAGTCATACAAGATAACAACACTTGAAGTGAATATTAAAAGGGTTATAGATGAGAATAAGAACCAACAAAATTTATTGCAATTTTTTTATGAAAATTAGTGTGCCTACAAAGAAGAAATCATCAAATCAAAAACTTATCTAGAAGAAGGAAGGTGCCAAATTGAAGAAGGAATGAATAAGGAATATGAGGAAAACCAAGTTCAGTGTGAAATGTTGGAAGCTAAAGTGGCTGCATTGAGAATTTATTTAAAATATAAGACCATTCAATTTAAGATCACTCAAAATTCTCCATACCCTAGCCTACACAATGGAGAAACAAGTTCAAAAGTAGCACCTAAAAAGAACATAGCAAAAGATGGTAACAGTAAGAAGGATGATCCATGTGGATATTTGGGCCACCCACCTATTCCACTTGGACCCCCGCCACTATTTATTTTAGTTTCCTTATTTGTAGCACAATTTACTATTTTTGGCATTTTTTTAGGTCCTAAACTTCCAGAGTTGTTTTAAGACCCTAAACAACATTTTTTTAAATGAGAAAATTAATAATTTGCAGTATGGGTTTGTAGTTGAAATTTTTAGTCCTTGGATAGATATTTATAATGAGGTATTGTACATGAAAAAAAAAGATTGTATGCCAAAGTTACAACCCTAGGAAGTTGATGTAACAATGAACCCCAACTGGGCCCACAAACTTTTGGCACTTCATCTACTAGGGTTAGGTTTTTGGATTTTTGTAGTTTTCCATTATTTCTAAATAATAAATAGGCCTCTGAGCCTCATTGTAACACAATTCAGAAGGCATGTAGCCATCACATCTCTTCTCAGAGATAAGCTACCATTTCCCAATCTAGTTTGTTTCCATTATGCATGTAAACAATTTTGAGTATTCATTATTAATCAATTGAAGTTTTGTTTTTTTTGTATCTCTATGTTTTTATTTAATTTTGTATTTCATTTTATTATTGCATAAATCTAGATAAGTGGTATCAGAGCGATCTATTCTTTTCTTTGTTTTTATGTGCATGTCCCCAATGAGGTCAGGGTATAAGGAGTTGGGACTTGAACTAGTTGAGCCTTTGCAAGACCATCCCACCAACAACAACTGCCTCCCATGGAAGAAGAAAATAAATATCCATCTATCTCTTACGTATTCTACGTGTAAGCTTCAAACACAACCATTTCTCCAGGAAGTGATATAGAAAAAGGGAAGCTCCCTTTCACCACTTCTTGCAACTATAGAGTCAATATGACCAGCTGCAATAACACTTTTTCCATTCTTACAGATCCTTTTGCTCCACCTGGAGGTGTCATTCCCCATAACCATTTTATCTTCAACACCTTTACTACATCTAGTTACTCAACATTGAAAGGAAACATTGACCATCCCTTCACTTGAGTGTGGAAATGTAGTGTATATATAGTAATTAATTTTACAAAAGTTTTGCTTAAAGAATCCCTATATATGCCTTTTCTTTTAGTGTGTGTGTGTGTGTATATATAGAGTTTTTTTAAGAAAATGATAAAATAGCTACAACAATATCTTTTAAGAAATACTCCTTAAAATTGCTAAAAAGTGGTGATACTACCAGGTTGAAGGGGTCTAAATTGATGTTACATCATCAACTATTACAACATTTTAAGCAGATTTAAAATTGGCAGTTGCTATGGCATCTATTGTTAAAACATCCACTATAATGGTCATTGTTTCGGTAGTTTGAAGAGTATCAGTTGTTATATCATCAACTTTTAAACAAAAATTTCAGCATTTTCAATAGTAATGAGTGTTACAAAACTTTTAGTAGATTTAATATTGACAATTCTTATGGAATTTGTTGTTACAACATCTGCTATTACAACATCTTGTGACAGCCCCACCATGGATCTATTAGAAAATGCATTATAAATATTTTTTGCAAATATGTGAAATTAAGAAAAAGGGACTGAGTCAAATGGACATGGATTCCATAGTTGGGGAGGAGGATTGCTTGATTAGGAGGTTGAGGTTTCCTTGTGGATAAAATATGAAATATTTGGGACAACCATTAAAAGTTGGTTGGTGCATGAATTAATGAACGGGTTCTTAAAATTGAACAAACTATGAGGAATGTAAACAAACCTTTTCACTTGGGAACCTTCATAAGGAAAGGGGACAAGAAACTAAGAGGGAAATTGTGTAGTGCAAGAAATGAAGGAAGAGGCAGTAAATGTGAGACAAGAAAATAAGGCAAGGCATGGTATTGAAATTCATGTTGAAGGAGAGAAGATACACAATTCAAGTAGCAAAAAAAAAATAGAAATTTGGTTCGATCAAAAAGAAACACAGAACAGTAGAGAAGAGAAGGGGACTGAATCTCAGTTTCCCTAAAGGCTATGAGTTGATCTACTAGTCTCTAGAACCCTATAATAGTTTGGGGTTCCCTAGAGGTTGTGGGTTGAGATAGGATCTTTGGATCCCTGTAACATCTTAGGTCCCTATGGGCTGTGGGTTGAGAGAGTCTCTAGATCCCTGTAATAGCTTCGGTCCCTATAGGCTATGGGTTGGGATGTAATCTATGGTGCCTTGTAACAACTTGGTTTCGTGGAGGCTATGGGTTGAGATAACAAGATTTAAATCCTTGGACAGCTTGGGAAGAAGGTAATCATGAAAAAACATCAAAAGAATACTTGATTAAAGACCACAGTTATTGCATTATTGCTAGAGTACATCCTGGACTCTATGGAAGGGAGTGAATCATTATGTATGCACTTGGGGTGAGACAAGAAACTCTAGACTCCTTGTGCTAAGAAGATGGTACTGTCAACTAGTGCGATTGAGAAAGAGGCCCTCTAGATTCCTTATTTTTGTTGGTAGCTAGTGTTTTAATCCCTTAAGCAAGAACCCCCCTAAGAAACTAGAATCTAGCTCGAGGGTGACAACTATAAGTGTGGCTGCAATTGTCTATGGGTAGGTGGAGAGTGCTTTTCCTAGACTCATTTTCCATGCAACTTTAAAGATAAGTTTTTTTTTTGTTACTTAAATATTAATAAACTTATGGTGCATTTCTCATAGAAATAGTTTGGATTCTTTTTAGATTGTAACAACATTGTTAATGTGATGAGCATGTGGGTGACTCTCTATGTAGAGATACCTTTATAGTTATGATAAATAAATGCATACATAAACACATATGTCACACCTGTGAAATGAATGGTGTTGATAAACAAGTTGAACTAGTGTATGCATCTGTAATGGAATGAAGTTTTATGTTAAATTCTCTTTACTACAGTTCATAATATATACTCTACAGCAGAATGTGTAATTTTGTATACAATAACCTAACTTGTGTCATGTTCCTTAACTGGAATCTTGTCTTGGGGTAAATGCTCATTCATAATGATTAACAATGCATATGAAAGTAATGCAAATATGTCATGAAATGTCATAGGTAGTGGAAGGATCCATAAGGATCTATAATAAAAACATGGAACATTGGGCACAAAGACCCTTTTTATTAACCTAAAATATGTACATAAGAGACAACTCACTTGGCAGGGTTTGTACATATACATGGATGTTCCTTCACCGAGATATAAGCACTTGAACCTATGCAAAATGCATTGAGTCAATGATGGAAGGGTTATCCTTCCTTTAAGTGCAGGAATAGCCAAAACCCATGCAGGCGGGATTCACTAGCCTTGCATTATAAGCATTTGGATATCTTTTTCTTGCATCAAGGAGTAGATAGCTTGGTCCTAAAAGTATCTGCATATTGCCATGGAGTTGCTTACAAGCCTACTTTGAAGCCTAAAATATTTGGTGTGTGGCAAGCAAGGTGAAGACCTTTTAGGAATTCACATAGAACCAGTGGTAGGTAAGGGTTGCAGGAACACTTATGCCAACATGTGTGGGATTCCCTGTCCAAGAACGAGGAATGCAGAAGGGCCTGGAACTCCTTATAGTTGGTATGGCTCAATTTCAAGAAGGGTAGCACCATAGGTCACCTTAATAATCCATCAGCATCAGCATCGAGTATTGGAATTTATCCAAAGGTCTACAGGACCTCTAATATAAAGTCATTGTCGAAATAACTAGCTTAGGGAAATTATGGTAGGGTCGAGACTAGTTCTTATGACGATTGTAAATATCCCTGTCTAATGAAGTTCTTAAGAAAGGATTAATATCCCTTAGTGAACCCATGGAAAATATTGAAGGCAAGCTCAATGCGATGTAGGAGGGTAAGCCTTAAACTTATAATGAAAAATTCAGTAAAACCTTGCACAGCTCCAAAATCTAGCCATGGATATTCTTCATTGATGTGACCTAATTTTTCCTTTAGTGAAATTGGATGAGGGAGTGACGACATGACCCATATGTGAAAACCTAGAAGATTAGCCTAAATTATTGTGTGGCACAGTTATGGGATCGACCAAAATGATGTCAGTTGGGATGAGTTGGATGACACACCAACCCATAAGTTCTATGATTGGTCAGAGCTTGACCCTCTTGATAGGTTCGGAGATAGGCTAGTGTGGTGAGAAGAGGTCATTTCATTTGGAAAGACCTTATATATGTGTGTGTGTGTGTGCACGTGCACACACTCGCATAATCATGTAGAGTAACAAATCTAGTTATGAGGCCCTTGTGATGAGTTGGGAAGTCAAGTAGATTTTAGAGGAAATAAATAAATAAATTTATTTTTACCCCATTCCTATAATAGTATGAGGCATTGGGTGATGTTACACATTAGTTGTTCCATCATTTTCTTCTCAATTCGATGTTACCTACATTTGTGCTTCTCAATTTGTTTTCTTGATCCCTCAAGTGCTGGTGTGGTGTTGGGTGGAAGAAACACCTCTTTGGATGCCCACTTTCAAGCTTTCACGAGAAAAATGAAATTTCTTTTTATCCCCTCAATTGTTACAACATCCATTATTACAATATCTATTGTAATGGTCATTGTTTCAGTAATCTTAATAGTAGTAGTTTTTATAACATAACCTTTTACAGCAATTTCAACATTTTCAACAACAATGGATGTTACCTCATTAGCTGCTACAATTTTTTCAGCATATTTAAGATTGACATGTCGTTATGGCATTTGTTCTTACAACATTTTTTGTTACAACATCTACTTCTCAATCTGTTGTTACCTATGTTTGTGCTTCTCAATTTTTTTCTTGATCCCCCGAGTGTTGGTGTAGTGTTGAGTGGCAGAAACACCTCTTTGGCTACCTACTTCCAATCTTTTACAAGCAAGATGTAATAGTTTTCTTTTATAACATATGAAGTTACAACACCTCTTATGACATCTATTGTTATATCATCTACTGTCACAACATCTGCTATTACAACACTTGCTTCTCAATCCATAGTTACCTATGTTTTTGTTTCTCAATTTTTTTCTTGATCCCCACATGTTGGTGTAGTGTTGGGTGGCAAAAACATCTCTTTGGCCTCCCACTTTCAAGCTTTGACAAGAAATATGAAATCTCTTTCTACCCACTCAATTGTTTCAACAGCCACTTTTACAACTTTTTTTGTTACAACATTAGCTATAATGGTCACTATTTCAGTGGTTTCGATAGTAGCGGTTGTTATAGAATTAACTTTTAGAACAATTTCAACATTTTCAATAGTAATGGGTATTACAACATTTTCAATAGATTTAACATCGATATGTTGTTATGACATTTGTTGTTACAACAACTAGTGTTACAACATCCACTGTTACAATATCTTCTTATTAATCTAATGTTACATATGTTTGTGCTTCTCAATTTTTTTTCTTGATCCCCTAAGGTTATTGTCATGTTTGGTGGCAAAAACACTTCTTTGGATTCCCACTTTCAAGCTCTGATAAGTAAGATGAAATGGATTGTTGTTACAACATCTACTGTTATATCATCTTAGTTGTAACTTATTTGATTTATTAATGTATGTTCAATTTCATATGATGTAATATGATTATTGTTTCATTTCATATGTTGTAATATCAGATATATAATAGAGAAAATAATTATTGCATGAAATAAATAATAAATTTTCATTCTAAATGTTGTTTTTTGCAAAACAAGGATCTTCCAAAAGATCTAAATGATCCTCATCACATAGATCTATGTCACATTGGTTCTGATGCTTAGATGGAATATGATGCTCACCATGACATAGATATAGATGACAATGAGTTCAGTGCTGATACAAAAGGTGATGATGATGATGATCAAAGTGGTGATGATGATCAAGAGGCAGTTGTTGGTAGCAGCTAGTGACATTCATGATCATATAGACTACATCGTGGATCATTTTTGATATATTTTTATGATGTTGATTTTCATGGTTACTATCATATGTATCATTTTCACAGCCTCTTGTACCATATTATTGAGTTGTAGCTTTTTGACATGTATCATTTTGTCTTATATCATTTGGACATGACATATCATTTTGAATTGTTTCAATTTGGCTTACATAAATCATCATTTTTATTTATATAATTTGTACATGATGTATCATTTTGACTTATGTCGACTATTGGACATGCATCATTTTCACATATTTTTTTTTAAAAGGAGTAGGTATATTTCTATCAATCAACCTAGAATCCGGCCAATTCCATTACATTCAAAAGCATCAAAATTTTCAGAGTCCTCCAAAATTTTTATAACCAGGTATGCATTAATTTTTTTTCCATATTTAATGCATCATTCTTCTTGTAATTTCTCCAAAATACCCCATTAATACTTACATTTCTACATAACATAATTTAGTAGGTATTTCTATTAAATTAACTACCTGATTCCCACCACATTGTTCTCGTCGAGTTCCTCTTTAGTAGCCTTCCTCTTTCTGGAATGGTTTTGCTACTCCTTGTTGCCCCTGATCTTGCTACTCCTTGTTGACCTTAGAGTTCTCCACCTTGTAATCAAGATTTTCTATCTTGGATATGATTACCTCCACCGCCACTTTCCCAATTTCAACATATTTTTTCAGACATTCCAACTTAGTCGTTACCAATGTGAAATGAGAATGACCCTCAAAAACTATTTTCCTACTTTTCCTAGAGATCATCTTCTTCATTTTCTTCTTGAATGCCCAGTTAATCTCATCTAGGCAGCCAATAGTGCCATTTCCTGACAAGGATGCCATAATCTTTTTGGCTTCGAAAGGATGAATGGAGATCCACTATGCATGAATTCTACACAACCATCCTCTTAAATGTATTCTTAACTCCAAAATTACGGTGGGGGGAGTCACTTCAAGTTTAATATTGTTTGCATTAACAATTTTGAATTCATTTCTTCCTGGACTAGGACCATAAACAAACATGGTCAAACTGAGACATTCCTCTTCAACTACAGAAATATCAAATTCTTTTCCACAACCGTTTTCAGGTCCTAAACGACGATTTTTTGGAAAATCGGGACCAACATTCACTATTTCCCGACACTGGTCATTCAAAATTTGTAGTCCTCAGATAGATATTCCTAATGAGGTATTGTTCTCGTCAAATGGATGTCGTATGCCAAAGTTACGACCTCGAAAAGTTTATGTACTAATTTACCCAAGCGTGGCATATAGTTTGGCGCTTCATCTATTAGGGTTAGGTTTTTGGATGTTTAGCATTTTCCATTGTTTCTCAACAATAAAAGGCCTTCGAGCCTCATTGTAATGCAGTTCAAAGGCATGTAGCCACCACATCAATTCTCAGAGATAAGCTACCATCGCCCGAGCTAGTCTTATTTACATTCTGTTTGTAAAGATATTTCAGTATTTCATATTAATGAAATGAAGTGTTATCTCTATTGCATCTTTGTATTTTTGGTTATATATGTAATTTGTTGCGTCCCTGTTTAAATTTGGATCAACAAGAGATAGTGAGTCTAGATTTTTGTTCCAAACCCACGATAAACTGACCTATGAAACCCAATAGATGTTCTTCTTTTTATATGGACATTAATAATCAATGATGTCTATGTACAAGAGGGAGAAAAATAATGCCCATTGTGAAGAAAACCCAAGTGAAGTGGATGATTATAATTGAGATAGTGCTTTTGGAGGCACTACAGTAGAAAAATGTATTGCATGGAGTAGAAGCTAATATTAGATGGTTTGAAAAATGTAGATAAAGGATTGTTGAATATGACAACTTATGACTCTTATATAATATGTATAAGAAAATATATAGTGTCATGTTTAGCTTAATGTAGTGGTGTTTGAGAATGTATGTATCTAGTATTTTCATAAGTGGAGATTGGTCAATTGTGATGTAAGCCCAGAGAAAACTTAGAGCATCCTAGAGGATGGCTAGGGTGTTGATAAAAACTAAACCACTGTTATATGTAATATTAGAAAGCCTAAAATATTCATGATGCAAGGGAAGTTACAAAGACATGTATATGAATGAAGGCATGTAATTGAATAATGGTTTAATGATGTATGTACAAGAAAGACATCCTATTAGAATAGTGCTTGCAACAGTTGGTTACCCATGCATTCGATGGATGGTTGTTCTTTATATTGATGTCAAGATCATAAAAGTATGATATAACTACCAGGTTGAACTAAACATAGACATTGTTGATCAAGAGGATCATGTGTTGCAAAGGAAGACAATTTGGGTGTTTGCCCAAGTTTATGGACATAATTAAAATCCAAATTTACAAATATTTGAGTAGAATCCATTTTTTTCTTTAAAAAAAAGAAAAAATATCATGATTGTGTGATTAAATAATAATAATGAGAATTATCATTGATACATGTATATTATTTAGACTATTCCATCTTAGCTAATATTTTTATTTTCATTTTTTGACAAATATCTTTCAATCTTAGATAACTAATGCATTATTTTATATCAAATAAAAATAAGTTTTAAATATTATTCCATATATACATATATATATATATATAATTCTCTTAAAAAGTTTAAAATTTTACTTTTTTAATTTTAAAATTTCAATAATTTTAAAACACATTCTCACAAACTCTATTTAATCTATCAAATGGTTCAATTATATTGAAGAAATACTCTCAACTTAACAAAACAAAACATAAAATGAGAGTCATTGAATTGAAAAAGCCTTCGATCCAAATTTCAATTTTTCTAATTTTTAACCAAATTCCAAATAAAAAATCCAAAACATCTCGGATAGAAAACAACAAAAGGTAGCATACATGTTTTAGACTTATTCTAAATCACTAAATCATTTTTTCTCGGGTAGATTATATACGCCTTTCCTTTTGTGACACATGTACATGTTTTAGACTTATTCTAAACCACTAAATCATTTTTTCTCGGGTAGATTATATACGCCTTTCCTTTTGTGACACATCGTATATGCTCAATTTCATAGTTTTGTACAGTGGAAGGCAGCGATCACTGATCAATTCCTCTATTGATCCTGTCTCCAAAAGGATTACAGAAACCAGCGATGGACAATCTTTCTCTTCTTTCATTAACAACGACTCTATAGATCAATGAGTGCTATTAAATAAGTTGTTGCATGTTGTTTTAGGATACCTTGTAGCATAATTCAAATTGTAACTTTTTCAACTTTGGGAAAATATCCATATAAACTGTTCAGATGGGATAACATAAACTCCAAAAAATTTTGAAACAAAGTTGCAAATTATGATTAGATATAAGGTGTTGAATCTATGTTGTATTTGCAATAGTTGAGAATCCGTGCAAGAGATAGTCACTCTAGATCTTTGTTCCAAGCCCATGATCAACTGACTTATTTTTAGATGGACATTAATAACAAATGATATTTAGGTACAAGAGGGAGAAAAAGAATGCCCATTGTGAAGAAAACCCAAGTAAAATGGATGATTACAATAGAGATAGTGCTTTTGGAGAAATTATAGTAGAAAAGGGTATTGCATGGTGTAGAAGCTGAGACTCGATGGTTGAAAAATGTAGATAAATGATTGGATGGCTGAAAAATGTAGATAAAGGATTGTTGAATACGACAACTTATGACTCTTATGTAATATGTATAAGAAAGCATATAGTGTCAAGTTTAGCTTAATGTAGTGGTGTTTGAGAATGTATGTATTTGGTATTTTCATGAGTGGAGATTGGTCAGTTGTGATGTAAGTTGAGGGAAAACCTAGAGCATCCTAGAGCATGCCTAGGGTGTTGACAAAAACTAAACCATGGTTACAGGTAATGTTAGAAAGCCCAAAATAATGATAATGCAAGGGAAGTTACAAAGACATGTATATGAATGAAGGCATGTAATGGAAAGATGGTGAATGATGTATGTACATGAAAGACATCCTATTAAAATAGTGCTTGCATAGTGCTTTCAATAGTTGGTTACCCATGCATTCAGTGGATGGTTGTTCTTTTATATTGATGTCAACATCATAGAAGTTTGATATAAATACCAAGTTGAATTGAACAGACATTGTTGAAAAGAGGATCATGAGTTGCAAAGGAAGACAAGTTGGGTGTGGTAAATAATTCATTTCTCCCAATTTTATAGACATAATTAAAATTAAAATTTACAAATATTTTAGTAGCAATCCATATTTTTTTTCAAAAATAAATAAAATTTATCATGATTGCGTGATTAAATAATAATAAAGAAAATTATCATTGATACATGTATATATATTTAGACTATTCCATCTTAACTAATATTTTTATTTTCATTTTTTAACAAATATCTTCCAATCTTATATAACTAATCCACTATTTTATATAAAATAAAAATAAAAATAAATTATATATATATATATATATATATATTTATATAATTTTTTTTTTTTAATTTTAAAATTTCAATAAATATGAAACACATTTTCCTAAACTCTCTATTTAATCTATAAATAGTTCAACTATATTGAAGAAACTACCCTCAACCCAACAAAACAAAACATAAAAAGGATAGTTATTGAATTGGAAAAGCGTTTCAATTATCCAAATATTTCTAATTTTTAATCAATTTCCAAGAAAAATTCCAAAACATCTGAGATAAAAAACAACAAAAAGGTAGCATACATATTTTCGACTTATTCTGAATCACTAAATCATTTTTCCTCACGTAGAAATGATAGTTATAATTTTATATACGCATTTCCTTTTGTGCCACCTGCTCATATAAGCTCTTGTATTCATTTAATTTCATAGATTTGTACAGTAGAAGGCAACGAACATTGATCAATTCCTCTATTGATCCTGTCTCCACAAGGATTACAGAAAGACAATCGTTCTCTTTTTTAGTTCACAGCAACTCTAGGTTCAACGTTTTTGTAGATGTCATTTGTAAATATCTGTAATACCAGCCGCGTAGATCAATGAGTGCTATTAAATAAGTATTTGCAGGTTGTTTTACGATACCTTATAGCATAATTCAAATTGTAACTTATAGCGTAATTCAAATTGTAACTTATTCAACTTTGGGAAAATACCCACATAAACCATCCAGATTGGATAACATAAACTCCAAAGAATATTGAAACAAAGATGCAGATTTTGATATATTTGTTGCATCTATGTAATTAATATATAAAGATTTGATGAGTTGACATAACCTATTAGAAAGAAATTTATATTCCAAACTTGAATTGAAAAGGGTAGAGCATGTTAAGAAAATAAGTGAGATATGGCATATTTTCATATTTTACCTACCTGCATTTGGTCGCCTAGTTGTATAACCAAAGGAACCAAAGTTTCCTTAACAGAAATGCAGATGTTACGTTTGCGTACGTGAAGATCCTGAACATTGTCTCGAAGCAAGAAAGTTACATCTCCAGCATTGAGATGAAAATTCCAAAGTCAGATTTGTTCGAATGCAGATGCCCATATCTTCCTTTCCTCCAAATGCTTCCTTCAGATAATCCGGATGACCGAGGTTGAAAGAAAATAATGACAGTAACTTCAAGCAAAAATTTACTACTTCTTTGATGCATTCATTCATAACTATTATTACCCATGGTTCTTTGGTGCGTAAGCCATTTTCTCTCACTTTTGATATCCAGAGGCCAAAAAAATAATATTATAAATCTCCCCAATCAAGAACAGTGCCTTTCTGCACTCCGAGTCCGCAGTCCATTGAAGTTCAGGTTGCTGCTTGAATTCTAAGTTCTAACAACCTATGATATAGTGATATTTTTGTTAGATACAAAAATGGGTTGTATGAAGCTTTCTCAGCTTGTTGGGGTACTGTAAATACTAATAGCCATTTAAAAAGTAAAGGAAAACAACACACTTAAAGACCAAAACCATGTATCATCAATTTTCAATCTAGTATTATGATTCCATAAACAGGAATGTCCTAAAGCAGCAGAACTGCCATACTAGTCCCTAACCTGAGAATTAGAAGAACTGGGGATTTGAGACGAGAAAAACAGGCAGAAAGCTGGAGCAAGCATGGATACTTTCTTTTCTCCATTCTAGTCTGCTTCAGAAAGCATCAACGATGTTATTTCAATTTGGAAAAGAGAAACTAAGAATGTCCAACTCACAAAACATCAAACTGGTAGAGTACAACTTGCTGAAAAGCTAGGAATCACAGAAACTTGAACACAATATTGATATTGGATGTAGCATTAACAACTTAATAAGTATGAATATCAGTAATCAGTTACTATAAATTCACAATTTTCGTTTAAAAAAAAAGTAAGTGGGCAGTCCCAATACTGCCGAGCACCCCATCCGGGGCAGCAAGAAGCTTTGGTGAACGTACTATTGTCACAGGTGTAAGGCAAGCCCCTTTGTCGGGCCAAGCCCCCTGAAACAATTATTCAAAGCAAAAAAAATTAAAAACAGACTCAACGACCCTGCAAATATTTCTAGGCGGACAAACTCAACCGACCCTGACCTTACGCATTACAATTTTCAACAACTACCCTACACATATATTCTTCAGGCCAGCAAGAATCTTAGTGGCAAAGCATCAGATTTCACCGTGACCTTACACATTACAATTTTCAACAACCGCCCTACACATATATTCTTCAGGCGAGCAAGAATCTTAGTGGCAAAGCATCAGATTTCGAAAAAAGTCCGCATTGGAATCAAATAACACTCCGCAACCAATGCATACAACTCCGCAAGGAATTTGTAACTACTTTGATCTAAAGGTTGAACTTTTTTCAATTCTCCAACCTATAATCTTATTGTGCACAAGGATGACAGGTTGAACTTTTTTCAATTCTCCAACCTATAATCTTATTGTGCACAAGGATGACAGGTAGGTAAAGAGGGACTTAATTGTGTAACTACTTTGATCGAAAGGTTGAATTTCTTCAATTCTCTAACATATAATGTTATGGTGCACAAGGATGACAGGTAGGTAAAGAGGGACTTAATTTTAAAGGGAACAAAAAAAGTGTCAAAACTAAAATAAAAAAATAATAAAAAAATAATAAAGACATAAATTTATATTAATAAAATTTATAATTAAAATACCAGGTTAATTGATGATTATATTGGTTTTATTTAGATAATAATAATTTTATTTATGGATAATTTTTTTATAAATTTTAATATCATATTTGTTCATTTTAATTTATTATTTGTATAAATTTTTATGGAAAATCCATATATTTTTTTTTGACAAACTCCCTTCATGTATGTGAATGGAAGATTAAGTATGGATGGAGAAAAACTTTTAAAACAATTGTGCTAGGCTTTTGGTGTTGAATGGTGTTGTAAGTAATATCATGCAAAAAAAAATGCATTGAAGGCATTGACACAAAAATGCCAAATAAATCATAATAGCCATATTACATTAAAATAATTTTAAATAATAATAATAATCCTAATTATATTATTTGAAAACTTTATTCTCAAATTTAGTAAATAAACATGTAAATATTTAATATTTACAATATTCTCTATATGTACATACATTGTTTTGTTATGGATAGCACATTGAAACATTAAATTTAAAAAAATTATAGATATTGTATAAATAAAAGTAATAATATTTTCATATATAAAGATGCTAAATTTATATATAATATAAATAATATTACAAAAATAAAACATAAATTTATATTAATTTTGTATCTGCTAATTGTAAAGTGAGATTAGTGGTTAACATTTTACATATAAAAAAGAATTGTATCTTAAGAAATTTGATGACTTTTGATCTTGATCAATCTGAAATTAACATAATTTTCTGTCAAAATAATTAATATACTCATCTAAATCATTTTTCATTTTTTTAAAATTAAAAAAATATAGCAAAACAAAAAATGAAAATCATAATTATAATACATAAACTTAAATAATGTATTCAATATCCAAAGCAACATACTTTAACAAAAACATATCCAAAGCAACCTAAATTAACAAAAACAAATCCAATAATATGTATATTGCTCAACATAATTATTGTTGAAAATAAATTTAGAATTTAATTAAAAACTGTTGGAAAGTGAAATTACTACACATCCAATAATATCCATATTTCTTCTTACAAGTAATATTGTTATACAACCAATTGAAAATTAATAAAAGAAATACTCTCTTATTAATAGGAAAAAAAATAGACAACATCTTCTTAAATAATGACGCCCATTAAACATTTTATTATAGGAAATATCCTTGAAATATAATCTATTAAAGGTAGAGAATGCAAATTATGTTGAATATTTTTAATTATACTTGAGGTCGAAGTTTTATAATTAGAAATTATATAAACACTTCATTGTCTTTTATTAAGATGGAAAATATTATATTTTTATTAAATATTATTAAAAAAATTATTTTAAAATTATATTTATGAGATGTTTTTATTTATATAGCTTTGGTGTATTAAGATTAAAATGGAACAATAATGTTTTTGTGGAATTAATATTAAAAAAGAGTTGTTTTTAGGGAGATTTTTTGGGAAAAAAATTGGTGGTTTTTTCCAATCTGATTTCTCTAAAATCCGGCAAGAATTCATTGAAATCACAAAATTGATGGTAAACCCTGCACAATAGAAGTGCCCTGTGGATTTTTCAAGGTGCAGAATCCATATATAAAGTCAAAAAATTAGTTTAAATAACAAAAATCAAGATTTCACCTCTAATTTCTCTAAAATCCGGCAAGAATTCATTGAAATCACAAAATTGATGGTAAACCCTGCACAATAGAAGTGCCCTGTGGGTTTTTCAAGGTGCAGAATCCATATATAAAGTCAAAAAATTAGTTTAAATAACAAAAATCAAGATTTCACCTCAAATTTTTGCACCAGATTCGGGCACCAAAACTCCAAAAAATCACACTATAAACAACTCCATAAAAAATGATCCTAATGTGATATATTTTAATGGTTTTAAGATTTTCCATAATGATGATTGTGATATTTTTTAATTATACATTATTTTCATTACAATTGCTATATTTTTAAATTATACATTATTTTATATTTTAACAAAAACTTGATAATGATTTGACAAATTTGAATGGTATAAGATACACAACATAATGTACTACTGGTGTCAAATTCCTATTTATGCAACACTGTGTAGTAAGTCAACAATTCAATAATTAAGCTATTGAAATTATTATCCCCCCAGAAATAAAATCTAAAAACGATAAACTTGCTATGTAATGTTTAATATTATTTTCAAACTCCACCTTTCCTATCTACCACTCACCTCAATATATTGTATTTTGGTTCGGTGGCTGCTGACGCTCTCTTGATTTAATCCGGTACTTTTTACATTTAAAAAGCACGACCGCCAGCATCCTAATGGAAGTTAGTAGCATTGAATATAACACATAGAGTAGCTTTTCAAGCTATGAAAGGATTGAAATAGCGGCTTTTCAAGGTATGAAAGGATCACAATAATTATTTCAGCAAGATACCATGCCATCTTTATGGGCAGAGGAAATGAAGCTATTTTATGTTCACTCACTGGAGAGATATTACACTCGAGACAAATTTACAGTTGGTTTTTACATAGAGATGTTATCTTTGTAAACAATTTTACAGATGTTTAAATAAAAGATGAATGATTTGTTATAGAATTTTATGAATTTAAAATTTTTTTACAAAATGATTTTTTTTTATAAATTTAAATAAAAAAAATTTATCAATCAATAAAAACCAACAAATTGACCAAATTTTAAATAAATAAAATTAATATATTTAAAAAAATTATTTAAATTTAAATATAAACATTATATATTATATATTGCTATTCTTTTTTTTGGTTGGTAAAAAACAACAAATTAATTGACTGGGGACGAACTGCAAAAAGAAAAATTGAAAACAAATTTATATCCTCAAAATATTCACATAATAAAACTCCTTTTGACCTTTATTAAGTCCATAAGTTCTTTTTTATTACAATTAAGAAATCATCCTCTTATAAAATTTCGGTTTACAACTTATTTATTGACATGTAATTCATGATCAGATTGCCTTTCCAAAGTAATCTTGGATTTTATGTGCGTTGACATCTATTGAAACAAGAGATGGGCGAACGAAAAAAGTAGCTTCCGGTGACGGTTAGATGGATGATCAATTGCTACCAGTGAATTGGCCGAACTTCCACCAGATCTCCTTTACTATGGAGGTGGTGTTACTGATACTTATGATGCCTATGGGTCTGGCCAAGGGAACAGCATAGGTTGTGCTTCATAAACTAGGACGGATAGATTGGGAACAAGAATTGGAACGGTAAGAGATGATGCTACGGCTGTTACCTTTGCTTCTTACTTTACTGGTTCAACTAAGTCACCCGGTTCATCTACATCTGACCTGCTACCTATGTTTTAAAAGTTATATATATATATATATATATATATATATATATATATATTTATTTATTTATTTATTTATTTATGATCAATAATATTTATTGAAATTATAATTGATTTATAAATTTATATTTTTTTTATTTTTATTTTTAAATATGGTAATTTATTAAGAAAAGTGTTTCAAAATTATCATAGTTTTTTTAATGAATAAAAAAGTTACAAAATATAATATTGTAATAAGTATTTTGAAACTAAATTTTAATTGGAGGGTAAGCTAGGTATTTTAAGAGAGTGTCTTTGGGTTTCAACTTTTATCATGCAGATAATATATTCTTGTATTCAATTGTGTTTGGGGAATTTCACCCTGAAATATTTTAAGAGTTTGTTTTTGGTTTTCAATTTTTATTATGCACATAATATATTCTTGTATTCTATTGTGTTTTGGGAATTTCACCATGAAATAAATAAGAGCTGGTCCATTATAGCAATGCCGGTTTTCTTTTTTGTCCTCGTTAGAATTGAAAATATTTTGAACTTCTAAATTAAAGCTGACCACCTTATAAGATTATAAGTTTTATTTAATTAAATATTTATAACTCTTTATATTTTTGTATTCTATTTGGTTTTGGGACACCATGAAATAAATAAGATTTGGTCCATTATAGCAATGCTCGTTTTCTTTTTTGTACGGGTTAGAATTGAAAATATTTTGAACTTCTAAATTAAAGCTAACCACTTTATAATATTATAATATTTATCTAATTAATTATTTATAACTCTTTGATGTCATTTTCACTCAGTGATTATGGATAGAATTGAAAATAATTTTGAAAAACTTATTACCATCTATTTTCTTTATTTTATTTTATCTATCTATAATCTTTCACTCAACAAAAATAATATATATATATATATATATATATATATATATATATATATATATATATATATAATAAAATTTATAAATTATTAAAATATTTTAAATTTATTTTAAAAAAAATATAAATACCACATTTTCATAATTCATATAATCATCAGAAAAATGAAACTACTTCGATGTATTTTTCGATGTATTTTTATATCACTTATTTCTTTATTTAAAAAGACAAATTAGGGAAAAAATTATGTTATATTTATTACGTTACAATACTTATAAATAGATAATTTTAAAAATCCATATGAACAAAATTTTAATATTTAAAAACATTTTTAAAAAATCATAATTAATTTACTAATCAGATTTTGATATTAAATAATCGAAATGTTATTTTTATTATTCTTATAATAAAGTCATATTTATATAAAATTTCATGAGCAACAAAACTCTTTATCCAACGATGTGATTATTTAGGTTTAATAAAATACATTTCAAATCATGTGAACTTCCAAAGTTTTGAAATGCTTTTATATTTTCAATAAAATAAATTACATTCTTAATTATTTTTTATCAATTATTAAATAAATTAACAAAAGATAAAATTTAAATTAACAAAATACGAACAAAAAATATTAAATTTTAAATATATTTATAAAAATAAAAAAATTGTTTTAGTATATTATTATTATTGAATTATATATATATATATATATATATATATATATATATATATATATCGAGGGTTTGCATCATCGAATGAGTAGTCGCCACTTAGTTCTTTGAGGCATAAATAAGATGGAGCATCGAGTGAGTCTCAAGCATCGAGTAGCGTGATTTTTGTAGATTTTTACGTAAATTCAACAGCTCATGTGATACACTAAAACACAAAACAAGAATTTACTCTATTTTTCTCGGTGGAAACAAAAAATGATCGATGAAAGCAATAAGCAGAAAGAAGAAGAATATCAATCACACATAACACAATATTTATCTAGGGAAAGCCTTTGCTCAAAATCTTGACTATCTATATTGCATTAACCAAGAGATCTGAGAAGAAAATACAATGCTTGTTCACACTAGAACAATCCATGCACAAGTATGATCTAACAATCTACCTCACAAGCCAGGTCAAGCCAACACTTAGCCAATTTTGCTACCTACCAAGCCCCTACTTCCTTGCACAATTCCTGAGAGAATTAGAACATATTTAATTGGAAAATCCTTCCTCCATAACTACACAATCCAAACATATGTCCTCAACTGATTGCATGCACCATTTGTACAACTCAAAAAATTATACAATTGATAGTACATTGTTCCTATAATCTAGTCTCAACTGGGTCTTCCTCTAAACTGACATGCATGAGTTATTTATGAGTGAATCTTCAATTAACTTGTGTGGTAGTGGTGATGCACTAGTGCACTACTCCACTACTAGACCTCTACTAGTTCCTCCAACAATTAAAACTAGTTTAACTGACTATAGCTCATTTACACTGAGTTATCTGTTTACAACTCAAAAGAACTCAACCTGAGCCCCTAAAATTTAGCAATCACTCTACATGACTCTAGATAGACTTCCAATTCAAATTTCCTAGATCAATTAAGTCAGTTTAACTTAATTAACTCTTACAAGTTGCTATGAGAATAGAATTACAATTTTAATTCACAATTTAATTCAAGGACAAGTTAAATTGGAATTTCTTGTTGCTACTTTTAACACTTCCTCTCAAAAAAAAGGGATTTTTATCTACCTCGATCATATCTCTATGAAACTTGAATTTACATATCAACAATGCTTTTATCAAGATATATGCATCTTATTCCTTTATGGAAATGTACTCCAACAACATAATCCTCCTCTGCACACAATATTGAAGATGATGATATCGGATATCAACATGCTTGAAACGATCATGAAAAACTCGATTTTCAAAGAGTTTGATACAACTCTGATTGTCACAGTAAATCATAGTTGGATCCATATATTGACCAAACAGACCAACCAGAATCTTCCTCATCCAAATGGCCTCACAAGTTCCTTTTCTAGTAGCCATGTACTCTGCCTCTACTAAACTGAGTGTAACTGATATTTTTTTCCTTCTATACTAAGAAATGTCTACTAACCCAATACTGAAGATCCCTCCTGATGTTCTCTTCTTGTCAAATGGACTCCCTACCTAATCTACATCGGTGAAGCCTTGATGATTCACTCGCTCTGTCCATCAGTACCATAAACCATATTGAGTAGTGCCTCTTTGGCATCTCAACACATGCTTGGCAGCCTTCCAATATATCTTGGTCAACCTAACCATCGCTTGACTAAGCTGGTTAATTGCATAGCACATGTCTAGTCATGTGTTCACCAAATACATGAGTGAACCCAAAAGATTCCTATAAATAGTAGCTTCCACTACTTCATCGGAAGTAGCATCCTCCTTCTTCCAGTTACCTGCTAAAGGAGTCTCCATGGGCTTACTAATCTCTATGTGCAACCTTTTCAGTATCTTGTTGGCCTACTTTCCCTGAGAAACAAAAATTTTCCATCACCTTTCCATACTTCCATGCCCAAAAAGTAGTGCATAAGCCTCAAGTCCTTCATTTCGAACTCTCTTGCAAGATCCTCTTTGCAAGAATTGATCAGCTTATCATCACCTGTCAAAATCAAATCATCGACATATAAAATAATAATCAACAATTTACCTTCAACCAAAATATGGTAAAGGTTCGCATCTTCTTAACTTCTGGTGAAGCCGAACCTGGTGAAGTAGCTATCAATCCTAGTGTACCAAGCACAGGGTGTTTGCTTCAGCCCATACAACGCTCACTTGAGTCGGCACACATGCAACTCTCAGTCAAAGTTCTCAAAACCTTTAGGTTTCTCAATATACACCTCTTCCTCAATCATGCCATTAAGGAAGGTTGTCTTTACATCCATCTAATGTATCTTCCAACCCATCTCTACTAGCAGTGCCAAAATGGATCTAATTAATGAATACCTTGCAAAAGAAGAAAATATCTCATCGTAATCAATCCCCTCCACCTAAAAAAATCCTCGGGCCACGATCTTGGCCTTATGTTTCTCCACACTACCATCTGTTGTTTTCTTTACCTTGTAAAGCCATTAGCAACTCACCATTGACTTGTCAAAGTTTTGTGAAAATCATGCACAAAACCATAGGTAGGTCCACCGAACCTAATATAGGGTCCAAACACAAATTTTTTTGGAGAGCTGCCCCGGAACCCATAGAGTGGAGTTACCTGCACCTTTCAAACCCCTATGACCCCCCCTCTATGCAATCAGCGCAACGAAGGGGGGGCTCCACCCCCCTTCTAACCCCCTAGTTAACTACGGGGGCTAGTTGTGGAAAGAATATAACACAACCCAACAAAATATAGTGATAGGTCCTAATCATGCAACATCACCCATGTTGCCCCTACAATGCTTCTATTCTTCCTTTCAACCACCCCATTATGTTGTGGGTTATGAGGTGTTATCAACTCTCGTCAAATTCCTTCTTCCAAAAAAAAGTTTTTAAACTCAGTCAACACATACTCTCCACCATTATCACTACTGAGAGATTTAACCTTCTTACTAGTATCTTTCTCAACCAATGATTTAAATTCACAAAACTTTGCAAAAGTCTGATATTTCTTCTACATGAAAAATATCAACATTTATGAGAAAAATCATCAACAAATATAACATAATACATGTGCTTGGTCATGGATGATGTCAAGAATGGTCCATGCACATTTGAATTGACTCGATCGAGAATTGCCTGTGCTCGATTGTCTTTGTCGTGAAAGGAAGCTTAGGTGAATTTTCCCAAAGTATACCCTTTGCATGTGTCAAATTGCTCTAGTGTACATTTGGGAAGACCGGTATAAATTTTTTGCATGATTTTCAAAGCACCATGATGCAAGTGACCCAACTACCTATGCCACAACTCACCGATGTCTCAGCTCTACACCTTCTCTGCTTTCGTGCTCAAGGCAGCACAATCTTCTACCTCCAACTTGCAGAGATTATTTACCTGAATCCATATAATCTTTAGTTGTCCCATGGCTATGTGATGAAGGAACACCTTTCCCTTACTAAAGATCACATCATATCATCTATCCTCCAACATGGAAATAGACACCAATTTCTTCTTCAAACTAGGAACAATAACATATCGTAAGGTGAGGGGAGCACCCAACTCCCTCTGAAAGGTAATTGTACCAAGCCTGGTAGCACTATACCTCCCGTCATCACCCATCTCGATATGCATCTCGAGATCCTTCTCCTCCAAGTTACTGAGGAGATCTTTGTCACCAGTCATGTAGAAAGAAGCTTCGTTGTCCAGGTACCATACACTACCCATCATTGATGACACCATACATGCAATGAGGGTAAATTCCAATTTGAACTATGAGGCAAGTGCCTCACTTGCCACTCCTCTTGAGGGTTTCTTCTTGGACTTGTTGAGCGGATAATTTGTAGAAAAATGTCCCAACTCGTGATAATGAAAGAACTTGATTTTCAACATGTCCTTCTTCTTACCTCCATGACAAGAATATGATTTGGAATGAGACGCCTTCCCTTTCCCTTTCTTTGCCTTACCCATTAAGTCACAATTTTGCTCATCATTAATCTTTAATGAGGATTTGTCTCTGGTGTTCCTCTGAATCTCTTCCTGTACCAAATCTGATCACAATCATTCCCAATCTGGAAGCTTCTCCCTTTGGCAATGATAGAGTCGTGATAATTGTGCTAACTCTTGGGAAGTCCAAGAAGAGCTAGGATCACCATATCTTCCTCGGAAACAGTAATCCCCACACTTCCAATCTCATCACGACAATGAGTGAACTTGGTCAAGTATTTTGGAATAGAGTCACCCTTCTCCATCTTGATCTTTCTGAGTTTGTCCTTTAATGCCAGCTTTCTATGGTCATTTTTATTCTAAAATAGGTTTTTCAATGCCTTCCACATTGAGTATGGAGTTTCCTTGCCATGGAGACTTGAGACAATGTGATCTCAAACTCCCTTAAGGATAATCCTCCTTGCCTTTGTCACACACTTTCTCCATTCAACCAGATCTTGAGCATCTGATGTTGGAGGCTTAGGAATCTCTTGATCAATGAATTCCTTGAGGCCATCATCTTCCAACACTGCTTCCATTCTATCCTTCCATGCTATGTAATTTGAGTTGCCTTTTATGTTATGAAACTATCTCACAAAAAGATAGAAAAGATAAATCAACGACTTAGAATTCAACCTCTTCGAGGGGGTAACCCCCTTTACATTAAAAAAATGAACAATTCTTGGATGATACAAATGACAAGACCTCTTTTCTATATATAGAAGTCTAAGGGGTCATAATATAATCAAATTTGACATAACAATAATAATGTAAGGGCACAATAATAACAATAGTGGGCTTCTATGGGGTACAATAATAACAATATGGGGACTACATGGGCACAACAATATAATAAGGGGGTTGTAATAATAACAATAAGGAGTTACACTGATAGTATAGGGACCTAACATGCCCCTCTCCTTCAAAAAGTGTTGTCCTCAACACTTGAGTAGTTCTTGATGCTTCTGTATAAAATTCTTGTCCTCCCATGTGGAATCTTCAATGGGTAAGTTCTTCCACTTGATGAGATAGTCTAAAATTGATCGATTTCGTAGTTTTCGAGTTCTTGTTTCTATGATTACTCTAGGTTCCAATATGATTTTTCATTCCTCATCAAGTTCTGGCAATATTGTTTGAATTGGGATCATCTACAACTTTTGAATGAGTGGCCACACTTCTTCGTCCTTCTTCCATTCATCCCTTGCTTCGTCTATCCAATCTGGTTGGATAATGGAAATAGCACAAAACAATGCTTCCACGTCCTCAACCTTTCTTGAGAGTGCATCTGCAACAACTTTTTTCTTCCCTTTTTTGTAGATGATTTCAAAGTCATAACCCGACATATTTTTGACCCATTTTTTATGTTCTTCTAAAGATAGTATTTGTTCTAAATAGTATTTATGACTATCATGATCTGTTTTTACCTTGAAGTGTCTTCCCGCTAGGTAGGGTTACCATTTCTTAAGTGCATGTAGTATTGCCAACATTTCCTTCTCATAAATAGCTTTGTGTAAATACTTCCCTTTGATTGGATGACTTTCGAAAGCAATGGGTCTTTCATCTTGCATTAAAACAGCACCAATTCCATTTCCTGAAGCATCAAATTCCACAATAAAGGCTTTTGTGAAGTCCAACGTAGCTAAGACTGGTGCTTTGCACAGTACCTCTTTAAGATGTTCGAAGGCCTTTGTTGCTTCTAGAGTCCATGAAAATGCATCTTTCTTCAAAAATGTTATTAGAGGTACTGCTATTCTCCCATAATTCTTAACAAAATTGTGATAATACCCTGTCAACCCAAGAAATCCTCGCATATGCTTTATGGTTGTAGGGATTTTCCATTCCTTGATGGCTTTAATTTTTCTAGGGTCTACCTTAAAACCTGCATGAGATACAATATGACCCAGATATTCCACCTCTTGTACTACAAAGAAACATTTGGAGCTTTTTGCGTATAATTGTTTCTGCTCCAATAGGTCGAGCACCTTGTCAACATGTTGAACATGATCCTTCCAACACTTGTTGTAGATTAGTATATCATCAAAAAATACTAACACAAATTTTATAAGGAAGGGTTTGAAAATGGAATTCATCAAACATTGAAATGTATAAGGTGCATTGGTAAGGCCGAAAGGCATGAAAAAAATTCATAATGACCCTCAAGAGTTATAAATGTTGTTTTCGGAATGTCTTCAGTCTTCATTCTGATTTGATGATATCCTGAACGAAGATCCAACTTTGTGAAGTAAATTGATCCATGCAATTCATCCGATAATTCATCAATGACAGGAATGGGAAATTTATCTTTAATAGTGAGCTTGCTGATATCCCTATAATCTAGACACATGCGCCATGATAAAGCCTTCTTGTGCACCAATACTACTGGAGCAGAGAAATAACTTTGACTAGGTTGAATTATACTAGCCTCTAGCATTTTTGCAACCATATGTTCAATTTCACTCTTTTGGGCATAGGGATATATGTACAGCGTGATGTTTGTTATGCTCCTAACCTGCAAAATGATACCCAAATACAGAATATGCGAAGAAAAGATACCCAGAACATAGAATAACAATGATTTTATTATTCAGAGAGTAATGTTCACTTGCCTCTTCGAGGGGGCAACCTCC
The DNA here is from genome assembly GCA_031772625.1 of Pinus tabuliformis. Taxonomy (NCBI): domain Eukaryota; kingdom Viridiplantae; phylum Streptophyta; class Pinopsida; order Pinales; family Pinaceae; genus Pinus; species Pinus tabuliformis. The sequence goes on from CM062808.1 coordinate 829,830,122, forward strand.
AATAGAGCAGAGCTCGACTACAAAATAAGACATGATGCTCCTCGTAGGGAGTCTCTATCCTTTATATATGACTCATACATGCAATACCACGGGCCAATACTGTGGGTTTTATTAATACCATCTATCTAATACTACGGCCCATTTGCAACTAACTATGGTTTCGTCATTAATTGCGGATTAACCACTTACAATTATTAATATGGGCTTTATTGACTCTTGACTATGACGTGATCCCATTACATAAATAAGGGGGTTAGGGTGGGACCCTAACATGCCCTCCCCCTTAAGACGAGCCTTGTCCTCAAGGCTGAAGCTGCGGAAACTGCTGAAGAATAGTGGCTGGTTCCCAAGTTGCATCTTCCGGAGAGGTGTCTTTCCATTTGACGAGGACTTCCTTAATCATGTGGCCACGCAGTTGCTTGTCTCGGGTGTCTAGGACCTGTTCGGGTTGAAGCCAGATGGACCCTTCTTCGTCCAATTCAGGTAGACTGGTCTGCATTCTACAATTGTTCCCAATCACTTTCTTGAGGCATGAGACATGGAAAACTGGATGGATTTTTGCAGTAGGTGGCAAGGCCAACTTGTAGGCCACTTCTCCAATGCGCTGAAGTACTTGATATGGTCCGTAGAATTTGGGAGAGAGTTTCTGACACCCCTTGTCCTTGAGTGATGTTTGCTTATATGGTTGTAGTCGTAAAAAGACCTGATCCCCTTCTTGAAATTGGCGCTCTGAGCGATGCTGGTCTACCTGTTGCTTCATGTGGTTCTGAGCTTGATGAAGATTCTCTCGGAGATGGGCGAGCATGGTTGCGTGGTGTTGTAGGAGTTGATCCATTGCTTGTACTTTTGAGCATCCCTTGAGATACGAAGTAGGTGAAGGTGGGATTTGACCATATACTGCTTCATAGGGAGTCATTTTGGTGGTGGCATGATAGTTGGCGTTATACCACCATTCAGCCAGAGGTAACCACTGTACCCAAAGGTGTTGCTTTTCTGAAGTGAAACACCTAAGGTAGGTTTCTAGACATTTGTTGACGGCTTCGGTTTGACCATCTGTTTGTAGATGATAGGAAGTACTGAGTTTGAGTTGAGTACCTTGTATTCTGAAGAGTTCCTGCCAAAAATTACTAGTGAAGATCGGGTCGCGGTCGGACACAATAGAAGTGGGCATGCCATGCAATTTGAAGATCTGATCCATGAAAGATTGAGCAACCAAAGTTGGTGTAAACGAGTAGGGTAGGGCACAGAAATGAGCATACTTCAACAGTCGGTCCACAACCACCATGATGACTGACTTGTTCCCTGACTTTGGAAGACCTGTAATGAAATCCATAGAAACCTCCATCCAAATTGATGCCGGAATGGGCAATGGTTGTAATGTGCCTGGTGTGTTGACAGTTTCCCATTTGTGGCGTTGACAGACATCACATTCTTCTACAAAAGTAAGGATGTCCTTTTTCATGCCTGTCCAAAAAATGATCTTCTGGTGCGAGCATACGTCTTCTGAAAGCCCAAATGTCTTGCAATGGGAGATGAGCGAAATTCTGCCAAAATGCGACTTTTGAGGGTGGATGTTGGTGATATTACGACTCTGTCCTTGTAGCGAAGAATATCATCCTGCCACGAGTAGCCCTTGGTGGAATTTGGATCTACCTGCAATTGTGAAATGAGTTGGGAGAGCCCGAGGTGTGAAAACCATTCCCTGCAAGCCTCTTCAATCCATTCTGGAATGGGGAGGGAAATTGCTGGCAGAGTACTTTCCTCCTCAAATTGGCGAGATAATGCATCTGCTACACTATTGTCTTTCCCTTTCTTGTAAATGATCTCATAATCATATCCCAGCATTTTGGCTAGCCATTTATTTTGTTGTGGGGAGGATAGGAGTTGCTCCAAGAAATATTTAAGACTGTGATGATCTGTGCGGATTTGGAAACGTCGCCCCAATAAGTAAGGTCACCAAGTCTCGACTGCATGTAAGATGGCCATCATTTCCTTCTCGTAGGTAGATTGGCCCAAATTCCTCCCACTGAGTTGTTGGCTTGTGAAGGCCAACGGTCGCCCTTCCTGCATTAAGACCACCCCAATACCTGTACTCGAAGCATCACATTCAATGACAAAAGATTTGGTGAAGTCAAGTAGTGCTAAGACTGGAGTGGAACACATGGAATTTTTTAGAGCTGTAAAGGCCTATTGTGCTTCCTCATTCCAGAAGAATGAATTTTTATTTAGGAGTTGGGTGAGGGGCTTCGCTATGCGACCATAGTTGCGGAAAAATTTACGATAATAGCCTGTGAGACCCAAAAATCCTCTCAAGCTCTTCAAGGTCTTAGGTTGAGGCCATTCCTGCATTGCCTGGATCTTTTTGGGGTCCACCTTGACACCTTCACACCCCACAATGTGGCCCAAATACTCTACTTCTGCCATGCCAAATGAACACTTGGACATCTTGACAAATAATTTATGCTTGTAGAGCAGTTGCAAGACTAGATCTACATGCTGAAGATGTGCGGCCCAAGTGCAACTATAGATGAGGATGTCATCGAAGAAGACAAGGACAAATTTCCTGAGATATGGTTTGAGAATGTGGTTCATAAGGCTCTGAAAAGTAGAGGGGGAATTACAAAGACCAAATGGCATGACCAGGAATTCATAATGGCATTCATGAGTTCTGAAAGCAGTCTTGGGTATGTCGACTTCCTTCATGCGAATTTGGTGGTAGCCTGAGCGAAGATCCAGCTTAGTGAAGAATTGAGCCCCATTGAGTTCATCCAGCAAATCATCAACCACCGGGATGGGAAATTTATCTTTGACTGTCAACTTATTGAGGGCCCTGAAGTCGGGACACATCCGCCACTCCCCATCTTTCTTGAGCACCATGACCACTGGGGAAGAATAAGGACTAATGTTGGGACGAATGACACCTGCTTCGAAAAGTTCCTTGATGATTTTTCTATTTCATTCTTTTGGGTGAACGGATATCTATATGGGCGCACATTTGGGGGTTGGGCCCCTGGAACCAAGGTGATGCTATGATCATGTTCCCCTCGCGAGGGTGGAAGCTCATGAGGCTTGTCAAAGACCGGCAGATGGTTATTTAAAATCTGTTGCATCTCAGGATGAATTGGCAGGGGCTTTGTTTCGACTGCCTAGATGGCATTAAATTGAGCTACAACTCCATGATTTCCCTTTTTTAACAATTTTTCCATCCTATGCGAGCTGATGATAGAGGGGGCTCCCGCCTGGAGTCCACGGAGGGTATATGTGTAGTTGTTCTGCTTAAAACTCATATATAACTCCTAGAAATCCATTGTGATTGGCCCAAGAGTGCGGAGCCATTTAGCACCGAGGACAATGTCACAACCCCCCATGCGTATGGCAAACATGTGGGTTTTCAACTGATAATTCCCCATTTTAAGTTTGACATTTTCACAGCGGCCTTCAAATTTCATTGTGCCTCCATCCGCAATTTGAACTTGGAAGTTAGAAACTGCTCGTACAAAACAATGCACTGCTTCTGCAACTTTTTGATGGATGAAATTATGTGTACTTCCACTATCAATCAAGACTACTACTGGGTGATGTTTAATAAAACCTCTGATTTTGAGAGTTTGAGGGGAAGAAATCCCTGCCAAAGCATGCAATGAAATAACTGGTTCGTCAGAGACATTGTCCTTTTGGTTGTCTTCTTCTAGCGGCTCCTGTTCCTCCAGTGGTCGATCTTCCTCTGTTGAGTTGTAGTCAGTGGCATCAATTTGAAAAAAATTGGGCTCCTTGCATTTATTACCTGGGGAGTATTTTTCATCACAGTAGTAACATAGGCCTTGCTTTCTTCTTTCGACCATTTCCGCAAGTGACACCTTTTGGACCTTAAGTGTTTGAGTCGTGTTGTGAGCCTGTGAGATGCGACCTTTAGCGGAGAAATTTGGGCGACTGTATTGGGCTGCTAATGCACGTTCCATGTTACGAGCTACCTTGCAAGCCTCCGTCCATGTGGGAGGGTGGTGCAATAGGACTTGGGCTTTGATAGCTTCTTTAAGACCGTTGATAAAACATTCCGTGTAGAACACATCTGAGAGACCCCAAGTGCGGAAGGCTAAGGCTTCAAAAGTTGTAATATATTCATCCACTGTACCAGTCTATCGGAGCTTAGTAAGATGACCCAAAAAAGATGATTCCTAGTCAACGCGGTCTTGAAGAGCTTTGGTGAATTTGGTCCAAGTCTTAAAAGGTCCAGTGCAATGCTGATGTCATTCCCACCATTGCCACCTTTCATTTTCCAAGTACATGCTCCCCAACATAAGCTGAGTCGCATCATCGAAGATGTGATTCAGTTTGAAATACTACTCCATTTGTGCTATCCAAGACGACGGGTGAGAACCGTCAAATTTATGCATATCCAACTTGGGAGGTCGTTGACTGGGTGGTGGATGGGTGTGCCAGACGTGAGGAGAGTGGCTAGACTCACCCTCATTGTGTTCAGTGCCATTATACTCCTCCTCGTGGGCTTGCTCCTTGCCCTTCGGGACTATTTTCTCGACCATACTACATAGTCCGAGCTGAAGGTGGAGGTTGTGCATTGATTCTTCAAGTTTGTCCATCCTTTCATTGGCCATCGCTTGAGCTCTAGTTTCTACCATACACCAACCAGATTTTTTTGAAAATTGGGATTTTTTTTTTTTTTCTAAAAACTCTGTTATGAGTTTTACTCCTTCCTTATCAATACTGCAGTGGCGAAATCCTCAAAATGTCAATGCGGCCAAAAGTCCTGCGAAAATTATACCCCGGTATAGGAACCCTTCACACGACTCCGATCTGGTGGATCTGAGAGATTTGAATGGCAGATCTGATGGCAGAACAGACTGCTTCTGCGGATCTGATGGATCTAATAGATTGGAATGGCTGATCTGCGAACTCGAGACTGCGGGACTGATGTCTGCTGCTGCACCCCTTTGCACAAGCGGATCTAGAAGAGATGTTGTGTGGTCCCTCAATAGAAAAGGGAACTATGGTCTTGAGGAGTGTCAGGTGCTACAGATCGCAATATACATAAGGCTCTGGTAGTAGTACTCGGCCCAATGTTTCAGGGCTCTAACTAAGGAGGATCGACCGTACCCTTAGCCATACAACCCGACTACCCTATCGTACGGGTGAGTAATCTCCCCGGGTGTTGTTCTCGGTGTACTGTAACCTCAAGACGGCCGACGGTTTATCTATGGCGAGGTTTCAAGGGAGCCTAGGGGGCTTCCGATATACCTAGAGGGTACGTGGAAGACAATCCGTGCACGGTTCTGTCTAATGCGCTACTACTCGAAGGGGTACCCACAGGGGTTACAAGGGAGTCCAACAGACGTGACCACCTCTTGTATTTCCTGCGTGCATGCCTCCCCAAATCCGCAGGTTTATGTGCTCAATGACAGATCTCGTGGTTTAAAGATGTCGGAACACGTCTCTAGCCAAAAAAAAATTTGCTAAGAAATGGAGATCCCACCGGCCCTGGAAAGTGCTCTGATACCACTTGTTATGCTCTTAACCTGCAAAATGATACCCAAATACAGAATATGCGAAGAAAAGATGCCCAGAACATAGAATAGCAATGATTTTATTATTCAGAGAGTAATGTTCACTTGCCTCTTCGAGGGGGCAACCTCCAATAAAGCAAAGCTCGACTACAAAATAAGACACGATGCTCCTCGCAGGGAGTTTCTATCCTTTATATATGACTCGTACATGCAATACCACGGGCCAATACCATGAGTTTTATTAATACCATCTATCTAATACTACGGCCCATTTGCAACTAACTATGGTTATGTCATTAATTGCGGATTAACCACTTACAATAATTAATATGGGCTTTATTGACTCTTGACTATGACGTGATCCCATTACATAAATAAGGGGGTTAGGGTGGGACCCTAACAATGTTTGGAGGAACACTTCTTGGAATGAAATGAATAGGATGATCACGATCACGAATAGGTGGGAGGCCTTTGGGAGTCTCTAATACCTTGGAATGATTGTCCAAGACTTTTTGGAGATCTAGAGAAATAGATGATTTTGATGTGGGAACCTCTAGCGAACATAATTGTGCAACTACACCTCATTTTTCCTTTTTTAGAATCTTTGTCATATCATTAGAGTTTATTGTCTTTCGTGGTTTCCCTACAATACCCCTTAATTCAACTTCCTTTCCTTCTGCACAAACTTTCATGAAAAGTTCTTGAAAATTAAAATTTATTGTACCCAAGGATTATAGCCATTGGACTCCTAGTACAACATCAGCACCACCTATTGGAATGGAAAGCATTGGGTTATTCAATACATATTCTCCCATGGATAGCTTGATATTATGGCACTTTTTAGAGAAATTTATGGTTCCTCCACTTGCAACCATCACTTGACACTCTGGTGGTAGATATAGGAAGAATTTTAATTCCTTGGCTATCTTACAATGAATAAAATTATGGGTACTTCCCCAATCAATCAACACTATTATATTTTTCTTCTTGATAGTTTGAGGAGTGGTAATTCCAACCAATGCATTCCAAGCTATGTTTGGATTCATTTCTTCTTTATCTAGGGTTTTTTCTTGGAGTACATCCTCTTCTTTTGACATTTCTTGTTCCTTTTCTTCCTCTTCTTCACAAGCTATGTTGAATAATTTCTTCTCAGCACACTTATGACCTTTAGTATATTTGCTATCACAACTGTAACAAAGCCCTTTTTCTCCTTTTTCTTCCAATTGTTGTGGTGTCAACCTTGTAGGTTGTGGAAGGCTAGGGGTAGCAACACTTCCATATTTATAGTTGTGAGTGGTAGGCTTCCTAGTTTCCATAATTTTGTTTTCATTTTTCTTGCTAACTTGAATGCCTTCTCCAATGAATCAAGTTCCCAAAGGTGAACCTCATGTTGGATATTATCCTTTAAAGTTCCTATGAACACATCAATCATATGCTCCTCTAGAATATATTTTACCCTTATGTTCAATTTTTGGAAGTCCTTAATGTGCTCCATCATTGAACCCTTTTGTTTGAGATTTATCAATTGGCTAAAAAATTGTTGCTTTTTGTATCCTCACAATGTGCTATCATTTCTTCCATAAAAATTGCCCAAGTGACAATTTGTTTACAAGAGAAAAGCCATAGATACCATACAAACTGATTTGGTTCCAAATATAAAGTTGCAATACGTACCTTTCGTGTGTTTTGCACATTATGGAGATTGAAAAATTGTTCCATCTCTAGTATCCATGTTCTGAGATCCTTCCCATCAAACTTTCTCATATCAATTTTTGGAACATGGTGGGTCTTCAATCCAAAATTAGAGTCTATGAAATCATGATTAGCATTTCTTTTGTTCTCATCATGAGTTTCCTTTACTACCCTTTCACCATTAGTAACTATTTCTTGTAGCAACTTATTCAAATTTATCTTCAATTCTTCCATCTTAGCATCCATGCCATTCATCTTAGCCTCCATGCCATCCATCTTAGCTTCCACGCCATCCATATTAACTTGCACGCCATTCATATTAGCTTCCACTCTATTCATCTTGGCTTCAGTTACCTTTTGTGAGAGTGAAATTTGTTGTACTTGGTCTTGTAATTTTGATATATCATGTTTCATTTCTTCCTCTTCTTCATGAGTCATGCTAGAGATTTCATGTTTCGTACTAGGTGTTTCCATTTTCTTTCTTCACGACATCAATTAATTCTAATAATTCTTCCTTATTACCTTTGAATTCCTTCAAACTAATTTTTCAAACCAATCTTATGCAAAATTAAAAAAAAAAAACTACACATCTTTTTTTCACTTTGTAAGAGCTCGATATTGAACCAGTTGTATCTCTATAACTGTAGACCTTGAATATCAGAAATCACACCCTGCAATATCCCTTTGAGTCCTTTTTCTAACCTCGTAAGTCTGATCAAGATTGTATTCTCTAATGAAGATGTATGCCAAATCTCCCACAGTGACCTGATTATAGACTAGTTCAATAGAGCTAACTTGTACGAAGTTCCAAGTGTTACTATTTCAACCTTAGCACCTAAACCTGATATACAAGAAACTACAGTCTATCCTCTTTCTGAAATGTCTTATGGAATTTCAATCTAATGCTCAGAACAAAAGTTATGACGATTTTCCCTAGGTCACCTGTTTGGAATGTAATTCGGGAGTCTACAAAAACCATAAGTCCCTCAGATCATATCTCCGAAAATATAGCAAGACAAGATCTTAAATTTAGTCCCAAAGTTCAAAACGATGTTGGATCAAATGGGTTTTTTTTAGCTTTTGAAATGCCACAAAAAAAAGGTTATAGCGAAAATTCCACGATGACCTGTTTGGAGTAGCAAAACCCTAGAATTCAAATCTCTGATACCAAATGTTATGAAACCGGCTCACAAAAAGATAGAAAAGATAAATCAAGGCCTTAGAATTCTTCCTCTTCAAGGGGGCAACCTCCTTTACATTACACAAATGAACAATTCTTGGATGATACAAATGACAAGACCTCCTTTCTATATAGGAGTCTAAGGGGTCATAATATAATCAGAGCCGACATAACAATAGTAATGTAAGGGCACAATAATAGCAATAGTGGGCTTCTATGGGGCACAATAATAACAATATGGGTATTACATGGGCACAACAATATAATAAAGGGGTTGTACTAATAAAAATAAGGCGTTACACTAATAGTATAGGGACCTAACATTCTAAGTCATACTCAAGTCACAACCCATAGAAAGACATATTGTTGATATGAAGTATTAACTTACAAATTCGATTTTCACCTGCACAACAAACTCAAAACCTCCTCTTCTATATTGTCTTCAGCTCCGATACCATGTATATGTTTACATAGATTCAACAACTCATGTGACATACTAAAACCCAAGACACCAAAAATGATCGATGAAAAAAACAAGCAGGAAGAGGAATAATATCAATCGCACATAACATAATATTTCTCTGGGGAAATCCTCTGCTCAAAACCCTAACTATCTATATTTCATTAACCAAAATATCTAAGAAGAAAATACAATGCTTGTTCACACTAGAACAATCCATGCACAAGTACGATCTAACTCTCTACCTCACAAGCCAGCTCAAACCAACATTTAGCCAATTCTTCTACCTGCCAAGCCCCTGCTTCCTTGCTCAATTCCTGAGATAATTAGCCCATATTTAATTGGGAAATCATTCCTTCATAATTGCACAATCCAAACATAGGTCCTCAACTAATTCCATGCACCATCTGTACAACTCAGAAAATTATACAACTGATAATACACTATCCGTGCACTCTAGTCTTAATTGGTTCTTCCTTTGAACTTACATTCATGAGTTATTTATTAGTTAATATTTAGTTAATCGATGTGGTACTGGCGATGAACTAGTGCACTACTCCACTACTAGCCCTCTACTATTTCCTCCAACAATTAGAACTAGCTTAACTAACTATAACTCGGTTAGACTGAGTTATCTAATTACATCTCAGAAGAACTCAACCTGGGTCCCTAAAATTTAGGGATCAATTTACATGACTCTAGATAGTCTTCCAAATCAAATTTCCTAAGTCAATTAATTCAATTTAACTTAATTAACTATTACAAGTTGCTATGAGAATAGAATTACAATTTTGATTCACAATTTAATTCGAGGACAAAATAAATTGGAGTTTCTTGTTGTTATTTTCAACAAATTTCTATGTATGCCAACAAGATTGATCATGTTATCAGATGAATTAGATAAGGACCATGTTCATTTCATCATCATCGTGGTATATGTTAGTGTCGGTTTCTTCATCCCTCCATCAGTGATCAAATTCTTTTGTTGCATTGCATGTTAGGTGTCTCATCTGATCAGCTGCATTCCATTAGGGTCATGGATCATCTGATGGTAGTGGCATATTTTAGATTTTCCCTCATGATCTTTACCTCCTAGTCCATTTTCATACATTTAGGTCATTTGCAGTCATTTTTGCCTTTGCATCTGCAAAAGTCATTTTTAGGGTTTTAGGTCTCATTAGGTTTAGGGTTTTGTCAATAAGGTCTTGTAAATGCTCAATAATGGTCAACAAGCACATGAGGAGGTCAAATAAAGTCTCAGCAAAAAAAATTACAATAATCACATGCTCAGTGATTGATTTTTCCTCAAAACCCTATTTTGACGAAAAACAGAGTTTTTATGTTTCATGTACAAATTTCATGTAATTTCATTTTTTCTATATGTAATAATTTCAAGATGCGGCCTTGGTCACCTTGCCAAGTTCCTACACTCTAGTTCCTGCAAAAGAATCAAAATTTCAAAGCATTTAGTCCATAAAGGCAAAAATTAAGACAAATTGCTCAAAACAGAGTTTGAAAAAGCAAGTGAAAGACAAACATTAAGAAAGTGGGTTTTCATAAGTGAAAAATCAAAATCATTGGTACATAAAGTCTTTTCATATCAAAGAGCTCATTTGTGTCCAAAAGTGAATGAGAACAAGAGCAAATCATGTTTTCAAGCCAAAGGAATGATTTTGCAATCAAACTATCAAAATTTAGAGACGTGGCACACCTGGGTCAAGGCGCGGTGCACCTGGCTTGCTCGGCGCACACAGAGCAAAATTTACACCGAGTTTCTAACTTGAACGATGCACCAGAGAGGCGTGGTGAACCTATTAGTGGGCGTGGCGCACCGATCTTCAAATCCCGAAATTCATCCAAATCTTCCTGCAAAGCTCCAAAATTGCAAATTACTCATTCCACAAGTAAGTTAACACCTCCATATTGCCAATGTATGAGTTTCCATCAGTGTTTATGGTGTTTCAATAGGTTAAAAACAAAACCCTAATTCCTTGCATAGTTGTATTGATAAAAATACCTATGGTTTGCAAATTATAGTTTGTGCTGTCTAATTCCCTCCCTATCATTTTCACACCCCCTCACTACAATTTCATTCACCTCTTTTCTTCTTCCATTTTTCACTTACGCTTACCTATTCCCCCTATCCCTAAAACCAATAACCCTAATCCCTAACTTCACTTCTCCCAAACCCTAATTAACATCTAAAAAGCCTAAACATTATTCCCCAAACCCTTCCATTCCCCAAAAACCCTACAAGCATCATCCCAACCCCTCATTCATAGCCCCTTCACATTCCTTATCATCAAATCCCTGTTGTTTAGTAGCAAATACCTATTGACATTACAAAATCTCTTCATACTCATCTAAGAAACATCAAGAATTGGTAAACATGGAGTCAGATTTATCTTATGACAAAAATGAGGAAACAGTTAGTGACTCCTCGAAAGAAATTCATGCACCAAAGAGACCTCACAAGAGTGGAAAACATAGCCGGGAGGAGCCTACTACACTTACTGAGTTGTTGTCTTTCCCTCTTGCTATAACATGCTTCTGACATCAATCTTGTTACCAATTTTTTGAGATGGTGGAAAGAGTCAAATACCATCATGAGCTTTCCAGACTTTTTATGCTCCATCTTCACAATGGCCAAGTCAATTTGGCAGGTGTGACATTCACTTTGACACCTGAGACTTAGCTCAAGCAACAGGCATCCCGAATGTGGGTGAGCAATGGAATAAGAGACAGCTAGTGGACAGACATTATTATGAGCCTTATATCAAGGTTGGTTTTTAGAGGCATGTCAATAGGGTCGTCCCTTTCAGGTACCTACAGGACACATATGCTCCCCTTATGAAACTCATAATCAAATATTTCAGCTATTAAGGTAGATTTTCTTGCCTATACACCTATCATATCATATTGTTGATGCATTTTACTAGGGTGAGGATGATGAACCTCCCCTATTTCATTTGCCAGAATATTGAGAAAATGACCACATTGGTGCAAAGGAAACCTCCTCATCAGCAGTATAATAGCATCTATCACTTTGCATTAATCAATATTGTGGTTTTGCCTCAGCTTAGTTTACTGAATGTTTCATGGGAGGATTTCATTTCACACGAGGTCTTTACTCGTCCTTAAGTGCCCCCATCAATTTTTCATGAGACAGGAGAGCCTTCACATCAGCAAGAGGTGCATGAGACTCAAACCACTAGTGTGCTAGTGTTTGTCACTTACCAAAATGGCACAAGGAGATTGTTTGCAGTAGCAAAATGAGTACTATCTCCACCCAGGGTGGAAGGGGTCTCATTTCCTTCAATAGCAAAGTAGGTACAGGACAAGGGTAAGCAGCCAATGCATGATGAGGGACCTTTTGAAAGTCAAGAGAGGGAGTTCACTCTCATTCAGGATGATGACATTGATTTGGGCTCCCAAAGCTCAAAGCTCAAGGAGATCATCCAGGAACAGCAAGATGACATTCATCACTTGTCTCTTAACCTAGAAAGAAACAAGTGGATAATCAATTATTTGGAGCAAAATAAAAAAATAATTAGAGGATCATTAAACCATCATGGAGTTCCAACACATAAGAGAAAACCAGCAAGTTGCCAAGAGGAGGAAAGTCAAGTTGACACCACTTGAACAAAAAATTGAAGCTCATCGTGAATCTTGGCTTGAGAGGACAAACATGCACTTGGAAAAGATGCTGGAGAAGGCCAACAAAGAGAAAAATATGTTGAGGCACATGGCCTATCACTATTTGGCGAGAGATAGAGTTTGTAAAGCAAGAATTAGGACTTTGAAGGCCAAGTTGAGGAAAGCATTGAGGAAGAGAAAAGAGCAATACAAGCTCCAGATTTTGGCTGAGGCTTCCTTAGCCCAACATAACACTTGATGCAGTACACTCAGCACAAATTTCAAGAAATTTGGGATACTTTTTGTAAATTTTGAATTTTTGGAGCAAAAAGTAAGTTTTTCTGCTTGGTGCACTGCGCCACTTGGCGTGCGCTTTTGCTAGGGACCTCCTTTGGAGGAAAACTCAGCATTTTTGGATTCCTCGGGCAAAAATATGAATTTCCACACATGGCCAAGAAATTTTATCAAGTTTTGATCTTCCAAAAGGGTCAAAAGCACCTCAAAAATGCCCTTTCTGCCCCTTTTTGGTCACACAGGAAGCAATGTTGGGAGAACTCATTTTTGGAGGGGGACACCAAATTTAGAAATTCCACATGCTCTGGAAAGTAGACAGATAGGCCTTTCCAACAAGCCCACTTGGAGCAAATTTGGTGCACAGGAAGGCCTCCAACATTAGCTACAAAAAGTCACGGTGCACAAGGACAGAGGCACAATGCACAGGATGGAAAATTGACTTTTTGCCCAAGAAACTCTGTTTTTCACCTAGTTTTTTCTCAGATTGACTTTTCTCTCTCATAGTCAAAATCATGATGTAATTTGATGTAAATTGATGGATTTTGATGTAAATATACTAAAATTTCACTCATGGAAGTAGATACATCATAAAAAGGTAGTTTGGAACTGAATGAATCAGTTTCCTAAGTTTTAGAGGCAAGCTATTTCACTGCCTACTTTTTAGTTCTTAGTTTAGATCTTGTTCAAACAGTGCCTAAATTTATGAATTCAACCCCTAAAGCCTAGCATGAATTGTTTGTTGCCTATATCTCGTATTTTTTTAGTCATTGGTAAAGGTTGGACTCTTGTGAATGCTTTGAGCATTATTATACATTCATCTCTGTAGTTTGGCAAAGGAATAGACCAGGGTTTGCAGCACTTTGTGGATTCTTGTGGCAACTTGATTTGGTATTGTTTCTATTTCTGTAATTGAAATTTTGCATGTGTTTATGTATGGCATCATCTCTTTCTGTTAATCTTAACTAAATGAAACAAGGATAAAGGTAGAATTCATTGATTTTGCAGTGCTCTACCTAGGGTTTGTTTAGTTATTTATGTTTTCAGCTATTTGAAGAGGATCCCTGAGACTTTCATGCCCTCTCCAACTCCTCACCAATCTTAAGTCTCTCCATATCACTCAATTTGAATTACTAAACCATTTGCCTACCTCGCCCCATAGAGATCTCTACAAGACTGTGTCCATTCCCCGGACCCAAATCTTCCTTTCACATTTGAGCCAGCAAACCAAAATTAAATTCATTCAAACTCCTCTGAGCACATACCTAGCCTAGAATTAGTCTTACATCAGTCATCTCAAACCTCATTGATCATATTTTCCTAATATTGACAAGGAGAGAGCCCTCTCCCGACCTGGTAAGGCTAGCTACTAGGTTAAGCATGGTTTGATGTTACCCTACATCCTTCCTTTCTCAGCCTGAGGTAGATTTAGGCCCTAACAATATATATATGTTTATATGCAATATTACTTAAATGACATTGGTAGCATCATATGTACATACATATTGAATTGATTTTTGTCAATTTACCTTTATTAATTTTTAAATTCCATATTTTTTAGAAGCATCCCTTCCAAAAAAAAATCTTATGGTATCCCCTTACCCCGACAACCTTGTATGAATGCTCCTATGGTCTAGTTGCTCTATTTTCACATCGCAATGATATTATTAATTATTAATCGAGTTAGGTGGATTCATGAAGAATTTCTAACACCATGGTCATAAAAAGTTTTTGGTTTGATGGTGATAATTCCTACAACATTTAATATATACTAAAGATCTTCATATAGTATGCATGTCCCTAAGTTTATTGGCGCATTATCAAAAAGTGTTCTTGGCACTTTAATTATATTAGTGGCGCATTTGGGTGATATTTGTTCATGGAACTTTAATTATATTAGTGGTGCATTTGCGTGATATTTATTCTTGTTTCCATGAGTTATTTCACAAAGAAAGGATCATATACTGATGCATTTATTCACACCCAACTTTATTGAGGGTTTGGTGATTTACCATTTTAACTATATGTTTCTATTCCCTTTAATGAATTTTTTCCTCGAGGTTTCCATTGATTTATGTTTTTGGTTTACTGTGCCCAAATGTTGTGATTCCACATTGACCAGGCCATCTGATGTTCACATGTACTATGGTACTCTACATATATTAATGGCCAGATATTAGACCCTCCCATCCAATGGTTTCTATGTATTTAACTTTGACTACCTTGACATTAGGGTTTCGTGATGAGTCTCATTTGCAACCTATCTATCTCATGTCGGAACAGGCTCCTATAATTCATGTTATTATGCATAAGACTGTAGCCACAACTAGATTTTTGCTCAAAGAAAAGTGGCACTTTTTGGAACTCTCACACCTCCATTTCCCATGGAGAAAAGGTGAAATTACTCTATGAGGCTCGTGTTTTTTCTTCCTTTTGGATCCTATTTAAGAACTTTGGCCTATTATTATTCTAATATCTCACTCATTTATTTTTCCTTTTTGTGTTACCAGGTCCAAAATCAGTTAGGAACATAATGATATGTGTCCTCCTTTTATGCGAACAACTAGACTGGTTCATTCATTTTCTACGAAGATTAATGCGATAAATTATTCCCCTTTATTTTTCTTCATTCTGGTTTGAATCATCGAGATTTTCCTTTGTATTTTATTAACTGACTTCAGTTATTGGTGCCCTCTGTATGTTTCTTTTTACTAAAGGAAACAAATATTCCCTCTTACTATTGTGATGCAGGGAAAAAGCAACCTTCCTCACTGAGCTTCTTGGTGTTGGCTCAACAAAACACTTGCACTTTCTTTTGGGTAAGGGTACTCTTCCCCATTGATTGTACATTCCCATTGTTTAGTGTTTTTTTACAGTGTGTTCAAATTTCCTCCTTGTTCTCACCTTTTCTGCGTTTCGTATTTTAGACACATATGGCCTCATGGAAGCAGATGGTAACTTAGCAGGTAAATGGTTGGTTTGAAGGAGTTCTTGTTTCATTTGTTTTTTCCTACATTTACTATGTCTTGTTTCTCCTACAAACATGACGCTAATCCTTAATTCCTCTTGGTTTTTTTTGTAGATACCTTCAAATCTTATCTATTCGAAGGTTTTTGTTCCTTTGTTTTGGGTTCTTGCAAGCAACCCCAGAGTTTGAATGTCTTTTTCTCCTTAGTTGGCCACTCACCCTCATGTCAGGTTAGTTAATTCACCTCATTACTGCTTCTCAATGAATTGTCTCACACGTAAGGAAACAATGGTTCCCTCTGGAGTTGTCCGTGCCCTATTGGTGTTTGTTTCTAGTTCCATGGTGTTCACTATTATCTGAGCATAGACTAAAGGGTTAAAACCTTTATTATTTTGAGTTTAAATATTTTTTCTATTTCCAATATGTAATTTTGTATAATTCGGTACTCTTCTGATGGGTACGAAACTCATATTTTCATTGTGGAAATATTGGCATCATGGGTTAATAGATGTACTCTCAACTTATTTTCATGCATCTGAATGTATAAGTAGTTACATTTATTTCATTTTAATGCTATATATGGTGAATGATTCACCCTATGTAATTATCATCTTGTGTCGTAATAGTCTTTCTTAGTTATGAACTCATTTTATAAACATTTCCACTACTAGTTTATAAAGAATTTGCGCTATTAGTTCATTTAAATATAGTATATGTGTAATACCTACTATTTTTCTATGAAGCTCATTTTTTGTTTGGGTTTTGATACACAGTTATCTGGCACTGCATTTGGATGGAATTATCTCCTTGATACAGATCGTGTGTAATGAGACTATGGTTTTGGATTGTAGCGGTCTTTGAAGATAAATTTGGTAATGCCATTCCATGTTATTTTTTCATTTATTTCCTCTTCTGCATATTTTGGCTTCATATAATAGAATTAACATAATTATTTTGTTTTCTTTTAAATATGGTCAATAATAGTTATGTCATTTGTGCTCATCGTTCTACTAGGAGGTTACTATTTCCTTGTTTCATTCTCCCTATGGGTATGGCTTCAAAGCCAACCTCTAATGTAATTGTGTAATTATACCCAGACGACATTCCTTAGATCTACTTTTCTTATGGATATCACATATATCGTTAATTTCTACACTACCCTGATGAATTACTTTCTCTTGCGTTCCCACTTGATTCAATATTTTTTATTTCGTGGTATTTTATAAGTCTGAAAACCACTAAGGTTCGGTTTGAGTCTGTAGGGATAATTGTAAGTTCCCTCTCTTCCCTACAATATCATTATCCATTAGTGGCTTTATGGTTTTGTGTTATTTCACGTGCATATTGCATATATTTTTCTTTGTGTTACTAGTAACAGAAACATGTAATCACCCAAAACAATGGGTGCTTTTCGTTCATCTTCTTAATACTACCTTCATTTTTTTTCTAGTAACATAAAGAAGTGTCAATATTTAAAACTTGTGGTAATGACTCTAAGGGGACATGGGTGTTACTCATACGTACTATAACACTTACACACACTGCAAAATTTACAGAATTTCTTCCATATTAACTAACTTCACAATGCTTAATCCTAGAGTTATAGGTATACTTCCTTTTGACAATTCTCATCAGTTTATCACTCATTCCATTTAAACATCCAACCCAGCCATGAATAATTCAATCTAGGAAGGGTACATTTGAATACTAAAAATAAGTAAAACAATCAGATATAATATTAATAATTCACTTTTTTCCATAATAATAGCAGTTTTCTGATTTGAAATTTCTTCTAACAAAATTCATATGAAACAACCATTGAAAGCAAAATACTTCTTTTAACAATTCCAAATGAAGATAAATTGAACTAGCATAACTACATCCTCTAACCAGAAGTGAGAAATTTTGATTCTATGTAAACCCAAATCAAAATGACCAAAATGGACAATTTCGAATGCATGTAAATTTTAATCAGAATGACTAGATCCTCTAACCAAAAGTGGTGCCTGAAAACTACTTGATCCAGAAACATTTTCCTCTGAATTGTGAACTCTCTCCTTTAGTTCTCCCTTGAGCTAAGATCTATGGCTAGAGGAATCAATAACCACCCCTTGTGATTCTCGGATAAGGTGTTTTATCCTTATTTCCCTAGAATATTTTATTTCCATAGTTGTGTCTCACTTTTTAGGATCTACCAACCCACTTGCCTAGTCTTTCTTTCTTTTTCTTTAAATCCCGTTTTTCTCTCCTATGGTGCTTTATTCCACCATTTTCTCAATTTTTTTTCTGCAACTGAGTGATTTAATATATTTTCTCTCCCATCATATTAAATCTTGCTAATCCACTCCTAAGGATTTTTAGGAGTGATTTAAGGGGATATTCTTTTTATCTTATCCGTTAGCCTTGGTTTTTGGACCCTAGCAATAATCTCTTTAACTCCAGTGTTTCTTTCCCAAGTAATTTATGGTTTTCCTTTTCATTAATAAAATTTGTTTAGTACATAATCAACCTTTATTTTAAGTCGAGTTCACCATGACTTTCAAGCTATCCCAACTAAAAATAGTTCAATCTAAAAGAAAAATATATTTACATAGAAATATAGGGGTATTACACGAGGAGAGTATCATATGAATCAATGGAGGACCATCATTTATTACACTATCATCGTGGTATATATATGTTTATGTACAAACTTACTTAAATGATAAATTGTTAGAATCATATGTACATACATCTTGAATTGATTTTTTTCAATTTAACTTTATTAATTTATAATTTCCATATTTTTAGAAGCATCTCTCACTAGGTCGTTGCATGATGGTGCTCAACCTTTTTTGGGTGGTCAACAAGCTCAATTAACTCATGTACTTGGGTGTGATGGCGTTCAACCATCTCAGGGTGGTCATGAATCTCAATCGAATCATATACATCTATTTGGTAAACTAAATACTTTAAATTTATTTATGTTATTTGTACATAAATAAATTGTATGCACATATACATGTATGTTTATTTTAGATGTATATAAATAAATTGAAATGTTTAAATATTTATGTAATTATATTGAAGTAGGGGGTGAAAATGTAGAAGAAAGTCAACGTAGGTGAAGGATGGTGTTTCAAGAAGAAGCCTATATGCCAATTACCACATATCCATCAAATATTCCTAATGAACTTCCTTGGGAGACAAATATCCAACAATCTATGTTACAGAGGTGCACAACTCATTATTCAAAATTGAATCATGATC
Organism: Pinus tabuliformis; assembly: GCA_031772625.1. Classification (NCBI taxonomy): domain Eukaryota; kingdom Viridiplantae; phylum Streptophyta; class Pinopsida; order Pinales; family Pinaceae; genus Pinus; species Pinus tabuliformis. Next base: position 829,849,117 of record CM062808.1, read on the forward strand.
TTGGGAGGTTGGAACTCCTTATAGATAGTTAGCTAAGCTTAGAAATAGTTTTGCACTCTCTAAGTAAATTTCTCAATATTAACAAGAACCTTGGGCCAAAAGTTGATGGCTTTAATTATATGATGAGGCATCATAAGGAAATAGTGATAGGTCCCGATAAATGGGTTAAGATAAATAGGAGGGTTACAAAATCACACGCCAAATATATGTTTAAATTTAAATAAGGGCCAAAAGAAATATGTTGAAGGTTTGTTATTTTAATAACTGTGAAATAGCCCACCATCTGTATGATAGGTTCCTTGCAACGTCTTGCAAGCTTCCGTGGAGTGATGAGGTTCCACATTTTGCATGATTCTTTTATGTAGAGTTTTTTTAGTGTTTGAAACTTGATTATACCAACCTTCCATCCAAATATTATGGTACTAGAAAATATCAGACATATGATCAAAAGGGTACACTTAGGGATACTAAATTGCCTTGTCCCCCACCTCATTTGGTACCTCAACCACCACATCTAGTAACTATGTTGTTGGATATCAATGCCACTTCTTAGATTGGTCGAGAAGTAAGGGATGTCATTCTAAACAACATACGAATTGCGTTGATAGCAATTGATGTTGGTCTAAATCAACAAAGAGTACGAGTTGATGCATGTGCTAATTTTGTATTTAAATCAAATGTGGAAATAGATAATCTGAATATTGAAGAGGTTAGAGTGTCTGAAAAGGCTTGTCGTGATGGCTGGAAAGACCTAATTGGTCACGAGGAAGTGGGCATGGGATTGGTACGTGTCAATGTTTAGGGTTGATGTTTTAATGTAATGTAATGTATGTGTTAATGCTTAGAAGAAATGTTTTAATGTTAATGTTTAGAAGAGGGAATTGGACTCACATACGTTTTATAAATCTTTTCAGATATAATCTAACATGAATGTTTCATATACTCACCATTTGCAATTAACTCATTTGTTGAACGAAAATTTTGATTATATAATGTTGTCGGGTTCAGGTTCAAATGAAGATATGTTGAGAGATGTTTTTTTTTAAGAATGTGTCCATACTATTAATTTATTTTTATTATATCAGTGTTGTGAAGACATTTTCATAAACTAAATAATTACATAATTAAATGTTTACATATTTCCATTCCATCTTGCATTTTCAGCATTTCACAAGTCTCTTCTTCTATATTGGGAGATGTGCCAAAGATTGGGTTCTCACAAGAATGTAGTTTTACTTCTCTAGGGACGCTAATGATGGTGTTATCTATGGGGATTGGATCATCTAGACAATTTGAAAAAGAAGTTGCAATTTTTTTAATATTAGGGTTCATGCATTTTCATGTGAAATTTTACATTTTTAATATATACGTGTACATGTGTTGTATAGGGCATCCACAAGGGTGTAATATAGGGTGAACACCACAAGGTACTATGTGGAATTTGAAACCTGTTGTAATGTTGTTTTCATGATAAAGTTCTCATTTAATTTTAATACATTAGAATTTAATTTAAAAGTACACAATATCATGTATATATGCATATTACACATGATGTGTAGGGCACCCATGAGAATGAGGATGATGATAGGTCATAGATGTTAGAACCCATGAGGATGAGGATGATGATAGGTCATAAATGTTAGCGAGATTCTCCTTGATGCATATTTGTGTTTTAAAGTATTGTTATTATATTTACTTTTATCATGATATAAATTTTGGACATATTTTCCATAGAACTCTTTATTATGAATTGATCGTTAATATAAAATTTTTGGAGTTTATATAGTTTGCATGATGAAGATTATAATGTTGTAGAAAATATTGTGGATATGGGTTGATACTTAGGTTTTCTTAAGTTGCTCAATGAATATTCAAAGTAATCATATATATCTAATAAAATTGCAAATTATAAAAGATGGTACATTTTGCATTCATGAATAGATCATCACCTTGTATAGAGGAGCTACTATGGATGTAGGTTCATACTAAATTTTTAAAATCAAGTTGTACAAAACAAACATACTATAAAATTGCATTATAAAACATGGTACATTGTGCATGATGCACAATTTGATACTTAAAAAGTTTTAGTTTTAATTTGTTCATGAATGTGAAGCAATGAACGTAATTTTGGATTAAATGGATCATGGTACACATTTTTCATGATGAACCTTATACTTTTGTAGAAAATATACTATGGATGTGGGTTGATACTTAGGTTTTATCAAGTTCAATAAATAAATTAATCATTTTATGTTCATGAATCAAGTATCATGTTCTAGAAGTCTAGAGCTACTATGGGTGTTGGTTGATACTTGGGATTTATCATGGTTAATGAATAAGTTCAAAGAAAACATTTTATATTCATGAATCAAGTATCATTTTGTAGAAGTCTAGAGCTACTATGGATGTGGGTAGAAACTTAGGTTTTGTCAAGTCATTGTTGAATATTGAAAGAAATAATAACTTAAAATTGTGTTATAAAAAACAGTGTACATGTTCCATTCATGAATAGATTATAATATTTTCTAGAAGAGCCACTATGGATGTAGGTTGATACTTAATTTTTAAAATAAATTTGTTTAAAGAAAACATACTATAAAATTGCATTATTAAACATGGTACATTTTGCATTATGCATAGTTTGATACTTAAAGGTTTTACATTAAAGTTAATGAATATGAAGCATTGAAAATAAATTTGAATTTATTGGTACTTTGTATGGCTCACATATGGAGAGTTTTAGAACCCAATTTTTAATAACCTTTGTAATAGTTACAATTTCCCCATACCAACTTTGAGTCTTGTATGTTTGAAGTTAAATAATAAGTAGAATGCATCAAGTGATAAGTAGAATGCATATAGTTAAAATGTGAATAAGTAGAATGCATCAAAATTGTGAACAAATATAGTCACATATAAGTCATATTTTGGATGTAATTATTACTCAACCAAGTTCTCATTGATCAACATGTGCTTGGTTTTTCTAGTTAGTTTCCAACTCTTTGTTTGATCTTAGGTTTCAAGTTATAGTTTTTTAGTCTAATCATTGTCTTTGCTTAATTTTCTTATGAAAATTTTATAAATAAATTTATGCCCCAATCCTATCCACTCCATTTATATAAAAAAAATTATCTAAATCTCTTTCCCAAGATCAACACCATTTGAAGTATTCACTGTCCTAATTGTGTTTTGTACAAAAGCACATTTTGTCGAGCTTGTTAAATACATACATTTTAAATTTAAAGTACCTTCTTTGTCTTAAAGTTTGTTACTATTGTATTTTTCATGAAATTTGACAAAGAATAGATATTGGGAATTAAATATTGCAATGTTGAATCAACTAAAGTTGTATTAATCTCTAAAGTTGCATTAATCTCAATGTGGACCTAACTTTTGTCTTAGTAAATGAATTTTTAAAATATTAAATACTATTTTTGGAGCATGCATTGTTAGTTAATAGGTTCATAAAATGGAGATTATGCAATGCACATATATCTAATGTATCCATTGCATGCATAGGACAAACAAACGATAAAATGCATTTTTTTAGCCTATTTAGGACACTAATTTGATTCTATCAAGATGAACAAGAGATCAAAAACATTTGAAATTGATGGTAATTATATTTTAATATATTGAATAATTTCACTAATATAACTATAAAAATATTTAAAAGGACAAAAAGATGACATAAAGAAAAAATATGCATCGCAAACATGGTAGAAGTATGATCAACAACAAACAAGAAAATTGTAATGCTACATCCTTATATTATAGTATTATTTGGTATCTTCAAATTTCCTTTTAAATTTACAACAAATGCCCCACATTAATGAAAATAATTTTGTAATACCTAGTAGTAGCTAGAATGGATAGCTTAAGAGTGCAAAAAAATGAGGGCTAACAATCTACTTGAACTCTTTCTAAGATATTAATACAAGGAGAAGATATTATTGGCTAGTTCAATTAAAGATATTCTAATGGAATTCCACCCTCAATGATTCATTCATGGTCAACTTTCACATTATCCATTTTTTAAGTTTCATTCTTTTCGTGATTGAACTTCTACCAACTTTATGCGTGTTATGCACACCAAGTGATTATATTGACAATGTATGGCTTCGAGTTGATAGTTTTGGAAGTAAACGTTATTCTTGGTTTGATGATTTTCTTTGAAAAAATATCATTTCAATATAATAGGCCCTCTTTCATATATAAAATCTTTATCATCATAGTCCTCCAATAAATTCATCTTCCATTCAGTGCACCACATCAAATAATACTTGACATTTTCTATGTTTTTAATGGGTGAAAGTATAGCAAAAACATCTCTTGCACAGTAAAAAACAATGTGCAAATTCAAATCATCATTAACAATAAATTAGTTATGAACATGTACAATTTTATGTTGGTTTTCATATGTAGACAACACAACAAGAAGAATGATTGTGAAGATTTTAATTTACCTACACATTCATCTGACCATATCCAATGTTCATTGAATTTTATTCCTAGGTCTTTCAATGAATCATAAATCCTATTGAAGCAATTTTGTGCAAAATGTGTATGATGTGTATGACCATCGCTGATATAAAAATGATATTCTTTAATAAAATGTCGATTATCATTGGTGATTTCTATATGATAAAAATTTTGTTTAGAATGCCTATATATAATATGGACAAGCATATAGAATTTTTTAGAATGATAATATTCACTCTGTAGTTCATTTTGTGCAACAAATGTGTAATTTTCTAGAAAATCAACTATCGACAAAATTGTCCCTAGTGGAAAAAATTCATGGGATTTTTTGAATCGTGGGTCCTACCATTGAGCTCTATGAGAATTCTTGGTGTATTTATAAAAAAAAAATTCAAACTTCTTCAAAAACTCTATCACATAAATTTCATCTTCTTATAAATATATATTTTTAGCACTTGTACTACCACTTGCTCCTATTAATGTATGGATATATTCACATCTCTTACGTTCCACTTTTATGTTGGAAAATGATTCATAATTTGTATCAATAGGATATTTTTTTTTAAACAAAGTCAAATTTCCACAATGATCACATTTTTTTACCACCAACACATTTATTTTGGTAAAATAATTTATGATTTTCTCTTCCACATAGAATCTAGGATATGAAATCATGGATAGTTGAAGGAGTAGTTAATTTTGTCCAAAATGTTTTACCAAAATTAAGGAAGGTGTCATAGTTTAATTGAAATTCCAAATGATAATGATAACAACAAGTCTCACATACAGTGATAGGCTTAACATTCCATGGTTGTGTTTGCACAAAAGTACTAATTGAGACGTTAATTCCATGATTCTCGTTTTTCAACTTCTTGAACAATTCTATCTTAGTGGTGTATAAGATATGTTTTGTATGTTCTTTATACTTATTTTATGTTTTTCTTCATCGCATCACATCCATTTCTTTTGGTGAAACACATGAATTTAATCCAATATTCACATATCATATTTTTAACATTTTCTCCAAGTCTATATTTATATGGTTGCCTACAAATGATTGTCCAAGAAACAAGATCATTATTTGCATCTATTTTTAATCAAAATTTCCTATGCTTGTGCAAATCTTTTTGTGAGGTCCCTAATGTTTCTATCATAGATTTTATCAAATACTTTTCTTCAGTAGTTAATGAAACCACTATTGTTTGTATTTCTCTACATGCATTTAGATCACTTTTCATTATAGATATTCCAATTCATTTTATAGCACTACTTATATTTTCAAACACATTATTATTCACTTTTTTATCTTTATTATTTTTTTTTGAAAGCCCAATAGTGTTGTAGCTTCTTTTAATTTCTTCTATTTTAAGAGACCTCTCAAAATTTGATCTTGAACTACCACATTTTCATCTTTGAAGAACTTATCAATAATCAGTTTAACACAATATCATATAACATGGTAATATTTTTTATCTCTATATGTGCTAGTGTCAATATTTTCTAACATCTCATCATCAATATTGATTTCACCTATACATATCAGAATTTAATGTAAATGAGTATAAATTTACATTAAATAATTAAACTAAAAAATAGAGAATGAAATTGAAACTAGTAAATATGTATAATTTCAATAATACATTATATATACATACATGCCTATCAGTGGTTCAACTTATGCTTTACTTGAATCTCTTGCAGCATATTCATCAATGTTTGGTGCATTTTCTTCTTCACTTTCTCTTTCAACATTTTCAATCTCATCATCAATACTATGAGGAAAATCTCTCTCTATTTACATTGTAAAATCTTTTTCAAACTAGTTCATCAAATAAAAATTAAATCACACAATATGCTATTAAATTTTAAATACCATTTACAATATGTACATTTTCATACCTAGTTCAGCTTCTTCTTCTTATGATTGATTTTCCTTCCAATATTTAAATGGTCTTCCTTCTTTCTTCTGTAATAGTTTCTCAATTATTCTCTACAAACCTCAATGCCTATAATTAGATCATATTTTCTTTTGGGATTTCTCCAGTTCCCCATGATAATTCAACCTATATATATTTTTAAAAACTTAATGAAAATTTTATATTAAAAAATATAGTTTCAAAGCAAAAAAATTATGCTTTAAAAAGAAATTAAAAAAATTTACAACCATGGAGAAGAAAGTGGGAAATAGATATTTTCATTAAAAGAAAAGTTTGCAAAAAACTTTAATACTAAAACCTTAAAAAATATTTCTTATGTTATCTACAAGCTTATTTACCTATTCAATAAATTTGTTACTCAAAAAAGTTTACTATCTAAAAGCTAGCCCAAAAAAGTTCACTATCCAAAATATAGATCAAAAAAAGTTTGCTTTCCATCTAGCATATAAATGAAAACCCTATATTCTTCTTCAACCTTATCAACCCTAAAATATAAGTGAATAATCAACCTTAATCAACAAAAATGATCAAGCCAAACCCTAAGTATACAATCTAGCAGAACTCAACACGCTAGCTCTAATCCAAGTATTAAAACCGGATTCATGTATATCAACAATATAATCCTTGGCACATCAACTAGCTTTACAATCAAATATTATTAACATTTTCAAACTTAGTAGCTTTAGTAGTAAACCCCTATGATCAAAAAAATTAATAACCATGAATAATAATTTGATCTAGCAATATAATGACACACTAGCACCGACAGTACATCCTAAATATTCATACAACCAAACCCTAAATTGAGAGATTTGACTAGCTCAGCTTAAACCAACAATTAAATATTATTCGATAAGAAACTCAATGAAAGATATAATAAAACTTTTCTTGTAAAGAGCTCCCTTAGTCCCTAGTCTTCATAGCTATAACAAGATTACTATTTAACCTACAAATGAAGAGAATGCTAGTTGCAAGATGAGCCTTTTCTCAACCACATAGGGTAGAAAAAGTTTTGGCCTTAAGGAATGAGAAATTTCCACAATTATCCAACCCAAAATTGAAATCTTTTGAATTCTCTCATGCACATAATAGTGAATAAGTAGGTTGAGTAGCCACCAGGAAGAGAAAAATCTTAGGACAGAAGTTCCATTCAAAACAAACTATGCACCATAAGTTTGAATTGAAAATAGGACTGAGATAAGAGAAAGAAACAAGTTACCCAAATCATCGAAGAAAGGTTTTGTTAGAATTCACCTGAGATCCTCATCAAAATTATAGCTTGTCGGGGAAGGAGAAGTTGCACTAGAAAGGTGATTGTGCCCATAATATTCCTTCAACTGGTTACTACCATTCCAAACTGAAAGAAAGACTAAACCAAAGGAAAGAAGTAAGTAACCCAAATTAGAAAAGAAGGATTGAGTTATGATCCATCAAATATCCTCATCAAAAGTACAACTTTTCTGAGAAGGATAAACTCCACTAAAAGGGTGACTACAACCACAAACTCCCTTCAACTATAATGAAACCAAAAATCCTAGGGAGGAGGCAACGTGGAGGGACTTGTCCCACTAGCTGCACCAACACTCCCACTTTAGTGCCTCATTCCCAAACAAGAAAAAATCCATAGCATTGAGAAAATTGAACCTACTCTAAGCTATCAAATTGACCATGATTCCCTTGTATGCAAAGTGCAGTAAATCCCTTATGACTTCCATTAAGGTTGATCGTTCAAATTTAAAAAGGATGATGCAAGAGTGAAAGTTGAGGGGAGGGATCATGTGGCAATGAATGCCACCCAATAGTCCAATGCTAGGATGGGTCCACATTTCCACTGCAAGTGTGAATTGAAATGGAATAGTTTCGCCTTAAAACAAAGTTCACTTTTGGGGAGGGGCCTCAAGAGACTTTGCATACCTTTCCCAAATAATGTTTTATTGAAATTTTTGAACCATTATAAGGAGTAACTAAAATCGATAGGTTATTTTTCCTAATGAGGACCCCTTCCTCCAGGTTTAAGCCTATATTTTCAAGTCTAGTTGCTGCAGAATTGTTCGATCATAACACATGGAAGAGACTTATGTTTGAAAAATATTATTTCAATTCTTGGATTCAATCAATTATGCTTCACAATTTGTAGTCCTTAGTTAGGTTTTTGTGAAGAAGATGTGATATTACTATTTGAGAGTCCCACAGGGAAAATTTTAAGAACCACCCTAAATTTATATGTATAATAAATGGGCCAATCCCCATGATACATGGGAAAAATGGGAGGCAATTTTATCAATAATATAATATGTATATATAATTTTTTTGACGAATCTCTCACTAGATTATATTATCTTGTACAATGATGGAGAATCTTTCACTGAATTATAAAATCTTGTAAGATCTTGGAAAATCTTTTACTGAATAATAAAACATTGTGAAGTCTTTGTGAATGTTTTGTTAAAGTATGAAGCCATATATGATAATAATAAAACATATTCATTAAACTGTAATATACTAACATACATTTTTGGAAAAAAGAAATATAATTTTCTCTTCCTACAAACAATGTTCCAAGTTTTAGTGGTTTTGTTTGTCAAGGTTTTTACAATACACTCTTTCATATCCTTCTATTAGTTTTGATAATATTCCACAACAAAGTTCTTGTAGGTGTTGATATTGACCACGAGTTCCATCAAGGTAGGAGAGATTAATATTTTCTCTACAACTTTTGTCAAGCTACCACTTTCTTCAAGTTATCAAATTTCTTTCTTATTCCATAGACTCCAACTACGAGATAAAAAAAAATTAAAAAAAAAACATATCAAGTTTGTTTACCCCAACACACCAACAAGTAACAAGCCCCAAATATATTATATAGGAAAATATTAGGTATCCCAAAGGCTTGAAGGGGATCTAATTGAAAGAAGTGACCATTGTGAGAAGCCTTCCAATCAATATATGAATATATAAATGTAGATTTATTATTATTTTAATTGGAAATCTTCAATTAAATAATAAAATTTAATTATGTTTCTCCCAATCTAAATTTCTTATTAGCATAATTCACTGCCCTCATACATCTCGCATTTTTTAACAGTGTTGTAACATGTAGATTAATTTCCTTTTCAGTGAACAATATCCATCTTTTAGGAAAATATGGTGCAATGGCTCCAACCACTACAGATCATTAGGACAAACTAAGAATAGCATAGAAGATGAAAGGTTGTACAAACCAACTTATTTTTTCAAACAACTAATCCAACATCAGTACCTAAACTTTTTCATGAAGATATCATATTGATAAATGGTGGGAAATATTCTGCGAGGGTGATGTGGAAAGTGTGATAAGGTTTCATTGTTTTGAATTTTTTTTGTTAAATCAGAAAAACCAATATTAATGGAGATATTGGTATTTTTTACTAAATTTTGTGAAGTGACTAAATGTAGCTTTAACCATTCACCTTAAGATTTTTTTACAATATAATTTCCTAGGTCTATTTAATATCTTCATTATCATAAAAACCAAACTATATCCATCTTAACTCCACATCTACCACTCTTAGAGGGATGAAATCTATTTATCCCTCTTAGCACTTGGTAGACCCAAAATTAAGATCGATCTAAGATGATAGAATTTCCCCTTTAAATAGTCTATGCTCACATGAATACCATGGTATTACCATGGGTTATCAAAATTACTATTAGTAGTTTATAAAAATTAGTAAAATTAATAATTGATTTTTATTTTATTTTTTATTTTAACCAAGTTAAAATGTTTAACATACATTAAATTACAACATCCATTTTTACTCTTGATCCACCAAGCCCCAAGAGGGATCAATTTTTTTTTCACTCTATGCTAGTTTGCATATCACAATATTTGATCCCTCGCGGGGCTTAGTAGATCCAGGGTAAAGATGGATCTATGTTGGTTTAATTCCCCCCTTTAAATAGGCTACATTCCGTGTGAATATCATGGGTCAATACCATGTGCCATTTTAATTTTTATTAATATTAATATTAGGGTTAATTTTTGCATGGTATTAATAATAATCTAGCCCATGGTATTTGGCCCATAGTATTTTGCCCATAGGTTTCACCTAAATATAACACATTTTTTTGAGTGTTCTTAAATATAAGGTGACTTATGGAGTAAATATAAAAAAAATGTTTTATTTATTTACCACACCTCTCATTTATTTGTATTTTTATTAATTTACCATACCTCTTTTACAAATATGGTATTTGGCCCATAGGATTCACTTAAATAAAGCCTCTTTTTTGAGCCTTCATAAATAGAAAGGGGGTTATGGACTAAGTATAAAAAGAGGTTTTATTTATTTACTATACCTCTAGTTTATTTATATTTTTATTTATTTACCATACCTTCTATAAAAAGAGGTTTTATTTATTTACCATATCTCCACTTTATTTATATTTTTATTTGTTTGCACCCTTACATGTATATAAGGTGACTTATGGAGTAAATATAAAAAAAAAAAATATTTATTACCATACCTCGCATTTATTTATATTTTTATTAATTTACCATACCTCTTTTATAAATATGGTATTTGGCCCATAGGATTCACTTAAATAAAACCTATTCTTGAAAATTAGGGCGAATGGAAGGTTGTAGCTCCTAATTTCAAGGGCTAAATTTACCTTTTTTACCCTCTCCCTTAAAATAAGGTGGGCTAACCTCCATACCTAATTTTTTTATAAAATAAATTTGAGGTGATATGCAAAAATGTACTATGATACAAAATATTCGCCCATAAAAATTTATAACCCCTCAATTTCACCTAAGGGAGAAAATTCGCCCCCAAAATTTTCCATGGAGTCCCCCAACACCACCAAGTTTCGTATTTTTTCTTCTTTAACGAAGGATAATCCTTGCAATATACCATAATCCTTTGTCGAGTTATTTGTGAGTTTTCCTAGCCCCCATCTATACTCTATTTCAATTTTTCCATCAAGATTAAAAATAAACCCTCCCACTCTTAACACCCATAAAAAAGTCATTATTTATTAGCATTAAAGTTGTCAATAAATTTTTACCTTATATATTACATTTTTCTTAAATTTTAAATATAATAATTTTTGACATTATTAATAAACAAATCTACTTATCGGAAAAAAACTTATATCATTTATGAGGACTATAATTTCCATGAGTTCATCTATCATCAATAAATTAAAATTTTACTAACTTTAAGTATAATAAAAAAGTTGTATATAACCACACTTAATATGAAATGTAATCTAACATATTTAATGGCATCATCTAGTGTATAGATGAAATAGTTTTTTTCGACCATTTTTTCTGGTTAAGTTTAGTCAAAATTTGGTAGAGATTTTTAAAAACTTGTGTTTAATTTGTTTAATCTATAGAATTCAAATGCCTTCAGATTTTTTATTTTTTGAATCCATTTATGTGTTCAAAAATGTATTTTAAACAACAAAAAATTACAATCTTGCTTGAAATTATATTTTCATTCATGTGAAAAAGGCTATTTTATCTATAAGTTAGACTATGCCCATATTTAATTATAAATTGATGGGTGATTACACAACTTAATCCTCCTCACTTAAATTTTAGGTTTGGTACCTCACATAAATTTTTGGGTTTGGTAGATATACGAATTCAAAAATAAAATGGAAAAAAATTGGGTTAATGTTTTTACATGTATGAGTTTAAAAAATATTAATTTTTATTTAACTAGTACAACCACATTAAAAAAACTAATGTGGTTGATATACCAAAACACTTCATTTATATCTACCATTGATAAATATATAACAAAAAAACTATTGCAACAAAAAAATACTTAACCCTTAATAATCCCATATCTCGATAAGAAGAAGAAGTGTTGGAGAGTTTCTATCTTTTACAACCAAGATATAAGGTAGTTTTTCTAAAATTAGGTATGCTTTTAAAATCCCTAGGAAATTGGTGGGCATTCAAACATCAAATTTTCTAACTTTATTAAAAGTCAATGCAACCTAACAAACTCGCTAACACACTGCAGTCATTGATAAGTATTCAAATGAAGGATATGTTGAGCATATTGCATTAAGAATCATTCTTAACCATCAATTAAAAAAATATAAAATAAATCAATAGATCCCCATCCACCCTTCGGCTTCGGTATATATTTGAATATTAATAATTTCTTTATATATATATATATATATATATATATGTATGTATGTATATATATATATATATATATATATATATATATATATATATATATATATATATATATAATTTGGAATTTAATTATAAATTAATCGATTGTGAGTGTCTATTTTAGAATAGAGATTTTAGAGTTTTAAGTTAATTATCAATAATTATTATTAAGTAGGTGGTAGGGATTTGACTTCCATAGAATATTTTTATTAGTAGTCATTATGTCTTTTGATTTTTTTGATCAAATTGATTAACTAAAAAATGCCATATGAAATGAAATATGGTTTTTTAGATGTGTATTCTTGATAAGCCATGGTATTAGCTCATGGTATTGTAACAAAATCTACTTACATGTTAAAAATATCCATGGTAAAGTGAGGGTGAATCTCCATGGTTAAGAATCATGTTACATTTTTTTCTAAATGTATATATGTTTAACTTATATATTAAATTTTTATATAATTAATAATAATAACAATAATTTAAAATAAAGTTATACTTTAGTTAATTTGTATGATTTTTTTAACCTTGCCAATGTGAGATATATCTTTAAGCAAGAATTTTTATTTTTTATCATGGATTGATGCCTATGGACATTTACTAGCTATTTTATTTATATTGCTACTCTAGTTTATTTTACTTAAAGGGGACACATTCTTATGCCTATACATCTTCCATAATTTTAATTTAATTATTGATAACTATTATATGGATCGTAGGGCTTTGACCTCCATGGAATATATCCTTAGTAGTAGTCGCACATCAAAATTGGATATTTATCTCAAAAATAGTTATGTTCTTTCTACCATTTTGATTAAATTGATTAATTAAAAAAAAGGCCATATGATCAATTCTCATATGAAATGAGTTATGGTTTTCTATCCATGTGGTATTGATGAGAAATGGTATTGGCTCATTGTATAGTAACAAACTTTATTTATATGTTAATAATCTCCATGGTAAAGTGGGTGGGAATATCCATGGTTATGAATTTGGTTACAAGTTTTTTTAAACGTATTTAACTTATATAATACTTTTTTTATTAGTAATAATAATTTAGTTAATTTTTATGATTCTTTTAATTTTTCAATATGAGATGTATTAATAAGTAAGTGTTTTGATTTTTTCCATAAATTAATGTTTAAGAAGATTAAACAACCATTTAATTTATACATATATTCTACTATAAATATAAATCGAGTTGAATATATATAGTTTGAGTAAATATAGATTTGATTACACAACATACAATTTTTATATAAATATTATAAAATAAATATCAAACATTATGGATATTGTTTTTTTTTAATATTTCAAATAAATACTAGATATTTTAAATACTTATTTTCCAATACTAAAGTAAAACAATTGTATCCTTAATCTAATAAAAAAACAATTGCAAATATTAACAATTATATATATTTTTAAAAGAAATAGGTAGCTTTATTTTAATCTAGCTGGAAATAGGCCATTGTCTTTACATTCAAAAACAAAGTTTCTCCTGTGGTCTTCTAATACTGCTCAAGACAAGGTCTTCCTATAAACTAATATTTCTTGGCTAAATGAATAATTGAATTTATCTTTTAGGATCTCCATAAAAATCCATTAAATATAAAAAAATTACAAAACATTGCATAACATAAACTTGATGATGAAGTTATGTGTTTCCCTCCTCCTAGTTCCAATTAAGTCCATCTGGTGTAATGTGGTCGACATCTCAGATCTGCTATGATTTTCTAACCCATTTCCATCTATTAAACATCATGTTCAGTATGCATTAGTGGATTTTCTAAAGCTCCACTACCCAACTCCACTTGTTGCTCAACCTGCACTCCATTTTGATGGTCGTTAAGACCATATACCGCCTTCAGCAAATTTACTATGACGGTTTCCACTAACACTTCCACATTATCCACCTTTTATTTGATTGTTCCCTTTTAGTGATGAATAAATCTACTACTACTTGTAGTCACTCCACATATTTCTTCAAGTCACTAATCTGATTGGATACTCGAACAATGTGGGAATGAGCCTCAATCACTATCGGATATCCTATTTTGGAAACTAGCTCTGAGACCTTCTTTTTTATCGTGTTGAAATTATCTTTCAAGGACTTGCTAGCATCATTCTTACTTCTAGAAGCCATGTCCCCTGCTCTTTGCTCTCTAATACTAATCAACTATAGTTTTGACATGAGCATTCAACCCTTTAAACTCCTTCCTAGATCCAAGACAACTGCAAGGGATATCTAATCAAATTTAATGTTTACCTCTTTTCCTCACCTACATTGATCTTATATATCCATTGTTGTAACCACCAATTTGAGAGCATGCGCGAACAAGGATGGTTATTCGAGTTGAGAGGCTTTACTACTAGTTTTGATCCTTGTGTGGCAGTTAATACATTATCATATTTACTCCACATGCCCTGATACTTGGAAATACACCTCATGTATTTC
This sequence comes from Pinus tabuliformis, assembly GCA_031772625.1. Taxonomy (NCBI): domain Eukaryota; kingdom Viridiplantae; phylum Streptophyta; class Pinopsida; order Pinales; family Pinaceae; genus Pinus; species Pinus tabuliformis. The sequence continues at coordinate 829,864,181 of CM062808.1, forward strand.
CATTTGATTGCTTTATTAGTGGACTCCTTCATCTAACATTGGCACTTCTCAAGGCTCATTTGGATCTTTGGATTAAAAGCATGTCTAAGTTGGTTGTCAGAACATAATTCCTTTTTAATGAAAACTATCGGAATGATCATCCTTTGATTAAGTGCATTCATGGGATATGACATTATTTCGAATTAATTTGATACTCCACAAGAATTCCTTAGGCCAAATTTTCCCCAATGTTAGCCTTCTCATCAACTAATTGATTATTTTCCCTTTTTACATGATAGAAATCAAAATTTTCAAACCTATCTAGGAGCTTTATGCGGTGATAGATTGGAGGAAAATCATTCTCCATATGGTCCTTACTTTTGTGGCATTTTTTAGTGATAATCAATGAATCACCCAAAAAACGTATATGGTGGATACCCTTTGCAAATGTGATTTTCAATCCTTACCATAGGCCTAAGGCTTATGCTTGATTATTCGAGGTGATTCCTGACCCCATGAAAATTTTGTCTTTGTTTCTACATCTTGGTGAAGAATAACCCCTCTCGCCTCCCCTTATAAATATTAACAATATTATAAAACATTTATTACTTAAAAAATTTAAAAGATTTACATACACATTTTAGAGAAAAATTATAATGTAATATCTAGTAATATGAACCACCAAATGACTTTTTTCATATATATCTTAAAAGATTTCACACTTTGAATATAAGTCAAGTTTCATTTATTTTATGAAATGCATAAAATATATTATAATTTTTGTTTGTTAATACTATTTATATGGGTTAAAGGGAAGATTAATAAAGAATTAATATTCAATTTTGAAATTGATAATTTTTTTAAAAGTTATAATTGTTAAATAAAATAAAACTAGCATATTTATATAAATTAAATTATTGGTTGGTATATATTGAGACATTAACCCATTATAAACATCAAAACACTTACTTTATGGTACATCTCACATTTCTAAAATTAAAAAAATCGAAAAATTAACTAAATTATAATTTTGTTTTTTTTTTTTTGTAAGCTTGGCAGGACTCTCTTATTTTCGAGTTTACATGTCCATTATTCACCCCGCTACAGGGGAGGGTAGCACAAGATTCGAACCCAAGATCTTCAGTTCAGTGAGACTTCATTCCACTGCCATTGCCACTTGAGCTACCCTAGGTGGACTTGTTTTAAATTATTATTATTATTATAAAAAGAATTAATATATAAATTAAATAAACATAATTTTAAAATATCATATTTTTATTATAACTGTGATTACTTGTCACATTATAAATTAAATTAATAACTTCCATAAAAATTAAATTATAACAAGGGTCACATTATAATTTAAGATCATAATTTTCATAGAAAATAAATTATTACAAATAGCTTAGTCCCTATTGTTCAAGTGGAAATTAATTGCAAATTGATATATGAAATGGAAGAATTAATTTCCTACTAAGGGACAAGGACTTACATAAGTTTTGGTGGGTAGTAACCACTTTTTACTCTTGCTTGTTAAAGTTTTGAGGAACACATAAATAATGATGGGCACTAACTCTTGGTAGGTACATATTTTTAAAAATCATAATTTTAAGTTTCTTAATTTTCATTTAAGTTGCTTAATGTCTAATGGTTTTTCAAGGTCTTGAATCCATTTATGCATTCAAAAGTGTATTTTAAACAACAAAAAATCATAAACTCACTAGAAATAGGTTTTAAGAAATTCGTAGTTTTAAGTTGTCTAATTTGCAAATATCAAGTGTATCAAGGGTTTTTCAAAGTGTTGAATCCATTTATGCATTCAAAAGTGTATTTTAAACAACAAGAAATCACAATCTCACTAGAAATTGTATTATAAAATTACAACCAAAAATCCATTTCATCTATTAGTTACAATATGCCTTGCAAATACTTTATTGACTTATGGTGGGGAGTAAATCATGGTAAATATGTTAGTATCTGAGTATGAGTTATTTTCAAGGATTTTAATTTTAGGTGGTTTATTTTAATTTTAGGTGGTTTAATAATGAAAAATAAAATATCTAGAGTTCATGGTGTATTTTTTTTTTGTGAGGGAAAGTTGTAATTTTCATTATAAAAAATGGAAATTACATTATGAAGAGCATTCAAAAATATATGTAAAAGCAAAAATTGTACCAAGATCGTATTTTGTTTATATAGGCCTTTTACATGTCCATATTAGTTACACATGTAAGGAAACTAAAACTATGTTGTTATATAAAATATCAACCTGAGTTTTTCCAAGAAACTCTCTAATATAAAGCGTCTGATTAAAAAAAAAAAGGAGACAATAATCATGGAAGATTTATCAATGTTTTTACTTTGGTTATGGGCCCTATATGAATGGCTTGTGGATATATTTTATAACAGTGTCACCTATCTTCTCAAACAACATTATTTTTCAATGGCAAATAAGAGAAGAAGCTTAAGGATTAGAATTTCTACATAGTTTTTTTAACCCCTGCCTAACCCACTCTAGATGTTGAAAGAGTGATTTTCTTGTAGGAAGAGAAAAACCCCTCCACTGCATTCACCTTAGGGAAAATATGCCCCATCAAAGTATTCCCATAGGATAGATTGGTCAAATTCTTCAATTGTGATATTATGAGGAATACGAATAGGTTCAAAATCAGGGAGGAGATCAAAAATAGCCAAAACTTGTGTCGCAACTATGTCAACGGATGAAAATTTATCATGACAAATATCAACATTGTGTGATATCCAAATACCCCAATTTATAATGGGTGGAAACACTTTTTTTCCTTTTAGGAGAAGCATTATTTCACCATTATTTTCAGGCTTCATTTAAGTATTTCCCCTTGTTAGTTTGCAGTAAATTCCATATTACTTTTAATAATGGACCATACACCCCTAGAAAAATGGAAATAAATAAATAAATGATCCACCATCTTCTCTACATCTTTGTTGGGTACACACTAGTTGGAGCCTTCCAAACTCCTTTTCTTTAATTTTTCCCCTAAGGAAACTTTATTTTCCATCAAACACCATTGAAAAAGATGAGATTTTGTAGGACAAACCAACTTCTATAACTTCTTCCACCACCACGACATTATCAATATAGGTCTCATATCCTCGATGATGAATATATAACAATATAGGTCTCATAGGTCTCAATTTTGGTGTATATTCTCCTGATAGAGAGTGAACCCAAGCAAGGGGATCCTCCCTGTCTCTAAGTTGGGCATGTGATATGTTTAAATAATTGGTATAATTATTCCATGGAATTGTGAATTATTCATGAATTTTTGGCTGCAGAACATTCATCCATCCATATTCCCAAAGAGTAGTTTGAGTATTGTCAACCATCTGATTGAGAAAAAAATTTCCATTTATATGTAAAAGGTTGAAAAAGTGTGGAGGAAAACAAAAGTGTTCCTTGCTTCCAACCCATGTATCAATGACTATCTTCACCTTCTTCCCATTCCCAATTTTCCATGCCAAGCCTACTTCAATAACTGAAAAGAAGGGAAATACATCTTTCTAGATTATCAAGATATTTGGTCTTCTCTTTTCTGGCATTTGGACCCATTATTCCATAGAATAGGGGTAGATATAGTTTTTATGGACCAAAATCATCCAAATACTATGAGTTGAAATCATCCTCTAACCTGCTTTAGCATCCAATTCTTTTGCAAAGGAGTGGAAATTTTGTAAGCCCCAACCCTCTCCCCTCCCTAAATATTTAGGAAAAGGAATTTAATCCCATCTTACCAAAGGAGAGACACTCTCTTATTTATATCCCAACCACAAAAAATGACAACAACCTTTATGGATTAGTTTCAGAATTCCTTTAGGGATTCATGAAAATGATATCTAGGAAAAAGGAATTGCTTCTAGAACAAATTTAATAAGGTCTAGTCTACCCACTCTCAGGGAAAATTTTAAGAACCCCCCCCCCCCCCAAATTTATAAATATAATAAATGGGCGAATCTCCATGGTATATAGGAAAAATGGAAGGCGATTTTATCAATAATATAATATGTATATATAATTTTTTGGTGAATCTCTCACCAGGCATGGTGAATATTTTACTCAATTATAAAATCTTGTAAGATCTTGGCGAGTCTTTCACTAAATAATAAAACTTTGTAAAGTCCTGGTGAATCTTAGCATATGCTACATGCTGGTTTAATTCCCCCATTTAAATAGGCTACATTCCAGGTGAATACCATGGGTCAATACCATGTGCCATTTTTATTTTTATTAATTCTAATATTAGGGTTAATAATGGGGTTTTTGCATGGTATTAATAACAATCTAGTCCATGGTATTTGTCCCATAGTATTTTGGCCATAGGTTTCACCTAAATATAACCCATTTTTTGAGTGTTCATAAATATAAGGTGACTTATGGAGTAAATATAAAAAAATGTTTTATTTGTTTACCATACCTCTCGTTTATTTATATTTTTATTAATTTACCATACCTCTTTTACAAATATGGTATTTGGCCCATAGGATTCACTTAAATAAAACCTCTTTCTTGAGCCTTCATAAATAGAATGAGGGTTATGGACTAAATATAAAAAGAGGTTTTATTTATTTACGATACGTCTAGTTTATTTATATTTTTATTTATTTACCATACCTTTTGAGTAAGTATAAAAAGACGTTTTATTTATTTACCATACCTCCACTTTACTTATATTTTTATTTGTTTACACCCTTACATGTATATAAGGTGACTTATGGAGTAAATATGAAAAATGTTTTATTTATTTACCATACCTCTCATTTATTTATATTTTTATTAATTTACCATACCTCTTTTATAAATATGGTATTTGGCCCATAGGATTCACTTAAATAAAACCTATTCTTGAAAATGGGTGAATGGAAGGTTGTAAGTCCTAATTTCAAGGGCTAAATTTACCTTTTTTACCCTCTCCCTTAAAATAAGGTGGGCTATTTGAGGTGATTTGTAAAAATGTACTATGATACAAAATATTCGCCCACTAAAAATTTAAAACCCCTTAATTTCGCCAAAGGGCGAACATTCGCCCCTAAAATTATCCTTGCCCACTCTGGAAAACCATCTCTGATTCCAACCCTTCAATCTCATTTCAATCTTAGTGATAAGTCAAAGCCAATCATATTGTTTTTAATATTGTGGCTTTACATGGAAACTCAAGTACTTTATACCAACATCAAAGTTGAAAGATTGAAATGGGAGAATGTTATGTGCATTAATTAGTTCATCTCTTGAAACACCAATAGGGGAGAGGGTAGATTTAAAAACATTTACTTTCATACCTATAGCTTTTTGAAACAAAGTTAAGGCCTCTTTGATTACAGCCAAATCATGTCATAATCAATCACATAACAATTAAATGTCATCTAGGAACAACAAATGAGTGAGTTTTAGATCATCAACCACCAAATCCCCCCTCAAATATCCCCTTCCTTTTACATATGATAGAAGACTACTAGGGCCTTCTGAAACTAGAAGGAATAACATAAGTGATAAGGAATAATGTTGTTTGATACCACATTGTGCATGAAAGAAAGTTGAGGAATATCTGTTGATAAGGACTATAGAAGGAACTCTGGAGATGTAGCTCATTACCAAGTTAATGAATGGATCTCAAAGCCCAAATGTGTAAAGAGTAGATGAAGATAAATCCAACTGAATTTATCGTATGCTTTTGATAAATCAATTTTAATAAGGAATTCCTTAGCATTCCTATATTTTAAGCTATTGAACCCTTCCGAAGATACACCCTTTTCTTAATGAATTTCTCAACCTTCCAGAGAATACAATTGTTCTTTTGATACATTCATGGATAGAATCAACGTCATCCTATTTGAAATAATCTAATAAATTATTTTATAGATGCAGTTGCATAGTGAAATAGGTTGAAATTAATCAAAGTATTGAGGACTTTCCACTTTATGGATGAGGGAAAGGTCAAGTTGAAAGAGTCATGCATTCTGATATCTAAGTTTCCTATACTACCTTTAAAAATATGCATCCAAAATATCCTAAAATCCCAAAAAAAATCTCACAGTCCAATCATCATGCCCCATAATTTTATCCTTCTGAATGTTGTGAGAACTCTTTGCAGTTCCTCTTTAGACATCAGTTCCATAAGACTGTGATTATTTTCCTTTTCAGAAAACCTAGGAAAAATTTGTGACAATTGGATAACTTCGGCTATAGATACCTCGCAGGTATTATATAGATTACTGAAATGATATCTATGAAGCCTATTAATGCCCTCAAAAATAATGGCCTTGCCAACTTCTACTGTATCCATAGCCTAGATATTATTTTGAACTTAGCGTCCCTTTGCAAAATATTGGAAAAATTTGTGTTTTCATCTCCACTTTTCAATCATATAGCCCTTATGTTTAGCCTCTAGGTCTTCTCCTTAGCTTCCAAGATGCTTCTTTTCATTTCTTCAAGGTGTATAATCCTAGTCTTAGACTCCTCATTCAAATTCCCGCATCTAGGCCTTCAATTCTTTCTAGCTCCTCTTCAACAAATTTCATCTCTATCTTCTCCCTTTGTCCCTTAAGATTTGACCTCTTGATCAAATCTTTTTTAGCATGTTTCGAGTTCTCAACAAAGTGGAACAGTATAGGCACCTCCTCATTTGGATTGAAAAGGATACATGTTTTTGAGACCAAGGTGTGATAGGATTCATCTTTGAGACACGATGGATTAATTTTGAAATGGATCATGGATTATTACAATTCCCTTTCAATTTGAGACAAATGGGACATTGATCAGATTCACCACCCATCCCAATCCATTGTCGAAAAAGAGAATTTTTTTCCACCAATTTCTATGTCAACAAGAAGTGTTCAATATTTCTAGCCACCATTCCATCCCATGTTCTTCTATTATGCCATGTTGGCTTATATTTTATCAGGCCCACATCACATAACTTATGATCCATCAGAAGGTGGCTAAATTACTTAGACAGGGAGTCCATTTGGGCTATAGTTCCCCACATTTTAGAAGCTCTAATAGAGAAATTAGATCACCTCTAACCACCAAATTGTTTTCATTCACGAAGTATTTATTCATCAAAAAATCCTTAAAAATCTTTTGGTCATCCCATGGCCAATATATATTGATAATATTGAGCTCCTTCCCAAGATCAACATAAAAAATGTCTACCCCTAGAAACAACATAAACTTTGAAATGGGAACTGATACGATTACCCGTTGTTTTGAGGTAGCAAAAAAATCATTCGATTTTAAAAATTGTTGATTCAGAATAGACCTGTTTCTATTTGAAGCATATTTTGGACACTTTACTTTGAAATGGGAACTGATACAATTACCTGTTCTTTTGAGGTAGCAAAAAAATCATTTGATTTTGAAAAGAACTAATTCAAAATACACCTTTTTTTAATCAGAGCATATTTTAAACACTTTAAATTTTCTTATGAACATTTTTTTAAATATTAATGATTTTCATGTTGATTTTGAAAAGGGTCGATGAGGCATAAACCCCTAATTTTTTCTTATGAACATTTTTTTAAATGTTAATGATTTCCATATTTATTTTGAAAAGTGTTGATGAGGCATAACCCCTTTTTTAAAACACTTATTTTATACACTTTAAATTTTCTAATGTATTAGGTGTGAATATTTCTTTTTTTAATTTTGGTAATTTTCATCTAGATTTTGAAAAGCAACATTGTTTTTAAGGCATATTTTTGACATTTTGAAATCAATTATTAAATTGACAAATAATGAGATCATTTTGAAAAAAAAAAAAAAAAAACACAAGTAGTTTAAAAAATAATAAGAAGTAAATAAAAATATATATTAAAACACTAAAAGAAAAGACGACTTAAAAAAAAAAAAAAAAAAAACAAACAAACAAACAAACAAACAAACAATCAAACAAAACTTAAAATATTAAGAAATAAAACTAAAACAAACAAAAAAGATTAAAAATTAATAACAAAGAAAAATATATGTTAAAATATAATCAAATTAAAAACATGGCAAACAAAATAAAAAATATATATAAAAAATGAAAAAAGAAAAAGAAAAAACACATAAAATTGTAAAAAGAAAACAAAATTAACTTAAAATTTTTAAAAATTATATAAAAGAAAAATAAACAAATAAATAAAAAATAAAAAATACAAGAAATTATTTCTAAAATAAACAAAAAAAAATAATACTAAATAATTTAAAAAAATGAAATAAAAAATCATAAAAAACATTAAAACAAACAAACAAACAAAAACATTAAAAAGAGCATTACAAATTAAATTTTGAAACATATTTAAAAATAAAAATAAAAAAAAATCATACATAATTGATAAAACATAACCCTTTAAAAAAATTTAAAAAACAACCCGCCATGGCCCCACCCTCACAGCCCAACGGGCCCATGGGGGTGGAGGCCCGATTTTGAGAATTGGGCCTCGCAGCCCAATGGGCCCAAGGGGGTGGAGTTTTGATTCTGAGAATTAAGCCTCCACTCCCTGGGGCTCGTTGGGTCATAGGGGTGGAGGCCTGATTCTCCACCCCCACAGGCCCGTTGGGTCGCGGGGGTGGAGGCTTGATTCTCCACCCTCACGGGCCCGTTGGGTCGAGAGGCTGGGGCAGGAAGGGGATGTGTGTAGCCCTTCCCACCCCACCCCCATGGCCCAACAGGCCCCAGGGGGTGGAGGCTTGATTCTTAGAATCAGGCCTCCACCCCTTGGGGCTCGTTAGGCCACGGGGGCTAGGCCACGGTGGGCCTTTTTTTTAAATATTTAAAATATTTATTTTTTAATGTTTTATTTTATGTTTTTTTTGTTTTAATTTTTTTTAAGTTTTTATGTTTTTTTTTTTTTTTTTAATGAAGTTTTATTTCGTTTTTTTTAATTATCTTGTATCATGTTTTTTATATTTTTTTTGTTTATTTTAGTAGTAATTTCTTGTATTTTTTAAATTCTTTTTTGATTCATTTTTTTATATATAAATTTTTAAAAAATTATCATTTTTAAGTTAATTTTGTTTTATTTTTTACATTTTTATGTTTGGGATTTTTTTTTGTCACTATATATATATATATATATATATATATATATATATATATATATATATATATATATATATATATATATATATGATGATGATGATGATGATGATGATGGTTAACGTCCACTGAGACCAAACTTTGGTCTATCAGACCTAAAGAAGCAAATTATTTATTTTGATTTAAGATTTATTCCTATGCTCGGAAAGCTTTGAGAGAAGCCTCCCAAGCTCACCATAATTTTGACATTGTAAAAGGTTAGGAAGGTTAGTATTGTGACAAAGATTATGAAATTGAGATCTAATGTGGTTGTACGCGGGGCACTCTAAGAGGAAGTGGTTTTCATCCTTGATGTTCCTATTCTAACATAGATGGCAGATCCTTTCCATCCATGGTGTTTTAGGAACTACCCAACAACCTGTTTCACTATGGAGCTCATGAGAATTTGTTCTAATCTTTCATATACTGATTTTCTTCTTTGAGCTAGTTAAAATAGAGAGATACTTTTGATCCTCTAGGGTGGGGTTGATGACCTTCTTATAATAACTTAATTTTCTTTTAGCCACTAAATCTTTCTCACACCAAATTTTTTCTTTGAACTAAGAAGTAACAATATCTTTAATGTTATTAATGTTTTGCAATGCATCATTCTCGTTGAGCTCCCAATAGTTTAACCAGGCCCTCATGTCTTTATACCACCCCTGCTTGAGCCTAGATGGTTTTGGCTAGAATTTAAAGCTAGCTTAGGAAGTCTATGATGCCTATGTTATTGAGTTTGTGCTTGTACAGTAGAAGCCTAATCATCTCTAGGCTCTCGATATGGGAAAGACCTACTTCAATAAGGAGAATAGGATAGGGTGTATTACTTTTAATTTTTAGGTTATACGTTATAAAATGCTTCTGGATTTGCTCAATCTTTCTCCAAGATTCTCTAGAGATGCTGCAACCCCAAACCTCACATCCATATAAGATAACAGGAGTGACTAAAGTTTCAAATAGGAACTTCTTTTTATCCCATGTTATGAGGTTTTCCATTTTACAATTATTTTCAAGACCAAAATAACTTTCCACCCCCCATTAATCCTTTTCTCAATGCTATAGTTCCAGTTGAGCTTGTGATGAATAAAAATTCCTAGGTACTTGTAAGAATACACTTCCTCCAAGTCATTATTATCATAGATAAAATTAGCATAAGTGTCCTTCTTGGATTTGATAACCATAACTCTTGTTTTGTCAGTGTTAACAGTCATACCCATGGTGTTGCAGAAATCCTTAAGAAGCCTAAGTTTCTTATCAAGATCAGATGGGCACCTTGCAAGAAGAACAATATCGTAAGCCTAGAGAGGAAGGATGATGACAATCCCAGCTAAGATCGTGCCAGAACATCATGCTTCCTCTAAATAGCCTTCAATCTTGTCGATGTAAATGCCAAATAGGGTAGGGGAGAGGGGGCAACCTTGCTTAACTCTGATATTACACTTAATATCTTTTGACCACCCCTCATTGCTCTTAAGCTTGGCAACTACATTCTCATATAACCTTATAGCTGCAGCTCTCAACTCGAGAGGAACCTTTAGCTCTTCTAATCTATTCCAAAGGTTGTATCTAGGAACCATATTGAAAGCCTTTCTAAAGTCCACAAAGAAACAAAAGAAATTGGATTTATCATTACAACATTCCCCCACAATGATCCTAAGTGTAACGAGGTGGTTTTTTGTTGAGTGATGCCTTCTGAAACCTACTTGGCCTTTAGCCCACTTACCTTCACTTTCAAGCCAAATTCTTAACTTATTTTCCAAAATACTACCATATAGCTTGGCTAAGAGAGGACTGATCATAATTGTCCGATAATTAGAGGGGTTATTTGCATCCCCACTTTTAAAAATAGGGATAATGAGGCTCTCAGTCCAAGTTTTAGGGAACCCCTGCTTGACAGGTTGATTGAAAAGCTTGTGGATGTGGGGGATGGGGACAGGACCTCCAATTCTTAAGATTCCTGCCTGGTAACCTTCAATGTCCTTGGCTTTTCCATTAGCGACGTGATTAACCCCAAACTTAATGTCTTCTAAAGAGAAGACGTCTTATATTTATATTTTCCATGTTTTTAAATTGATTATATTTTAATATATATTTTCCTTTGTTATTATTTTTTTAATTGTTTTAGTTTTTAATTTCTCAATATTTTAATTTTTACTTTTTTTAAGTCACATTTTTTTTAATGTTTTAATATATCTTTTTATTTACTTGTTATTATTTTTTAAACTTTTGTTTTTTTTTGTTTTCAATGTTTTAATTTTTATTTTCTTTTGTATTTTTCATTTTTATTTATTTATTGTTTTGTTTGATTTTATTTTTTCCTACAGGGTTCATGTTGATCCTTGACTAGTAACCTGATCCCATTATGTGTCAATTAAATAGTTGATTTTAAAGTTATCATAATAATGTATTGAGTCTAACCCCACAATGTGTCAATTTAATGGTTGGTACTTAAGCTTTCATTATAATGGATAAGTTCTCCTACATTGCTTGTCAATTTGATGGTTTATTTTTAATTTTTTATTGTAATGCGTCAAGATGTCTTAGGGTAATATTTTGAAGTTGTTATACTTTTAACATTTGAAATAAAAAAAATAACTCTTCGTACAATGACTCTTTCATTCAGGTATTCATTTAAAAAAAAAATACTCACAGAAAATTTTCATAATGCCATAATTGAAATATGTTGAAAACTTAAGGTTTTTTGTAGTCATGATCTTTGGTTTTAATTCCATGGTTGAAAATTTGTAAAAATTTTAAGGGTTTTCTGAGTCATGACATTTTATCCTTAACGTCATTGAGAAAATTGTTGAAAATGTACCCCGAAAATAAATAAATAAATTTTTTTTTATTGGTTTTTAATACCATGTTTAAAAAATGTTGAAAAAAAAATTATTCCAACATCAACATTTTTCATTTTCGGGTTGTTTTTCATGTTTTTTTGGGGTTTTTTGGCTAGAGTTCTTGTTTTGGGTTTACAGTTCCTGTTTCAAAGTTTACATTATTTAGAACCATTATGAAGCCCGTTTTACTACAACATGGATGGATTTCATGTTGAAACCTATACGCGTACCTTCATATCTACCTCTAGCATTAGATGCTACAAAACTCCATCCGGGAAATGGAGTCTCCAGAAATGTGGCTATCTTTTTACCATAACCTAGAGTCCCTTGTAGAAAAATAATATCTAAATGTTCTGAATAGACAAGTCTTTTCAAAGATAATTTTCCAATGGACTAGCTAAACCACTACAATCACTAGTACAAAACAGCTAATTAGTTACTAAAACAATGACTAAAATTTGCATATAAATGACTTTTTTTAGTCGATGACTAGTAGTAGCTAATTTACGGTATCTTATAACACAACCAACTTTTAGTCGTTTTTAGTTTAGTCATTAATTGATTGTCTCAATTTTATCATCTAGCAGTATATTTAATCATAAATTTGGTCATTAATTTAGTTATTGATTTAGTCATTAATTGCCATAATTAATGACCAAATATACAACAAAATATATTACTATATGGTCATTTGAGAAAACCAATTTATGACTAAATGTTAGTCGTGTTATAAGATATTTTAAATTAGCTACTAATAGTCATATATATGCAAATTTTAGTCATTGTTTGAAACCAATTAATGACCAAAGAAATATGACTAAATTTTTGTCATGTTATAAGATACTGTAGATTAGCTACTAATAGTCATATATATGTAAAATTTAGTTTTCATTTGTAATGAAAAATTAATCATTTGTAGTAGTCATTTATATTTTTTTGGTAGATTCATATTCATTATATAAACGATTAATTTAGTAGTTTATATTCATTTCATTTATTTTCATTAATAATCATTATAAATGACTAATTTAGTCATATATTCATTTTATTTGTGTTCATTATTAATCAATATAAACTACTAATTTAGTAGTTTTAGATTGATTTTATGTGTTCATTATTAATCAACATAGATTAATTAGTATGATTTTGCAACTAAATTATAAAAAATAAAAATAAAAATCATACAATGTGAATTGATTCATCTAATATGAAAATTAAAAATTACATATGTTAGTTAAAATACTAAACAATATCAAGTGCAATTATAAATAATTTCAACCACAGAAATTATATTGTATCAAATGTCAAGTATTACAATATGAGTTTCCAACTTAACATTGACTGGACTACAATTTACACATGAAATGTTGTTTCATCAATATAAAACATTATAATTGTGTTTTCAAGTCATTTCAAGTGAATTCACCAACTATGAAGACTTGAACATCAGTTTCTATGTGTGTGTCTTATGTGGGATATTAGCTTTAAGGGTACAACTAGACCGGTTCTCTTCTCTCTCTTTTTACATTTGTCGCTCTAGTGTTAGTGTTCTCCTCTTTATTCAAATCTTGTTGCTTACCATCAATATTGAGTTCCTTTTCTGAAAACAAAAAAACCTAGAATGCAGAGTGTAAGACATGAAAGAAAATGAACAGTAGAATATAAATGAAAGTAGACTATAAAGGATTTAATTACATTTACCTCAACATCAACAATGTTAAATCCATTCTTCCGCATAAGAGCAAGAAACTTGAACAAGTTTTCTTCAGTTAAGTGATAGTGGCCACTATGTGGCCAAATAACCTATATAAACAAATTAAAGTCACCAAAGAAAATAACACCTTAGTAACTTAGTATTCAACCTTTAGGGAAATTTTAGGCACAATCATGCCAACTAAGTTACCTGGTAAAAATCTCAAGCTGTAAATAATTTGTTAAAACAAATCATCTGAGGTGTGATGTCTAATCCTTGTCATTTTATTTGCAACAACAATTTGTTTTCTAATGCATGAAATTGGTCAAGTATATAAACAACATGTTCTCAAATAACAGCATGAAAGTAAAATTTTCTAATAATCATGAAAATCTTTCAATACAAAACAATTAAAAGGATTTCAATCAATATCGTGTAATATTAATTTCATCTTCAAGCTTTGGTTTTTGTCTAAAAAAACTTAATACCAAGTACTTTCAATTTCATAGTTAAAATACAAAGAAAAATCAAAATAAACGTTCAAAATACAATTAAACAATTAAGAGAGGATATCATGGAATGGGCATTGCAATTATAAAAAAATTCTTTACCTATCCATCGATATCTTATCACGCATTCCTAGAACATTTGCTTGCCAAAAATAACCATGAGGTGAAAGAATCACAACATTAAAAACCATAGAAATAATTACTAGAAACATTTCCAAAGTTGGTGGATGAAGTGCCTGAAGGATCTCCAACAACAAAGGAATCATATCCAAGACATGATCTCTATATTGTCTCCCCTTCCTTTTTCCAATCACATTTCATGTAACCTGCCCACAGTAGAGTCAAGTAACAATCAAATGAAGGAATTGACATTTTTTTAATCTTTTATATGTATAAAATTTGAATATAATTTGTTTTGGTAACATATTAATTTTTATTTAAAGCCTTCATGTCATGATAATGTATCAATAAAGTAGAACATCAGAAAAATTGACCTCAATGAGGGCCTCTAACAATTTCTACAATATCAATATTTGTCTTGTTATGATATCTTGGATAGAAAAAAGAACATATCTACAAACGAAAAAGCCATATATTACTTATGTTAAAACTATGTATACGGTGTATTCTTTGGTAACATTTTAAGATGTCCCTCTACCTTTACCAAAGTAGGTTGTAGCTTGGTTAAAGTCTTTATCCTTTCATTCAACATCAATTTCTGCAAGATAAATGTCACAAATTATTCTTTCCCATTTGTCAACATGCTAGATATGATAAATTGAAAGTCACATAAAAGAAAGAGAAAACCATTTTCTAACCAAAACAAATAAACAAACAATGCCTCTAATAAAACTTCACACCTCAGAAATTACTCTGCCATGTGCTCAGACTAACGGTGATATTCTTTTAATCATCTTTAGGTCATATTTAATGGGATATTCGCATTTTTACCATGATTTCAATTTGGTGCTAAAACAAATATATAAATCTGGGTTATTATCAGTGAAATTCAAGTATAATTCAAAAAAATATTTCATTATAAGGTATGGAGAGAGAAACATCTTCATATCTAGGATTCTCTATTTTAGTTTGGTTTGAGTTGAGTTGCTATTTGAATATATATTTTCTCTAAACAAGTGAAATAGAAAGATGAGAATCGAAATAACCCTGTGAATTTTTAATTAATTCATATTATATATCTCTAAAACAGTCAGGCCACCCTTCTCTGCTATTTAATAGAGATTTATTGGCATAGAATAATAATGAATTAACTATCAAACACAATGATGCAATATATTAACCAGGGAAATAAAAATGACATGGCTTTGGTATTTGTGTGCTCGAAGGAAAACCAACAATGGTTGTGTTCTTTCTTTATCATGAAATAGTATTGAAGACAAATGTTGGTTCAGAATTGAACTCTGTTACCAATATGAGATGGTCATGTTGGGTAAGGAAAGGATGAATTGAAGGGCTCAAGATCTAGCTCCAATACATAGTTATCCTTGTCACTACAAAGTACAAAGTTGTCATCATTTTCTTATCCAGGTAAAAATAAAAGTGAGTTTGTATTTGTGCACTTATGATAGTATATGAAAAAGAGAGCACTAGTGAAAATCAAAGTGTGTTGTCCCATCATTCAACCTAAAAGAAAAATTATATATTCAGTTGTTGACTACAATGGAAATCAAATGTAAAACCCACTCAACTTGATCTTTACATGACACAGTAGTAATGATCTAGCACAATAGAAGTATGCTAACTCATAAACAAGAGATGATAAAAAATAATAATGGAACATTATTTCCTGCCACATAATTTCCATGAATAAAATTTCCACAGAATTCATCCAAAAAATGAGAAGAACTTATGGCAAAAGAACATATCATTAATGTTTTGTACCCTCTTTAACACATGTAGCCTATAGAAGCAGAGGAGGCCAAATGTAGCAGGATTCCAATTGTGTGGGATATAAAAATAGAAATGTGGAAAAACATGCCTGCCAATTCACAAAATCTCACTCTAAATAATAGAACATGTTGAGGATAGTAATGATGAAAATAGATCATGTATTAAGATCAAGCCCCTTATTAGTCATGAATTAGCAAGGTGGCTGGTAATTTTTACTTTTAAGAAAAAATATCATAATTAGTGTAATGATTGTGTGGATATTTTTATGAATTTTTTACATTTATATTATGGTGTCCTTGCAGGAGAGAATGATGAAAGTTCTATAGGTTTGGTCAGACTGGTTTCTCCTTTCATATGCTTATGTGAATGGACAGAGAGCTACCTTTCTTTGGTTTGGAAATTCAAGTGTCCCTCCCTTTCATTCAATATGTGGAGATGCCCCACCATTGAAGGACCTTGATAGTTTTGAATCCAACTTTATAGACATAAAAGATGGATCTGGTCCAAATCAAGATGTTGCTATGGTGATTGGAGAGGGAGAAATAGCTCGAGAATTGTTTAGTATTCCTCTTGTGGAGCTTGAAAGATAGTGTAGGAAAAATGGTTTATCTATTTGTGGTTGTAGGGAGGTAATGTTTTCCTGATTGCTTAGCTTAGAAGAAGAAGAGAAGCATAAGAACCAAGATCAAGACGAGGATTTCAGATATGGGTATAGCTTTGCAATCAGAGGGAAGCATGTAAGAGAAGCTAATGCTTATATACAATTGGGAGGGGGAAGGTGGAGCACGGGTGAAGAAAGAAAATCCATATTTTATGATGATAAGGACTATATATCATTATCATCATCTAGGAAAAATGTTCAAGAAGAATCATCTTTATGGTCATGGGTTGTGAAACGTGAATCAGTGGATGCCTCTTGCAATGGAACTTTACCAAAAACGGTTGGTGTCGTGATGGTAGTGTCATGTGATGTGCCCCCAAAAGTTTAAAATATTCTAGGCAATGTTAAGGAAAATTTCTTTCTCTACTCCTTAACTCATATTTCACCCCATCCACGTTTTGATAGACCAATTATCAAGATCATAGAATGATCTTTTCTTTAAAGAAGGATTCTAAGGGCTAACAATTTAAGGATGTGATCAATTTTTTTTTTAAATGGACAATCTTGTCTGACTTGCAAGGACTTGTGTGTCAAACTTGCTACCAAGCCAATGTTATTCACATGTCAAAATTTTGAATATGACTTGGGGTTGAGTTTGAATGAGAGGATTTTGTTTAATACTGTTTATTCAAGGAAAAGAACCAAATTCAGAGTCCATTTGAATTATGATTCATGAAGCATAGTAACAGAGTTGGTGAGCTTAATAGGGCTCATCCTTGTCATGATGTGTTACATTTGAATGGCATGAATGCATGAATTTCAAAAGGCTGATATATGATATAAATCTTGGGGAATTTTGACCAAATAAATAACTCAAACCTGAAACTTGAGATATGATATAAATCTTGGGAAAATTTAACCAAATACATAACCCAAACCTTAAACCTAGTATTGTGAAATCCATTGTTTGAAGTGTGGCTATTGAAGACAAATTTCTTAAATAATTTTAAAAATTAACATACAAATAATTTATAAAATCATGGAATTTCGTTGTCAATCAAATGTCAAACCGGATAACAATTAAAGTGATAACCCACAATGACAATCCAAAATTGACAAGACATATTGGACAAATGTTCAAAACTCATTGGGAACATCCTAATCCTACAACTTGCTCATATAAAGCAATTGAAGATGTTACCTTGCCTGGGAAACATGGAATGTTAATGTTATAAATGAAAAAAGATAAATAATTAAAATTGACTATTCGAACCAACGTAAACAACAAATGATAAACAAAATGAAAATGGGCCAAAATGTCACATACCCACTCCATGAGACTTCCATCTGCTTCCATACTCGATGTTTCCCAAGACTAAGCAAGTCATTCCACTGGTGTCCACATCCTCATATCCACATACAACCTGCATTGGTCATACCCTTCCGTAAAGAAAAAAATGAAAGAAAATGAAGCTCGAAATCCTTTTTACTAGTCAACAGTTTAAAGATTTTGAAGCATGTATTTAAAAATAAGATTCTAATACCAATATCCTTGCTTTCTTTGAAAATCTATTCAAATACATCACTTCCTCCAAAAAATTTACATATTATGGATCGTCATAATTCAAGTCATCAATTAAAAAAAGTTTTGTCATCTCTTGAGTAGGGGTGCTCTGAAGAAAGCAACCTAATACACTGATTTCCCTATCATGAACTTCATTCATGTCTACATAAACCTGTATATACGGATATGAGAGAGTGGGGATCTGATACATCGAGGTATGGGATATTTTGAAAGTTCATGCATTGCATTTCAAAACTAGAATAAGCCAACTTTGCACCCATTTACGAGGTAAAAGACATAAATATTCATTATGAACATCATGGAAAAAACCATGGAAGAATTTTATGGTCTTTTCACATCTTATAGCAGGTTAACTTTTTTAATTTAGGTAGTCTAGATTTTCATTAAGGAATAGATATGAAACAAATTCATTACTTAGTTTTGTTTCATATCTATTGGATATATTGAATCTACAAACTGGACATAATAATGAATCAAAACATCATAGTCAACCTAAGCTACATCAATATATGCTTTGTATAAAAAAAAAATATGCTATACCTTACAGCTAAGTAGCAAATGCAAACATTCTTAAACATTGAAACATGTTGTTCATTGCACATGTAAAATAAAATCAGAAATTTTGTTTTTACCAAGATAAAGTTGTCACCCATTAACAAACATTGGAGATTGGAAAGCCTCTCGAACAACAAATTGAGAAGACACATATTTCTTTAATCAAAGGCACAACACATATGACCATATCCTTTAATGATTTAAAGCTCCACATCATCTCAATCAATATGTCCACAAAGAAATTGTATGCATTATTGGGATATGAGTCCAATTCCAATACGATCAAATTACTTCCATGTTGCATATTGAGTCTCAAGATAGAGCATGAAAGATCTTGAAATAGTACCCCATTCAGTCTCAAATAGTTTATCATGTATGCCCCTGCATACACATACAAGACAATCTGCATTTATAGTGGTTTATATTTATCCACATACAACCTACATTTACGCTGGTTTCATTGTAAAGAGTTGAAAGTAATAGTATAATCTAGACTTACATGGTTGTAGATTGAAGCAATGTGATTGAAGAGGTTTTGTCCATATCTAGCAATTGTTTGATAGAAATTCAGTGATTCCTCTACTGAGGACCACAAACACAGGGAGTGCACAAAAGGTTGAATATTCACGATAAAATATTTTTTATGGTTTGGATAGTCGAGTGGGGCATCCAACCAAATTGGATGAGTATAGCTAAGCTTCAAAAGGGATCTTATGCAAGTTCTTTTAAATGATATCCCTTGGAAGCTGCAACATAGTACTCAATATCATCATACAAATGATCACCCAAAAACAAACCATCTGATCCTGTCGAAGTTTGAAGAACCAAGTCACCCTTTTACATAAGACCATTGCTGCTATCACTTTGAGTAATTATTTTAATGTTAACACTTGGGATTACTAGCAGCACTGACCCTAAATGTACTTTCCTAGGCACCCCACAAAAGAAGGAATATCAAGTTAGCACCCATCAGTTTTAACAACAACATGCCTACTTCTTAGATGAAACAAGACCTTTTCAAAACTATTTTTCTCACTAGCATTCCTTTTACCTCTCAAAACAAAGACCATTTCATCTTCAAGATTGTCCCAATGAGTGTACTTACATACAACAATGTTGCTTGGTCCATTAGCACTTGAAACAAGTTTGACATTATTGATCATATCTATAAATGCACCCTCTTTTTGCCATATGTCTACAATAATGCTTCAAGATAACTCATTTGCTTTGGGTTAAGAACTTGAAGCAACATGTATTTCACCACTCAGTAAATATTTTTCACCAGTCAAATATATAGGCCTATGGTTCAATACATTGAATTCTAATGAAGACGTTCCAAAGAAAATGCACGAGTTCAAGAAATGAAGCATGTGCACACGAGAAGCTTCTAAGCAGATTTGCTACCATCCTTTCTCAATCAACAAATTCATTGGTTCTTTGTTTGGTTGTAAGATGTAAGAAGCCACAAGATGAGTAGACATAATACACAACCAATAGCCTTTTTGGATAAACATTATCTCTGAATGATCAAAAACACCAACATTGACATCTATAACCTTTCTCTCCCAACACCAATCATCATCCAAATCTAACAAATCAGATGAAGGTCCATGTTTTACCTCAAGACACAATGCACCAGGTAGGAACTTCTCAAATATGAAGCCACTGCTCTCATTTATTAAACTTAAAGAGCTAAGCTTCTCTGAACCTAGAGTTCAACATCTAGAGAAGTAAATGATATAGAAACCTAGGAGTCACATCCTCCCTTGCATATCACCGATCTAGTGATATCAACAAGGGCCTTTATAAATTCAATGCCAAACATTGGTGTAGTTACTATCACATCAATATGTGATGGTGAAAATTGAAGACCAGAATCACGTTCTGTTGTTGTGGTAAGTGGGGATATTCGATATTAACATGGTTGAACCTCGAAGAAAAAGTTTCCCATATCATCAATCCTCTTTAGTTGAGGCTTAACATTGTATGGCCCATGTGTCAAGCCAACTTGACACTTGCCATAATAGCCATTTGTCACTAATTTTAGGGAACTGCAAATATTATAATGTGTTGCTTCTATCTTTGGGATTGAATCCATGTTTGGCACAACCATGAAATTCTCCAAACTGCTAAACTCGAACTGATCCTTCTTAGCCTTGATTATGTAGTAGGTTGATGTTGCATGATCAAGTTTGTAATATCCCTGGACATTTGTTGTATCTCTTTCTCATCCATCAACTAATATCTTAACACCTTCAAAACGGAATCCTTCAGAAGTCACCACAAGTCCTCTAACTGAGAAACCTGTGACCTGAAATGGTTAAGATATATTAACATGACTGTTCTCAACAAGAACCTCTATAGATGGAAGTGAAACATCAAATATTGTATTCTCACCCTTGTAGAATGGCAACAACCTTTATTTTCCACATGGAATAAAATTAAAAGAAAATTTCCCATATGCATCAGATATTGCATGACAAAGCGCTTGATTTAGCCAAGGAGCTTCTTAGAGGGCACTTCACCTCATGGACATAATCTGAATAAAGGTATACATGAACACCTAAAATAGGGTTACCCTAAGAAGAAAATAAGCCATCCATATCATAACTTGGGACATAAAAGATGTCACCTACTACCAAATTTCCAAAGCCCAACTCCATCTCTCGAGAGCCTCTTTGGAAAATTGTTAAGAGAACATGAGAATCAATTATTTGAAAAAGAATATTATAGAAAACATACTCTATAAACCTCAATCAATGTACCTCATGCGTAACGCCATCCTAGCTATGACCTTGTATCTTCTTCCTCTGTTTAACATTTGACTCACAGAGCCCGCTCTTTCCACTTCTTCACGTTTGATTTTATGTAGGGGTATTGTGTCCTCTAGACACTCATCCTTAAGGAATCTCCAAACTTATTCCGCATATCAAATGAAGGCAAAGAGAGAAAAATATCATGGACTTTCCTTTTTGAAAACAAATGTAGTGGGATTTGATTTGACCTGATATTTGTATACTACTCAAGGATTGGTGAAATTTATATATTCATGATGGGAAGAAACTAGCCTATATTTCCTTAAAGTAATATTTGTAAACGTGTAACTGTCTCCTTGTGATGTAAACACATCATTAATGAGGTCATTGCTAGTGGAAATGAGTTCAACATTCACATTGGCATGACCTCCATTTATATCTGGACAATGTTTTTCTCTAATAGCCCCCATCACTCTCCCAAAAATATTGAACCTAGTGAAGTGAAAATTGATGTCTTCATGGCCATTGCAACCATTGTGATCCACTGATACATATTCACCCATTTAAAATATATTGACCAAGTCAGGGGATATGAATATTTCAAATGTAAATTTTCCACTCGATAATCTTAACATCAAATCCCAAACTATCTCATCCATCTTCACATCAAATCTGAATTTGTCTCTTTCATCTTCAGAGAGCTCTTGAATACAATTTTTCATATTAAAAAAATTATTAATGTATGTTGCTTAATTACCAATTAAAACGTTTAAAACATTATGGCACCAATAAATTTCTATTTCATCTCCATTGCACATAATTCACCTTCCTTCGTAGAATGCATATGGTTCGTAGATCTTTTATAGGTGCTTCAATTGCTATAACATATATATTGTAGATGATCTTGATAACCCCGTTATCTGCAATATGACTATCATTTGCAATGATTCATTTTATGTATTTTTTTATAATTGTGGTAAATAAATAATTCTTTAGATTAAATAACGAATCTAGTCCTTGAACAAAGATTATATGCAGAAATTATATGCAAAGTAAAAGTAAAATTTACATGAGTAAATTTTTAACTTTTCAAATTCCACTTATATTCATCAAAATTTCGAGTAAGAAACACAGAGTATCATTACAACTTACGATAGTTCTCCATAGTATTAACATGGATCAATTGCTTCAACAATTTTACTAGGTTTCCTTTGCGATCAATGTAAGGATTACATATAAAATGTTCAAATATTACTTTTAAAAATTCTTGAATTATTATGGGATTTACCACCAAAGAAGAAACTTTATAAACCTTTAATCCATGATTTCCTGTGTGTTTGGCCATGGTTGCTAAAGTTGCATTTGCAACCATGTCTAACGATATCTGCAATTTGATTTCAACCAAAAAAAAATAACACATTTAAGATAAATAGGATAATGATTTTTGGGTCGAATTTTTGAATACATATATGGAAGATCTGATCTCCCAAGAGAAATAAATAATGTAGAGAAGCTCCAAAAAAAATCAAATAAATATGATTTAAATAATTAAAAAATGAGAAAAATAAGTTTGGAATCATCCAATGTCATCTTCCCGATATAGATGAAAAATGTAATCTAATAAAAAAAAATATGGAAATACTCCAGAAAATCTAAACTTAATTACAAAATTTTTTCTCATACTTTGTTAAGAATTACTCACCAGATCTAGCACAGTATCTCGATTGGCTAAGAATCAAGATAGTTGACCTTTGCCATAGTGTGTAATGATTGGATCAATCATAAGCAAGATAGTTTACATTTTCCATAGTGCGTAACGATTGGATCATTCATTCTGCAAGCTGAATATTTGATTTAGCTCACAACAATGTGAGAGTAATGCATTAGATCTGAAGGTTTCCTCAACTATTTCAAAGACCGACATTTAAAGAAACCTCAGCATCCATTGATCCATCAGCAGTGGTTTGAACTGCCAGACATGTAACCAACATCTAAAGCAACCACCATGTCTCCATTACAAGGAACTTCAAATCTAAAAACCTATTAGTTTTTTTTCAAGTTTCAGCAGTGCATGCATCTCTCTTTCTCTAGTTCCCAACTAGTTGTTGCTAGTTCAATGCCCATAGAATCTGAAATCACTCTGATGATTGAGATGTTGGTTTTCAAGGGCACCAAACACATGGATCCACTGAAAATCCAGCTACATGATCTAGATCAATTGTATCTTCCTAGAGATTTGGATAGGTGGTGTTACCCTGGTAGAAACAGTGCCAGATGTAAAACAATGCCTTTACATTGTCAATTATCAATTCAAGATGATCTATAACCCATACGGTTTAGGGAAAAATCACCCAAAACCCGAAATTTACAGCAGTTTAAATTATTAAATTATTTGTAATTCAAAGTTGAAATAAAATAATTACAAATCTCTTCACTCTCTTTGAAAATAGAAAGCAACTTTTCATTCAAATAATATTATTTTAACTTTCAATTAATTGAAATTTATTTTATTTTAATTAATATAAAATTGTTTTTGGTTATTTATATGTAGTTTTCAAAGTTATTTGTAATTTCACATTAGAAATAAAATAATTATTGTGCCCATGGGGTAGATCTCACATAAAACTTAAACATGTAAACTTAAATGTAAATGTAAACATGTAAACTTAAATGTAAATATAATATTTAACATTTAACATGATTAATCTAATCAATCTAATTATTATTATGTATAAACACAACATAAATTTAAAATATAAAGTGGTTTACGAGTAGTAAAAAAAAGAGTTATGGTAAATAAATATAAATATAAATAAACGAGAAGTATGGTAAATAAATAAGAATTTTTTTATATTTACTCCAAAGGTATGGTAAATAAAATAAAAGATAAAATTAAAATAAAATAGAGGTATGATAAATAAATAAAACCTCTTTTTATATTTACTCCATTAACCTCTTTATATTTATGAAAACTCAAAAAAATAGGTTTTATTTAGGTGGATCTTGTCGGACACAAAATTATTAATACCATGGGCCGATTACCATATTTATAAAAGAGGTATGATAAATAAATAAATATAAAATAGGTATAAAGATGTATGGTAAATAAATAGAAATATATCAAATAAGATTAGAAATCAACATCTAATTATATACCAAGCCTATGAGCCAAATACCATTGTAAATAAAAGAAATATGATAAATAAATAAAAATATAAATAAACAAGAGGTATGGTAAATAAATAAAACATATTTTTATATTTGCTCCATAAGCCTCTTTACACTTACTAACACTCAAAGAATAGGATTTATTTAGGTGAAGCATATGGGCAAAATACCATGGGCCAAATTATTATTAATACCATGCAAAAAATACTATTAACCACCATATTAATATTAAAAGATTATTATTATTATTATTATTATTATTAAATCTAATATTCATATTAATATATCATAATATTGATATTATTAAATATAATAAATTTTTTTTAATCCAATATTAAATTTGTTATATTATAATGTATATTAAATATATGATGATATATATTAACTCTATATATATGGGAGGTAAGAACAAAGAAATAAAGTTATAGAGGTGGAGAGATAGGGGAAGTGACAAGGGAGAGATGGAGATAAACTGAAGGAGAGGGAAGAGAAGGAATAAAAAGGGAGAGAGGTAGAGAAGGGTAAAAGAGGGAGAGAGAGACACAAAGATGTAAGGGGAAGAGAGAGGAGAGTGGGAGGGAGATAGTGAGATGATTGGAGGGCAGAGAGAGAGAGAGAGAGACGGGGGAAGAGAGATAAACGTAGGAGAGAAAGGGTGACAGAGGAAGGATGAGAGAGGGGGGATAGAATTATGGAGTTGGAGGGGGAGAGAGGGAGGGAAGAAGAAAGACATAGAGAGTGAGAAGTGGATAGAGAGAGGGACTAACAAGGCATAGATGGAGAGAAAAAGTGTATGTTTAGGGGTGAGATAAAGAGATATATCAGGAGAGATAGAGAGAAGGGGGGAGAGAAGGAGACAGAAGGAGAGAGGAAGGGATATAGTAACATAGGTATAGAGAGAGAGATATGGGGGAAGATATAGGATTTGAGGGAAAAGAGAGAGAGAGAGAGAGAGAGAGAGAGAGAGGGAGAGGGTAGAGAGAGATAGAGAGAGTGAGAGAGTGGGAGAGAGGAAGAATGATAGATAATACTTGAGAGAGAGGAGAGTGATGGGGTAAGAGAGAGGATTATAGGGAAAAGAGAGAGAGAGATGGGGGAAGAGAGAGAGAGGTAGGAGTGAAAGGGAGAAAGAGGAAGTATGAGAGAGAATATTTGAGAGATGGGAGGAGAGAAGGAGGGAGAGAGGAGGAAAGAGGGATGGATAGGTAGAAGGAGTTGGAGGGGGAGAGAGGAAGTGAAGAAGAAATACATAGAGAGTGAGAAGTGGAGAGAGAGAGAGGGAGTAACAATGGAGAGATGGAGAGGGAGTGTGTATGTTTGGGGTTGAGATAAAGACAAAGAAGGAGAAATTGAGAGAATGGGGGAGTGAAGGAGAGAGGGAGGGATATAGTAACAGAGTTGGAGGCTGAAGTGTAAGAGAGAGAGAGAAAGAGAAAAAGGAAGAGAGAGAGGATGTGAGAGAGTGGAGTGAGGGAGTAAAAGAGAGATGGAGTTGGAGGGGGAGAGAGAGGTAAGAAGAAAGAAATATAGAGAGAAAGGTGGAGAGAGAGGGGTAAGAAGAAAGAAATATAGAGAGAAAGGTGGAGAGAGAGAGGGGGAGTGATAAAGAGGATGGAGACAAAGGGAGAGAGGAAAGAAGTAGGGAAGAGAGATAGAAGTGGGGGAAGTGGAAGAGAGAGAGAGAGAGAGAGAGAGAGAGAGAGAGAGAGATAGGTAGATAGATTGAAGAAATAGATTGTACGTTTTTGCGGTGATACAAAGAGGTAAATGGAGCTAGAGATATAGATGGAAAGTGAAGAGAGGAAAGAAGAGAGAGATGGAGAGAGGGAGGGAGGGACAAAGAGATTGATAGATATGAAGTGAAATAGCATGTGTTTTGGGGGGATAGAGTGTGAAATAAGGAGAGATGGAGGGAGATATATATATATATATATATATATATATTGGGGGGAGATAGAACAATATTTCTTGCACTAGATACATTGATTTCAGTGTAGATGGTGATTTCTAATCCAATTTGATTTCTTGCACTATATGCATTGATTTTAGTGTAGATGTTGATTTCTAATGATATTTGATTTCTTTCACTTGATGCATTAATTTCAATGTAGATGATTTCTAATCCTATTTGATTTCTTTCACTAAATGAATTAGTTTCAATGTAGATGGTGATTTATATTCCTATTTGATTTCTTGCACTAGATGCATTGATTTCAATGTAGATGTTGATTTCTAATCATGTTTGATTGCTTGCACTAGATGCATTGATTTCAATGTAGATGGTGATTTCTAATCTTATTTGATTTATTGCACTAAATGCATTGATTTCAATGTAGATGGTGATTTCTAATCCTATTTGATTGCTTGCACTAGATGCATTGATTTCAGTGTAGATGTTGCTTTATAATCCTATTTGCTTACTTGTACTAGGCACATTAATTTTAGTGTAGATGTTGGTTTATAATCCAATTTTCTTATGTGCACTAGATGAATTGATTTGAGTCTAAATGTTGATTTCTAATATTATTTGATTGCTTTCATTAGATGCAGTGATTTTAGTGTAAATGTTGTTTTCTAATCTTATTTAATTGCTTGCATTAGATTCATTAATTTCAGTGTAAATGTTGATTTCTATTTTGATGTAATTTGATGTATGATGGTACATTAATTTTAAAGTGATTTGATTAACATTGTGCTTTGATTTCAATGTAAGCACAAAACATTATTGACAATGTACATTGATTTTTGTGTTATAGTAATTCAACCTATTAATATTGGAGAGAAGGACAGACAAGTAATGATGTTTACTACAATAGATTGAGCTAAATATTTAAATTGTTTATGGCTTAACCTGTCCTTTTCATATAATAGATATGAAAATATGACAATCAATATGAAAAGATGACAAAAGTAAAAAGGGTAACAACAAGAATAATACAATAAAATAGTTTTAGATTAACCAAAAGGAAGGCTATTTGTAATTGACTTTATTCTTATTATTCACATTTTCTATCATTCAACACTATTACATTGTCCCTTTACATTCAAAATTTATATTTCATCATTTTTCATCATTAAATTTATTATCATCACAAAAAACTGAGGCAACTAAGCAAATTTAAAATTAAAATATACAGATTAATCCGAGACATATTAGCATATTTAAAATGATTATATTAATATTAGATGAATTTACGTATTATTGATAAAATTAATCATATGTTTGTTAGATTTTCTTTGGCCACACGTGACTGAAACCAACCTAGATCCATCTTAACTCTATATCTATCAAGCACCAAGAGGGATCAAATATCTCAAGGTACAAACCTTTCCTCAAGTTTTTCACTCAAAAAAGAGGTTTGCACCTCAAGAGATGTGATCCCTCTCGTCACTTGATAGATCTAGAGTTAAGATGGAACTAGGCTGGCTTTATTTTAAAATTGAGGAAATTACAAATATTTTTGGAAGTAACTTTTCATTAAAATAATAATTCTTTACTTTCAATTACATAAATTGATATAAAACTAGCTTGGATCTATCTTAATTTTAGATCTTAATTTTGGATTTACCAAGGGCAGAGGGGATCAAATACCTTTTCACTTTAAAAAAGGTTTGTGTATGAAGAGATTTTATGCCTCTAACACTTGGTAAATTAGGAGTAATATGATTGATTTTTTTCTATATAATGCTACCTAATCACCCACAGGGGATTTGAACCGGTGACCTATCGCAAGGAGTGCCTTAATAGTACACCCATTCACCATCAATCCAAAGACCCATGGGCAGTAATATGATTGAATTATTAATTATAATTATAATTGTTAATTTTATATTTCACTTTACTTATTTTTATTTTTATAATTTATCCCAACTTTTTTTTCTTAACATTTTTCACATTAAATTTTATTTTACGGAGTTTCCTCAAATTAGATGTTAAAATTAATTTTCAAATAAAATAAATTGGATATATTTTTTAATATTAAAAGTTATTTTTAATTTGCCCCATGGTGTAGATTAGTTGATGATAGATTGGGTTGTTAAGGCATTTATTATGATGTTATTGGTTTAAACTTCAATTAGCTCAGTGTGCCATGTGTGAGGCAATGTGGGTACATCTGGAGGTGAATGTGGTAGTGGATTGAATTGATCCTCAAGTATAAACATGCTATAGTTGTCTATTCTCTCATATATAAAAAGCAATAATAATAATAATAGTCTTATTTTTTAATTTTATTGAATTAATTATTTATCAAAATTAGATTTTATTAAAAGCACATGATTTTATTGGAAGTAGTTTAGGTGATGGAAATAGAGGAAACTAATTTTCTTGTAAGAATTTTCTAAATTGTATCTCCACTCAAACAATCTCATAGAAAAAAATAGTCTTGACCCCACCCATCAAGCAAGCCACCCAATGTCACCTTGGTGGCCTTCTCTCACTCTTTAGACTACAAGAAGGATATCCTTATCTAGGGGGAAATCCTTAAATATTGAGCTAAGTTAGGTCATTGAGTAATGAAAGGAAGTTCCTTAACGAAGACTAGTGATTTGACACTACTCACTCTCAAAGTAAAAGGTCAGCTATAAGTGTGCAAATAGTCCAACAAACCATGAATTATTAACAAATTTTGAATGATTTTAATTACACAACTATGTTTATTCATGCAACCAAATTATACTTGAAAAATGAAATATAAAGCTTGCTCAATTAACCATATAGCATGAGATGCTAGTGAAGCATATATACAATGGCACAATAAAAATAGAAAATGAATCATAAATTGTCTATACAAGTAAGGCATTAGATCATTCATTCATCGTATTCATGAGCATTGGAGATTGAGAGTTCATTATCATCATCAAGAGACAATTCCACAATTAGGAGATCATACACCAAATATATTAACTATGTTTGGGACAACAAAGAGTTATGTGTTTGCGATGATAAATAAAGGAAATATTCAAACTTGTCATTGTTACTAAGGACAATGAAGACAACAAAGTTGAATGTGGACTAATTACACATTTGTAACATTCAAAAGTCATCCATTTATCATCATGCAAGTTGCATGAAGGAAATTTGGTAGTGGTACTAAGTGAACATTCTTTTATCAAAGTTCATACCCTCTCCTTAGCACTACCACTTTGCAAGACAAAGAAGAAATGTGAAATATATGTGCAACCAACTAAATAAGTTGGAAATTTTGTTGCAACATATATAGGTGGTCATGTCGTGTTGCGAAAGGAGGTGTTGGCCCACTCCCCTTTTTGATAACTTTTCAACCTTTGAATTTGATTCCCTGTGAATGTGATCAAATGATATGAGCCTAAAGACTCTAATAAGCTCCATAATTTTAATCATCCTTTGATCCAATAAAGAAGTGTACAAGGAAGTATAACATTTCACCCAATCTAAAACAACCTTTGAATCCCCTATGACTTGTAATTTTAGATTGTTGAAGTGATGCAATTAAAATGACTAACATAAATGACTAATTCACATTATTGTAGTTTTTGTTAGGTAGTCATATTTTTTTCCCTAGACTAAATTAGTCATTTATGTTAATCATTTTTAGTAGTATTACTTATTAGCTAGTCATATATTTTAACTCGTGACCAAAATAGTCATTTATGTTAGTCATTTTTAGTTGGGTCTCTTAATATTGCTAATTTTTTGGAGTATTTCACTTGGAAAAGTTGTGGTGACTAACTTTTTTAGTCACCTAGTCATTAATTTCACCATTTTCTACTAGTGAATTGAAAGAGAGAAAGATCATTCAAGAACATAGGCAGGGGATTTCAAGGCTTTAAGTTCCCCTATAATTAATTTTTTTCTTCTCACAGCCACATCAAACTTTCCTTTATCTTATCTTTTGATATGTTAGATATTCTATCCCTTGAGCACCCACTAGGCTGGGCCAAAGAGGATGGACCGAGGCCTCAGACAATATAAATGGAATCCCATTTCTTAAAGAATGAGAAAACGTAATATGGATGACAAGAGTAAGGATATGACCTCGAAGCCTTTGAAGGGATAGAGTGAAATGAGGGAAATCTTGGAATATGAGGGGTAATGGGGTAAGAAGCTGAACAAAATGGAGGGAAATCACATAAAATAGACTGAGTGGAAGACATGACACCCATTCCCACATAAAGAGAATAAAATGAACTGATAAACCACGTTAAGGAGATGATAAAGAAAGATTACCCAACTTAGATGTATTAGTGTGAAGGGGGACTCTGGCATGTACGTTGAGCTTACCATTATTCATTTTTGCATCGTCCATAGGACCAAAATCATGGAATAAATATTACAGCTACATCTAGAAATTATGTCAAAAAATTAAGCCTATTATCCACATGGAATTGTATTTTGCAAAGTTTGCAATAAGGTGTTCAAGTTATGGTCCAATCAAATGTTTTAAAAATAAAATTTTCAATAATATTGAAAAATGCATATTTTTTTTTCAAAGTTAAACATTATAACTTTCATTGGTCAATGATAAATAAATAGTATTCAATATCAAAATTCATTGCTAAAGTCCTGCAAGAACTAATAACAATAAAACAAATTTCATTGTACTAAACACAATTTCTCAAAAAATAAATTGGAGAAATATTTGTAATTAGTTACTACTTTAATACAACACAAACTCATAAAAAGTGGGAAGGTTTCATACTCAAGTGACATGGTGTCAACACTATTGTAAGGGTAAATAAAAACAACAAGGTAACAAAGATAGATCTAATTGATACCTAAAAAAAATTGTGAGGAGATGGCATTGACTAGAGTTTCGTTGTTGAACAAGGTTTCGAGTTGTCACGCTTCATGGTTGGCCTATAGTATTCATTTGGGCCCATGGAATGAGGCTTTGAGCTATCTTGATTTGGAGGATGAAAGTTACTCCTTTTCCTTCACAACTTTGGAGGATCACAAATCTTCCCTCCTCTGTTCTTTATCAAGTGCCTATGTAGTTCGTGGCGGTGAGGGCATTGTGGGCTCGTTTCACTCATTTGGGATCATCCTCCTCTAATGCATGTTTACACATAATATAAATAGGTCCTATTATGGAAGGTATAGATTAATCATCTACTATGAGGAGGTTGCAGGGGTTTGTGTTGAATGTAAAAGGGTCAGTGTTATGTTTATCCCCTAATTTTCTGTTAAAATTCATGGATCGTTATGTTTTTCTACCTGTGGTAGTTTTTTTTTTCTGGTCAGCAAATTTTGGCCACTTAATCTGTTTTGGTCCATGGTTTATCTAGTTATTTTTGTAACCCATCTTGTTATCCAACTCGAAGATTTTCCCATTGCGTGTTTTGATCCAGTATTTGGGATATTCCCAAAAAGTGCATAGGGATGGTTTGGTGCGAGAAATTTTTTATATTTTTGTGAGGATTTCATGTGGGAAGACACTCAATATTTGGGCCAATAGCTCTACACCAGTTGTCCTTTTAAAACATTCTATTCAAAATAATTAGGGATTTCAGCAAATTGTTTTAGTTTACAATTTGAAGGGAAGGCTCTTTATAATTCTTTCTAGCTCCAAAACTATACCATTTTAAGGAACTCAACCCTTGTTATGAACACAATATTGAGAGGATGATCATTAGTCATTGTTCTAGGCATGGGAATGCAAAAGGAAATTCTACATCCTTCGAAGATGTAGTGAAGGGGATGTCTTCCTCTCCAAGCAAGTAGCCTCAAAGTGAACCTGCCCCTATATCATTGAACAAATGGAGTAGCCCCCAGCCTTTGAATTCGACTTGCATGGGGTAAATACACTTCTTTTAGCTCTTGTTTCCAAAGAAATTATATGTATATTTAAGGGATTTTGTCCCAAATCATATGCCTTGCATCAATGGGTATTTTCAACATGGACAACCAATTCTAATATTTACTTATACTCTAAAGGGTTTTTTATTGTGCGATTTGAAAAACATAAGGATTTATATTTTTCTCTAGATGAAGGGCCATGGTTTTGGAGAAGAGAGGAGCTCTTTACTACTCCATGGTTCCCTAAATTTGATGTAACAACCATGGTAGCCACAACACTACTGGTTTGAGTGTGACTCCCAAATATTCCACTTCATTTGTTGCACCCTCATGCCCTCAAAGGTATTGGAAATAATTTGGGAAAGTTCAAAAAGAAGGATATGGAAATAAAAGTGAAATTTAAATTTATCATTGCTAGAATCTATGTTGAAATAGACCTTAGCAAAGGTTTACCAGATCACATTATTCTAAAACATAACAACCTCTAGTGATCATAATTTCTTAACTACGAGAACACAACATTTAGATGTCATTCTTAATTCCAAACAGGTCGCATTGAGAATACATGTCCATAGGTTAAGAAGAAGTAGCATAAGCCAAAGAGGTGGTAGTGTACAGACCCAAATATTCCCAAAAATGAAGAAGAATACACAATGAAGAATACAACAAAGTAAATTTGGGCACATATGTTAACAATGAATCAACTACAAACCTTCAGAATGGGCGAGTTTCTGCACCATTACAAGAGTGAGATTTATAGACAAAAATGGATCATAATGAGGATGGAATGGTGGGGACAAAGTGTGTTCATGTATCTGTAAGCTTTGATTCATAAAAGGAGCATGGAGTAGAGGATTCTGAATATGCAATGACCCTTATACTAGTGGATCTCAATGGGGGGGATTGGAAACAAGTACAAAAAAGGAAAGGTAAGAAGGGGAAGACAAGTGTCCACACATCCTAATCTACTCCTTTTTATTGTATCTATGGTATTTATTTTTTATTTATGTTTATAGTTTAGTTTATATAGTATGGTGTTTCACGAACTTATCTGAAGTTGTTCTATACAATTTATTTTTGGGTCGTTGTTTTTTTAGGAGAATATTTTAACCTTCATGTATATACTTGATTACTTCTAGCCTCATGTGGGGTTAGGGTAGATCCTGGTAAATGCATAGATAAATGCATATGAATAATGTGTTTTTTTCAATACATAAATAAAAATACAAGCTTTTTTTGTAGGGACAAAAAACAAAACTCATAATTTTAATAAAAAATAAATTATAATGATGATGATGATGATTAAAGTCCACTAAGACCAATGTGGCCTATCAGACCTCAAGAAAAGAAAAAGAATCTAATTGTGATTCTTCAAAACCTTGTTTCTATGATCAAAAAGAATGGAAAGAAGTGCTCCAAGATTGTTATAGTTGGGTTGGCTAATAAGTCAAGAATATTGGAAGTGTGCCTGATGTTAGGGAATTGAGAGCGGATGTGAGGAAGAGCTAGGAAGTCTAAAAGAAAGTGATTTTCATCTTCCACCTTCTTAGTATCGCAAATTTGATATATTCTATTGTTCCATGGAGTCTTAGCAGTAGACCATCGTTAGGTTTCACTATGAAGGTCATGAGAATTAGTTCTTATCCTAGCAATGTTCATTTTTTTCTTAGTGTTGGTCAGCATAGAGAGATAATTATGGTTATCAAGGATGGGGTTGATCACCTCCTTATAGTATCTTAGCTTCCTTTTACCCTCTAGCTCCTTATCCTCCTACAATTTGTGCTTGAAATTGGAGGTAATAGTATCTTTGACATTATCTTTGCTTCCTATAATGTTCTCCTCCTTAATTCCCCAATGGTTGAGCCAAAACTAGGCATCCTTATGCCACCCGCGCTTGAGGCGAAGGTGGGGGTTTTGACTTAAGTTAGAAGCAATTTTTGGGAGCCTCTTAGATTCCATGTTGTAAATCTTCTTCTTATATATCAGATATCTAAACATAGTCATAATATCAATGGGGGACAGACCAATTTCAATCAAGAGGATAAGATAGGGAGTATTTCTCTCGATCTTTAGGTTGTAGGATGAATTACTTTTCAATCATCTCAATCTTTCTCCATGACTCTCTCACTATACTGCAATCGCAAACTTTACATCCTTATAAGAAAACAAAGATAACGAGAGTCTCAAAATTAAAATAAATAAATTTAATATTATTTCAAGATATATTTTTAATTAATTACTAATTTGATACTCAAAAAAATATTAGCAAAACAATTAGGAAAAATAAACAATAAATATATATGAAAAAAATCATTTAAAATAACGTTTTCTTATTGTACATGTCAAATTCTTATTTATAAATATTATTTAATATATTTCATAATCAATATAATGTAAATATTTCTAAATATAAATTAAAATTTAAATATGTATATATATGGTAAGGGATGTGAGAATTTGGCCAGCAAGATTCATAATAAGAAATATAATGAATATATTTGTTCTTTGTATTTAGATTTCATTATTACAAATGGTATATAGTTTATACTTTTAAATCTAGCATATATAAAAAAAAATTATTTATTTATTTTAATTAATTTTAATATTATAGTTTTTTTAAATTTATAATTTTTACATTAAAAATACATATTATATACTTTTTGTTGTTGGATTAAATTTCTAGATAATCTTATTATGCATTTCAAAATTTTCAATTAATCAATTAAAAAAAAAAACTTTATATATAATATTTAAATAAAATTTATAATTAATATAATAAAATATATGATTAATATAATATTAAATCATCTTAAATATTAGCTTCACTAGATAAAGTAATAACCATAAATGAAGTGAGTGTTGTTTGATTAAATTTCCTAAATAATCTTGTTATGTATTTCAAAGATCGATAATTTTATATATAACATTCAAATAAAATTTATAATTAATATAATAAAATATATAATCACTGGATAAAGTAATAACCATAAATGTAGTAAGATTTCACTGGATAAACAAATTACCATAAATGTAGTAAGATATACCTCTAACATTGAGATGAGTAAACAGAAGCTTAACAATACACCTTCAATAATACAAATAACCGATCATTGTGCACTATTAAATTAATTATATGTATCAAACAATATATTATACATATTTTGAAATTTGTGAATATATTCGGCTGGTTTCCAATTTATAAATATATTTGATATTAAATTTCAAAATTTCTTTTCGGAAACCAAATGTTAACAGGTTATAAGCATAAAAAACAAATAAAAAGACAATCAATCCTTCATTTACTCGGTACTCTTAAATATATACTTTATGAAAAAATAGCATTTCCTATATAACTGTTTTGTAATCTTTTCGGATATGCATATCACACGGATCTACGTTAAAAGACATATTTGAACTGAAGATATGTAAACCTAAGTACAATGTTTACTGCAATACAGAAAAAAAAGCTAAGAATCACTGTCGCTTTATTATTTACCCTTTTCTGCTACATGCCTCTGTCAAAAACCCAAGGGTCTTTCAAAGTTTAGGTATACTGGTTATTCGCGTTATAGAGATCGATCTTAAACGCGACACCTCTATGGCAGTTCCTTTTCTGATATTAGTTTTACGCATTTCTCATTTATGAATTACTAATTTTATTATCATAATTGATACGCCACAACGCTGCAGAATTATCCGTCTGACTTTAGAAACAGCTCTCGGCGCAAATTCTGCCATTGCATGAAGACAGAGATACGTAACGAATCAAAAGCTTTCAGAAAATCTCTTATCCTTATT
The DNA here is from genome assembly GCA_031772625.1 of Pinus tabuliformis. NCBI lineage: Eukaryota > Viridiplantae > Streptophyta > Pinopsida > Pinales > Pinaceae > Pinus > Pinus tabuliformis. Next base: position 829,900,445 of record CM062808.1, read on the forward strand.
ATATGAACATTAATTTTCTCAATTACTTGTAATGAAAACCTGGGAAATCTTTATTCCTTACTGTATAAACATTTTCTCAATTAAGTATATCATAAAACTAAAGTTGCATTTTCTCAAATAAGAATTTGCTGTGTAAAGGTTTGGACTGATTGAATTGAGGTTCTAAAAACTGAAACCAGCTGAACGTAATTTTTAGGAAACTGTGCGGTGAGTACCACCCAAGGGCTGCATTCAGTTTACTTGTCTGCAGGGCCAGATCCGTTTGGAGTTCTCGCGACACTGTCAAGTATGTATTGTAGCTTATTTATCACATGATGCATATCTTTAATTTATAACTAAATTGTTATTGTTTCTCTGTTGTTAGGGTTCTGGAAAGGGAACAGCAAAAGTTTGACCACATTAAAAGAAAAAGGTAAGCTAAGCTAACAATTTCATGCCCTTTTTCTAACTCATTTTTCTTTGTCTTTCTGCCATGCTTTTATTTGTGGAAATTTCCTTTTTCTTTATTTTTATTTTTAGGCAGATATTTCTGTTTTTTTTATTTTTTTTATGCGATTCATTGTATCAATCTAATAAACATATCACAGCACCCGATTCAAAACTCAGGGGAGAGGAAGACAAATGGTCCCCACCACACTATCTTATATACTTATTTGACAAAAGTTGTTATACTTTTGTGGAGTCTTACATGGAATGGAATTTCTAAAGTGAATGGTGGGATATATTTAATTTTCATCCTTTCTTTTAATCTTCATTTTCTAATTTTAAAATTAAGAATCTTAATAGTGAATTGTATCCCCTAATGATAGACTCACTTTAAAGTCCTAAAAATTGAGCAAAAAAAAATATTACAGATTTTTCTACATATAGTTTTTTATTTCAATAATCTTTCTTTCTAAATTTTATGTAACAATTTACATAAATTTTGGTGAACACTAATCTTGATAAATTTACATATTTATATTTTTATTCCTACCTAAATTTATATAATTATGGTGACCAATAACTATCAGTAAAAATGTTTATTTAATTGAATCTCAGATAACTTTATTTTTATAATTTTTTTAGTAATATGAAATATGTAATAATTCTTAATCTTAAATAATACCTATAAATAAATACCATCCCCTTAATTTATATGATTACACTGATAAATATACACCCACGCACACTATTCATGTCATATCTCATAGGTTTTCTCCCATTCTGTATATACTTACCTTGCCATGTTGATGTCTATTGAACGACTTTTTTGAAACATCACTGTATCAGGCTCCCGTGCAGATTCGATCTTTAAATTTTAATTGTTAATTTGATCTAAATCTTGGCGGTTTAATGGTTACTTTGATCTACATCTTGGGTTTCTCGATTGGCTTGGATGGTGCAGCTGGGATGCGCTTTACACTGACGTTACTGCTGAAGTTGTGGATGAAGTTTTAGAAAGATAATCAAATGCCCTATTCTATTTGCATATAATAGATATTATGTATTATTGTTGAAGTCAAATAAAAGAACAACTTTAATGGCCTGACTTAGTAAGGTTGCCTGCGTTTGGCACTGCAGCCTGTCAGAGAGATACTCCCACATGTTTCTTGATCATTTATCATGGTTGGAACTTGGCACCAGATTCGCAGTGAAGTTTCACTGTCCAGGAAGGCGCGCAGTAAGTTTTCCTGTTCATGTAAGGAAAGACAATGTTGTCGTCGTTTGGCACTGTAACCTGTCAGCCCTGCAACCTGTCAGAGAGAGGTACCCCCCATCTTTCTTGATCATTGATGATGGTTGGCATCAGATTGGCAGTCAAGTTGCTGATCCTGTGGTCACTGTTCAGGAAGGTACACAGCAAGTTTTCTTGTTCACGTAGGGAACTAATGTGTGCTACAGTTATCTTATTCATATCCTATTCAGATGAAGAACGTAAGGTGGAAACTTAATCTCTGGCTACATGTCGTTTTCTTTGTCAGGATTGCTCGCAAATTGACGGGAATTAAAGGGAAGAGATTCAGAAGTTCCACAAGCATGTGAGATAACACAAGTTCCCCACGTCCCATGTTATGTAACGAGCACCACAATGTGAGGTGTGTATTATTTTAAGAATCCACCCTTAAAACGCACGAGTGTTTTTACACCATTTGGTAGTTGTTTATGATAGGGTTTTTATTTTCCATAATATGCTTACCCACATTGATATGTGGTATGTAGATATGTCTATCCGTGCCCTTGCTGATAACTGGAATCAAACTAATTGCACCTTTCCCACATTTTCCACAATGTTTCTGTTGTTAAGGATAAGATATGTTTATCTGTGCCCTTGCTGGTAACTGGAATCAAACTAATTTCACCTTTCCCACATTTTCCACATTGCTTCTGATGTTAAGTGTCTGGGAATCCTCAACCATAACAAAGACAGGGAAGCTATGCACACATGATTTGATTCTCACCAGCAATGTAAACATGATACATGATTTTGGTAGGAGAATTAAAATTGATTATGTTGAAAAGGCAGAGAGGAGAAACACAATAATTAATACATACAAATCATAGAAGTTGCTCCTCTTAACACAATAATTAATACACACAAATCATAGAAGTTGCTCCTCTTATCTATTGATCACACAAACTTGATTATTACAATGAATTAAACAAAGTTTTTATGTAGAAATCACATGAAAGAATTTATTAATGTTTTAATAAATTAATAAACTATATCATTATTTAAATATTAATAATTGGTTTTAATAAATTAATTTAAATATTAATTTTCAAAAACTAGCCGTTTAATATCGCTGTTACCTATTAATATTTTTAATAAATTAATGAGATAATATAATCATTTAATATAGCAGTTACTTAATAATATTTGATTTTAATATATTAATAAATTAATATTATCATTTAAACATTATTGTTCAAATATAGTAGTTACTTGAAATTATGTCTCTACATTGCTAATAAATTAATATTATAATTTAAACATTATTGTTCAAATATAGTCATTACTTGAAATTATGTTTCTACATTGCTCTCTATTTAAGCCTTTGCCATGGTCTGCCTCTTCATCTGGTCCTGATGATGAACCGTAGTTATTGGTTCAAAACACGTAGGCCAAAAAAAATTTCTCATGTGATTTCTACCAAAAGACTTTGTTTATTTGTTTAATTCATTATGGATTATAGAAGCTTGAATAAAGATATTACAATGAACCCAGTGAGCAGTATTTAAACCTTTTTGGACTAACTACTCACTCAAAATAACTCAACATGCATACACACTTAAGTTAGTTAACTCACACTCTAAAAATGAACTGCATTTAACCCCTCATCCATCACTCGACTTATGCTCAGTTAACTAACTCTCTAATTTTAGTCAACTCTGGCATTCAGAAGTAATTACAATTTCTAACACTCCCCCTTAATTATGACCATATGACTCAACATGACTCAAACATGACTCAACTTGACTTCTAGGCTTGCAACAGAAATTGACTCAGTTATCACTCAAACATGTCTGTTGGTCTATGTCTCAGCTAGGCTTACAAAGACTCAAGACTTTCACAATTTTTGCATTTTCTTTTTCTCTTCTTCCAAATTTTATATCCTTGAAATTGCTTCATTCTTTGTTGCAGGTTCTTGTTGTACGCTCCATATTCCTTTACTTGTTGTTACTGTAATTTTTCTTTGACTTTTATTGAATTTGTGATGAAACACAATCTTATCTTGTTTACGACACTTTGTTCTTCAAATATTAGTTCAACCATGGACTGCTGCCATGACATTACATCTTCAAAATGTGTTCTTTGCTTTGCTTCTTGTGCTTCATATTCCTCACTTTCTTTCTGCCATATTTCTTGATAGAAGAATCTTATCTCTTCTTGATTCCATTGTTGAAAAACGGTTTTAAAGCATTCTTCCTTGCTTTTAGAAAATTTCATATCATTCTCTTCACTTTCATCATCAGGTATTGTTGTTTTTTTCCTTGTAATATATATGCTCAATATCATTATTCACCATTTCATTCAATTTTTTTATTCTAGTTGTTGCTTTAAAACTCTCATCAATTTGTTCAATTGGCTTCCTAATCCATTCTTTAATCAGCTTCAAATCTGCATCAAACTTATTAGCAATCTTGTTTTCAACACATGCATATTCAAAAACAATGTTAAAAACATATTTATTATGCTTCTCAGTAAAGCTTCCTTCTCTACCTCTTCCTCCTTTGGCTTGTTTTCATGAAGGTTTTCTTCCACTGTTATGTTGTTAGTGGATATTCTCATCAAAAACTCTTCAATCACTTTATCCTCGTATTGATCATCAACTGCTACTAGATCATGTAATGTTTCATGAGAAGTTCCAACTGCTTCATATATTGCTACTACAATGGCAACTTCAACCTTCAATTCTTCATCAAACATGGAGCTTATCATATTGCCACAATCATTCCATGTTTCAAAAAATAAACCTCATATCATCAACATAATTTTCATCCACACTATGGTGGGATATCCAAGCATGCATGTGCTCATTTTCAATTTCAACTTCACCAAATCCATCAATTGTAGATGAATTCACCAATTCACATCTCACTTTGCAGTTATCATCCACATGTGTCTCATCACAGTGGGATTCACCATCATCTGCATCATCCACATTACAGTGGATTCCTTTAGCATTTATATGCTCTTACTCTGCTTCATACACAAAGGTTTCAACTTCTCTCTTTGCAATATTTGTTGCAACTTCTTCATCCATATGCATGTTTACATAATCGGTTTCAATTTTATGGTCTTAATAACCATCATCCAATTTTGAGTGAGATTCTCTAAGCTTTGTTGTCCTCTCAGATTCTTTCTCATCTGCTCTCAGATCCATGGATGAATCAACAAATCGTGACACATCTTGCTATTGCATGTCACCCCCCCTTGCACCAAACTCTGCTTCTAGGAACTTCCATACTTCTTGGGAAGTTGTAGCTTTTGCTACCTTGCACAAAAACTTCTCATCCAAATCTTGTTTTATAAAATTCAATGCTAAAGCATCACATACTTCATCATATGGGTTATTAGACTCGTACTCAATTAACTCTTTAGTTTGAAGAAAAGTTAGCATCTTGATAACCCAATGATCAAAATATTTACCTGTAAACATAGGAGGTGGTAGTAGATCAAAGCTACACCAATCGCCCTCGATTTCTTCTTCGTCTTATGCTAGAATTATCAGTTCCTCGATTGTAGCCTAAACCTTGCTAAACATGGCAACAATCTCTACCTCTTCTTTTCGATTCTATTTCTTAGTCTTCTTCAGTCACTTTTTGCGACCCATGACTATTGTCATTCATTGCGACCCATGACTATCTTATATCTTATTTTCATTCATTTTCTTATATCTTCTTTTTTGAATGCATGCTATCTTCCATATCGCTCCCCAAAAAAATATAATTTTCAATATGCACCCCATAAAACACAGTCTTCACCCAAAAACTTGTCATACTTAACAAAACACCAAATATTTTACACCAAATATTGTTTTTTAAATTGAAAGACTTTTCAAAACCTTAAACTCTCTTGCTAATAAAAAAACATGTTTCTAAAAACCCTTAAAATTTCTCATTTCCGACAAATCCAACTTTCGGTTTTTTTTAACAGAAAAAGCTTAAAAAACAAAAACGTTCCTTTTATAAGGTTTCCAAAACCTTTATAAAAAAAAACTTTTAATAAAATCCTTTGATTATTTTTTATAAATAAAAATATCGTTTTAAAAAATATCTTTATATATAAAGAACAAAAGCCTTTATAAAACTTTAAAACTCCTTTTCAAGTGGCTTTGTAATAACACCATGTGAACATATACTTTTCAAAACCTTCCACGCTATACCACGCTATACCAATTTGTTGATGGAAAGATACAAGAGTTTAAACACAAATTAACACATATTTATGAGTCGTGGTTTTTTTATTGATCACATGAAAATTTGGTGTGGGGTATTAAATTTTTTGGGACTAACTACTTATTTAAAATAACTCAACATCCACATATATTTAATTTAGTTAATTCGCATTTTAAATATAGATTGCATTTGACTCTTCATCCATCACTTTACATGTCGCAATGCTAAGTTCACTGACTTTTTAATTTTAGCCAACTTTAACATACGAGAATAATTACAATTTCTAATAAACTATACACGATTCTCACAAATGACTCACACGTGATTTTGGTAGAGTAATTGATTCTTGAATTCAAAGTGATTTTTAAAAATAATTATCAAATATTGTTTAGATAATCTTCGGCAAAATCACATAACCAATCTTTTGTCGACGCGTTTCGAACCAACCAGTGTGGTTCATCGTCAGGACAAGTTGAAGAACCAATCCGGTTTAGCTGATTAAATAGAGTGTGCAGAGACTCCAACGGTTATCTTGCCAACGGCTAATTTGACCTAATGATCCTAGTCAAACCATTAATTTAATTATTAACATTTCTTTAAATAGCTAAAACAGGTAAATTTGTTAATTATATTTAAGATTAAAATCATTTAATAATATGAGTGTTGAATAATCTACTATCCATGTTTATTATTTAAATATAATGGTCATATATTTACTAAATAATGTATAATTATTATTATTCTAATATTATTAAAGTATAAATAAATATTACTCTTAGGTAAAAATATACCATTTTATTATTTATTATTTAAATATAATGGTCCATTCGAAAAATGTTAATAAATCCATAATAATAAAATAATATTATTATTAGAATAAAGTAATGTTCAGGTTTATTAATACTAGAATAACTAATAAATCCATATTTATATAATAATTCATAATTCCAATACTATTAAAAACAAACAAATAGAATTCTTAATAAAATATTATTATTATTAGAATAAAGTAATGTTCATGTTTATTAATACTAGAATAACTAATATTATTGTTAAATCATATATATATTTATTTATACTACTAACTAATTAACTTTTAAACCTAATGGTCATTTGGTAAACTAGGTCTCCTTTAATATTTAGATAATTGATCTATATATATTAAATACTCAATATATAAAATTATTTATGTCATTAGGTAAATATAATATTACTATAAGGTTTAAAAGGGTTTTTTAGACATTAGCATATTTAATCAAATTAATGGAACCAAAAAATCTAATCTCATAATATATCCAATAGAATCATACCCGGGACAAGGTTAATACCCTGAAACTCACTCGAACTAATCCTCCAAAAACGAAACTTAAGGAGGGGGAAGATGGAAACCCTAAGGCTAAACACAAGGGGAATGAGGAGGCTAGGAAGACAAGGCTGGGACCCAACAACTGCTAATCTTCCAGCCATCATCCCTATTAAGATTATTCGGCCTTTTTTCAATCTCCAGGGCCTCTCTAAATTTGCGATGGTGAAACTGCGCAACTTTGGCAATGACTTGAGCCTCTTCAATACACACATGATGCATAGTCTTCCCCGCATGTTCAGCCAGGGCGGAGGACTTGGTCCTACCATGTCTCAAGTCAGCCGAATGCTCACTAATCCGTTGATTGATAGAGCGACCAGTCTCACCAATATAAGGGGTCCCACAGGAACAGGGAATGACATAGACGCCCTTCATGTCCTTAGGGTCAATCGGGTCTTTCACAGACCTGAGGGAGCCACGGATAGTGTTGAGAGGTCTAAAACTAGCGGGCACATCGTATTTCCTCAGAATTCTCGCAATCCTGTCCGTGGTCCCCTGGATGTAAGGAAGGTTCACACCCATGATATGATCTTTAGGAACCTTTCGGGATGAAGGCTCCTTCTTGGCCCTGAGGAAGGCTCTACGACCGAGGTGCCTACTGTAACCATTCTTCTCAAAGACATCTAGGAGATGAGCCTTCTCTGTTTCCAGGCTCTCCTCATCCGAAATTCTTACAGCACGGGTGGCGAGCGTGCTAAGAACCCCTAACTTCTGAGCGGGGAAATGATGCGAAGAAGCATGCAAATATTGCTCAGTATGCGTCTTCTTTCTAAACACCTGATGAGAAAAGGAACCATCCACCTTCTTAGAGATGAGAACATCCAAGAACGGAAGACAACCATTATCTTCTTTTTCTTTTTCCATCGTGAATTTAATGGCGGTGGATTAGTGAGCATTCGGCTGACTTGAGACATGGTAGGACCAAGTCCTCCGCCCTGGCTGAACATGCGGGGAAGACTGTGCATCATGTGTGTATTGAAGAGGCTCAAGTCATTGCCAAAGTTGCGCAGTTTCACCATCGCAAATTTAGAGAGGCCCTGGAGATTGAAAAAAGGCCGAATAATCTTAATAGGGATGATGGCTGGAAGATTAGCAGTTGTTGGGTCCCAGCCTTGTCTTCCTAGCCTCCTCATTCCCCTTGTGTTTAGCCTTAGGGTTTCCGTCTTCCCCCTCCTTAAGTTTCGTTTTTGGCGGATTAGTCCGAGTGAGTTTCAGGGTATTAACCTTGTCCCGGGTATGATTCTATTGGATATATTATGAGATTAGATTTTTTTGGTTCCATTAATTTGATTAAATATGCTAATGTCTAAAAAACCCTTTTAAACCTTATAGTAATATTATATTTACCTAATGACATAATTAATTTTATATATTGAGTATTTAATATATATAGATCAATTATTTAAATATTAAAGGAGACCTAGTTTACCAAATGACCATTAGGTTTAAAAGTTAATTAGTTAGTAGTATAAATAAATATATATATATGATTTAACAATAATATTAGTTATTCTAGTATTAATAAACATGAACATTACTTTATTCTAATAATAATAATATTTTATTAAGAATTCTATTTGTTTGTTTTTAATAGTATTGGAATTATGAATTATTATATAAATATGGATTTATTAGTTATTCTAGTATTAATAAACCTGAACATTACTTTATTCTAATAATAATATTATTTTATTATTATGGATTTATTAACATTTTTCGAATGGACCATTATATTTAAATAATAAATAATAAAATGGTATATTTTTACCTAAGAGTAATATTTATTTATACTTTAATAATATTAGAATAATAATAATTATACATTATTTAGTAAATATATGACCATTATATTTAAATAATAAACATGGATAGTAGATTATTCAACACTCATATTATTAAATGATTTTAATCTTAAATATAATTAACAAATTTACCTGTTTTAGCTATTTATAGAAATGTTAATAATTAAATTAATGGTTTGACTATGATCATTAGGTCAAATTAGCCGTTGGCAAGATAACCGTTGGAGTCTCTGCACACTCTATTTAATCAGCTAAACCGGATTGGTTCTTCAACTTGTCCTGACGATGAACCACACTGGTTGGTTCGAAACGCGTCGACAAAAGATTGGTTATGTGATTTTGCCGAAGATTATCTAAACAATGTTATGGATCACAGAAGTCTAAATTCCTTAATTATCAAATAAGTAAAAAATTAATATTTATAAAATATAAGATTTAATATTTATAGAATATTTTTAGTAATATTAAGTTGAAATCTATTTTCAAAACAATTTTGAGCATGGTCACTAAATTGAAGTGAATCATGCAAAAACAAGTTACAAAAATTTGCCAACACTATTTAATTCGACAAAAAATCAAATACCTAATGAGTCGACAAAAATCAATCTGGTTCCTAGTATAATTGGTTAACATAGTAAATCAATTAAAAGAAAATTGATGGGTCATAGTTTAGGCACATGGATTGTTCACTCACTGGCATGGCTAAGGAATAAATGTCATGCATGTAGAAGAACAGGGGAAAATTCATCTTGAAGAGACTTATGACTAAGGAATAAATGGCGTGCACGCAGAAGAACAGGGGAAAATTCATCTTGAAGAATTCATCGTGAAGAGACTTATGGGTTATTTAAATTTTGTAGGTTAGACTCTCAGGTAAAAGGAGGAAATTCATTTTGAGGAGACCTATGGGTTATTTAGATTTTGTAGGTTAGACTCTCATATTATGTACATTACATGAGTGGATATAGGAGTAGTAATATGGATATAAGAGTAATAATATTTTTTTATCTTATGAGGACAAAATTCATGATATGATTGATCCCAATATTAAAGGAAAGTCATAATGTAGAGTCACGACCATTGATGGTAAGACTAAATCTTACTTTTTTTTCTCATTGTTAATTTTAGAATAACCCATACAGGTGAAGTATAATCACAACAAAATGCATGCTATGATCCAATTTTAAGGGTGGTCATATGGTGTGTCTGGTGAAAGGATATTTGAAAAGTGAAAGGAAAAAAATGATTTTTTTTTTTTTTTTTTTTTTTTTTTTAAATGGTTTAATTTTTTATTTTTTTGTAAAAAGCGATTATTTTTTTTATTGAGATGAATTTTGGATAAAAAAATATTTGAATATCAATTTTTTAAATGTATATCTATCTATTAAGGAAGTATATTTATATAAATAAGTATTGAATTATGGAAAAAAATTAGATTTCATTTTTGAAAAGAACATTGGTTTTAGAGGGAATTAGTGAATGTAGATTTTTTTTGGGTGAATTTTATTTGGAAGGTTTTTTTTATTATCTAAAGTTAGAAGTTATTTAAAAGTCAAAATAAATTAGAGAGAAAATGAGCCAAAGACGAGATGGAAAGTGTTTAAGATATATGTTATCAAAAAAGTGTTTAAGATGTATATTATCGATTTTTTTTTTAAATTGAAATTTTCATTCAAATATTTATGATATCATATCGAATTGTTTTAATGCTTGTCATGGATTCATAAAATGCTGAGATTAATCTCTAAAATAATTATTGTTGAGAGCATTAATCTCAATGTCTCTAGCTTGTCTGCTAATTGTCATAGTTAGTTATGTTTAGTTTAGTTAGTTGAGTTCTAGTTCATTCATCAAATGTTAAGATTTATCTCTAAAGTAGTTATTGTAGAGAACATTAATCTCAATGTCTCTAGCTTATCTGCTAATTGTCATAGTGAGTTATAGTTTAGCTTAGTTAGTTGAGTTCTAGTTCAATTCTAGTCTAGTTATTTTTTGCTGCATCTTCCCTTATCTCCTCTGTAATCTATTTAGTTGTTACTGAGTAATTTGAAGAGTAAGTTTGCTCCATTTCATTTTCGATTTTATTCTCAGTCCTCTTTCTGGGAGTCTCAATTCTTGTCAGTTATGATTTTTTTCCTTTTTAATTAAATTGATTAATTAAAAAAAATGTCATATGAACAAGTATTATATGAAATGAGTTATAGTTTTCTGGTCATGTGGTGTTGATAAGCCATGGTATTGTACAAAGTATATTTATAGATTAAGAATCCACATAATAAAGTGGGTTGAATCTCCATGGTTAAGAATTTTGTTATTTGTTTTTGTAAATGCATATATATCTAAGTGATATATTAATTATTTTAATAACTAATAAAAATAATAAAAATAAAAATAATAATAATAATAATAATTTAAAATAAATGCATAATTAATCTATTGATTAGTTTAAAAAATATCATGTGAGCAAGTGTCATATAAAATCAATTATGGTTTTTTGTGCATGTAGTATTGATGAGTCATGGTATCGTAACATAACATATTTTTAGGTTGATAAGTGTGTCTATTTTGGAATAGGGTTTTCACAATTTTAATTTAATTATCAAATATTGTTAGGTGGATGGTATGGATTTAACTTTTATGGAATATTCTATAATATTTTTAGTAATATTCAAAGATGAAATATTGAGATTTATCTTAAAAGTTATGTGCTTTCTTTTGTTTTAATTAAATTTATTAATTAAAAAAAACATGTGAGAAAGTGGCATATAAAATGAGTTATAGTTTTTGGGAGTGTGGGAATATTGATAAGCCAAGATATTGTAACAAATCTTATTTATAGGTTAAAAATATTCATAGTAAAATGGGATGAATCTCTATTGTTAAGAATTTTGTTACATGTCCTTTTAAATGTATATATATGTTTAAGTTATATATTAACTCTTTATATAATAATAATAATAATAATAATTTTCCCCATTGAAGGTGTTTACATAGGGGGTTTCCCTCCTCAACTCATTATGAGGGCCACCTGTTTAAAGGAACGCAGCAAGCTACCCTCCAAATGGCAGCCTGCATGGGTACACATACAAGGAACCTAGGGAGACATGAATACTAGGCCATGGGAGATTTCATAGCACTTGAATATGATCTTGTAGGCCTCAGGTGAAGGATGACATGTTTGGCATTTGTCTTGCAGGGGAATTTCAAAGGAAATTATGGAAATATATGGAAGAAAGTCTCGATATCACAATACAAGATGGATAGTTGTGGATTTAAATACCCTCCTTATCGTCTGTTATGTGGAGAATGTCCACCATCCATAGGCTTCTAGGAGCTTTTCCAAAGTTGTTTTTCTTATAATGAAAACAACAAATCAAATGGGAAATCAAGTTCTACAAGCCCATGGATTCTTTGATGCAAATAAGGCTCACAAACATTATTAGTTTGAAACTCACTCGCAAGGGAAACACCACATTCAGGACAATACAGAGAAGTATCTAGAATCTCATGTTTGGTATTTTAATCATTTCAATTTGGGATTGTGCTTCAATTTTTAATTTCCTTTTCGTAGTTTTGAATTCAAGATTCAAGATTGTTTGTTTCTGGTTATATTTCCCTTCTCTAGGGATATTATTTTTTAGGGGTATGTTCATTTGGACCCAGTGAGCTTTCTACCTTTCCATCCCCCCTAATATATATTCCCTTTATACTCTCCCTCCCTTAGTTAATATTGAAAATTCCCTAATTCATCTCTCTGGGTTTGACTTTCCTTTTCATTGGTTCTCTGATATTTTTCATATTCCACACTCAATTACCCTTCCTAATCCTTGCAAAATCCTTTCCCTCCCTATCACATGATAATTTCATTCCCTGTCACACTCCAAACTTAAGCTTTGACTCTATATCCAAGCATGGACTCTTTGTTCCTCTACAAGGTGGAAGGATATGATGTTTGGTTCATCCCCTGTGTCTAGCCATATTCCTTCTTTCCAACAAGCCTAGGCCTAGGAAGCAACTCAAGAAACCCTGAAGTATTACAGGGATATCTCAGAAGAAGAGAAACAAGTTAGATAATCAAGATGTTACATCTTAGATAGACAAGTGGATAGGGAAACCAAGGACTAAATCTATATGTGGGGAACTCCACCATATCTAGAACCTCCTCTTATAGGTAGACCATCATTCTATATTGGCACATCAAGACTCTCATGGTAGATTTCTCACTAACAAAGTTGATGCTTAGTAGAAATTGGCTATCTATATGGAAAAATTGATTGACAAAGTTGTCTTAATAGGAAGGTCATAGCTCTTGCAAAGAAATTAACAAATCTTGAGTTTCCTCTTCCTATAATGACAGTGAGCCACATCCACTGGCTCAAGTGGATTCTCTAGTTGAATGAAGTTCAAGTGAGCCAGTCACTTGATGTAGAATTTATATCATGTCAATATCACTAGCAACGATTTATCAATTTGGAGTTTCATTTCTCTACTAGTTTTATGCACTTTTTGACAAACTATCAAATGGAAAATAGAAACAATAATTACAAAACTTTGAGCTTATGCTATTGGTCTAGTTTCCTAAGTGGAAGTCTAGCAGCAGGTGATAATTGTTTGTATAAGTCCTTTTAAAAGTAACATGAATTGTATAACTCTATAAAAGAAATAATTAAAATAAAGTTATAATTTAGCTAATTCTTATGATATTTTTTAATCTTAGTAATGTGAGATGTACCATTAAGTAAGTGTTTTTATGTTTATCATAGATTGATTCCTATAGGAATTTACGAACCATTTAATTTATATGTTTGTGCTAGTTTTTATTATTTGTTATTAGCATTTACCATCCATTTCATTTATAGGGTTGTGTTGCTTTATTATGTTTTTACATTTTTCAGGTTTGACCAAAGTATCAATTTCAATCATTTCTATATTTTAGTATTTTTGTACATTCCACATAATCTCAATGGTTATATACATACATATATATATATCTTTTTCTATTTTTGGAATAATGTAATTATTTCAACTAACTTAGTTGGGTTAGTTGTTGTGTGTTCATTTTACATGATCAAATAGCAATTAAATCTAGACAATATAGCTAGGTAGTTAGATGTACATAGTTCTTAATATCTAGCAAATCTTAAGTAAATCTTCTTCAATGTATTTGGTATCATGTCATGAAATAATAAAAAGTTTGTCGAAGTGAGCAAGTGCTTAATCAGAACTATTTGGGTTTCTTGTATTTAGATTAGCTTATATGAAGGTACCCATGGAAAATACAAAACAAACCCTAGGGTTTGAGTGGTGATAAGTGCTATTATCTTTTTATCTCCTTGTATTATTGCTCAAGTTTCTAGAGAAGAATCCATCCATACATAAGATTGTAAGTAGACATAAAAAGTGTGGAAGAATTTAGACATGATTTGTCAAAAATTCTTTAGAGAAAAACATTGCCTTAGCGAAAGATGGATTATAACCCTTGCGGTGATGTTCTATTAGAAATTTCTTAATTACTAAAGGAGTTGCAGTCGTCCCCAATAAGTCATCAATTTCATATAATGATTAGGAGAAGGAGAAGTGTATCAATTTCATATGTTTCTTCATTGAACAACATTCCAGGCCAAATATGAAGAAGGAGATCATTCAATTCTTTGTAAGTTCGTTTTAATTAGGTTTTTTGTTTACATTTTTATGATAGAACACCTTAAATCTATTTACCATTGCATTTTTTAGGATAAAATTATAATAAACTTATGATGTCTTTAGCTAAGGGTTTGTAGATTCTATCAAGAGAGACTTTTATATTTACAAATCCTTTGGTAAAAATAGTAAAAAATAACAAACATAGCTAGTAACTTTCAATTTGGTAATTAAGGTTAATATAGTTTTATAAAAAATTATTAATACAATGGATGGAATCTAGAAATGGTCTAGGACAAAGTAATGGACAAATTTTGACTAGTAAAAATTAAAAATTTCGGTCAATCAAGATTGTTTGGATGGACTTGTAAAGGGGTTCATAAAACCAGACTAAGTAGCCACACAAACTATGACAAATTCTCAATGACTCGCCTATTTGGAAATAGAAATAAGGATTCAAAGGAATTATATTTTATTTAGCAAGGATTAGAAGAGTCGATAATTCCAAAAATTGCAACAACAAATTATGCCAAGCAAGCATGAAAAACTTTATAGATTAACTATGAAGGCACGGGAAAAGTAAAAAAAGAAAAGGTAGACACATAAGAGGAGGTTCAGGAATTTTAATATGAAGGATACCAAGACTATAGACCAATTTATGATTGAGATGATGAATGTAGTAAACTAGTTATGAACATAAGGTGAAGACTAATGAACTAGAAGGTCGTTAGGAAGGTTTTGAGGAGCTTGCAAGTCAAATTTGATGTTTTGGTTGTTTCCATTAAAGAATTAAAGAATATAGCACAACTTTCCTTAAATAATGCCTTTAAAGCCTAGGAATTGTTGATAAAGGAAGAGGAAGGAGTAGCAAAGACAAGGGTAGATATAATAGAGCCAACTCACAAAGAGATGGAAATTCATGTTGAAATCAATGATATTGCCATAGTAACCTTCATCTATTAAGGGAGAGTGGAAAATGATAAGAAAAATATGGTATGCCAAAAATAAATCTCAATACTATTATTGTAAAAAGTATGGACAATGTGCTAATTGATGTAGGAAAAAACATGAAGATCTAAACAAAAATAAAGTTAACCTTACAAATAATTCTTAAATTACTTTTGAGTTTATTTATTATTTGTGATGTTGAAGAAGAGAGTAACAAAGGCCTTTGGTTTCTAGATACGGTTGTAGTAACCATATGACTAGAAATAGGAATCTATTTGCAATTGTAGATAAATATCTTAATATAGAAGTCAAATTAGGTGATGAAGATTTTCTTAATGTCGTTAGATTGGATATAGTAAGTGTCCTCTCTAAATAAGGTGGAAATAAAAACATTCCATATGTCTATTTAGTCCAAGGATTAAATCATAACCTTATGAGTGTTGGTAAACTTATCCAAAATGGTTATAGAGTTATATTCAACTTCAATACTTGTATAAGCTTAGAAAAATTTCTTAGTAGGAGTCTAATTGCTAGAATTGAAATGAACAAGAATATGATGTACCCTTTAACTATAAGAATTCAACTTCATTTGGCCATAATGTAATCACTCTAGAGGAATTGTAACTTGGGAATTTCATATTTGGTCAATGAATTTTGGAGGAATAAATTTGTTGTAGCAAAAGAAATTAGTTAAATATCTACCAATCATACTTGAGCTAGTGAGACTTTATGAGAGTTATGTCTTGGAAATATAATGTAGGTATAGATTTCTAGTTAGTATATCTTACAAGACAAAAAAACCATTCGAACTAATGTATACAAATTTGTTTGGCCCTGTAAAAGCCCAATCTCTTGGAGGAAACTTTTATGTATTAATATTATTTCTTGTTTTAGTTGAAAAACTTTAGTATACCTATTGAAACTCAAATATGAATATTTTAACAATTTCAAGGAGTTTAAATCCTTAGTTGCAAATAAAATTAGTATTAAATTATTGAGATTTGGCCAGGGAGGAGAATATGACTCCAAAGAGTTTACAAAATAATGTAAAAATATTGGAATCAAGTGATAATTCATAGTTAGGCACAACTTAAAACAAAATGGTGTAGTAGAAAGGAAGAATATAACAATCATGAACATGGCTAGAAGTTTTCTAAATGAAAAACATGTATATGATGAGTTTTAAAGTGAAGTAGTACATTTTGAATAGGTCTTCTAGAAAGAGTGTCAAAAAAGTTCCAAAAAAGACCTAGAGTGGTATGAAGTGTTGTGTATCACATTTCATGGTGTTTAGATGTGTGGCATATGCTTGAGTACTTGAAAAATTAATAATAAAATTAGATGATAGAATTGAGAAGTGTATTTTCATATATTACAATGAGAAAATTCAAAGTAGTTGAATTCTACAATATAGTTAGAAAGAAGTTAATAATAAATAAATATGTAGAGTTAAAGGAAGTCGAAGCTTATAATGGAAGTCTTGATCCAAGAGGATCCATTGATTCAAATTGCATAGATATTCAAGTGTTTTCATCAGTGTTCAAGTGTCATCACTTTAGTTCAGTTTCAAAAATGTTGGTTATGATCAGGTTGTGCAGGTAATGTTCATAGTTTTTCATGGCGTTCAGTTGATATGGGTTTGCATATGGCTGTCAACTTGTGTTCATCGACAGTTCCACCAGGATTAGTCGACGACATGTGTTTTGTCGTTCGACAAGCAGGATTTGGGTTCGACATGGGTGTCGTCCATGGCATAGGTTCATCGTCAGGGTTGTCGTTGCAAAGATAGCTAGAGTCGACGATGTGCATGGGTTTTGTCGTCGCATGTGGTTTTATGTCACATTGTGACAAATTATTATAAAGGGTTTTTTTTAAACCTTAATGACCAAAACCTAACCTAAAGACCTAAAACCCTAAACAAAACCATGTATCAAATCCTATGCTAAACACCAAACCCTAAGTCTAAACCATACATTCATGTATTAAAACTATGCTAAAACCCTCACTCTAATACATTAACCTATGCATTAAAAATACATTACAAACTATGTTTTAATACCCCTCGGCTAATGTAATACAAACCATACAATGTAAAACATTACAAATGCAATATAACAGTGCCTAACCGCTATCTTGTCTGTGTGGGAACTGCGAGGAGTAACCGGGTTCGTGTGAGCAGCATGGAAAAGAGTTGCAATGAGCAGTCAATAAACCACAATCCCGAACCGTGGAGTTAGTTGTGTCAAAACTTAGTCATGTTCACATGTGAACAGAAGTTACGTGTTATGGTCAGACCGTAGCAAAAATAAGTAGTAAGCTGCCAGCGATGACCACACAGGGAGAATGTGGTCACATGTCAACTGTCACTGCGAGGATAACCGGAACCACCGGAGATAACCACTAGGTGGCAGTCGTCTGCCCAGTTCACATGGGTTGTCAACACCTCCACCCAGTTAGCTATCAGCTAGTGGTTTCGGGCTAATCCAAAGTCATTTTTGGGTTTTTTATTGTTTAGTTTGTTTTCAAATAATTTGAAGACCATGGCATAATGAACCAAGGTGGCAAAACATAACCAAAAAAACCTTAAATCAACCCCAGAAGTCAGCAAATTCACCTCAAAAAGAGTCATAGGTGGTTTTATGCATCTTCAAGCATATAAAGGAAGAATTTCTCTTCATTGATCAAGGAGAGTGGTTTTGAGTTTCATGTGTAGGTTCTGGAGGAATAGAGGTGATTTTGTTTTCAGAGTTTGGGAAGCATCCGGAGTCGGAATTGGAAACCGTAAGCAATGTTGGAAAGCTGGTTCAGAGGGATATCTGATGACAAAGGTCAGAATTGCATGTGTGAAAGTTCAATCTGTCTAATTCACTATATAATTGACTCCTTCCATCTCATTCCTAATAAAACGGTTGCCCATCTTAAAAGCAGACCCAGAGATGTAGTCCATCAGGGATGAATTCCGTAATCAATTTTGTTGTCTGGTATAACTGTGTTTTTACTGTTTTCACTTCTATTATGCATCGATTTCATGTTTAATCAGCTGTCGTAAAGTGTTATACTCAATAAGTTTACCTCGATTTCTATGCTTTTAGTTATCATTCAAATCACTAATAGTTAATCAATTCTACATCAGTATTTAATTTATGATCATTTCAGATCATATAATTTGGTATCTGAGCAGGTTGCGTTTGTAGAATTTTCCATTGAATGTTAACCAGGTCAAAGTCGCAACGAGGAGAAAGAATCCTTGAGCATATCCATCTAGAGATTGAAAAGCGACGAGTCGTTCATAAATCGACCATGGCAGGACCTGATGTAGGTGAAAACATTGAAACCAAGATGAGTGAAGAACAGTTTCAGCAAGTGTTCTTACCCATGCAGCAGATGTTGGGAGAATTGTACGAAGACAAGAAGGCAAGTGATGCTTCTTCTTCAAAGGCATCGAAGAAGGACTAAGGTAAAGGGAAGGCTGATAAAACACCTTCACCTCCATCATCTCCATCATTCTCTTCTTCTTCTTCTTCTTCTTCTTCTTCTTCTTCTTCTTCTTCTTCTTCTTCTTCCAATGCAGAATGTAAAACGAAAAAGAAACCTAAGAAAACATCTCTTTTGAAACTTGATGTTAAATTTGAGTTACCTATTTATGATGGCGAAATGAATCCGGAAAAGCTAGATAACTAGATAAAGCAGTTAGAATTGTATTTTCGCATTCAGAACATTTATAGTCACAAAACTAAAATGTAGTTAGCTACACTTAGAATGGGGGGAACAATTTTAATCTGGTGGGAAAGCAAAACTCAGATAGATGTAAAGCATAAAGGAAAAGGCATCTCTTCATTGTCTAAGTTTTTGAAAGCTCTTAGGAAATAGTTATATCCTTTAGGATACATGTAGCAAGTTGTTATTGATTGGTAGCATCTAAGGCAAGGTAAAGGGCAGAGTGTTCAGGAGTTTACTCATGAGTCCAGAAAGAAAGAATTGGTGCTTGGTATTTCATTGGATACACGTGAAACTTTGTTTAAATACATCGGCAATTTACATTCATATTTGCAGCATAATTTATTGATGTTTAATCCTGATGATTTTGATGAGGTGTGTCATCAGGCCATACATATTGAATCAGGTGGCAGACCATTCAAGTTTTCATCTTAATCATCCAAAGAGTTAGAAACAAAATATTCTAGTGATAGTAAGGGGAAGAACATTTCAAAGAGAAAGAAATCAATGATCATTCAGAAGGAAAGACCTACTTTTTCTCATTTCCATAGAATTGGTCATGATGAATTGAAGTGATAGAAACTTCATCTAGAACTTAAGCCCAAAAATTTCCTTAAGGCGAAGGATGAAAAGAAGGCCATTGCATTAGTCCAGCAACATCTAGGTTTAGACTCAGGTGATGAAAGAAGGATAACCACCATGGTTACGACAGGTAAAACTTCTGATACTGGTTCAAGTTCGAAAAATAATGTATCTTCTTCAAACATAAATCCTTCACATGAGGATAAAAGATTTGAACTCTTCCACATAAGGATAACTTCTAAGCATACAAAGATTGACACAATGTTTGACTGTGGATCGCAAGCAAATTTAATATCTGAACATATAGTTAATTAACTGGGATTGAAGACACAAAATCATCCAAGACCATACCCATTAGGTTGGATTAATAAATAAACTCAGATACATGTCACAAAGTAGTCGGTTAAAATTTTGAATTACATCTAAGTACATTGATGAAGTGGAGTTAGATGTGGTCCCAGTAGACATATGTGGAGTTGTCTTAGGAAGTCCTTATCTTTATGATAGAGATGCAGCGTTTTACAAAAGAGAACATAAATATCACCTAAAGAAAGAAGGGTTTGAATTTATTGTTAGGGCACATAAAGTCAAATCAAACTTGGATTTAATTATTACAAATAAAGTTAAGCAGTTAATAAGTTCAAGTAAATATGTACTCATGTTTATTAAGGAACAACATAAGGATTATTGTTTGGAATGTGAGATTCAGTTTATATATCAATTGGTCAAGGTTGTTAATTCTTTTCCAAGAAATCTTATTCATAAACAGGATAAGCAACATGAGATACATTTAATGTCCTGTGAACATCTTCTTAAACACAAAATGAATCTCAACTCATTCATTCAACTGAATTCTAGAAACTATCATCATCAGTAGTGTATTGCAGGGAATGGTACATGTGAGTCTAATCAGAGACTTGTTTCAGATGGTATGTTTACTTTTAGTTTCAGGGGTGTGGTCAGTATTGGGGAAAGTCAGTATTACATTTCTTTGGTATTGCATCATCATTTTATGCTTTAAAAAGTAATGAAGCCTCTTTTCAAGTGGAGAGGAAGTCTATAAGTTTTCATGACAAAGCATTTTCGAAAGCAGATCTAAAGTTTCCTTATCATGATTTGAAAACTAATGCATTAAGTGAAAATGTTAGTCAATGGAGATATTAGTTAATAGACGAAGAAACAGTGATTCAAGTAAATCAACAATTACTTAGATACTTTCAAATTCAAACTAAGTTGCAACAGTCTTTACATCACAGTTGGATGAGTTCTGTGCAGCAAGTTCACTTAGTAATCAGTCAACAGGAAAGTAACTCAATTCAAGTAATTGATATGAAGTCAAAATCAAAGGAGTCTTTGAATATTTCAGTTATTCCAGAAAGTAGATTGTTAATACCCATCAGATGTATTGAACAAAGTTCTATGAATATTTTTTTCAAAGATGTTTTTGAATCACTAACTCATGATTCTTCGTGGAAAGAATTCAATTTCCATGTTGATAACAGGTTGTTTACCCATCATCGCAAGTTATGCATACTGCAGATGGATGAAACAGGTCACCAAATCGAAATGTGCCATTGTCAACATCATTAGGGTTATCACTTGCAGGTGATTGATTGAATGTATTGGTACATCATTAGGTCAAGGTTGAAAGAGAGGGATTTCTACCCTCATCGAGTATTTAATTAGTCAAACTTTTGTGGTACAAAAGCTTTCAAGTGGAGAGGAATGATCCAGGAGGATTCATTGATTCAAATTGCATAGATATTCAAGTGTCATCATCAGTGTCCAAGTGTCGCCACTTTAGTTCAGCTTCAATAGTGTTGGTTATGATCAGGTTGTGCAGGTAATGTTCATAGTTTTTCATGGCATTCAGTTGATATGGGTTTGCATCTGGTTGTCGACTTATGTTCATCGACAGTTCCGCCAGGATTAGTCGACGACATGTGTTTTGTTGTTCGACAAGTAGGATTTGGGTTCGACATCGGTGTCATCTATGGCATAGGTTCATCGTCAGGGTTTTCGTTGCAAAGATAGCTGGAGTCGACGATGTGCATGGGTTTTGTCGTCACATGTGGTTTTATGTCACATTGTGACAAATGATTGTAAATGGTTTTTTTTAAATCCTAATGACCAAAACCTAACCTAAAGACCTAAAACCCTAAACAAAACCATGTATCAAATCCTAAGCCAAACACCAAACCCTAAGTCTAAACCATACATTCATGTATTAAAACTATGCTAAAACCCTCACCCTAATACATTAACCTATGTATTAAAAATACATTACAAACTATGTTTTAATACCATTACAAACTATGTTTTAATACCCCTCAGCCAATGTAATACAAACCATACAATGTAAAACATTACAAATGCAATATAACAGCACCTAACTGATGTCTTTTCCACATGGGAACCATGAGGAGTAACCGGGTTCGTGTGAGCAACATGGAAAATAGTTGCGGTGAGAAGTCAATAAACCACAGTCCCTAACCGTGGAGTTAGCCACATTAGAACCTAGCCATGTTCACATGTGAATGGAGGTTACGTGTTATAGTCAGACCACAACATAAATAAGTGGTAAGCCACCAGCGATGACCGCGCGGGGAGAACGTGGTCACATGTCAAGAGTCACCGCAAGGATAGACGGAACCATCAGAGATAACCACTAGGTGGCAGCCAACTGCCCTGTTCACATGCATTGTTAGCACTTCGGCCCAGTTAGCTTCTAGCTAGTAGTTTTGGGCTAATCCAAAGTCATTTTTTAGTTTTTTATTTTTTAGTTTGTTTTCAAATAATTCGAAAACCATGGAATAATGAACCATGGTAGAAAAACATAACCAAAAAAACCTTAAATCAACCCCAGAAGTCAGCAAATTCACCTCAAAAACAATCAAAGGTGGTTTTATGCATCTTCAAGCCTATAAGGGCAGAATTTCTCTTCATTGATCAAGGAGAGTGGCTTTGAGTTTCATGTGCAGGTTCTGGAGGGATAGAGGTGATTTTGTTTTCAGAGTTTCAGGAGCATCCAGAGTCGGAATTGGAAAGCGTAAGCAGTGTTGGAAAGCTAGTTCAGGGGGCTATCTGATGACATAGGTTAGAATTTCTTGTGTGTAAGTTTGGTCTATCTAATTCACTGTGTAATCAACTCCTTCCATCTCATTCCTAATAAAACGGTCGCCCATCTTGAAAGTGGACCCGGAGACGTAGTTCATCAGGGACGAACTCTATAATCAATTTTGTTGTCTGGTATAATTGTGTTTTTATTGTTTACACATATGTTATGCATCAACTTCATGTTTAATCAGTTGCCATAAAGTGTTCTGCTCAAGTAGTTTACCACGATTTTTGTGCTTTCAGTTATCATCCAAATCACTAATGGTTAATCGATTCTACATCAGTATTTAGTTTATGATCATTTCATATCAAGTCTAGACAAAATTATGACTATTGGAGAAACAATTTCTTATGGAAAAGTTGATGTAGAAGATCAAATTTAAAACATATAACAACAAGATATACAAGCTCAATCACATATTAAGGGTACTCTGACAAAAAAATATAAGAAATTTTATTAGGTGAGTGATAAAGGCTAGTGCTAAATCTACTCATATTCCTTAGTCAAGTAATGATTCTAGACTAAACACTAGAAAGACTAGAAGTTTGCAAGAAATTTAGGAAGAATTGGATAACCATTCAAATTTTCAATTGTTCTCATGTCAACCTATATTCTTCAAAGAATCTATTAAAGAAGAAAATTGGTTCAAATCAATTGATGAAGAAATAGATTTCATAGAGAGTAATGATACGTTGAATCTACTTGATTTTCCTAGAGACAAAGAATTTGTTGGTTTGAAATGGGTTTATAAAACCAAAATTAATGAAAAGGGTGAAGTTTAAAAGTATAAGGGAAGAGTAGTAAAAATCGGGTTTTCATAGCTATCTATATTTGATTTTGGAGAAACATTTTCACAAGTGCCTGGATTAGATTACAGTAAGGAAAATATTAGCAATAAAGGCTCAAAAAAATGGAAGGTATATTAAATGGATTTGAAATATGCATTCTTAAATAAAACATAATAAATGGCAGGTATGCCAAATGGATGTCAAGTTTACATGTAGTAGCCAATATAGTATGAAATAAAAGGACAAGAGAACAAGGTATGAAAGTTAAAGAAAACTCTCTATGGGCTCAAGCAAGCTCTAAGATCCCAGTACAAGATGATAGGCTCTTATTTTCTAATCCATGTATTTAGTAGAAGAATTAGCAAAACCACTATATATACAAATGTAAATAAGGTGTTAGGTTCCTATACCAATAGGTGTCTTATATCATGATTGACTTGGTTTAGCTCTAAAATATGTACATACCTTTGCTTGTTGCAAATGTTTTCCATATTTGTAAAAAATCAAAAAATTAAAAAATGTAGAGAGAGTATGCCCTAAAAGAAAAATAAAAGGGCAAAAAGAAAGGAAAAAGGAAAAATACCATGAAAGTGTGCAAGTCCAAATGCCACTACTTTACTTTTGTGTAATAAAGATTGTGTACAGCTTGTCACTTATGCCACAATTCATGAATAGTCAAACAGTTTATGCTTGACTAGTTCATATTTCAATTTCATGTTGTAGAAATAGAGAATAAAGATCTGACCAAACAATGTAATCTTGGAAGATAAGTAGATAGGTAGAGTGAAAAAAGGAGCTCAACAATTTAATCTGAGCGCTTGGATGTAATAAGTGTAGATTTAGATAGGCATTACCATGTAAAAGAAAAGAAAGTTTGATAAGGGTTTGCCAATCTAAATGCACCCAAATAAAGAAGTGAAAATGTTAGGATAAAGTAGGTAGGATAAGTAGATGATGGTTGCAGAATGATATGTGGTGATTGATGATTCTAAATGTGTAAATATTTTACTTTCATCACTAGGCAAAGGCATGTACCATAGGGAAAGCACATCAAGCAAGCAAAGTCAAAAATAATTAACTTCACTTCTCATTTCCCCTAAATTTTCACTAATTTCCCCTAAGTGTCAAGGTATTTATCAAATTGGAGGGGCTCAGAGCATTTCTCTGACTTCTGGAGGGATCGGAACCTCAGCCCAATGATTTATAATACCTTAAGAACTTAACCATATTCATAAAAAACCACACCTCTTCATGAAACATTCATTCCCTTGATAAAGTTTTTCCTAAGTAAAATCCTATTTTACTTAGGAAAATTACAACATTTTCCATAAAAACCCTCATTTTCACTTTAGCCTAAGTCTTAAATACACACATCAAAATGTTTTAGACTTAGCGCTTTTCATTTCATTATGTCATATTAACTACTAACCTATATTATATAAATCCCCTATCAAAATCTACCCATTCCCGTATTACTTTAACTATGTAAAAACCCTGAAATCTTAATATCCCACCCCTTTGGTTAAAATATAACCATAATACATTAATAATGGGAATTAATTAGTTAATCCGTAACTTATTAAGAACCCTGACCCCCTGCCATATTAACAAAAGATTAATTAACCCCCATGGTTAATTAATGGCTTTCCCCACCAATCTTGTCACTCCCGATATGATTAAAAAACCTTTAATTACATCAAGCCCGCCCTCATTAAACTCCCGTCACCTCACCTCCCCGATAGCCATCCGATCGACCCCCCCACATCCAATGGCTGTCGTGCATATCAGACGGCCCTCCGCGACCGAACGTTAGCACGCGATCGCGAAGTGGTTTTGCAAACATTACCCTCACCACACATCACTCATTGTATGGTATCACGTGGATGAGCCCAAATACCACCCCCCCTCCAATAGTGGTGTGATAGAAACCACTTACTACCTTCTACCAAAAGACAAAATGTCTCGTCATTCAGTTTCCGCCAATTTTCATTTTCATTCACCCGCCAATATCAACCATTTACCCATTTAAACACAAAAACCCCAATTTTGATCGTTTTCACTTGATTGTGCAGTAAAACCCTATGTAACCCATCTGTGCCACTTGAAGCCTCTGCTAACCGATTCGAGCATGGTTTACATCCCAAAAAGCACTATGGACTCACTCCACAGACCTCTCAAGCTCAAATGAAACCTTTTTGACCCTCCCTATCAACCTAATGTTTTCCAAACAGTTTGTTTTGTTTTACAAGTGATCAAAATACTGCAGCATTGGATAAACAGTCTTAATACTAGTCATAAGACTTGTTTACTCCAAGATTGTTATTAAATCTATTCAAATAGGGATTGAAGATAAAACATACAGTAAAAAGACAAGCAAAGGAAACATGAAATTAAACAATTTATTGTTGAAACAGATAGTAAAAAACCTAAACTACACAGTAAAGGCAAAAGGACACAGTAAAGAACAGGCAAAGTGTATCAGGATTAAAGGGTATCAGATTGAATACCAAGTCAAGTAAATCAGCTAGCATGAAGATAAACAGCAGTGAAGATAAATGGAAAAACATAGCGGTAAAAGTAAAAAGTAAACAGTAAACAGTAAAAGTAAACATGAAGACATTAAGGGTTAAACAAATACAAAAACATTTTCACCAGCTACAATGATGTTTATCCAAAGTAAAAGTGAAAATCAGTTGAAAGGAATTTAAGGTTAAAAGATGAAATCAGAGCAGAAATGGTACGTTCTTCAGAAATTTCATGTTTAAGTCATACTTTTACAGAAACTATTGTGACCAATATAAGATGTATTTTGAAACACTGGAGGAGGTTTCTGTTCCTAAAAGGCTAATATACAAAAACCTATCTCACTTTTTACACAGGTAGTAGCAAGAGGGAGATACGTGCATGTATTCACTGCCTATTTTTCAGTTTGTGTAAAGTCCTGTTTTTGACATCTTTTTGCAGAGAATATTGTGAATAGCTGGAGATGAATTTTGGGAAACTAAGAGAGATTTATCTCAAAAGCATTCTTATCTACAAAATTCTCTTTCATTGTTTACATATGTAACACGGACTGAAATATACAAGCATATCATTGGACCCTAAGTTTGCAGAATTTCTGGGGCAGAATGCACAAAGAAATGATGCAGTTAGTGACTAGGATGCCTCATCATCAAATAAGAGCTGCTATCAAATTCAACTTTCCCTTCTTTATCACCACAAATCCATAAGAATAGTGCCAAATAGATTCATTAGTTTTGAATGTACTTTATTTAAGTTCTATTAATGTAAACAGTTGGAGATATTTGTGAAACTAATCTTGATAATTTTCAAGATATTTCAAGTTACAATTAGTATAAACCCTTCTTCATTTGAAGTATTTTAGGGTGCATTATTAGACATTTCTATAGACTTATTATTTTGGAAAATAAAAGTTGTTGATCAACTCTTGTATGGCTGGCTGGATGGAGAAATAAAGCAAGGGACTTTCTTACATGATTCTTGTGTCAAATATTGGACAAATAAGTATTCTATATCTCATGTGTTATTGTTTTTTGGTTTATTTTTTCACTAGTGTTCATCTCTGAATACTAAAAAAAATATATATATTTCAGAAAGTGCTTAAGTGAAATCTGTCTTTAAAATCGTTTTTATTCTAAATGTTTTCCTCTAAACTATCATAGGCAAGGAATTCTTAACTGCTCTTTGCTTCTTAGTTTAATCATTTTGATCATTTAGTAAGAAATCCTTAATTTCTTTTTATTAGTGATCATTCATTTTGTTTCCTTTTGAAATATGTTGAAGGATTCTTAACTACCCTTCATCCCTTCAAAACCATTCCATTCTTTCAAGTTACCATTTGTTCCTATCTTGCCCTGTGAAGCCCTCCTTTGCTAAATCATCCAAATCCAGTTTAGCCATCTGCAGTTAACTCCATAGCCCAATGGCCTGATCTACTCTGTTCTATCCATATGTTCTTGAGATACACCACCAAACACAATCAAAACCCCCAAGATTTCATAACTAGCCTAATATCTTATAAAATAAAGCTAAATATTAAAGAGAGAGCCCTCTCTGAGTATAGATTGGCTAGATTCTGTACCTAAAAGTTGGTTTGTGGTTACCTCGGAAATTTCTTTCTTTAACCTTGAGAAAATTCTGAGTGATAACATAGTGGCGACTTCACTGGGGAGAACTAACATTTTCTTCAGAATTGTTTTATAGGTATGGATCTAATCTATGATGGTGGACAGTGATCAGACACACAAAGGTTAAAATCATCCACCTGACGACTCCAAATCAATTTCACAATCAAGACTCCATTGGAGAAATGAACCTGAAAGAACTGTGTGAAAAGATCAGGCTTCTAGCTTGGATTTTTATCCAAGACATTATGTTCTTTCTCATTGATAAATTTTTTCAATGTATATTGTATTTTAGAGATGATTTTAGATTAAATTTTTATTATTTTCCTTTGAAAAATGTAGATATAAAGTCTCCTTACACATTTGAATAGCAATCTTCTAATTCTTATGAAGATAATTTTCCAATTAAGGAGAATCAAAAAATTAAGACTAATCATACAATCCCTGTACATATTCCAGTACCTCATAAAGTTCTTGATATATATAAAGCACTCATTTTACCTCCTACACTCCATGCTTTCCCTAACGATTATCCCAATTATCTCCCTAGGTTTGATGGAGAGAATGGTATCACTGCTCAAAAACACATTCAAGCTTTTGAGGACTATCTTAAATTATTTGAAGTAGATGAAGAGGATGTTAGTATTAGGCTTTTTGCTCTTTCTTTGCAAGACAAAGTCAAGAGTTGGTTCAAAACCCTACCTGAGGCAAGCATCTCAAATCTCGAGTAGTTTCTAAAACTCTTCCTTGATAGATGGATAATCAAAGTCAATATTCTTGTAATCATAGAAGAATATAATCAGTTAAAAAGACATCCAGATGAAACAATACAACAATTTTCAGACAGATTTAATCAAATCTATTATTCAATGCCATTAAATATAAGACCTCCCCCTGGTTCAGCTCTTTTGCATTATCCAAGAGCATTTGATTCAAAGATAGAATTTCATCTAAGAGAAAGAAACCCCTCAACAATGGAATAGATGCAGAACATGGCAGTAGATGTAGAAGTTAATCTGCAAATTAGAAGAGAAAAGTTGAAAGTAGAAAAAGAGGAAAAACTCGACATTTTGATAAATAAAATAGAGGAAATGATGCAGAATATCACCATGAAAGTTGAATTTTTTGTTCAAAATCACCATGACACATTTGTTTCACAAAAATAAGATGTTGACATCCATGAACAAATCCCTGTTAATTCCAACTACCATAGATCAGAAGATAGATTCATAGAGCAATATGTGGAGGAGCAATCTCCTGATCTAATGTGTATGTTTGATGACATTACTTCTTTTGATGATTTGCCCAAATATGATCAGTATGATGATAATTTTGTTCTTCAAATCCAAAATAACTTTACAGAGCATTCAGAAGCTAATTTGAGGAATAAGGAAGTTCAGGTTCAATAGCTTGAAAATAATGATCAGTTTGTTCATTTCAACTATGAGAATGAGGAGGAAAGTGCAGAAAATTTTGAAATCAGTGAAGGAACTTTACCATTTTGTTTTGCTTCATGTCATTTTATCAGTAACAACTATCATGCAATTAGAAATCAAATGTCAACAAGTCTTGATATTAACTATCTAGAGGGCAATAAAATCTTTGTTGAAGACTTCTCATATCTAGATTTCCAACCCCAAAATGCCATTGAATGTCAAGTTGCAGAAGAAGACTTGGAAGCCAGAACATATGTTCAAATTATCCAAGATGATTCCCTACCTCTTTGTTTTGAATCATTTCAATTTTTAAAGGAAATGTGGTATAAAATTTTTAAAGAAAAGGAGGAGCATCTTGTAGAAATCTATGAAGTTCCATTTGAACCTATATGTAATAAGTTGCAACAATCCTTCCAAGTTCTTTATGATCCAATAGTTGATAGGTTGGATGATGAATGCAATCAGAATTTCTCTCCATTAACAAACTATGAGATTCAAAATCAAGACGATAATTGTTTCACCGAACAGACATTACAATCAGTAGAAATATCATCACAAAGATCATTTGAAAACATGCAAGGGGATAAAGATAAAAGTGATATTTCAACGTCATGGCATGCATGCCATACACAACAGATGTGCAGTTGTTTGAATCAGTTCAAGAAAAGTGTATATATTTTACAAGATCCTTTTGTACAGTTTCTAGCTTCAATAAAGGAGATCGGGAATTTCCTTATCTTCTCAATGGTTAGCAAAACTATATTTGATCTTAAGATTTCAATTTTAACCACCAATAAGCACAAGCAAAAAAGGTCACCAATGTATATGATGCTTGAGTGGTTACATTGGTTGTTTCATTTTACCTAACCAGCAGCCAAATAGCTGATTAGAGTAAGTAGGTAGGATTCCGGTTTGAATAAATTCAGTTTCCATCAGCGAGTATATGTTAGATCAGATTTCAGTTTGCAGAAAAGGCTACAATTTCAGTTCAATATTTTCAGTCAAAATATTATACAATAGAGCATACACATGTGTGGGATTGACCCAATGGATCAGGCTACTAGTTGACGGTGTTCTTGACATTTCACAAGGAAATGTCATCCTCAGGTGGAGCCACTATTAGGTTCCTATACGAATAGGTGTCATATATCATGATTGACTTGGTTTAGCTCTGAAATATGTACATACCTTTGCTTGTTGCAAATGTTTTCCATATTTGTAAAAAATCAAAAAATTAAAAAATGTAAATAGGGTATGCCCTAAAAGAAAAATCAAAGGGAAAAAAGAATGAAAAAGGTCAAAAAAATGAAATAAAATGAACCCCAAAGAAAAAAGGAAAAAGACCATGAAAGTGTGCAAGTCCAAATGCCACTACTTTACTTTTGTGTAATAAAGATTACGTGCAGCTTGTCACTTATGCCACAATTCGTGAATAGTCAAACAGTTTAAGCTTGACTAGTTCATATTTCAATTTCATGTTGTAGAAATAGAGAATAAAGATCTGACCAAACAGTGTAATCTTAGCAGATAAGTAGATAGGTAGAGTGAAAAAAGGAGCTCAGCAGTTTAACCTGAGCCCTTGGATGTAATAAGTGTAAATTTAGATAGGCATTACCATGTAAAAGAAAAGAAAGTTTGATAAGGCTTTGCCATTCTAAATGCACCCAAATAAAGAAGTGAAAATGCTAGGATAAAGTAGGTAGGATAAGTAGATGATGGTTGTAGAATGATATGTGGTGAATGATGATTCTAAATGTGTAAATATTTTACTTTCATCACAAGGAAAAGGCATGTACCATAGGGAAAGCACATCAAGCAAGCAAAGTCAAAAATAGTTAACTTCACTTCTCATTTCCCCTAAGTGTCAAGGTATTTATCAAATTGGAGGGGCTCAGAGCATTTCTCTGACTTCTGGAGGGACCAAAATCTCGGCCCAATGATTTATAATACCTTAAGCACTTAACCATATTCATAAAAAACCACACCCCCTCATGAAACATTCATTCCCTTGATAAAGTTTTTCCTAAAGTAAAATCCTATTTTACTTAGGAAGATTACAACATTTTCTATAAAAACCCTCATTTTCACTTTAGCCTAAGTCTTAAATACACACATCAAAATGTTTTAGACTTAGCGCTTTTCATTTCATTATGTCATATTAACTACTAACCTCTATTATATAAATCCCCTATCAAAATCTACCCATTCTTGTATTACTTTAACTATGTAAAAACCCTGAAATATTAATATCCCGCCCCTTTGGTTAAAATATAACTATAATACATTAATAATGGGAATTAACTAGTTAATCCGTAATGTATTAAGAACCCTGACCCCCTACCATTTAACAAAGGATTAATTAACCCCCATGGTTAATTAATAGCTTTCCCCACCAATCCCGTCACTCCCGATATGATTAAAAAACCTTTAATTACATCAGGCCCACCCTCATTAAACTCCCGTCACCTCGCCTCCCCGATAGCCATCCGATCAAGCCCCCCACATCCAATGGCTGTTGTGCATATCGCATGGCCCTCTGTGACCGAACGTTAGCACGTGATCGCGAAGTGGTTTTGCAAACAGTACCCTTGCCACACATTGCTCATTGTATGGTATCATGCAGATGAGCCCAAATACCGCCCCCCCCCCCCCCCTAATAGCGGTGCGATAGAAACTGCTTACCACCTTCTACTAAACGAAAAAATGTCTCGTCATTCAGTTGCCGCCAATTGTCATTTTCATTCACCCGCCAATATCAACCATTTACCCGTTTAAACACAAAAACCCCAGTTTTGCTCATTTTCACCTGATTGTGCAGTAAAACCCTATGTAACCCATTTGTGCCACTTGAAGCCTCTGTTAACTAATTCAAGCATGGTTTACTTCCCAAAAAGCACTCTAGACTCACTCCACAAACCTCTCAAGCTCAAATGAAACATTTTCAACCCTCCCTGTCAACCTAATGTTTTCCTAACAGTTTGTTTTGTTTTAAAGGTGATTAAAAGACTACAACCTTGGATAAACAGTCTTAATACTAGTCATAAGACTTGTTTACTCCAAGATTGTTATCAAATCTATTCAAACAGGGATGTAAGATAAAACATACAGTAAAAAGACAAGCAAAGGAAACGTGAAATTAAACGATTTACTGTTGAAACAGACAGTAAAAAACCTAAACACACAGTGAAGTAAAAAGGACACAGTAAAGAATAGTCAAAGTGTATTAGGATTAAAGAGTATCAAATTGAAGACCAAGTCAAGTAAATCAGCTAGCATGAATATAAACAGCAGTGAAGATAGATGAAAAAACAGAGCGATAAAAGTAAAAAGGAAATAGTAAACAATAAAAGTAAACATGAAGACATTAAGGGTTAAACAAATATGAAAATAGTTTCACCAGCTACAATGAAGTTTATCCAAAGTAAAAGTGAAAAGCGGTTGAAAGGAATTTAAGGTTAAAAGATGAAATCAGAGCAGAAATGGTACATTCTTCAAAAATTTCCTGTTTAAGTCATAGTTTTGCAGAAACTATTGTGACCAATATGAGATGTATTTTGAAAGCATGGAGGAGGTTTGTGTTGTTAAAAGGCTAGTCTACAAAAACCTATCTCACTTTTTACACAGGTATTACCAAGAGGGAGATAAGTGCATGTCTTCACAGCCTATTTTTCAGTTTGTGTAAAGTATTGTTTTTGACATCTTTTTGCAGAGAATATTGTGAACAGCTGGAGATGAATTTTTCGAAACTGAGAATGGTTGATCTCAAAAACATTCTTAACTGCAATAACCATTTCCACTTTTTACATATCTTAGACGGACAGAGATATAAAATCATATCATTGGACCCTAAGTTTGTAGAATTTCTGGGGCAGAATGCACAAAGAAAGGATGCAGTTAGTGACTGGGATGCCCCATCATCAACTAAGAGCTGCTATAAAATTTGACTTTCCCTTCTTTGTCACCATAAATCCATAAGAATAGTGCCAAATAGATTCATTAGTTTTGAATTTCCTTTATTTAAGTTTTATTAATGTAAACAGTTAGAGATATTTGTGAAACTAATATTGATATTTTTTCAAGATATTTCAATTTACAATTAGTATAGATACTTCTTCATTTGAAGTATTTTAGGGTGGATTCTTAGACATTTCTATAGACCTATTATTTTGGAAAAAAAAGTCGTTGATCAACTCTTGTATGGCTAGCTAGATGGAGAAATAAAGCAAGGGACTTTCTTATAGGATTCATGTTCAAATATTAGACAAATAAGTATTCTATATCTCATGTGTTATTGTTTTTTGATTTATTATTTCACTAGTGTTCATATCTGAATATTAAAACAAAAAAGTATATTTCAGAAAGTGGTTAAGTGCAATCTGTCTTTAAAATCATTTTTATTCTAAATGTTTTCCTCTAAACTATCATAGGCAAGGAATTCTTAACTGCTCTTTGCTTCTTAGTTTAATCATTTTGATCATTTAGTAATAAATCCTTAATTTCTTTTTATTAGTGATCATTCATTTTCTTTCCTTTTGAAATATGTTGAAGGATTCTTAACTGCCCTTCATCCCTTTCAAAGCCATTCCATTCTTTCAAGTTACCATTTGTTCCTTGTTTAACTATCTTGCCCTGTGAAGCCCTCCTTTGTTGAATCATCCAAATCTAGTTTAGCCATCTACAGTTGACTCCATAGCCCAATGGCCTGATCTACTATGTTCTTGAGATACACCACCAAACATAATCAAAACCCCCAAGCTTTCATAACTAGCCTAATATCTTATAAAACCAAGCTAAATCTTAAAGAGAGAGCCCTCTCTAGGTACAAATTGGCTAGATTTTGTACCTAAAAGTTGGTTTGTGGTTACCTCAAAAATTTCTTTCTTTAACCTTGAGAAAATTCTGAGTGATAACATAAGGGAAAACTATAGTTGTTTTTTCATATGTTGGTAACATGATTTTCATTGGAAACCTATTAGCAGATCAATTTGAATAAAATTATGAAACAGGAACTTGAGATGACATATTTGGGATTGATGAAGTACTTCCTTGGCATATAGGTAGATTACTCAGATTCTAGAATATTTATACCTAAAACAAACTATGCATTGGATGCACTGAAAATATTAAGAATGATGAATTTCAAGGAAATGCTCACATTAGTAGCAATAGTAACAAATGTTAGTAAAGAAAGTAAGTTTCAAATGTCCGAGGGGGGGGACTCAAATGGTTATCAAAGTAATGTGAGTATGTGGTAACTAAGAGATCCAAGGTTCAAATCCCCCTAGTTATGACATGGTTTAGAAAGAGGAGGATAGCCTATAGGCCCCTAGAGGTTTATTGGTAGCCCCATGTCATGCAAGCTTTCAAGGTCCTCTACGTTACAAAAAAAAGAAGCAAATGTAAATATTAAATTGTTCAAGAGATTAGTTGGTAGTGTCATGTATCCCACTTCCATTATACCAAAAAATAGTTAGCATGATTTATAGGTTTATGAAGACACACCAAGAAATTTTTTCAAAATTTGGCAAAAGTATTTTGAGATACAATGTAAGAAAAATAATATATTTTGTTTTATAGTCAAACATTGAAATTGACTTTTTGGTTATATATACTAACAATGACTTTATCAATAGCTTAAATGATAGAAAGAATATTTCAAGTGTTTAATATTGGTTCAAGTATGACTTCATGGGCATACAGGAAGTATGATCTAAGGTAAGTAAGTAGCAACAATAGAAACATATTATCAAATAATTTTGTGACATTGAGTATTGGTCAGTCTTCAATAAGAACAAATGGGACCAACTTTAGCTTGTTATGATAATAATGCATCCACACCTCTATCCAAGAATTGGGCTTTTCACCAAATTATAGCTGAAATTATAGTGAACCAATGCCTAAAATTTTTACATGACACGAAAATATTGCCTCCCTCTCTGCAAAATTTCATGGTCAGAAACATCCCAGAAGAAAATGTATATCGAAAATGCCAAACTAAATGGTTTAAAAATAATTTCATAATTATTTAGAAACCATAAATTCCATAGGGCATATCTTCTAAATTATGGTGAATCAATTCTTGAAATTTTTACCTCATATACATGCGTGTCTCGCCTCCATCTCCTCAAAATTTCATGGTCTGATTCATCCTAAAAGAAAACCTATAGTGAAAATTCCAAGATGAATCATTCACTTCAAAAATCACATTATTTCTCCATCTTTAAAACCCAAAGAATATTAGCAAGATTCTCTTTCACACCTCAAATCTCTTCTTTCTTTGATGGTCTTCAAATGCACTCATATATCATTTATTTCTAGTGTTTATGCATTCAATTATTGGGTCGACTTATAAAAAAAATTGGGTTGGCTTGTACTTTATACATAGGTCAACCTGACAGAATATTTCATTAATGGAGTTTCATATATCATTGGAAAGGTATCAAAATAATATTTTCAACCATATAGCCTATGCTCCCATTGAGCTCGGTATTTAAAGTAAAAATTCCTTCAAAGATAGGGTACCCAAAATAGGAATAAAAAAAACTAGGTATCCAAACAATATTTCCAATAATATTCATCTTGCAATACTTATCTTGGACATCTACCATCTCTCCCTATCTTTGACATTAGTGACAACAATATTTCCAACAATATCCCATTTTGTCATTGATAGAAACCCTTAGTCAATTTTTTAGCAAAATTGTAGTACTCTAATTGTCTACAACTCTCCTTGTGTCTTCAATTCTTCCTCTATATGCAACTTCTTCCCCTTTGACATCAGTGGAAAAGTATTTCTCCCCTTGAGATTGTTCTTCCCTTTACTTCCGACATGATAGGGATATCACTCCCATCCTATTTCTGAGATATTCAAATGTTTATCTAAGAAGGGGTATGGTGAAATTATCTACAGCCTATTCCTTGGTTGCAATGTATTCTACCTTGACACTTTTTTGGCTACTTATTATGTTATTAAGTGGTACTTAATGGGAATATGCTTTGTGTTTGAGTGCATAACGTGATTCTTTGAAATGTTGATTGCACTTGTGTTGTCGTAGATGATTGATATTGGATGATCATACTCTACCTTCATATCATTTAGTCTCTACTTCATCCAAATAACTTATGTCTAATATGTTTCTTTTTTAATATATTTAATTTCTATTGTAGATAGAGAGATTAAAATATTCTTCTTACTCAACCATGATACTAGATATTTTCCTAGAAAGAATGCCCCTCCACTTGTACTCTTATTTTCATCAATGCTTGTTTCCCAATATACATATATTTATGTTTTTAAAGTGAAGTACTTACTTCTTCAATACCGCAAGCCAAAGTCTAATGTTCCCTTCAAATATCTGAATATTTTTTTTGCTTCTTGTACATGTGCCTCCATTGGTTCAAATTGAATTATTGCAACCAATCCTACTACTTCCATGATGTCTAGCCTTGATGTTGTCACTTATAGTAGGTTTCCAATCATTGACTTGTATATTATTTTATTTTCATATGGGGATTCATCATCTTTACTCAATTTGCATCCTGTGATCATGGGTGTACTAATAGGTGCATAGTCTTCCATTCCAAATTTCTTCAACATCTCCTTGATGTATCTCATATGAGAAATGAATATGTCTTTGCTAGATTCATAAATTTGCAAAACTATAAAGAATGGAAATTCTCCAAACATGGACACCTTAAATTGTTTTTTGACTTATTCTACAAAATGTTGGCTAATTATGTTAGCATTACCTCAAAAAATTATATTATCTACATAAACCAAGAATATTATCATATTTTGATTTTTTGTTTTGTTGTAAATATTCATGTATGCAACTCCTCGTTTTAAATATTTTTGTTATAAGTATGTATTGAGTGTTACATACTAATCTTTGGGAGCTTTCTTTAGTTCATAGAGCACTTTTTTCAACCTACATACATGATATTCATTTCTAATAGTTGAAATCCTTTTTTTATTTTTTAATATATACCTCTTCTTCTATATTTCCATTTAGAAAGGTTGACCTAACATCCATTTTACAAGATTTAAAGTTATTGAAACACACAAATGCCAAAAACATTTTAATTACTTCTAATATTGCAAATAGAACAAAGATTTCTCCAAAGTTAGTACCCTCAACTTTTCAAGCATACCCATTACAATGAAATCTTGATTTATTTCTTATTACTTGTCCATCATCATTCAAATTATTTCTAAAGACACATTTGGTGCCAATATCATTCTTATATTTTGGTTTAGACACAACTTCCTATGTCTCATTCTTCTTAGTTTGATTCAATTCTTCTTCCATAGCATTAACCCAATTCTTATCTTTACTAGCTTATTGTAACATTGGCTAGCTCTGTTTTGGTATGGAAAAGAAAATATTACTTGTTTTGGTGTACCTACCAATCCTCTTATAGTCTAAAATCATGTATCTATATCAACATGAATTTGATTTTCTAGATTATACTTTTGGACAAGTATGAATGGTATATTTAGATATTGGAATTATATTTCTTCTTTTTTTTATTTTCTTCTTCATTTTATCAGTATATGTAGATTGTCTCCCATGGATTTTCATTTGTGATGCAGGAGCATTACCCTAGGATACTCAATTTGTTTAAGACCTAAGGGACCCATGTAAATTCTAGAAGGGCATTTTATTTTGTTGTATATAAATTTGAAATTTGAAAATTGTAGTGGGAATATAGGTTATTTCAAATTGGTAGGGCTAAGGTGTTAGGTTGTTCTAGTAGCTAGCCAAGTGGGTCTATACAAATGTAACAAATGTAGAGTTAGGAATCTGGCAATTTTAGTTTACTGGACAAATGTCCAATTTCTCTTTGATCATATAGATATTTGCAGAGAAATGTTATTTTATATAAAAGCATATATAGTGAGTCACTTGAGGTGAGATATGAGAGAGATATCTGAGAAATAAGGAAAGAGCTAAGAAAGAGAGACAATCTTTATCCTTTGTAAATATTTCTTTTACATTTTAATGTAATCAACATGATTTTTTAATGTCTTTGTTCACTATCCGAATGTATGTGAGTTGAGGAAAAGGAACTCCTATCAAAAGGAGAGTGTGCCTTCATTATCAAAATATTAATTTTCCATAGAGGATAATGATAGCCAAGAAGAAATAACATTGTATGAGAAGTGACAAAGGAGGAAAAAATGGTGTATATACCTTCACATCTGTAGATTGGAACTTGTGTATGTGGATGTGAATTTCCTATTCATTAATCACCAAAGGGATCTGTTAACACCCAGGTTGTTCCCTATGACTCCCAAGGGAATACGGCCGGGGTAACCACTAACCAATCTTTGGATCACTGTTTCTAGCCAAACTGTGATCAGAGAGGGCTCTCTCTTTATGATTTGTAACTGTTTATGATAGGGTTTTAGGCTAGCTATTAAGCACAGGTTTTGTTTATGTTTTGGTTGAAGAATTTCTTTCAGATCTCTTGTGATGTAATATTCAGAGAGTCAAGTATCATTGGGCAATGGAGTCTATAGCAGTAGGTGTCTAGAAACCTTGAGATGAATTAGTGCAACTTACAGGGCCATTTGGATACTTCATAGAACAAATTTTGATTTATAACATGAACAGGAAAAACAAGCAGTGAGAGCATTCAAGGATTTTCACTAAATGTTTAAGTATTTTCACCAAACTGGTTATGAGAAATGGATGGATGTCTCAGGGGCAAACTTGAATCCCTGGGAATATCTATCACTGTAAAAGATATAGTTTTAAAGTGCAGCAACTAAGAATTACACTTCTTTTACTGTATCTGAAGAAAACATGGATAATAGCTCAGTTTGAGTTCAGGGTAATCGGTGATTAAATCCTGGAACTATTCTTCTACTTTGCTATTAAGTGTAAAATATTTAGACAACAAAAGAGAACAAAAGACTCGAAAAACATGTAATACAGAGATTTAAGAAAACTTATTGTTTTATGAAACACTCTGGAATCCTGCAACGTTCACCATTCATCACAACGCATCAAATACACCAAGCTTTGGAAATTCCATTCTCCCTTTGTATTATTTCTCTGAGAATTTTTACAGCAAGTGAGAGTTCCAAAAGGAAAATAACAACAACCCCCTGAGCTTCTGCCAGGGGTGAATATATACTTGCGATTTTTACAAAAATATCTGAGTCCTGAGTTATCTCAGACTTAATATTCTCACCAACTTTGAGATATTATTATCAGAAATTTATTACAGCATCGAATACAAAATAAAGGCGCTTTAATGTTCTGTCAGAAGATATTTTGGCCTTTGGGATCTGCTGAGTCGGTTGAGATACTTTGATTAAATGCTGGAGAACCCGACTTTATGGCTTGTGCGCTGTATGCTGTGTTTGTCACCTGTGATTGTGACTGCTGCAGTAGTGAGTAAATAGCTTTGCTGAGTTGGCTCAGCATCTGCCTCTTCCTTGTAGATTTTATTCATCAAAATTGTGCCTGCGTATGACTGCTCATGTACTGGAGAAAATTAGCGCTACAGGTTCTGGCCTGACAAAATTATCTGTGTCAAATTCCTCCATACTTCCTGTGTGGGCAATTGATGATTTATGATTGCCCCCATAGTCTCATCTGCCTCAGTATACTTAAAGAAATTCGGTGGTGTATCAAACAGATGATCAATTTCATTCATAATAAAAAACAGATTATCCACCCTATCATACAGATTCTGCCCTGATGCTGGCCCTGTGTCTGTTGAGGTACTGGGCTGTTTTGCAATCTGTGCTACTGCATGGGCATCAATCCTTTTGTTGTAATTTTCTAGGGTGAGCAGTCTTCCTACACTGCTTAAAATGCTGGGGAGGCCTCTGTTCTGTAATGCCAGGAATCTGTCCAGGAATTTGTTGATTTCAGTCTGCATGTCCTGTGTTCTCCTCTCCAGTGTTCCAACTAGGCTTCTTAGTGTCAGGACTCGTTTAACTACTGAGATTGTTTCAGTCCTGTTAGTAATTCCCATGGCAGCTAGTTGAGAGCTAGTTTTGTTATTTAAAACATTGACCATTCTGCTGGCAGCATCTGGCATGTGGCCAAGGCTTGCTCTTGCTCTGTGTATTTCCTTGTTTGCCTTGGTGATGAGTACTATTTGCTCATCCATAGTCTCAATGTACTGCCACTGATTGGTGATGGATCGACCGATGTTACCCCAGAGGACTGCTTTTAGTTCTGCTGTTACCTTCTCTAGTGCAAGCTCTTTTTCTAGTTCAGCTATTCTCTTTTTTAGAGCTTTTATCTCTCTCTCCTTTGTTGCTTCATTCTGCTTGCTTTTGTCAAATTTTTCATTCACCTTGGCCAAAGTCTTCTTGACTTCATCAAGCTCTTTCATTTGGGATTCAAGAACTTGGATCTCAGCTTGTAGCTTCTGCATATCCAGACTGGGAGTCTGTCCTGGTGTTGGTGTAGTTGTTGCTGTAGATGGTGCTGTAGTTCCCGTTTGCTGAGGAGGAGGAGTAGTTGTTGGAGGGACTTCCTCAAGATTAATTATCACAGGAGGAGGCTGGGAGGGTTGGCCCTCTTCTCTTTGCTTCATTGCTGTTTGTAGTGCTGCCTTTGCAGCTTCTGATTGTCCTAGCTGGTCTTGAGTTCTAACCAGCTCCTTGTACAGGGATACCAGCAGGTCTGTAGCATCCTTTTCCTGCCTTTGCTGGGCAACCTCGTCTGTTTGTGGGTGGATGGTGGCTGGGAGCTTGATTTTCTTTCTTAAAGCCGCCATGTCTGCATCCCTTATCTTCAGGAGTTCTTGGATACCCTTAACATCTTTAGGATCATGTCCTATTTCTATAATTACCTCTTCCAAGGACTTGATCCTGTTGTCCTTGGCTTGTGATGATGCTCTCTCCAATTCCAGCTGAGATGTTGTGTTATCAAGGCTGCTCTTCAATTTGTAGTTCTCCAATGTCTCATCTGCCAAGGAGGCATACACCATTTCACCAGTTTGTTTATGTAATTCAATCTTATCCATAGGGTGTATGTCTTTGGCCAGAACCTCCATGTTGGTTCTTAGGTAATCCGAGGTAGATTGAGGATGCAGTGTTGTGGGCATGAAGTGACTCATGATCATCTTGCCTTCACTTACATCAAAGGCAGACATGAGTCTTTGCTGATTGGTAGGAGCCAGGTTCAGCAAATGATCGTACAGCTGTATTTTAATAGGATCACTCCTCCTCTTAATGTCAATAAATTGCTGTTTGATGCTTGACTGTCCTTCTCTGTGCTGGCTGGAGGAGCTGACCTCTCCTCCTATAGCTCTATCATGTTCATGCTGAAATGAACTGGCTGAAACTTCTCCACTGGGTGGGCCCATGCCCATTGCTTGCCTTACTGCTATGTCATCCTCTTGGGAGTCATTTAGTCTTTGTCTTTTCTCTCCCCGATTAATGGATGAAGTCAGGGGAGTCTCTCTATCCCTTTTCCTGGTTAAGTCCTCCTTTTGTGGGGTTTGGAGGACCGAGGTATCAACAGTAGTTTCTGCTCTAGGAGGCACCACTGTCTGAGCCTGTTGCTCAGTGGAGCTTGGAGGATCAGTCACTTTTTCTTGCTGCAAGGGCTGCTGTTCACTAGACTGTTCCTCTTCCTGTTGCTGCCCGAGTTCCTGCTGTTCTTGCTGCTGTAGCAATGTGTCCACTTGTTCTTCTGTCAATGGAGGTGGCTGTTCCACCTGCTTCCCTTTATCCTTGCTTGCTGTCTGTGGTGCTTTCTCGGCAGTTTGCTGCTGTGCTGTTGATGATGTATCAGCTGCTCCAAGTTGCTTTTTGTAGGAGAGGGGCACCTGTCCACAAGTTTCCAAG
This sequence comes from Pinus tabuliformis, assembly GCA_031772625.1. NCBI lineage: Eukaryota > Viridiplantae > Streptophyta > Pinopsida > Pinales > Pinaceae > Pinus > Pinus tabuliformis. The sequence goes on from CM062808.1 coordinate 829,942,687, forward strand.
TCAGCTTCCTTTTGCATATTTCTAGCCTCTCTCTCAAGTAATTCTTCAGCAGTTATTTCTTCTTCTAAGGTACCCTCTTCCCAATTTGATGCATTGGCATACTGTTCAATCTCGGGTTGTCTCTTGTGTGCATAGCTACCCAATTTGTATCTAATCCTCCTGAGGGATATAGCATGATTGGGGTCATAGGGTATCCATTCAAAGCTGGTTTGCAGTCTGAGGCCTTCCAGGATAGTGTTTGCCTCTTTCCATCCCTCTTCTTTTCTGTTATATAGGAAAGGACCCAGCTGGTTCCTTACCTTCAACTGTGACTTCTTGTTGTTGCTCTGAAAATGAAGATAGTCTGAGTTCCCAAACTGTCTGAAATATTCCAAGGCAAAAAGCCTCATGGGGACATACCTTGGCAACCTAAATGGGTTCAACTCACAGCCATATATCCTGATGACCGTGTGGTTTTGGTAGAAGTACCAATTACCAATGCTGTAGGACTTATTCAAATGGAGAATTCTCCTCATGTCATCAGTTAGTCTAGGAGGAGGAGTACCATGCAATACTGTCATGACTGGATAGATGAATAAGTCAATGAACTCAGTGTATGTGTAAGGTGATACAGAGGTATGATGAAAAACAGAAGTCCAGAACACAACTGACCTTGGAATTCCCTGGGCATTGAGTGGCTTCAAAGGAACAAAGAAGGTGGCTGGTTGATAAAACAAGAATAGGTGGTATATATATGAAGTATACCTGAATAGTCTTTCTCTCTTCAAGTTCATAAACTGATCATGGATTTTCTCTGCAATGTAGGTTGCATAGTCATAATGTGCAGCTGGGGGTTTACCAGGAGAGAATATAGATAGCATTGCCATTAGGCTATCATCCACATCCTCTATCCCCCTGAATCCTAGGACATAACTGATTAAATCCACTAACATCCTGCCCAATTCATTCAAATAGTGATACCCAATAGGAGGGGTTCTGACTGATTCAGAGCCTGGTCTTACAAACAACTGATTGATTTTAATGATTTGGTCATTTGACAGCTTGGTGCCTTTGTTTATCAAATTCTGCATAAAGAGGGGAGTCAATTGCTTGGCAGTTTGGAAGTGCAGCATTCCATTTATACTCTCTGGGGTAATCTGGAACAGGATTAAGCCTGTGGGGCTGATGACAGCTCTTTGGCTTGGGTCATAGCATTCCTGGCAGCTGTAGATCAGTTCTGGCATAGGATTTACTTGGGGAAGGTTGTAGATGGGCAAATTTGAGTCCCATATTCCCAAGATGTCTGCCCCACTCAGGTGCTGGGCTTTTAACTCATTCATCATCTGGATATTGTATTTGGTTCCCATAGGGAACCAGTCCATCATTTGGTAATCCATGTCTCCCAGGGCTTTCCATGCTAATTCCTGGTGAGGAGCATTGAGGGGCTTGATATTTAGAGCAATAGGAGTCTCCATAGTTCTTCAAAGTGCAACAATTGTAATAAAGTGGATAGCTAAAAATGGTAGCAACACAGAATGGAGGTGATTCTCTGTGAAAACAGTTTGTATTTTGGATACCAGAGGGGAATTTACACAACAGCAGTTGAAATACTGTTTGTTTTTAGGAGCAGAGCTTCTCTAAGGTCTAACTGTGTCCTCTTTTAGCGGGTAAATTGAGACCAATTAGGAATTAGCCGAGAATACGCAGTGAGTGTTGCTTTCTGGGCGAAATTACAGGTATTATGGCTCGGCTGGTGCTTTTTGGACTTCACAGTTACAATGGTGGACGTGCAGAGGGAAATGGGCGGTGTAAATGTAGTTTCAAGGTGTCTTAAGCCTTCTGAGCAACTTAAATTTCAATAACAGTCGTATGGAGGGCAGAACAATGGTAAATACCTGTTGATTGACGAACAGAGGTTGCGCAGGTGTGCACGGTTGATGCTGAGGAGGTCGCCCGGGTTAAATCAACAGGTTGGCGGAAATTCGAACGTAAACGGTCATGCAGAGAGAACAACAGCGACAGGAGTGAAAAGTGGGAAAAAGCACGGTTTTATGGGTAAATATAGACTTTTTTACCATTTTGGCGCTTTTTAGTGATGACGTCAGCATGACGTCATTGGTGGGTCAAGGTGAGGTGACGTCAGCTGACGTCATCGGGTGACGTGGCGGTAGACTATTGGTCCAAGGGGGCGATGAGGTGGCAGCCATGTCAGCGGCCAGGTGGACGAATAGCGGGAGCGAGTACAGGTGGATGTGACGTGGCGATTCGTTGGCGGAAAACAGGTGGCGGTTAGGACCATAGCGGTTACGGTTAAGGTTAACCGCTACGGTTTCTCGGGGCGGTTTGGGTACGGCGCCGAATGTGTCAGGCCTGGCTCCGAGATACCTTAGCGCTTGACGCGTGGAGAGGCCCTGACGTGACGCAACGTCAGCTTCTCGGGCGGTAAAGGACAGCAGTGGGGGCCGCTCCGATATTAACGTGGATCGTCGGATCTTCGAGACTTGATCCGACGGTGGGCGGAGTGCGAAGATGCTCGGGTTATATGCAGGCGGAAAACTTTGGGTAGAGGGTTTTTTCATTGGTTTTTCCTTGGTTTTTCCTTGGTTTTTCCATTTAAAACAAACAATGCGCTAACCTTTGGAAATGCGCCAGAGGCGGGTTTTTGACTTTGGTAATTTTTTGCAAAGGATTTGAAGGCGGAAGAGGGTTTTATAAGGGTTTTCCAATGCAAATGGTGGTTTGAGGAGTAGTTTGACTTGCAGCAAGGGGGAATGGGATGGGACAGGTTCACCAAAGTGACCAGATGTCATTTTGGTCCCTTTTGAAGAACATATGGCTATAATGCCAAGGGGAGGGAGTACTTATAAGATTTGGGGCTTTATACACCATAGTGTTAATATTATTAGGGGAAAGGGTAAAATAGGGGAGCTATATAGTAAAATTAGAGGTTAATATGAATGGAGGGAGCAAATGAAGGGGATTTTACTGAGTTTATCTGAACTTGACTTGGTTTTAAGAGTAGATCAAAATGAAAAGATCTTAGACAAGAAATGTGGATTCTGAATGAACTAGAACCACCATAAAACCATGATCTCTCTTCATAAATCTCAGCTAAAGAAAGGGAGTGTTAGTAATGGAATAGAGGGGAAGAGGGAGGTTAGTTATGCTCCTTGCTGTAATATGATGGGATTAACCACTTTGTTCATTGATAGATTTTTGCTTTGGCAAAACACCTCTTGACATATGTGTAATGATGAAAATACCCTTTCTGCAACCACAACTGCCTACCCAACTATTTTCCTAGCATTTTTTTTTGTTTCTCCATAGAGGGTGCATTTGGACTTGCAAACCCTTACTTGCCTTTTCTTTTCTTTGGCTTTTTCTTTATTCTTTACTATCTACTTCTACCCTTATTTCTTCCAAGGTCCCAGATTAAGCTGTTGGGAACCTTTGCTTCTCTACCTAAACTACTTGTCTGCCAAGATTAAGCAGTTTGGACAGACTTCTTTCTCTATTCTATAACTCAAAATTGAAAGATGGCATGATCCAGATTAGACTGTTGAATCATCCACAAAATTGAAATAAGGTCCTCAATACTTGAAACACTTTACCCACCTCTTGTTTTCTAGGAAATATGGGATCTTTGTGAACTCAAAGCAGAGCATATTTGGCCTTTCTCTTGCCAATCATGAAATATGAAACCTATTGGTATAGGTATCCAACAGGATCAATGCTTTTGATCTTCCATTGGAGAGATTAATTTAGGAGACCAGTCATAGACAAGAATATTTGAAATCATAATGAATAAGAATAAGATGACCTACATCCTATTTTGTATGAGGGCATTGTCCTTGTGAGTTAATTTTATGTTGTATTAATAAATTGGGAACCCATTGTAGCAAAATTAATAAATTGAGGGATATCATGCCTGTGTGAAGGTTAAAGAATCAATAGTCGAACAATAATGGTGGGGTGTTTGTCTTTCACTTAGCTTAATGATAGAGTCCTCTTAGGGTAATATCCATTCAGTCCAATCATCCAACAGAAGATTTGGGTCTGGGGAATGACTAGCACTTGCAAAGTGGAATAGAATCTCAACCATATCTCAAGTGGGACTTAGTCAGCTTACAAATAAGTCAGGGTGTGTGGATAAAGTTGAAAATAAGAGAGGGTCCAACCTTCGACCTCAAGTCAAGGTCGATCGTCGACTTGCTCTAGAGTGGGTCCCTAGTATACTTTTTAATTTGGTTATAGTCTTGTATGGAAATGGGCTTTGAATTAATTTGGTTAAAAGAGAAAAGAGGTGAGGGCTCCATCTAAATTAGAATTTGCCACCGATATCAAGAAAATAAATCGAAGAGGTTAAAAGAGGAAGGAAAACAAACATTTTTTAGGGGAAAGAGTCTAAAACATTGCTTCCCATGCATCAAGTGGTATCATAGCTACTGTGAATAGAGAATATTATAGTAGAAAGGTGATCTCCGTGGATGTTTTTCACGAAGAAAGGAACGAGCTAGTGGATCTTGCAAGTAGTGAAGAGGAGAAGATGTGGGACTAGAGAGTTAATGATTGTTTTGTTCATTTGAATTATCACTAACATTTTGGATATTTTTCAAAGACATGGCTGCAAAAAACTAGGGTACATAGTCAAAGACAAAGGATTGCAAAAAGTAGAGGAAGGAATTATAGCCAGTTGCAAAACTGAAAATGGATAGAGTACCATCTAGAGACAGAATTGGGAGAAATGAGGTTGACATATCTCATAGGTGGAGAACTAGACAATTATAACTTATTTTATGTTTTATGATTGGTTAAGAAATTTTTTAGTGCAAGTAGTAGAAGATATAAGAAAATATGGTGTGAGCATGAGAAGCGATTCTCATAAGAAGAAGGTGATATAGGTTGAGGAGAGAACCGATTGTGTTGTCAAAGAATGTGGAAGAAATAAATCCTTTCAGTGCAAAGGTTGCATAGAGAGAAACATTCCAATTGAGGTTGAAAAGAAGAGGGGCATAGCGCAAGTCCTCAAGGAGAATAAAAAAAGAGAAGTTCTGAGGAGGTGAGTAGAGAAACAATAGCCAAAGAGGAGTAAGGAGTGCTTAATGGGTCCAAGAGGAGGGAACCAGAGGAACACAAATAACCAAGTTGAGGTTAGGTGTTTAGGTAACAAGTGAGGTAAGACTTGTTACAAGTCTAGGTTGCAGTCACGATGATCCTAGAGAACCTCATGTAGATGGAGAAGGAGATGACCATTACTAATCATGATGAGGGTTCAAGTGATGAACATAGCAGAAGAAGGAAGGATTCCAAAGATAATGGCATGAAGAGGAGGATGAATTAAGATTAATATGACAGGGAAATGGCTGAGTTAAAATAAAGACTTAGTTTGATAAGCAAGCTTCTACTATAGAGGACTGAAAACGATATGTGAGATATAAGGAATAAGGTGAAAATACCTATAAAAAATAAGGAATTTAAGGGGAAATCCCCAAAATCCTTAGATCTATGGAAGAAAAGGATGATATCTTTGATAAAATATTGGATGGAAGAAGAAAATCAAAGAGTAGTTGAGCCTAAAGAAGGGATAATTTATTAGTTTGAATCAAAAGGAGGATCACTTCTTGAAGATAAGGAGGAGTGTTTAGTGGAAAGTCCAAAGACATGAGGAAATGATGCATAACGAAGTCAGAGAACCTTGTATTTTTCAGCATACAAATTATGTATGGATGTAGGCTTTGCAAGCAAGGAAGATGGGCAGCCATTAAAGGTCCTTGCAAACCAAAAGAATGGACAAATTTTCCAAAGGGGAAACACAAAAGTAAGCTTTCTCCAATAGGCCCAAAGAGGTGGTTGGATGTTTAAATGGAGAAACCAGATGAAGTGGCCTCTATTGCAAAAGAGGCTAAAGTGCATCCTAAGTGCTTCATTAGTGAAATAAGAACTCATCTTTGTTGAGTATGGGGGAGTGGAAGTCCACTTCTGTGAACCACAACAAGGATTGACCTATGAAATGAAGATGGTGGTGATGAAATGATTATGTAATTATCATTGTATGAGGAAGTGATGTGCATTACATTATATGAGGAGGGGGAATAAATTAATGTATTTTTATTAAATACGTTAAGTCAAAAGGTGTCAAAGATCATGGAGAATGTAGAATCTCAAAAGGATTTGAGGTACATTGATGAGGAATAGCAAGGGGAATTTAATTTATAAGGTGGATAGCCTCAAAAAACTATCATAGACGAAGAAGATGCATATTTATCTCATGAAGATAGTGATGAGCCCCAATTTTGGTACAATTTGGGCTCATTTTGGCCTATTCTACCTACTCAAACCATTCATTTTTTATTGCTTATGCATGCATTTCTTAGTTTATTCATGTTGTTTGTAGGAAGAAGGGTAGGCACTCTATCTACGTGACTAATGCATTATGATTCCAGGTTTTGGCATTAAAAGGGAGCAAAAGACAACGAAAAAGGAGACAAGGAGACAATGAGGTGGCACTGCTGGTTCTTAGGAGAGGATGTCCACGGTCTTGGGACATTCCTCGTGATTCCCACCAAGAACTCCGAGCTCCAATCCATCTCCCCTCCGAGCTTAGAAGCAGCCAGCTGTTCTACAGGAACAGCAGTTACAACTGTTCTACAGGAACAGCAATTATGACTGTCCTACAGGATCAGCAGTTAAACTCTAGTTGGACAGCCGAGCTCCTAAAATCAAGGACACTTGTTGGATCATTGTTTTGCATAAGTATAGAGGCCGTAGCCTTTGATAGGTTGTTGAAAATTTCACATTACTATTGTAATTTTTGAGCACAGCTCGGTGTTAGTTCTTGTTGTAAGCCAGTTTTGGCATAACATCAGTTATGAATAAAGAAGGCAGATTTTGATCTAGCTCTGAGTTTTCTTAAGGAGACTATAGCTCTCAGGTTAGGGCCCAACCTGAGAGCCATAGATCCCCTCTGCTGTAGTGTTGTTTGCATTTCGTTTCAGCACTCTGAGTTTTCATTTTCACATGCAATTTGAATTACAGGTTGTTGAATTAGTCTTTTTCATGAGTTTAGATAGGATTTGCTTATGGTAAATTTGTTTCCAGTTGCTTAGGTTAGCAGAGGATAGATATAATCTATTGGAGCTCCAGCAAAAAGGTTGTTAAGGCTCACTGCCATCTCCCTTAGAGATTGGGGTGCAGTCCATAACTAACCACCAAAAATACGCATTTCTTTACTTGATGATTGCTGCAATACAGTCACGATTATGTTAGATGCTTCCACATCATTCACACCTGCACCACACACCTTCATCACCGCTTCATACACATTTCTCTTCACGTTTTGGATTGTTGTTCATTGAATTTATACGCACAGGTAGTTTAGGTTAATGCATTTTCGGTTTGGTGACAGTCATAAGCATTTGTTTCATTTACACTGCTCTCTCTCGTTCCATTACCTCATTCTCCATCTTGATCACGCATGCAAACACATCGTTGACCCCTGCTCCGCTCTGTTATCTCCCAAAGTCTTTCACTCCTCACATAGTCTCATTCTCTAGCCCTTTCGTTGACCTAGTCCTCTATCTTCCAACCTACTCCCTACACTCACTCCCTATCCTATTCCTCCACTCCTGAGCCATCACCAGCCTTATTCCTACCTTACACATCTCCCCCTACCATTCCATCACTCACCCATCACTTCAAACACTCACGGTAGGTCATCCTGTAGCAATTCGTAGACATCCTGTAGAAATCTCTGTGTATCCTGTAGGATCCCCTGCAGACATCTTGTAGGAGGCCACTCACTCGGTTGCTGAGCTTCTGAATGCGAGGAACCTCTGTGGATGGATGCTAAGGATCCCTAGGGACCTCTCCTAGCCTCCCCAACCTGTCCCACGCTTTCCTTCCTTCTCCATCCCATCTGCACAACCAAACCCTAATTAGCACACAATCACAATCATTCCATACACTTAAAGGAAAAATACAAAAACATGTATTTTATGATGCAAGCAGCTTAGATCCATGCATTTTCACTTATTAGAGGTAACAGCAGCATTGGTAGAAGTTTCATTCATATTCTTTGCATTATAGAGGTTAGACTAGTTAAATTAGGGTTTCCTAGGTTTACATGCTTTGATTCGCTTTCAGTTCATTTTTGTCAAGTAAAGTAGCTTCCCTTTGAGAATAGCTTTCGTCCATCAATTAGCAAGCTTCTTCTGAGAGCCTATAGAAGTTGGCTTGAGCCCTAGCGGACTTGTGCCAGCTGACCAAGTGACAGCTGCGACAAGAGCTAGTACTTGTGCATATAGCACCGTCGCTTCCAAGTTTGTACGAACTACCGGGTTGATAAAATGAGAGACAGGAAGCCCCAGGAGTTGTAGCATTATTGCTACAATACTGGAGCTCACCATCCTTTTTGGCGCCGTTGCCGGGGAAGCGTCAGAGTATTAGTAATTGTTGCTCTTCTTCTACATTCGTACCCTTACTTCTGCTCAGTAGTTTATTTCATTTCCATTCTGCAAAAGTAGCTTAGTATTTCTTGCTTTCCTAGCTTAGTATTTCCTTCTTTCATAGATTAGCATTTCCTGCTTTCCTAGATTAATATTTCTTGCTTTCCTAGATTAATATTTCTTGCTTTCCTAGATTAACATTTCTTGCTTTCCTAGATTAGCTTTCCAATTCCGCAAATTTAATTTGAGCAATATAGTTAGTTGTAGATCACTCTGTTTCAGTTTTGCAGGTACCAAAGAAAAAGCAAAAGCACTCAAAAAAAAAAGAAAAGTCCTTTCCATTTCATGCCTCGTAGGAACCGAGATAGATCAGGCAAATTCCTACCAAACACCCCCACCACATCACTGAGTCACCCTTCTCTCTTCTTTGGTGACAGTGACCCAGAGGAACCTATAGGTGAACATCCTGAGATATACCAAGACCCGATAGAAGAAGAAGAGTTAGAGACCGCTCCATCTGAAGCCATGGCTGATAATAGAAGAGAAGATGAGAGAATAGAAGGAGATTTCCCCATCCGAGAGACCAATGGAGAGATGAAAATGAAGAACATTAGCCCCTCCGCCTTACCTCACTTCCATGGGTTGACCACTGAAGATCCAGATACCTTCCTGTTTGAATTTGCTGTCCTTTGTAGAACCTATGACTATACTGAAGATGAACAAAAGCTGAAGCTTTTCCCTTCCACTCTTAAGGATGCAGCACTACGCTGGTTCATGGGATTACCTGGGAATAGTATCGCTACTTGGGCTCAGATGCAGCAAGCCTTCAATACCAAGTATAGGGATTACTGTAGGTCTAAGTAAACCAAGGGAGAGATCTTTCGAATGACCATGGGGAATGATGAGTCTTTAGAGGATTATGAGGAGAGGTTCCAACTTAGTTATAAGCGGGCCAGGTGCACACTTGACCCTGAATCCCTCAAGTTGGTTCTACTCCAAGGAGTCCCTGAAGATCTCTTAGACACCCTTCACATGTTAGCTGGGGGGGACATTTACCAACTGCCTTACGAGGACATCAAGACTGTGTTTAGAAATCATTCCAGGGCAGCTAGGAAACGAGGTAGAGGAAATCTCCTCTCCACTGGTGTCCCTTTCTCCAAACATGAGTTTACAACCCAATTAGAAGATCTTAAGAGCGAGGTGAGACAGACCATTGCCATGCAGCTGGACACATTCAGGGTCCAGCAGAAGAAAGAAGAAGCTGAGAGAGCCTTGGTTGTCTTCTGTCCTAGGTGCACCAGAAGACACCCTAAGAACGAATGCCCATTGCATTCGGTTGAAGTGTGTTTCGTTTGTGAGGAGGACCACCCAACAAATCAGTGTCCAACCTTACCTGGGTTTAAAGCCATGTACCAAGGGACCGAAGCTCCCACAGAGCCTCTCTATTACCTCAACCAAAGGAGGCCACAAGGATCTAGACCTTATCAGCAGGGGATGCAAGGGGCATCTCAAGCTTATTACAACCCCAACCAGTCAACTCCTATGCCTTCCTGGGGTCCCCCTGCTCATCCTTCATGGTCCATGCCTCCTCCATGGTCTTATCCACCTCAGTACCCCACTCAACCTACTTCTCATCCATATCACTCACATACCCAGCCACAGCCTCAATGGAATGCACCTCAGTCGAGGTGGAGGCCCCAGTACAACACTCCACCCGCCATTTTGCCTCCACCACCAGTTCAACCACAACCATTACCTCCTGCTCCTCCAAGGCAACCTCAAATGCCTGCTCAACCGAACCCGAACCCAAACAATAGACAGGCTCAGCAGGTATATACTGGGGAAACCTCATGTCCTACCTATGCTGTGGAGATCCAGGAGGTCAATCTTAGATCTGGAAAGACTCTTCCAGATCGCCAACCTCCTCCCCCAGAGGATGAGGAAGACCATCAGGAGAGTGAACCAAAGCCTATTCCACCCTTTCCTGAGAGACTAACAGCCACCACACAACCCAACCCAGAGGAGGATGAGCTTTTGGGTGAGCTCAAGCAGTTGTGTGTAAAAATCCCACTTCTCCAAGCCATCAAGGATGTGCCAATATATAACAAGCTGGTTAAGGAGAAGTGTTTCAAACACCCAGGCAGACGGAAGAAATATACCTCAACTATCAATGTCATAGGACAACTGTCTGACCTTATGCTAGGACAAGTCATCTGCCCAAAGTACCTAGATCCTGGAAGTCCTGTAGTAGATGTTCACATCAATGGCACCATTATCCCCCACACCTTGATTGATCTGGGGGCGGCCATCAATGTGATGACCAGGGATACCATGATTAAACTCAATCTTCAGGGTTCCTTGAGAAAGACCTCGACAGTACTGCAATTAGCAGATCGCTCCACCGTGACTCCCGAAGGGATTGTGGAGGATGTCATGGTCTCCATTGATTCTTGGGAATACCCTGTAGACTTCCTGGTTCTGCAACCAAAGGCCAAGCTTACTGGATATCCTCTCATTTTGGGAAGGCCTTGGTTAGCTACTGCAGATGCTTACATAAGTTGTCGGGCAGAAAACATGACCATCAAAAATGGTCCCATGTCCAAGTAGCTAGTCCTATACCCTCCTGCCCAACCTTCTTTAGAGCATGATTTACCACTCTGGTTGGAAGAAGGAGAAGAAGACGAGGTGTACTCAGCACCTCTGTGCACCTTAGATACCACTAGGAAAGACCCCCTAACCGAGGATGACTTGATCGAGACCTTGATCCAGGATCCACCTACCAGTGCACTACCCTTAGAGGAATTGGTGGAGGATGCCCAAGCTAGCACCTTAGTGGATCTTTGTACAACCAACCCTGTCACTCCCAGAGTTAAGAATGTGGAGTTCGGCCCTGAGAAAGCATTGAAGATCAGCTCCTCTTTATCTCCTTCCCAGGAAAAGGAGCTGTGTAGTCTATTGGCCAACCACCTAGATGCTTTTGCTTGGAGCTATAAGGAAATGAAAGGGGTCCATCCTTCGGTCTGTACTCATCATATATACATCAAAGAGGATTGTAAACCGGTTAGGCAACCTCAGAGGAGAATGAATCCAGCCCTTAAAGACATTGTCAAGGAAGAATTGCAAAAACTGTTGGATGCTGGATTCATCTACCCCATCTCAGATAGTGAATGGGTGTCCCCTCTAGTGTTGGTTCCCAAGAAGAATGGGAAGTGGAGAATCTGTGTGGATTACCGTGAGCTGAACAAAGCTACCAAGAAGGACCATTTCCCTCTACCTTTCATAGATCAAGTGTTGGATGGACTGGCAGGAAAGAAGTTCTTCTCTTTCCTGGATGGGTTTAGCGGGTACAATCAAATCCAAATCAGCCCGGAAGACCAAGATAAGACCACCTTCACTTGTCCTTGGGGTACCTTTGCCTACCGTGTCCTTCCCTTTGGGCTATGCAATGCTCCTGCTACTTTCCAAAGAGCCGTCTTAAGCATCTTCTCGGAGCTGGTCCATGATGCAGTTGAAATCTATATGGATGACTTTACTCCTTATGGGGCCAACTTCCAGGAAGCATTGTCCAACTTGGGAAAAGTCCTAGCCAAATGTATTGAGATGAACCTGTCCCTCAGTCCTGAAAAATGTGAATTCCTGATGACTGAAGGGACCGTGCTAGGCCATACCATTTCTTCCCAAGGATTGCAGGTGGATCCTAACAAAATTGCTCTCATCAAGAGGGTTCTACCTCCTCAAAAAGTAAGGGATGTCCGGAGTTTCTTGGGATTAGCAGGATACTACCGAAGATTCATTAAAGATTTCAGCAAGTTAGCCTCACCATTGTTTGGCCTATTGGCAAAAGATGTGGAGTTTAAGTGGACTGACGATTGTCAGAAGAGTTTGAATGAGTTAAAGGACAAGTTGGTGTCAGCACCAATCTTGAGAGGTCCAAACTGGGCCCTACCTTTCCACATCCACACTGATGCCTCGAACAAAGCCATAGGTGCAGCCTTAGGACAAGTTGAGCAAAAGCTTCCATATGCCATTTACTTCGTTAGCAAAAACTTGTCCAAAGCAGAACTGAATTACACTGTAACCGAGAAAGAGTTCTTAGCTGTAGTCCATGCACTAAACAAGTTCCGTCATTATATCACTGGATATCAAACATTTGTACATACTGACCATGCTGCTATTAGATATTTGATGAATAAACCAGATGTGAATGCTCGTATTATTAGATGGTTACTTTTATTGCAGCAGTTTGATTTAACCATTGTTGATAAACCGGGTAGAGAAAATGTTGTTGCTGACTTTTTATCTAGATTGGATTTGTCTGCAGATGAAGATGGGATGGTGGATGACCAGATGCCTGATGAGCATCTGTTTGCTATCTCAGTACTCTCTCCATGGTTTGCTGATATAGCAAACTACCTTGTTTCAGCTCAGTTCCCTCCGCACCTTTCTTCAAAAGAGAAGAGCAGAATCATCAGAAAAAGTGCCTCATTTACTTGGATCGGGGGCAACCTGTTCAAGCTTGGCCCCGATCAGATCTTAAGGCGTTGTGTAAGGGAAGAGGAAGTCTTTGACATCCTCCTCACCTGTCATGATGGGCCTTGTGGAGGACATTTTGCAGCAAAGAGAACTGCCTTCAAGATCCTACAGGCAGGCTACTATTGGCCCACACTTCATCAAGATGTCAGAAGATATGTCAGCCAGTGTGACCAATGCCAAGGAATGGGGAAACCGACCCAAAGGGATGAGATGCCTCTCCAACCTCAAGTGACTCTTGAGCCATTTGAGAAGTGGGGCATGGACTTTGTGGGTCCAATCAATCCCTCTTCGAGGCAGAGATCCTACATCATTGTGTGTACTGACTACTTGACAAAGTGGGCAGAGACTAAAGCAATCAAAGCAGCAGCATAGAAGAGAAGGTGGTCGAGTTCTTAAGAGAGAACATCTTCTATAAGTTTGGCTATCCAAGGGAGCTGGTCACCGATCAAGGGAGCCAGTTCACCTCCAACATGGTCGAAGATCTACTAGCTCATCACAAGATCAAGCATAGGACTTCCACCCCCTATCATCCTCAAGCAAATGGGTAGGTGGAAGTCACCAATAGAGCATTAGAAGGGATCTTGACCAAAGTGGTGAGCAGCAGCAGAAAAGATTGGGCAGATCGCCTGGTTCAGGCCACATGGGCTTACAACACCACTTGGAAGACCACCACCGGCTTCACACCTTATGAGCTGGTCTATGGGAAGAAAGCTTTGCTGTCCATTGAGTTTGAGTATAACACTTTGAGGATGGCAGCTCAGCTGGATCTAGATCTCAGCCATGCACAACAAGAAAGGCTATTGCAGCTGAATGGACTGGATGAGCACCGCATGCAGGCCCTCCTTCACTCAGAAGTGGTTCAACTTCAGAGGAAGGTCTGGCATGACCAACATCTCCATGACAAGCAATTTCAGCCGGGAGATTGGGCTTTGTTGTATGATTCCAGATACAAAGATTTCAAGGGGAAGTTGAGAACCAGATGGCTAGGACCATATACAGTGGAAAAGTGTCATGACAATGGATCTGTCCTCATTCGAACCATTGATGAGGAAGCCATTCCCATGCTTGTCAATGGGCATCGATTGAAGATCTATAGGAAGCCTCCCTCAAGACAAGAGTTCATCAAAACAATGGAGAAGGCAGTATTGGTCATAGAGAAGGGTCCTGCCCCTGCTTTGGGCACACCCTGAAGAATCTAAAAAAAAAAAAAAATAATAATAAATAAATAATAAAGATCCTTGGGTGAAAACCCTTCTGAGGCGCCCAAGGCAGGTGGTAGGGGTGAAAACCTCATTGAGGCGCCCCTGCTATCTTTCAAAAAAAAAAAAAAAGAGATAAAGATCCTTGAGTGAAAACCTCTCTGAGGCGCTTAAGGTAGGTGGTAGGGGTGAAAACCTCATTGAGGCGCCCCTACTATCTTTCAAAAAAAAAAAAAAACAAAAAAAACAAAAAGAAAAAACAAGATCCATAAGTTATTTGCATGCAGATTGCAGGTGTTCTATGGAGGAGAGGAAGCCTCTCAACTCAAGGTCAAAGGTCCTTATCATGCAGCCAGGACACCTCACCAGCACCTCCTCCAAGAGTGCTTATGTTCTTCAAGGTATGTGCACTTTCAATTATAAATTGAGTCTCCTACAGGAAGACACAGATTTTCTACAGGAAGGTGCCAGTTTCTACAGGAAGGTGCAAATTTCTACAGGAAGAGTTGCCTGTCTACAGGAAGCTCTGTATTTCTACAGGAAACTTCCTGTAGAAGCTCAGAACGGCCCAGAATGCGTTTCATGAACAGATCTGGTGGCCACGGGTTGGTGTGGACACATGCAAGCCTCTTTTGGGCCCATGCACGACGCTGTTACCTTGCTCCACCACCCGTGTCGACATGCGGCCAAGTCCCTGCACCAACAAAGGAAACTGATGAGTTCTCGCGGGAAAGCCATTTCCAAAGGTAACAAATGACGAGATCTCATACCATATGCATCAAGAGCGCTGGGATCGTGATCGAGAAGCCAGAACCGCCATCGTGCAGCATGCACCCAAGGAGAAAGGACTGTGACGAGACCCCTCGCGGGGATCCTGTAACAGTTCAACCTGCTCGAGTGAATACCGTCCACAACACCGCCATCCAAGATGAAACGCGGGCGCATGCAAGCAAAACCATCCACTCCAGCGTTGGCATCCTATAACCCCGAGCTTCCGGGTCTGTGTAAGCCGCGTGCAGCAGGTAGATCCGTCGTCCAAAAACTGAAAATCGTGTGCAGACGCGCGCAGGTAAGTGTCTCAACCTTCCTTCCATCAAATCGCATGAGTATTACTTTGATTTGTTTGCATGGCGTAGAAATGAATGGTTGAGCGGCCGTAAGGCCAGTTGAC
Source organism: Pinus tabuliformis (assembly GCA_031772625.1). Taxonomy (NCBI): domain Eukaryota; kingdom Viridiplantae; phylum Streptophyta; class Pinopsida; order Pinales; family Pinaceae; genus Pinus; species Pinus tabuliformis. Next base: position 829,958,013 of record CM062808.1, read on the forward strand.
TGGCCACGTCGGCTAGTTATGGTATAGTTGGATGATCGGGTGGCAGCCACGACACAGAAAACACGCAGCACGCACGTGAAGATAGTCCCGTCAACCGAGAACCGAGTTTAACCGAAAAGGGCGGCGGCAGATCTATGGGAATGAATGCGGCAGCGAGTGAATATGCAGGAAAATGATGGGTGACGTCACCCAACGGTCCGGCGGGGACAGCTCACCCCCCGCGCCACGAGCTGCGCCGATTCAAAATCTAATCAGCTAGATTATGCGCATGTATTCATCCACCTACACTTCAAAACTCGAGTGGCTCTTCTGATTTCCTCGGCACGTTGATACGCCAAGCTTTCGGCTACCAGAACACCGGTGAAGCGCACCTCAACCGCAGTCCAATTGCAGTCCTCCCTGAAGTTTGCACACTGCTCCCACAAGAACAGTTTCTACAGGAACGCAGTCCTATAGGAAGCAGTCTCTACAGGAACGCAGTCTTCTACAGGAACGCGGGTGTTCACGTAAAAAAAAGGTGGCCGAGTAACGAGGTAACCCTGGACTCCTCATGCAATTGATCATTTAAGGTGGTAGGATTGTAGTTACTGTCTGGGTAAATGAGGAAGTAGACAAATTGCTGTCTGTGTGCCCATACTGCAATGCTACAGGATTGTTGAGTGGTTAGACTATGTTGTAAAATTTTTGTGGGTTATACGCATTGTTCTGCACTGTGTCACCAAAACTAAACTCTCTTCCACCATCACCACCTCCGGTTAAGAAAATTGTGCCATCATGCCAGGTGGATTTATCAGGCGAGAGCCCACTGATTCAACCACACTGAGGAGAAATCAGGCAGTGGTAGAGCTCTTTACACAAGCACAGTGGATGTCTTTTTGTGAAAAGTTGCAGGGGTACGATGAGGAAGTGGCCGAGGAATTCTTGCAGGCCCTGAGGCCAAAATCCAAGGTGCTGGCCACAGTCAATTTCAGAGGCCTAAGCCTCAAGATCACCCCGGAGTCTATCAGTAGAATCACTAAGCTTCCTACGGGTCTCCCGTGGGATAAAGAAGAACGAAAGCTAAGCCAGCAAGCCAAGAAAGAGTTCTTCCCACCTGAAGAATCATTCACAGAGGACAAAAATGGGGTGAGAAGGACAAGCCTGTTGCCACCATGGAACGAAGTCAGTTTGCAAATTATGAAATATATCACCTGTGAGGGTCGTTACAGCATCGTATATGCATATCACTTCAGGCTGCTCAATGAACTAAGACACCGGATTGATCTTCCTGCAGAACAGAGGCTGAGCATTCCTTACTTTTTACTACAGTCCTTGATGGAGTGCTCTACAAAGCTCAAGGACGGCATTCTGGATCAGGTAGCCCACCATGGGTTAGTCAAGCTTCTTGTGGAGGATGCTCTCCACTCATATAAAGTCCCCCTCGCATGGGAATCATTTAGGAATTTAACAAGAGACGGGGACATAAAGATGTTGCTTGAAGAAACGGGGTCCTCTAGCGGTGAAGAAGAAGAGCCAGTAGCCGAGAGTAAGAAAAGGAAAAGCCAAAAGATCCCGACTCCAACACAGAGGAAAGAAGGAAAGGAGAAGGAGGAGGGAAAGGATGACAGAGCAAAAGAGGACACCCCCATCCTGTCAGCAAGGGAAAAGAGGTTGACAAGTAGGGCAGTCAAAACTGAGGTGGTCCCTGTCAGCTCCTGCAGTCAAAGCCAAAAGCAAAATCCATGCAGCCAAGCGAGAAAAGGTGATGACAGTTGCTTCTACAGGAAGCCCAAGAACAACGCCTACAGGAAAGCAGACGAAGGCTTCTACAGGAAGCCCGAAAACAGAGAAGGGGTCTTCTACAAGAAGCCCACAGAGCGTAAAGAAAGAGTCTTCTACAGGAGGGCCGAAAGTGGACAAAGTAGGGTCTTTTACAGGAAGCCCGAAAATAGAAAGGGAAGGGCCTTCCACAAGGAGCACCGGGAAAGTAAAAGGCACGGGAGAGAAGGCTGGCATCCTCGAAAAGGAGGCAGCAGCGGCACTGGCTGCCCTCAGCACACCTGCAAAACCAAAAGAAAAGAGGGAGAGGGAGATCCCTCTACTTTCCGAGACCAGGAGAAGTCAGAGAATGAAGACAGACAAGTCGCAGCCTCCTCCCAGCAGCACAACCACTTTAGGGAGCGTTCCTACTTCACCCAGTAAGCAAACTCCCTCTAAGACACCGGCCACCCCCGAGAAAGGAAGCCCGAAGGTCACCTCCTGGACACGAAAGATAGGCCAATCGCCTTCCGAAGCCCGGCTCAAAGAAACAGGAAAGAGAAAAGAAGCGCCACCCTCGTCACCACCAGGGGCAGAGAAGGCAGGGCCATCAAAAGCAGAAAAGAAAGAGCCTGTTCCGGTCCCGAGTCCTCGGCCAAGGACAAGGAGCAGGAGCAAGGTTGCTCAAGGATGAGCAAATGGTTCAGCTGGGGGGTGATGATGAGCCCCAATTTTGGTACAATTTGGGCTCATTTTGGCCTATTCTACCTGCTCAAACCATTCATTTTTTATTGCTTATGCATGCATTTCTTAGTTTATTCATGTTGTTTGTAGGAAGAAGGGTAGGCACTCTATCTACGTGACTAATGCATTATGATTCCAGGTTTTGGCATTAAAAGGGAGCAAAAGACAACGAAAAAGGAGACAAGGAGACAATGAGGTGGCACTGCTGGTTTTTAGGAGAGGATGTCCACGGTCTTGGGACATTCCTCGTGATTCCCACCAAGAACTCCGAGCTCCAATCCATCTCCCCTCCGAGCTTAGAAGCAGCCAGCTGTTCTACAGGAACAGCAGTTACAACTGTTCTACAGGAACAGCAATTATGACTGTCCTACAGGATCAGCAGTTAAACTCTAGTTGGACAGCCGAGCTCCTAAAATCAAGGACACTTGTTGGATCATTGTTTTGCATAAGTATAGAGGTCGTAGCCTTTGATAGGTTGTTGAAACTTTCACATTACTATTGTGATTTTTGAGCACAGCTCGGTGTTAGTTCTTGTTGTAAGCCAGTTTTGGCATAACATCAGTTATGAATAAAGAAGGCAGATTTTGATCTAGCTCTGAGTTTTCTTAAGGAGACTATAGCTCTCAGGTTAGGGCCCAACCTGAGAGCCATAGATCCCCTCTGCTGTAGTGTTGTTTGCATTTCGTTTCAGCACTCTGAGTTTTCATTTTCACATGCAATTTGAATTACAGGTTGTTGAATTAGTCTTTTTCATGAGTTTAGATAGGATTTGCTTATGGTAAATTTGTTTCCAGTTGCTTAGGTTAGCAGAGGATAGATATAATCTATTGGAGCTCCAGCAAAAAGGTTGTTAAGGCTCACTGCGATCTCCCTTAGAGATTGGGGTGCAGTCCATAACTAACCACCAAAAATACGCATTTCTTTACTTGATGATTGCTGCAATACAGTCACGGTTATGTTAGATGCTTCCACATCATTCACACCTGCACCACACACCTTCATCACCGCTTCATACACATTTCTCTTCACGTTTTGGATTGCTGTTCATTGAATTTATACGCACAGGTAGTTTAGGTTAATGCATTTTCGGTTTGGTGACAGTCATAAGCATTTGTTTCATTTACACTGCTCTCTCTCGTTCCATTACCTCATTCTCTATCTTGATCACGCATGCAAACACATCGTTGACCCCTGCTCCGCTCTGTTATCTCCCAAAGTCTTTCACTCCTCACATAGTCTCATTCTCTAGCCCTTTCGTTGACCTAGTCCTCTATCTTCCAACCTACTCCCTACACTCACTCCCTATCCTATTCCTCCACTCCTGAGCCATCACCAGCCTTATTCCTACCTTACACATCTCCCCCTACCATTCCATCACTCACCCATCACTTCAAACACTCACGGTAGGTCATCCTGTAGCAATTCGTAGACATCCTGTAGAAATCTCTGTGTATCCTGTAGGATCCCCTGCAGACATCCTGTAGGAGGCCACTCACTCGGTTGCTAAGCTTCTGAATGTGAGGAACCTCTGTGGATGGATGCTAAGGATCCCTAGGGACCTCTCCTAGCCTCCCCAACCTGTCCCACGCTTTCCTTCATTCTCCATCCCATCTGCACAACCAAACCCTAATTAGCACACAATCACAATCATTCCATACACTTAAAGGAAAAATACAAAAACATGTATTTTATGATGCAAGCAGCTTAGATCCATGCATTTTCACTTATTAGAGGTAACAGCAGCATTGGTAGAAGTTTCATTCATATTCTTTGCATTATAGAGGTTAGACTAGTTAAATTAGGGTTTCCTAGGTTTACATGCTTTGATTCGCTTTCAGTTCATTTTTGTCAAGTAAAGTAGCTTCCCTTTGAGAATAGCTTTCATCCATCAATTAGCAAGCTTCTTCTGAGAGCCTATAGAAGTTGGCTTGAGCCCTAGCGGACTTGTGCCAGCTGACCAAGTGACAGTTGTGACAAGAGCTAGTACTTGTGCATATAGCATCGTCGCTTCCAAGTTTGTACGAACTACCGGGTTGATAAAATGAGAGACAGGAAGCCCCAGGAGTTGTAGCATTATTGCTACAATACTGGAGCTCACCAGATAGTGTGGGAGAAATCTAGGGAGGGGCTCAGGCTAAAACTTTCCAAGTTAGTGAGAGGAAGATTGACCTTAGAGGTATAATTGATTGGTTGTCTTCTCTTATAGTGCATTTATTGGATCAATGTTGAAATAATTTTGTCATGGGTTGAAGACCAATGTAAATTGGGAAAAGAGAAGAAACTACATGTTTTGTAAATTTGTGGATTGGTTCAGTATGAATATGATGGAGGGAGAGCAAGTGAGAAACCCTTAGTACAATACAATTTATATTATCAAAAGGAGATCAAAAGAACCCAAGGACAAGAAGACAACCAAAAGTGTATTATTAACAATGAGGAGACATCGTTGTATCATGCAATTATAGAGAGAAAAATACTAGTTTATGAGGACAATTATGAACAAGAGAACCTAGAAGTACCCCAAAGGGGAGTAGACCAAGGAATATATCAAAAGAATTATGACAAGAGTGTCATCCAGGAAGTTAAAAAATATGGTGAAATGATTCAAGGGAGAACTCATTTGCTTAATGAGAAAGAGACCCACAAATTTGCAGTAGAAAGTTAGAAGGATCTTATATGTAGATTTCCAATCTAACCCATAAACCTCACCCAAAAAATAGCTTAATTACATATTTTTTCAATTTTAAAAATTTGTACGTGGGAATCTTTCAAAGGAACTACATACATAAGAAATTTTTACAGCAGGAAGGGTCACGTATAGTTTTTGAAAATTATTTTTTGAGATAAGGACATGTCTGTAAGGGAAAAGGGATCTGCCCAAGCCAATCATGAGCATCTAGTAAAAGAGAGTGGAAAAATATGTTATAATATATTCCCCCTAATGTATGAGGCAAAATGGGGTCTAATGACTTAAATACGTTAAGCATATAAAGGAAGAGCCATCAAAACAACCCAAGAGGAGATAACTAGATTTAGGTGCCATCAATACTTGTAGAAGGAATCAGAAATAAAACTCATATCCAAGGTGGGCATACCAATGGTCAGAGGAAGTAAAGCATGGTTTCAAGTCAAGTATAGTTCGAATCCATGATGAAGTAAATAGAAATATCATAATGATCATGAGAATACATAGTGGATCAACAGATCATTGCCGCCAAAAGTAAACAATGGAGCTATATCTCAATAACAAATCATGGGATATATGTACCAAGTATGATGTAGAATTGATCCCCCTATGAAGTACCAAAGTCGTATATAAAGTAGGGGTACTATAAAAAAACTTAGGTGCCAACATATAAGATGCTGCTAAAACTAAGGTCAGCATATAAGAGTGGATGTCACTGGAAAAAAGCTAGAGGAACTATCAAGTGATAATGAATGTTGACACAACCCAAGATCTTCACCGACTATTGTACATTTCTACAATATGGGAATAAATTATTTGAATTCAACCATGTGAGAAATAATTTGATTACCATGCACTTATTTATACAATCGACAAATGCGAGATAACCTACAAATAATGATAATGGGCATCAAGTTATCCAAAATAATATAACAAGTGTGAATAAATGAGTTGAATTCAAACACTTGAAAGAATCTATCAAGCAATGGACATTAATGTATTCCCAGTGTCAATAGCAAGGGAATCTGCCACTAATGACATCAAACCACAAGGTACTAGAAAAGGACTCTAGACCTTATTCCTATAGTAATGAGTTGGAGTTTATGGGAAAATATCAATTGGAAGGAAGGAATTAGGGCATCCCACATCAACTAGCATGAGTGTAACTCACAGGTCATTCATTTGGAAGAACTTAGACAAATAAGATAGAATAAACCACCACCAAGTATGCCTCTTGAATGCACCAAATGGAATAATGCATGAAGGAGACCCTCTAAACCAACCAATAATGAAAGTTGGTAGCAAGGGAAAATCCACCAATAGGGTCAAATGGAAACCAAGGTATTACATGAATCCCAATGTGTGATAATGTAAGATGACATTGAACACAAGAGAAACTTCCCAATCAAATACTAACGATGAAAATCAATGTTGGGAACAAGGTCACCTATCAATAATGGAAATAGGGCCAGGGTGTGACTCTAGGTCTACTCTTGAAGCAATTTGTCAGATTTGATAAGAGAAAACTTGTCATCAATAAGTCAATGGGGACCTTCTATACTGGCATGAGTATATAATTGAGATTTTGATCTGATGTTGAGAGTAACTTGATAAACTGGGTATGGCTAACATAATGAGTCAAGAGACACCACAGAATGGTCCACACAAAGTTTTACTGCCCTTGAACAAAATCATGAAACATTTGTGACTTAGGGAGCATGGACTATGATGAAATTTGTATAAACCTGAGATACAAGAGGTATCAACAGATTGTCCATATGGTTGGAAGAGTAAGTAACCAAAGGAGTACTGACTCTAAAATATTTTTAGGCTAATTAAGGTCATACTAAAACTCAACACAGTGAGAAAAGACCCATAACAAGGTTCTGTGTTCAAGGGTGACACAACTGAAACTGCTGCCAAGTTAATGAAAGAAACTCTTCTTGTTCCAACTTTCTTTTAATATTCGCTTTTTTTTCCTTTTCATATTATAAAAAGCTTGAAAAAAAATAAAATAATTTTTATACTACAGTGGAGGGAACAAGTTTCATGAAAAAACCAACTAGTTTTAGTGCTTAGAACATTCTTGTGCTCAATGTGAGGTAAAGTGTGTAGGATATGGAAAATAGTGGGACGTTCCCTCTAAGGAAAAGGGTGTTTAAGTTGCAAAGGAAATAAATGCGAGGCTTACACTTTCAGAAGGTACATTACAAAAAATGGCTTATATAAGAGAAATTTGGATCTGGCATAAGGTTGAAAGTGCAAGCAGTCGATATGCAATGGAATAGTATAACTCAACATGTTGGAGCCTCTAAGGTATAAAGTCAGAAATAAGAGTGAGGAATAATAATACGGCTTCAACACATAATCATGATAATACTAAAGAGGACTTTCGAGCCAATGAAGAAAACTTCAACATGGGTGCTGAGTGACAACAAGGTACTATCTAAATCACCCATGATATGGTAGGCTCTACCACACAAATTATGACACTTCTAATTAGTGAGAAGGTGTCGTGTCACAATTTTGTTGGATTGATCCTAAGGCCAAAATGGTAAAGGAAACTGATAATGCACAATCTAAGTTGGTGGATCTAAACTATATGCTAGTTTCAACATCCAATACATGTCAAAGTGTATCAATCATGGAAATACCCAAAGAAAATGTCTTTGAATTCTTGTATACATAATTAGGAACACTAAGCCAAAATTTAATATATCCCATATATAAATTGTTGGATTAAGGGGGTCTAAACCAGGTTCAAATTTGTTCACGCTAACCAACAAAACCCTAATTGCTGGCCCTTTCAAAAACAACCTCCATAGTGCAAGCTACAGTGTCACCCGAAGCAATATTGGGGGATGCTAGAACCAGGTTTTTGTATCCAAAGACGTTGTGATAAGTGATCTTAAGCCTTTGTTGCTCAAATCTACCTTCATTCAGATTTGTATCCTTCTATGGCCTGCTACTGCAGCTCTAAGGAAATGGCTTCTAGACCTTTGCGAAGGTCTGCGATCAGACTTTATTGACCCTAAAGAAAAAAATTGTCCACTTTCGCACACTAATTAATAACCCTAGATCTGCCTTCGCACAGATCTAGCCAATTCTTTAGAAATCATATTATAATTAACCCTTATCTTCATGAAAATAGATAATTACTTAGTTCACGCATAAATATTATAGATTAAATAGATTCGCGCATCATTTACACATTATTTCACAGAAAAATATCATTGAGAGATAGAACATAACATGAACAGAATTAAGAATAATACTCAAAGGAAATGTATTTCTCCTAAATCAATCTTTATTAAGCTTCAATGTTCAGTTTACAGACTTATCTACCTTGTGCACTCATCTACAAGGGTCCACGCACTCAGCTACAAACTTACCAAGGCCTCCTATGCAGTCAGCTACAAGAGCCTTCCCCTTTCGCCTAAGTACAAGAAGCGGAGCCTTCTTGCCTTAGCACTTGCCCAAAAACAATCTCTATCTTCACTTAGTTACTTGTCTTCTTCTTTTTGACTCGCTATGACTCAACTATATATAACTTTTTCAATACAATACCATGGCCCACGGCTCATGGGTGAGTCTCAAAACCAACCTATCACCTACCCAAACAAGGGGCTAAAGCCCCTTTAGCTCCTATCTAGTTATGCGCTCTACATCCACATTTGGTTTTCATGGAGACTTTACATTATTTACAAAACGTTTACAAAATTGGGTTAAACTGACCCTGGGGACCCTATCCCAACAGGCCCCCAACACAAATACGGTGACTCGCTCTCGAGTCACTCAGCTAGCACCTCGATCTTGCTGCGTAGGCCACCTATATTGACCTATACTGTTGCAATGTCAACAGAACTCTGTATTGCGGCCTGTCACACTTCTTCTACCAATTTCTCTATCGTCGAGCCTTCCGCTGCTAGGCGCATTGTCCTATGTGTCTGCTGCAGTATCCTTAGCTTTTCCTGAAGTGATAGAGTAATCTAACAGACTTCCTCTATCCATGGCTATAATCTGGCCTTGAGAAGGGCCTCTTTCCTCTGTAGCTCTTCCTTCTATGATTGCAGCTGCTTGCCTTCTAGAAATCGCACAAGGCATTGGGTTGGCGCCAAAGTGCGTGCAATCGCTCAAACTTCATCATACTTAAATTGTGTCTCTCGGATATCTATGTTAATCCTTTGCAAGTTTGGGTCCTCCTACAAGTTTTTCCATAGCTCCATGGCTTGATCAAACATCATCGCACAGTCTTTGGCTGTTGTATCCAATGTGCCCATATTTTCCCTAATCATTGCTCCATGTTTCTCCTGAACCTCTGGCGGAGTGGTTGGCTGCAATTTTAACTGTATCTTTGAGATCTTCATCTGAAAATCGAAGGTAAATTTACTAATCTCATCTTTCGACGTGTGGACCACAGTAGCCAATTTCTGATTTTTGTTGTTGTTGCGGCATCCTTCGGGATTTTCAATTCTAGAACTGACTTGCATGCCTTCTCTATTGTTGTCTCCAGGCTCTGACTTCATGCTTGTAGCTCCTCATTTTCTTTCAGTTCCTAAGATTTCTCTGTGAAACTCTACTCATTATTTACCTTAAATTCACTTATGATAGCCAGGGCACGCTACTCTCTGATCCTCATCTCATTTGAAACTCCTTGATGCAGTGCATGGAGGGTCTAGAGTGGCAGCACGACCAAGTTACCCCATATCTTTAACAGTGCTTAATACAGTACCGTCTTCCTCTGATTTTGCATGGACTGATCCTTCAGGTAAAGGTATGACTCTGAGGTCCAGAGTTCATTCCAAATCTGCTACTATCCCACTCCCTTGCGCCAGGCTTGCTTGCACCCTACTCACTTGAATCCTACTGGTCTAGATCTGTACCTCATGCAGATCCTTCTGTATGCTCCCTAGCATCTGCATATATTTTTTGTCAAACTACTACCACAACTCTATTGTTGTGTCTCTGACCTTGTCATCGATCTCATCGAGATCTCCTTCTATGATGACCATCGGGTCGATGTGCATCTACTTATCTAATTTATTCTTCTTTCATGGCGCAACAGTTGTCTCCTTTTCATGCTTCTTCAATGTGAAGGTATTTCTCTGCTCCTCTCCACCACCTCTAGCCTGACCTAATAGTTCTTGCTCATTTGTATGTTGGGAAGTCGATTCTTTGACTTCCTCTGTGCCACTACGTTCTACCTTGGCAAGCTCCTTTGCATCGCGCTCTTTCTCCTCGGCTGCCTTAGTACCAACTTCTTTCTTCTGCTGCTCAGCCAGAGCTTGTGTTTCCTTCTTTGCTACCTCTTTATGCTTCTGTGCAGTAGTCGACTGCACAGCAGAGCTCTTGACACCCTTACTTGTACCTGTACCAATGTCCGTGGGTTCACGCCACTCCGCTGGCCAACTCCCCACAATCTCCTACACGTCGAACTTTGATACTAAGTATGGTAGCTTGTGCCAGATATGTTTAGGGTCCTTCTATGCCCTGATTGAGACATTGTGGAAATCGGCCTTGAACTCCGCGAAGGCCCTTAATTTCTCGTACAATATTAGGGCCAAACTTGGCCACTGACTGATTACTATCCTAAGATCCATCTCCATCAATATCTATAAAACCTTCAACTCCTTCATCCTCTCTAGATCCTTTGTTTCCCACGGCAAAGAGAACTTCATTGCCTCTGGTAAGTCTTCCACCTGTGGAGGAAATTAGTTGTCCTTTGTCAATCTTCATATGAGTAGGACAATTGACAACAGTAGCCATGCATAATGGAATGGTTTGTTGTCCACCTGATCTCTATGACAGTTCGCAAGGAACTCCTTGCACAAATACTTCACGTAGTTATATTGAACTCCCTTCGCGCACTAAGCATCTAATGACACTATCGGCGTCATAACTTCATTCGCATGGCATTTCCTCATGATCTTTCCTGCAAGAATTTGGGCAGTGAATCTCACTACCTGGTCCTGAATAGAGCAGATAGAATATCCACACGACTTATTTACGAGACCAAACTCTACCTTCATATTATTTGCTAACTCCTTTTCTCCATTTTTCCCTCCAAACTCCTTGGCAGGGTGTTATGTGGAATTTTGCATCTATGGATAAATACTAATTCCCTAGGTAGGTATTTATACCTAGAACAATATATTTAAAGCACTTATCCTTCTTCTATAGACGATATATAAGACAAGGGAATCAAAGGACCTACTTGTTCTTTCGCTTTCCTTTTGTCTCCTTTGTATGACTCTTGTCACTCCTTCTCACACTTAACTCGCTCAAAAAGTAACTACAAGCATAAATAGAAGACAAAGAACCAATCAAAGAAAAAGATCTATTGACTATAAGTAAATAGAATCAGATACATTCACACATATAAACATCATATATCAAGATAAGCATATGGAAAAAGGTGTAAACAACTTTATTAAGTAGAAGGAAGACTTACAACCATGAAATCCGATCCATTGTCACTCTTCCAGGTTGTGTTCCAACCAACATCACATCAATAGCATAGCACTCTGGTAGCATAACAATACTCGCTTATAATCGCAATCCTCACACCAATGGTATCTCCTTACAAATTCTCAAATTCCAGCCCCTGATCACTTAGATGAGTGCTTAATTTATAGGAAAATGGAGGAGGTTTGGTCATAAATGAGGGTATTGAGGACCTTCCAAACTTAGAGTTAGTTTCCATGGAGGAAGGGATGAGAGGATAGGAGGTTACTTAACTCATTCCCTATTCAATTTCGAGCTCATAGGAGATGATAAGTGTGGGAATCTTCTAGATGGCTCCAGCAGATAAGAATATTCCCAGAACCCTATGATGATTTTGCTCAAACTCACCTAGCGTAGGTCAGTGGGCCTAAGTGCTCTGGAAAGCACCCTAACATGGGCCTGCCTACATTGAAGCACACTTACCCCTGACCAAGGCTGCGTTGGTACCTCAAGGAGGCAATTCTGGAGGGCTTCAGGACAAGAAACTCTTAGGGAAGGAGGCATTCAAAGTGGTGACTTGTCTAGGGCATGTAGCAACTAAATTAGGGTTTGATGAAACCTAATGGTACTAATCTGAATGTTGGGAGTGATGTGCCCAAATGGATTTGTAACTGCTACCCCCTAAAGCATGAAGTCAAAAATAATGATGTCGAGCGATATGATTTATGATGTGATGAGGAGGTTCCGAAGTGGATGGTGACTTGCATCAATTACAATACATAATATCATGATATTTTGATTTTATCTAATGAATTGTTGATGGAAGGCATACCCATGCTCAACATATAAACTTTCATTACAAGTACATAGACAGTCGCCTATAGATATAGACCCATGATAGGATGGCAATCAATATAAAGCCATTGAACATATGATTTGGTACATTTCTTGAAATTCCAGCTTGGATGGATGAAACTAATCCAGGATCTTCTATCTCGTTCAATCGTTCACTCAAGTACGAGTCTAACCATGCGAATATGTGATCTGAAGTCGAACATGGGAAGATACCGTCTAATTACCAGCCAATGATGTAAGTCGTTAACAAACGTGAGAGAAATCACCAATAATGATAATGATCCTTAAGGTACTACAATACATTTTGCATGGTGTTAATGGATGTTTTGATGTCGAACACCATACAAAGTCTTTCGGTCAAAGGCTAGTGATGTCAACCTATCGTCGAAAGTGAGAAACCTGCCATTGATGTATGCAAGCCTCAAGGTACTAGAAGGGTGTTTCTAAGTCAAATTCTTGGATAATGTGCTAATGTCGACAAGAAGCAACTTGTCACAGGAGGGCCTTGATGTATCCCACATCAATGACACGAAACGAGTGTAATGATTTTGGAGACAGAATGTGACTGACGACACAAGGTTCAGGAATGGCGGTCATGAAAATGAACGTTTATGAGTATTGCAAAGGATGAATTTCAAACTAAGTGACTTCTCTTGAACATGTCAGTGACACTGAATGGATTGGCAACATTGATCCAAAACAAAAGTAATGGATAGTATGATAGACCAAGGTATGATGACCATCAAGCAAATAACCCAACCCAAATAGTCACAATGATGAAGTGAAAGATTCATGTTCAAGAGCGACCTGCTTCTATAAAGTGGTTTACCCCTTTTCCCATTTTCCCCAGTTATTGTTGACTAGTAACTCTTTATTTTTATCAAGCTTGAGGAGGATAACATATGCTTGTTGTATAATTCCACCCTTTGGGTGAATTCATCGCTATGTGATGTTTTTAATGAGTCTAGCGAAGGTGAAGCTCGGTCTTGTCATGATGGACAAGTTTGTCTCTATTTGATGTTTTAACAAGTCTAACGACAATGATAACTCATTCCTTTTCATGTTTAGAGAGTTTGGGAAAAAAAAAAAACTCCACTAGTTCTTTTTCATATATTTGTCTCTCAAGTCTAAAAAAGCGTAAAACAGTACAAGATAGAACCTATTGACCATGTTCAATCAACGTATTCCTTTTTCATAAATAATCTATCTCAGTCTAAAAAAGGGTTAAACTTATACTGAGTAGATGTCATTTCCAATCCGTTAACGAGCTGAAAAGGACAAGCGCTCGGAAATCTTTTCATATTTTGAGAGTCTGAAAAGAGCTTAAAGAGGACTCCGCTTTGAGGAACGAGTGGTGTTTAGGAGAGAAACTAGTTCCGGTGATGTTGGAACTTCTCAAAACATGTTGATTTATGTGAAGAGGATGGCTAATAATACCACTCATTTCAACTGTTCCTCAAAAAGGGTATCACAACCAAGTAAAAGCGTGAGATCGGCCAAGAAGATAGTGACGATGGAAGGAGAAAAACCAAGGCTCATATGATGGAAGAGGCTGATAGAATGGAAATCATGAGGGTTAAAATGGAGATGGGTTCATTTTTACACAAGCTTGAACCATAGGGAACTATGCTTGGATTCAGTTTCATGTTTACACAAGCTTGAAATGAAAAACTATGCTTGGATTTAGTTTCCATTTTACACAAGCTTGAAAGGAAAAACTATGCTTGGATTTAGTTTCATTTTTACACAAGCTTGAAACGAAAAACAACTATGCCTGAGATTGGTTTACATTCCCCCAACATGATGACTCGATTCTAGGTGCATAACCCCCAAGCTTCATTGTATTCACCTAAGTATACTACTCGTGGCTATCAGGTGGATGGAATGAAGGTTCATTTATGAGATCAAGTGAAAGACTCGACTATGATTTTACGATATCTAATCAAAGACTTGAATTGGAAATTTGCTCTAGGCGACCTTGTTTCATTTTTTAATGAGCTTGACACAAGACAAGGAACTCTGCTCAGATTCCTTGTTTCATTTTTTAACAAGCTTGGCACAAGACAAGGAGCTATGCTCTAGGACTTGTTTCATTTTTTAACAAGGTTGACATAGTAAAAGAACTATCCTCATATTCCTTGTTTCATTTTTTAACGAGCTTGACACAAGACAAGGAACTATGCTCATGAACCTGTTTCATTTTTTAATAAGGTTGACATAGTAAAATAAATATCATCATATTCCTTGTTTCATTTTTTAATGAGCTTGACACAAAACAAGGAACTATGCTCATGCCCTTGATCATGACCCATAAGAGGTATGACTTCCAAGAGGTTCTCATTAGATGGGAAAAAATGCTCTAGAAGGAGAGATCTGCTTCCAATGCCCCCAGTACATAATGTACAACATCATGGAATTGATCATCCGTTGATGTAGGCATGGAACGGGTTGCCACATAATTGACTCGTGGCAGGGAAGATAACATTTGGACAAAAGGACCATTTAGAGAAGATGGTTGACTAGAAGCCATATTTGGACTGGGAAATGAAATTTGGTCAATGGTGACAATTTTGCCTTCAAGCGGGAAACACATCACTCGAAAGAGTGTTGAAACAATAGCTCCCATATCATAAACATAGTTGTGCCCAAGAAGTACATTTCAATCTAAAGGGTCTAGGACTAACATCACATTGAGATAAACAATTTTTCCTCCCAAAGTAATAGGCAACTGATGAAGGATCCCTAATGGTTGACTCGTTCCTCTATTAAAAGCCAACATATTATGGGTAACAGGCACAAGTGGCGGCGAACCGAGTGCTTGCCAAGTAGTGGAGGAAAGGATACTCGTAGATGCACCTTCATCTATAATAGTGCCAGGTACAATCATATTACAAACCTGTTTTATGATCTGGAAAGGCACATAAGAAGGAAGATAACATCCTCCCATTCGATTCCAATCAAAGGAAGTGACCAGACTACTTGGAGGGGGTACTGTAAGAACGGGAGAGTTAACCCCTCGAGTTATGAGAACAGGAGGATTTTCCTCCTTTCTTAATGGAACAAGAGGGTTATCTCCAAACTCATTGGAATCTAAAGAAATGAAAAGAACCTGAGTGGTATCATACTCACTCTCTACAGGAAAGGTATGATTAATTGAAGGTGAAATCGAGTCAACTATTTCATCAACCTGTGATTGGTTAGGTATAGACTCATGGGATTCACATTCAGAGAGAGTGGGTTTGATGGACGGTTGATATGGTTCAGTCAATTCGTCAATTAGTGAAGGATTAAGGGAGAGTATCTTGTAACTAGATGGAAGTTGTTGTGGAGAAGCAGGACGTTTATCCAAAAAAATTCGGGCTTCATCCAGATAGGGACAAAGGTGAATGGGGTGATTCCCTTCACATATCCTACAAGGAAACTTAACTTTACCCTTCTTTCCATGAACTTTACTACCACTAGTTGATGGTGTGTCACCAGCATATCTCCAAAAGTTGATGACACAGGATGATGTGAACGAGAAGACCATTCTTCTAAGATCTAAGGAATTCCAGAACAATTTTGATGAAGATGGTCTCTCGTACAAAGTTTACAAGGATATCAAAGTTTGTGGGTCTTATCGGATGGTTTCTTATTCGAAGTTGCAGTCAAAGCAATGGTTTCTTGGTTGCCCCCCTACTGAATTTGCTTCTTCTTCTTCTTAGCCACCTTGTTACTAGTGTCAATATTTTCACTAGGCGAAGAGGAAGGAGGGGAGGAAGAAGGAAAAGGGTCAACTTTAGGATCAACTGGAGGTTGATTTTGTCTAGTTGTAGGAATATCCACTTGTGGGGCCAAGGAGGTTGAGAACAACCATACTGGCAAGCCAATGGTAAGTCTCGGAAGGGACAATGTATCCATATAAGGAGCACAAATATTTCCAAAAGGAGAAAAAGGACTAGGATTCCCATCAGAATTCCTTGATCGATAGACTCCAGAGTTGTTGCCATGTGTTTCAACCTAAGATCAACTAAGGGGTTAGGATGGAAGATGTCATCCACAGTCAATTAATTTTATTTTAATCAAAATAACATAACAAAACAAAAGAGGGATAATCTAGGCAAAAGTATTACCAAGCAACTGTGAACTGTAGAATACCTCCCCGCGAACCGAGATGTACGGGAAGGCAATCTCCCCGAATGTTGTGTTCGATGTATTACACTGTAAAAGGCATCTGACTTGGTTACCTAAGGATGGATAGCAACCTATTATTTTCCTCCCATATATACCTGAAAGTACGTGGAGACCCAATCTGTATTAGCACTGTCTAATGCAAAACCACACAGTGAGAGCATTCCCATATACTTTACGTGTTGTAACACCGCCCTATATACCCGAAGGTATGTGGACGAGCTACAATATACTCACGTATGTGGAATGAGGTATCACACTCGGAATGTATCATAGACAAGTTAGCGATAGCTGCTATATTTTATGACGCCGGAACACGTCTCTAGACTAGAACCTCTAAATGTTTTGCTTTAGGTGACAATGCTCCATTAGGTTAATTGATGTTAATTTCAAGTTAATATTGATTAAGAATTTGCCTTTCAAGGTTCACCACGTGATGTATTTTCAATTCCTAGAATGCAACTAATATGATAAGCATCCTTTTCATTCAATTTTGACAATGAAAAACTTAGCTAGTAGGAATAGAGCCATCAGATTCTTGTAATCAAAGAACAAAGAACACATCTAATGCAATTTCCATAAACTATTCCTATGAGCACACACAAACTCTTTTAATGCACAATGCAACTTTTTCTTTCCAATTCCCTTAATGTTGTGATGAACAAAAGGAAACTAATGCACATACAATCAATCAATCTTTGTGCAAGAATGAAGACTTTACAATAGTTCTGTTTCAAAAGAAATGAAGACTTTTATGACACTTTCTTTAGAACAAAGATTAATCGACTATAAACTAACTTTGAAAATGAATTGATAGTGATAAAGAAATCATTTAAGAAACATTAAATAATCAAGGACAAAGTAGGGTTGACAAAGGAAACACAAATTTATTTTAGAGACACAAGCATCATTGACCTTTTAGCAAGTAGAAACATAAGGAAATTTGACAAAAAAATCAACTCAAAGCAGGGATTTTTGTCCTAAGGAGGATCAGCGCAGCCTTAAACCATGAAGTCCAATCCATTTTCACTCTTCCAGCTTAGGTTCTAACCAACATCACATCAATAGCACAACACTATGGTAGCATAACAATACTTGCTTATAATCTCAATCCTCACACCAACAGTATCTACTTACAAATTCTCAAAGTTTAGCCCCTGATCACTTAGATGAGTGCTCAATTTATAGGCAAATGGAGGAGGTTTGGTCATAAATGAGGGTATTGAATGGCCTTCCAAACTTAGAGTTAGTTTCCATGGAGGAAGGGATGAGACGATAGGAGGTTACTTAACTTATTCCCTATCCAATTTCGAGCTCATAGGATATGATAAGTGTGGGAATCTTCTAGATGGATCCAGAAAATAAGAATATTCCTAGAACCCTATGATGATTTCACTCAAACTCGCCCAGCATAGGTCAAAGTGGGCCTAAGTGGTCTAGAAAGCACCCTGACATGGGCCTACCTGCACTAAAGCACACTTACCCTTAACCAAGGCTACGCTGGTCCCTCAAGGAGGAAATTCTGGAGGGCTTCAAGCGAAGAAACTCTCAAGGAAGGAGGCATTCAAAGTGGTGACTTGTCTAGGGAATGTAGCAACTAAATTAGCGTTTGATGAGCCTTAATGGTACTGATCTGAATGATGGGAGTGATGTGCCCAAATGGATCAATAACATAGGGTCCACCCCTTTATAGGGAAGATTTGTGATCCGATGAATGAGCATATCGGTGATCAGGATGGGTTCCCCCAGCCATAGGCACACATCATGCACCAGCACGAGTAGTTGACACACACACACCATGTTGATGATTGATCTATGAAAATGTGGTATGCAGAACATGTGCAGCAACCCAGCCTGCTCAACACCTCTAACCCACTTCATGGGTTCCAACCGCGTCACTCCAATCTCTTCATAGTATATTTTCTTCATATATTTGCTAGTGGCCAAATCAGGGAATCTCTCGTGGTCTGTGAGATACCAATCCTCCATATTTATCACTGGAATGTGCACTAAGACTATTCCTTCAAATTCAACATGTTCTGGCAACAGGGGTGTCAAGACTGTAAACTTCCCGGAATCAGGGTCTCTCGTAACTCTGGCCTTCCCTCTTCGCAGAGGGATATACTCCGGGAGTCATGTGATAGGCTTGCCTTCCTCAACATCCTTTTCCTCCACACCTTGGAATTCTTCTTCCTCCACGTCCACCACTTTCTTTGGTTGTCTATCCTTTTTCTCCTTCTGCCACACCTCGGGGTTCTTCCTTAGTGAATGTCTCACCGACATAGGTTTCTTCTGCTTCTCTTTTGTAGTTGATTTCTTCGGCCTAGGTGACCTCAGAGTTGTAGGAAAAATTAGCGTAGCTCCCATGCTTGTTATCTCAGGGGCTACTGCATCGAAGATGACATATTTAGAACTCATATCTTTAGTGGGATTTGTGGTATTCATTTAAACGAGAATATTCCTTTGGTTAATTTTAGGCAATGTTATATTGGACTGGAAATCAAGCCCTCCCAAACCTTACAATTCATACAGTGACAACAAGAGGGCTCAGACACAATTCTAAGAATGCAAATTGTTCTTCGATGGACCAACATGCTCAAATTATAAGGGGTTTTGAATTCCAATATGACCATTCCCTCCAATTTCTGATCAGAAATGCATCTTTGGTAACAGATATTCAAATATTTTTGCTGTAAATGGTGCCTACCCGCTCCTCTTAATGGAAATTTTTCCATCAAATCATGAATAGTAACTCCAACAACTACTTTTGGACCCATCTGCGCGACACCATCCTCCTTGGCATAGATCATCCAGCGTTGCTTCCCCTATCGCACTCTTGTCTTCCATCGTGCAACCTCCCTACCATGTTTTTCACCTCGTCGAGCAGCGTAGTTTATAGTCCCGCAATCCCTTGTAGATTCCTATATTACTAAGATTGTCCTGCTATCATATAGTCATTTCACAGGGGTAGGATCCCCTATGTACAGCTTCAACCTACTTCAATTCACTTTTCCAGGGAATGGTTCCCCATTTAGCTTCATGAGCTGAACTGTGCTACCATCTGTGATCTCCTTAACAATGTATGGCCCCTACCAGTGCATTTGAAACTTTCCTAGAAATTTTGTGAACTTTTTATCATAAAGAAACATTAAATCATATATCTTAAACGTGCATAGTTTAATATGCCTATCATGCAATGCTTTCTCGCGTTCCTTCTGCACTTGTTGGTGAACTCCTACCAAAAAGCGGCCTTCTTCTAACTCCATGATCTGTGTGAGCCATTCCTCCAAGGTCACATGATATTCCATTTCTGTCAAAGCTACAATACTTAAACTTTGCACAATATACTCCATGGGCATCACTGCTTCCATCCCATAGACTAGCCTAAACAATGTTTGATCTCTCAACTTCTTGTAGGTAGTTTTATAAGCCCATAGCACTACTGGTATGCGCATATCCCAGTCATTCATCTGCACATTGTAGACCTTCATCAATGCATTCTCCAAACTTTTACTAAATGCTTCCATCATTCCATTTGTCTGTGGGTGATAGGGCGTTCTTTTTTTCATGATACAACTGAAATTCCTCAAGCACAGCTCTGATTATTTCATTCAAGAAATGTCTACCCCTCTCACTCATTAATATCTTAGCGCATCCAAACCATGTTAAGACATATTCAAACACAAAATTTGCAGTGGTGGCAGTGTACAATCCTTCACAAGCTATGCTTCCACCCATCTAGTTAAATACTCAGTCGCAGTAATGATGTACAACATGCCCATCTTTGTACTTGGTGGTTATATTGGATCTATGAAGTCAATGGCGCATTTATCAAATACCTGCAATGAAACCTGAGGATTTAAAGCCAACTCATCCCTTCGCGAAGGCTTCCCCCTCCTTTAGCAAGCATCACACACCTTTCTAGATGCCTTAGAATCCTTATGTAATGTCGGCCACCATAACCCAATGCACAAAATCTTCTACACAGTTGCTTTCCCTGCATAGTGACCTCCTTCCACTCCTCTAGGTGCTTCAGCGAGGATACTGGCGCGTTCAAACTTTGGAACATACCTTCGCAGTATCTCATCTGCTCCCATCTTATACAAATGACCCACAATCACTGAAAATATGACACATGGACTACTAATTCCTTGTTTTGTTAGGTAGAATATCCTTCCGGGGTTGTTCCCGTTGTTAAAAACTGAATAATATCCACAAAATGGTCATCCATGATGCGCATCGCAAAGAGCTGTGCATTCATAAGTCTTCCCTCCAAACTATTCAGTTCTTCACTAGTTTCAGTCCTTGACAGATGGTCTCATCTTGCATTCATCCTTCCAGGCTTCACAATCACTTCAAAGTCATATTCTTGAAACAACAGTAACCATCAACATATCTTCCCCCCCAACATAGGCTTATTGACTAGGTACTTTAGTGCGGAGTGATTAGTATACATTTTAAAGTGTCCACCCAACAAATAATGCCTAAACGTTTGCAGTGTGTAAACCATCGCCAGCCCTTCGCACTCTATAGTGGAGTAATTGTTCTCAACCTTGGATAACTTTCTATTCACAAAGGATATCAGATGATCAATCGCTCCTTCACTTGCATATGTTAATACTACTCCTAGAGCAATGCAAGATGCATCTACATGCACATAAAATGCTTTTCTCCAGTCTGGAAATACCAGAATAGCCACAGTCAGAATTGTTTCCTTCAAGACATCCAAACTGTGATGACAGTCTTCATCCCAGAAAGACATCGCATCTTTCTTCAATAGTTTCTCCATCAGTGCAGTTATCTGAGCATATGCCTTGATAAACTTCCTATAATACCCAGTGTGCCCCAATGTCACACGCAGTTGTTTCACATTCCTAGAAACTTCCAAATTCACAATTATAGCGATCTTCGCAAGGTCCACCATCAATCCTATCTTACATACAACATGGCCGAGAAAAGTCCCAAAGGGTACACAGAATATACACTTCTTCAAGTTCAGTGTGATTTGATACCTTCGACATGTATCCAACATAAGGCATGGACTCACAACATGGCACTTCACTAACCCAAACACAATCTAATCATCAAAATATACCTCCAGAAATTTATGAATAAACTCTTTGAACGCTGTGATCACAACCCAGGAAAAGATTGCAAATGCGTTCTTCAATCTGAATGGCATGACTGTATATTGAAAGCAACCCCACTCTGTCATGAAGGTTTTCTTTCTTTGATCTTTCGGCGCGATATTTATTTGATGATATCCCGAAAAACCATCAGTGAATGAATAAGATTCATGTCTTCCAACGTTCTCTAACACTTCACCAGTAAATGGCATTGTAAACAGATCATGCATGCATGCATCATTCATCTTCCTTAGATACATGCATATATGGATTTCGCCCTTTGGTTTCTTCTCTTGGACCACCATTGAGCTTACCCAATCAAATTCCTTTACTAGTTCAATAATACCAGCATCTATCATCTTATCCAGTTCTTGGCGCACCTTCTCTTTATATTTTGGATTTAGTCGATAAGGCCTCTGCTTAACATTCTTTGCATCTGGCTTTAAATTAACCTTCATAACACTTAAATCTCTGATAATTCCCTTCAAATCCAAAAACTTCGTTGGGAATAAATCCTGGTACTCACATAACAGTTCAGCTACCTTTTCAATCCTATCGTCATCCTAATAGTCACCTATCTTTGCGAACTTAGGTTTCGGTTCAAACTTAATGTTTACTTGTCGAGTTTTCAAAGGTTATGATATATCTGGGTTCACCACTTTCGGTCCTTTGACTTCGCATTGTCCTTCTGTGTTAGGCCCCTATACTACTAGTGTAACCCCTTATTATTATTAGTATAGCCCCCTTATTATATTTTTGTACCCATGTAGTCCACATATTGTTACTATTGTGCCCCATAGAAGCCCACTATTTTTATTATCGTGCCCTTACATTATTATTGTTATGTCGACTCTAATTATGTTATGACCCCTTAGACTCCTATATATATAAAGGAGGTCTTTTCATTTGTATCATCAAAGAATTTTTCATTTGTATGATGTAATTGAGGTTTCCCCCTCAAAGAGGCTTATTTCTAAGGCGTTTATCTATCTTTTCTATCTTTTTGTGGGTTGGTTTCATAGAATTTGGTATCAGAGCTTTGGATTCTAGGGTTTCGCTACTCCAAACAGGTCATCATGGAATTTTTGCTATACCTTTTTTTCTGCAACATTTCAAAAGCTAAAAACAAAACCTATTTGAGAATAAATCACGCCAAACCTATGGTCCAAATTTCAGATTTTGTCTCACTATATTCTTGGAGATATGATATGAGGAAGTTAGGGTCTTTGCAGACCCCCGAATTACATTCCAAACAGGCCACCTTGGGAAAATTTTCATAACTTTTTCTCTAAGCATCAAATTGAATTTTCGTAAGAAGTTGCAGAATGAGGACAAACTACAGTTTTTAGGGTATCACTTTCAGAACCTAAGGTTGAAACAGTGACCTAAAGAACGTCATACAAGTTCACTCTACTGAACCAGACTATACTCAGGTCATCGTGGAATATTGTGCACAACTCTTTATTGGAGAATCCAATTTTTATCAGACTAGTGGCATTGGAAAGAGGATATAGAGGGATACTATAGGTGGTAATTTTAGAACTGGAAAATCTGGAATGACAGAGTTACAGTCATTTCAATATTGATCTCCTAAAATCAAGAAAAGGCAATATGAGGAAGTTTTATGGCAAGGATCTGGTAAATTGGATACTACAGATGGAGCAATATTTTGATCTACATGAGCTGCAACTATTACAAAAGGTATGTATTGCATCTTTATATTTAGAACCAGATCAATTTTTATGGTATAAAGTGTTGTGTTCTTATAAAGCACTTGTCACTTGGTCAATTTTCACAGAAGAAATGATATCACATTATGAGGATACAAAGAGTAACACCTTCTTTAGCCAATTGATAAATCTCAAACAAAAGGGTTCAATGGAAAATCACATTGAGGATTTCAAAATATTGAATATAAGGGTAAATGATATTTCAGAGAAGAAAAGGATTGATGTCTTCATAGGGACTTTAAAGGATAACATTCAACATGAGGCTCATCTTTGGGAACTTGATTCATTGGAGAAGGCATTCAGGTTGGCAAGAAAAATTGAAAGCGGAATTATGGAAACAAGGAATCCTACCACTCACAACTATAAATATGGAAGTCTCTTTCTTCTAACCTTCCACAACCTACAAGGTTTACATGACAACAATTGGAAGAAAAAAGAGAAAAAGGACTTTGTTACATTTGTGATAGCAAATACACTAAAGGTCATAAGTTTGTTGAGAAGAAATTATTTTACATAGATTGTGAAGAGGAGGAAGAAAAGGATCAAGAAACATCAAAAGAAGAGGATATACACCAAGAACCAACCCCGGAGAAAGATGAAATGAATCCAAACATATCTTGTAAAGCATTGGAAATAATTACCACTCAAACTCTCAAGATAGAAGGACATATCAAGAAGAAAAATGTTCAAGAAGTGAAAGATCACATCGAGCATCAAGAAATGAATTCGACCATATTTTGTAAAGCATTGGCAAGAATTACCACTCCTCAAACTCGCAATATAGAAGTACATAACAAGAAGAAAAAGGTTTAAGAAGTGAAAGATCACATCAAGAAAGAAGAAATGAATCCAATCATATCCTGTAATGCATTGGACGGAATTACCACTCCTCAAACTATCAAGATAGAAGGACATATCAAGAAGAAAAATGTTAAAGAAGTGAAATATCACATAGAGCATCAAGGAACGAATCCAACCATATCTTGTAATGCATTGGAAGAAATTACGACTTCTCAAACTCTCAAGATAGAAGGATGTATCAAGAAGAAAAAGATTCAAGCAGTGAAAGATCACATCTAGCATCAACAACAAGTTCTCCAACTTTTTAAGGATAACGCCACTTTGGTGCAAAATTGAATGAAACAATAGGTAGATCAACATCGTAGTGAAAAATGTTTTGATGTAGGTGATTGGGTATTTTTACTGCTACATCTCAAGCAAACTATTTATGAGAAGATAGAAGGACATATCAAGATACATTTTAGAACAACCATTATCTTTAGAAGAACAGAAAAAATGGGTCACAAATATGTTGAATTATGTCTTTGACATCATTTATAGAAAAGGGAAGCAAAATTTTGTTGCAGATGCACTCTCAAGAAAGGATGAGGATGTGGAATAGTTGTTTGTGCTATTTCTATTATCCAACCAGATTGGACAAATGAAGCAAGGGATGAATGGTAGAAGGACAAACAAGTGTTTCCACTCATTCAAAAGTTTTAAAAGATCCCAATTCAAACAATATTGCTAGAACTTCAAGAGGAAGGAAAGATCATATTGGATAATGGAGTAGTCACAGAAACAAGAACTCGACAGCTACGAAATTGATCAATTTCAGAGTATCTCATCAAGTGGAAGAACTTACCCACTGAAGATTCCACATGGGAGGACAAGAATTTTATACAGAAGCATCAAGAACTACTCAAGCGTTGAGGACAACACTTTTTGAAGGAGAGGGGCATGTTAGGCCCCTATACTACTAGTGTAACCCCTTATTGTTATTAGTACAACCCCCTTATTATATTGTTGTACCCATGTAGTCCCCATATTTTTACTATTGTGCGCTATAGAAGCCCACTATTGTTATTATTGTGCCCTTACATTATTATTGTTATGTCAACTTTGATTATATTATGACCCCTTAGACTCCTATATATAGAAAGGAGGTCTTTTCATTTGTATAATGAAGAATTGTTCATTTTTATAATGTAAAGGAGGTTGCCCCCTCGAAGAGGCTTATTTCTAAGGCGTTTATCTATCTTTTCTATATTTTTGTGAGCTGGTTTCATAACATTCTATCTCTAGAATGGTAATATTTCGTGGATCTTCTTTGTCTTCTTTAGCAGTCACATTGTAACACTCTAGTGCATGGCACAGTTGTGTACTCTAGTACGGCTGAGCCCATTCGACCAGTTCCTTTGGTGTTCTGAATATAGCAGCTTTTATTTCTTGGAGCGCTTCGTCAATGCTCTCAAACCCATCCTCAAAGATGAAAATTAATAGAAAACTCTCCCTTAAGATGTCCCATTCAGTTGTTCCATGGCTAAGCTTCATCTCTAGATACCATTTCATGGGAATTATATCTAAGGTGTGACAAAAAGTGTTCACCCATTTTGGTGGTGGTTCTGTTCCCCCAGCCTTAGTCCATCGTGCCAAATGATCGCGCGAATCATCCTTCCCACTATATTTTTATGTCATTCAGGTATTGGCATACCCAAACCTTAATTTCATCATTCTTTTGTATTCTTTCCATCCAACAAAATTTTCCTTGTGTGTACTCCACCAACGGGTAGGCGTAGCATGCAACGCCAACTCTAGTGCCTGGAATCTAT
The DNA here is from genome assembly GCA_031772625.1 of Pinus tabuliformis. Classification (NCBI taxonomy): domain Eukaryota; kingdom Viridiplantae; phylum Streptophyta; class Pinopsida; order Pinales; family Pinaceae; genus Pinus; species Pinus tabuliformis. The sequence continues at coordinate 829,984,117 of CM062808.1, forward strand.
GCCCTTCCAGTACTTCCCTTTGAAATTCATCTAAAATAGGTTCCACATCAGTCAAACCATCATAATGCAGAAGTTTCCTTACCTCAATCGAGACACACCTAAGCGATTTAGCCATCCTATTGCAATGGAGCATAGATACTTCATGCAACTAATTCTTCTAGTGTTCAAGCTCTTCATCTGAATCTATGGTGGAGGAGTTGTCCCTATCCCACGCAATTCTTCCATCAGCTATAGGATTTATCCAATATTCATCTTGTGTTTTTATCTTGTATATCTGATCTAGATCATCGTCACTTTATACATAGTCACGAATAGGCTCAGTATAACTCACTCCTTCTGCAGGGTCTAGTGGCACTACAACCCTGAGTGACTTCCTTTCAAATGTCATCTTCTACTTCTTCAAGTTGATTAGTGCATCCATATCAAAATCCCATTTAATTCCTAGTAGTGTGGGGTACAAGTTACTGTCATCCACTATTTCAATGACCTCAAAGTCATCCAACGCGCTTGCAGCGTCAATTTCCACCATTACACCATATAAGCATCCCATCAGAATAATCTTCTGTTGATTTTCCATGCATAGCTGAATAGGATACCACTGCAGTGCAGGTCTCCCCATCCTTTCCCAAGTTTGTTTAGGCAGGACATTCGAATCAAACCCCAGATCCAAGATTACCTAGTCCATTTCGTATTCACCTATCTGTGCAGTCAACCTCATCTCGCACCCCATGTGCTTCTTATGCTTACCAATTTTCCTCACAGTGCATTTTTCAGCAGGAGTCTTTTCTTTATTTTCACACTTGTCGATTAACTCTTGCAACCCTTCTACTACTTTCTGATCACATAGTAACTTCATACAAGTCTTCCTAAAAGTAGCTAGTACTGAAGGATCTACTTCTTGCGTTGCACTAGTCTTTGGCGTTTTTTCTTGACTTTTTGAGGTAGAGGCCTTAGCGAAGTTCTTCTTTGCTTCATGAAGGTCTCTTTAGCGCAATTAAGATCAAATTTCACTTCCTTCTCATCAGCCTTGCGCACCCATCCATCATCCTCAAACTACTTACCTTTCTCTACGCAAGTCACCATACCACTTCTTATCACTATATTTATGTTGTGATCTTCTTTTTAGGGCTCAACCCTCATCATTTGAATGTTTTATGTAGGCTGTTGGGGTTGCACCTTCGTTTCTTGCATCTTTTCCATAAGGACTAGACATTCTTCTATCACATGGTCAAACTATCTGCAATACTGACACGACAGATGCATGGGGTTTGTAAAATTTCACGTGAGTGCCCTGCTTCACCACAGTTATAGTAGATTACCTGCCCACGCCCTCGACCTAGTCCACCTCCTCTTCCTCATCCTCGGCCTTGGAATCCTCCATGCACTACTCCTGTGCCCTGATCCTGAGGCCAGTTTTCTGCTTGCATTCGGTAGGTAGGGGTTCTATCCATCATCAGCTCATAACTTCTACAATGGTGTTCATCATCACCCACAAATTTATAGAAGTTGCAAAACAACTGCTAAGGGTTCTATACAAACTTCTACAGTAAATGGAAATTATTAGTGGCATGTTGTCCTGTAACGTGACAGATAGTGCACCATAGCATAACTCCCATGCTCATCTCAATGTTATTCTCTGGTTTCAAGGGAACAATCCCTCCCCCTATAATATAGTTCTTATAAACTAGGCAATGGTCCTTATCATATCCATGGATCTTGCATTTCAAACACCAGAGCTCAGCGTGCACCTCCGGCTAGGTCTCCTTTCCTTTCTTTAGACTCTGCAACTCCAAGTGTAATCTTTCTGGTTGTGAGTGACTCTATTGTACTCCTAGGTTTGTATCTTGTATGGGCGAGGCATCCAGCCTCATCGTGATCTCCAAAGATTTAGCTTGCATTGCTATCTTTTTTTTTTGTGATAGAGGCACTCTCAAATGTGGAAAAGGCGATGCTATATGCCATTCACAATGTTGGGAATCCATGATTATCATATTGGCCTACCTGATTAGGAATTTAAACTTTTGATTGAAATCCTAAAGTGTTTCATCCACCTTATGTCGGCTTTCCTTAAACTCAATTACTGACTGCACCTCTAGCTTAGGCTTACTGAACTCCTTATTCAAAGCTTGATGGGTCTCTACTAATGTCATGTTGGGCTAATCAATGAAATACTTGATGTACCATGTTAATGCCTGATCCTGTAAGGTTGTAACAAACTGCACTTTCTTGATTTTATCATCCATAATCTGTTGTACCATTCATACAGCTCCTGCAACAAACCAAAACTGTTTGGGATCTTCACTCCTTACTCCTTTAAAACTCAGCATCTTCATCTTGTTCACCATGTGGAAGGGTGGAAATGGAGGTGGAGGGGGTGAAGGTGTATGAGTTTGAGGTGGAGGTGGAGTGGATGGATGAGGTATCCTCGAGATACCCTGTGTAATTAACTAAACTGCACTTCGTAGTGTGGTTAGCACCGTCCCTTCATCATCACTTGAAGGGGGTTCAATAAGAGGACTATATTTTGGGCTTGATCCTTTGTTTCTTCTAAAGAATCTCCCACTTCATGTAGCCCAAAACATCAAGGTAACTGCATAACCCTATTCTCACATAATAGCATTTTAATCCCTGTTTTTAAAGATTTCAAATACTTAGCTTGTGGTCCTTTAAAGAGCCTTTGTTCTACTTTTCTATAACTGATATTTTTGTCAATTGTGAAATAAGTCACAAAACTTCCTAGTGTGTGATCAGTCTAGTGATCCATAACTCGCGCTATATTTCTTTCTGATACCTCCAGAAGTCACACCAGTTTAGGAGTCCACACTATAGGACCGTCAAGTCTCCACGTCCCTCAACTATCAGCCAACTTATATAATCACTCATGTAGTTCATCAGGGAAGAAACATAAGAACGCGTCGGCTTCGTCTGTGTACAAAAATCTCTACAACCACCATTCTTTGGATAATGTAGAGCTCTTGTTCTCTTGAGCCATGAACGTGTGCACATTTTGATCAATCCACTTGTCAATATCTTTCTTCATAGGAAACCATTTATTAAACATCTCTTAGATAGATCCTAGTCTCGGCAACAGAACCATTTGTTGGCTTAAGGGGGCCTGACCCAAGTTCAGAGTTGTTCTCACCAACCAACAAAACCCTAACTGTTAGCCCTGTCAGTAACAACCTACATAGCACAGGTTGAAGTCTCACCCAAAACAATATTGGGGGATGCTAGAACCAGGTTTATGCATCCATAGATGGTTTGATAAGTGATCTGAAGCCTTTGTCTCTTAGATCTGCCTTTTTGTAGATCTGTATCCTTCTATGGCCCGCTACTGCAACTCTAAGGAAATGGCTTCTAGACCTTCGCGAAGGTCTGTGATTAGACTTTATAGACCCTAAAGAAGAAAACTATCCACTTTCGCACACTAATTAATAACCCTAGATCTGCCTTCTCACAAATCTAGCCAATTCTTCAGAAATCATAACAGAATTAACCCTTATCTTTGTGAAAATAGATAATTACTTATTTCACGCATAAATATTATAGATTCAATAGATTCACGGAGAATTTATACATTATTTCACAGAAAACATATCATTGAGCAACAGAACATAACATGAATAGTATTAAGAATAATACTCAAAGGTAAGGTATTTCTCCTAAATCGGTCTTTATTAAGCTTCAGCATTCAGTTTACAGACTTCTCTACCCTGTGAACTTAGCTACAGGGGTCCATGCACTCAGTGGCAGACTTACCAAGGCCTCCTGCGCACTCAGTTACAAGAGCCTTCCCCTTTCACTTAAGTATAGGAAGCAGAGCCTTCCTACCTTAGCACTTTCCCAAAAACAATCTCTATCTTCACTTAGTTACTTGTCTTCTTCTTTTTGACTCGCTATGATTCAACTATATATAGCTTTTTCAATACAATACCATGGCCCACGGCTCATGGGTGAGTCTAAAAACCAACCTATCACTTACCCAAACAAGGGGCTAAAGCCCCTTTGACTCCTATCTAGCTGCTTACTCCACATCCACATTTTGCAGAGACTTTACATTATTTACAAAACTTTTACAAAATTGGGTTAAACTAACCCCAAAACTAACCTTGGGGACCCTATCCCAACATAAATTTCAAATAAAAACTTATGTTATAGAATACAAAAGTTGAAAATCCATACCTTATATATACAATATGGTACAAGCAACCATGCAGCCTTGCATCTTACACATAATAGTTCTTTAGGAAAATACCCTTATGAGGCTTAAGCCAAAGACTCATTTACTGGTTAAAATCCATAGTCTCATGTTCTAGAAGATCAACCATATTCATGGCTTTAAGTAAATCCTCCTATGAAGGTAACTCAACATCCAAGAAACCATGAGAACTAGAAGGATCAAGAGGGGGAGCAAGGGCTCCTATGCCCCCATTAGAGAGATCACTTGATCAACTAATTGGACTAAGCCCTGAGAAGGAAAACACGAGTTCAAAGGACCCTTCCTAGAATCAATTGAATATTGAGGATATGATGCCACATAATTCACTAGTGGTGGGGTATATTCTACTTGAACACTTGAACATACTAAGGGGTATTCTAATCTAGAGCCAAATTAGGATGGTGATTGTTAGATGCAATTTGATCAATAGTGACAATGCTTTTGTTATGAGGAAACTACAACATTTGAGAGAGAGTAAACGTTATAACACTCATAACGTAGACATAGTCATCCCCAAGGATCATATTAAAGTCTAAAGGGCCATTGACCACCACCATATCGACTGAGGAAGACTTCCCACCTAATATGATAGGAAATTGAGGAAGAATACCCAAAGACTCATCAGGTCTTCTATCATAGGTCAGCAACTAATTAGCAGTTGCCAATAACATTGGAGAACCAAAATCTTTACAAGCCAAAGAGGATAAAATACTTTCAAATGATCCTTTATCCATTATACTTTGATAGACATTTGTGGAATTAACTCTAACCTTTATTTGAAAAGGTGTAGAATAAGGAAGTTGAGGCTCAATAAGATTATCCCAATCAAAGGAAACTCCTAGAACTTTGAGGGGGTACACTTGAAGAGACTACCATGCCCCTAGTCTAGAATATTTTTAACTATAAATGAAGAAGACTTGGTAGGTCAACACTTCACCCCCTGAAAGGAGTGGTATCAGCCAAATATTGCATTGGCTTGACAACGTCATCAACTGATGGTTAAGTAGGTTGATAAGAAACCGTAGGAGGTTCAGGATTATAAGAACCTTTATATTCGAACCACAAATTTTGTACCACTAAAATATTAGGGCACAAATAAGTAAGGTGAACTCCCTTACAAAGCCTAAAAGGTAACTTAGGTTTAAATATTTTATGCCTAGGTCTCTTATTAGTATAAATTCCTCTAGCATGATTCATAGTGGCAGGTAGTAGGTCTCCAACATGACTTGTAGTGGTTGGTGACGAGTCTCCCACATGACTTGTAGAGGTTGGTGACACTTCTCTAACAGAGACAGGACTCATACCCCTAGCATGACTTGCAAAGGCTAGTGACTTACCACCATCATGACTTGCATAGGTTGGTGACTAGTTTCCAACATGACTTGCATAGGTTGGTAACATTGTGTCAGTATGTCTGGCAGTGCTTGGATAGGTTCCCCCAAAATGACTTGCAAAGTTCGAAGGCTCATCGCCAACATGAATTGTAAAGGTTGTTGACTCTTTCCAATATGATTAGTAGCGACTATACTGATTCCCCCAGCATAACTTATAGAGGCTGAAGGCTCATTGCCAACATGACCTGTATAGGTTAATGATGTTTCACAAAGAACTTTCTTCTTATTATTATTCTTCATCTTTCTTCTCCTTTTAGACTTCTCATTACTAATAATTATACTTTCATGAGATGGGGGAGAAAGAGGAAGCCTAGATTTCTATGGAAAAGAAAATGAAGGGTTGACATCCATTTGATGCCCTTTAAAAAAAATGTTTATGTAAGAATCTTCAGTATGATCATGTACATACATGGATTTGGTTCTGTACTGTCATGTATGAATTCTGTAATAATTTATGTAGTATGTTGATGTATATACGTGGGTGTTATGCATGGTAATCACATACATACACAAATATGTTTTATGAAGGTCGCATATATATACTAGGATTTAATTTTTTTGTTTGATGATGTATGTTATATTTGTTGTTATATGTCAATGATGTCTCTAAATCGGGCAATGTTGGTTGGATTGGTTGTGCATTAATTTGATCTGGTTGCAATGCTTGGTTGAGATTCAGTTCAATGATTGGTTTTCTTTAGTATTCAATGGGATGATGTTACAGTGATTCATTTGGTTTACAGTGCTTCATTGATTGTATTTCATATTTAGTATTCATTACTTATATATACTAGGGTTTGATTTGTTGTTTTATGATGATGATATTTGATGATGTATGTTCTATTTGTTGTTGTCTGTCAATGATGTCTCTAAATATGGCAATGTTCACTAGATTGGTTGTGCATTAATTTGATCTGGTTATAATTCTTGGTTGAGATTCAGTTCAATGATTGGTTTTCTTTGGTATTCAGTGGGATGATGCTACAGTGATTCAACTGGTTTGCAATGCTTCATTGATTTTATTTCTGATTCAGTACTAAGTTTGGTATTGAGCATAATGTTGGGTGTGGGTCCAATTTGAAAATATGATGAAAGGTGGCCTACAAGTTTTGTGTATTTGATACAAGTGGGTCTAGTATGAAATATTATGGAATGTGTTCCATAATGTGTTGAGGGTTGTATCCTTCAGTGAGGGGGTAGGATCTCCCTTCTGGTAGGATTCGATGAACAAGATCAGGGGTTTGTAGCTCCCTTCCACTGGGTGCTAGCAAACAAGTGGAGGTTGTATCCTCCTACAGGTGGGTGTCTTTGTGCTAGTAAGAGTCGGTAGTAGTACAATATGTAATGAATATTTTATTTATATAGTAAGAAAGAATACAGAGACGATGATAGCAATGGCTTTCTCCCAAATTGGGTTTCCACCTAAAATCCTGGTGTTTTATGTGTGTTTCTTATGTGATGTGATTTATCTATTATTTAATTCATCCTAGATGGTTAATAAATTAATAATGCAATGGTTAAGTTAACTCACTAATGGAAGTTATGACAAATTAAGTAAATTGGATATGCGTAGTTTTATTTCACTGAAATCGTGTATACACACATGTTGCATAAATGACAGTAGAGTACAAATTTCTGATATGAAATTGAAATAAAAAGTGAATTAAAGATATGGATTCACCCCCTACCCTCTCAGTATTTTTCCAAACAATTGGTATCAGAGCAGGTCACTCCAGCAGAAGCTTAACTGCTTGGGAGTGGATCAATGAGAATGGGAAAGAAGCAAAAGAAAAAGGCAGCTAAAAGGAAGGAATCAGTTCATGAAAACTATGGCAGTGAAAGTGATATATCAAATGCAGTGGAAGTTATAGACGTCAGCAAACATTCAGCTTTGGGAGCACCCAGCTTTCTATTGATCAAGAATGAAGAAGGCAATAACAAAGAATTATCAGGTACTAGTTTTTGTTCTACTTATGGTCCATTTCCCTGTTCATGTAGTAATGATGATAGTGAAGATGACAAAGAATCAACTAAATTTTCTCTCATGGGTAAAAGTGAAAGTAATCACTCTAAAGAGAAAATAGATTAAAAAATAATGGCCCTAGAAGTAGAAGTTAAAAGGCTCACATACGAAAATAGAGATCAACAAAATTTATTACAATACTTTGATGTAAAGGAGTGTGCCTACAAAGAAGATATTGTCACATTAAAAACCATGTTGAAAGAAGGAAAGAAAAATGAAGATTAGTGTGAATGTTTACAAGATGAAGTAGCTTCATTAAGAAATAAACTCTGAAATTTGTAGGAGGCAACAAGAAATAAAGAAGATGCAACATTCAAATATCTTAAAGAAAGAACCAATTATTGTGAAGGAATAGTAGTAGAGATTATCTCTCTCAAACCTGATCTTGAAAAGTCAAACAAATGATATACAGAGATTCTTCAAGTATTTGAAGAACAAGATGATGGGCTTAAGAAGGAGATCATTGAGTTGATAACTGAATTGGAAAGGACTAGAGGTGAAAAAGAGCTTGAGGTAAGTATTCTAGAAGGTAAGTTAGAAAAAAAAAATAAGCAATTGACATTTCAAGATAGTATTAACATTTTGGATAACATTCTTAGTAGTTCAAGGTCTCCCTCCATTAAAATTGGCCTTGGATTTCATGAAACTATTAAAGGAGAATCTAATTCATAGGCTTGTACAAGGAACTTGAAGGATAACAATGAAAAATTTGAAATTTTCGATAAAGATATAAGAAGTCAACCAAGGAAAGTGAATTTTAAAAGGAAATCATCTACTCTTAACTATAGAAGTATCAATCAATTATCTCCTCTAGAAAATGATGTTGAATGTTTTATTTGTCATAACTTTGGACACTTTGTATCCAATTGCAGAAGTAGATTCACAGGAAGATCATCAACTCCCAACTACTTAGGTTTCTTTAGGGCGGATATTTTATTACTCGCAACATGTTCAATCATAAATTTTTTAATTGCAATAGGAGGAATGTGAAATAGAAAAAATTATGATTCCCTTTCTCCATTTTCTGGCCATGTAAGATGTTATACATGTAACAAGTTTGGGCATAACGTCACTAGTTGCAGGTCAAGAATTTGTAATAGAAGAAAAAGATGGGATAAGTTCCACAATTTTGAGCACATGATTAAAAATTGCAAGCAAATTTGGAGGAAGAAGGAACATTAGTTAGATAAGGAGGGAAAATTGTCCCTATTGTAGTCCATTGTTCTTAAAAGTATTCTTCTAATAGTGACTATAGAAGTGAAAGTGGGGTACATAACCTCGTGAAGAACAAGTAATGATCAGGTCTACAGGATCAGTGGTGTATGATCTCAGGGGGGGCTATGCATGTGTATCTTGATGATGATTCCCTATTTTCTTTTGATTACTGACATTGCATTGATGAAGAGAATGTGAACAGGAATAGGCATGACACGTTCAGGGGGATTTGTGGCTATAAAAATGAGTAGTTTATATTCTATACATTGTTCTTATGCAAGAAAGTCGTCTGTATACATGTTTTTTGATATAGACAGTCACGTATGCTTCTCAATAATGAAAAAGAAGTGGCACAAATTAATGGGGGTCTTATCATATGCTTCCATCAGCTCATGATTAGCATTCTAGTTCTGAAATTGATTTGTTACAGTCTCTAATAATTCCCATATGTTTCTTAGAATAATATTGGTTCATGAGTTGTTGCAAAATGTTATTGTTGTTGTTGAAATAGTTCTTTGGTGCATTTCTTGGTTAATGAGATGGATATAATGTGATCAGAATTGATGGTGAAAATTTTGCACAGGTTTAGGGGTATCATCTTCTATACTTATAATGGTTCATTTTTGGCATTATGGTTTCTTATTAGACATTTATTATGTGACATTAGTTGATGATGATGAGTTCATGATATACTCATTATTTGTTGGCATCCTTCATTGATGAGAAGATATAATTATTTTTGTAATTATGGCATGGGCTATCAATAATGCATGGATTTCATGTGTTGAAGGTAAGGATGATGCCTATATGTTTCTTAAGTTGCATTTCTACTTTATAAGGAGGATATGTATGATATTGATGCTATATTTTCTTATCTTCCTATTGATTCTTGATGATGACGACATTCATGTTGTTATCATTATGCCAATTATGTTGTTGTTGTCAGATATGTTGCAGATGCACATTTGGAGCATGATGGTTGTTGAAGATTATCATGGTTTTGCTACGAAGATACTTCATAGTTGAAATCCTTGTTATGGTTATGAATGGCATGTATGTCTCTTGATGTAAAGGTCATGAAAACACCCTTGTTGTAATCATTGTAAAATCCACTCATGTATGGGCTATTAGGATCAAGTCATGTCATGTAAGCCCATTATGTTAGGTGATTGATGTAATCATGGGAGCATAGAGTTATTGGTGATAGGAAAGGTCATATTTGTTTGAGTCATAAACCATTGTAATTTTATTGTATATCTTTAAAAGGTCCAGCATATGCTCAGGGGGATTATGGTCAGTATGCTTATTTTAGAGTTCATACCAGCAGATCCAACTTTTAGTGATAATTTATGTAAGAGAAGTAATTCATTCAGCCTGGTTCATCCCTTTTCCCTTGATGTCAAAGGGGGAGAGAAGAATTGGTGTTTGCAGGTGTGCTTGTGGGTGGTTTCCAAACATCAAAGTGGTTTCCATAAAGTCCAAAGGGGGAGATTGTTGGCATTATGGCTAATATGTTGTCCTTGATGGAAACCTATTTGAAAAATATGAACTTGATGTAATTTTGGTTATAATATGATGATTATGGGAATAATGCAGTTAACAATAATATTTGTACATATATTACAGAAGATGTGGAAAAGAAATGGCAGTTCAGTGATAGATGAGTGACAAATGTGAAGTTTGAGAAGTATACATGGTTAATTTGAAGAAGAGTCACATACATGTGCAGATTCTATGAAGAAAAGTCACGTACATAATTCGAACCATGGAAAAATGGATATGAGGGGCCATTACCATAGTAATTTCCCATAGTAATTTTGGTGGTAACATCTATTTGATCCCATCAACGAATACCATCAACTTTACCAAAGGATTTACCTAATGTATTGGCAAAGGAGAAAAATATATAAGGAGATAGAGATCAGGGAGTGTGGTGTGCAAGTGAATGGATTATTCATGTGTGATCTGATCCAGAACAGGTGTGCACCAAAGAGCAACAAGATGGCTCATATCTGATAGATCTGAAAGTGTAGTGAAGACTAATGAATATACTTGTTTGATATGTTTGTAGCTAACAATGTTAGATCTATAACTATTATTATGGTATGATCTGAATGAAGTGATGCATGTCGAGATATGGGTTTAACAGATGTTGTGATTTGTAGAGAAGATTTGAACAAGTAATTTAATATTTGTACGCAAGTTTTCTTAAGTATGATTGTGTGCATATGCGGATTTGTTTCAGTACTATAGCATATAAAGTTTGTAATAATTTATGCATTGTGTTTATATATATACGCGGGTGTTATGCATGGTAGTTGCATACATATGTAGATATTTTTTATGAATTCTGCGTATATATACTAGGGTTTTATTTGATTCTTGATGATGATGACAATTGATGATGTATGTTGTATTTTTTATTGTCTGCCAATGATGTTTATTTGAATCTAGCACTGTTGATTGGATTGGTTGTGCATTGATTTAATCTAGCTGCAATGGTTAGTTGAGATTCAGTTCAGAGATTGGTTTGCTTTAGTGTTTAGTGGGATGATGTTACAGTGATTTAGTTAGTTTACAGTGCTTCAGTGATTGTATTTTAGATTCAATATTTAGTTTGGAATTGAGCATAATGTTGGGTGTGGGTCTAGTTTGAAAATATAATGAAAGGTGGCCTACAATTTTTTTGTACTTGAGACAGGTGGATCCAATATGAAATATTATGAAACATGGCCCACAAGGTGCTGAGGGTTGTAGTCTTTAGTGAGGGGGTAGGAGCTCCCTTCCGTTAGGAGCCACTAAACGAGATCAAGGGGTTATATCTCCCTTCTAGTGGGTGCTGGAGAATGAGTGGAGGTCGTAGCCTCCTATAGATGGGTGCTTGTGTGTTGGTAAGAGTCTGCACCAGTAAAAGATGTAATGAAGATTTTATTTATATAATAAGAAAGAATACAGAGACAATGACAGAGGTGGTTTTCTCCCACATTGGGTTTCCACCTAAAATTCTAGTGTTCAATGTTAGTTGCTTATGTGATGTGATTTATCTATTCTTTACTACATACTGGATGGTTAATGAATTAATAATCCAATGGTTAAGCTAACTCATTGATGGAAGTTATGACAAATTAAGTAAATTGGACATACACAGTTTCATTTCACTGAAGTCGCGTACACACACAGGTTGCATAAATGGCAGTAGCATTCAAATTTTTGAATATGAATTTGAAAGAAAAAGTAAATTAAAAATACGGATTCACACCCCCCCCCCCCCCACCTCCAGTATTTTTCCTAACGATTGGTATCATAGCATGTAACTACAACAGGGAAAATGAGAAAGAAGTAAAAGAAGAAGGCAGCTCAAAGGAATGATTCAGTTCAAGAAAATTGTGGCAGGGAAAGTGATATATCAGATGCAGTGGCAATTATATATGTCAGCAAATATTCATCTTTGGGAGCACACCGATTTCTATTGATCAAGAATGAAGAAGGCATTAACAAAGAATTATCAAGTACTTGTTTTTATTCTACTTGTGATCCATTTCCCTGTTCATGTAGTAATGACAATAGTGAAGATGACAATGAATCAACTGAAATTTCTCTCATGGGAAAAAGTGAAAGTAATCACTCTAAAGAGAAAACAGATTCAAAAATAATGTCCATAGAAGGAGAGGTTAAAAGGCTCATAGATGTAAATATAGATTAGCAAAAGTTATTGCAACAGTTTAATGTAAAGGAGTATGCCTACAAAGAAGGAAAGAAAATTGAAGAAGGAATGAGAAAGAAGTGTAAGGAAATGGAAGATTAGTGTCAAATTTCAGAGGATGAAGTAGCTTCATTAAGAAATGAACTTGGAAATTTACAGGAGGAAATAAAATATGACAAAGATACAACAATCAAAGAGCTTAAAGAAAGAACCAATTATTGTGAAGGACTAGAAGCAGACATTATCTCTCTCAAATATGATCTTAAAAAGTCAAAAAAATGATATGTGGAGATTCTTCAAGTATTTGAAGAACAAGAAAATGGGCTTAAGAAGGAGATAATTGAGTTGATAACTGAATTGGAAAGGACTAGAGGTGAAAAAGAGGTTGAGGTAAGCATTCTAGAAGCTAAGTTAGCAGAAATGGATAAGCAATTGAGATTTCAAGATAGTACTACAATTTTGGATAAAATTCTTAGTAGTCAAAGGTCTCCCTCCATTAAATTTGGTCTTGGCTTTCATGAAACTATTAAAGGAGATCTAGTTCGCAGGATTATGCAAGGAACTTGAAGGATAACCATGTGAAATCTGAAATTCGTAATAAAGAGATAAGAAGTCAACCAAGGAAAGTGAATTTTCAAGGAAATCATATGCTCCTAACTATAGAATTATTAATCAATTCTCTCCTCTGGAAAATGATGTTGAATGTTTTATCTGTCATAACTTTGGACCCTTTGCATCCAAATGCAAAATCAGTTTCAAGAAGATCATCAACTCCCAGGTACTCAAGTTTATATAAGGGAGATATTTTTTTACTTGCAACATGTTCGGTCACAAAGTTGTTAATTTCAATAGGAGGAATGTGAAACAGAAACATTATGATTCCTTTGCTCCCTTTTCTGGTCATGTAATATGTCATACTTGTAACAAGTTTGGGCATAATGTCACTAATTGCAGGTCAAGAATTTGGAATGGAAGCAAAAGATAGGATAATTTCCACAAGTTCAAGCACATGATTAGAAATTGCAAGAAAATTTGGAGGAAGAAGGAACATCAGTCAGAGATATAGGGAAGATTGTCCCTATTACAGTCCATTGTTATTAAAATTATTCTCCTAACAGTGACTACAGAAGTGAATGTATGGTACATAACCTCATGAAGAACAGGTAATGATCAAGTTTACAAAATCAGTGGTTATGATCTCAGGGGGGGATATACATGTGTATCTTGATGATGATTCCATGTGTTTTTTATATTACTGGCTTTGTATTGATGAAGAGAATGTGAACAGGAATAGACATGACATGTTCAGGGGGAGATGTAGCTATAAAAATCGACAATTTATATTTTGTATGTTGTTCTTATGAAAGACAGTCGCGTGTATACATGGTTTTGATCTAGGAAATCATGTATGCTTCTAAGTCATGAAAAATAAGTGGCACAAATTTAGGGGGAGCTTCTCATATGATTCCATCAATTCATGATTGGAATTTTGGTTGTGCCTTTGATTTGTTATTTTTTGTTAATAAATTCCCATATGTTGCTTAGAATAATATTGGTTCATGAGTTGTTGCAAAACATTATTGTTGTTGTTGAAATAGTTCTTTGGTGCATTTCCTGGTTGATGAGATGGATATAATGTGATTAGAATTGATGGTGAAAAGTTGGTACAGGTTCAGGGAGACCATCTTCTATACTTCTGATAGTTCATTTCTAGCATTATGGTTTCCTATTAGGCACTTCTTATCTGACATTGGTTGGTGATGATGAATTCATCATTTACTCATTATTTGTTTCCATGCTTCATTGATGAGAATATATATATGTTGTTTTCATTATGTCATGGGTTATCAAAAATGCATGGATTTCATGTGGTAAAGTTATGGATGATGCCTATATTATTATTAAGTTTCATTTGGTGATTGTGTCTTCAGCATCCTTTATGCACTTGATATGGAGGATATGTATGCTTTTGATGCTACATTGTCCTATCTTCCTATTTCTTCTTGACGATGAGGATATTTATGAAATTTTCATTATGCCAATTATGTTGTTGTTGTCAGATGATTATGTTGTAGATGCACATTTGGAGCATGATGGTTTTTGATGATTATCATGGTTTTTATACAAATATACTTCATAGTTGAGATCCTTTTTATGGTTATGGACATCATGTATGTCTCTTGATGTAAAGTTCATTAAAAGAACCATGTTGAATCATTGTAAAATCCAATCATGTATAGGCTATTAGGATCAAGTCATGTCATGTAAACCCATTATGTTGGGTGATTGATGTAATCATGGGAGCATAGATCATTGGTGATAAGAAAGGTCACATTTGTGTGAGCCAAAAAGCCTTGTAGTTTTAGTGTATATCTTTATAAGGTCCAACATATGCTTGGGGGGGTATGGTTAGTATGCATATTTCAAATTTCATATTAGCATATCCAACTTTTAGTGGTGATCTCTACAAGGGAAGTACTTCATTTAGTCAGGTTCATCCCTTTTCAAGTGATGTCAAAGGGGGAGAGAATAATTGGTGTTTGCAGGTGTGTTTGCAGGTGGTTTCCAAACACCAAAGTGGCTGTCATCAAGTCCAAAGGGGGATATTGTTGCAATTATGGCTAATGTGTTGTCCCAGATGGAAACGTATTTGAAAAAGATGTACTTGATGTCAAATTGGTTATAATATGATGATTATGGGACTAATGCAGATGATAGGAATATTTGTACAGATATTAAAGAATATGTGGAAAAGAAATGGAAGTTTTGTTAAATGTGAACTTTGAGAAGTATACACGGTCATGTAAACCCATTATGTTGGGTGATTGTTGTAATAATGGGAGCATATATCACTGTTGATAGGAAAGGCCATATTTGTTTGCTTCATAAATCCTTGTACTTTTATTGTATATCTTTAGAAGTTCCAGCATATGCTCAGGGGCAATATAGTTAGTATGTAAATTTCAAAGTTCATATCCGTAGATCCAACTTTTACTGATGATCTCTACAAGGGAAGTACTTCATTCAATCTGGTTCAACCATTTTCCCTTAATTGCAAAGGGGGGGATAAGATTTGGTGTTTGCGAGTGTGTTTTCAGGTGGTTTCCAAACACCAAGGTGGTTGTCATCAATTCCAAAGGGGGAGATTGTTACCATTATGGCTAATTTGTTGTACTCAATGGAAACCTATTTGAAAAATATGTACTTGATGTCAACTTGGTTATAATATGATGATTATGGTACTAATGCAAATGACAAGAATATGTGTACAGATATTATAGAAGATGTGGAAAAGAAATGGCAGTTTTGTTACATATGAATGAAAAATGTGAATTTTGAGAAGTATATGTTGTTCCTATGAAGAAGAGTCATGTAAATATGCAGGTTTTGTGAATAAAAGTCACGTACATAATCTAAACTATGGAAAATTGGATATCAGGGTAAATTCCCATAGTAATTATGGAAGTAGCATCTATTTTTTTTCCATCAATGAATACCATCAACTTTACCAAAGTATTTACCTGAGGTATTGGCAAAGGAAAAAACTATATAAGGATATGGAGATCAAGGAGTGTGTTGTGCAAGTGAATGGATTATTCATGTGTGGTCTGATCTGGAATAGGTGTGCACCAAGGAGCAAGGAGATAGATTAAATATGATAGATATGAAAGTGTAATGAATACTAATGAATATACTTGCTTGATCTATTTATAACTAACAATGTTAGATATGTAGCTATGATGATGGTATGATCTTAATGAAGTGATGTGTGTTGAGATCTGGGTTTAACAAATGTTGTGATTTGTAGTGAAGATCTGATTCAGTAGTTTAATATTCGTACACATGTTTCCTTAAGTATGATCATGTACATACGCGGATCTAGTTCAGTACTATCGCCTATAAATTTTGTAATAATTTATGCAATATGTTGATTTATATACGTGGGTGTTATGCATGGTAATCATGTACATACGCATATCTATTTTATGAGGGTCATGTATATATACTATGTTTTGATTTGTTGCTTGATGATGATGATAGTTGTTGATGTATGTCATATTTGTTGTTGTTTGTCAATTATGTCTATCTGAATCTAGTAGTGTGGATTAGATTGGTTGTGCATTGATTTGATTTGGTTAAAATGGTTGGTTGAGATTTAGTTCAATGATGGGTTTACTTTAGTATTCAGTGGGGTGATGTTACAATGATTCAGTTGGTTTATAGTGCTTCAGTGATTATATTTCAAATTCAATATTCAGTTTGGTATTGAGCAAAATGTTAGATGTGGGACTAGTTTGAAAATAGGATGAAAGGTGGCCTACAAGTTCTGTTTATTTGAGATAGGTGGATGCAATATGAAATATTATGAAACATGGTCCACAAGGTGTTGAGGGTTGTAGCCTTTAGTGAGGAGGTAGGAGCTCCCTTCCAGTAGGAGCTGGTAAACAAGATCAGGGGGTTGTAGCTCCCTTCCAATGGGTGCTAGAGAAAAAGTGGATGTCAAAGCCTCCTACAGGTGGGTGTCTGTGTGCTGGTAAGAGTCTGCACCAGTACATGATGTAATGAATATTTTCTTTATATAAAAAGAATAGAGATAGAGATGATGACATGAGTGGTTTTCTTCGACATTGGGTTTCCACCTAAAATCCTAGTGTGCTATGTGTGTTGCTTATGTGATGTGATCTATCTGTTCTTTAATGTATATTGCATGGTTAATGAATTAATAATGCAATGGATAAGTTAACTCACTGATGGAAGTTATAAAATATTAAGTAAAGTTGATATACGCAGTTTTATTTCACTGAAGTTGCATACATACATGAGTTGCATTTATGATAGTACCATACAAATTTTTGAATATGAAATTGAAAGAAAAGTCGAATTAAAAATACTGATTCATCCCCCCCCTCCCCCGCCCCAATTACTTTTCTTGACAATTGGTATCAAAGCAGGTCACTCCAGCAGAATATTAACCACTTGCAAGTGGATCAAGGACAATGGGAAAGAAGCAAAAGAAGAAGGCAGCTCAAAGGAAAGAGTTTGTTCAAGAAAATTGTGGCCACGAAAGTGAAATATCAGATGCAATGGCAGTTATAGATGTCAACAAATATTCAGCTTTGGGAGCACCTTGCTTTCTATTGATCAAGAATGAAGAAGATAGTAACAACTAATTATCAGGTACTAGTTTTTGTTCTACTTATGATCCATTTCCATATTCATGTAGTAATGATGATAGTGAATATGACAATAAATCAACTGAAATTGCTCTCATGGGTAAAAGTGGAAGTAATCATTCTAAATAGAAAATAGATTAAAAAACAATGGCCCTAGAAGTATAGGTTAAAAGGCTCACAGATGAAAATAGATATCAGAAAATATATTTCATCGGTTTGAAGTAAAGAAGTGTTCCTACAAAGAAGATATTGTCACATTAAAAAAAAATTGAAAGAAGGAAATAAAATTGAATAAGGAATGAGAAAGTAGTGTAAGGAAAGGGAAGATCAGTGTCAAATTTTGGAGGATGAACTAGCTTCATTAAGAAATAAACTCAGAAATTTGCAAGAGGCAACAAGAAATGACGAAGATGCAACAATCAAATCTCGAAAATAGCAACAAGAAATGTTAAAAATAACATCTAAAAATTCCAATTTAATTTGTGCTTGAATTAAATTGTGAATTAAATCGAAATTCTATTCTCATAGAAAATTGTAATAGTTAATTAAGTTAAATTGACTCAATTGACTGAGGAAATTCAAGTTGGAAGTCTATCTAGAGTCATGTAGAGTGATTCCCTAAATTTTAGGGGCCCGGGTTGAGTTCTTTTGAGTTGTATTAGATAACTCAATCTAACTCAGTTATAATTAGTAAAGTAGTTCTAACTATTGGGGGAACTAGTAGAGGTCTAGTAGTGGATTAGTGCACTAGTGCAACACCAGTACCACCCTAGTCAACTGAAGATTCACTCATAAATAATTCATGCATGTCAGTTTAGAGGAAGACTTAGTTGAGATTAGAGTTCAGGGACAGTGTACTATTAGTTGTTCCAAGTTGTACAGATGATGCATGCAATCAGTTGAGGACCTATGTTTGGATTGCACGGTTATGGAGAGGGAATTTCCACATTAAATAAAGGATAATTCCCTTAGGAATTGCATAAGAAAATAGGAGCATGGAAGGTTAGGAATTTGGCTAAGTAATGGCCAAAGGTAGTCAATCAAGTAGAGGATAGAAATACGTGTGCAAGTTGAGCTCAAGGTTGAGCAGAGCATATTGTATTCATCCAAGGCTTGCTTGTGAGGGAAAGTATGTAGGGGCTTGGAAGGCTAGTAAAATGGCTAAGTGTTGGCCAGAGATAGCCTAGGAAGCAGAGAGCTAGATTATAGTAGTGTAGTAATTTTTTAGGATGAACAAGCATTTTATTTACTTCTCAAATCTTCTGGTTAATGCAATATAGATAGTAGGGGTTTTTAGTAGTTTCTTTCCCCAGAGAAATATTGTGTTATGTGTGATTGATATTCTTCCTCTTTCTACTTAATTTTTTCATTTATCATTTTTTGTTTCCGCTAAGAGGAGTAGAGTAGATTCTTGTCTTTTGTTTTAGCAAATCCCCTAAGCTACTGAATCTACAAGTAAAAATCTACATGTTATCGGAGCAAGATTTTTTTGGGCGGCGAGTTTGCAGAGAAGATCTGAAAAAAAAAATTAAAAACAAATAGCATATCTAGATTCCTTGTGAAAAATTACCCAAATTTAAAAACAAAAAAAAAAAAATTTAAAAGTTAAAAAAAATCAGTTCAATCAGAGTTCGAATGAAGGATATATCGTCGATTTAAAATTAGCTCCTTTTTCATAAAATTTTGTGACATGGGATAGATGAAATAGATCATTGTGTGAGCCAAGAACCTGTATGCACTCAAGGTACAAGATGCATGCAAAGCCTTGAGGAGCAAGGAAAAAGCTAGAGACTTGGTGGTTGAGAGGGAGCATAAATTACCTCTCAACATGAAGCCTCAAAAAGTTGTGGAGCAGCCATAATTAGAGAAGCAAAGAGGATACCGAGTGGAGGCATCCGCTCAAGCAGAGACCTCCAGTAGGGGGAAATTTTGAGCCAAGTGGGCAGAGGGAGCACATGCATCCATACCTCCAGGTGAGAGGTGGGCCGATGTGAATTAATAGTCCCAAGAGTGCAGAAATTTCAGCAGGGTCCAGTGAGATGTTTTGTCTCATGGATCATTACCTTGCTATAGGAGCCCATAGTACATAGTAGCAGGATGGATCAGTGGCAGTTGATGCAGTCATATACCAAAGTGACAAACGCAGAGGCTAGCAGGAGTCTGATACTGGGGGAATGCAGAGCATTGTTGATAGTAGTGCAGATGGCATAGAGGCAGAGTCAGCAAAATCGCAGAGTTTTCAGTCGACAAAGGAAAAGCTAGTAGCAGTCAGAGACTTTGATGACAGATGCATCATATTGATTCGATTTGGATGCTTTTTCAGTTTTAGAATTTGCAGTAGCAACAAAAATAGAGAGAAGTTTTGCATGAAGAACATTCCAAAGGTACCAGATCAGGATAGAGTTGAATTCCTTTCTTGCTGAGAGTGAGTGTTCAAAATAGCAACAATAAATGTTAAAAATAGCATCTAGAAATTCCAATTTAATTTTTCCTTGAATTAAATTGTGAATTAAATTAAAATTCTATTCTCATAACAAATTGTAATAGTTTATTAAGTTAAATTGACTTAATTGACTAAGGAAATTTGAGTTGGAAGTCTATCTAGAGTCATGTAGAGTGATCCCTAAATTTTAGGGGCCTAGGTTGAGTTCTTTTGAGGTTGTAATTAGATAAATCATTCTAATTGAGTTATATTTAGTTAAACTAGTTCTAACTATTGGAGGAACTAGTAAAGGTCTAGTAGTCGAGTAGTGCATGAGTGTATCACGATTACCACACTAGTTAACTGAATATTCACTCACAAATAACTCATGCATGTTAGTTCAGAGGAAGGCCCGATAGAGATTAGAATTTCAGGACAACTTACTATCAGTTGTATAATTTTCTGAGTTGTACAGATGGTGCATACAATCAGTTGAGGACCTATGTTTGGATTGTACAGTTATGGAGAGGGATTTTCCACATCATTTAGAGGTTAATTCCCTTAGGAATTGTGCAAGTAAGTAGGAGCATGGAAGGCTAGGAATTTGGCTAAGTATTAGCCAAAGGCAGTCAGTCATGCAAAGGATAAAAATACTTCTGCAGGTTGAGCTCAAGGTTGAGCAGAGCATATTGTATTCATCCAAGGTTTGCTTGTGAGGGTAAGGAAGTAGGGGCCTTGAAGGCTAGTAAATTGGCTAAGTGTTGGCTAGAGTCAACCTAGGAAGTAGAGAGTTAGATTGTACTAGTGCGGGAATTGTTCAGGACAAACAAGCATTGTATTTTATTCTCAGATCTTCTGGTTAATTCTATTAGAAAATTATATATTACATAGCAATGGAACACATAGAATATAGCAGAAATATAAACACAGAAAACGCATAAAACAAGAGAGACATAGATATACGTGGTTCACCCAGTTTGGGCTACGTCCACAGAGAAACAACCAGTCCTTCCTTTTATATTATCCAGCAAACTGAAGAGATACAACCTACAGTAGATCCGTTGTAACACCCTCTTCGCTCTCAATCTCCTCTCTCTTCTTCACTCAGAATACAGATATCCATAGACACAATACAATTCCCTCATATATAGTGAGGGGTTGCCTTCTAGGGCAAAAAACCATAAATTAAGCATAACTTCTACCGTCATATCATCTACCTAATGAACGGCCCAGATTGACTAGAAATTACTCGACTTTTACAAGGCAATTTTACATCTATTTTTAGCTTCGAGGGCGCTGCCCCCAAACCCTCGTTGGCCCCCAAACCCCCCAGCTGGGGGGGATTTACCCCCCCTCGTGGAGGGTGTATAGTCTTCTTGGAGTATACATCCGGCTGAAACCTTTGAATACAGAAGATAATCAAGCTCCACACCCAAAAATCTCCCACTTGGAGACTGATTATAGCAACTCCACCACTGCTTCATTTGCTAGACAATGACTCCACTTTGGACCTAGCTGTTTCTCATCTTCTTCATCATACTTGAATACCAATTGAAACTGAGCAGATTCTCAGTTTCTCCCTGCTTACAACTTTCGTTAACATATCTGTAGGATTCTGGCTAGTGTGTATCTTTTCCAACTTCAACTGTCCATCTTCTAATGTTGACCGTATGAAATGGTACTTGAGTTGTATATGTTTAGTCTTGGAATGAAATGCAGAGTTATTTGCAAGATGTATGGCACTCTGGCTGTCACTGTATAACCTGCCCAACTCCTGCTTCTTACCCAATTCATCCAGAAACCTTTGTGACCAAATCATTTCTTTACTAGCCTCTGTAGCAGCAACATACTCTACTTCTGTTGTTGAAAGTGCAACAACACTTTGGATTTTTGAAACCCAACTGACAGTTGTTCCACCTACAGTAAACACATACCCTGTTGTGCTCCTCCTGTTATCTCTATAACCTACCATATCTGCATCAACATATCCCTGTAGAGTAATGTTTGAACCACCAAAGCATAATCCTTGATTTGTGGTACCTCTCAAATACCTGAGAATCCACTTCACCGCCATCCAATGTTCTTTTCCTAGATTGTTCATGTACCTGCTTACAACTCCCACTGCATGTGCAATATCAGGCCTTGTGTAGACCATTGCATACATTAAGCTTCCAACTGCTGATGCATATGGAACTTTATACATATGAGCAATTTCATCCTGAGTCTTGGGACACGCCTCCTTACTTAATTTGAAATAGCTAGCCAAAGGTATACTGACTGGTTTTGCATTCTTCATATTAAACCTTTTCAACACCTTTTCTATGTACTCACTTTGAGACAATGTTAATTTTCGATTCTTCCTGTCTCTAGTTATTCTCATACCAAGGATTTGTTTTGCAGCACCCAAATCCTTCATTGAAAATGAGTTTGCTAATTTCCTTTTGAGCACATTTATTTCCTGCATGTTAGAACCTGCAACAAGCATATCGTCTACATACAATAACAATATAATATAGCTACCATCATTTTGCCTTTTGAGATAAACACAATGATCAGAGTGACATCTAGTATAACCTTGTTCAGGCATAAACCTATCAAATTTTAGATACCACTGCCTTGGAGCCTGTTTTAAGCCATACAAGCTCTTCTTCAACTTGCACACTAGTTTCTCCTTCCCTTTTACTTCATATCCTTGTGGTTGCTGCATATATATCTCTTCCTCCAAAACCCCATGGAGAAAGGTTATCTTTACATCCAACTGCTCAAGATGCAAATCTTCAACTGCTACTAGACTTAAAATAGTTCTGATTGAAATCATTTTAACAACAGGAGAAAATATTTCATCAAAATCAATATCTTTCTTCTGTGCAAACCCCTTCACTACAAGTCTAGCCTTGTACCTCTATTTTCCTCCATCTTCTTCCTTCTGTTGGAAATAATACTGGGGGGGGTGAATCAGTATTATTACATTAATAAAACTTTTTCATTTCCATATGCTACTTCCACAACTTCTTATGATTCAGTTAGTTGAGTGCATTAGAACATTATCAATCATATTAACAGTAAACTGGTGCAGTAAAATAGAACAAATCATCACACATAAGTCACACACATGAACACCATGATATAAGGTGGAAACCCAATGTGGGAGAAAACCACCTGCTGCAAGTCATCTCAATCTTCTTCTAGATAAGAAAATTCTTTTACAATATTTGTACTGGTGCAGTCTTATACCAGTACGGGAGCTACAACCCCCTTTGCTTCTTGTACTAGCCGATTCATTTACTAGTACGCAGGCTGCTACCTGCTACAATGCCCCATAGATTTCCCTTAGCTCTTGTACTAGCTTAGATACTGGTACGTAGGTGCTAGCCTACAATCTTCTCTCCTCCAGGTACCACATTTCATCAATTTTCAGACTGGATACACTGAAGCACAACACATAATCTGAAAGGCCACATTTCATCCAATTTTCATACTGGACCCAACAACAACATTGAAGCACATAAACAATCTTCTGAATTACCCAAGCACTAGATCAATACATATACAAGTGAGTCATCAACCAGATCTAGTCCATCAGATCACATAAAGATGAGTCATTAAGAACCTGATCCATTCATCCATAAATGTATAAACATTTAATCAATCACTTCTCAAACTGCTGTTATCAGAACATAACATCAGACATCACTTAACAACCCAGAATACTTCAGTAAACAATAGAAGCAGCTAAGACATATTCTAAGAAATGTACGCAGCTTCTCCAACGGAAACCTGCGGGTATCCGCCCCTGCACCAACTACTGACCCGCGGGTATCCGCAGCTAACTGTCTTATTTTCTGCGGGCATACGCACTGTACCTTCTATCTTTCTGCGTACCTCTGTGCAGATACGCACTTGTATCTTCTGTCGCGCCGCGTACTCCTAGGGCGCCTCCGCACCTGTGTCTTCTGTCGCGCCGCGTATCTCTACTGTGCTTCCGCAACTGCGCCTTCTGTCACGCCGCGTACCTCCAAGGTACCTCCGCACTTAGTCTTCTGCCGCCCCGCGCTCCTTCGCACCTGCGCCTTCTGCTGCGCTGCGTGCGTCCGCACTTCTCCAGTGGATCGCCTGCGTGCCTCTCGCACTTTCACCGTGTTGCACCTGCGGTCCTGAGGTTATAGGTGTTTTTCAGTCTTCAAGCATAACCCAGTCTATCAGATCTACAGATCTGATCTTGCGCCAAGATGATCTCGACCCATCAGTAGATTTGCCTTATTTAGATCTATACATTACTCACCAAGAGATCATAGTATTTCAAATCTAGCTCCCATAAGATATTTAACCCAAAAGCATACACTAGCCAAATGATCTCCTTCCTCTTTTATAACCTTAGGCCTTTCACAATACCACGGGCCAAAACCATAATAACACAATACCGACGGGCTAAATACCAAGGGTTAAACATAAGAAACCCCACGTGTGCTTTTATCTGCATGAAAGTGTGTGCACTTTAGGTCCGCACCTTTTACAAGGTGCACATGCGGGTATGTACGCACTTTATCTGTGATATTCCTGCGGGTCCGCGCCTTTTGTACCATGTACCTACGTACTTCTTATTTCCTTCATTATTGTGAGCTAATCATCAATCTCTGCTACTGAACGGATGTACAGTGATCCATCACCTGTAAGAGTTGCCATCAAGGACAACACTTTAGCCATAATGCCAACACCTTCAGCCTGCAAACCCATTTATTCTGCAATGTTGTTTTACCTACAAGCAACCTGACTAAGTCCCAAGTCTGGTTATGTGCTAAGGAGTCCATCTCTTCTTTCATGGTTTGCTCCCACTTCTTCCTGGTTTCTACCTGCACTGCTTCTTCATAGCATTCTGGTTCACTAGAATCAGTCAATAATACATAATATAATGAAGGAGAGTATCATTCAGGGGTCTACTTATCCTGGTAGTTCTTCTAACACCTCTTTCAAGTGTTTTAAGTGCTTGTTGCTGTTGTGGTTGTTTTTCTGGCTGCTGATCATTATGATTTTCAGGCACCATCACTTTTCTTGTGATATCGTCAAGCACTATGTATTCTCTGTTTTCTTTTTCTTGTTTCTTTTCCTGCAAATGATTCTTATGCAAGACCTTTTCATTGAATATTACATCTCTACTCCTAATGATTTTGTGATTTTCATAATCATATAGGCGATAACCAAAATCATTAACACCGCATCCAATAAAGGTACATTTCTTTGATTTTGCCTCAAGATTTGTTCTATTTTCTTTATTAATGTGGACAAAAGCTTCACAACCAAAAGTATTTAAAAATGAGTAGTTTATCTTTTTACCTATCCATGCCTCCTCTGGAATACCACCATCCAAGGAACTTGAAGGCCCTCTATTTATTAGATAAAAATCAGTATCTACAGCATTGGCCCAAAATTGTAAAGGCAATCCTGCATGCAATCTCATGCACCTTGCACGCTCCATGATTGTCCTGTTCATCCTTTCTAACACACCATTTTCTTGTGGTGTTCCTGGAACTGGTACCTATCAAACTCTTTGCTACAATATTCACCTCCATTATCTGATCTGAGACACTTCAATCTTTTCCCTGTCTCATTTTCAAACAAAGCCTTCCATTTCTTGAAAGTATCAAATACATCATATTTATTTCGAATACAATAAATCTAGGTTTTTCTAGTTGCATCATCAATAAAAGTAACATAATAATGAGAGCCACCAAGAGATGATACTTGAGCAGGTCCCCATACATCCATATGCATAAGCTCTAATTTTTCGCTCTTCTTTTCTTTCCCAACTCTAAGGAATCTTACTCTCTTCTGTTTTCCATAAACACAATTCTCACAGAATTTTAAATCAACATGCTTCAAACCTGGCAACAAATCTCTTGAGTGAAGAATCTACATCCCCTTCTCACTCATTTTCCCGAGCCTATGATGCCACAATGTCGTATCTTCTCCTGTAGAGGTTAAAGCATTAACAGAATTAGAAATACCATTGCATAAATACAATGAACCAACCTTTTCTCCCTTCGCTTTTACCAGTGATCCTTTAGTGACCTTCCAGGTTTTATCTATGAAAGTAGTTACGTAACCTTCACCTCCCAACTGCCCTGTTGAAATCAGATTTTTCTTCAGATCTGGAACATGCCTTACCTTCTTCAATAGCCACTGATTTCCATTTTGCTGTTTTATGAAAATTGTACCCATTCCAACGATTTTACAGGGTTTATCATCACCTAATCGAACTTGTCCAAAATTTCCTTGAACATAATTATGAAAATGTTTCTTATCAGGTGTGGCATGGAATGAGGCCCCTAAATCTATCACCCAGGAATCAATAATATTTTCTAATGAAATAATCAAAGCATCTTGCAACACATCACCTATTACATTTTCTTCATGATTAGTTTCTTGCTGCACATCTCCTTCTTTTCCCTTCCGACACTTGCAGTCTTTCTTCAGGTGTCCTTTCTTCCAGCATTTCCATCACACTATCCCCGATCTAGACTTGGGTCTGCCTTTTCTTGACTTACTGCGATATCATGGGCTCTTTCCTCTTTCCATTTTTCTTCCCCTAGTCTCTGCAGTCAAAGCATTACTTGATGCCTCACCGGAGCTTTTCTGTCACATTTCCTCGCTAAGGATTGCACCGACAACATCATCAAACTTTAAAGTACTAGATCTAGAGACAGAGTTACTAATGGCCATAACTAAGCCATTCCAACTTTCTGGCAATGAGCACAGAAATAACAGAGCCCTAACTTCATCATCAAAATTTACCCCTACAGAACTTAACTAACTTGTAACTGTATTAAAATCATTTAAATGGTCTGCAACAGATCCACCTTCGGACACCTTCATATTAAATAAACGCTTCATAAGAAATACCTTATTTTAGGTTGATGGTTTTTCATATAGTTTGGCCAATGCCGAAATTAAACCCTGTGTTGTCGTTTCCTTTGAAATATTAAACACTACCGATGCTGCTAAGCATAGCCGTACTATTCCAAGTGACTTTCTGTCGAGAATATCCCATTCTATGTCTATCATACTCATCGGCTTCTTTGTCTTTCCGCTCAATGGTAGGTACAGATCTCTCTAATACAAATAATCTTCCATCTGCAACTTCCACAGCTGGTAATTTTGGTCGTTGAATTTTTTGACCCTAAACCTACCATCTTCCGCCATTACTCCCACTCAAACTAGGAACGCTTCTCTCCTACGAGTTTATTAGCCAAATAGACCTTCGGCTCCGATACCAGTTGTTAGAAAATTATATATTACAAAGCAATGGAACACATTGAATATAGCAGAAATATAAACACAGAAAATGCATAAAACAAGAGAGACACAGATATACGTGGTTCACCTAGTTTGGGCTACGCCCACAGAGAAACAACCATTCCTTCCTTTTATATTATCCAGCAAATTGAAGAGATACAACCTACAGCAGATCCGTTTAACACCTTCTTCTCTCTCAATCTCCTCTCTCTTCCTCACTTAGAATACAGATATCCATAGACACAATACAATTCACTCATATATAGTGAGGGGTTGCCTTCTAGGGAAAAAAACCCTAAATTAAACATAACCTCTACCGTCAGATCATCCACCTAATGAGCGGCCCAATTTGACTAGAAATTACTCGACTTTTACAAGGCAATTTTACATCTATTTTTAGTTTCAGGAGCGTTGCCCCTAAACCCCCGTCGGGGGACCGCTAGCCCCCACACCTCCCCCCACGTAGAGGGGTGTACAGTCTTCCTGGAGTATACATCCGACTAAAACCTTTGAATACAAAAGATAATCAGGCTCCACACCCAACAAATTCAATATATCTATATATATATATATATATATATATATATATATATATATATATATATATATATATATATATATATATATATCTAGGTTTTTATCATTTTCTTTCTACAAATAAATATTGTGTTATGTGTGATTGATATTCTTCCTATTTTTTCTTATTGTTTTCATCAATCATTTTTAGTTTCCGCTGAGAAGAGTAGAGTAGATTCTTGTCTTGTGTTTTAGAAAATCACATAATTTTTTGAATCTACAAGTAAAAATATACATAAAATAGCTTAAAGAAAGAACTAATTATTGCGACGAACTAGAAGAAAATATTATCTCTCTCAAATTTGATCTTGAAAAGTCAAACAAATGATATACAAATATTCTTAAAGTATTTGAAGAACAAGAAAATGGGCTTAAGAAGGAGATCATTGAGTGGAGAACTCAATTGGAAAAGACTAGAGGTGAAAGATAGGTTGAGGTAAGTATTCTAGAAGGTAAGTTAGCAGAAAAGGATAAGAAATTGAGATTTCAAGATAGTATCAATATTTTGGATAACATTCTTAGTAGTCAAATGTCTTCCTCCATTAAATCCAGTCTTTGTTTACATGAAACTATTAAAGGAGAATCTAGTTCACAGGCTTGTGTAAGGAACTTGAAGGATAACAATTCAAAATTTGAAATTTGTGATAAAGAGATAAGAAGTCGACCAAGGAAAGTGATTTTTCAAAGAAAAACATCTACCCCTGGATATAGAATTAACAATCAATTCTCTCCTCTGGACAACAATGTTGAATGTTTTATTTGTCATAATTTTGGACACTTTGTAGCCAATTGCAGAAGTAGATTCACAGGAAGATCATCAGCTCCTAGGTACTCAAGTTTCTTCAAAGGAGATATTGTTTTACTTGCAACATGTTCAGTCACAAGGTTGTTAATTACAATAGAAGGAATGTGAAATAGAAACATTATGATTCCTTGCTCCATTTTCTAGTCATGTAAGATGTTATACCTGTAACAATTTTGGGAATAATGTCACTAATTGTAGGTCAAGAATTTGGAATGGAAGCAAAAGATGGGATAATTTCCACAAGTTCAAGCACATGATTATAAATTGCAAGTAGATTTGGAGGAAGAAGGAACATCAGTCAGAGACATAGGGAAGATTGTCCCTATTGAAATCCATTGTTATTAAAAGTATTCTTCGAATAGTGACTGTAGAATTGAATGTGGGGTACATAACCTCATGAAGAACAGGTAATGATCAAGTCTACATGATCAGTGGTGTATGATCTCAGAGGGGGCTATGCATGTGTACCTTGATGATGATTCCTTATGTTGTTTTGATTACTGCCATTGTATTGATGAAGAGAATGTGAACAGGAATAGACATGACATGTTCAAGGGGATATGTAGCAATTAAAATCAACAGTTTATATTTTGTACATTGTTCTTATGAAAGACAGTCACGTGTATACATGTTTTTTTTATCTAGACAGGCGTGTATGCTTATCAGTAATGAAAAAGAAGTGACACAAATTCAAGTGGAGATTCTCATATACTTCCATCAGTTCATGATTGTAATTCTAGTTTTGGCATTGATTTGTTACAGTCTATAAATAATTCCCATACCTTGCTTAGAATAATATTGGTTCATGAGTTGTTGCAAAATTTTATTTTTGTTGTTGAAATAGTTCTTTGGTGCATTTTCTAGTTGATGAGATGGATATAATGTGATCAAAATCGAGCTGAAAAGTTGGCACAAGTTCAGGGGGAGCATCTTCCATATTTCTAATGGTTCATTATGCGAATCATGGTTTCTTATTAGGCACTGCCTATCCAACATTGGTTGATGATGATGATTTCATGATTTACTCATTGTTTATTGGCATCCTTCATTGATGAGAAGATAAATATGTTGTTTCCATTATGGAATGGGTTATCAATTCTGCATGGATTACATGTGTTGAAGTTATGGATGATGCTTATATGTTGCTTAGCTTGCATTTGGTGATGGTTTCTTAAGTCTGCTTTATGCACTTGATAAGGAGGATATGTATGTTATTGATGCTACATTGTCTTATATGCCTATTTCTTCTTGATAATGAGGATATTCATGTTGTTGTCATTATGCCAATTATGTTGTTGCTTTCATATGATTATGTTGCAGATGTACAATTGGCACATGATGGTTGTTGATGATTATCATGGTTTTTCTACAAATATACTTCATATCTCAAACCCTTATTATGGTTTTGGATGTCATGTATGTCTCTTAATGTAAAGGTAATGAAAATACCCTTGTTATAATCATTGTAAAATCCAGTCATGTATGGGCTATTGGGAACAAGTCATGTCATATAAACCCATTATGTTGGGTGATTGATGTAATCATGGGAGAATAGAGTCATTGGTGATAGGAAAGGTAATATTTGTTTGAGTCATAGGTCCTTGTACTTTTATTGTATATCTTTAGAAGGTCCAGCATATGCTCAGGGGGGGTATGGTTAGTATGCAGATCTCATAGTTCATATCAACAGATCCAACTTTCAGTGATGAGCTCTACAAGGGAAGTAATTCATTTATCTTGGGTCAGCCCTTTTCCCTTGATGTCAAAGGGGGGGGAGAAGGCTTGGTTTTTGCAAGTGTGTTTGCAAGTGGTTTCCAAAAATCAAAGTGGTTTCCATCAAGTCCAAAAGGGGATATTGTTGGAATTATTGCTAATGTGTTTTCATTAATGGAAACCTATTTGAAAAAGATGTACTTGATGTCAACTTGGTTATAATATGATGATTATGGGACCAATGCAGATGATAGGAATATTTGTACAGATATTACGGAAGATGTGGTAAAGAAATGGAAGTTCAATTATATGTGAATGACAAAGGTGAAGTTTGAGAAGTATACGCAGTTCCTATGAAGAAGAGTCGCATGCATGTGCCATTTCTATGAACAAAAGTCACGTATGTTATCCAAAGCATGGAAAACTGGATATCGAGGGTGATTACTGTGGTAATTTCCAATATTAATTTTTGCGAAAACATCAATTTAATCCCATCAACGAATACCATCAACTTTACCAAAGGATTTACCAAAGGTATTGACAAAGGAAAAATCTATATAAGGAGATGGATATCAAGGAGTGTGGTTTGCAAGCAAATGGATTATCCATGTGTGATCCGATTTGTAACAAGTGTGCACTAGGGAGCAAGGATATGGCTCATATCTTATAGATCTGAAAGTGTAGTGAAGACTAATGAATATACTTGCTTGATATTTTTGTAGCTAATAATGTTAGATCTGTAGCTATGATGATGGTATGATCTAAATGAAGTGGTGTGTGTGGAGGTCTAGACTTAACATATGTTTTGATTTGTAGTGAAGATCTGATTTAATAATTTATGATTCATATGTAGGTTTCCTTCAATCTGATTGTGTACATACACAAATCTGGTTCAGTATTGTTGCTTATAAATTTTGTAATAATTTATGCATTATGTTGATATATATACACAGGTGTTATGCATGGTAATTGCACACATAAGCAGATCTATTTAATGAATGTCACGTATATATATATTGGGATTTTATTTTCTACTTGATGATGATTACAGTTGATGATCTATGATATATTTGGTGTTGTCTGTTAATGATGTCTATTTGATTTTGGAAGTGTTGATTGGATTGGTTGTGCATTAATTTCATTTGGTTGCAATGGTTGGTTGATATTCATTTCAGTGATTGGTTTTCTTTAGTATTTAGTGGGATGATGTTATAGTGATTAAGTTGGTTTAAAATTCTTCAGTGATTGTATTTCACATTCAGTATTTAGTTTGATATTTAGCATAAGGTTGGGTGTGGGTCTAATTTGAAAATATGATGAAAGGTGGCCTACAAGTTTTGTGTATTTGAGACAAGCGGGTTTAGTATGAAATATTATGAAATGTAGTCCAAAAGGTGTTGAGGTTTTTATCCTTCAGTGAGGGGTAGGAGCTCCCTTCCAGTAGAAGCCGGTAAATGAGATTAGGGGGTTGTAGCTCCCTTCTAGTGGGTGATGGAGAATGAGTGGAGGTTGTAGCATCCTGCAGGTGGGTTTTTGCATGTTGGTAAGAGTCTACACTAGTACAAGATGTACTAAATTTTTATATTTACATAATAAGAAAGAAGACAAAGACGATGGTAATGGTGGTTTTCTCCCACATTAGGTTTCCACCTAAAATACTGGGGTTCTATGTGTGTTTCTTATGTGATTTGATTTATCTATTCTTTAATCCATATTTGATGGTTAATGAATTAATAACGTAATTGTTATGTTAACTCACTGATGGAAGTTATGAAAAATTATGTAAATTAGATATACACAACTTTCCTTCACTGAAGTCGGGTACACACATGGGTTCCATAAATGACAATATTGTAAAGATTTCTAAATATGAAACTAAAAGAAAAAGTGAATTAAAAATATTGAAATCAAAGCATGTCACTCGAGAAGAAGCTTAACTGCTTGGGAGTGGATCAGGGACATAGGGAAAGAAGAAAAAGTAGAAGGCAGCTCGAAGGAAGGAGTTAGTTCAAGAAAATTGTGGTAGTGAAAGTGATATATCAGATGCAGTGGTAGTTATAGATGTCAGCAAATATTCAGTTTTGGGAGCACCCCACTTTCTATTAAAAAAGAATGAAGAAGACAGTAATAAATAATTATCAAGTACCAGTTTTTGTTCTACTTGTGATCCATTCCCTGTTCATGTAGTAATGATGATAGTAAATATGACAATGAATCAACTAAAATTGCTTTCATGGGTGTTAGAAAATTATATATTACACAGCAATGGAACGCATAAAATATTTTGCAGAAATATAAACATAGAAAACACGTAAAACAAGAGAGACACAGATATACATGGTTCACCCAATTTGGGCTACATCCATGGAGAAATAGCCAGTCCTTCCTTTTATATTATCCAGCAAACTGAAGAGATACAACCTACAGCAGATCCAATGTAATACACACTTCGCTCTCACACAATCTCCTCTCTCTTTCTCACTCAGAATACAAATCTACATAGACACAATACAATTCCCTCATATATAGTGAGGGGTTGCCTTCTAGGGAAAAGAACCGTAAATTAAACATAACTTCTACCATCAGATCTCTACCTAATGAATAGCCCAAACTGACTACAAAATTACAACATTTTACAAGGTAATTTTACATCTATTTTTAGCTTCGGGGGCGATGCCCCTGATCCCCCGCTGGGGGGGCTCCAAATAATTGTTGTCGTCCACCCTGGACCCCCTTGGCAGTGCACATTTTACGGGCGGTGTTGCCACCACATTATGAAATAGGGTCCAATGCTGTGATACCTTTGAATAAAAAATATAATCAGGCTCCACACCCAATAATCTCCCACTTGGAGACTGATTATAGCAACTCCACCACTGCTTCATTTGATGGACAATGAATCCACTTTGGACCTGGTTCTTTCTCATCTTCTTCATCATACTTGAAGACCAATTGAAACTGAGCAGAATCTCAGTTTCTCCCTGGTTACAAATTTTGTTAACATATATGCAAGATTTTGGCTAGTGTGTATCTTTTCCAACTTCAACTGTCCATCTTCCAATGCTAACCATATGAAATGGTACTTGAGCTGTATATGTTTAGTCTTGGAATGAGAATACAGAGTTCTTTGCAAGATGTATGGCACTCTGGCTGTCACTGTACAACCTGCCCAACTCCTACTTCTTACCCAATTCATCCAGAAATCTTTGTAACCAAATGATTTCTTTACTAGCCTTTGTAGCAGCAACATACTCTGCTTTTGTTGTTGAGAGTGAAACAACACTTTGCGGTTTTGAAACCCAACTGACAATTGTTCCACCTACAGTAAACACATTCCCTATTTTTCTCCTCCTGTTATCTTTATCACCCGCCATATCTGCATCAACATATCCATGTAGATCAATGTTAGCATAATGCTTGATTTGTGGTACCTCTCAAATACCTAAGAATCCACTTCACCGCCATTCAATGTTCTTTTCATTGATTGTTCATGTACTTTCTTACAACTCCCACTGCATGTGCAATATTAGGCCTTGTGTAGACCATTGCATACATTAAGCTTCCAATTATTGATGCATATGGAACTTTAAACATATAAGCCATTTCTTCCGGAGTCTTGGGACACACCTCCTTACTTAGTTTGAAATGGCTAGCCAAAGGTATAGTAACTGGTTTTCCATTCTGCATATTAAATCTTTTCAACAAATTTTCTATGTACTCACTTTGAGACAATGTTAATTTTCGATTCTTCCTGTCTCCAGTTATTCTCATACCAAGGATTTATTTTGCAACACCCAAATCCTTCATTGCAAATGAGTTTGCCAATTTTATTTTGAGCACATTTATTTCCTGCATGTTAGAACCTGCAACAAGCATGTCATCTACATACAATAACAATATAATATAGATGTCATCATTTTTCATTTTGAGATAAACACAATGATCAGAGTGACATCTAGTATAACCTTGTTCAGACATAAACCTGTCAAATTTTAGATACCACTGCCTTGGAGCCTATTTTAAGCCTTACAAGCTCTTCTTCAACCTGCACACTAGGTTCTCCTTCCCTTTGACCTCATATCCTTGTGGTTGCTGCATATATATCTCTTCCTCCAAATCCCCATGGAGAAAGGTTGTCTTTACATCTAACTGCTCAAGATGCAAATCTTCAGCTTCTACTAGACTTAAAATAGTTCTAATTGAATTCATTTTAGCAACGAGAGAAAATATCTCATCAAATTATATACCCTTTTTCTATGTAAATCCTTTCACCACAAGTCTAGATTTATACCTTTTTCTACCTCCATCTCCTTCCTTCAACCTGTAAACCCATTTATTCTGCCATGCTATTTTACCTGCAGGCAACCTGAGTAAGTCCCAGTCTAGTTATGTGCTAAGGAGTCCATCTCTTCTTTCATGGCTTCCTCCTGGTTTTTACCTGCACTGCTTCTTCATAACATTCTAGTTCACCAGACTCAGTCAACAATACATAATATAATGAAGGAGAGTATCGTTCAGGGGGTCTACTTATCCTTGTAGATCTTCTAACAACACTTCCAATCGTTTGAGGTGCTTGTTGCTATTGTGGTTTTTGTTGTTATTTTAGCTGTTGATCATTATGATTTTTAGGCACCTTCACTTTTTTTGTGATCTCATCAAGCACTATGTATTCTTTGTTTTCTTTTTCCTCTTTCTTTTCCTGCATCTAATCCTTATAGAAAACCTTTTCATTGAATATGACATCTCTACTCCTAATGATTTTGTGTTTTTCATAATCATAAAAGCGATAACCAAAATCATTAACACCATATCCAATAAAGGTATATTTCTTTTATTTTGCTTCAAGCTTTGTTATGTTTTCCTTATTAATGTGGACAAAGGCTTCACAACCAAAAGTCTTTAAAAATGAGTAGTTTACATTTTTACCTGTCCATGCCTCCTTTGGAATACCACCATCCAAGGAACTTGAAGGCCCTCTATTTATTAGATAAACAACAGTATCTATAGCATCTTCCCAAAATTGTAAAGGCAATCCTGCATGAAATCTCATGCACCTTGCACGCTCCATGATTGTCCTGTTCATCCTTTCTTACACACCATTTTCTTGTGGTGTTCCTGGAACTTTATTTTCTCTGCAAATTCCATTCTCTAAACAATACCTATCAAACTCTTTGCTGCAATATACACCTCCATTGTCTGATTTGAGACACTTCAACCTTTTTCTTGTCTCATTTTCAACCAAAGATTTCCATTTCTTGAAAGTATCAAATACATCATATTTATTTTTAATACAATAAATCTAGGTTTTCTGGTTGCATCATCAATAAAATTAACATAATAATGAGAGTCACCAAGAGATGATACCTGAGCTAGTCCCCATACATATGTATACACAAGCTCTAATTTTTCGCTCTTCTTTTCTTTCCCAACTCTGAGGAATCTGACTCTCTTTTGTTTTCCATAAACACAATTTTTATATAATTTTAAATCAACATGCTTCAAACCTAGCAACAAATTTCTTGAGTGAAGAATCTGCATCCCCTTCTCACTCATGTGCCTAAGCATATGATGCCATAATGCCATATATTCTCCTGTAGAGGTTAAAGAATTAACAGAATTAGAAATTCCATTTCATAAATACAATGTACCAACCTTTTCTGCTATTGCTATTACCAAGGCTCCTTTAGTGACCTTCCAGGTTTTATCTGTAAAAGTAGTTACACATCCTTCACCTCCCAACTACCCTGTTGAAATCAAATTTTTCTTCAGATATGGAACATGCCTTACCTCCTTCAATAGCCATTGATTTCCATTCTACTATTTTATGAAAACTATACCCATTCCAATGATTTTACAGTGTTTATCATCACCCAATTGAACCTGTCCAAAATCTCCTTGAACATAATCATGAAAATGTTTCCTATCAGGTGTGGCATGGAATGAGGCCCCTGAAGCTACCACCAAAGCATCAATAATATTTTCTAATGAAAGAATCAAAGCATCTTGAAACACATAACCTGTCACACTCACTTCATGATTGCTTTCTTGTTGTGCATCTCCTTCTTTTCCCTTCCGAGACTTGCAGTCTTTCTTTAGGTGTCCTTTCTTCCCGCATTTCTAGCACACTATCCCCGACCTGGACTTGGATCTGCCTTTCCTTGACTTACTGCAATATCCTGGGGTCTTTCCTCTTTTCATTTTTTTCCCCTAGTCTCTGCAGTCAAAGCATTACCTGATGTCTCACCGAATCTTTTCCATCGCATTTCCTCGCTAAGGATTTCACCGACAACATCATCAAACTTTAATGTACTAGATCTAGAGATAGAGTTACCAATGGCCATAACTAAACCATTCCAAATTTCTAGCAATGAGCATAGAAATAACGGAGCCCTAACTTCATCATCAAAATTTACCCCTACAGAATTTAACTGACTGGTAACTGTATTAAATTCATTTAAATGAGCAACAACAGATCCACCTTCTTACATCTTCGTATTAAATAAACGCTTCATAAGAAATGCCTTATTTGAGGTCGAGGGTTTTTCATATAGTTTTGCCAATGCCGACATGAAACCCTTTGTTGTCATTTCCTTTGAACTATTAAAGGCTACCAACGCCGCTAGGCACAACCGTATTGTTCCAAGTGCCTTTTTGTCAAGAATATACCATTATGTGTCTGTCATACTCATCAACTTCTTTGTCTTTCTGCTCAATGGTAGGTACAGATCTTTCTAATACAGATAATCTTCCATCTACATATTCCATAGCTGGTAGTTTTAGTCGTTCAATTTTTCAACCCTAAAACTACCATCTTTCACCATTTCTCCCACTCAAACCAGGAACCCTTCTCTGCTACGAGTTTATTAGCTAAATAGACCTTCGGCTCTAATGCTAGTTTTTAGAAAATTATATATTACAGAGCAATGGAACACATAAAATATATTGCACAAATATAAACACAAAAAACACATAAATCAAGAGAGACATAGATATACGTGGTTCACCCAATTTGGGCTATGTCCATGAAGAAACAACTAGTCCCTCCTTTTATATTATCCATCAAATTGAAGAGATACAACCTACAACAAATCTGTTGTAATTCCCTCTTCGCTCTCACACAATATCCTCTCTCTTTCTCACTCATAAAATAGATCTACATAGACACAATACAATTCCCTCATATATAGAGAGGGGTTGCCCTCTAGGGGAAAAACCCTAAATTAAACATAACATCTACCATCAGATATCTACCTAATGAATAGCCCAGACTGA
The DNA here is from genome assembly GCA_031772625.1 of Pinus tabuliformis. NCBI lineage: Eukaryota > Viridiplantae > Streptophyta > Pinopsida > Pinales > Pinaceae > Pinus > Pinus tabuliformis. Next base: position 830,021,923 of record CM062808.1, read on the forward strand.
CTATGAAATTACAACATTTTACAAGGCAATTTTACATCTATTTTTAGCTTCAGGGGCAATGCCCCCAATCCCCTGTTGGGGGGGTGGCTCCAAATAATCGTCTTCGCCCCCCTGGATCCCCTAAGCAATGCACATTTTATGAGCGGTTTTTCCGCCACATTATGAAATGGGATCCAATGCGGTGATACCTCTAAATAAATAATATAATCAGGATCCACACCCAACAATGGTTAAAAGTGAAAGTAATCGCTTTAAAGAGAAAATAGATTCAAAAATAATGATCCTAAAATCAGAGGTTAAAAGGCTCACAAGTGAAAATAGAGATCAACAAAAGTTGTTGCAACATTTTGATGTAAAGGAGTGTGCCTACAAAGAATATATTGTAACATTAAAAACCAAGTTGAAATAAGGAATTAAAAATGAAGAAGGAATAAGAACGAAGTGTAAGGAAAGGGAAGATCAGTGTCAAAGTTTTGAGGCTAATGTAGCTTCATTAAGAAATTTTCTCAAAATTTTTCAAGAGGAAACAAGAAATGAAAAGATGAAACAATTAAAGACCTTAAAGAAAGAACTAATTATTATGAAGGACTAGAAGCAGATATTATTTCTCTCAAATATGATCTTGAAAAGTCAAACAAATGTTATACGAAGATTCTTCAAGTATTTGAAGAACAATAAAATGAGCTTAAGAAGGAGATCATTGAGTGGATAACTCAATTGGAAAAGACTAGAGGTGAAAAAGAGGTTGAGGTAAGTATTATAGAATCTAAGTTAGCATAAATGGATAAGAAATTGAGATTTCAAAATAGTACTAAGATTTTGGATAACATTCTTAGCAATAAAAGGTCTCCCTCCATTAAATTTGGTCTTGGATTTCATGAAACTATTAAAGGAGGATCTAGTTCATAGGCTTGTGAAAGGAACTTGAAGGATCACAATGCAAAATCTAAAATTCTTGATAAAGAGATAAGAAGTCAACCAAGGAAAGTGAATTCTCAAAGTAAATCATCTGCTCCTAACTATAGAAGTATCAATTGATTCTCTCCTATGGACAACGATGTTGAATGTTCTATCTATCATAACTTTGGACTCTTTGCATCCAATTGCAAAAGAAGATTCACAGGAAGATCATCATCTCCCAGGTACTCAGGTTTCTTTAAGGGAGATATTGTTTTACTTGCAACATGCATGATCACAAAGTTGTTAACTGCAATAGGAGGAATGACAAACAAAAACATTATGATTCTTTTGCTCCCTTTTATGGTCATGTAAGATGCTATACTGGTAACAAGTTTGGGCATAAGGTCACTAGTTGCAGGTCAAGAATATGGAATGGAAGAGAAATATGGGATAAGTTCCACAAGTTTGAGCACATGTTTAGAAATTGCAAGTAGATATGGAGGAAGAAGGAACATTAGTCAGAGACATAGGGAGGATTGTCCCTACAACAGTCCATTGTTCTTAAATATATTCTTCTAATAATGACTACAGAAGTGAGTGTGGGGTATATAAACTCATGAAGGATAGGTAATGATCAGGTCTACATGATCAGTGGTGTATGATCTCCAGGGGGCCTACGCATGTGTATCTTGATTATGATTCCCTGTGTTGTTTTGATTACTAGCATTCCATTGATGAAGAGAATGTGAAAAAGAATAGACATGACATGTTCAAGGGGAGTTGTAGCTATAAAAATCATGATTTTATATTATGTATGTTATTCTTATGAAATACAGTCATGTGTATACACAGTTTTTGATCTAGACAGTCGCATATGCTTCTCAGTAATGAAAAATAAGTGGCACAAATTTAGGGAGAGTTTCTCATATGCTTCCACTAGTTCATGATTGTCATTTTGGTTTTGGCATTGATTTGTTACAGTATGTTAATAACGCCCATATGTTCCTTAGAATAATATTGGTTCATGAGTTGTTGCAAAATGTTATTTTTGTTGTCGAAATAGTTCTTTGGTGCATTTTTTGGTTGATGACATGGATATAATGTGATCAAAATTGATGGTGAAAAGTTGGCACAGGTTTAGGGGGAGCATCTTCTATACTTCTAATGGTTCATTATTGGCATTATGGTTTATTATTAGGAATTTCTTATGTGATTGTGGTTGATGATGATGAGTTCATGATTTACTTATTGTTTGTTGGCATCCTTCAATAATGAGAAGATATATATGTTTTTGTCTTTATGTCATGGGTTATCAATAATGCATGGATTTCATGTGGTGAAGTTATGGATGATTCTTATATCTTGCTTAAGTTGTATTTTGTGATGGTGTCTTAATCTTGCTTCTTGCACTTGATAAGGAGAATATGTACGTTATTGATGCTATACTATCTTAAGTTCATCCTGCTTCTTGACAATGAGGATATTCATGATGTTTTCATTATTCCAATTATGTTGTTGTTGTCATATGATTATGTTACAGATGCACATTCGGAGCATGATGATTATCATGGTTTTGCTACAAAGATAATTCATAGTTCAGATCCTTGTTAGTGTTATGGATGTCATGTATGTCTCTTGATGTAAAGGGCATGAAAATACCCATGTTGTAATCATTATAAAATTCAATCATATATGGGATTTTGGGATCAAGTCATGTCATGTAAACCCATTATGTTGGGTGATTGATGTAATCATGGGAGCATAAATAAGTGGTGATCTGAAAGGTCATATTTGTTTGAGTCATAAAGCCTTGTAATTTTATTGTGTATCTTTAGAAGGTCCAGCATTGCTGAGGGGGAGTATGGTCAGTATGCATATTTTAGACTTCATATCGGCATATCCAACTTTTAGTGATGAGCTCTACAAGGGAAGTACTCCATTTAGCCTAGTTCAGCCCTATTCCCTTGATGTCAAACGGGCATAGAAGACTTGGTGGTTGCATGTGTGTTTGTAGGTGGTTTCCAAACACCAACGTGGTTTCCATCAAGTTCAAAGGGGTATATTGTTGGCATTATGTCTAATGTGTTGTCCTTAATGGAAACCTATTTGACAAAGATGTACTTGATGTCAACTTGGTTATAATATGATGAAATTTTATAATATGATATGATGGTTATAATATGTCCATTGTATCCAATTTTCCTAAGGAAATTATAAAATAATAATGGAAATAATAAATTAAGATTAGATTACAGCATCAAATTTTAGAGGGAAAAAAGAAAAAACTACTTTTTCAACTTATCTCCCTATGGATTTACTCAAATTTCAAGCAGGAACACTCAATGGATGCAGAATTTGATCCCTCATCCAAAGAGTATGCATGTTGCATTCTTTCGATGGACCTTGTTACATGAAAAATGAGAAATAAATGAATAACATGATTGTAATCACGTTTTTTCATGTCTTTCTCATTTTTCATGTAGCAGGGTCCATCAAAAGTATGCAACATGGGTACTCGTTGGATGAGGAATCAAATTTTTCATCCAATGAGTACTCCCACTCGAAATTTGAGTAAAACCTTAGGGAGATAAGTTGAAAAAATAGCTCTTTTTTTCTTTTTCTTTTTTTTTTAACTTTTTCACCCCAAAAATGGTGAATCATCCCCCATGGTTGACATCATCATATTGAATCCTATTGGTTCTTATAAATCTTATTTTGGTTGTACATTTTTCTTAGGAGGCCCATTTTAGACCTCAAAAGTTGTCTAATAATTGTGGCGGCAATGTCTATTTGATCCCATCAACTTTACCAAATGATTTACCTAAGGTATTGGCAAAGACAAAAACTATATAAGGAGATGGAGATCAAGGAGTTTGGTGTGCATTTGAATGGATTATTCATGTGTGATATGATCTAGAACAGGTGTGCACCAAGGAGAAGGGAGATGGCTCATATATGATAGATTTAAAAGTGTAGTGAAGACTAATGAATATACTTATTTGATATATTTGTAGCTGAAAATGTTAGTTCTTTAGCTATGATGATGGTATGATCTGAATGAAGTGATGCATGTTGAGATCTAGGTCTAACAGATGTTGTGATTTGCATTGAAGATCTGATTCGGTAGTTTAAGGCATTTTTCCTTTAAGTATGATCATGTACATATGCAAATATGGTTCAATACTATTGTTCATAAATTCTATAATAATTTATGGAGTATGTTGATATAGATACGTGGGTGTTATGAATAGTAATCGCATACATACAAAAAAAAAAAATTATGAAGGTCACATATATATACTAGGGTTTGATTTGTTGCTTGATGACGATGATAGTTGACTATGTAAGTTATATTTGTTGTTGTATGTCAATGATATCTATCTAAATTTGGTAGTGTTGATTAGATTATTTGTGCATTGATTTTATTAGGTTGCAATGGTTGGTTCAGATTCAATTCAATGATTAATTTTCTCATGTATTCAGTGGGATGATGTTACAGTGATTCAGTTGGTTTGTAGTGCTTCAGTGATTTTATTTCAGGTTCAGTATTCAATTTGGTATTGATCATAATGTTTGAAAATATGATGAAAGGTGGTCTACAAGTTTCATGTATTTAAGACAACTGGATCCATTATGAAATATTATAAAACATGGTCGACAAGGTGCTAAGGGTTGTAGCCTTCAGTGAGGGGGTAGGAGCTCCCTTCCGATAGGAATCAGTAAATGAGACCATGGGGTTGTATCTCCTTGCTAGTGGGTGTTGGAGAATAAGTAGAGGTTGTAGCCCCTTGTAGGTGGATGCCTGCATGTTGGCAATAATCTTCACCAGTATAAGATGTAATGAAGATTTTCTTTATATAATAAGAATGAAGATAGAGACGACGGCAATGGTGGTTTTCCCCCACATTGGGTTTCCACCTAAAATCCTGGTGTTCTATGTGTGTTTCTTATGTGATGTGATTTATCTATTCTTTACTGCATACTAAATGGTTAATGAATTAATAATGAAATGGTTAAGTTAACTTTGTTGCACTAAAAATGGTCACCTTAACATTCTGCTATCTGTGTGAGTTCATTATCACTCATGCTTTCCTCCTCTGCAAGTCTAAAGCATCAGTTCCTCATATCAAGCCTGGAAAATAAGAGAAATCCTTGAAAAGTATTTAAAACTCTGGTTCTGCACTTTCTATTTGCATTACATGCGGTCCCGCACCTAATCGTCATGTCTCCTGCGCACCTGACCGCACTGTCTCTGTGTTAAAGGTGCGGACCCCTCTAAAAGTTAAAAAGGCATGAGTATACTCTGAAAAACTCACTTTCAGTCATTTCTAGAAGCTTCTAGAAGGAATCTTGAGGTGGAAAGTTTGCTCTTTTAAGGTTCATGTATCCCATACCTTAAGGAGCTAACCCCTTGATGTGAAGAGCTTATCCCTTTGAAGGAGGATTCTATCCCTTCATAGTTGGACCTGTAACCTCCTCCTCTACACTATAAAAATAAGCATTGGGCTAGTTACTTGGAAAGTTAGAAGCAAAATTTTTTTGAAGTGAAATGCTGTTGGAACTTACTCTTCTTTAGTTGAGTTTTTATGAGGAGAGATTACATACCTCTAAGATCTCATTTGGAAGAGTACAAGACTTTTCAAGGTAAAGGAAATTCCTATTTCGGATCCCAGGAAGAGCTTGTTCAACATCAAGGTTGAAAAGGTTGTAAGGTTCTTCTACTATTCAAAGTTAATACAAATATATTTGTCTTTCTCAATAAGCTGTTAATTAATGGTTTATTTTATGGATTCCTTGATTACCATAATAGACATGATTTATAATATTTGCTATGCAGGTGCTATTTAATGTTTGCTTGTTTGCGATTGCAGGTCCTCAAAGGTAACTCTTTCGAACGACCAGGGGATGACTACTACGAACAAGCATTGGATCTAAGGTAGGATCTTAACACCTTTGTAGTATTTACTTATAAACAGCATATGTCTAGAGAAAGATAGGTTTGTTTGTCCGTTTGTTGCTAGACTATATTCTAATACTAGGGAGATCAGCCTTGTCCGCAAGATCAATTTATCCGGCCAACAAATTGGCGACTCCACTAGGGAAGGGTATTTGATTTTCAGTTTTCCTTTGTTTTGATTTGAGAAAATTGTTTTGTTTTTTGGTTTTTGATTGATGTATACAGGCTTGGGTAGCCTTTAGAATCTGGAAGTATTTTTTTTTCGAAGTTTTCAGGGGACCACACTTTCTCTTTACAGATAATGTAGGCATCTCTGCACATTTTCTTTAATAAACAGAGTGGAACCGCATCTGTTACTTCTGGAGCCGGCAGACCATGTTAAAATTTTTTGAAAAACCTAAAATATCTTCTTCCAGATAAGTTTAGGTTTGATTTAGGATTTTTAGTGTCTACCCAAATCTGTATTTTTCCTGTCAAAAATCTATTGTGAGTGAGTTTCGATAGTATTTTTGCTTTAGATGATTTTCTAGAAGTTTTGCATGCCTAGAGTGGCTTTCACGTTTTCTCTGTAGTGACTCAAAGATCAGAAGCTTAAGAAACCTTAGATCACCCTGGTGTCTTTTCGTCTTCTTGATGAGTCTGACTTGGTTGTGAAATCTATCCTTTGTGAGAAATAGATTTAGTTTTCTCCTTGCAAATCTTTGAACAAACTTTGTTGTAAGTTTTGAATTTCATTTTTACAAAAGAAAACATATCTGGATGTTTTTTGATTGATTTGTTATTCTGAACAAATGAATCCTTAGTTTAATGAAAAACTACGTAAAACGTCCTCAAAAAGAATTGAAGATTTTATTCAATTATATTTTTAAAGTTTTTATATCTCAAAATTAGTTTTTGTAGTTTTGAGTGTTTTTATAGAACTTGTAGATCTCTTTTGAAGCAAATTGTTTTTTTGGTAGTTTCGAGTTTTGAAAAGAGAAAGGGATTTATTGTGAGCATCAATTATTTGTCTCATTTTGAGTTCTTATTTAAAAAGACAAAAAGATTTTATTTCCATTTCCATGTTGAAAGAAAGAATTGTTTCTTAAATAATTTCATTATCGAACTCTTTCTTTTAGCTAGAATTTCATTGAAAGAAAAATGAATTGCTTATCATTTTAGGTGCATTTTTTAGTGTTTTTGGAGTCGAGTCTTCACACCATCAAAGTTTCATTTCCATACCTATCGACTTAAAGAACAACCCATAAAAGCAATGCTTAATTAAAATTGATCTAGTAATCTTTTCTATTTCTAAGGCTCTTATCACCAATATAGCTTAGGCTAATATCTTGGAGTAGGGAGTAATTAACTCTCCAAGATAGTTAAAACAAACAAGTAGATACATCTTGTGGTAGCAAATAAATCCAATTGTAATCAATACATTCTGGGACGCTTCTCTTAAAGGAGTCAATCACGAGATCATGTCCGAACCTTTGAGACGATTAATTCTGTTTCATTGGGAAAGATAGAAGATTTGTGCGTATTATAAATGGTAAACCTCGGATTAACCATTGTCGAGGAGCCTGGGGTCACTTGTTGGTAAACCTTGGATTGACCATGTCGAGGAGCCTTCAAGGGGATTGAGCTTTGTTACTCTACCCTTGCGCGTAAATCGGATTGTATACTATTCCCCCAGTTGTATTTATTGCTACTGGTAACCTTAGTGTCCATAAACTTAAGATTATTTCCTAAGGTGACGGTGAAGGAAGGATCTCACTGTACGTAGAGTAGACGTCAACTAGACTCACTTGGACTCTTTGGGGGGTTCTCTTCACTCGAGATGGTTTTGTGAAGAAACTTGTGCCAGTCTGTTTCATTAAGCAGGTTGTTGGGGTAACTGTTCCAACCGTCCTTTCTGTATTAAACTCCTACTAAGTTGGATTTCATCACCAAATAGTGTTTTTAGTACGGGAAGTTACTATTTGTGTGTGGTTTGAACTCTTGGATTTTTTAGGCGTGTGATTCAACTGTTTGTTTCTTTAGAGACTTTAGGTGTTTTTATTGAAATTTTGTTTGTTTGCGTGTGATTAATTAATATTTAATCGTGGTTGAATTACCGAGACAATCTTGTAGACCTCAGGGGAAACCTCCTGAGTATACACCAAGCCAACTTGAAGGGCTACGAGCTCTTGTATCACCTAGTAACAGTAGAGTTGGATCACCAGAAGCCGGCGAGTCATCTTTAATCGTTCATCCTGATTATCAAATACAAACAACAGAGTATATTCAAGAGCCAATTTCATTTTCTAAAGTTACTGGTAGTATTTCTCCTTCCAGTGAATTAACTGAAGAACCTGAAATTTCTGATACTGACACTGAACCTGCTGTTACTCCAACTTCAGGATTTGCTTCTCCAACTTCTAGTGGTCCTGGTTCACCTAGGGTAAGAAATATCATTACTCAAAATCTTCCTTCTGGCCTCATTTCTATTGAAGAACTTGTTAGTCTAGATGAAGACGTAACTCTTCCTGAAAACCAACAAACTTTAAATCTTAGGGAGCGTGAATCAATATTCTACAGTCCTTTTAGGAGTGACACTTGGTATTTATCATTGACAAAATTTTTAGAAAACTCGGGTCTTAGTTTTTCACCACCTTGAATTCCTTTTCATCCTACACCAAGAGGTTATTATCCTTCATCGATCATGTCAAGACAGTCATCTATGTTTTCCCAATCACCAGAAACATTTTTATCCAGCAGTCCTTCTATTCCTTTAGGGTACCAGTCACTCTCTGGTACTTTTCAAGAGAAACTCCTCAACCGATTGAACAAGAGTTATCATCTAGTAGTAATGGAACTCAAATGTTGAACATAGAGAAAATCCTTATGATGTCTGGTAGTATTCCAAATCCTCAACCTCAAGGTAGTCATTTACTGCCTGGGGGGAAAGCCCAAGTTAGTTAGTTACCGCCTGAGGGGAAACCCCAAGGTAGTTAGTTACCGCCTAGGGGGAAACCTCAAGGTAGTCAGTTACCGCCTAGAGGTCTACCTCAATGTTTTCAACCTTTAGGACAGTACATACCCCAAGGTCAACCCCAGACTCAGTACATACCTCAAGGTCAACTCCAGTTTCAGTACATACCTCAAGGTCAACCCCAGTTTCAGTACATGCCTCAGGGTTATCAACCTCAAGGTCAATACCCAACTCAATGTTTCCAACCACCTTCTGGTCAATCATTTTTACAAGGAGCTAGAAATGTACCGCTTAATTATCAGCCCTACGTTCAACCAGGTTATGCTCCTCCATATGCACAACCTTTTATGGGTCAATACTCCGGAATGAACATGGTGTGGGATCTGTCTCAAACTCAACAGACTTTGCAACCTAATGTGCAGTTACTTAATCAACCTGGATAGCCTTCGGTTTCTGGTCCAACCCAACAACTTGTCCAACCTACTATTCAAATCCCTGCATCTGGTACAGTTCAGCAGCCTGGTCCTAGCTCACCTCGTACTCCGCCTCAAACTACTGCAACTTCTGCTCAACCTACAACACCTATTTCTGGAGTATCTACAGTTCCGGTTTCTACTACCCCTGCATTAGTGTAAATTCCTCAAGTCTTTGTGCCGCAGTCAGGACCTACAGTTCAAATTTCAGTCCAGATGCCTACAGGACAAGCTAGTACGATTGCTACAATTGCCACAAGTTCGTCACAATTCACATATCAACCATACCGGGGATAGTATCAATTTGATCCTATGTAAAAAACCCAGTTTATCAGTATCAACCGTATCCTGGCTATACTTATCAACAGCCTCAACAACCCTAGTTTGGTCCGGTTAATCCTGGTTTTCCAAGAGGTTATAACATTCCTAATGCAAATTCGATTCCAGGTTATCCTAGAAATCCTCCTCCTGGAACTGGTCTCATTACTCAAGGTTTTTGTGACCCTAACCGTCAGTTACCATTTATTGCAACTTTGGATTTACCTGATTTTTTGCGCCTTATGAACAATCCGATTTACTATCTTCCATATTGGCAGCCAATGCCTAGTAAGTTGCCTAGTGATATCCCAAAATTCGAGGGTAAGTCAAGAGAGGATCTGTCAAATCACGTTATGATTTATCACCTCTGGTGTGCATATAATTCAATCATTGATGATTCAATTCCATTGCGTCTTTTTCAAAGAACTCTCATTGGTCTTGCTGCCAAATGGTACATTGAGTTACCACGAGCCTCTTTTTATAATTTCAATCAATTAGCCATTGCTTTATTAACTCATTTTCAGTTTCTTGTCAGATATGACAATGGCACTGAACTACTAACCTCATTGAAACAATCCACATCCACATATATTTCTAATCATGTTCATGAATGGCGACGTAGAAGGCGTTTAGTGAAAGTTTTCATTCCGGATCAAATTTTAGCGGAATGGTTCATAAATCATTATTACCCAAAATCACTGAAGATGTAGCTAAGGGAGGAGTTGTTACTGAAGAGCAAGTCATTGCTTAGGCTCAGTAACTTGACCTTGTCTATATGCAGTCAGGTACTTTACATGAAAAAATCCCTGATCTTCCAAAACATGGTCAAATAACTGCAACTCCTTCAGGGTCTCATGCTGCTAATGGTGTGATTGGTTCAGTTAGTACTAAAAATAAGAAGAAATCTTCAAAGAATTCTTCTCCTATAACAACTTTACCTGATTCCCCGATTGGAGATTCTTCCACTAAAATTTCTACTGACATCCATGTCGTAGAATCATCTATGACCAAACCAAAATCCGGTAGTAAAAAGAAGGGGAAGAAGAAAAACAAACAAAATTCAAAAGATAAAATGGATAAAAATGAATCTACTGACAAAAAACGGAAACCTCGCTATCCTTGTTTCATTTGCGATGAGGATCATTTTACCAAAGAATGCCCACATCGAACAGAGGTTTTGAAATTCGTTAAAGGTTCTCAAACACCTGTTGTCTTGAAGGATGCTTTTCCTACTCAAGATAGTAAGATGATTGGTTCTTCCTCGAATGCCTCAGAAGAACCCATTATGATGATGTCTCATGTCAGGCTTGCGATGCGATCGCAAGATTATGGTAGTAAAAATCCTGTTGGTGGTAAAGAAGCAAAATCTTCTAATTCAAATACATCAACTACACCTCCTCCTGGTTCCGGTCTACTACAGATCGAGAAACCCAACCCTGACTTAGTAATCAAACCACCTGCTAAAGGTGTACTTCATAAATCAGCTTTCAATCCACATGCGAGAGCTGCTCAGAATTACAACATTGTTGAAGACTTAGCTATTTCCCCTTCAGCAATGTCATCTTTTGAAGTGCTGCAGTCGTGCCCAGCACAGTGTAAATTACTATTGTCTGCTATAGGAGCTGTCGATATTCAGGATTCGAACCTAATAATCTTCAATTTAGAGAATAGTACACCCCACCTACCTCATCAAATGGCTTTCCAGATTCCAGTTTTAGTCAAAAACAGACCTTGCTTTCGGACTGTGATTGATGAAGGGGATTCTACATTTATTATGTCAATCCAGTGTTGGAAATCTCTTGGTTCTCCCACACTCAATCAGTCTCCGACAATTCTAAAGGCTTTTGATGGCCAAAGGTTCCATCCTTTTGGTATTTTGTAGGACTTACCTATAGGGGTCGAAGACAAAACCGTAAATCTAGATGTGGAAGTGGTTGATGCCCCTCTAGATTACAACCTTCTCCTGAGTCGCAGCTGGTCTTATGCTATGACTACTATTGTTTAATCAGTTTTTTGGCTTATCAAGTTTCCTCATAACGGAAAGATCGTTATGATAGACCAGCTGACTTATTTCTCATCCGACCCAGCTTCTACAAATAGTATTCAGCACATCGGTAAAACGACTATCCCTTATAAGGATGTTGGCGTAGGTTTGATTAAAGATTCTGGTTTACTAGGAACTTTTTCCTTCCCTCCTCCTAACATATCACCTTCTATTGCAACTATTCATATGATTTCATCGAATATTGTTACTTTTGATGACCCTTGGATCGTACCTTCCGATTTTGAGGTGGATTCATTTGGTGGTGCGATGCCTTTAAGTCCCTTTGAAATTGCATATCAGGCTGTACAGTCATTTTCTGATTCATTTTCAACTGAAATTGATCTTCACCCTATAATTGCTGTCAGTCCTTTCGCAAAGTGGGGTATTGACTTTATTACATGTAACCCTCACTTGGCCAGGGGGCATGCGTATATTATCCTAACGGTAGATTATTTTACTAAGTGGGCCGAGGAAATGCCTACATTTTCGGCAAACGATAAGACTACTGCAACTTTCGTATTCAATCATATAATTTCTAGATTCGGTGTTCCTCAAGCTATTATTACTTATCATGGAATTCACTTTCAAAACATCATTATGACTAAACTAACAGATCAACTTGGCCTGCGCCACGATAGTTCTACTCCGTATTACCCATAGGCCAATGGTTTGGTTGAAGCTATCAATAAAGTTTTAGTCACTATGATCAAACAAATCATTGGTATTAATAAGTCGAATTGGCATACCATGTTATTTTTAGCACTTTGGGCATATCGGACCTCAGTGAAAACATCGACTGGTTTCACTCCTTTTCAACTGGTCTATAGTTTGAAAGTAGTGTTACCTATTGAATGCGAAATTCCGTCATTACAATTAGCCATAGAATTACTCCCAGCTACTTCTGAAGAAGAGAAACATTTTTTGTACTTAGCTCAGCTAGATGAGAATCGATGCACTGCTGCAATAGAAAACGAGACTCATGCAAAATGAATGAAAGCTCAGTACAATAGAAATGTTACACCTCATAATTTTTCAGAAGGAGACCTAGTTTTACTATATGATCAAGCGAACGATAAGCTAGGGTCTAGAAAATTTGTACCTATGTGGCATGGTCCTTACATTGTTAAGCGAAAGCTGGCGAAAGGGGCTTATGAATTGATAGATTTTCACAGTGTCTCTTTGGGTAATTCCAGAAATGGACTTTATCTGAAGAGATATTATGCTTAAATTCTGTGTGGAGATTTTTTGTTAGATTAGTTTCTTTACAACTGGTGTGTTTTAGATTAGAAAAGTGTGCCTAGTTTAGAGAGTGCTCTTATCAGTATTCCTACTTATCTTGATTTTACTCTTGATATTGCAGATGTCGACATCTCTTCAAACATACATTGGTTTTGCTGATGGTGCTTGTCGTAGTACACGGAACATTTCTTCCATGGCTTGGGTTATCTATTCACCCTCTAATGAGTTAGTATCTATGCATGGGGTAAGCCAGGTCAAACAACGAATAACATTGCAGAGTATAGTGCAGTGATTGAGTTATTATCTGAATCCATCTCATTTTGGATTCGGAGTTTGATTGTTAGGTTGGATTCTGAACTCGTTGTATTATAGCTTAACATGGTTTATGCCATTAGAAATCCAATGTTATTAAGGTTATTTTTTAGAGTTCATCTCTTGGAACGTGAATTTGATTACATTGAATATCAGCATATTCCAAGACATTTAAATACATTAGCAGATGCAGTTGCTTCTAGTATGATAAATAAACATTTTCAATAATCAAAACAATAAATTTAATAACATTCGATAACATGTTACACAAGATAGCCGGTAATAATGATATATCATAGCATAGAAGTGTGTTTCAAAATATATATTGTCTTCAATCATAGGTTGAAAAACACCTTATGATTGGAAAAACTGATAATACAAAAAGACAAAAATGTCATGAGTCTAAAAAATTGATCATCCTATCCCTAGAGATGATCATGATAAGAAACCACTGCTCAGGCCACCCTACATAGGAACCTCCTAAAAGGTCCTAGGACCCCAATCACATATCTTTGTAACCTAAGTGGAATATCATCTATATCAGTCTCTAGAATATCTAGTGTCAAGCGCTCTAGATGATGCTCCAAGTTGGTTAGGATCTCTATTGATTGGTCCTGTGGGGTTGGTGCTGCTGTAGCTGGGTGTCTCCTCTTGTAAGGCTGGAGAGCAACTGGTCGTCGTGGACCCACATCTGCATTTAAACTTTTGATTGTTAGTTTCGGATGATTTAAAATATAAAAAAATTAAAACTTAGGAAGTGTTGAAAATGGTTTTTACCTGAATCATCCCATTTCTCTCCTGGTGGAAGAATCATGTCTAGGTCGTCGCGGTAATCCATCCCAACATATGGAAAGTCCGGAATCACAAAAATTTGTTTGTTCAACAAACAAAAATATTCAGGCGGAAATCGAACAACCTCTATGCCCTCCTCAGGGTGACAGGCCATCAAAGCAACCCAGCAAACCATTCTAGGCTCTCAAGGAATACCAGCATCAACAAGAATATGCTGCTGGGCTGACATGGGGATCCTCTCTAGAGCAAAGCTAACTATGATAAATCCATATCCAAAGTTCTTCAAATGTCCATTCTTTGCTCTGGTTAGTTGGCCTTTCACATTTGCCAACACAGCCTCGCACCAGTTGAATATGGTGCCTCGAAAACAGTCGATAGCCATCTGCATCTGGGATCCAGTAACCACATGCAATGCTACACTCCCGCATAGTCTGGTAACAGTGAATGCAATAACTTTAAGCTCAAGATGGCTGATAGTTCTAATATTAATCCGTTTATCCTTGGGGTCTGCTTGATCATCGCAAAACTCCAATCGGAGACTAACGACAGACTGGCCACCTGGCCTAATCCTGAAAAGAGATAATTGTTCGCCCCTCTTGGACAAACCAGTCAAAAACTATATGTCCTCCAGCTCGATTTCAATCCGGTGGCCACCAATCACGAAGCACTGGTCCTGTGTGTTCCATCTATCTACCAGCCATTGCAAAAGATCTACTTGGGCCCTCATACCCTGTATGCTCCAGAACTTTAACAATCCGAATGCTCTCAATGCCTGCAATGTGGGCATATGATTTATTGTGGCAAAATCTACATCCTCGTGCTCGCGTTCTCGCCAAATAAGCATTTTGAATGTCCTACAATGCATAAAATACATATTAGAACAAGCTAGTTCGAAAAATTTTGGGCGAAAATGGAGAAATTTGAATTTTAAAATTCGTTGCGTGGGGTCCGCACCCATTGCTTACAAACAGTGTGTAGGTCTGCATGGGTTGTGAGCAATAGGTGCGGACCCACGACTTTTTCCTTTATAAAAAAGTCAGGGTCCACAGGGGTCGCGTGTTGCACCTACGGACCCCCGCGAGCGACTTTCTAAACCTATTTTTCCTTCAAAAATCAAATTTAAAGCCTAAAAACAAAATGTAAATGGATGAAATGCAAGTTAAGGAGGGCGTGGATTACCTGGAGCTGACGGTTTTCGATTCTGACAGACGGATTTTCTAGAATCTTCACAAGAACTTTTTTACCCAAAAACTCTCACTTTTCACTCTGAACTCACATGGTAAAAATGAAGTTAGAAAAGCCCTTTTTATAAGTTTTTTCAAATAAATGAATTTTGAATTTATTTATTTTTCACTTTAAAAATGTAAATTTTTCAAAAAAAAAAAAAATTTATCTTAAACAAATATGTGTAATGTTTGAGTTTTTGTGCAGAATATTGGATTTTTTTGGAAAATTGATCATTTTTCAACAAAGAGCATACTTTTATCACTTTTTCGGACTCTTTCAAAAATTTACAAAAAAGCGAAACATTGGAGTCCTCTTTAAGCTCTTTTCAGGCTCTCAAAAATTGAAAAGATTGTCGAGCACTTGATTGTTCGAACTCATTAAAATAAATGAATAATTGTCCCTTCAGTATAAGTTTACCCCTTTAATGGACTGAAATGGACTATTTACGAAAAAGATATACATTGACTAATTACGGTCAATAGAGTCCTCTTTAAACCCTTTTCAGACTCGTTAAATATGAAAATATTGTCGAGCGCTTGTCGTTTCCAGCTCGTTAAAAGTATTGGAAATGTCATCCCTCCTGTATTATTTTATCCTTTTTCGGACCTAAGGTATTATTTTATGAAAAAGTACCCCCATGGAGTTTTCTTAAGTTTTTCTTCTGACTCCCCAAAATTGAAAAACACCAAGTTTTTCCTATACTGGACTTGTTAAAATTTAACAGTAAAGGACCTGTTCAATTTTAAACAGGAACGAACCACTTCTTCTTAGGGTTTGAATTTTAAACTAAGTTGGACTCATCCAAAGGATAAGCTTATAAATAAGAAAATGTTATCCTCCTCAAGCTTGTCAAAAATAAAGAGGTACTTACCAGAAATGGTGGGGGAAAAGAGAGAAAAATGAACCTATTTGTTACATTTTGTTTTGTAAAAAAGCCATCAACCACTCTTGAACACGAAACTTTTGCTCACCTGGGCTGGGAAAATCCTTTGCCTAATAATTAATCAAGCCACATTGAAAGTCTTCAGCCGGTTTTTGGGTATTAGCTTTGGGTCAGTTGTCACCAAGCCATCTATAGTGTCATTATGTGTTCAAGAGAATAGTTCAAACAAACCATTGATCTGCAAAATATATGTCATCCATTTTGACCATCCCTGAGTCAGTCCTTGCCAATATATTTCTTCAAAACTTTATCTATGATTTTGTGTTGTGGGCTTGCCTACGATGGATCTCTTTCTATCGACTTCAGCTCATTATCTAGGAAGTTGATCTAGAAATCATCAGTACCTTGAAAACTGCATGCCCTAATGGCAGTTTTCTTGCCTTCGATGATAGGTTGCATCATTGACCTTCGATCGAATGATTCTATGACATGTTCGACTTCAGCTCATTTATTCACATTTCATGGATTGTACTGAGTACTTTGAGAGCCATTGACATTACTGGTGGTTTCTCTCACGCTTGTTAACAGTCCTCATCATTGACTGGTAATCAAGTGATTTCTACCATGTTCGACTCTGACACATTCATTCACATGGATAGAATCGTACTAGTTCGGGAAGCATAAATCAAGACCCTGGATCTAGTTTCTACCATCCAAGCTGTGAGGAATTTTGTTATTCATTATACAGTGGACTATTCATAAATAGATGGTTGCGTCCATACTATGTCTACATATGTCTATACTCTTGATGTATTACAAAATCATTCCTGTATCAGAATAGTTTATTCAGTTTTCTAGTCAATTTTGATCTGAGTATGGGAATGCCTACCTTAGCGATGATATGTCTACATATATATATTTTGCATTGAATTTTTTTACAGGTTCCGACTAGGGTGTTTGCAAGATGATCCTTAAAATGATAAAGTACTTCACTCTTCATAAATGACAGAGTCTATCTTCATATATTACAGACTTCGCACTTTAGGGGGCAATCTGTTGCACTAAAAATTGTCACCTTGACATTCTGCTATTTGTTTGAGTTCATTATCACTCATACTTTCCTCCTCTACAAGTCTAAAGCATCAGTTCCTCATATCAAGCCTGGAAAATAAGAGAAAGCCTTCAAAAGTCTTTAAAACTCTGGTTCTGCACTTTCTATTTGTGTTACCTGTGGTCCCGCACCTAATGGCCACGTCTCCTGTGCACCTGACCGCACTGTCTCTGTGTTAAAGGTGAAAACCCCTGTAAAAGTTTAAAAGGCATGAGTATACTCTAAAAAACTCACTTTCAGTCATTTCTAGAAGCTTCTAGAAGGAATCTTGAGGTGGCAAGTTCGCTCTTTTAAGGTTCATGTATCCCATACCTTAAGGAGCTAACCCCTTGATGTGAGTAGCTTATCCCTTTGAAGGAGGATTATATCCCTTCATAGGTGGACCTGTAACCTCCTCCTCTACACTATAAAAAGAAGCATTGGGATGGTTACTTGGAAAGTTAGAAGCAAAATATTTTTGAGGTGAAATGCTACTGGAACTTAGTCTTCTTTGGTTGAGGTTTTATGAGGAGAGATCACATACCTCTAAGATCTCATTTGGAAGAGTGCAAGACTTGTCAAAGTAAAGGAAATTCCTGTTTCAGACCTCAAGAAGAGCTTGTTCAACATCAAGGCTGAAAAGGTTGTAAGGTTCTTCTACTATTCAAAGTTAATACAAATATATTTGTCTTTCTCAATAAGTTGTTAATTGAAGGTTTATTTTATGGATTCCTTGATCACCATAATAGACATGATTTATAATATTTGCTATGCAGGTGCTATTTAATGTTTTCTTATTTGTGATTGCAAGTCCTCAAAGGTAACTCTTCCAAACGACCAGGGGATGACTACTACGAACAAGCATTGGATCTAAGGTAGGATCCTAACACCTTTGTAGTATTTACTTATAAATCGCATATGTCTAGAGAAAGATAGGTTTGTTTGTCCGTTTGTTGCTAGACTGTCTTCTGATACTAGGTAGATTGGCCTTGTTCGCAAGATCGATTTATCCGACCAACAAACTCACTTATGGAAGTTATGACAAATGAATTGAACTGGATATACATAGTTTTATTTCACTGAATTCGCATACACACGTGGGTTTCATAAATGACAGTAGCGTACAAACTTATCAATATGAAATTGAAAGAAAAAAGTGAATTAAAAAATATTGATTCGCACCCCACCCCAATATTTTTCCTAAAAATTGGTATCAAAGCAGGTCTCTCCAACAAAATTTTAACCACTTGGGAGTGGATCATGGACAATGGGAAAGAATCAAAAGAAGAAGGTAGTTCAAAGGAAGGATTCATTTCAATAAAATTGTGGTAGTGAAAGTGATATATTAGATGTAGTGGCATTTATAGATGTCAGCAAATATTTAGCTTTGGAAGCACCTCACTTTCTATTGATCAAGAATGAAGAAGACAGTAACAAAGAATTATCAAGTACTGGCTTTTGTTCTACTTGTGATCCATTTCCTTGTTCATGTAGTAATGATGATAGTGAAGATGACAATGAATCAACTAAAATTGCTCTCATGGGTAAAAGTGAAAGTAATCACTCTAAAGAGAAAAAAATATTCAAAAATAATGGCCCTAGAAGAAGAGGTTAAAAGGAGCATAGATGAAAATAGAGATCAGAAAAAATTATTGCAAACATTTGATGTAAACGAGTGTGCCTACAAATAAGATATTGTCACATTAAAAACCAAGTTGATAAAAGGAAAGAAAATTGTAGTGTAAGGAAAGGGAATATCGGTGTGAAAGTTTGGAGGATGAACTAGCTTCATTAAGAAATAAACTCATAAATTTATAGGATGCAACAATCGAAGAGCTTAAACAAAGAACCAATTATTGTGAAGGACTATAAGCAGATATTATCTCTCTTAAATCTGATATTGAAAAGTCAAACAAACGATATACAGAGATTCTTCAAGTATTTGAAGAACACGAAAATGATCTTAACAAGGAGATCATTGAGTTGAGAACTCGATTGGAAAAGACTAAGAGGATGGGGTGAGTATTCTATAAGGTAAGTTAGCAAAAAAGGATAAGAAATTGAGATTTCAAGATAGTACTAAGATTTTGGATAACATTCTTAGTGATCAAAGGTCTCCCTCCAATAAATATGGTGTTGGATTTCATGAAACTATTAAAGAAGAATCTAGTTCACAAGCTTGTGCAAGGAAATTGAAGGATAACAATGCAAAATCTGAAATTCGTGATAAAGAGATAAGAAGTCAACCATGGAAAATGAATTTTCAAAGGAAATCACCTGCTCCTAACTATAGAAGTATCAATAGATTCTCTCTTATCGACAATGATGTTGAATGTTTTATCTATCATAAATTTGGACACTTTGTAGCCAATTGTAGAAGTAGGTTTACGGGAGATCATCAACTCCAAGGTAATCAAGTTTCTTTAAGGGAGATATTGTTTTACTTACAACAAGTTTGGTCACAAAGTTGTTAATTCCAATAGGAGGAATGTGAAATAGAAATATTATGATTCATTTGCTCCCTTTTCTGGTCGTGTAAGATGTTATACTTATAACAAGTTTGGGAATAAGGTCAGTAATTGCAGGTCAAGAATTTGGAATGGAAGCAAAAGATAGGATATGTTCCACAAGTTTGAGCACGTGATTAGAAATTGCAAGAAAATTTGGAGGAAGAAGGAACACTAGTCAGAGACGTAGATAAGATTTTACCTACTACAGTCCATTTTTCTTAAAAGTATTATTTTAACAGTGACCACAGAAGTGAATGCAAAGTACCTAACCTCATGAAGAACAAGTAATGACTAGTTCTATAGGATAAATGGTGTATGATCTCAGGGGGAGATATGCATGTGTATAATGATGATGATTCCTTGTTTTGTTTTGATTACTGACATTTCATTGATGAAGAGAATGTGAACAAGAATAGACATGACATTTTCAATGTTAGGCCCTTATAATACTAGTGATTCCCCCATTACTATTGTCGTTGTATCCCTTATTGTTATTGTTGTGCCCCTATTGTCCCCATATTGTTATTATTGTGCCCCATAGAATCCCACTATTGTTATTTTTGTTCCTTTATATTATTATTGTTAGGTCGGCTTTGGTCATATTATGACCCCTTAGACTCCTATATATAGAAAGGAGGTTTTTTCATTTGAATCATTGAAGAATTTTTCATTTGTGTAATGTAAAGGAGGTTTCCCCTCGAACAGGCTTATTTCTAAGGCGTTGATCTATCTTTTCTATCTTTTTGTGAGTTGGTTTCATAACATTTGGTATCAGAGCTTTGGATTCTAGGGTTTCATTGCTCTAAACAAGTCATCGTGGCATTTTTTCTATAAATTTTTCGCTACAAACGTCAGGCCCGAATTTTTGCATCAGTCTGAACGTCAGGCCCGAATTTCATATCTTGTCTCGCTATATTTTTGGAGATATAATCTGAGGAAGTTAGGGTTTTTGCAAACCCCGAATTACATTCCAAACAGGTGACCTTGGGAAAATCATCATAACTTTCTCTCTAAGCATCAGATTGAGTTTTCGTAAGAAGTTATAGAAAGAGGATGGGCTGTAGTTTTTTGGATATCATTTTTAGAACCTAAGGTTGAAACAGTGATCTGCGGCACGTTGTACAAGTTCACTCTACTAAACCAATATATACTCGTGTCATCATGGGAGATTTGGCATAACTCTTCATTGGAGAATCCAATCTTGATCAGACTTGTAGGGTTAGAAATATTACTCAGAGGGTTAATGCAGGAAGAAATTTAAGATCTTAAAGATCCAAAATTACAGAGATACATCAGATTCAATATTGAGCTCCTACAAAGTGAAAAAAGGTGTGTAGGTTTTTTTAAATTTTTGCATAAGCTTGGTTTGAAAAATTAGTTTGAAGGAATTCAAAGGGCATGGTGAAGCATTACTATCGGTAATTGATGCCCCGAAGAAAGAAAATGAAAACACCTAGTAAGCAACCTGAAATCTCTAGCATGACTCATGAAGAAGAGGAAGAAATGCAACATGATATTTCAAAATTACGAGACCAAGTGCAACAAATTTCACTAGCACAAAAAGTAACAGAAGCTAAGATGGATGGTTTAAAGAAATATGTAGAAGCTAAGATGTATGGCATGGAAGCTAAGATTAATGGTTTAAAGAAAGGCATAGAAGCTAAGATGAATGATGTGGAAGCTAAGATGGATGGTGTGGAAGCTAATATGGATGATTTAAATAAAGGCATGGAAGAATTGAAGACAGATTTGACAAAGTTTCTACAAGAAATGATTATTAATGGTGAAAGGGTAGTAAAGGAAACTCATGATGAGAAAAAAATAAATGTTAATCATGATTTCATAGACTCTAACGTTGGATCAAAGAACCACCATGTTCCAAAGGTCGATATGAGGAAGTTTGATGGTAAGGATCCCAGAACATGGATACTACAGATGGAGCTATTTTTCGATCTCCATAATGTGAAAAACACACAAAAGGTATGCATTGCAACTTTATATTTGGAACCAAATTAGTTTGTATGGTATCGATGGCTTTGCTCTCGTAAACAAATTGTCACTTGGGCTATTTTTATGGATGAAATGATATCACATTATGAGGATACAAAAAGCAACACTTTTTTTAGCTAATTGATAAATCTCAAACAAAAGGGTTCAATGATGGAGAACATTGAGGACTTCCAAAAATTGAATATAAGGGTAAAAGATATTCCAGAGGATCATAGAATTGATGTGTTCATATGGACTTTAAAAGATAACATCCAACATGAGGTTCACCTTCTGGAACCAGATTAATTAGAGAAGGCATTCAGGTTGGCAAGAAAAATGGAAAGCAAAATTATGGCAACAAGGAAGCCTACCACTCACAATCATAAAGATGGAAGTGTTGTTGTCCCAAGCCATCCACAACCTACAAGGTTTACACCACAACGATTCGAAGAAAAAAGAGCAAAAGGGCTTTGATACAGTTGTGATAGAAAATACTCTAAAGGTCATAAGTGTGCTGAGAAGAAATTATTTTACATAGATTGTGAAGAGGAGGAAGAAAAGGAACAAGAAACGTCAAGAGAAGAGAATATACACCAAGAACAAACCCTAGAAAAAGAAGAAATGAATCCGACCATATCTTGTAATGCATTGGTTGGAACTACCACTCCTCAAACTATCAAGATAGGAGGGCATATCAAGAAGAAAAAGGTAAAAGTGTTGATTGATTCGGGAAGTACCCATAATTTTATTCATTGTAATATAGCTAAGGAATTGAATTGCTTCCTATATCCAACACCAAAGTGTCAAGTGATGGTTGCCAGTGGAGGAACCATAAATTGCTTAGGAAAGTGCCATAATATCAAGCTATCCATGGGAGAATATGTATTGAATAGCCCAATGCTTTCCATTCCAATGGGTGGTTCTAATGTTGTACTAGAAGTCCAATGGCTACAATCCTTGGGTACAATTGATTTTAATTTTCAAGAACTTTTCATGAAATTCTCTTCAGAAGGAAAGGAAGTTGAATTAAGGGGTATCACAGGGAAACCAGGAAAGATAATCAGCTCTAACGGAATGACAAGGCTTCTAAAGAAAGAACAACAAGGCATAATTGCACAATTATGTTCACTAGAGGTTCCCACATCAAAATTATCCATTTCTCCAGCTATCCAAAAAGTCTTGGACAATCATTCCAAGGTATTTGAGACTCCCAAAGGCATCCCACCTATTTTTTATCATGATCATGCTATTAATTTGATTCCAGGTAGTGTTCCTCCAAACATTAGGCCTTACAAATATCCCTATTTCCAAAAGAGTGAAATTGAACGTATGGTTGCATAAATGCTAGAGGTTGGTATAATTAAACCTAGTCAAAGTTCTTTCTTTGCTCCAGTAGTATTGGTTCACATGAAGGATGGATCATGGTGCATGTGTCCATATTATAGGGAGCTCAACAAGCTCACCATTAAAGATAAATCTCCCATTCCTTTCATTGATGAATTATTGGATGAATTGCATGGATCAATTTACTTCACCAAGTTGGATCTTCGTTCAGGATATCATCAAATCAGAATGAAGACTGAAGACATTCCAAAAGCAACATTTAGAACTCATGAGGGTCATTACAAATTTTTGGTCATGATTTTTGGCCTTACTAATGCACCTTCTACATTTCAAGGTTTGATGAATTCCATTTTCAAACCCTTCCTTAAAAAATTTGTGTTAGTATTTTTTGATGATGTACTAATCTACAGCAAGTCTTGGAAGGATCATGTCCAACATGTTGACATGGTGCTCAAACTATTGGAGGAGAAACAATTATATGCAAAAATCTCCAAATGTTTCTTTGGAGTACAAGAGGTGGAATATCTGGGTCATATTGTATCTCATGAAGGTGTTAAGGTAGACCCTAGAAAAATTAAAACCATTAAGGAATGGAAAACCCCCACGTCCATAAAACATCTACGAGGATTTATCGGGTTGACAAGGTATTATCGCAAGTTTGTTAAGAATTATGGGAGAATAGCAACACCTCTAACAACATTATTGAAGAAATATTCATTTTCATGGACTCTAGAACCAATGAAGGCCTTTGAACATCTTAAAGAGGCAATGTTCCAAGCACCAGTCTTAGCCACACTGGACTTCACAAAAACATTTTTTGTGGAATGTGATGCCTCAGGAAATGGAATTGGTGATGTTTTAATGCAAGAAGAAAGACCCATTTCTTTCGAAAGTCGTCCAATCAAAGAAAAGTATTTACACAAATCTATTTATGAGAAGGAAATGTTGGCAATACTACATGCACTTACGAAATGGCGACCCTACCTAATGGGAAGACACATGAAGGTAAAAACAAATCATCATAGTCTTAAATACTTTTTAGAACAAATATTATCTTCAGAAGAGCAGCAAAAATGGGTCACAAAGATGTTGGGTTATGACTTTGAAGTCATCTATAAAAAAGGGAAGCAAAATGTTGTGGCAAATGCACTCTCAAGAAAGGATTATGATGTGGAAGCATTTCTTTGCGCCATTTCTTTTATCCAACCAGATTGGATAAATGAAGCAAGGGATGAATGGAAGAATGACGAGGAAGTGTGGGCACTCATTCAAAAGATACAACAAGATCCCAGTACATCTGATACATTTAGCTAGAAAAATGATTCGTTATGGTACAAGGATCAGTTATACCTATGTAAGAATTCCCAACTCAAACAAAAGATTCTTAGGGAATTGCACACCTCTCCCTTAGGAGGGCACTCGGGATTTCTAAAAACCTACCACAAGGTTAAGAAGGATCTTTTTGGGATTGCCTTAAATCGGATATTCAAAAGTTTGTGGCAGAATGTTTGGTTTGCCAACAAAATAAAGTTGAAACAATTAAGACCCCAAGACTATTACAACTTTTATCAATTCCAAGCCAACATTGGGAGTAGGTTTCAATGGATTTTATCACAGGTTTACCCAATTCCAAAGCAAAGAGTGTTATCATGGTGGTAGTGTTGTGGCGACAACCTTTTTGGAGTGTTTTTGTTGTTCCCTCCAAGGAACAATTGTTGTTCCCTAAAGGGAACAGCTGTTGTTCCCTAAAGGGAACAACACTTTTAGAGTTTATTGCGGCCACAACCACCACCCTATTAAAACCTTCTCTGAGGGAAAATTTGAATGAGTCCCCTAAGAAGTTTTATCTTTCGTTTCTCCGAATGATAACTGGAGTTGTCAGATGGAATTATATCTTCAAAGCTAAATGGTTCAATGGTTTAATAATTATGGTTGCAATGTGTTTTGAGATTAAAATGGAAACTGTGACTGTGCATGCCTGAAGAGTGTCATGAAATGCTTGATAATATAATTCATGGAATCAACCCAAAGGTTCATGAAGGTTGAATCGTGTCCAGCGTGGAAACCTCGCCTAAGATAAGAGGAGTCTGAGATCATTGTGTGATTGCTTCCCCTGATGCATGGACTCTAGATTTTGAGGAAATTCCTTGAGGGCTCTCAATTCACTGTACCGAATGTGAATAAGTGAAAACAAAATTTGAAAGAGATGCATCCCGACCACACCGAAAGACTTTAACCATTTCATCGCATGGCTATCCATTTTGCTTTAATCATCAGTTCCTCATCATCTAGAAAGCTTAGAGCCATCATTATGTCATGACAAAATAAAGATCACTGCGCCCTCTTGAGATTTAGAGCTAGAAGGACTCATATAACCCCCAGTTGCAAAGCTTGTCTCTTTATGAAAGTTTTTATGAAGGTAAGGTTTGTTTTTGGCTTTTCTATCATATCTCTCATAATCATAGCTAATGTTAATTATTTCTGTAGGCGAGGACCAACAGAAGAAAAGCGAGGTCGACGAGCTAATGCATAAGCATCAGGAATGGCTATGAGGAAAAGATGTAAGCAAGACCTAGCCGAAACAAAGGAATTTATGACAAGCAACAGGGAAGGCATACACAGTGGGGAGCTACACAACAGACTACAGTGATTTCTTGTTGCTTATTCTCCCTCCGGCCCTTCCACTCTTGTAACAAAGCTTTCAATTGCAACTACTGACTTGCAAAAGGATCTTACATCCTGAAATACCTGTCTAAGAAAAGGGGTATGGGCTCAGAGATTTGTTTCATATGTACAGTGTTCTGTGGTTCCTAGAAAAATGCCTTCGTCTACTAGATCTGTGCACGTTTTATAAGGCTCGATGGACAGAAACAATCGCATAGCACTCTACATCGCAATCTGTCGAAGAAATGTATGAACACATCGAATCAGGTTATTATTACCTCCGAATACACCTTAAATCAAGCCAGACGTCGAAAAATGAGCACACTGTCTGCATTTTCCTTCAGGAAATAATAGGGAATAACGTTCAGTAGATACAGGTGTGAAGAGATGGCTTGCAGTCATTCTTCTTTCCATCGGCATCCATTCGTTTCCTCCAGGAAATAAAACGCTCTCGCAAATGTGGCCTCAATGTGTCAGTGGTTTCATTAACCGTTCTATGTTTGTATATTTTAATCTGTATATTGAAAAGAACAGGAAGGTGGAAAGTTAGGGGAGACAGAGGGTCAGCTTTCCTGCAGCATAAGTATTACCTCTGGATGTGGATGAGGGACTTTTTTTTGGCAAAGGAGGGATCGATTTTATTATGCTAATAAAGAAGATTGTTTTGGTTAAGAAGAAGTCTTTTTCATATTCATTTTCCTTTTTCTTTTATGTTTGGAATCAGGGTGTTGTGACTGGCATGAGGATATATATGTTTTGTTTTGTGCACAGTGATAACAGACAGCTTATGACTAGTCTTGGTTATTCAATATAATTCGTCATCATGGTTAACTCATGAGAGGCCTCCGATTAGAAGCTATATTAAACATCAGTTGCAATTTTTATTTGTAGAAACATGAATGTGTATTCTTGTATGAATAATTAGATTGCAATTAAGCTTAAATACAGCCTTGTTCATTGGTGAACTTAGTAATTGATTTACTTGGACTTGGAATATATATATGATGTTTAACTCTTTTATTATGCTCATGCGGGATACATTAGAATAGTTAGAACTAGCATAAGTAGGTAGAATCAGTTTAGATAGGACTTGATACATATATGTTAGATGTTTCTTTTGTTTATTTAATTGAATTCTTCCTCCAAGAAGCAATATTTCAACACCCATAACAGTTTACGGGATCCTTTAAAACCCGTTGGAACTAGCCACTCCAAATGAAAGTGGATCTAATTGGGGTTTGTGATTGGGTTGGTTCCCTTTGTTGGAAGAACGAACATTCACTGTGTCAACAAATTGGCACTAGAAGAAGGGCCTAAACCGTCGTCCACGGCTTTCAAGATTTCATCTATAAACTTCATGCATGGATTTGGAAAGATTAATGTATGGATCGTAAAGGTCGAAAAGATCCTTCCACCCATTTGGAAGAGCCTTATTTTGAAGAAACAGAGGTCCCTCTAAGTCCCATGTTTGGGTCACCCAAGGAAGAGAGACTGTGGGAGTATCCTGTCACTCAGGAACAACCAGTCAGAGTACTTACTCGTGCTTACACTCATTCCCTATATCAGCTCCCCATCTTTCATTCTTTGCCTCTGACGGCTAAAAGAAAGCGAAGGATCTTTCCCATAAACGAAGAGATATCTGTAGCCCTTTCTCTTGAAGATATTGTGCTAGTCTTTGCAAAGTATCGACACTCCTTGGGAAGAAATTCCTAAGGAACCCCTCTCTAAAGGTAATGCCTGGCTCGATTTGGGAAATCCTAAAAAAGAACACCCGGGGGAAACTTTTAACTAGAACCTCCCCAACCATAATATGGCTAACGTTCCTCCTCCAGGTGGGAATCAACCTCCACCACCTCCTCTAGGTGGGAATCAACCCCCACCTCCTCCAGGAGCACTCCCTCCCTAGCTTGCATAGGATGTTGTAGCAGTACCTAGGCAGTAGCATGCCTTACCCAAGAACTCAGAAAGAGTATTACCCAAATTCGACCCCGAGCGTGGAGACACAGCTGATAACCATATCCACTCTTTCTTCCTAGTCGTGCACATGTTGGGCGTAGTCGATGAAGATGTGGTATGTCGCTTGTTCCCTTTTACTCTGATTGGTATGGCTTCCACATGGTACTTTAGCTTGAGAATAGGATCGATCACCTCATGGGGTGCCTTTCAGAAGGCCTTCTTAGACAATTTTAATGATGAAAAAACACCTGCGGCCTTAGTTTTAGAAGTATCCCATTTTAAAATGGAAACTAAAGAAAAGGTCAAGGATTTTAACATCTGGTTCAACACTTTGTTCAAAAGAATCCCAGCTAACGCTAGAGCTACTGATGAGGTGCTCATGGAATTCTACATCACTGCTCTCCTTGTCCCTACTATGATGTGGGTCAAAAGGAATATTGCACAAACCTTACAGGGTGCCATTGATGAAGCAGTAAAAGTTGAGAATGAAATGATCAGTCTCATAGCATGTCATCACACGACCGAAGAAAAGAAAGCCTCTCAATCATCAAAGAAGAATAATGGGAGTGATAACAAATCAGCACAGATCAAAGAAAAGGAGACCACAGATGTGGAAGGTTTGCATCAGATCATTAAGAAATTGACGAACACAATCATCGAAATGAAAAGGAATTCTAGAGAGAGTACAAATGGGAATGGAGGAAATAATAACAACAGGAAATCCTTCAAAACTTTCTATCGTAAGAAGATAGAAGGTGGTCATGGTCAACCTGCATTGTCTGCTCCACCTAATGAAGGGATTTTAAATATGGAAGACCTAGCCCTTATCGGATTTCTTCTTACCAAAGAAGAACCTATAGTAGAGTTGGAGCTAGAACAAGAAGATGAGGAAGAGTACCAAGTAGAAGAGCCCTTGGACGAGGAATCTTAAGTCAATGTACTATGGGATTTTCATACAAATGGTAACGATGATGATGAAGAAGATAGTACAGCAGAAATCCACACTAATGAAATCCACACACGAAGTAAAGGGCCACTTGTGGGTGTGATGAAGCCTGTAGACCAAACAAAGAAAGATGTTCACCCTTTGAAGGCATCTGCTCCCAAGTTTCCTATTGAGAAGAATAAACCTAGTGGTGATTCCAAGAGCATTCCAGTCGTGAACTATCCAAAGAAAGATAATGCACCTCCAAATGTAACGAAGGTGACTCAAAATGGTAAACTCCCACCTAAGAACGGCAAAACCGGTATGTTTACTCTGCCCTACCCTGTTTATAACATTGATTACAATATTGTAGATGATCTTAAGAAATCTCGAGCTAATATCACGTACTTCGATTTGTTAAAGTTAACACAGCAGAGAGATTTTCTTTTGAAAGCTATGAATGAACGAAATTGCAAATGTCCCACCAATCCAAGTAGTGAAACCAAAACTTCGGTGTCCAGACACATTAGTACCTCCAGTACATCCCAAATGCCATCAGCCATGGAAGCCACTCTATCAAAAATGAATCGAATGCCCCAAGATGTCAATATAGCCATGATAGGAAGGAAATCAAAATCCATGACTCCACCTTTCCTTATCACATTTGAAATCTTCAACATGAACGTACACAATTGCCTAGTAGATTCTGGTGCCTTGTCCATTGTTATGCCTTACGCTGTTGCTAAAAGACTTCATGCAATGCCTAAGAAAATTGGAACTCAAATTATGCAACTGGACAGAACGAATGTAAAAGTAATTGGAGAATTGAAAGATGTGCTGATTCGAATGACTACCAAACCACAGTACACAGAAGTCATTGACATAGTGGTAGTCAACATACCCGAGGCATATGGAATGCTTCTTAGTAGGGACTGGTCAGCAAATTTGAATGGATATTTCTCAACTGATTGGTCCCATCTCTTGTTGCCTTAGAAAGGAAAAGGTGATATGTTGAGAGTTGATCGAGAAAGATACATGAAGTATGTAGTGATAGAACTAAACGACCCCAATGAACCTGTAATGTTTACCAACTCTATCCTTGGGAATTATAGTTTCGACATTTGTGCCATGGAAACCTATTTTGGAGAATTCCATGCAAAGACAGTTGAAGAAACTACAACAAACACACAGTTGGAAGCTCTCCCCTGTAGTCCAACTGATGAACTATCCTGTATTATAGTAGATGATAGGACTAATTTCGTATAAAGCAGTTCAATTGATGTAACATTAGATTCTATATTTTAGACACTCTACTTTGATGGCTCTAATTGCATAGAGGGCGCAAGTGCTAGGAGCATTCTCATTGACCCACAAGGGAGCCAACATTTGATGGCCAGCTGGTTGGAGTTTGTGTGCACCAACAACACGACAGAGTACGAAGGCTTGTTGCAGGGCCTAAAGAAAGCCATTGACATGAAGGTGAAAAATCTTAAAATTTTTGGTGACTCACAGATAATTGTCAACCAGGTAAGGAAAAGGATACATTGCAATTCGCCACACCTGGTAAGATACCAACTTGAGGTATGGAGCTTAATTGACAGTTTTGATTCTTTTAATATCACATACATACCTCGAGGGCAAAACCAAGATGTTGATCTGATGGTTGGGATGGCTTCAAAACTTTTGCTTGACCTTAGATTAAACAAGAATAAATATTATGTTGAATTGCTTTTCAGACCATCCGTACTTGATAACATCTCAAATTGGCAAGTATTTGAAGGTGATGAGCAAATCCTTGAGTTCCTGCATTGCGAAAAGACATTCAAAAATGCACTCATTGATGAAAAAGAGCATGATAGGCTTATGAATGAGAGTGAAGATGAGGAAAAAAATCAGTCTAATATAATTCCCAAGTCAATTGTCAAGATGGAGCACTTTTATGACCTACATGATAAATTTAAAAAGTTGACTAACTACAAAACGCATAGCTCATCCATGAAGTATGAGTCAGTCAACCTTGTAATCGAAAAAGGCCCAAAAAATGTCAATTTGGGCTTAGGATTCTCTCCACAAGAAAAGACTATGTTTGTTAAGTCGTTTAAAGAGTACAAGGATGTCTTTGCATGGACATATGGAGACTTAAAAACCTTTGATACCGGCATCATGCAACATGTAATTCCTTTGGAAAAGGATGTTAAGCCCTACCAACAAAAGCTTTGTAAGATGCATCCAAGCCTAGAACCGTTGGTGAAGAAAGAATTAAACAAAATTCTGGACGCTAAAATCATTTTTCCGGTTAGGCACACCCGCTAGATAGCCAATCTCATGCCAGTAAGAAAACAAATGGAGACATCAGAATATGTATCAACTTCAGAAACCTGAACAGAGCATCGCAGAAGGATAACTATCCTATCCCTTCTATGGAACACATTCTTCAATGCGTTTCTGGGTCTGAAATGCTGTCCTTATTGGATGGGATTTCGGGATATAATCAAGTGTTGGTGTTGAATGCAGATCAACTTAAGACAACCTTCAACACTAAATGGGGCACCTACGCATATCATAAAATGTCATTTGGACTTATTAATGTAGGTGCCACATTTCAGAGAGCTATGGACATAGCTTTCCGAGGATTGATTAACAGATCAATAGTGGTTTACATGGATGACATTACTGTGTATTCTTATCGCAAAAGGGATCATATTTATCACCTAAAACATATTTTCGAAAGATGCCGAAGATATGGAATATCATTGAATCCCAAGAAGAGCATTTTCGCAATTACAGAAGGGAAGCTACTGGGTCATATCCTCTCCAAGGAAGGAATTATTATCGATCCTGAAAGAATAGAGACCATCATGAGAATACAGGCTCCTGCAAATAAAAGAGCAATGCAATATTTTTTCGGGAAGATTAATTTTGTCGTGAAATTTGTTTCAGGCTTCGCAGAAATAGTGCGTTCCATTCAGCTAATGATGATGAAAGACATCGTGTATAGGTGGAGTGATGAAGCTAAGAAATAATTTCAGCGAATTAAGGAGGCCATCGCAGAAGCTCCTACATTAGTCAGCCCCAATTTTGACAAGGAATTCCTTTTGTACACTTTCACTTCTAATTTTTCATATGCCGCAATCCTCACCCAGAAAAATGATGATGGCAACGAAGTCCCTATTTCTTATATGATCTCTAATCTTCAAGGGGCATAATTGAACTACCTAGACATGGAGAAACAAGGTTTTGCGGTTTTTAAAGCCGTGAAACATTTCCACCCTTATTTATTAAATTCCATGACTAAAGTAATTGTTCCCCACCCTACTATAAGAACCCTCTTCATGCAAAAGGAAATGGGGGAATGGAGAGGGAATTGGATAACCACTCTTCAAGAATACAACCTCAAGATTAATCTGGAAAAGATAGTTCAAGGGCAGGGATTATGTAATATTGTGGTAGAAGCTTTGGCAGATAAAGAAGGCGCGTCGGAAGAACCAGAAGTGCAGAGCACGTGGGGACGTGCAAGTAGAACTCATGGAGGAGGCCGGATGGATTAACGAAATGCTGATGTGTGAGCACGAAACGTTGGAAGTCCCTTTGAATCCTGAGTCGTGGTATTACGACATACGCTTTTATCTAACATGGGGATCATGTCCTGAGCACATGGATGCATCACGAAGGAGAGCACTCAAATTAAAATATAATCAGTATCACTTGGCCAATGATGCATTATACAGAAAAAATTATGATGGAGTTTGGCTAAGGTGTTTGGAAAAGGATGACGCTGATCATGTCTTGAAAGAAATGCACAACGGCCCAATAGGAGGTCACTATGGTGGAGAGACCACTGCTCACAAAATAATAAGAGCTGGGTATTATTGGCCTATAGTGTTTAGAGACTCGCATTCCTACGCTCGGAAGTGCAAGGTGTGTCAAACTACCACAGGGCAAGAAAGAAAGCCAGCAGTTCCCCTTAGGCCCGTTATGATTTATCGTTGTTCCAGCAATGGGGCCTAGATGTCATAGGTGAGATCACTTTGAACTCTTCATAGCAGCATAAGTATATACTCACAGCAACCGATTACTTCAGCAGATGGACCGAAGCCATCCCACTCCAAAAGGTTAACGAAGATGAGGTAATATCTATTATTGAGAAATTTATTATCAACAGGTTTGGCATCCCTGACGCTCTCATATTTGATAATGCTTCTTATTTTTCATCACTAAAATTAACTGAGTTTTCTATCTATAAATCAATTCGCATAAGGTATGCATCAAACTATTACCCCCAAGGAAATGGAGTTGCAGAGTCCTCAAACAAAAACCTCATCCGCATAATCCGTAAATCTGTCACCAACAAGCAAAGGAATTGGCACAACACTCTAACAAACGCCCTTTGGGCCGATAGAGTCACCCCAAAAGTAGAATTAGGGAATTCCCCATACTTCCTCGTCTATGGACAAGAAGCGATTTTACCTCCAATGTTACCCTTCCCTCTTTACAGCTCTCCCAAGCTTCGAGAGGGTCCCATTTAGCCTTACTTCAAAAAAGAATCAACCAATTGGTGAGGTTGGAGGAATTGAGAGAAAATGCCAGAAACAAGTTGAAGAATCACCAAATGATTGTGAAGAGATGGTTTGATCGCCATCAGGCGGGAAATAAAGATTATCCAGTCAAAGAGCTAGTCTTGAAATGGGATAAGCTGAGTGAGCCAAAGGGTAAGCACACGAAATTCCAACATTTATGGTTGGGCCTGTTCGAAGTTGAGGAAAAAAATGGTTAGGGAACCTACAGATTAAAAACTTTACAGGGAGAAATCGAAAAACTCCTTGTTAATGGCCAACATCTTAAGAGATACTTCCAGTAGCCTCCACATGGTGGTTAACTCTTGAGGAGGTTAGGATTCATTTTATTTTTTTGTTAGCTTAGTTATATTTTCATCCTATCCGTTCTTGTCCTGCACAAAGTTTATCTTCCTTCTGTTTTGAATTTCAATCCTTTTTAGTCAATTGATTTCAATCTTTCAGTCTTGTTTTCACCTTTTATAACTCTCTTTCGATTGCCCTCATTTGCTACCTTCAGCCTTTTGCTTCCCTCATTAACCTACTGGTGAGTCTACAAATCCCAAATTCATTATTACCTTGAAAATCAAGCGAACCTTCGATGAGCCTATGAGAACTAGAAAATCAGCAATAAAATTCGAATCAAAGCCACTCACTGGCATCTGTTGGGAACTAGATAGGCTCTGTTGATAACC
The DNA here is from genome assembly GCA_031772625.1 of Pinus tabuliformis. Classification (NCBI taxonomy): domain Eukaryota; kingdom Viridiplantae; phylum Streptophyta; class Pinopsida; order Pinales; family Pinaceae; genus Pinus; species Pinus tabuliformis. The sequence goes on from CM062808.1 coordinate 830,055,747, forward strand.
TGGACACCCGAAGCATGTAGGGACATCTTTATAAAATGAAAAAATGTGTAACCACGGTTGGACTGGCATGGTGGAACGTTGCATTTTTAAAATCCCACCCAGACCTAGTCTATACTTGCCTATAAGGTTTACAGTTATTCTCCATTGGTTCTGCCCACCACACTAAAATTTCCAATATCTATCATCTACAAGTAAACCTCCTTTCATGGGCTAAGCTCATTGTCACATATCCTGTAGCAAATTTAATTGTGCTCTAGTCCTTGTGCCCAAAACTGGAAGGACTTATTTAAAAAAAAAAAAAAAAAAAATGAAATGTCGAGTCCTTGTGCCAATCTGGAAGGATGGGTTGTTTGGGAAGTTGGTTGGAGTAGGGACTATTGCTGGACTCAGAGTACCAGTTGACACAGCAAGCCCAACCTTTCTTAAGCGTTTTAAAAATATGGCATGATCCATGATTGCGCCCCATTCGATCATACGAAAGTATAGCACTAAATATTTTTACATAAAGTGCAGAAGACATATCTACATATATTCATCAAGCTTGATGTGCGATAAAGAGCTGAGGTACACGCATAAACAAGTATTGACAAACTGGTGATGGCCTCAAAAGGATTTTGAAAGAAGAAAACAGGTAAAGGAGGGTCAATATATCCCATAATATGACCATGGGAGAATGCATGTCAAAACCCTATCAGTAAGTAGAAGTTATTTGTCTTTATCCCGCCTGAAGTGATTAATGCTGAAGTGGAACCCATGCCTATCCATCTATACAGTTTGCATTTCGAGTTTATCGTAATACCTTGATCTTCTTCAAATCAAAGTTTATTTGGTAACATAGATAACTGGTTCGCCCAGTGGTTCGCCATTTTGTTGTGGCCACAACCTTTTTGCAGTGTTTTTGTTGTTCCCTCTAGGGAACAGCTGTTGTTCCCTAAAGGGAACAACACTTTTAGAGTTTGTTGCGGCCACAACCACCACCCTATAAAAACCTACTCTAAGGGCAAATTTGAATGGGTCCCCTAAGAAGTTTGATCTTTCGTTTCTCCAAATGATAACTGGAGTTTTCAAATGGAATTATGTCTTTAAAGCTGAATGGTTCAATGGTTTAATAATTATGGTTGCAATGCATTTTGAGATTAAAATGGAAACTGTGACTATGCATGCCTGAAGAGTGTCACGAAATGCTTGATACTATAATTCGTGGAATCAACCTAAAGGTTCCTGAAGGTTGAATCGTGTCCAGCGTGGAAACCTCACCAAAGATAGTAGGAGTTTGAGATCGTCATGTGATTGATTCCCCTGATGCCTCCCCTGATGCCTAAACTCCATATTTCTGGGAAATTCCTTGAGGGCTCTCAGTTAAAAGTACGGAATGTGAATAAGTGAAAACAAAATTCAAGAGAGATGCATCCCCACTGCACCTAAAGACTTTAACCATTTCATCACATGGCTATCCGTTTTGCTTTAATCATCAGTTCCCCATCGTCTAGCAAGTTTAGAGCCATCATTGTGCTATGACCAAATAAATATCACCGTGCCCTCTTGATATTTAGAGCCAGAAGGGCTCATATAACCCCCAGTTGCAGAGTCTGTCTCTTTATGAAAGTTTTTATGAAGGTAAGGTTTGCTTTTGCCTTTTCTATCATATCTCTCATAATCATAGCTAATGTTAATTATTTCTGTAGGCGAGGACCAAGAGAAGAAAAGCAAGGTCGACGAGATGATGTATAAGCATCAAGAATGGCTGCATGGAAAAGATGCAAGCAAGACCTAGCCGAAACAGAAGAATTTATGACAAGCAACGGGGAAGGCATACACAGTGGGGAGCTACGCAACAAAATACAATGATTTCTTGTTGTTTATCCTCCCTCCAGCCCTTCCACTCTTGTAATAGAGCTTTCAATTGCAGCTGCTGACTTGCAAAAGGATCTTACATCCTGAAATACCTATCTAAAAAAAGGAGGTACGGGCTCAGAGATTTGTTTCATATGTACAGTGTTTTGTGGATCCTAGAAAAACTCCTTCGTCTGCTGGATTTGTGCAAGTTTGATAAGGCTCGATGGACGAAAACAACTGCACAGCACTCTACATCGCAATATATCGAAGAAACATATGAACACATCGAATCAAGTTATTATTACCTTTGGATACACCTTAAATCAAGCCAAATGTCGAAAAATGAGCACACTTCCTACATTTTCCTTCAAGAAATAATAGGGAATAACGTTCATTCGATACAAGTGTGAAGAGATGGCTTGCAGTCATTCTTCTTTCCATCAGCATCCATTCATTTCCTCCAGGAAATAAAACGCTCCCACCAATGTGGCCTTGACATGTCAGCAGTTTCATTGACCATTCTATGTTCGTATATTTCAATCTGTCTATTGAAAAGAATAGAAAGGTAGAAAGTCAAGGGAGACGGAGGGTCAACTTTCCTGCAACATAAGTATTACCTCTGGATATGGGTGATGGACTTTTTTTTGGCAAAGGAGGGGTCGATTTTATTATGCTAATAAAGAAGACTGTTTCGATCAAGAAGAAGCCTTTTTTCAAATTTATTTTCCTTTTTATTTGATGTTTGGAATCAGAGTGTTGTGACTGGCATGAGGATATATATGTTTTGTTTTTGTGCACAGTGATAATAGACAACTTATGACTAGTCTTGGTTATTCGAATATAATTCATTATCATGGTTAACTCATGAGCGGCCTCCGATTCGAAGCTATATTAAACATCAGTTGCAATTTTTATTTGTAGAAACAGGAATGTGTATTCTTGTATGAATAATTAGATTGAAATTAAGCTTAAATACAGCCTTGTTCATCGGTGAACTTAGTAAATTATTTACCTGGACTTGGAATCTATATATGATGTTTAATCTCTTTTAATATGCTCCTGCAGGATAGATTAGAATAGTTAGAACTAGCATAAGTAGGTAGAACCAGTGTAGATAGGACTTGATACATATAGGTTAGTTGTTTCTTTTGTTGATTTAATTGAATTCTTCCTCCAAGAAGCAATCTTTCAACACCTATAATAGTTTACGGGATCCTTTAAAACCCGTTGGAACTAGCCACTCCAAATGAAAGCGAATCTAATTGGGGTCTGCGATCATGTTGTTTCCCTTTGTTGGCACAACGAACATTCGTCGTGTCAACAAGTAGTTGAAAGACTTACCAAGTATGCACACTTTTGTTCATTATCTCATCCATTTAAAGTGAGTACAGATTCTACTACGTTTATGGAAACAATTCAAAAGCTACATGGAAACCCAAAGATTATTGTAAGTGACAGAGATCCCATTTTCACTGGAAATTTTTGGACAGAATTATTTTTTTGTCTTGGTACTTAGTTAGCTCATAGCTCATCTTATCATCCTCAATGTGATGGGCAAACTGAGATAGTAAACAAATGTTTGGAAGGATATCTTCATTGCTTTGTATCTGATAAACAGACACAATGGGTCAAATGGTTGCCTCTGGCTGAATGGCAGTATAACACTTCCTTCCATACTGCAACAAAAATGACCTTGTTTATGGCACTTTATGGATATCATCCACCATCCATCACATCATATTTAAGATAAAATTCTAAGGTTAAAGCAGTGGAAGATCACATCAAGTATCAGCAACAAGTTCTCAAACTCTTAAAGGATAACCTCACCTTGGCGTAGAATAGAATGAAACAACAGGCAAATCAACATCGCAGCAAAAGAAGTTTTGATGTAGGTTATTGGGTATCCCTACAGCTACAACCAAATAAACAAATGTCCCTCAAGCAATCTAAGAAGGATAGTAAATTATCACCAAAGTATTATGGTCCATACAAGGTGTTGCAAAAGATAGGTACTATGGCATACAAATTGGAGCTTCCTGTAGCTTCCCGAGTGCACCCAGTTTTCCATGTTTCATGCTTAAAGAAGGTTATAGGTGACAAGCTTACAGTTAAAACAATATTGCCAGAACTTGACGAGGAAGGAAAAATCATATTGGAACCTAAAGCATTCAAAGAAACAAGAACTCAACAGCTACGAAATCGATCAATTTCAGAGTATCTCATCAAGTGGAAGAACTTACCCATTGAAGATTCCACATGGGAGGATGAGAATTTTATATAGAAGCATCTAGAACTACTCAAGCGTTGAGGACAACACTTTTTTGAAGGAGAGGGACATGTTAGGTCCCTATAATACTAGTGATTCCCCCATTACTATTGTGGTTGTATCCCTTATTGTTATTGTTGTGCCCCTATCGTCCCCATATTTTTATTATTGTGCCCCATAGAATCCAACTATTGTTATTTTTGTGCCTTTATATTATTATTGTTAGGTCGGCTTTGGTTATATTATGAACCCTTAGACTATTATATATAGAAAGGAGGTTTTTTCATTTGAATCATTGAAGAATTGTTCATTTGTGTAATGTAAAGGAGGTTGCCCCCTCGAAGAGGCTTATTTCTAAGGCGTTGATCTATCTTTTCTATCTTTTTGTGAGTTGGTTCCATAACATTCAGAGGGAGTTGTGGCTATAAAAATCAGCAGTTTTTATTTTGTACGAGGTTCTTATCAAAGATAGTCATGTGTATATATGATTTTTGATCTAGACGGTGATGTATGCTTCTCAGTAATGAAAAAGAAGTGGCACAAATTCAAGGGGAGTTTCCCATATGCTTCCATCAATTAATGATTGGCATTCTAGTTATGGAATTGATTTGTTACATTCTGTTAATAATTCATATATGTTGCTTAGAATAATATTGGTTCATCAGTTGTTGTAAAATGTTATTGTTGTTGTTGAAATAGTTATTTGGTGCATTTTCTAGTTGATGAGATGGATATAATGTGATCATAATTGTTGGAGAAAATTTAGCACAGGTTTCGAGGGAGCATCTTCTATACTTCTAATGGTCCATTGTTGCCATTATGGTTTCTTATTAGGCACTTCTTATCTAACTTTGGGTGATGATGATGAGTTTATGATTTTACTCGTTATTTGTTTTATATCCTTCATTGATGATATATATATATATATATATATATATAGATATTGTTGTCATTATGTCGTGGGCTTTCAATAATGTATGGATTGCATATGGTGAAGTTATGGATCATGCCTATATGTTTCTTAAGTTTCATTTGGTAATGGTGTCTTAAGCCTACTTTATGCAATTGATAAGGATTATATGTATGCTATTGATGCTACACTATCTTATCTGCCTACTGTTTCTTGACGATAAGGATATTCATGATGTTGTTACCATATGATTATGTTGCAAATGCACTCTTGGAGCATAATGATTTCTTATGATTATCATGATTTTTGTACAAAGATACTTCATAGTTGAGATCCTTGTCATGGTTATAGATTTCATGTGTGTATCTCGATGTGAATGTCACAAAAAGACCCATGTTGTAATAATTGTAAAATTCAGTCACGTATGGGCTATTGGGATCGAGTCATGTCATGTAAACCCATTATGTTAGGTAATTGATGTAATCATGGGAGCATAAACTCATTGGTGATAAGAAAGGTCATATTTGTTTGATTCATAAAGCCTCATACTTTTATTGTATATCTTTACAAGGTCCAGCATAAGCTCAAGTGGAGTATGATCACTATGCAGATTTTCACAGTTCATATCAGCAGATCCAACTTTCAGTGATGAGCTCTACAAGGGAAGTACTTCACTCATCCTGGTTTAGCACTTTTCCCTTGATGTCAAAGGAGGAGAGATGACTTGGTGTTTTCAAGTGTGCTTGCAGGTAGTTTCCAAACACCAAAGTTGTTTTCATCATGTCCAAAGGGGGAGATTATTGTCATTATGGCTAATGTGTTATCCTTGATGGCAACCTATTTGACAAAGATGTAATTGATGTCAACTTGGTTATAATATCATGATTATGGGACTAATTCAGATGACAGGAATATTAGTACATATATTACAAATTGTACGGAAAAGAAATGGCAGTGCAGTTACAAATGAGTGAAAATGTGAAGTTTGAGAAGTATACGTAATTCCTATGAAGAAGAGTCACGTACATATAGAGATTATGTGAACAAAAGTCATCAAAATAATTTGAACCATGGAAAAATGGATACCAGGGTCCATTACCAGGGTAATTTCCCATATTAATTGTGGTGGCAATGGTTATTTGATCCCATCAACGAATACCATCAACTTTACCAAAGGATTTACCTTAGGTATTGGCAAAGGAAAAAATGATATACGGATATGGAGATCAAGGAGTCTAGTGTGAAAGTGAATGGATTATTCATGCGTGTTCTTATCTAGAATAGGAGTGCAACAAGAATCAAGGAGATGACTCAGATATGATAGATCTAAAAGTGTAGTGAAGAATAATGAATATACTTGATTGATTTGTTTGTTACTAACAATGTTAGATATGTAGCTATGTTGATGGTATGATATGAATGAAGTGATGTGTTTCGAGATCTAGGTTTAACAGATGCTTTTATTTTTAGTGAAGATTTGATTCAGTAATTTAAGATCTGTACGCAGGTTTCCTTCAGTATGATCACATACATACGTGAATTTGGTTCAGTATTGTCATATATAAACTTTGTAATAATTTATGCAGTATGTTGATATATATGCGTGGGTGTTATGCATGGTAATCATGTACATACACATATATGTTTAATGAAGGTCGTGTATAAGTACTAAGGTTTGATTTGTTTCTTGATGATGATGATAGTTGATGATGTATGTTCTATTTCTTGTTTTATGTCTATGATGTCTATCTGAATCTGGCAATGTTGATTGGATTGGTTGTGCATTGATTTGATCTGGTTGCAATGGTTTTTTGAGATTTTTATTTCAGAGATTAGTTTTCTTTAGTATTCAGTGGGATGATGTTATTGTATTTCATATTCAGTATTCAGTTTTGTATTGAGCATAACGTTGGGTGTGGGTCTAGTTTGAAAATATAATGAAAGGTGGCTTATGAATTTTATGTATTTGAAATAGGTGGATCCAGTATGAAATATTATGAAATGTGGTCCACAAGGTGTTGAGGGTTGTAGCCTTTAGTGAGGGGATAACATCTCCTTTCCTGTAGGAGTCGATAAATGAGATTGGGGGGTTGTAGCTCCCTTGCAATGGGTTATTGAGAACGAGTGGAGTTTATAGCCTCCTGCAAGTGAGTGCCTGCGTGTTGGTAGGAGTCTACAACAGTACAATATGTAATGAATACTTTACTCATATAATAAGATAGCAGACAAAGACGACGAATGCAATGGTTTTCTCCCACATTGGGTTTCCACCTAAAATCCTAGTGTTCTATGTGTGTTCCTTATGAGATGTAATTTATTTGTTATTCACTACATACTGGATGGTTAATGAATTAATAATGTTAACTCATTGATTGAAATTACATGTTTTTATTTCACTAAACTCACGTACACACGCAGGTTGCATAAATGACAATAGTGTACAGATTTCTAAATATGAAATTGAAAGAAAAAGTGAATTAAAAATATTGATCCCCCCCCCCCCCACCCTCCTTTTAGTATTTTTCCTAACAGTTGGTATCAGAGCAAGTCACTCCAATAGAATCTTAACTGATTAGGAGTGGAGCAAGGACAATGGGAAAAAATCAAAAGAAGAAGGCATCTAAAAAGAAGGATTCAATTCAAGAAAATTGTGGCAGTGAAAGTGATATATCAGATGCAGTAGAATTTATAGATGTCAATAAATATTTAGCTTTGGGAGCACCTCGCTTTCTATTGATCAAGAACAAAGAATATTGTAACAAAGAATTACCAAGTACTAGTTTTTTTTCTACTTGTGATCCATTTCCTTGTTCATGTAGTAATGAAGAGAGTGAAGATGACAATGAATCAACTGAAATTGCTCTCATGTGTAAAAGTGAAAGTAATCACTCTAAAGAAAAAACATATTAAAAAATAATGGCCCTAGAAGCAGAGGTTAAAAGGCTCATGGATGAAAATAGATATCAACAAAAGTTATTGCAATAGTTTGATGTAAAGGAATGTGCCTACAAAGAAGATATTGTCACATTAAAAACTAAGTTGAAATAAGGAAAGAAAATTGACGAAGGAATTAGAAAGCAGTGAAAGGGGATGGAGATCAAGGAGTGTGGCGTGCAAGTGAATGGATTATTCATGTGTGATCTGATCTAGAACAAGAGTGAACTAGGAAGCAAGGAGATGGATCATATATAATAGATCTGAAAGTGTAATGAATACTAATGAATATACTTGCTTGATATGTTTATAGCTAACAATGTTAGATCTTTAGCTATAATGATGGTATGATCTTAATGAAGTTATGTATGTCGAGAACTAGGTTTAATAGATGCATTTATTTGCAACGAAGATCTGATTCAGTAATTTAAGATTTGTATGCATGTTTCCTTCAGTATGTTTGAGTACATACATGAATATGGTTCAGTATTGTCACATATAAACTATGTAATAATTTATGTAGTATGTTGATATATATACATGGGTGTTATGCATGGTATTCATGTGCATATGCAAATATGTTTTATGAAGGTTGTGTATATATACTAGGGTTTCATTTCTGCTTGATGATGATGACATTTGATGATATATATTATGTTTGTTGTTTTTTGCCAATGATGTCTATCTGAATCTGGTAGTGTTGATTAGATTGGTTGTGCATTGATTTGATCTGGTTTCAATGGTTGGTTGAGATTTAGTTCGGTGATTGGTTTGCTTCAGTATTCAGTGGGATGATGTTACAGTGATTAAGTTGGTTTATTATGCTTTAGTGATTATATTTAAATTGAGTATTCAGTTTGGTATTGAGCATTGTTGGGTGTGGACCTAGTTTGAAAATATGATGAAAGGTGGCCTACAAGTTTTTTTTATTTGAGACAAGTGAATTTAGTATGAAATATTATGAAACATGGTCCACCATGTGTTGAGGGTTCTAGCCTTCAGTGAGGGGATAGGAGATCCCTTCTAGTAGGAGCTGGTAAATGAGAACAGGGGGTTGTAGCTCCCTTCTAGTGGGTACTCAAGAACGAGTGGAGGTTGTAGCCTCCTGCAAGTGGGTGCCTGCATGCTGGTAAGAGACTGCAACAGTACAAGATGTAATAAAGATTTTATTTATATAATAAGAAATAAGACAGATATGAAGACAATGGTGGTTTTCTCCCACATTGGGTTTACACCTAAAATCTAGATGTTCTATGTGTGTTTCTTATGTGATGTGATTTATCTATTCTTTACTACATATTAGATGGTTAATGAATTAATAATACAATGGTTAAGTTAAATCACTGATGGAAGTTATGAAAAATTAAGTAAATTATATATACACATTTTCATTTGACTGAAATCGCGTACACACGTAAGTTGCATAAATGACAACAGCATACAAATTTATGAATATGAAATTCAAAGAAAAAATTGAATTAAAAATATTGATTTTCCGCCCCCTCCTTTCGGTATTTTTCCCAACTATTGGTATCAAATCAAGTCGCTCCAATAGAAGTCTAACTGCTTAGGAGTGGATCAGGGACAATGGAAAGAAGCAAAAGAAGAAGGAAGCTCAAAGGTAGGATTCCATTCAAGAAAATTATGGCAGTGAAAGTGATGCATTGGTAGTTATAGATGTCAGTAAATATTCAACTTTGGGATCACCACGCTTTCTATTGATCAAGAATGAAGAAGTCCATAACCAAGAATTATCAGGTACTAGTTTTTGTTCTACTTGTGATCCATTTCCATATTCATGTAATAATAATGATACAGAAGATTGCAATGAACCAACTAAAATTTCTCTCATGGGCAAAAGTGAAAGTAATCACTCTAAAGAGAAAAAAAAATTCAAAAATAATGGCCATAGAAGCAAAGGATAAAAGCATCACAGATGAAAATAGAGATCATCAAAAGTTATTGCAACAGTTTGATGTAAAGGAGTGTGCCTACAAAGAAGATATTGTCACAATAAAAACCAAGTTGAGTGAAGGAAATAAAATTGAAGAAGGAATGAGAAATAAGTGTAAGGAAAGGGAAGATCATTTTCAAATTTTGGAGGATGTAGTAGCTTCATTAAGAAATAAACTCAAAAATTTGTAGGAGGCAACAAGAAATGAAGAAGATGAAACAATCAAAGAGCTTAAAGAAACAACCAATTATTGCGAAGGACTAGAAGTGGAGATTATCTCCCTCAAATCTAATCTTGAAAAGTCAAACAAATGATATAGGGAAATTCTTCAAGTATCTCAAGAATAATAAAATAGGCTTAAGAAGGAGATCATTGAGTTGAGAACTCAATTGGAAAAGACTAGAGGTGAAAAAGAGGTTGAAGTAAGTATTCTAGAAGGTAAGTTAGCAAAAAAGGATAAGCAATTGAGATTTCAAGATAGTACTAAGATTTTGGATAAAATTCTTTGTAGTCAAAGGTCTCCCTCCACTAAATCTGGCCTTGACTTTCATGAAACTATTAAAGGAGAATCTAGTCCATAGGCTTGCACCAGGAACTTGAAAGATAACAACTCAAAATGTTAAAAATAACAACAAGAAATCCTAATTTAATTTTTCCATGAATTAAATTAGGAATTAAATCAAAATTCTATTCTCATAGCAACTTGTAATAGTTAACTAAGTTAATTTGACTTAGTTGGCTTAGGAAATTCAAGTTGGGAGTCTATCTAGAGTCATGTAGAGTGATCCCTAAATTTTAGGGGCCTAGGTTGAGTTCCTTTGAGTTGTAATTAATTAACTCATTCTAACTAATTTATAGTCAGTTAAACTAATTCCAAATGTTGGAGGAACTAAATGGAGTTCTAGTAGTGGGGATGGGCACTAGTGCAGCTTCACTGCCTCGTCAGTTAACTAAAGATTCACTCATAAATAACTCATGCATGTCAGTTCAGAGAAAGCCCCAGTTGAGATTAGAGTTCAAGGATAGTGTACAATCAATTGTATAATATTCCGAGTTGTACAAATGGTGCATGAAATCAATGGATGGCCTATGATGGATTTCACAGTTGTGGTGAGAGATTTTCCAAATTAAATATGGGTTAATTTTCTCAGGAATTGCGCAAGGAAGTAGGGACTTGGCAGGAAGCATATTTGGCTAAGTGTTGGCTTGAGCTAGTTTGTGAACCAGTGAGATAGATTCTACTTGTGCAGGAATTGTTTGGTTTGAACAAGCATTGTATTTTCTTTTCAAATCTTCTGGTTAATGCAACATAGATAGTCAAGGTTTTCAGCAGTTTCTTTCCCCAAAGAAATATTGTGTTATGTGCGATTGAAATTCTTCATTTTCTTCTTATTGTTTTCATCAATTAATTTTGGTTTCCATTGAAGAGTAGAGTAGATTCTTGTCTTGTGTTTTAGCATATCACATGAGTTGTTGAATCTACAGTAAAAATCTACACAAAATGTGAAATACTTGATAAAGAGATAAGAACTCAACTAAGGAAAGTGAATTTTCAAAGGAAATCATCTCATCCTAACTATAGAAGTATCAATCTATTCTTTCCTTTGGAAAATGATGTTGAATGTTTTATCTGTCATAACTTTGGACACTTTACAACTGATTGCATAACCAGATTCACATGAAGATCACCAATGCCCAGCTACTCAAGTTTCTTTTAAGGGATATTGGTTTACTTGCAACATGATCGGTCACAAAGGTGTTAATTGCAATAGGAGGAATGTGAAACAGAAACATTATGATTCCTTTGCTCCATTTTATGGTCATGTAATATTTTATACTTGTAACAAGTTTGGGCATAAGGTCATTAATTGCAGGTCAAGAATTTGGAATGGAAGCAAAAGATGGGATAAGTTCCACATGTTCGAGCACATGATTAGAAATTGCAAGCAGATTTGGAGGAAGAAGGAACATTAGTCGGAGACATAGGGAATATTGTCCCTACTACAGTCCATTGTTCTTAAAATTATTATTCTAATAGTGAATGCAGAAGTGAATGTGGGACACATAACCTCATGAAGAATAGGTAATGATTAAATCTACAGGACTAGTGGTGTATGATCTAAGGGAGGGCTATGTATGTGTATCTTGATGATGATTCCCTATGTTTTTTTAATTACTGACATTGTAATGATGAAAATAATGTGAATAGGAACAAACGTGACATGTTCAGGGGGAGGTGTGGATTTAAAAACCAATATTTTATATTTTGTACGCAATTCTTATGAAAGACAGTTACGTGTATATGCGGTTTTTGATCTAGACAATCACGTATGCTTCTCAGTAATGAAAAAGAAGTAGCACAAATTCAGGGGGAGCTTCTCATATGCTTCCATCAGTTTATGATTGGCATTATGGTTCTCACATTGATTTATTACAGACTGTTAATAATACTCATATGTTCCTTAAAATACTATTGGTTCATGAGTTGTTTCAAAATGTTATTGTTGCTATTGAAATAGTTCTTTGGTGCATTCGTTGGTTGATGAGATGGATATAATGTGATCGAAATTGATAGTGAAAAGTTCACATAAGTTCAGGCGGATCATTTTCTATACTTATAATGGTTCATTGTTGGCATTATGGTTTCTTATTAGGCACTTCTTATCTGACACTGGTTGATGATGACGATTTCATGATTTACTCATTATTTGTTTTCATCCTCCATTGATGAGAAGATGTATATGTTGTTGTCATTATGGCATGGGTTATGAATAGTGCATGGATTTCATGTGGTGAAGTTATGGATGATGCCTATGTGTTGCTTAAGTTGTATTGGTGATGGTGTCTTAAGCCTGCTCTATGCACTTGATAAGGAGGATATGTATGTTATTAATGTTACAGGGTCTTATCTACCTATTGTCTCTTGACGATAAGGGTATTCATGTTGCTATCATTATGCCAATTAGGTTTTTGTTTTTAGATTATTAGGTTGCAGATGAAAATTTGGAGCATGATGGTTGTTGATGATTATCTTGGTTTTTCTACAAAGATACTTCATAGTTGAGCTCCTTGTTATGGTTATGGATGTGATGTATGTCTTTTGATGTAAAGGTCATGAAAGGACCCATGTTGTAATAAATGTAAAATTCAATTATGTATGGGCTAATGGTATCAATTCATGTCATGTAAACCCATTATCTTGGTTGATTAATGTAATCATGGGAGCATAGAGTCATTAGTGATAGGAAAGGCCATATTTGTTTGAGCCATAAAGCCTTGTACTTTTATTGTATATCCTTAAATGTTCTAGCATATGCTCAAGAGGAGTATGGTCAATATGCATATTTCAGAGTTCATATTAGCAGATCAAACTTTCAGTGATGATATCTATAAGGGAAGTACTTCATTCAGCCTAGTTCAGCCCTTTGTCCTTGATGTCAGAGGGGGAGAGAAGACTTGGTGTTTGCAGGTGTGTTAACTTGTGGTTTCCAAACACCAAAATGGTTACCATCAAGTCCAAAGGGGGAGATTGTTGGCATTATGGCTAATGTGTTTCCCTTGATGGAAACGTATTTGACAAAGATGAACTTAAGGTCAACTTGGTTATAATATGATGATTATGTGACTAATGCAGATGATAGGAATATTGGTACAAAAATTACAAAAGATGTGGAAAAGAAATGGCATTTTAGTTATAGATGAATGAAAATTGTGAAGTTTGAAAAGTATATGTGGTTCCTGTGAAGAAGAGTCGCGTACATACGTAGGTTCTATGAACAAAAGTCGCTTACATAATCTTAACCATGGAAAATTGGATACGAGGGGCCATTTCCATGGTAATTTCCCATAGTAATTGTGGTGGAAATGTCTATTTGAGCCCATCAATGAATACCATAAAATTTACTAAAGGATTTACCTAAGGTATTGGCAAAGGAAAAAAATATATAAGGAGGTAGAGATCAAGGAGTGTGGTGTGCAAGTGAATGGATTATTCATGTGTGATTTGATCTAGAATAGGTGTGCACCAGGGAGCAAGGTGATCTGGAATTATGCAGGAAAACAATAGAATACATATATAAACATAAACACAGAGATGCAACAAAGATAAAAATTAATTTCATTAATATCAAATCACTGAAATGTGCTTACATACAGAATGGAAATAAACTAGCTTGGGTGATGGTAGCTTATCTCTGAGAAGAGATGTGGCAACTACATGCCTCTAAATTATGTTACAATGAGGCTTGATAGTCTATTTATGATTGAGAAACAATGGAAAACCCTAAACATCTAAAAACCTAACCCTAGGAAATGAAGCACCCAAACTATTGGCCCTATTGGGGTGAATTGGTACATCAACTTCCCGAGGTCATAACTTTGGCATACGATCTTCATTTGACGCGCACGATACCTCGTTAGAAATATCTATCCGAGGAATATAAGTTTTTACTTCAATCAAAAATCTAAATCACATGTTTGATCGTTTTCCCAAAAAAAAAAAATCGTTTAGGGCCTCAAAACGGCTTCGGAAGTTCAAGACCCAAAAAACTGCCAAAAATAGTAAATTGTGCTACAATTAAGGAAACTAGAAAAATGAAAGAAGTAATGGTGGGGGTCCAAGTGGAATAGGCAGGTGGCCACCAATATCCACCTGGATCACAAGGTGATGGATCAGATCCAATCGATCTGAAAGTGTAGTGAAGACTAATGAATATACTTGCTTGATTTGTTTGTATCTAACAATGTTAAATTTGTAGCTATGATGATGCTATGATCTGAATGAAGTGATGCATGTCAAGATCTGGGTTGAATAGATTTTTGGATTTGCAGTGAATATATGATTCACTAGTTTAAGATCTGTATGCAGGTTTCCTTCAATATAATCACGTACATACACAGATCTGGTTCAGTGTTGTCACATATGAATTATGTAATAATTTATGCAATTTGTTGATATATATATATATATATATAGATATAGATATAGATATAGATATATATATATATATATATGTATGTATGTATGTATGTATGTATGTATGTATGTATGTATGTATGTATGTATGTATGTATGTGTTATGCATGGTAATCGTGTACATACACATATCTATTTTATGAAGGTTGTGTATATGTATTAGGGTTTGATTTGTTGCTTAATGGTGATGACAATCGATGATCTATGTTCTATTTTTTGTTGCATGTCAATGATGCCTATCTGAATCTGGCAATGTTAATTGGATTGGTTGTGCAGTGATTTGATCTAGTTGCAATGGTTGGTTGATATTCAGTTCAATGATTGATTTTCTTTAGTATTCAATGAGATGATGTTACAGTGATTCAGTTGATTTATAGTGCTATAGTGATTGTATTTTAGATTCATTATTCGGTTTACTATTGAGCATAATGTTGGGTGTGGGTCTAGTTTGAAAATATGATGAAATGCGGCCTACGAGTTTTTGCATTTGAGACAAGTGGATCCGTTATGAAATATTATGAAACATGATCCAAAAGGTGCTAAGGGTTGAAGCCTTCAGTGAGGGGGTAGGAGCTCCCTTCCTGTAGGAGCCGATAAATGAGATCAGGGTGTCATAGATCCCTTCTAGTGGGTTCTAGAGAATGAGTGGAGGTTATTTCCTCCTACAGGTGGATCCCTGCATGCTAGTAAGAGTCTACACAAGTACAAGATGTAATGAATATTTTTTTATATAATAAGAAAGAAGACGATGGCAGTGGTGGTTTTCTCCCACATTGAGTTTTCACCTAAAATCCTTGTATTCTATGTGTGTTTTTTATGTGATGTGATTTATCTCTTATTTATTGCATACTGGATGGTTAATGAATTAATAATGCAATGGTTAAGTTAACTCACTAACGGAAGTTATGACACATTAAGTAAGCTAGATATACATGGTTTTATTTCACTGAAGTTGCGTACACACATGGGTTGCATAAATGACAGTAGCGTACAGATTTTTGAATATGAAATTGAAATAAAAAGTGAATTAAAAATATATTATTAACCCTCCTCTCCCCTCTCAGTATTTTTCTTAACATAAGCTTGTTGATATTCTAAGACAAAAATAAAAAGTTTAGTGTATTTTATTAAGTGTTTATTCTAAGTGTTTGTCATTTAATCAAAGAAATGAACGTGCAACTTATGATGTTTGGAGAATCTTAAAGCAATAAATTTATAAGAACATTGGCAAATAAAACTTCACATTTATCCTTCAATGAATTAAGTTTCAGGTAAGCATAAAG
Organism: Pinus tabuliformis; assembly: GCA_031772625.1. Taxonomy (NCBI): domain Eukaryota; kingdom Viridiplantae; phylum Streptophyta; class Pinopsida; order Pinales; family Pinaceae; genus Pinus; species Pinus tabuliformis. Next base: position 830,071,905 of record CM062808.1, read on the forward strand.
CATGAACAATTCTTACCTAGATTGCAAGAAAAGTAACATAAGCAAGTGGGATGCAATTTTTTGTTCTTTTCTTTTCCAAATTAGCATGAATGCACCTAATGAAACACAAGTAAGAATTAACTAGGGAAAATTTTAGGGGCTAATATTTCCATGTGGACTAATTGTCCATGATTTTTCAAAAAAAAAAGATTTGCCAATTTCCACCTTTTACTAAAATGATTTGCCCAAATTTTATAGTACATAATTATTTTACCTTAAAAATCACCAAAATATTATATCAAATAATATAAATCATTGGAAATATAAATATTTCTACAAAAATATAAGTGCGTGAAATAAACTTTTCTCTGCATATAAGTGCGTGAACTTTTCTCTACACTATAATTTATTATCTGAGATGAGTGGGTTGCCATCAAGTACAACATATGTATCATAAAGCCATATCAGAATCATAATGCCAACAATCTCCCCCTTTGGACTTGATGGCAACCTCAAAATCTTCAGCTCATTCTCCCCCTTTGACATCAAGGGCAAAGGGTTATGCTCCCCCTGAATATGAACCAGATCTGTAAAGAAGAAACATAATCCACCAAACACCATAAATGACCATGAAAGAGATAGATTGCAGCAATAATCAGACCAGCATCCAAGATCTCCTTCTGTACGTCCTCCATAATGCCAACAATGCATTATAAGCTCCCCCTGAGTACCTGTTGAAATCTCTGAATGAGCTCCCCCTTTGTATATGTCATGGTGCACTAATCTAATCATGCTCTTTCTGAGAACAAGCTGAAATGTCTGCTCTGCTATATAGTGCTGTTCATGCTCAGGCTCCCCCTGACTGTAAGCAAGGTCTGCAAAAGGATGTTCTACATCACAAATGACCTTCCTAAAAGATTCAATACATACATCCATCACCCAACCAAGTGGGGATATATCAGAAAAATGAAAACCAAATGCATTACATCTTCATCCCAGGCATAGTGGGGAAACCAACATAGGTCGTTACATGACCTGAAGAGATGACACTATTACATCATGAGTCTTGATATGACATCACCTAAATAAGATGAACATCAGCAACAACACTTTATGATCTGCTCCATAGTATCTGTCAACAGCAACTATTAGTGCATGAATCATCAAGGTATGTCCGCATCAACAGAATTTCACATTCTATGTGAGAAACATCATAGCTATCCAGATCTACATGAATCAAGTATCATCAATTGGGAATATCTGCATTAATCAACATATGTATGAAACAATCCTATCATCATATAGATAAGAGCTCATTATCATCATGTCTCCAACAATGCAACTTTGAATAATCATCCCTGTATCCAGCCAACAATCCGGAATCATAACTGTAATATATGATCTTTATGCATATGACGACAGCAGCATATGAGTGACTCAACATCAAGAAGATGTGAATTCAAGCTAAGTGCTTCCCATGCAAGCATCATTAGAGAATCAACCATAAATCTGATCCAAGAACCATGTGAACAACTCATAACCATAGCAAGATTAATCATTTATCCATATAAGTATCATCACCAAGGACTATTAACCATAATTCCAATAATGCATTAAGTCCATATGCTCCCTCTAAACCTGTGCCATTTGTCTGATCATGCATATCAATAAGAAGTATCAAGACATCATCAATATCAAGTTAGAACCAAAACACTTCTAACCATCATATCCACACATCATTATTAGTAACTAGAGAAAAATTGATCCTTCTCTTGAATCTGTCCCTACTGCCTTTCTTCAAACAATCATATACGCGACTATGCAGTAACTAACTCGCGTATATATGCAACTTTCCTTTATGGAGTTTGCATATGAGATTCAGGACACTGAAGTTTTGTACTTTCAGCTCCCTCTGATTCTGGTATGTCTGTACGTTGTGCAGTGCCACCTTTTTCTGACTGTACTTCCTTTTTCCTCCATATCTTCAAGCGTGATGATGACATTTTCTCCTTTTGATATGGTGCCCACTCTTTGTTCCTGCATTCCTTAGCTATATGTCCAAGCTTGTTACATGCATAACATCTTACATGTTTCATATTCCTCCTGTAACAATCAGCAGCTTTGTGACCAAACATATTGCAAGCAAAGAAATATCCATAAAAGTACCTTGAATGTGATGATCTTTCTGCATAACGGTCTTGAACCCTTCTTCTTCTACATCTAGCTGCAACATGTCCAAGATTATGACATACATAACATTCAACATTATTCATAGGAGGAGTAAAGGATTTTCTTTGAGGAATCTCTTTTCTTGGTTGATGATGAGATTGATCTTTCATTTCTTCGTTGATCACTTTAGATTTCTCTTTAGAGTTCCTTGCCTCACCTTGTGAGCTAGATTCACCTTCAACAGATTCATGGAAACCAAGACCAGTCTTTATAGCAGGAGACCTTTGACTACTAAGAATATCATCCAAGACTTTAGAACTATCTTGAAATCGTAAAAGCTTATCCTTTTCTTCTAGTTTACCTTTCAAGATATTTACCTCAACCTGAAGTTATTCTTCCTTTTCAAGAGATTGCTTTTTCAAATCTTCTTCAGCTTTCCTTCCTTCTTCCATTTGTTCCCTTAGTTTGAGAATCTCCTTTTCTTGTTCTTCATTCAGATCCTGCTGCATTTGACGAACTCGGAAGGCACATTCTAGTTGAGATTTTAAGCTGGTGACTTCATTTTCTTGTTTTGCAATAGCTTGGAGTAGATCTGTATTCTGCTTCTTTGATTCTTCAAGATCTCCTTTTAGTGAGAGGATTGTAGCTTCAAGATTTTCATAGTAGCTGGATCTATCTTTGAGTTTCTTGATGGTTGTGCTTCTTTCGTTGACTTCTTTTCTTAATGATGTCACTTCATGCTGCAATTTTTGACATTGGTCTTCCTTGTCCTTGAGTAGCTTTCTTACCTTGTTTCCTTCTTCTAGTTGGGCCTTTAGTTTGGTAGCTTCTTCTTTGAAATCACATTCCCTTTTGTTCAATAGATCTTGTTGATCTCTAATTTTGTCTGTCAGCCTTTTAAATTCTGCCTCTATTTGATATCTTTCTTGTTCACCCATAAGAGCAAATTCAATAGTTTCGTTATCACTTTCATCTCTTCCAAAAGGAAAGATAGCTGGAACATCAGAGGATAATATATTCATACCTGATAATGATTCTGAATCTGATTCTGAATCTGAAGAGCTTCTTATACCTAATCCCCAATCGATTCTCCCACTGTCATAGTTCTTCTAAGATGACTTCTTTTTCTTAGGTGCTTTCTTCTTAAGCTTCTTTCCCATTATTCCACGGATCTCCTTCAAGCGATCAAGCTTCTATCAAAGGACCTGCTCTGATACCAATTGTTGGAAATAATACTGAGAGGGGGGGGTGAATCAGTATTATCACATTAATAAAACTTTTCCATTTCCATAATCAGATTCATATATGCTACTTCCACAACTTCTTATGATTAAGTTAATTGATCTTCAATGAGTGCATTAGAACATTATCAACCATATTATCAGATAACAGATGCCGTAATAGAGAATAGATCATCACACATAAGGCACACACATGAACACCATGATATAAGGTGGAAACCCAATGCCGGAGAAAAACCACCTGCTGCAAGTCATCTCAATCTTCTTCTTAATAAGAAAATCCTTTTACAATATTTGTACTGGTGCAGTCTTATACCAGTACGGGAGCTACAACCCCCTTTGCTCTTGTACTAGCCTATCCATTTACTAGTACGCAGGCTGCTACCTGCTACAATGCTCCAAAGATCTCCCTTAGCTTTTGTACTAGCTTAGATACTAGTACATAGGCGCTGGCCTACAATCTTCTCTCCTCCAGGTACCACGTTTCATCAATTTTCAGACTGGATACACTGAAGCACAACACATAATCTGAAAGGCCACTTTTCATCCAATTTTCATACTGGACGCAACAACAACATTGAAGCTCATAATCAAACAACCTTCTGAATCACCCAATCACCAGATCCATACATATACAATGATATTATGAGAGTTATCAACCAGATCTAGTACATAAAGATAAGTCATTAATCATGCTGTTATCTGAACTCAATACCAGTAACCAAACATCAGTTATGCACCCAAAACCCTGCAGAATAGTCAAAGGCAGTTAAAACAAATTTTAAGCAGGGATCGCAACTTCACTGGTATAGATCTGCGGATATTTGTACTACCTCCACACCTGCGCCTTCTGTGGCACCGCGACCACCGCACCTGCGCTTTCTGTGGCGCCTCCGCACTGCGCCTTCTATGGCGCCTCTGTGGCGTCTCCGCACTGCGCCTTCTGTGGCGCCTCCGCACTGCGCCTTCTGTGGCACCTCCGCTCTACGCCTTCTGTGGCGTCTCCGCACTGCGCCTTCTGTGGCGCCTCTGCACTGCGCCTTCTATGGCGCCTCCGCACTGCGCCTTCTGTGGCGCCTCTGCACTGCGCCTTCTGTGGCGCCTCCGCATTGCGCCTCTGCACTGCGCCTTCTGTGGCACCTCCGTACTGCGCCTTCTGTGGCGCCTCCGCACTGCGCCTTCTGTGGCGTCTCTGCACTGCGCCTTCTGTGGCGCCTCTGTGGCGTCTCCGCACTGCGCCTTCTGTGGCGCCTCTGTGGCATCTCCGCACTGCGCCTTCTGTGGCGCCTCCACACTGCGCCTTCTGTGGCGCCTCCACACTGCGCCTTCTGTGGCGCCTCCGCACTTCCGCAACTGCAGCGCTCGAGAGATCACCCTTCACAGATTCGCTTTCAAATTCACTTTCATAGATCAAACTTTCAAAACAATAACCCAATATTTCAGATCTTAAGATATTCAATTGCAAGGATGAATTAGCCAAGTGATCTCATTTGCTTTATATAGGCAAGCTTCTTCCTAAAATCATGGATCAATACCATAGATAACCAATACAAGGGGCCCAAAAACATGGGGCTCAATAATACCAAGGACTAACCACCATGGACCAAAGGTAAGTTCTCCAACATATACGCGCTTTTCCTTGCATGAAAGTGCGTACCATGGTCCAAAACCATAGGTTCAAATACCAAGGACTAACTACCATGGACCAAAGGTAAGTTCTCCAACATATACGCGCTTTTCCTCATAGGTTCAAATACCAAGGACTAACTACCATGGACCAAAGGTAAGTTCTCCAACATATATGCGCTTTTCCTCATAGGTTCAAATACCAAGGACTAACTACCATGGACCAAAGGTAAGTTCTCCAACATATACGCGCTTTTCCTTGCATGAAAGTGCGTGAACTTTTTCTCTTCATGAAATAAACTTTTCTCTGCATAAAAGTGCGTGAACTTTTCTCTACATGAAATAAACTTTTCTCTGCATAGAAGTGCGTGAATTTTTCTCTACATGAAATAAACTTTTCTCTGCATATAAGTGCGTGAACTTTTCTCTACACTATAATTTATTATCTGAGATGAGTGGTGTTATCACCCAGGTTGTTCCCTTTGACTCCCAAGGGAATACGGTCGGGGTAACCACTAACCAATCTTTGGATTACAGCTTCTAGCCAAACTGTAATCAGAGAGGGCTCTCTCTTTAAGGTTTGTCTCTGTTCTGTGAAGATTTTAGGCTAGTTATGGGTTCAGGGTTTTGGTTTTATGTTTTGGTTGAGGTATGTCTTTCTTGTACCTAAGGTGGAAATCTTCAGATAGTTTTAATCCATTGGGCAATGGAGTCTGTGGCTACAGGTTGTTTGAAATATTGAGTTGGGTTGCTGAAACTACAGGGCCATTTAAATACTTCATGAAACAAACTTGAAATTGTGATGGGGAAATGTATATAACCAGTGAAAAGCAATTAAGAATTTTCCACTAAGCTGGGGTGTGAGAAAAAGATATATTGCACAGGAGCAAACTTGAATTCCTGAAACAATAATCACTGTGAAAGATATAGTTTGGAGGTGCAGCAGTTAAGAATTACACCTTATGACTATAACTGAAGAAAAACATTTATAACAGCATAGATTGAGTTCAGGGTATTCTGTGAATAAATCCTGGAACTATTCTTTTTCTTTGCCATTAACTATGAAACACAGAAACATGAATGCGCTATGAGAAGATAACAAAACACATAACGAAGAGTTTTTAAGGAAAACTTATTGTGCCATGAAGTACGCAGGAATCCTGTAACATTCAGCAAAACACCACAATGCCTCAGATAACGCAGAGCTTTGGAAATTCCATCAGCTTATGTATTAATACTCTGGAAATTTACAGCATAAGAAACTCTAGAAGAGAAATCAACAACAACCCCTGCAAGCTTATGCGAGGGGGAATATATACAAACGGTCTTACAAAATATCTGAAGCGTTGAGTCATCTGAGAAATAAATACGTTCACCAACTTGTACAGAACAACAAATAAGAAGTTATTACAGCTTTGAATACAACATAAATGCTCTTCAATTCTGTCAGAAGACTTTTTGACCTTTGGAGGCCACTGAGTCGGTTTGAACGTCCTTTTTTAATGCTGGAAAATGTGTCTTTAGGGCTGTCGTGCTATAGCTTTCTCGGCCCTGTCACCTGTGACTGTCAGTGCTGCTTTAGTGGCCGAATAGTTTTGCTGAGTTGGCTCAGCCCATTCTTCTCCATACATGCTGATTTTATCAAAATTTTCCTGTGCATGATAACTTATATATTTCAATGAGAAAACTTGATTACAGGCTTTGGTTTTACAATATTAATTGTATCATTTTGGTCCAGACTTCCTGTGCGGGCAATTGATGTCTTAGAATTGCCTCTAAAGTCTCATCTGCCTCTCTGTATTTATAGAAATTTGGAGGCACTTCAAACAAATGTTTGATCTCATCCATGATGAAAAATAGGTTCTCAACCCTGTTGTAGAGACTCTGCCCTGATGCTGGCCCTGATTCTTCTGAAGTACTGGGCCTTTCAGTGATCTGATTTGTAGCAAATGTGTTGACCCTCTTGGCATAATTTTCATGTGAAAGTAGTTTCCCTGCGCTGTTCAGTAAGCTAGGAAGACCTCTGTTTTGCAATGCCACAAATTTGTCCATGAACTTATTAACCTATGTCTGCATATCCTGGCTTCTTCTTTCTAGTGTTTGCACCAATCTTCTTAGTGTTAGGACTCTTTTTATTAGCAAAATGGTCTCAGTCTTGTTGGAAATTCCCATTGTTGCCAGCTGAGCACTTGTTCTGTTATTAAGCACATTAATCATTCTGTTGGCAACCTCAGGCATATTGCCTAGAGATGCCCTTGCTCTTTGGATTTCTCTATGTGCTTTCCCTATGAGCTCTATTTGCTCATGAATGGTCTCAATGTATTGCCATTGATCAGTTATGGATTGGCCAATGTTGGCCCATAGGACTGTCTTGAGTTCAGCCACTACTTTATCAAGTGTGAGTTCCTTCTCCAGCTCCTTTATCTTCTCTTTGAGAGCCTTTATCTCTCTTCCTTTCTCAGCAACACTTTGTTTTGATTTATCATATCTTTCATTCAACTTGACTAAATTCTCCCTGGCCTCATTCAGTTCTGCCATTTGGGCCTCTAGGGCCTGAATTTCACTCCTTAGCTTCTGCATGTCCAGGCTTGGAGCCTGCTCTGTTGTTGGCGCTGGTGCTGATGTAGATGGTGTTGTTTGTTCTGTCTTTTCAGGGTGAGGAGCAGTAGTTTGAGGAGGTTCCTCAAGGTTAATTATCTCTGGAGGAGGCTAAGATGTTTGTCCTCCTTCTTTTTGTTGTAATGCTGCCTGCAGTGCAGCCTCTGATTCTCCCAATTTTTCTTGTGTCTGGATCAGCTGTTTGTATAATGAGACCAGCATTGCTGCTACATCTTGGTCATGTCTCAGCTGGGCAACTTCTTCTGTATGGGGATGAAGAGTTGCAGGGATCTTGATCATCTTTCTCAATGCTGCCATATCTGCATCTCTTAACTTCAATAATGCTTGTACAGCCTTGATGTCCTTGGGATCATGCCCAAGTTCTATGATTATCTCCTCTAAGGCTTTGATTCTGTTGTCCTTTGCTTGAGAGGATGCTCTCTCCAACTCAAGTTGGGCAGCTGTATTATTTAGGAAATTTTCTAGCCTGTAGTTCACCAGTGTCTTATCTGCCAAGGAGGCATACACCATCTCACCTGTTTGCTTATGTAATTCAATTTGATCCATTGGGTGGATGTCCTTGGCAAGGACCTCAAGGTTGGTCCTTATGTAATCTGCAGGTGACTGTGGCTGCAACACTGCTGGTGTAAAATGGCTCATGATCATTTTGCCCTCCTGGACATCATATGCAGACATTAATCTTTGCTGGTTAGTGGGAGCCATTTTCAACAAATGATTATATAGTTGTATTCTTATGGGCTCATTCCTCTTCTTTATATCAATGAATTGTTGCTTGATGCCCAGTTCACCTCCTCTTTGCTGGCTTGAGGAGCTGACTTCTCCTCCGATCATCCTCTCTTGTTCCTGCTGGAAGGAACTCGCAGATGCCTCCATACTAGGTGGGCCCATGCCCAAAGATTTCCCTATAGGCATTTCTTCCTCTGAGAGGGGATTCATTCTGTGTCTTTTCTCCCCTTGAGTTGTTGATGTTGTGAGGGGAGTCTCTCTGTCCCTCTTTCTACTTATGTCTTCTTTTTGTGGGGTTTGGAGGACTGAGGCCTCCACTGTTGTCTCCTGCCTAGGAGGCAGAGTGTCCTGAGCTTGCTGCCCGGTGGATTTTGGGGCCTATGATGTTTGCTCTTGTTGCACTGGCTGTTCTTTTTCTTGCTGCCCCCCTTGTTGCTGTACCTGTTCATGAGGTGGCTGCTCTGGCTCCATCTCTTTCTCTTTGCCTTTGCTAGAGGTTTGATCAGTAGCTTTGGCTGCTTGTTGATTTACTGTAGAGGATGAGGCAGCTGCTCCCACTTGAGTGCTTGGAAGAGCAAATACCTGTGCACAAAGTTCCAAGTCAGCCAACTTTTGGAGATTTTTTACTGCTCTTTGATTTAATTCTTCTTGTGTGACAGCTTCCTCTAAGGTGCTTCTTCTCCACTTTATTTGATTTGCATATTTTTCTATGTGAGGCAACCTTACGTGATCATACCTGGCCAGCCTATATTTGACCCTTCTTAGACTTATGAAATTATTGGGGTCGTATGGTTTCCAAAGGAAGCTGGTCTGTAAGCCAAGGGCTTCTAGCATGCTATCTGCCTCTTGCCAACCTTCCTCCCTTTTATTGTAAATGAAGTGGCCTAATTGGTTTCTTACTTTGAGCTGAGCTTTCTTGCCTTTGCCTGAAAAATGTAGCACATCAGCATTCCCAAACTGCCTGAAGTATTCAAGGGCAAACAATCTCATGGGCACATATTTGGGCAATCTGTATGGGGGCAACTCACACCCATATATCCTGATGACTGTGTGGTTTTGGTAATAGTACCAATCCCCAATGCTGTATGCTTTAGATAACTGAAGAACTCTCTGCATCTCATCAGTTAGTCTTGGAGGAGGTGAGCTCATAAGCAAAGACATGGCTGGGTGGATGAAGAGGTCTATAAACTCACAATAAGTGTATGGAGAATTAGATCTGCAGTGGAAGGCAGAGGACCAATAAACCACTGACCTTGGATTTCCTTGTGCATCCACTCTCTTTACAGCAAAATGAAATTTCTCATGTTGATAATACAAAATTAAGTGGTAGATGTAGGTGGTGTATCTGAACACCCTTTCTCTTGCCAAGTTCATCAATTGCTCATGTATTTTGTCAGATATGTAGGTGGCATAGTCATAGCAGATTGGAGACTTGCCAGGGGAAAACATGAGCATCATCACCAGCACAGTTTCATCAACAAACTCAATTGAATTATAGCCCAGAATGGGACTGATCATGTCTACAAGGTCCCTGCCCAATTGGTTGAGGTAAACATGAGAAATGGGAGGGTACTTCACGGTGTCAGAGTCAATGTACAATTGATTTAGTTTGGTGACCTGAGCATCTGTCAATTTAGCTCCTTGCTTTATCAGATCAATCAGTGATAAAGGAACTAATTTCTTCTCAGTTTTGAAGTGCAGCATCTCTCTGATGGCTTCAGGGGTGACATAGAAAACAACTGAGCCTGAAGGGTCAATCACAGCCCTCTGAGTGGCGTCGTAGCAGTCAGCACATAGGTGGATTAGGTCAGGAAACTGGTTGACCTGAGGGAGCTTGAAGATAGGGAGGAAAGAATCCCAAATGCCCAATACATCTGTTCCAGTCTCATGTTTAATCTTCAATTCGTTTAACAAGTGGATGTGGTACTTGCTGTGCATTAGCATTTCTTCTGATATTTGATAATCCAGGTCTGCTAATGGTTTCCATTCTAATTCTCTCTGAGGGGCATTTAATGGAGCAATATTCAAGGCTACAGGAGCTACTGGTGCATCCATGGTTACTTTAGGATTATGTTTGTATGCACTGGTGTTACTATGCAGAGCAACACAAAGGAGTATTTCTTGGAAAGAGAGGTGATTTTCTGAGGAACAGAGGGTAAATTGTAACAGCAGCAATTGAAATACTGCATAGAGGACTATAGAACTAATATCAGGATTGATTCAAGTGTCTCCACGGTGAATTATTATAGTTTCGGGGTCTAAGTCCACGAATGTGCGAACAGACTGCAGGTTTGGTGAAAATTTGGATAAACAAGGCTCTGCAGGTGAATTTCAACCTTGCGATTGAAAATGGAGGCTAGCTACAGGGGATTTGTCGGCAAACTGTGTTTTTTCACCTCTTTAAGCTATTCTTGGAGAATTATGGACAAAACCAGGCGCAGAGGAAATGACTGGGATAAATACCTGGTAAATTGTCGGCAATAGTCACAAATGCAGGTGGATTTGGCGCGCCAACGGTCTTCAGGTTGATTTCAGCTGGTTGGCGACGGATTTGGACGTAAAATGCATGCAAGGGGAGCAATAGTCGTTTTTGCAAAAAGTGAGAAAAACACGGTTTTTTGGCCAAAATATGGATTTTTTGGAACATTGGCGCCTTTTTGGATGACGTCAGCATGAGGTCATCAGGTGGGGTCAAGGTCGGATGACGTCAGCATGACGTCATCGAGTGACGTGGCAGCTTAAGCGTGGTCCACGGGGATGGTGAGGTGGCGGGCAGGTCAGAGTAGTGGCGGACGGGGGCGCTGACGTGGCGGTGATGTAGCAATGACGTGGTGATGACGTTGGCAAGGCGGGTTCACAGAAACCGGAAACGGTAAGCGGTATAATATCGCACCGCTCTCTATACGGAAGCGGAATTGTCAGAGGGTGCTCCGATGCGATTTGGGGGTGACGCGTGGCAGAGGCCTGACGTCACCCTCTGACAAATTTCGGAAGGTAACTTACGGACGTCGGGCCCGGTCCGAAATGCATGAGAGCCGTCGGATGAAAAGGGTCAGATCCGACGGTCAACGGATCGTTAAGGTGCCAGGTTGATACGGACGTGGGCGGGGATTAAAATAATATATTTGTTTGAAAAATGCGCCCAGCGAGACTGTGGACTTTGGCGAATTTGTATGACTTTTCAATGTATTTTATCAAAACACGCATTGTGCCAATACTTTGGGTAAAATGGGAAAAGTGGGTTTTTATGTATATTTTGCAAATGAAGCGGGTTAGGGGTGAAAATGGGGTTTTTTACAAGGTTCTTTAGCAAATGAAGGGGTTAATGGTTTAGCTAACTTCTGAAGGGGGAAGAGGGGTAGGGTTTGGGTTCTTAAACTGACCAGATGTCAATTTAATCCCTGACCGTGAACATATGGCTATAATGCCAAGGGGGAAGGGATATTTATAGAATGCTTGGGGTTTATACACCATAGTGTTTATAATAATAGGGAAAGGGTAACATAGGGGATTTAGATAATAAGAAGTTAGGGGTTAATATAAATGGAAGAGGTGAATGAGAAGTGATATCACTAAGTTTATATAAAAACAACTTAGCTTAGGGAGTAGATCAAAATGAAAAGAATTTTAGACAAGAAATGTGGCTTTTAAAGGAATAAGAACCAACATAAAGCCTTAAATTCTTTCATGAACACAACTGATGAAGGGATGTTAGTAATGAATGTGAAAGGGGAGAAAAGGGAGTTAGTCATGCTCCTTTGCTTTGCTTCAACATGATGGAGAAGAGGAGCTTCTCTATCCACTGATGTTCCTTTATGCTAGACCAGCAGAACTCATTTGAAAGTAATAACATTTCTGCAACCCCATCTGCCTACCCATCTACTTGCCTAGCATTTTTTGTTTCTTCACGGAGGGTGCACTTAGACTTGCAGACCCTTATGTGCCTTTTCTTTTCTTTCGGCTTCTTCTTTTGATTTTCTATCTAAGACTACCCTTATTGCTTCCAAGGTCCCAGATTAAGCAGTTGGGAACCTTAATTCTCTACCTAACTACTGGTCTGCCAAGATTAAACAGTTTGGACAGACTTCTTTCTCTATTCTACAACAGAAAATTGAAACATGGCATGATCCAGATTAGGCTGTTGGACCATCCATCAAAATTGAGACAACATCAAGCTATATACACATGTTGCCTTTCCTTGAAAATATGGGATCTTTGCATCACCAAAGCAGAGCATATTTGGAACTTTCTTTGCCAATCATGAAATATGAAACCTATTGGTATAGGTAGCTAACAATGGCTCCACATGGGGATGGTTTTTCCATTTGAAAGACCAAGAACAGCAGGTCAGAATGCCTCGGCCCTTGACTTCTTGTATTAAAACTTGGAGTATTCCTCTTTGAAATCCCAAAATTGTGCTCCTCCCATCTTGGTAAATCTCTGAACTTATTAGCCTTTTGCTGATAACTAATAAAACTTGAGAAACTGCATTTTTACATGTTAACAGAAAGAAATATATTCACTTGAATATGTACAAGGGAAACTTAGGCTGCACTTATGGATAGTAGTCAAAATAGTGCTTCAACATCCTGCCACTTACAGGACCTTCATCCAAATCAGCTTCATCAAGACTTTTAAGGAAATAAGTATTGTTTCCTTGTACTGCTTGAACAGCAAATGGTCCTCTCCAAAGGGAATCAAATTTTCCATGTTTTCCCTTATCTTTCCTTCTTGAATCCCATTTGAGGACTTTGTCACCAATGTTGAAATCTTCTGCCTTAGTCCTTCTATCAAAAGCTTTCTTTAATTTTTCTTGTAAAACTTGAACTCTGCTATAAACTTGATCTCTAGTTTGCTGCAAACATATTATTTGATTGATCCTTCTTTGCATATCATTGGGCTCAGCTTGATTTTCTTGAAGAAGTTTCATGACAGGAACCCCTAGTGATGAAGGAAATTTGGCTTCTAGTCCATAGACTAACTCATATGGGCTGATCCCAATTGATCTCTTGGTTGTTAGTCTATCTGCCCATAAGGCATTGACTAGTTTCTTATGCCAATTCTTCTTATTTTCTTCCAACACCTTCTTTATGATGTTTACAAGGCTTTTATTTGATGATTCTGCTAAGCCATTTCCTTGGGGATAGTATGCAGTAGAATGGCCCAAGGTAATGTGAAATTTGTGGCAGAAATTCACCATCTTCTTAGATCTGAAAGCAGCAGCATTGTCTGTTATTATCTTATCAGGACAACCAAATCTAGCAAGGATATTGGTCTCAAGGAACTGAATGATAGTGGAATCATTTGCTTGTCTGCATGGAACAACTTCAATCCATTTAGTAAAGTAGTCTGTAGCTGTTAGAATCCATCTATGTTGGCCTGAAGATGAGGGATGAATTTCTCCAATGAAATCCAAGCCCCATTGTTGAAAAGGTCTCTCTGTTGCAATAGGCCTCAAAGGAAGTGGCAGTAACTTTCTCTTTCCCTCAAACACTTGACATTTATGACATGAGGTGGTGAATTTCTTGACATCAGAGAAAACAGTGGGCCAATAGTAACCAGCCCTCAGTATCTTATCCACAGTGGACTTCCAATACAAGTGTCCACCACAGTCACCTGCATGAAATTCTTTGGTGACATTTTTAGTCTCATTCTCAATCAAGCAGTTTAACAGTATACCCTCATGGTTTTTCCAAAGCAAATTGCCATCCATAACACAAAATCTTGAAGCTTTCATTTTTAGGAACCTACATTTAGTTCTGGACAATCCTGGGGGAGCACACAGGTTTTGTAACACATCACAGATATCAGAATACCAAGGAGATTGTTCAAAGGCTACATTGATCTTTGGAGTCGCCAGCTCCGGTTCATTGTCCAGCTGGTTTATGTCTAAGGCTTGGAAGTTTGCTTCTGTCATTAGTTTGGCCAAACCTTGCCCTTTTATCAGTTTTGTAGGTTTTATTTCAATATCAAATTCCAAAATGTTGGCGATCCATTTTCCTCTTCTGCCCTCTAAGTTTTCTTGAGTGAGTATGTCTTTCACAATGGGACTTGGCACATAAGCTATAACATGGGAGTACAAGATGTAAATCCTAAAGTCTTTAATGGCCTTGACCAAAGCATAAGCTTGCTTTTCCATGATCTGATATTTCAGAGGTGCATCTCTAAGAGCTCTACTAAAGAAAGCAATGGGTTTCTCATTTCCTTGGTCATCTTTCTGTAATAAAACAGCAGCAATGGTATGCTGGGAGGCAAAAGAGAAAATGATAAATTCTCTATCAAATTGAGGATTTGTTAAGACGGGGGTTTGGGTAAGGGCCAATTTTATACCTTCAAAGGCTTGATTTGCTTCTACTATCCATTTCACTTTTGAATCCTTCTTCAACATGTTGTTCAATAATCTGATCAGTTCTGCTAAGTTTGGGATAAACCTTCTTAAGAAATTGATCTTCCCTAAGAAAGCTTGCAATTCTTTGATGTTTCTTGGGTGGGGCATTTGTAAGATAGCTTGTATCCTGTCTGGGTCAATTCTAATGCCATCCTTTGAAATGATATGCCCTAACAGCTTACCTTCTTCCAAACCAAATAGAGACTTCTTGGGATTCAAGGAAATTCCATATTTCCTACATGTTAAGAAGATTTGTCTTAGATGTTTCAAATGTTCTTGGTCAGATCTTGAGAAAGGTGTGAGGTCATCCAAATAAATGACAAGAAAGTCATGAATCTCTTTGGCAAAAGCAATATCCATTGCTCTTTGAAATGTTGCCCCTGCATTTTTCAATCCAAAAGGCATTTTCACATATTTGAAAGTTCCCCATGGGGTTGTGAATGCAGTTTTGTCTTGATCATCAGGATGTACTAGGATCTGATTAAAGCCTGAGAATCCATCAAGTAATGAAATCCTTGAAGCCCCTACCACTCTTTGGAGAATGTGATCCATCTTAGGTAAGGGATAGTTGTCTTTGAGGGACACTTGGTTTAGATTTCTAAGATCAACACAAAGTCTTATTTCACCAGTTTTCTTTCTTGTGGGCACCAAATTTGAGATCCAATCAGAAAACCTGATTGGTGCTATGATGCCAGCTTTAAACATTTTTTGCAGCTCTTTTTCAATTGAAGGGAGAAGCATGGGATTGATCCTTCTCAATTTCTGCTTAAATGGCTTTTGATTAGGCTTGAGAGGGATAGTATGCTGGATAACAGAGGTGTCATAGGATTTTAAATCCTCATAACCCCATGCAAAGACATCTTGAAACTCTTTGAAGAGGTCAATGTATTTGGGTTTTTGATCAGGAGGTAAGGATGCAGACAATTTTATTATCTTGGGTTTCTCAATGGTTCCAATGTTGCATTCCTCAATGGCAGCATTAAGGGGCTGCATTTTTGGTTTTCTAGGGATATCATTTGAGTCAAAAATGTCCTCCAATGGAGTTAAGCCTGTCGGAAGAAAATTGTCTTTCAACTCTATGATTTCAGCCTCTGCACCAGCTATTTCTTCACAACTGATTTGTTGGATTTCTTGTATGTTGTCTTTGTTAAAAATTGTTGGATGTAGCATTTTGTTAGCTGTTTTGGGTGACATTTCCTTGTGGTTCTGTTCACCTTGTATTTTTGATTGACTTGCTCCCTCAGTGTCAATGTTTAGTCCTGCAAATTCTTGTTGCAAGGTCAAGAAATTATTTATTTGTGTATCATCTTCAAATACTTGCCAATCTTTAACATTGTTTAGGACAGAAGGTCTGTGTTTTATCTCAGCTGTAAAGCAATGGCTAGGTTCAAAGGGTAGCTTGCAGGTACTTGCAAATGTGGCCAAACTATGAGCATGAAGATTATGGGTCCTAGAAATTTTGGTGATTTGAAATTCAGTGAAGGAGTTTAGTATTTCAGCAACAGCAGACCTATAAGATCTCAACCTTTTGTCATTAGTAACAAAATTCCCCTTTACTTGTTGGATAATTAAGTCTGAATCTCCCATGATTGAAACCTTTGTGGCTTGTAAGGATTTCACTAGTTTGAGGCCTAGTAAAAGAGCTTCGTATTCTGCCATATTGTTAGTGCATCTAAAATTTAGCCTATAGGCTCGGCCTTCTGCATGATTGTTCTGCTTGTTATGTATCCAAACTCCAGCTCCTGCCCCTAATTTGTTGACTGACCCATCAAATTCAAGGAACCATAGGATTTCTTGTTCTAGGGGAGACTTAATAACTTCTCTGTGATCTGGGATTGTGAGTTGAAGTTCTGGTTTTTCATTTAGTTTGTCTTTTAGGACAGTCTCATCACTTGATTGGATCAGCTTTATTTCTAGAGCAGCAGCTTGTTCATTAATGTCCTGATCTTGTTTGAGTGTCTTGGTTTCATCATGATTTGTAAGACCTGAGTTATCATTGAAGAGAATATATGAATCTATATCAGAATGGACCGCATATATGGGGAAATTTTGAGGTTTTTCTTCACTGCTGACCATGTATTTCATGAGTGTTTCTCTGTACAGTCTCTTTGGTTGCCCAAAGACAGAGATAGTGGCATATGACATATCTAACTGCAGGGAACCTTGAAGTTTAGCCCCCCATGACCTAGATAACAACATTCCATACTTGGGTGGGATATCAGCAACTACAACATCCATCAAGATTGTCTTATTGGGGTATTGGACAAGTGACACACAAAGATCTTTTATCAGACCTAAACACTTAACTTGGCTGGAGTCAAATGAGAATAAGTCCTTATAGGGTCTTGTAATATCCAGATTTAATCTTTCCATGACTGATTTGGGCATCAGGTTGTGAGAAGCACCAGAGTCAAACATTGCATTGTGTAATATCTTATCATGAACATGTAGGCTGACATAAAAAGGTAAAATTCCTGCAACTGCTGTCTTTCCATCAACCTCTGGGCCGAAAAGTAGTTCTGGGGTATCATCCAACACATTAACATCATCTTTATTGTGATTGAGTTGAAGGGATTTTCTGATTTGTTGTTTGTAAATGTTGTGTTTGGCCAATTCTGAAAGAGGAATGGCTATCTTCAATTTTCCAATTTCAGCTTCTAAGTCAAAAGGTTTATCAGGTTGGGTCTTGGTATTTTGGTTAATAGCCCTTTCCTTTTCAATGGAATCCCTGACGCCCTCCTCTTGATTCTCTTTTTGATCTTGAGGCTTATCCCTTTTACTTGTCTTTTGAGAAATGTTGCTTGGGTTGTGTTGGAAGGGTGTTGTATCTACTGGTTGCTGTTTTGAGGGGGATGTTTCAGTTATTTCCTCAACTGTTACCTCATCTGTAATTGGACCAGTTTTGTCACTTGGTTCTGTGACAATAGCTTTCTTAGGCTGTGGAGTGTCCTTTGTCTTGTCAGGCTGTGTCACATTTATTGTTCTACTCCTCAATCTGTATTGTTTATGAACTTCAAAGACTGTTGTATCATATCCTTGTTTGAAATCGAATGACTCACCTGATTTGGTTTGGAATTGCTTGATGTTATCATCCTTATGATCTTCTTGTGTTAAAAAGACTTGATTTTCACCATCCAAACCCATTAGATTGATGTGAGGGTCTTCATTGGGTTCACTTGATGTGGAAGCCTCAGCATAATTCTCTTGGAAAGGGGGTCTGACATGCTGGTCAGGATCAGTCCTTCCAACATTGGGATTTTGAGTCTTTCTAAAGTTTTGGTTTCTCACGTTGCTTGTTGGCCCTTCCCATGATGACTTTCTTTCTATAGTTTCCACTCTGTCCCCAAGTCTATCCATGCCTTTGATGATTGCATCTAACTTCTGCTCAAATGCTGAGGGTTCTTCTTTAAAGGTAGTTCTTCTTTCAGTTCTTGCCCTATTTCTTTTGGTAATCAAATTTGCCTCTACACTCACTGCTATGTCTTGCATGTCTGCCAAAGTAGCAGGGGCTCTTTCTCTCAACTGATATGCCATATCAGCATCAAATCCATCAGGGAACTTAATTAATGCTAGATCAGGTGGTGGTCTAAGGTTTTGAGGAATGGCACTATAGACAGCATTGAATCTGGTGCAATAGTCCGAAACAGTTTCTTGTGGACCCCTCTTTATGGTGTCATATTCAGATAGAATGTGCAGAGGGTCTTTTTTCTTTTCCCATCTGTTTAGAAAGGTCTGGTAAAGAGCACCCGAATTAGCTATAGAGTTTGGTGCCAATGCCCTGAACCAAGTTCTTACTTCACCTGTGAGACTTTGCACAAAGATTTTCATCCTTACATCATCATCATCTATCTCATAGTTTTCAAAGTAGTCTTGCATTTTCTTAGTATGCTGTAAGGCAGTGTATGTACTGGTCCCATCGAAATAAGTTATTTTTCCTTGGTAATCCTGAGGCATGGCCCCAGGATTGTTAGGCAGCTGAAGGGGAGCATAACGGTTTGCCATGTTTGGTGGGACAACTGGAACAACAGGAACAACAATAGCAGTTTGTGTATTAGATGTTGCCAATATATTTTGTGAAGTGGATGATGAAGAGGGGGAGGAATGAGTTGTATGGAGGTGAATATTGGGTTTGGAAGGGGTGGGGATAAAACTATGCCGAACTGCCTCAGGGCTGAATTCAGGAGACTGCTCCAATTCCTCTTGGATTTTATGAGTTTTATGGATCAGATTGGGGTTATTGAAAACAGGGGGAGGATTTGGGTCAGGATTTGACCTAGTGTGCCTTGTTTTCCTTTTAGGAGCCAGCTTCTGAACTTCTTTTTGGTATTTTTAGGATATTTTTTAGAACTGTTTCAAGGGACTGCTCAGGTTTTTAAAACCACTGTCTATGGACAGACAACAGTTGAAAAATATGTCCCCAGTGGAGTCGCCAATTATGTTATCACCCAGGTTGTTCCCTTTGACTCCCAAGGGAATACGGCCGGGGTAACCACTAACCAATCTTTGGATTACAGCTTCTAGCCAAACTGTCATCAGAGACGGCTCTCTCTTTAAGGTTTGTCTCTGTTCTGTGAAGATTTTAGGCTAGTTATGGGTTCAGGGTTTTGGTTTTATGTTTTAGTTGAGGGATGTCTTTCTTGTACCTAAGGTGGAAATCTTCAGATAGTTTTAATCCATTGGGCAATGGAGTCTGTGGCTACAGGTTGTTTGAAATATTGAGTTGGGTTGCTGAAACTACAGGGCCATTTAAATACTTCATGAAACAAACTTGAAATTGTGATGGGGAAATGTATATAACCAGTGAAAAGCAATTAAGAATTTTCCACTAAGCTGGGGTGTGAGAAAAAGATATATTGCACAGGAGCAAACTTGAATTCCTGAAACAATAATCACTGTGAAAGATATAGTTTGGAGGTGCAGCAGTTAAGAATTACACCTTCTGACTATAACTGAAGAAAAACATTTATAACAACATAGATTGAGTTCAGGGTATTCTGTGAATAAATCCTGGAACTATTCTTTTTCTTTGCCATTAACTATGAAACACAGAAACATGAATGCGCTATGAGAAGTTAACAAAACACATAACGAAGAGTTTTTAAGGAAAACTTATTGTGCCATGAAGTACGCAGGAATCCTGTAACATTCAGCAAAACACCACAATGCCTCAGATAACGCAGAGCTTTGGAAATTCCATCAACTTATGTATTAATACTCTGGAAATTTACAGCATAAAAAACTCTAGAAGAGAAATCAACAACAACCCCTGCAAGCTTATGCGAGGGGGAATATATACAAACGGTCTTACAAAATATCTGAAGCGTTGAGTCATCTGAGAAATAAATACGTTCACCAACTTGTACAGAACAACAGATAAGAAGTTATTACAGCTTTGAATACAACATCTACAATTCTGTCAGAAGACTTTTTGACCTTTGGAGGCCACTGAGTCGGTTTGAACGTCCTTTTTTAATGCTGGAAAATGTGTCTTTATGGCTGTCGTGCTGTAGCTTTCTCGGCCCTGTCACCTGTGACTGTCAGTGCTGCTTTAGTGGCCGAATAGTTTTGCTGAGTTGGCTCAGCCCATTCTTCTCCATACATGCTGATTTTATCAAAATTTTCCTGTGCATGATAACTTATATATTTCAATGAGAAAACTTGATTACAGGCTCTGGTTTTACAATATTAATTGTATCATTTTGGTCCAGACTTCCTGTGTGGGCAATTGATGTCTTAGAATTGCCTCTAAAGTCTCATCTGCCTCTCTGTATTTATAGAAATTTGGAGGCACTTCAAACAAATGTTTGATCTCATCCATGATGAAAAATAGGTTCTCAACCTTGTTGTAGAGACTCTGCCCTGATGCTAGCCCTGATTCTTCTGAAGTACTGGGCCTTTCAGTGATCTGATTTGTAGCAAATGTATTGACCCTCTTGGCATAATTTTCATGTGAAAGTAGTTTCCCTGCGCTGTTCAGTAAGCTAGGAAGACCTCTGTTTTGCAATGCCACAAATTTGTCCATGAACTTATTAACCTCTGTCTGCATATCCTGGCTTCTTCTTTCTAGTGTTTGCACCAGGCTTCTTAGTGTTAGGACTCTTTTTATTAGCAAAATGGTCTCAGTCCTGTTGGAAATTCCCATTGTTTCCAGCTAAGCACTTGTTCTGTTACTAAGCACATTAATCATTCTGTTGGCAACCTCAGGCATATTGCCTAGAGATGCCCTTGCTCTTTGGATTTCTCTATGTGCTTTCCCTATGAGCTCTATTTGCTCATGAATGGTCTCAATGTATTGCCATTGATCAGTTATGGATTGGCCAATGTTGGCCCATAGGACTGTCTTGAGTTCAGCCACTACTTTATCAAGTGTGAGTTCCTTCTCCAGCTCCTTTATCTTCTCTTTGAGAGCCTTTATCTCTCTTCCTCTCTCAGCAACACTTTGTTTTGATTTATCATATCTTTCATTCAACTTGACTAAATTCTCCTTGGCCTCATTCAGTTCTGCCATTTGGGCCTCTAGGGCCTGAATTTCACTCCTTAGCTTCTGCATGTCCAGGCTTGGAGCCTGCTCTGTTGTTGGCGCTGGTGCTGATGTAGATGGTGTTGTTTGTTCTGTCTTTTCAGGGGGAGGAGCAGTAGTTTGAGGAGGTTCCTCAAGGTTAATTATCTCTGGAGGAGGCTGAGATGTTTGTCCTCCTTCTTTTTTTTGTAATGCTGCCTGCAGTGCAGCCTCTGATTCTCCCAATTTTTCTTGTGTCTGGATCAGCTGTTTGTATAATGAGACCAGCATTGCTGCTGCATCTTGGTCATGTCTCAGCTGGGCAACTTCTTCTGTCT
Organism: Pinus tabuliformis; assembly: GCA_031772625.1. Lineage (NCBI taxonomy): Eukaryota > Viridiplantae > Streptophyta > Pinopsida > Pinales > Pinaceae > Pinus > Pinus tabuliformis. The sequence continues at coordinate 830,093,490 of CM062808.1, forward strand.
GGGGATGAAGAGTTGCAGGGATCTTGATCATCTTTCTCAATGCTGCCATATCTGCATCTCTTAACTTCAATAATGCTTGTACAGCCTTGATGTCCTTGGGATCATGCCCAAGTTCTATGATTATCTCCTCTAAGGCTTTGATTCTATTGTCCTTTGCTTGAGAGGATGCTCTCTCCAACTCAAGTTGGGCAGCTGTATTATTTAGGCTATTTTCTAGCCTGTAGTTCACCAGTGTCTTATCTGCCAAGGAGGCATACACCATCTCACCCGTTTGCTTATGTAATTCAATTTGATCCATTGGGTGGATGTCCTTGGCAAGGACCTCAAGGTTGGTCCTTATGTAATCTGCAGGTGACTGTGGCTGCAACACTGCTGGCGTAAAATGGCTCATGATCATTTTGCCCTCCTGGACATCATATGCAGACATTAATCTTTGCTGGTTAGTGGGAGCCATTTTCAACAAATGATTATATAGCTGTATTCTTATGGGCTCATTCCTCTTCTTTATATCAATGAATTGTTGCTTGATGCCCAGTTCACCTCCTCTTTGCTGGCTTGAGGAGCTGACTTCTCCTCCGATCATCCTCTCTTGTTCCTGCTGGAAGGAACTCGCAGATGCCTCCATACTAGGTGGGCCCATGCCCAAAGATTTCCCTATAGGCATTTCTTCCTCTGAGAGGGGATTCATTCTGTGTCTTTTCTCCCCTTGAGTTGTTGATGTTGTGAGGGGAGTCTCTCTGTCCCTCTTTCTACTTATGTCTTCTTTTTGTGGGGTTTGGAGGACTGAGGCCTCCACTGTTGTCTCCTGCCTAGGAGGCAGAGTGTCCTGAGCTTGCTGCCCGGTGGATTTTGGGGCCTGTGATGTTTGCTCTTGTTGCACTGGCTGTTCCTTTTCTTGCTGCCCCCCTTGTTGCTGTACCTGTTCATGAGGTGGCTGCTCTGGCTCCATCTCTTTCTCTTTGCCTTTGCTAGAGGTTTGATCAGTAGCTTTGGCTGCTTATTGATTTGCTGTAGAGGATGAGGCAGCTTCTCCCACTTGAGTGCTTGGAAGAGCAAATACCTGTGCACAAAGTTCCAAGTCAGCCAACTTTTGGAGATTTTTTACTGCTCTTTGATTTAATTCTTCTTGTGTGATAGCTTCCTCTAAGGTGCCTCTTCTCCACTTTATTTGATTTGCATATTTTTCTATGTGAGGCAACCTTACGTGGTCATACCTGGCTAGCCTATATTTGACCCTTCTTAGACTTATGAAATGATTGGGGTCGTATGGTTTCCAAAGGAAGCTGGTCTGTAAGCCGAGGGCTTCTAGCATGCTATCTGCCTCTTGCCAACCTTCCTCCCTTTTATTGTAAATGAAGTGGCCTAATTGGTTTCTTACTTTGAGCTGAGCTTTCTTGCCTTTGCCTGAAAAATGTAGCACATCAGCATTCCCAAACTGCCTGAAGTATTCAAGGGCAAACAATCTCATGGGCACATATTTGGGCAATCTGTATGTGGGCAACTCACACCCATATATCCTGATGACTGTGTGGTTTTGGTAATAGTACCAATCCCCAATGCTGTATGCTTTAGATAACTGAAGAACTCTCTGCATCTCATCAGTTAGTCTTGGAGGAGGTGAGCTCATAAGCAAAGACATGGCTGGGTGGATGAAGAGGTCTATAAACTCACAATAAGTGTATGGAGAATTAGATCTGCAGTGGAAGGCAGAGGACCAATAAACCACTGACCTTGGATTTCCTTGTGCATCCACTCTCTTTACAGCAAAATGAAATTTCTCATGTTGATAATACAAAATTAAGTGGTAGATGTAGGAGGTGTATCTGAACACCCTTTCTCTTGCCAAGTTCATCAATTGCTCATGTATTTTTTCAGATATGTAGGTGGCATAGTCATAGCAGATTGGAGACTTGCCAGGGGAAAACATGAGCATCATCACCAGCACAGTTTCATCAACAAACTCAATTGAATTATAGCCCAGAATGGGACTGATCATGTCTACAAGGTCCCTGCCCAATTGGTTGAGGTAAACATGAGAAATGGGAGGGTACTTCACGGTGTCAGAGTCAATGTACAATTGATTTAGTTTGGTGACCTGAGCATCTGTCAATTTAGCTCCTTGCTTTATCAGATCAATCAGTGATAAAGGAACTAATTTCTTCTCAGTTTTGAAGTGCAGCATCTCTCTGATGGCTTCAGGGGTGACATAGAAAACAACTGAGCCTGAAGGGTCAATCACAGCCCTCTGAGTGGCGTCGTAGCAGTCAGCACATAGGTGGATTAGGTCAGGAAACTGGTTGACCTGAGGGAGCTTGAAGATAGGGAGGAAAGAATCCCAAATGCCCAATACATCTGTTCCAGTCTCATGTTTAATCTTCAATTTGTTTAACAAGTGGATGTGGTACTTGCTGTGCATTAGCATTTCTTCTGATATTTGATAATCCAGGTCTGCTAATGGTTTCCATTCCAATTCTCTCTGAGGGGCATTTAATGGAGCAATATTCAAGGCTACAGGAGCTACTGGTGCATCCATGGTTACTTTAGGATTCTGTTTGTATGCACTGGTGTTACTATGCAGAGCAACACAAAGGAGTATTTCTTGGAAAGAGAGGTGATTTTCTGAGGAACAGAGCGTAAATTGTAACAGCAGCAATTGAAATACTGCACAGAGGACTATAGAACTAATATCAGGATTGATTCAAGTGTCTCCACGGTGAATTATTATAGTTTCGGGGTCTAAGTCCACGAATGCGCGGACAGACTGCAGGTTTGGTGAAAATTTGGATAAACAAGGCTCTGCAGGTGAATTTCGACCTTGCGATTGAAAATGGAGGCTAGATACAGGGGATTTGCCGGCAAACTGTGTTTTTTCACCTCTTTAAGCTATTCTTGGAGAATTATGGACAAAACCAGGCGCAGAGGAAATGACTGGGATAAATACCTGGTAAATTGTCGGCAATAGTCACAAATGCAGGTGGATTTGGCGTGCCAACGGTCTTCAAGTTGATTTCAACTGGTTGGCGACGGATTTGGATGTAAAATGCATGCAAGGGGAGCAACAGTCGTTTTTGCAAAAAGTGAGAAAAACACGGTTTTTTGGCCAAAATATGGATTTTTTGGAACATTGGCGCCTTTTTTGGATGACGTCAGCATGAGGTCATCAGGTGGGGTCAAGGTCGGATGACGTCAGCATGACGTCATCGAGTGACGTGGCGGCTTAAGCGTGGTCCACGGGGATGGTGAGGTGGCGGGCAGGTCAGAGCAGTGGCGGACGGGGGCGCTGACGTGGCGGTGATGTAGCAATGACGTGGTGATGACGTTGGCAAGGCGGGTTCACAGAAACCGGAAACGGTAAGCGGTATAATATCGCACCGCTCTCTATACAGAAGCGGAATTGTCAGAGGGTGCTCCGATGCGATTTAGGGGTGACGCGTGGCAGAGGCCTGACGTCACCCTCTGACAAATTTCAGAAGGTAACTTACGGACGTCGGGCCCGGTCCGAAATGCATGAGAGCCGTCGGATGAAAAGGGCCAGATCCGACGGTCGACGGATCGTTAAGGTGCCAGGTTGATACGGACGTGGGCGGGGATTAAAATAATATATTTGTTTGAAAAATGCGCCCAGCGGGACTGTGGACTTTGGCGAATTTGTATGACTTTTCAATGTATTTTATCAAAACACGCATTGCGCCAATACTTTGGGTAAAATGGGAAAAGTGGGTTTTTATGTATATTTTGCAAATGAAGCGGGTTAGGGGTGAAAATGGGGTTTTTTACAAGGTTCTTTAGCAAATGAAGGGGTTAATGGTTTAGCTAACTTCTGAAGGGGGAAGAGGGGTAGGGTTTGGGTTCTTAAACTGACCAGATGTCAATTTAATCCCTGACCGTGAACATATGGCTATAATGCCAAGGGGGAAGGGATATTTATAGAATGCTTGGGGTTTATACACCATAGTGTTTATAATAATAGGGAAAGGGTAACATAGGGGATTTAGATAATAAGAAGTTAGGGGTTAATATAAATGGAAGAGGTGAATGAGAAGTGATATCACTAAGTTTATATAAAAACAACTTAGCTTAGGGAGTAGATCAAAATGAAAAGAATTTTAGACAAGAAATGTGGCTTTTAAAGGAATAAGAACCAACATAAAGCCTTAAATTCTTTCATGAACACAACTGATGAAGGGATGTTAGTAATGAATGTGAAAGGGGAGAAAAGGGAGTTAGTCATGCTCCTTTGCTTTGCTTCAACATGATGGAGAGGAGGAGCTTCTCTATCCACTGATGTTCCTTTATGCTAGACCAGTAGAACTCATTTGAAAGTAATAACATTTCTGCAACCCCATCTGCCTACCCATCTACTTGCCTAGCATTTTTTGTTTCTTCATGGAGGGTGCACTTAGACTTGCAGACCCTTATGTGCCTTTTCTTTTCTTTCGGCTTCTTCTTTTGATTTTCTATCTAAGACTACCCTTATTGCTTCCAAGGTCCCAGATTAAGCAGTTGGGAACCTTAATTCTCTACCTAACTACTGGTCTGCCAAGATTAAACAGTTTGGACAGACTTCTTTCTCTATTCTACAACAAAAAATTGAAACATGGCATGATCCAGATTAGGCTGTTGGACCATCCATCAAAATTGAGACAACATCAAGCTATATACACATGTTGCCTTTCCTTGAAAATATGGGATCTTTGCATCACCAAAGCAGAGCATATTTGGAACTTTCTTTGCCAATCATGAAATATGAAACCTATTGGTATAGGTAGCTAACAAGTGGGTTTCCATCAAGTACAACATATGTATCATAAAGCCATACCAGAATCATAATGCCAACAGGAAACTCATGTATGGATGCAGAAATAAGCCAAAAAGTGGGCAAAACAATGAAACACTACCCCCAAAACTAGCCCATGCAGCCCCTAAGAAGGAAACCTACAGCATACGTGCTTTTCAATAGGGACAAAGTGCATATATAACACGAGTTTTCTTAAGTAAATATTTTGTATAAACTCATTTGGGGAAACAATTTACAATAAAGCTAGGGAAAAGCACCCAAAATATGACCTAAAAACTACCAAGAAAATACACTTTTCTAAAATGCACAAAAAAAAAAGAAAAATGCTCAAATGCTTTTCTTTTTCTCAAATATGAATGCAAGAAAGCAAACAATTAAATAAAAATTCCTACTAAAGAAAATTCTCTCTTTTTTTTATTTTTTCCTAGGAAAGGAACAAAGCAAATAAAGGGTAAGAAAGAAACCATATGCAAAATGAAATTCAAATTGGATGAAAACCTATAATTTTTTTGTTTCTTTTTCCAAAGTATGAAATAATGAACTAAAACAGAAAAGAGTAATTTCTTTTTCTTTTTCTCTCAAAAGATGAAATCCAAAATTTCTAGTGAAAATGAAACAAGGACTTTAAAGGAAAAGGAAACCTAAAAAAATCCAACAAAGGAAATTCAAAGGCCTTAAACCAAAGAAAACCAATAAACTCGAGGAAATTCAATATTTTCACAAAATAAAGAAAGAATGAGATCAAAAAGACTTCAGATCTCAAAGATTCAAGAGTTTCAAAGAAGATGAAATTCAAGAGTTTCAAAGAAGATGAAATTCAAGAACTTCAAATAAATGATATTCCAAAATCTCAAACAAAAGAAACTTAATCTCTTTCAACCAATGAAAGAAACTAATGCAAAGATCAACCTTCAGGAAAACAAGAAGAAAAAGAAAAGAGAAGGGATATAATTCAATCAAAATAATTGAGATAAATATTGCCTCAAAGACCTAAAACACTCCAAGAGCTTGGACAAAGATCCAAGAACTTAACTCAGTACCTAAAGCTCTTGGAAACTAATAACCTTAAGTTGACACAAAGTAACCCTCAAGTAAATATTGAATAACAAAATAAAAAAGACCTAAAACCCAATAATTTCAGCCTTACAAAGGCACCAAATACCAGAAGACAAATGACACAACCCAGTTGGGATTTCAGTAAGTGAAAAAAAATCACTTTCAGACATATACGTGACTATATAAAAGAAAATATATGTACATACACAACCCTTATGAAAAAAGCTTGAGGATATGTGAGTTATTTTTAGATATCCTACGTGTATATGTGCATATTTCCAAAAGGAAGTGCATATAGAAAGAAAACTAATATAAATAATAATATAAAAAAAAGCGCCCAGATAAGATAGATTAGGTTGGAAGATCTAGTCTAAAAAGATACCATGAGATTGAAAATAAAAATGACAGTGCGCTTCTTGATCATCCAATTCAAACCAAAAAACCCTTAAAAGGAATACTTAAAAGCATTCTCCCTAGTTGAGTCACCAATTCTGTTTGCAAAGAATATTCCCTAGGGCTAGGGTTGAAAGCCCCAACAGAGCAGACACATAATTCAATAAGGAAGATTCAATCAAAAATGCATTTTACTTGAATTTTTTGATAAAGGTAGGTAAAGAAGTCATACCCTTAGATCATATGTTTGTTTACAATTTCATAGGCTCCAAACCATAACTCCTCCTCCTGAAGTTGCAGCCTTGTAATATAGATAAGAAAACACCAACAGATCACAACATTCAAAGTGTGTGTGTGTGTGTGTCTATATATATATATATATATATATATATATATATATATATATATATATATATATATATATATATATATATATATATATATATATAAGTGTCAAATCATAAGAATAATTATTACAAATACACATTTATAAGGATAAACAATGCAAATTGGAATGGAACATGACTTTTTATATTTGAAATGATAGAAACAAGAGTTGGTTAAGCTACAACTTGATCCTAGTCATCGACATTGAAGGAACCTTTCTTTGGATCCTTCATACATGGGCCAACAATGACCTCCTCTCCAAAAAAATCAATCTAATGTGAGATAAATGGGCTCAACGTTTATGCATGGAAAGAAGGGTTTCCAGGAAACAGGAAAGTGTAGATAACATGAGATAATGCAAACTTGATCTAGGGATAACTTGCCAGAGTAAGGATACCAATCATTAGGATGCTTCTTAGGCCAACCCATAGGGTGTATTTATACCACCAAAAACTGGTTAAGTTGGTTAGGCCATATGATCATGTAGGTGGGTTTCCTGTCTATCCCATAAACCACGCCTAAAAGATAGCTTAATTATATATTTTTTCAATTTTAAAAAATTATACGTGAGAAGATTTGAGAGGAACTGCATACATATGTTATTTTATAGTGGGCATAGTAATGTATAGTTTTTGAAAAATGTTTTTCTTGAGATAAGGAGAGGTCTATAAGGGAAAAGGGATCTTCCTAGGCTAATCAAGAGCATGTAGCAAAAGAGAGTGGCAAAAGATGTTATAACAAGTATGAATGTGATGATTTGATGTGTCAAATATTTTTTTGGACTCTATTTTTAGGGAATTTGAAAAAGAAAACAATGTTGCGGAAAATGTTTGGCATTTTCATGTAGAGTTTTTTTTGGAATGATGATTCTCATATAATTTACTTATAATACTGTGATTTAAATAAATATACTAACTAGCAACCAACTATACCTTTGAGTCAAACATTAGTATAAGTTGACTAGGAACCAATTGTACTCCAAGGAAAAACATCAACTAGATACACTTAAGTACCCAACCATGGTGCTCACATGTTCTATAGAAGAATGGTATGGATACATGATATATCAATGTTAAACATATTAATAGTCATTAACTAAGAAATAATAAGAGATTATGAAACATGAAATTCTATGGAGAGATCTTGGATTATATCTATCAGATGATGATACTCCTATGTTCATTTGCAAGGTTGTGATTAGGAGAAATACACTAGTTGGGAACCAACCGTACCTTTGGGCTAGGCACTGGTATAGCAATATAGGTTGATTAGGAACCTGTTTTACTCCAGGGCCAAACATCAACCTTGATGTAAGCATTGAACCATTGGTCATCCTATGGATACATTCCCATTTACTAAGACACATAGGTACCCAACCACAATGCTCTCCAATTCAATAAGAGAATGATCTAGATACAGGATATACTAATGTCAATCCTACAACATTATTTTACCAAGAAAATGGAGTATAGGAGACATGTAATCAAATTTTACCAAGAAGACTCAAGTATTATTTCCAACCATTAATTTTCTAAACATTAATTCATTGATTTAGTGTACATTGCCCCCAAAACAAAGAGACTAGGTGTCATGAGGGAGGGAGGAGTGGGAAGAATGAAAAAGAATAATTCCTTAATAGAAAAAATGTGATTTGCAAAGTTATCAAATCCATGAAATTCATGATGCATCTCATACCTCAATTTTGAAGGCTTTGACATCCCCTTGGATCCTCTTCATTCATAAATGCTTTTCTTTTCCTTCTTCCAAGCTTCCTACAAAAGAAAGGTCAGTATTATGGATGGCTCTTACTGCACCAAAAAAATATTTATCAATTCAATCAATATATCTAAATGACCTATGTCATGTACTCTAAAAAAACAAAATAAAACAATCTCTTATGCATGCAAAAATATGAAATTCAAACAAAAACAAGAAAAATGTGCCTTAGCTAACTCCCTGGCAACGGTGCCAAAAAATGACAAGCCTTTTAATTACCCTTCTAGTTACTTAAAAATACAACCAAAATAGTGTGCGTTTAATTTTTAATATGATCGTATGGAACTTGTGAGTTAGCATGCATTGTATATGTAGATCACACTTTTAACTTTCATCGGTTCATTTTGTAGTTGTAACATTAATGATAAATTTTTTAGATGTAGTATAGGTAGTTCACAAGCTTGGCAAGGTTCTACAAATTCAAAAGTAAAGTGACTAAAGCTACTTGTAGAAAATTAAACATGCTTGCATGAAAGTAAACATGCTTTCAAGAAAGAGAAAACACTTGCAGGAAAGTAAACACGCATACAAGAAATTAAAGATCACACTTGTGAAATTGAAATAACACACTTTTACCTAGTGGGCTTAGGAAGCTTAATGTTGCAACCCCTAGCACGAGTAGAACAAACCAAATAAGCAAGAAATGAAAAGACTAATCCTTGTCAAGATGATCCATGTTTTTACTCAAACCAACAAACATAATCATGTGTTGAGAACATTTATTAAACAACCTAAATGAATGCAAACTAGTCTAAAATGGAAGCATGTAAAATCAAAAGTAAACATAAATAATCAATTAATTAAATAACTTGATAAATAAATAGATATAGCCATGCATGAATAATTAATTGCAAAGATAACACAATCATAAATTAATTACATAAGTAAATACATTCTATGTGAATAAAGAACTGAGTTAAATTACACAACCAAAAAGAGGAATACCTAAATTATACAATTCTCTATTCTTTTGGAGTAACGACATGAATTGAATTGCAACAGCAAAGTTCATGGCTACTACAACTATTACATCAACATGGTTTTTAGTTGCAACAACAGAGTTCGAAGTTGTAGAAATTGTAACCAAAACATCACTTGTCGAAACATCACAACCTATTTAGCACATCATCTTTGCAAATTAACTCAAAGATAAATACAAATATGATATTTTTCAATGTGTATCATAAATTCATATAAAATACTAAAGAAATGCATTGGAAAGCAATTTATGTCTAAATTGCTCATATAAGTATTAGAATGGAATAATATATGGTTATATGCTAGTGAAAAAAAAAAAATTATAGGGAGAAGAGGGCCTAGAAAGATGCTAAATTTGAGGTCTGTCAATGTACATTTGTAATAGTAGCTTTTCTTTTCTCTCTTGTTGTTTGCAATCTTCAATTGTATTTGGAAAGGCTATAAGTTTGGCTTCAATTCTAGACGTAATCGACCAAATATCATAGCCTTCTATCATATTTTTCAACTTACACTTCAAATTCACATATTTTTTCCCATCTAACTTGGTTAACTCATCTAATAAAAATGTCCTATTGAATTTTCCATTTTATAAACTCAAAGAAAGTACTCTTACCATCACAAATTGAATAATAAATTTCTACAAGTTAAGTTACCTTCCAGGTAATGATATTAAATATTGGCTTAACTTTTGATTCACTCAAGCAGCTATCCTTGATATACAACCTTCCTCTTTCACATGAAACAGTCCTCACATTTGCAATTATCACATTCAAACTTATTTTTCTTGAGTTACACGACGCATGATGCATAGATCCAAAACTAGCACTCAATGTAATCAAGTATTCACAGGCTAACCCTTCATATGATGCCTACTCTTGACACATCGATAACACTAACTTCTCCCAATGCACCATCAACACATGTCTCCATGATCAATTGTCACATGGGAGTTCGCAATCACCTAGATAACAAAGATGACATGAAGGGAATTAATCACCAGCACCTCACATATAGAAGGAATTTAGAGAAGGTTATGGTAGCACATGATCGTAATTATAGCCTTACTAAGGAGCCTTGCCTTGCAATGTTGGAGATGACCATGGTTTGTGGACAAGTTGGTGCTCAAACTCAATCATGTTTTTGTCTTTTGATATTCTAGCTAAGTTTCCTTTTCAAATTTCAATCTCTCTATGGCCTTTGGTTTTTAGGCTTTATTCTCTCCAAGTTACAACTCAACACCCTCCCCCTACTAGTCTCAGTTCCTTACACCTCTACTTACTCCTTAGTTCTTCTTCTCCCTCTAGAAATGCAACCTGAAACGTAGGTTGGCAACTCCAGGCTACTCTATTCCATATTTCAAGCTAGTGGACACTATTTCACTAGTCACTCCCATAAGCTCTTTTCTTGATGTTCCCTATGCCACTCCGTTCATCTCTTCTTTAATATAGCACTTACCATAGCCATTGTAGAATCCAAGGTTGAGGTGCCTCCTCACACACAAAGTGTAAGCACATGTAGAAGCCTTTGTAACATGTTATTGGGAGCATACCTCTAAGGCAGCTATAGAGGAAATTGAAATTATTGAAAATGAGGTAAGAATGAAAAGAATATTTATGTTAGATACAGAGGTTGGAGAAAATATAGGGAAGTGGATTCTAAATATAGATAATACTAGATCAAAGCAAGCCCAGTATATTCAAATAGTAGATATCTATTAGAAAATCAAAACTATCATTGGTAAATTCAGTGGAAAGAAGTGGAGCTTGACAAGAGATTCTCTTATGCGTAGATGCTTTGTAGCTAAGAGTGAACAAGTTGGATCAAAAGGTGACCACTCTAGGTAAGAAGGTAAGTAACCTAGAATTTTCCTAGTAGTGAGGAATAGGAGGCTACACCTTCACCCGAGTAGGAAGATTACCCTTGATGATATTCAATCATTTTATTAATGTTTTTACCTTTCAAAGTAGGCTTTACAACCTTCTCATTATATCTAATTTTAGGTATTTCAATGCTTTGTTTGATAATCTTAGACTATATCAACTCTACATTTCATTATTATAGTCAAACTAATAATTTTTTCAAATATTTTACTTCTATGTTATTGGTGTAGTTTCCCCAATGATAGATCCATAGCCACAAGAATGATGTTATTTGTTGAAAATAATACAAATTATGACTAGCTTACAAACAAAAAAGTGTTCCAAGGTTGATTGATTATGGTTGCTTCATGTTGAAATAGTTCCTTTAGTAAGTTCTCTTTCTTTCCATAAAGAATATAGATCAATATATGCTCTCTTCTTCTTCACGCGGGTTCCTACAGGCTCTCCTGCACACACCTCTCTCCGCATTAATTGTGCATGATTAGCAGCTTGGCTCTTCTTCCGGCATGAGGCTCCATATCTACACAATTTCCTTATATATGGTTCACAAATGCTACATATTCTAAAGGCTTTCCATCTCCAATGTATATGGTTCTAGCACCATCAACCAACAAAAAAATAATGTCTTTACTCTTGTGTACAGGCACTCATAGACAACATTGATTCTTGAATAGTGTGATAATGATTTCTATAGCCTTCTATCAAAATCAAAAGGTGGCTCCTGAGTATCAATTTGGTCAAACCTCATGTTCTCTCAGCTCTGGTACCAAATCAAAGATCACAAAACTCACATAGAAGTGAGAGAATTCTCACACAGTCTTAATATTATTGATTGGAAATGTAATATATTTATATGAGGATATTTGGTTCAACAGACTCCTTGAATTTTGGATATGAAGCTAATAATAGAAATACTTAATCAAATTGAACAAAACTCTTTAATACCTATTTAACACCTCACTTTCATGTATAAATTTCTAGATCATTTGCTTGTGTGTGAGAGAGAGAGATAGAAAGAGAGATATCTTGAAATATTTCATTTATGACCAACATTGAAATAAATTTGTTATTTATTAATATGTTTTTAATTGTCACATTTCAACTACATATTGATCACAAAAGGAGTTACACATATCCCTCATATAGGGCTATAAAAAATTACTTTAAAACATGATTACCTGTGTGTGTGTGTGTGTGGAAAGGGAACAATGTAATTGTTTTGCATTTTGGATTTTTCGCTAAAACATCACACAATTCTTCACAAGATTGTAATTTTTCTATATTTAAATTGAATTTTTGAATGCATAATTGGACTCAACATCATGAAAAACCTCAAGAACACTAGATTTGTTCAAATAACATGGTCCAAACTTACAATTCAAACAAATCCTTATCATACTTAGAGAAAATTCACTCAAATATATGCCCAGAAAAGGTCCAAAACTTACAAGAGTTATAGTGTGTTATAGAACATGGAATTCACAAGTGGATAACAAAAAATATTTTAATGTCCATAATTAATAAAATATTTTAATATCAACTTTCTTCATAAATGGACTCTGCATCGTGAAAAACCTCAAGGGCACTTGGATTGTGAGACTACATAGCTCAAACCTACAATTCCAACAAATCCTTATCATATTTCAAACAAATTTGCTAGAAAATATGTTGGGAAAAGGGCTAAAATTTACAAGAGTTTAAACTATGTTCCATTGAACATAGAATTCACACATTGAATAACAAAAAATATTTTATTGTTCATCATTAATAATATCTATCTATATATATATATATATATATATAAGAGACAATTGAAGCAAAAAAAATCTTAATGTGAAAACATTTCAATGGTGTTTAGATGAAGAAGATGTGTAATTCCTTTCATGCCCAAAATGAATTTCACACACACATAGATTTTAGCTTAAGTATATACATATATTGGCCAATAAATCTAGTAAGAGTGAGAAAATGTAACCATTGTTATTATCCTTTCGATTAATAGAAATATCTTGACTTACGCAAAATAAAAATAAAAAAACTTGCTTAAATACTCCCCAATGGGGGTGACAGATTCGAAAAGCCTTGAGAATGGTGTGGGTGCCTCCCACCGCACCGAACCTCTTGTAAACTAAAAGGGGTGACATGGCACCCCATTACCATGCAATATCATGCAACATTAAAATCTATTCTACGGTGAGTTGATGTATTCAAGGGAAGGCATCATGCTTTTGTTTATTACGTTGGTGAAGCACTTAGGGATTATTGCAAGAAAGCTCCACGGTTTTGAAGGTGGTATGGGATGTGAGGTCATTGGAGGTGGGCATGTTTTCTCAAAGAAGGAGGCCAAAGTATGGAAGGAATGTTCTATAGGGAGGCTAGGTGTAAGGAAGTGAGGAGATAGCACTAGTGTTGGTGGGGGGAAATTGAAGGAACATTGACCCTAGAATCATACACTATAGTTTGGCTTCATCTTGTGAAGTTTGTGAAGAAGAACTAAACCTCAGGACCTGGTGCATGCTAGATTGCCTACTAGAGTTATCCCTGGATTTTCTGGCTTAGCAAGAGGTATGGCATTCTAATTCTTAGCTTGGTTTCCTTACTCGGATCGTAGAGTTTTCGAGTGCTTCCTTTATCTACAAGGGTGTTTGTTTTTAAAAGTTAATTTTGGTGGCACTCTCTATTTTTTTGGAGTTCAAATTTCCATGCCTTATGTGTATTAGTGGTGGTTTTAGAAACTCATGTAGAGAAAGTCAAGGAAATTCATTCCCCAAACCGGTTGAGATAGAGGCAGGATATCTCGAGTAACACTTGTTGTGATTATTTAGGTGGGAGGGTTTCTTCATCTCTAGAAATATTTAGTGTTTGTTGGGCTTGTTTGGAAACGTGTTAATGAATCTAGGTTCAATTCCAGGGGCTTAAAGCTTGCAACCTGGTTCAAATCTTGGGTTTACTTGGTTGATCATTTATTGTTATCATTTAGGAGTTGGAGGTATATGCAAGGGGGTATCGTCCCTTTCTTTTGGTGCCAACTAATTATCTGGGATCGTTCCCACCAAACATTATCATCATGCAAGAGAGAGAGAAAGAGATTTTATTTATGACCAACACTAAAACATTAGGGGAATTTTGAGGTCTAAAATGGGCCTCCTAAGAAAAATGTAAAACCAAAATAAAATTTATAAGAACCAATAGGATTCAAGATGATGATGTCAACCATGGGGGATGATTCACCATTTTTGGAGTAAAAAGGTAAAAAGATTAAAAAATAATAAAATAATAAAACCACATTTTCAACTCGTATTTTCAACTTATCTCCCTAAGGTTTTACTCAAATTTCGAGCAGGAGTACTCGTTGGATGCAAAATTTAATTCCTCATCCAATGAATACCCATGTTGCATACTTTTGATGGACCATGCTACACAAAAAATGAGAATTACATGAAAAATGTGATTGCAATAACATTTTTCGTGTAGTGGGGGTCCATCGAAAGTATGCAACATGGTACTCCTTGGATGGAGAATCAAATTATGCATCCAACATGTGTTGTTCCTTGAAATTTGAGTAAAACCATAGGGAGATAAGTTGAAAAAATAATTATTTTTTTCCTCTAAAATTTGATGATGTAATCTAAGCTTATTTTATTATTTCCACTATTATTTTATAATTTCCTTAGGAGGCCCATTTTAGACCTAAAAATTCCCTAGTGTAAATTAATTTATTAGGTTAGATATAGAAAGCACCCATTTATGGAATATATTTTTTTACTATAAATGTGTGTGTGTGTGTGTGTGTGTGTGTGTGTGTGTGTGTGTGAGAGAGAGAGAGAGAGAGAACTTAAGTGGAAATTGAGACTTTTTAAATTTTATGTGTCCAATTCATATGTATCACTAAAGGAATTTCACATCTCCTTCCTATGGGACTATAAATATGTCTTTCAATAGAAAAAGAACTCCTTTACTTTCAAAATATATATACAAGGAAAGTTGATAATGAAATATATTAGTTAATATAGACATTGAAATGTATTCTTTATTTATTGATATTTTTAATGTCATGTGTCAACCCCAGTTGAAATGATGGAATTAGACATCACTCTCATACTCACATGTATAAAGCACCTATTTATGGAATACGAATCTCTTTTATTAATAATAATCTTCGAAATAATAATTTTTGTTATTAATATCATTTTAAATTCCATGTGTCAATTCCACATTGAGAATGGAAGAAATTGCATGTCTCTCTCATGTTGGGTTGTAGAAATTATCTTTCCTGATAATGATGTTTATAAAATGAGGCTTAGTCTTATGGCTAAAAAAATAATTATCCTTTATTTAAACATCCAACCAAATTCTTTGGCATTAGAATCTCTAAGTAGTTGAAAAGCACATCCTCATGTTAAATATTGATTTTATTGAAATTCTAATGCCTCACCCATAATGTATATGTATTTTTATCAAGCATGTAGGAAAATTAAAGCCCATTTCTTGATTCCTTTTCCTCCATACATTTAACCATGAATAATTCTATTCATTCATATTTACCATGGCCATAATTATAAATATTTCCTTAGAACTCTTAGGCATTCTTTCATAATCGCTAACTGCAAGTTATTACTTCAACATACTAACATTAAAAAATACAATGCCCTTTACTTAGTGGGGCACTACCTTAATACGCCTTCTTTCTCTTGAAGCTTGTGGTATCTTTGTAAGGTCTTCGGCATAGGCTTGGTGTCTTAGCATGTGGAATATGATCTATTGCCTCTTTAGGTGATTGCTTCGTCGAGTAAGTGATTTATAAGTTTTTTCATAAATCTAACTTAGGAAAAGTACAATAATTAAAGTCAATTAATTATTGCAGACTATTAAGTCATTTTCTAAGAATAAATAAGTTAATTATTTAAGTGATTTAGAAATAATCTCAACCATTAATCTCCAAGGTATTCTATAAGGGAGATTATGGTTATGGATTTGGGCTTAATGAATATTATAAAAGAATCCTAGCGAAGAGGTGAATATACAAGAACACGAGAGAGACACAGCTATAACATTTTTGGGAAAGTGATTTTCTCAAGGAGAGAGTGAATCTTTTGGAGCATGAGGAGAAGGAATAATATTATAAAGACAATTATGGGGACTTTCCAGGAGTTTTTTTCTAGGAATTGGAGAGGTCGAATTGTCGAAGTGAGGAGGCACAGTTGCTAGGGAGGCCAATTTTCCAAAGACTAAGTGAGAGCTAGGCATAGAGGCTGATTTTCTAGTGAGAAGTAGGTCGATTTTCTTCAAGACGAATTTATTCAAGGGTCGATTTCCAGTTGATCGATTTTTGTTGGGATGAATTATTCCAATGGGGCTAAGTTGTAGGTTCTGGACACAGTATTTTTCTTTGTAAATTCTCTGTGGATTGAAACCTTGATTTTCTAGATTAATAAATGACAAAGAATTGTTGTGGGTGAATTATTTCTATTGAAATGTGTGATTGATCTCTCTGATTTATTTCTGTTGCATATATTTCTAGATGTTAAAATACCACTGATTTTATTTTTCGGTAATTCAAATTTTATTTTTTTAATTAAATAAATTTTTGGGAATAAATCATTGTTGTGAGAAAATAAATTTGGGATAGTATTAGGATATTTAACATGGTGTCAGATCTTTCTAGATAACTCTGAGAGAGATATCACTAAGGTTTACAGCAATGAGTTTCTCTTTTTTACGGCGGAAAAATTAGTTTTAAATTTTGCAGTTGGGTTTCGTGGCCATGGTCTATTTGTGACAATGGCATCACTAAGTAGTTTGTGATATGAATACGGGTTGTATAGGGTTGCTAATTTCAATCCCTAGAGGATAAAATTACCATGATTATGAAAATGAATGGTGTGTGAGATCTTGTGAACATAAACATTCTGGTTCCTTCAGATCCAAACCTTGTAGTAGAGCATAATCACAAAGATATCAAAGCAAGGTGTATATTTTTTTATGGTGTGAGGGATCACATATCAGGTAAGGAATACTGACGTCGGGATGTGGGTAGTCCTAACCAATCTTTATTAGAGAAAAAATGAAAACAGGAAAATGATGTTGCGAGAGAAATTAAACAACAACTGAATGAACAGATCTGAGACTATAGCATCTTACCTCAAAAGGATCCATCAGGGTCATGATGAGCTTGTAGTTGTTGGGGAAACCATGATTCATTCAAATCTAGTGAAATTTTCTCATAATGGTTGTGTTAGGCATTGGACCACCTTTGTGGATGGGATCCTTCCTAGGAAATGACTTCCTGATTGGAGCTAGTTGTGGGATGAATTCATCCAGAAGGATATATAGAAGAATGTTGGAATTATGATGCATGTGTTGTCCTTGATGGAAACTCACTTGTGACAAAACAAGTATATGGTAACTAGATGAATCCACGGGTCAGTTCAGAGGTGACAGAGTGATGAAACAAAATAACAAAATGATGGGACAAAGGTTTACAAATTAGAATTAGAAGTTTGATAAAGGTCAATATTTGAATATCTATATGCGAGTTCATCAAGGCCAAGTCACATATACATGCAGGTTTGGTGAAGCAAAGTCGCGTACAATTTTTGCACCATGGTATTCTAAATACCAGGGGTCTTTACCATAGTATTGGCCCATAGTAATAAGTGTGACAATGTATATTGATCCTGTCAAAGAATATCATTGGCATAACTAAGGGTTTCACCCATGGTATTGGCTAAGGCTCTAACTCTATAAGGAGGTGAAGGTTAAAGTGTTAAGTGTGCAAGTGAAAGGTTTTTTGATGAATACTTCAATCTAAAGTATATTTGCATTGTAAGGGCCATAGTTGACACATAGATCTGAAATAATTATGCACCAATGAATACAATGATGGATCAGGATCATGAGATTTGAAATAACTTTCCATTGTATGATCTGCTCATGGATTGACTAGATCTAAGTATTGAAGCATGCTTTTATCTCTAAATATTATGATCTAGATCTCTCTGAAGTTCTGAAGAGCTGCGCAATTTTAGGTCAAAATTTGCAGATTTGTACATAGGTTGGTCTTGGTGAAGTCGCGTATACATGCGGGTTTTCTTCTTCAAAGTCACATACATAAAGGAAGGGTTTCTACAAAATTTTCAGATATGTACGTAGGTTGGTCTCGGTGAAGTCACGTATACACGCGGGTTTGTCTCTTCAAAGTTGCGTATATAAAGGAAGGGTTTACGTTCATAAATGACTAATCAATCTGATTAATGTTGTTGTATCTCTATTGTCTTTAAATGATGTCCTCATGTTGATCTAGGTTGAGTGATAATGTCTGAAGTGGAACTGATTGAATGATGAAGATTGAATTTGGTTACATGTTGATTGGTTGAAAATATTATTGATGTTTCTAACTGTATGAGGGTTCTTTAAACTAATAGAATATTTCATAATAACTATAGTCATCTTTGTGTCTGATTGAATTTGGTTACATGTTGATTGGTTGAAAATATTATTGATGTTTCTAACTGTATGAGGGTTCTTTAAACTAATAGAATATTTCATAATAACTATAGTCATCTCTGTGTCTGATTTAAAATTATAAGTTTTCAGTATATTGAGATCTATACGCATGTTTCTCTATAGAAAAATGTGTATACACATGGGTTTCCTTAAGTGAAGTAGCGTATACATGCTGGAATATGAATGATCAGGGTTGTAGTTGATTCTGTGTTTTGATGCAGTATTCTAATTTTAGTTCTGTGTTCTGGTTACAGTGATCTCATTGTTTTGTTTAAATTAAGTTGGTGTTTGCTTCAGTTGATCTACAAGTTGTGATGCATTAAAGCAGGTGGATCCAGTGTGAAAATTTATGAAACATGGTCTGTGGAAGTTGCTAAGGATTGGAGCCCTTAGTGAGGAAGTCAAACCTTCTTACCAGTAGTAGCTAGTAATCAGATCAGGGTGTTGGAGCTCCCTTCTAGTAGGAGCTGGAGAATGAGTGAAAGTTGTAGCCTTCAATAGGTGAGTCTGCACCAGTACAATAATGTAAGATGTTTTTGATATTAATAAGTTTGAAGACTGAGATGACAACAGCAGTGGTTTTCTACCACATTGGGTTTCCACCTTAAATCCTGGCTTTCATGTGTGTTGCTTATGTGTGATACTTTTTTCTGTTCATACTGCACCTGTTTACTGCTTATCAAATGCCTGATAAATCTCTTACATTCTGGTTCACGTTTAACAGATAAATAATTAGTTGCTTTCCAAGTTTACTAAGCATACACTAGTTTCTTTTACAACAGTTGTGTACATATGCGAATTGGGTTCTGTAAAGTCACATATACATTTTAGAAAAGAAAATTATTATTGTGTAAAGACTGATATTAAATTTCAACAAGATTGACAGAATGATATTAAATTTCAACAAGATTAACAGATTCCTTTTGTAAAATTCTATCAAATTAAATGCATTTGTGTACCTGATTCTTTGCGTACCCGATTTTCCCATCTGGTGTTGATCACATTGCTCCAAGTTTTCTGGTTTCGTTACCAAACCAACTGATTCCTCCCTGCCTATCTGGGATCAACCTCTACGGTTCCTAGATCTAGAGAACTTCGAAATGGAAATCCACTGGCCCCGTGCCCAAAACTCCAAGAACAGTTGAAGATTTTCCAATTTTCAGTTCCAAAATCCAGCCCCTAGCTCATCCCTCCAACAGATTCATTTTTCCCCTTCTCTGTATATTCCCCCCCCCCCTCTTGAAATCCTCCTTCCTCTCTTTAAATAGTAGAGGTCCCTTCACCTCTACATATCCGTTCACCGCCTTTATGAAATGATATTTTTTTTGTTAAGCGGTGGTTGCTTTGTCATGCTTCTTGCCTTTAATTAAATCAGATCCCCTTACAACATCAAGTGGTATCACTTTTAATTATGACGGTTGGTACTTTAATTTATTAAATAGTATATGGCCATAATGATTTTAAATATTAAATAGTATTTCATGTTTATAACATATCAGGTTTAATAATAAGGTTTATGGGTTTAATTTATTTAATATACATTTTGGGTTATATAAATGAGCTGGTAAACCTATGAATAAACTCAACTATATTTCTTACTAAATGTATATTCCTTCTATTTACGAGAATTAGGTATTTAATTAACACTTTTGATAATTAATTCATTTATCTTCTATTTATACATTCTCCATACATAGTCGATATATATATACTAGTGCAATGTATATGATGCATGCATATGTAGCTATCATATGCATGCCTCACATGCATGCTAATATTGCTATGTTGTTCGTGATTTGAGATAGGTTGTTACATATTGTGAGTTTTTAAAATATTGATTCACACCCCCCAACCCCCCCCCCCCCCCCCCCCCGCCCCCCACCCACCCCCCTCTCAATATTTTTCCCAACAATTGGTATCAGAGTAGGTCCTTCAAAAGAAGCTTGATCACTTCAAGGAAGATCTCCCAAGATGAGCAATCAAGACGGAACAACATCTATCAAACCACCACTCTTCAACAGAAATAATTTAATATATTGGAAGACAAGAACTAGATCCTATCTTCAGTCCCTTGGAGTAGATGTTTGGGCAATTGTGGAAGGAGGTTACCAATATCCAACCGCAGTTCCCACAGATGCAGCAGAAAAGAAGACGTATGAAACCAATTCCAAAGTTGTCAATGCATTATTGGGAAGTCTGACAGAATCAGAATTTGTCAAAGTTATGCAGTTAAACACAACAAAATAAATATGGGACAGAATCATTCAAATCTATGAAGGCGATACCAAGGTAAAAAGTGTTAAACTCCAAACTCTCAGAATTCAATATGAAACTCTTAGAATGCATAATGATGAAAGTATTTCTAGTTTCTTTCTACGTATAGATGAGATTGTAAATCGCATGAAAAATATGGGTGAAGAAATAAAGGACACCACTTTAGTAGAGAAAATATTAAGATCTCTAACTCCTAAATTCGAGTCAAAAGTGTCTGCCATTGAAGAGAAGTAGGATCTACAGACTCTTACTGTTGTTCAACTTCACGAGATCCTGACTAATTTTGAAATGAGGAAAGGAGGTCCCTCAAAAGTCAAAGAAGCTGCATTTAAAGCATCAGCAAAAGGAAAATAAAAGGAAGAACACAAGGAATTGATATATATATCAGAAGAAGATGAGGCAAACTTTGTAAAGAAACTTCAACTAGGAAAGGGAAGGTTCAGAGGTAAGCTTCCCTTCAAATGCCTTGCTTGTGGTAGAGTTGGTCATTATGCTACTAAATGTCCTCATAAAGACAAACATGAAAAAGGGAAGGATACTGCAAAAGGTAATAGGAGATGGTTTGACAATAGAAGAAGCTATTATACTCATGAAGAGAGTGATGGCTTGTCAAATAGTGAAGAAGGAGAATATGATCAAGATCTTAAATTACTCATGGCTTTTGAGAAAAATAATAATGAGTCTAATGATAAATTTGTGGATTCTTTAGAGGAAAAAGTTTTCTTTGAAGAAATTACTCAACTCAAAATTTTCTTGGAAGAAAACAAAGTAGCCATAGATACATTGAAGCATCAACTCATAGAAAAGGAAAAGCATAATGAGAAGTTAGAATGTGAAGTAGTAAGTCTAAGAAAGGAAATTGAGAAAATAAAAACTATGAATCTTAGATTTTCTAAAGGATTTGAAACCTTAGATGAAATTATCAAGGTACAATACTCTCCTCTTATGAAAATAAGTCTTGGATACACTGGAGAAACATCTAAAACAGAAAAGTATTCATCCACCACCAGAAGCTATCTAAATGCAGCAAAAACCAGTCAGCAAAACTTCAGTCCTCAACAAAAGAATAAAGGCATTCCACAGGTAAATCATGTTCACTCCAATCCAAGGATGAACAACAACAGAAGCACTAGTCAAAAGGTAAACAACACTAGAAGATTCTATGATCACAAAAATTTCTTCTTTAATGGAAAATGTTTCTCATGTCATAATTTTGGTCATAAGGTTGCTCAATGTGTTGCATACAAAACCATCATGACTAGAGAAGCAAGAAAACAAAGGAATGAGACAGGAGTCAAGAAGAACACTTATAATAACTTCTCACCTCTTAATGATTAAATTGAATGCTCATTTTGAAATAACTTTGGACATGAAGAATATGAATGCAGGAGCAAATTATAGGCAACATCTCAAAAGGAGCAAATATCAACAAATTCTAAGGTATGGAAAAGGAAGAAGTTACAGTCTTAAAGTTGTGGTATAGCATTGTTTGCAGAAGGACAAGAAAATCAATGGTACATTGATAGCAGATGCTCAAAACACATAATAGGTGATCAATATAAACTTATTTCATACAATGATTTAGAGAAAGAAAAGAATGTCACTTTTGGAAATGACTCACCTCCTGACATTAAGGGTAAAGGTTATGTTTTTATAAAAGAAAAGGTTAAAGTTCGTAATGTTATGTATGTTGATGGATTAAAGAATAACGTGTTAAGTGTTAGCCAAATGTGTGACCAAGGAAATGAGGTGGTATTCTAATCAAAAGAATGTGTGGTTCATGAACTTGACACAGGAAAGACCATAATAAAAGGAACAAGAACCCTAAGCAGCCTGTATATATTGAAAGGTGGCCAAGAAAAATGTTACCTAGGCAAGGCAGAGGAAAACTGGTTATGGCATAGAATGTTGGGACATCTAATCTTCTCTCAAATAAGCAAATGAAGCAGGCTCAAATTTGTTCATGATCTACCCAACATCACCATATCAGAAAGTACCATATGTAAGTCATGTCAATTGGGTAAGAAAACCAAAGTTCAATTCAATGCCAAAGAATGATCAGCAAGTAAGCCTCTTGAACTTATACAACTAATTTGTGTCTACCAATAAGGAAAAATTCACCTCGTGGATAACAATATTATATCTTATTCATTTATGACTTTTCTAGAATGTGTTGGATCGGTTTATTGAAACAGAAAAATTAAACATTTGATAAATTTAAAGTATTCAAAGAATTAGTTGAAAATGAATTAGATCCAAAAATAAAATGTCCCAGATCTGACCGAGGAGGAGAATACATATCAGATGAATTCTTTGATTTCTGTGAACAAAGACAATTTTCTGTAGCTAAAACTCCTCAACAAAATGGCGTGGAAGAAATAATGAATAGAACTATTCAACAAATGGCTCATGCTATGCTTGATGAGTCTGGAACTCCTGACACCTTCTGGGTGAAGTTGCACATACCATAGTAAATATTCTCAACAAGGCTCATGTTTGTGTGAATAGTGATAAAATTTCGTATGCACTTTGGTATGGTAAGCCTCCCACTATAAAGCATTTTAGAGTTTTTGGAAGAAAATGTTTCATCAAAAATAATGATGAAAAACTTGGTAAGTTTGAAGCTAGAGCAGATGAAGGAATACTTCTTGGTTACTCATCTAGAAGCAAAGGATACAAATGTTACAATAAGAGACTTCAGAAAATTGTTGAATGCATTGATGTTATGATTGATGAAACATGCACAGATCCCAAAAAGGTAACATCAACAAAAGAGGATGATGATTATGAATGCTTTCCCACATCAAATCGAAATGATATAGAAGAAGAAACTAATGAAGCAGCAGAAGAAGACACATCGGACAAAGAAAAGGCTCCATCCAGGTATGTTCAAAAGAATCACCCAGAAACTCAAATTCCAGGAGAAAAGGAATTTGGGGTACAAACAAGAAGAACACTTGTAGGATCTTCTAGTTATCTAGCTTTATTATCCACCATTGAACAACAAAATGTAAATCAAGCTAATAAAAATGAATCTTGGGTTAAGGCCATGAATGAAGAACTTGATCAAATTGAAAAGAATGATACCTGGGAATTAGTTCCAAGGCCTCATGATAAAAATGTTATTTGGACAAAATGGATATTCAAAATTAATTTGAAAGAAAATGGAGAGGTCATTAGGAACAAATCTAGACTTGTGTGTAAAGGTTATGCTCAACAAGAAGGTATAGACTTTGAAGAAACATTTGCACCAGTAGCCAGACTTGAAGCCATAATAATGTTTCTTGCACTTTCAAGTTTTCAAAATATAAAAGTTTATCAAATGGATGTAAAATCTACTTTCCTTAATGGAGATCTAGAAGAAGAAGTATATATTGAACAACCAGAAGGATTCATCTTGGTGAATGATGAAAACCTTGTATGCAAACTCAAAAAGGGGCTAAAACAAGCTCCGCGGGCATGGTATTATCATCTTGACAAATATCTTCAACAACAAGGTTTCACAAAAGGATCTGCAGACAGCAACTTGTACACAAAAATTGAGGGTGATAAACTATTAATTATTGTTGTTTATGTTGATGACATCATCTTTGGCAGTAATGAAGAATCTATGAGCCAAAACTTTTCTTTTGTTATGCAGCAAGAATTTGAAATGTCTTTACTTGGGGAACTAGCCTATTTTCTTGGTCTACAAGTGCAACAAGCAAAAGATGGCATCTTTATCTCACAAATAAAATATCTCAAGTAGATTCTGAACAAGTATGGGATGGAAGATTGTAAACTTGTATGTACTCCCATGATGATAGGATGTAGCCTCAGTTCTAATGATGATTCTCCCGCAATAAACCAACCAGAGTACAAGTCTATGATTGGAAGTCTGCTTTATCTAATAGGTACCAGACCAGATATCATGCATGCAGTTGGGATTGTTGGACGTTTCCAAGCCAATCCAAAGGAATCACATCTTTAGGTAGTAAAGAGAATATTCAAATATCTCCAAGGAACCCAAGACTTTGGTCTATGGTATCCTAAAGATGCAAATATTACCCTTCATGCATACACAGATGCAGATTGGGCTAAAAATGTTGATGACCAAAAAAGCACTAGTGGAGGTACATTTTACATGGGGCCTCGATTGGTATCTTGGTTCAGCAAGAAACAAAGTTCCATTGCCTTATCTACAGCAGAAGCAGAATATGCAGTTGTTGCTTCTTTTTGCACACAACTTCTCTGGATGATGCAAACATTACAAGATATACAAATCAAATGTTCTATACGAATCTCCATCCTATGTGATAATACAAATGTTATTAGTATTTCGAAAAATCTTGGTATGCACTCCAAGACCAAGCATATTCCTATTAAGTATCACTTTCTATGAGAACAAGTGCTTGAGCAAAAGGCTAATTTGGAGTATTTCCCTCCAAAGAACAAGTTGTTGATATATTTACTAAACAACTTCCCAAAGAAGCATTTGAATATCTTAGATAGAAACTAGGAGTTGTGTTTGCCTCATTTTGTTGTTAATCCAGTCTGCTCAGTCCACACGTGAAAATTCAGAAGGTTGTTTTCTATACGAGGGTTTTATGAAGTATAGTCACGTATATACATGAGTTTCTTTGCAGGTAGACGCATATGTTTTTCTCTAGCAGAAAAACATTGAGACAGACTCAAGATCAGCCTTTGACATGCTATTGACATTTATGATTTGATTTTCTTGTTCTGGTATTGATGGGTACAGTCTGCTGATATGGTATTGAGTTATGTTTTTCTCATTGATATTTATCTTATTGATGAAGATTTTTTTATGAATGAGTTGTTGGCAATGAACAGGTAGCACAGGTTCAGGGGGAGCATTAGCCTTGTAGAATATAATGCATTGTTGACATTATGGTTGCTGAATTATGTTACTATTAAGATCTTTTGGTCTCAGTTATTAATGTCATATCTGTCATTTGATGTAAAGGTCATGTGGAGACCTATGATGTAATAATTATCATATTTAGTCATGTATGGACTTTTGAGGTCATGTCAAATATGTAATCCCACTTGGTTGGGTGGTAGTGTCAAATTTGTATCCCCACTTGGTTGGGTATTTGATGTAAGTATGAGTCCTTGGCTATAGGAAGGTCATACTCAGTTGAATTATAGATTCATGTCCTTCATTTGAAAATCTTTCTGAATATTCAACATGTGCTCAAGGAGGGCATGGACAGTATAGTGAAAATCATATTCAAAGGGGAGCTTTTGGTCCTCCCTTTTCCCTTGACGTCAAAGGGGGAGAGTATCTTGGTGTTTGAATAACAGTTATTTGATGTATCTAACAAGTTTCTACAGGTTGAGGTGATCAACACCAACATGGTTTCCATCAAGTCCAAAGGGGGATATTGTTGCCATTATGATGCATGTGTTGTCATTGATGGCAACTCACTTATAACAGAACAAATATATGGTAACTAGATGAATTCATAAGTCAATTCAGAGGTGTCAAATTGATGAAATAGAATAACATAATGATGGGACAAAGGTTTACATATTAGAATCAGAAGTTTGATAAAGGTGAATATTCAAAGATCTATATGCGAGTTCGTCAAGGCCAAGTCGTGTATACACGCAGGTTTCGTGAAGCAAATTCGTGTATAGTTTCTACACCATGGTATTCTAAATACTAGGGGTCTTTACCATGGTATTGGCCCATGGTAATGAGTGCGACAATGGATATTAATCCCATCAAAGAATACCATTGGCATAACTAAGGGTTAAACCATGGTATTGGCTAAGGCTCTAACTATATAAGGAGGTGAAGATCAAAGTGCTAAGTGTGTAAGTGAAAAGGTTTTTGATGAATACTTAAATCTAAAGTATATTTGCATTGTAAGGGCCATAGTTGATACATAGATCTGAAATAATTATGCATTGATGAATACAATGATGGATCAGGATCATGGGACCTAAAATGACGTTCCATTGTATGATTTTCTCATGGATTGACTAGATCTAAGTACCAACACATGTTTTTATCTCTGAATATTATGATCTGGGTCTCTCTGAAGTTCTGAAGAGTTGCGCAATTTTAGGTCAAAATTTGCATATTTGTACACAGGTTGGTCTTGGTGAATTCACGTATGCTCGCAGGTTCACTTCTTCAAAGTCACGTACATAAAGGAAGGGTTTCTGCAAAATTTTCAGATCTATACGCAGGTTGGTCTTGGTGAAGTCACGTTACACGCAGGTTCATCTCTTCAAAGTTGCATATATAAAGAAAGGGTTTATTTTCATAAATGACTAATCAATTTAATCAGTGTTGTTGTATCTCTATTGTATATCAATGATGTCCTCATGTTGATCTAGGTTGAGTGATAATGTCTGAAGTAGAATTGATTGAATGATGAAGATTGAATTTGGTTACATGTTGATTGGTTGAAAATATTATTGATGTTGCTAATTGTGTGAGAGTTTTGTAAACTAATAGAATATTTCAAAATAACTCTGGTCAACTCTGTGTCTGATTAATAATTATAAGTGTTTAGTATATTGAGATCTATATGCATGTTTCTCTACATAATAGCGTGTATACATGCGGGTTTCCTTATGTGAAGTAGCATATACATGTTGGCATATGAATGATCAGGGTTGCAGTTGATTCTATGTATTGATGCAGTATTCTAAGTTCAGTTCTGTGTTCTGGTTACAGTGATCTCATTGTTTTGTTTGAATTAAGTTGGTGTTTGCTTCAGTTGATCTACAAGTTGTGATGTATTAAAGCAGGTGGATCCAGTGTGAAAATTTATGAAACGTGGTCCACGGATGTTGCTGAGGGTTGGAGCCTTCAGTGAGGAAGTCGAAGCTTCCTGCCAGTAGTAGCTGGTAATCAGATCAGGGGGTTGGAGCTCCCTTCCAGTAGGAGCTGGAGAACGAGTGAAGGTTGTAGCCTTCAGTAGGTGGGTGCCTACGTACTGGCATGAGTTTGCACTAGTACAAGAATGTAAGAAGTTTTTGATATTAATAAGTTTGAAGACTGAGACGACAACAACGGTGGTTTTCTCCCACATTAGGTTTCCACCTTAAATCCTATATTTCATGTGTGTTGCTTATGTGTGATACTTTATTTTGTTCTTATTGCACCTATGTATTGCTTATCAAATGCCTGATAAATTTCTTACATTCTGGTTCAAGTTTAACAAATAAAGAATTAGCCATTTTCCAAGTTTACTAAGCATACACTAGTTTCTTTTACAACAATCGCGTACATACACAAGTTGGGTTCAATAAAGTTGCATATACATTTCAGAAAAGCAAATTATTATTGTGATTTTTTAAAATACTGATTCACCCCCCCCCCCCCTCTCAGTATTTTTCCCAACGGAGAACTCATAGACCAAAGGACAACGAAAGGGTACTAAGGAGAAAGATGAACTTGCTCTTTCTATACAAGCAAAAAAAGGGAAATGGGAAGGCCAAACAGAACCAGAGTGGAGGAGGACCCTCACAAAGTAAAATGGAGAAGGACATGAGAGAATTAAAGTGCTTTTCATGTTACAAGTTCGGGCCTTTTCTAGTCAGTTTCCAAATAAGAAGAAGGGAAATGAAAATCCATCTAATATAGCCACTACACAGAGGGATGATATGGATGAAAAGTTCGAGAAAAAATTTTCCTTGGTGTCATGCCTTTCTGGAACTGTCATAAAAGGTGTTCGGTTTGTTGACAATGGAGCATCTTTTCACATGATGATATCTCAAGACGTCTTCATCAATATAACTAGGGAGCCTACGAATATACATGTAAATCTTGGTGATAAGTCCAAGTATGCAGTAGAAGGAAAATGGTAGTATTGAGCTTTAGAGGTACTCAGGTGACATCAAGGAGGTGAACAAAGTATTGTACGTACTGCGTTTAGAGAAGAATCTCCTTTCTGTTGATTTTTTCAAGTGTAATAGATACTAACATGATATTTATGAAAACTGATAATTACTTCTAATGATGTTGATCTTCTTTTAATTTTTATAGTATATCATTAAGCAATTATACTTCAAAAATTCAACCATATAAGAATAGTAGAACAGTAGAGATCGCAATGCACAAAAAGAGCACAATGTTTACCCTAGAAAAACCCACTAGGGGGGAAAACCAAGCAACCTTTTCAATAGAGAAATTTTGTTCAACAAGAGACACACCTAGACCTTTTAGTCATCAACTAGGTCAAACCTACATTTAGCAAATCTATGGTAAAACCTAGTCAAACCCTCCAAGTCAACCCTTCCAATTTGATCTATCACTTTGCTTTATTGATCTTCCCCAAAGTTTCATCCCTCCTGCAACTGCCAAAATCCCAAAATTTCGGCCCCCTGCAATTTCCCAAAAAATTTAGCCCTTGCAACATAAGCTACCTAGGAAAGGTGTGAAATACAAAAGAGAGAGATTCCTTCCACACGTGTGAGATAGAGAAGAGAGTGACAGATGAATTACATCCTCCATGTCCTTCTTATCCTTCGCTAGGATGCCCAGAAACTATATTACTTGAGAGACTTTGAATTGGTTACATGAGGAGGAGGTCGAATTCCTTTATATACTGAATTGGTTGGGTCGAATGCATGTGAATCTCTTTGGTCCGACTTGACTTAGAGGGAGGCTGAATTGACAAATTGGAGTTAAAAAGTTCAAATTTTCATCTTGTAAAAGTCTAAAAGGACATGACTCAAAAATATAATTTTTATTTTGAGTCTAGCATGAAGAAAATATTTTACAATAATCAATATAAATGCATCAAGGGCCAAAACATACATTATGAAGATTGACCATAGTTACAAAATTCAACACTCCTCTTAACTAGGGAAGTATTCTTAATGAATGTCATAGGTGTTCTCAAGTTGAAAAAATTCTATATGAAAAGGTTATAAAAGCATTATCATCTTGTCAACATATTCAACATCATCAACATCTTGTTAACATCTCTAACATCATAAATATTAGCATCAACTAGTTTGAATATCTAACACACTGTTTGCATCAACTAGTAGGTATCAACATCAACTAGTTGGAATCTCTGACAAATTGTTAGCATCAACTAGTAGCCACAACTGGTCGGTACCACTAACCCAACTGGTCAGTACTCTTGACACATGACATGTCATTTAGCATCAACTCGTCATCATAACTTTGGTCGGTACTACTAAACCAACTAGTCGACACTCCTGACCTAGACTAGTCTTGGTTCACCAACCTGGTGAAACTCCAAAGGCCACACTCAACTAAGCAATTAGGCTCGATGCTAAATGAGATCCTCATCCTAATGTTTAAAGCCATGCACTTCATTGAGTGAACTTGGGCTTCTAAGACTATTCTCCCCAACTGGTCAACATCTTTGACATAGGGAGAATAATTGTCCATGATGTTATCATATCAGCACTAGTTAATCTTCACAAGCCTTAGCTTGTCCCTAAATTAGACAAAATTCTCTCTAGACAATGGCTTCATCAAAATACTTGTTGTTGCTCATCAATGGAGATGTACTAAGCCTTACTGCTCTCCTCTGCACCATGTGATGGATGTAGTGGTACTTGATTTCAATATGCTTCAACCTCTCATGGAACACAATTCTTTGAAAGCTTCACACAAATTTGATTGTCACAATATATCACTATCGGTCCCAGCTGTAGGTTGAACAATGCTACAAACAAATTATGAAGCCACACTACTTCAGTACATGCTTCATTAGCTGTGATATACTCTTCTGGAGTGTTAAGTATGACAGATCTCTACTTACTTCTCATCCAATATATCATAGTGGACCCCAAACTGAAGCATACTCCTAAAGTAATCTTCCTATCATCTACACTCCTACCCAATAAAAATTTGTATATCCTTGAAGTTGTACATCATTCTTTTCATCATATCTCAAACCATAGTTCATAGTAACATTTAGATATCTCAAAATGTACTGTGTTGCATTCCAATGTTCCTATCTTGGTTCCACCTATAACTGGCTCAATGTATTCACTGCAAAGAAAATGTCTGGCCTAATATTTACCAAATACATCAACAAGCTAATTAACTACCAGTACATGGATGGATCTGCCAAGTTGGATTTGGAGTCTCTCAACTTCTTCAAATTAGTCGCCATGGGAGTTTCCATGGCTTTAAAGTCCATCAAGCCAAACTTATGAAGGATCTTAATAACATATTTTCCTTGACCAAGGAAGATCTTGCCAAGCTTCTACGAGGCTTCCAACCCCAAATAATAATGCATCAATCTAAGATCCTTTATGTCAAACTCAAAGGCCAATTGCCTCTTACACTAAATGATGAGAGGCTTAGCACCTGTAAAAAACAAATCATCAACATATAGCAGTAAAATCATAGGTGCATTCTTCACAACCTTGAAGTAAAGGTTTAGATCAACATAACTCTTGGTACATCCAAGTCTCATCAGGTAGCTATCAATTCATGCATAGCAAGCTATAGGATCTTGCTTGAGTCCATACAAGGCCTTCTTCAATCTGAAAAAGTGATATTCCTTTCCATGCACCTCAATACCTTGAGGTTGATCTATGTACACCTCTTCCTCAATTACACCATTGAGGAAAGTAGTCTTTACATCGATCTGATGTAAATTTCATCCCAAAGGAGTAGCAAGAGAAATTAAAGATCTAATGGAGGTTTATTTGGCAACTGGATTATCAGTCTTCTCCCTCTTTTTGGGGAACCCTCTATCCACAAATCATGCCTTGTATTTATCAACACTTCCATCTACAACATGCTTGATCTTGTATATCCACTTGGAAGTCACCATTGACTTCCCTTCAGGTCTCAGCACAATCTCCTAGACATCATTCTTCATGATGGAATGATATTCTTCATCTAGGGCCTCCTTCCACACTTGTTGACTAGTGGCTTCTTCATAAGTGGAAGGTTTTGCATCAATAAGTTTATTCATAAGAGCTACAAAACTAGAGAATATTTTGGGTTTCTTAATTTCCCTAGATGTTCCATCTAGAGCTACAGGTCCTTCTGCTTCTCCCAAGGTATATCTAAGCAATGACGCTCTATTTCTAATTTCAAGAACAACAATTGGCTCTATTGGTTCACAAGGCCCTTTTGGATCTTTAGGACAGTTTTTAGAGCTTGAGCGTTCTTCCTTAGAAGCCGCATGTTTTACTTCACTATAGGAGTCCATGGAAACTTCCTTAGACTTCTAATATGTAAGCTTCTCATCAAAGGTGACATCCTGACTAACCTCAATTTATCGTTGCTCTAGAATGTAAATTATATAGGCCTTTGATGATTCATTGTAACCAACAAATATTCCTTTTTTTCTTGAAGGTTCTAGGTTATTCCTTTTGTCCTTAGGAACATGGATGTAAATATGGAAACCAAATATTATCATATACCCAACCTCTAGTTTTCATCTAGTGAATGCTTCTTCAGGAGTCATATCTTCCAAAAATTGATGAGGAATTCTATTTTGAATGTATACAGTTGTTAAGGATGTTTCTCCCCATAAGAACACGGAAATTATTAATCATGCATCATATCCTTGACAGGTTCTTCAACAAAGATTTTAATTATTTCTGCCACACTCTATTGAGGATTATAGGGAATAATCAACTCCCTCTTAATCCCAACTTTCTTATAGAGAGAAATAAGTTTTTCGAGATGTATTCTCCTCCATTTTCAGTTCTCAAAATCCTAATCTTCTTCCCTGTCAATTTTTCCACTTCAGATTTGAATACTTGAAACTTGGTGAAGACTTCATTTGTTATCATCATGAGATAGATCCAAGTCTTACAAGAGAATTCATCAATAAACGTCACATAGTATAGTATAGATCTATTGTCACTGCTTGGAAATGGCTTCTTTATATTCTTTCCAAGTGCATAACCTTTGCATACAACTTTATGATCTATCTACAATTCAGGAACACTTGATTCAATTCGGGAAATGCCCTATAATGAAGGTGAGCATATCTCCTATGCCATAGTTCACTTGGATTAATTTCATCATTTCATTATAGCTTGAATTGGTAGACCCATGAGTCTATACAATCTCCCTTCATGAATCACAATAACCCTAGCATCATCTATATTAGAGCCCTTGGACCATACAAGTATTTTTTCATCCACAAATGCTACTCTATCCCCTTTATCTTCCCAACATGAAATACTGACTAAGTTCTTTTTCAAGCCTAGCAGGTATAGAACATTATTGAGATGGACATTGTTATCAAATTCTAGCTCAATGGATTCCTTTCCAACTCCTTTGACTGCATAGTTGTGATTGTCTCCAAGCTCTACCCTTTGATATAGTCTTATTTCCAACATGCTAGTGAGATTGCCATGATCTCCTATCATATTTCTTGAAGCACCACTATCTACCAACCACATATCATCATCATCTCCAATAGAACCTGTTACAGCATAAAAGTAAAAGAAATCTTTATCACCTCTAGACTTCTTTGGGTGTTCTTCATCAATGTCAGTTGCGGAAGCATGTTTTTTTCCTTTTCTCTTTTTATCGTTCTCTCCTTCAAGACATTGATTCATGTAGCAACCAAATCTTTGAAAACAATAACATTGAATCTTTGACATGCATTTCTTTCCTTGCTAAGAGAATATTCCTATTGATTTTCGATTCTGGAAACCATGTTTATTCTTTCCTCCATTCTTATTCTTGGAGCGAGTTGCAAATTCTTGAGAAGCTTCTTCCTTTTTGTCTCTTGAGATAAGCCTTGATTATTCTTGAGCACAATAGGTCCATAGTTATTCAAAAGAGGGAACATCCTTTCCACTACTTATACCTACTACAAATTCATCCCATGATCTAGGTAGTCCACTAAGTGTTGTAGTCATAAGTTCTTTCTCAGAGATTACTTATGAATTGCTTGAATTTGATCCCTTATTTGAGAGATTCTTACAAAATATGAAGACATGGTATCATCATTTGTCATCGTCACATCACGAAGTCTTCAAACTCATGACTTGACCAATGTTGTTGACTATAAATAGTTTGGTTAGGGCATCATACATTTCCCTCGAAGATTCAAGCATTGCAATATAAGGATTCAGGTGATCTTTAATGGAATCCACAATAAGACTCATGGTAGTGATTTCATATTCCTTGAACTTCTCCTTTCCTGCATTATTTGTTGGTTCAACAACTTTACCCTTCACAATATCCAAGACTGTTATTTTTAAGAATAAGATCAATTTTATTATTTCAAGCTCTGA
Source organism: Pinus tabuliformis (assembly GCA_031772625.1). Classification (NCBI taxonomy): domain Eukaryota; kingdom Viridiplantae; phylum Streptophyta; class Pinopsida; order Pinales; family Pinaceae; genus Pinus; species Pinus tabuliformis. Next base: position 830,127,762 of record CM062808.1, read on the forward strand.
AGTTTGAGGCTCCTTCTAGCCTGCTCTCTGATTTCATAGAAGAAACCATAAATGTAGATCAACAAGAAGGACTTCAAAAATAGTGATCTCAATGTAGGGTTTCTTCAATAGTGATCTTTGAGTTCCTTCCTTAACCAAAGCTATGATACCATCTTGAATATTTCAAGTGCAATAGATACTAGCACAATATTTCTGAAAATTGATAATTACTTTTAATGATGATGATCTTCTTTTAACTTTTCCAATAATTATTAGGAAATTATACTTTAGAAAATAAACCATACAAGAACAGTAGAACAATGGAGATCACAATGTGCAAAGAGAGCACAAGATTTACCCAAGGAAAACCCACTAAGGGGAAACCACAACAACCTTTTCAATAGAGATTATTTTGTTCAACAAGAGACACACCTAGACCTTCTAGTCATCAACTAGGTCAAATTGACATTTAGCAAATCTATGGTCAAACTTGGTCAAAACATTCAAGTCCAGCCTTCCAATCTGATCCAACACTTCGCTCTACTAATATACTATATAATTTTGATCCTCTTACAACTGTCAGAAACCCACAATTTTGGCCCCTTGAAATTGCCCAAAAGTTTTAGCCCCTATAATAGAAACTTCCCTAAAAACGTGTGAATTGCATAGAGGGAGTCCTTTCACACATGCGAGATAGAGAAAATATAGAGAGAGATGGATTATATCATTATTTTTATCATCCTTGTCCTTCTTTCGCTTTGCTAGGATGCCAAGAAACTGTCTTGCTTGAGAGAGTGTGAATTGGTGCCTTGAGGAGGAGATTGGGTTGCCTTTATATATTGAACTTGTTGGGTCAAATAGGTGTGACTCTACCTGGGCCAACTTGACAACTTGGAGTCAAAAATTTCAAATTTAAAAATTCAAATTTTCATCTTTTAAAAGTTCGAAAGGACATGACTCAAAAATATAATTTTTCTTTTGACTGTAGTATGAACAACATGCTTTACAATAATCAATATAAATACATCAAGGGCCAAAACATACATTATGAAGATGAACCATAATTACAAATTTCAACACTTTTAGTTTCAGACATAAAAGACAAAGTACTAGAAGTCAACTTTACTAGAGGTAAAGTGGTTTTCGGGCAAAAATAAATTAATCCTAGCAAGAAGCGAGTGATTGGGAGCATGGAGAAGGATCTCTATCTATTGAGAGGACAACCGATGAAGGCTCTTATACATGAGAGTGACATCTAGGGTGAGATATGGTATAGGAGGATGGGACACCTACACTACGGATATCTCCCTATGTTGTAGGTTTTCTATAGATCAAGGTGGAGAAAGATGGGGTGTGTAAAGGGTGTGCACTTGGAAAGAAGGCCAAGGTTCTGTATCCTCACAACAAGACCAGGTCTAAGGAAGGGCTAGACTTGGTGCACTCATGAATATGTGGCCCTATGCTCATGACCTCAATCATAGGGTATTTGTACTTTGTGACATTCATAAATGACTCTTCTAGAAAAACCTGGATCTACTTCCTGAAGACCAAGTATGAGGCCTTCAATCAATTTTAGGAGTTCAAAGTTCCTATGGAGAACTAGACTGGGAAGAAGACTAAGGTGCTAAGATTAGATAATGGGGGCGAGTATACCTCCAACGACTTCTAGGATTTTTGTTGGGTAGTAGGAATTAATAAGTAGCTCACAATACCTTACAACCCTCAGAAGAATGGGGTTGCTGAGGGGAAGAATAGGACCATAATGGTGGTAGTAAGGGAAATGATCTATGATTAGGGATTGTCGATGATTTTGTGGGAAAATTCTTGCAATTTAGTTGTATATGTCCATAATAGGAGTCCTCACAGGATATTGGAGGATGTGACTCCTGACGAGATGTTTACAGGAATGAAACCAAATGTGATCCATTTGTGCATCTTCAGTACTCTAGTCTATGTCCACATTCCCACAGAGAAGAGGACTAAGCTGGAGCCCTAATCGGAAAAGGGCATATATTTGGGCTATAGTGAGGTCTTAAAGGCCTACTGAGTCTACATTCTAAGACAAAGGAAACTTGCCTAATGAGTCTACATTCTAAGACAAATGAAACTTTTTTTAAGTCGAGATGTTGGATTTGATGAGGATGGGACCCTTAAGAGGTGTCATGAGAAAAAAACCAGCAATGGTAGAGTATCAGGAGTGAGAATCTCTTAAGGTTGAATAGGGACCAACAACACCAGCAATAGGGACACAATCCATAGATTTGGAGGATGAGCTAGATATTCCTTCAAGATTAATTAATATGAGGACGAGATGGGTTGAATAGACCTTAAAGGATGTTGAGGAGCATGTGGAGGCTCCTAGCATCACCTTCAAGAAAAGAAAACCACCAACAAGATTTTCTAGTTATTTAGCATTGTCAAGCAACACCAACGAGTCTAAGCATTCAACTTTTGAGGAGTTTGTAGATGAGCAAGTCTAGAGGAATGTCATGGTGGAGGAATATAGCTCCATTATGATGAATAATGTATAAGACATAGTGTCGAAACCAGAGGGAAATTTTGTGGTCACTTCACAATGGATTTATAAGATCAAACATGTGGTTGATATCAGTGTTGATAAGTATAAAGTGAGGTTCGTGGTGAGAGGATTCTCCCAATAGGAGGGAGTGGATTACGAGGAGACATTCACACATGTCACCAGATATGCATCCATTAGAGAATTTATGTCCCTTGCTTAAAAGATGGGGTGGAGGATACATTAGATGAATGTGAAGACTACTTTCCTCAATAGGGTGATTGAGGCAAAGGTGTATATTGAGCATCCTCAAGGCTTTGAGGTGCATAAGAGAGAGTCTCATGTATGCAAGTTGAAGCTTCATGTATGAAGGTTGAGAGGTCTCATGTATGCAGGTATGTCAACAAGATCAGAGAAGCTCATAAGGATGTGTAAGGAGGATCTTGCTTCAAAGTTTGAGATGAAGGACATCGATTCGATGCACTAATTTTTGGGATTGGAGGTGTGGTAGCAGCTAGGAGAGATCTTCCTTGGACAGGGCAAGTATGCAGTCAAGATCTTGAGGAGGTTCAAGATGTAGAATTGCAAGCCTATTTCTACATCGATGATCATTAACTTGAAGAAGTTAAAGGTTTTTGAAGGTGAGTTGATGGATCCCACACTATACAGGTAGCTGATAGGTTCCTTGATGTATCTAGTCAACACTAGTCCAAATATATGTTTTGTTATGAACACACTAAACCAATTCATGGTGAATTTGAGATAGGTTCATTGGTGGGAAGAAAATCATGTGCGGAGGTACCTGTGAGGTATGGTAGAATTTGGACTGAGATATGTCATAGTTGGAGGAGTGGAGTTGCATGAGTACACAGATTTTGATTAGGCAAGGAGTGTTGTGGACAAAAAATCAACGTCTAGATGTTGCTTCAACTTAGGATCAGCCATGATATTCATTAGAGAATTTTTTAGGTCTAAAATGGGCCTCCTAAGGAATATTATAAATAATAGTGGTAATAATAAAATACTATTAGATTACATCATCAAATTTTAGAGGGAAAGAAAGAAAAAACTATTTTTTCAACTTATCTCCCTACGGTTTTACTCAAATTTCGAGCGACAACACTCGTTGGATGCAAAATTTAAATCCTCATCCAAGTAGTACCCATGTTGCATAATTTCGATGAAACATGCTACACGAAAAATGAGAAATACATGAAAAAATGTTATTGAAATCACATTTTTCATGTATTTCTCAGTTTTCGTGTAATAGGATCCATCGAAAGTATGCAACATGGGTACTCCTTGGATAAGGAATTACATTTTTCATCCAATGAGTGTTCTCATGTGACATTTGAGTAAAACCGTAGGGAGATCAGTTGAAAAAATAGTTCTTTTATTTTTTTATCTTTTTACTTTTTTACTCCAAAAATGGTGAATCATGCCCCATGGTTGATATCATCATCTTGAATCATATTGGTTCTTATAAATTTGATTTTGATTGTACATTTTTGTTTTAAGACCCATTTTAAACCTCAAAATTTCTCTAATGACGGTATAGCAGGAAGCAACAATCAATGGTACTTAGTTCAGTAGAGGCAGAGTACATGGTAGTGAGTATGGAAAGTTGTGAGGCAATATGGATTTACAAGATGCTTGCAAGACTATTTGATCTTAATATGGGGCCAACAATGATTCATTGTGATAATCATAGTTGCATTAAGCTCTTTGAGAATCTTGTGTTTCATGATCAATCGAAGCATATCGTAATAAGATATCACTTCATTAGAGACAAGGTCGAGAGAGGTGTTGTAAAATTATAGTACATTTCCATAGAGGAGCAAGCGGAAGATATTCTCACTAAGCCTCCAGTGAAAAGTGATGCAAGAGCATCCAGCACCCTTAGACAAAGGGAGGAATCCAAAGTGGATCGAAGAGGAGCGCATGGACCAGGGGAGAAAAACAAGGAAAAAATAGGTTTTAAAACAAATTTAAAGATGGAAGCGATAAGTCTCCCAAAGACTTGATCTAAATGTAATATGCCATGTGTATGCATGTAACGTGCTTTAAGGGCTTTTATTAGAGGATATGATCGGATCCTTGAAAGTGATCTGATCCAATAATCCAATGTTTCTTATATATATGACCCTGCGTGTTCAAGTGTGAGTAGAGATATAGAGATTCATAGATAAAACATGTGAAACCAAGAGCGTTCACAATGTAGTCAAGGGAGAACCTGTTACTAAGGCTGGAATGCCTTAGCTGAAATTGTGGGTAATATAATGTATGTGTGTTGTGTTGAAGCTGTGCGTTCATGTGTGGTCGTGTGGATAGTTTGAATATTCCGTGTGCAGGTTTGGTTGACCATCGATTCCTGTAGGATCGATGGTGACCCTTTGATATGAAATTATTGTTACATATATATGCATGTTACATGAGAATTGGTATGTGGCAGAGAACTGTGTTTAAACACAAAGATTCATAGACCCTTAGTTAAATCCAAATTACACTGAGAAATTGCGCAGAAAACACTTAGCGGCTCCATAAAGCGAACGTGAAATTTGATATAGAGTGGCCTACACTCTTATTGGGTCCGGATCCACTGAAGGTAGTTCCACTGAAGAAGTGAAGAATGCAGTGGGTAGAATTGTTAAGGACAAGGAGAAGCATATAACCGGGAGGTCAGAAATTTTTGTGCCTCGGGATTCTGATGCAGGAGCATCCAGCACCCTTAGACAAAGGGAGGAATCCAAAGCAGAGCGAAGAGGAGTGCGTGGACCAGGGGAGAAAAACAAGGAAAAAATCTGTTTTTAAAATAGATTTAAAGATGGAAGTGATAAGTCTCCCAAAGACTTGATCTAAATGTAATCTACCATGTGTATGCATGTAACGTGGTTTAAGGGCTTTTATTAGAGGATATGATCGAATCCTTGAAAGTGATCCGATCCAATAATCCAATGTTTCTTATATATAGGAACCTGCGTGTTCAAGTGTGAGTAGAGATATAGAGAGTCATAGATAGAACGTGTGAAACCAAGAGCATTCACAATGTAGTTGAGGGAGAACCTGTTACCAAGGCTGGAATGCCTTAGCTGTAATTGTGCGTAATATAATGTATGTGTGTTGTGTTGAAGTTGTGCGTTCATGTGTGGTCATGTGGATAGTTTGAATATTCTGTGTGCAGGTTTGGTCGACCATCAATTCCTGTAGGATCGATGGTGACCCTATGATATGAAATTATTGTTACATATATATGCATGTTGCGTGAGAATTGATATGTGGTAGAGAACTATGTTTAAACACAGAGATTCATAGACCCTTAGCCGAATCCCAATTACACTGAGAAATCGCGTAGAAAACACTTAGCGGCTCCATAAAGCGGACGTGAAATTTGATACAGAGTGGCCTATACTCTTATCAGGTCCGGAAGGCATGTCAGGTCGGCGAATTGAACTGATCAGAATGACCCTTGTAACAGAGCAATTGTGATAATGCGATGGATCATGAACCGTCGGATCGCAAATCCGAATTGATGGTTCAGATCTAATCGACTATCGGCAAAAGGAGGGTGCGATAGCGCTATGTGGCAGAGCGTCGATACGCCGACAAGCAATATTGTGATATTGCCGACAGATTAATCGGCGATCGGGAGATTGGAGATCGGTAAGGAGTAGTGCTGCGAGGAAGCAATAAGAGACGAACACGATGATAATTACAATTGCGATTGTAACAGATTTGAGTTCTGATATATGTGTTAGTCGGCCTTTTTAGGCTTGAACGATAATGTATAAGTTCCCAATAGTTGAATGTAATTCCATGGTTTAAAAGGCTTAAAGCCTAGAACGCTTCCGATACGCTTAGTGGGCCATAACCCACAGGCCTCAAGATCAATTTCTTTAGGGAAAGGGATTTTGATTAACCCCCAAAATCTCTTTCCCATCAAAAAGGAAGTTTGTGAAGTACCAAGATAAGTTGGGGGTGATGGAGAACCCCTTTGTTTCTAGGAGGGAGTATTGAAGCTTGAGGTAGCCTTGGAAGGTATTTTGCATAGGCTTAGTGTCTTAGCATGTGGAAGATGATTTATTGCCTCTTTAGGTGCATTCTTGGTGGAGTAAGTGATTTATATCTTCTTTCCTAATTCTAACTTAGGGAAAGTACAATAATTAAAGTCAACTAATTATTGTAGACTATTAAGTCATTTTCTAACGATAAATAATTTAATTATTTAAGAGATTTAGAAACAATCTCAACCATTGATCTATGAGATCTTCTACAAGGGAAATTAGGGTTATGGATTTGGGTTTAATGAAGATTATAAATAAGTCTAGTGAAGAGGTAAAAATACAAGAACACGAGAGAGAGGCAGCTACAACATTTTAGGAAAGCGATTTTCTCAAGACGGAGAGAGTGAATTCTATGGAGCGTGAGGCTTAGTTCGACTAAGGAGAAGGAAGAAGAATACAAGGAAATTTTGGGGTGTTTCCAGGAGTCTATTATGTTGGGAATTGGAGAGGTCGAATTGTTGAAGTGAGAAGGAAGCACAATTGCTAAGGATGTTGATTTGCCATAAGTCGAGTGAGAGTTAGGCACAAAGATTGATTTTTTGGTAAGAAGTGGGCCAGATTTCTTCAGAGGTTAATTTCTAGTTGGTCGATTTTCCTTAGGCTGAATTATTCTAGTGGAGTCAAGTTGCAGGTTCCAAGCATTGTATTTTTCTTTGTAAGTTCTCTGTGGGTTGAAACCTTGATTGTTCATATTAATAAATGACGAAGAATTGTTGTGGGTGAATATTAGTTCATATTAAAATATTAGTGATTTTTTTTGTAATTCAGAATTTATTTTGTTAATTAGGTAAATTGTTGGGAATAAATAATTGTTGAGAAAATAAATTTGGGTTGGTATTAGGAGATTTAACACTTTCATGTAGTTAGTACATGACAATGATAAAACCCCACCTTTTGTCCTCATCATCCTTCTTATTGACAATGATCTTGTCAACGGTTTTCTACACCCTCATCAATTGGTGATACTACCTTCTTTCTTCATTACTCTGTAGCACAAGAATCTCTTCAAAATATTCCTCTTTCAAACTTCTTTTCCTAAAGGTAATAACAGAGTATTTCTTCAATTCATCCTCCCTCCCATCACCATCATGTCCTCCTTCGATCATGAACTTAACATCGTGCTCACTCCTTTGTTTGATAAGTTCTTCAATTATTCATCTTTTTTTTATCTATTTTTGCAATTTAAAAAAATATTACCTTGAGTTCCTCCTCCTTTTGTTTTGTTAATGCTACTAATGGTTGGTAGCCTTGGAATTTTGTGATTATTCCCTTCACCAACATCTTCATCTCTTATAGTTTCCATGTTAACAATAACTTTTCCATTAACATTATTTGTGTCACCATAATTAACTTTTCGAACACCTATATATTTTGACATGTATTTAGCATTGTTCTGTTCATTCTCTTTAAGGATCTCCACTTTAACACATAATTCATTTCCCATCTTCTTCACTTCCACTACCTTAAATTTTAATTTTAAGGTCTATTTTTTAAATGTAATTTTTATTTTGTAACTATAACAAGTATTTAAGTAAAATAAAATATTAATTTCCCTTTAATTTCTTCCCTTTTGAATATGTTTCTTAGTAATGCTAACACCTCATCAATGTGACAATGTTTCTCAAACTAGCTCTAATTTTGTTGTGAGTCCTTGTATAGTTAAAGAATTAAATGATTTAATAAAATAAAGGTTCCTACCATATTCTCTTATTTATCTTCTTTTACAATTTGGGCTATTACACTTGTAACTCTCAAAGTTTCCTTCTCATTTGTTGCTTCTACCACAATTATGACAACCTTGTCATCCTCTTCCACTAGTATTAAGGTAGTCCCTTTTCTAACTATTATTCATTATTCTTTATAATATACGAGTCTCCATGTTTATAGAAATTTATTATGGTAGAACACAACTTTGTAGTCTTAAAATATATTTCCTTTTCCACTTCTTCTACCCTCTCTACATCTTTCATCACCATTATGGACTCTTAATCCTAAACTCATCATCCTATTGGCTCACATCGTTAGCCTAGTTTTCTTCTACATTCATCCAATCCTATAACAACTTTATCTCTTTATCGAGTTCAATCATTTCTTATTCTAGGAGTTCTTTATCAAATACTTCTTCAACTCCAACCAAAACTTCTAGCTTCTCAACTATTTCTTGTGTTATTAAATGTTTTTGCAACTCGTAATTTTTTTCATCATATTTTGACACTAATCGATTAATATCTTCTATTCCTCACTAATTTTCCTTCAAAAAAGTTTTTGTATGAGGGATCATGGGCGGTTGTTGACTATCTTTCCTCTTGTTATAGTATTCTTATGGAGGGGAGCATGGAGAAGAGTTGACCAACATTCCATAAAGGATATACTCATGTTGAGGGGTATCTAGTAGAAGGGTCAACCTCCCCAAGCAAAGTTTTCAAATAATGGGAATCTTAAGGTAGGGTCAACCAACCCTTCCTCCATCATACTGTTCTCATGGAGGGGGAGGATGGAAAATATAGTCTATTCTTTCCCAAGAAAAAATTTTGTATGACGAGGATCTCAGGTACAGATCAATAAACTCTTCCTCCAAGTTAGTATTCCCATAGAATGGGAGCATCTAGAATGGTTCTTCTCATTAATCCTGGTATAGATACTTCTTACCTATTTCCTATGTTTCTCCTATTTAGTGCACACACTTATCTGTTGCATGATCATATCCTTCCTCAATAGGTGCATCATAAGAATTGTCTATGAATTTCTTCAAATCCCTTTTATTGACGCTTCCAAATGGATGGTATTCGCATCGCAAGGCATCCATTAGAATGATTAGCACACCTTTCCTAAAGAAATGTTTTCACATAAGGCGGGTCCAAGGAAGGGTCAACCAACCCTTCCTCTAAAATAAAATTCTCGAGGAAACACAAAGAAGGGATGGCCCACCTTTCCTAAACGATGGTATTCATGTCATGACATATCCTCTAGAAGAGATAGTCGACCTTTCCTCAAGTAAAGTATTTGAATGGTGGGTCACAAGGAAGTGTTAATCGACCCTTCCATAATCATAGTATTATCATGGAAGTGGAGCATGATGAAGGGTTAGTAAACATTTTTTCAATGTTCATATTCCATTGTGTTGTATGCAATTAAAGGATTGCAAATCCTTTTTCATAGGGAGGGAAAGTGGATTATTGACAAGTATAAATGGTTAGTCGACCTTTTCTCAAAGATGTTATTCTCATTGTGTTGTATGCAATGAAAGGATTGCAAATCCTTTTCCGAGCATAATATTCTTAAGGAGGATACATGGACTATTAATAATCATAAATATTATTACCACTAGAGGACTGAAAAAATAAGATGACAAGTTCTAACCAAAAAAAATAAAAAAATCATAATCCACCATTTTGAGCTTTTTTTTTTTAAATTAAGTAAACTCTAATAAATGTATTAATACTTTATAATTTAGTAAAAAAACACCTTATTTATTTAAATATAACAAACAATAAAATCTATTCTTTATAATATATATATATATATATATATATATATATATATATATATATATATATATATATATATATATACATATACATATACATATACATATACATATACATATTCCTAGATCCATCTTAATTTCAGATGAGGGATGAAATTTCTTTTCATTCTAAAAGAAGTTTGCACATTGATCTCTCGGCTTCTGGTAGATCCAGAGTTAATATGGATCTAGGCTGGTACTATATATATATATATATATATATATATATATATGCTCTTAGATAAAAGTACCATAGAAAAAACCATGGGTTGTCAAAACCTACAACTAAGAAACCACCATAGGTAAATTGACTATTTTACCTCTATTTTATTTTAATTATTAATTCTATTTTTTATTTTATTTTATATATATTCTTATATCAAAATACCATGGGCAAAACCATAGGTTGTGAACCAAGAAAGAACAAAAGATAAATTGACTATTTTTCCTCTATTTTATTTTAATTATTAATTCTATTTTTTATTTTATTTTATTTTTTATTTTGTTTTTTTTTTTTATTTTTTTTATGTAATTTAACATAGTCAAAATGTTTACAGGACATTACAACATCTCTACCATATTTATCTCTACCATATTTGGTTAGAGGGCCTCTTCACGCAATTATGTTAATATGGACATTATGTTAATATGGACTATTTTTCCTCTATTTTATTCCATAATCTCTTATTTATCTTCTTTTACAATTTGGGCTATTACACTTGTAACTCTCAAAGTTTCCTTCTCATTTGTTGCTTCTACCACAATTATGACAACCTTGTCATCCTCTTCCACTAGTATTAAGGTAGTCCCTTTTCTAACTATTATTCATTACTCTATAATATACAAGTCTCCGTGCTTATTGACATTTATTATGGTAGAATTCAACTTCTATAGTCTTAAAATATATTTCCTTTTCCACTTCTTTTACCCTCTCTACATCTTTCATCACTATTATGGACTCTTAATCGTAAACTCATCATCCTATTGGCTCACATCATTAGCCTAGTTTTCTTCTACATTCATATAATCCTATAACAACTTTATCTCTTTATCGAGTTCAATCATTTCTTTTTCTAGGAGTTCTTTATCAAATACTTCTTCAACTCCAACCAAAACTTCTAGCTTTTCAACTATTTCTTGTGTTATTAAATGTTTTTGCAACTCGTAATTTTTTTCATCATATTTTGACACTAATCGATTAATATCTTCTATTCCTCACTAATGTTCCTTCAAGCAAGTTTTTGTATGAGGGATCATGGGCGGTTGTTGACTATCTTTCCTCTTGTCATATTATTCTTATGAAGGGGAGCATGGAGAAGAGTTGACCAACATTCCATAAAGGATATAGTCATGTTGAGGGGTATATAGTGGAAGGGTCAACCTCCCCAAGCAAAGTTTTCAAATAATGGGAATCTTAGGGTAGGCTCAACCAACCCTTCCTCCATCATACTGTTCTCATGGAGGGGGAGGATGGAAAATATAGTCTATTCTTCCTCAAGAAAAAAATTTGTATGGCGAGGATCTCATGTACAGATCAATAAACTCTTCCTCCAAGTTAGTATTCCCATAGAATGGGAGCATATAGAATGGTTATTCTCATTAATCCTGGTATAGATACTTCTTACATATTTCCTATGTTTCTCTTATTTAGTGCACACGCTTATCTATTGCATGATCATATCCTTCCTCAATAGGTGCATCGTAAGAATTGTCTATGAATTTCTTCAATCCCTTTTGTTGACACTTCCAAATGGAAGGTATTCACATCGCAAGGCATCCATTAGAATGATTAGCACACCTTTCCTAAAGAAATATTTTCACATAAGGCGAGTCCAAGGAAGGGTCAACCAACCCTTCCTCTAAAATAAAATTCTCAGGGAAACACAGAGAAGGGATGGCCCACCTTTCCTAAACAATGGTATTCATGTCATGACATATCCTCTAGAAGAGATAGTCGACCCTTCCTCAAGTAAAGTATTCGAATGGTGGGTCACAAGGAAGTGTTAATCAACCCTTCCACAATCATAGTATTATCATGGAAGTGGAGCATGATGAAGGGTTAGTAAACATTTTTTCAATGGTCATATTCCATTGTGTTGTATGCAATTAAAGGATTGCAAATCCTTTTTCAAGTATAATATTTTTAGGGAGGGAAAGTGGATTATTGAGAATTATAAACGGTTAGTCAACCTTTTCTCAAAGATGTTATTCTCATTGTGTTGTATGCAATGAAAGGATTGCAAATCCTTTTTCAAGAATAATATTCTTAAGGAGGATACATGGACTATTAATAATCATAAATATGTTTACCACCAGAGGACTGAAAAAAATAAGATGATAAGTTCTAACCCAAAAAATAATAATAATAATAATCCACCATTTTGAGCCTTTTTTTTTTAATTAAGTAAACTCTAATAAATGTTTTAATACTTTATAATTTATTAAAAACACACCTTATTTATTAAAATATAACAAACAATAAAAATAATTATTTATATTATCTATCTATCTATCTATATATATGTGTGTGTGTGTGTGTATGTATGTGTGTGTGTGTGAATTCTTAGATCCATCTTAATTTCGAATGAAGGATCAAATATCTTTTCATTCTAAAAGAAGTTTGCACATTGATCTCTGGGCTCTTGGTAGATCCAGGGTTAATATGGATCTAGATTGGTACTATATGTGTGTGTGTGTGTGTGTGCTCTTAGGTAAAAGTACCATAGAAAAAACCATTGGGGTTCAAAACATACAACTAAGAAACCACTAGGTAAATTGACTATTTTACCTCTATTTTATTTTAATTATTAATTCTATTTTTATTTTAAATATATTCTTATATCAAAATACCATGGGAAAAACCATAGGTTGTCAAAACCTAAAACCAAGAAAGCACAAACGATAAATTGACTATTTTTTCTCTGTTGAATTGAGGCTTCTGTGATCCATATCAAGTTTATGAGAAAAAAAAAAATTGGCATAAATGACATGATAATACATTTGTCGCCGTGTTTCGAACCAACGAGTGTTGTTCATTGTCAGGACAAGTTGAAGAAACAGATCATGACTACATGTCAAATAGGGATAGCAGATCTTCCAACGGCTAGGTTTGACTGGGAAAACGGCCATATTAGACTAGACTGCACAAACAGCTATAATTGACCAAGCAATGCTAGATTTGACTAGTTAAATTACTTAATTATAATAATATTATTAGATAGATAGTTATTCAATCTATTAGGGTTAATATCATTATATTTTATAATGTTCTGAATGTCATTAAAGTTTAGAATGCCTAAAACGAAAATTATTTTAATACTTTTTGGTTGGTATTGTGTGTTATTTTAAGTAAAATGTTAATCAAATTTGAGTTAAAAATAATAAATCTAGGGAATATTAATAATAATAATGAGTAAAATGTTAACATATATTAATAGATCTAGGGATTATAACTATTAGTAATTGTATGGATTTAATATTAACTAAAATAATATTATTAATTATTATTATTATTTTTATTATTAATGGTTTGGGTAACTAATTAATATAAATTTATTAGTAAAGCTATCTAATGTGAACATAAACTTACTACTTAAATTTAAATAACTATCTTATACTAGATAATTTTAACCCATTCTCATAAACATAAGGAAAAGAAAATGAGGGAGATTTCCAAAGAGGACGAAAAACTCAAATAAGAATTAAGGATAAAGAAAGCAGGTTAGTTAGAAGTTTCACTATAGGATAATAAGGGAGAAAATGGAAATAGAAATTTAGTTCAAGTCATTATAGGGGAGGAAGGGGAAGAAACGACTAGGAAGAGAGGACAAGGATCCAGCAACTACTGATCTTCCAACTATCATCTCTATTGAGATTGCTTGGTCTTTTTTCAATCTCAATGGCTTCCCTAAATTTTCGATGATGGAACTGTGCAACCTTTGCAATAACCTGGGCCTCCTCAATACAAACATGATGTTTAGTCTTCTCTGCATGCTCCCCTAGTGCAGAAGACTTGGTTCTCGCATGTTTTAGGTCTGTTGCGTGCTCATTAATCCTTTGATTAATAGAGCGACCAGTCTCACCAATGTAGGGGGTCCCACAAGAACAAGGAATAATATAGACACCCTTCATGTCCTTAGGGTTGATAAGATCCTTCATTGATATGAGGGAATTACGAATGGTGTTAAGGGGTCTAAAGGTCGAGGGTTATATTTTTTATTTTATTTTTTATTTTAATTTCTTTTATTTTTTTTAATTTTTTATGTAATTTAACTTGGTCCAAATGTTTACAATTTTTCCTCTATTTTATTTTAATTATTAATTATATTTTTTTTATTTTTTTTTTATTTTTTTAATGTAATTTAACTTAGTCAAAATGTTTACAGGACATTACGACATCTCTACCATATTTGGCTAGAGAGGCCTCTCCACACAATTGTTAATATGGACTATTTTTCCTCTATTTTATTTTAATTATTAATTATATTTTTTATTTTTTTATTTTTTTATGTAATTTAACTTAGTCAAAATGTTTACAATTTTTCATCTATTTTATTTTAATTATTAATTCTATTTTTTAATTTTTTTTTATGTAATTTAACTTAGTCAAAATGTTTACAATTTTTCCTCTATTTTATTTTAATTATTAATTCTATTTTTTGTTTTATTTTATTTTTTAAATTTTGTTCTATTTTTTTAATTTTTTTATATAATTTAACTTAGTCAAAATGTTTACAGGACATTACAACATCTCTACCATATTTGGCTAGAGAGGCCTCTCTGCACAATTATGTTAATATGGACTATTTTTCTTCTATTTTATTTTAATTATTAATTCTTTTTTCTTTTTTTTTTCTTTTTTTTTATTTTTTGATGTAATTTAACTTAGTCAAAATGTTTACAGGGCATTACAACATCTCTACCATATTTAGTTAGATCTCTCAGCACAATTATGTTAATATGGAAATTGAAATATTTAATTTATGGCTAACATGAAATACTTTATTTATTAATATTTCTTTTTTAAATACCATATGTCAACACTCTATGAAACATCATTGGAGTATCACATCTCCTTCATCAATATTATTTTAGATGTCACATGTGAACTCCATATTGACTATTGAAGGAATTACACTTCTCCCTCATATGCAAAAGTAGAGGGAAAATTAGAAATATTTTTACTATCAATTACTTTCTCTCTCTACTAACAATTGCTTTATCTCTATATATAAAATTAATTACTTTATCTTTATATATAAAATTGATGTAAAATTATGTCATTTACAAGAAATATGAAGACAAATTATAATTGTTTACTATTAATTACTTTCTCTCTTTAGTATCAATTACTTTGTCTCTTACTTTGTCTCTATATACAAAGTAGATGTAAAATTATGTTATTTGCAAGGGACAATGAAGTGTTTTTTTTTTTATGACTCGCTGATTTTTATTATTAATATGTATGTTAAATATTGAAATATTTTCAATATTTTGTTATTACCCACATTTTTTAACTTCTTTTTCAGATAGATATTATTTTATTTCTTACCCCATGACAACATGTCTCCCATACTAAACATCTCTCTGCACAATAATTTATTAAAAAATGTTTGATTTGACACACTGATTTTTATTATTAATATGTATGTAAAATATTAAAATATTTTATTGTTACCAAAATTTTTAAACATTTTTAACTTATTTTTCAGGTGGGTATTATTTTATTTCTTACCCCGTGACAACATGTCTCCCATACTAAACATCTCTCTGCACAATAATCTATTAAAAAAATGTTTGATTTACATTATTTAATTATCTAGCCACCCAAAAACATGTTTAAAATGAACTTCTAAAACATCTTAAAAAAATGTGTAAAAGTGTTCAAATAAAAAGGTGAGCCTCTCGCACATGATTAATCCTGCATTAAAACTTTAACACGTGTGCCTTTCTCTCATTCTATTGAACCAGCTTGTAAGATCCCTAAGACATGGTATTTCCTATAGAAGACATTTATTTTCTATATATGACGTTTCGTAGTGGGCTTCAGACACTTGGATTTAATGCACACTGTGATTGGGTTATCATGAAAAAAAATTACCCAAAGATTATTAAAACTTTACCACATGTGCCTTTCTCTCATTCTATTGACCCAGCTTAGTATTTCCCTAAGATCCCTAAAACTTAGTATTTCCTATACAAGACATTTATTTTCTATATAAGACGTTCTGTAGTGGGCTTCAGACACTTGGATTTAATACACACTGTGATTGGGTTATCATGAAAAAAATTTACCAAAAGTTTATTTCTCCTCACATTCTTGATCTTAAGATTAGAAAGGAAACCCGAACAAGCTATAAAAAAAAACCTGTTGTTGTACAACAAATTAATTTATGTTTTTATTAGTCAGCAAACTCATTGCCCCGTCCCCACTCCCGCCCCCCAAAACAAGTGGTTGTGTAAACAATCTGGTGCCTGGTTGAGTAAGCCATTTATGCCTTTGCAGGGGCAAACTCATTTTTTTCCCAGAAGTGGTTGTGTAAGCCCATCTGCTACCTTTCCACTGTCGACATTTTCTGCCGAAACTGAATCTTCTCCTTGTTGGCTTGCACCAGCTATTTGCAGTCCTCGTCGTCCATGTCCTCCCTGAGAAAGCAAACAAAATTAGTCTATTGCTAATCTGAAAGCAAATTTTACTCAAGAACCAATATTGGATAGCTGGCTGGCTATATGCCCTCCCTCACTACGAACCTACCCCCGTCATCAAGGTCTAACATCGTGAGTATACAAACCCTAGAAATAAGAATTATATGCATTGACTTACTCCTATCTTCTGAGCAATGGCGCGGAGGATAGAAGGAGAACGGGCGACGACAGATGCTGCTACTGTTGCCGCAACACGGACCCTGAAGAAACATGCAAACATGCAAATTCAGGATATTTTACCCCAATATAAACAAATATATAAAGCATCATAGGTCTAAAAGTTTTTGTTTGCCTGGGTACTACTGCAAAAAGTTATACAAAAGCTAAAACAAAAGGAACAAGCAAGAGATTATTATGCAATCAAAATATTAGGGTCAAGAAACCTAAAATAACCCCAACAAAATAGGAATAAAGCATACGTATTTGTTGGGTTTTTATTGGACGTACATTTTCAACGAGAATTCTATCATTTAAGGGTAATAGAGATGTTAGGAATAGATAAGTCGCAAAATAAAATTGACAAGCAGAAATATAGTTGGACATATTTTCATCACCTTGTTAGTAACATGGCTACCGGGTACTTATAAAATATAACAAAAGTGACCATATAACCCTGATGGTCGATTTCCTACTAATTGGATACTTAAAAGGGATTAAACACCAAAATCATGTGCAATGCATCCATGATCAGTTTCAAGAGCCAGCTATGAACCAGGGGAATGTCGGATGGAGGCCCTTCTCCCACAACATGCCCATATTTAAAGTGATTTTAAAAAATGGAGTGTCGTTGAAAGTGTACACGGTATAACCGCCACACGTGAGTGGTGTCCAAACAAGTGTTGACGTGGCCACAGATCCCTATCGTCACTATTTACTCTCGCATGTTCATCATTCCAACTGACGCTGAGGTAGAACATTAAAGGCTCATCATCAATTTGAATAAGAAAAAGATTGAATTGCAAAAAGCGAAAAGTAGGGAACTAATGGTCCCCTAGACTATTTTTAGTCTGGTAGACATTAAAATATCATTTCATTTCAGGGATAGTATCTAGTGTTGGTGTCCAAACCTTATGTGACCCCATGCTCCGATCGACCGGAGAAGTGTGCCCAGTAACTTGTGATTGATCCTGTTGGAGACACTGTTGGGTTTCCTGGATCTCCTCAATAGGGGCCTCATTCGACCATGGTTCATCATATATTAGTCCTCTAGTGCGAATGCTTCAGTCAGCCAAAATGTCTTCCACCTTATTCCCTGCTCGCCTTGTGTGATGTGGGATAATACACTGAAATGAAGACAGCAAGTTTTTTATACTAGTAATTACCTCATGTAGTCTCCAACTATAACTTATCTGATCTGCCAGTTGGTCTTGAGTAATTTTGTTAGACATTGTATGACAATTTGTGAATCGCCATGGACTTGGAGCAACGTATAACCTTCGCGAAGCACTATTTTAAGGCCCTTCTCTAGACCAAGAAATTATGCCATGTTATTTGTTGTGGTACCGTAGTAGCATGCATAGACACGCAGTGGGAGAGAGTTCTCATCTCGAAAGATACCACTGTGACCTGTTGGCCCCCGACTCCCTTTTGATGCACCATCGAAGCTTCTTAATATTTTAAAATGTTGTGGAGGAGGAGAGAAGCTAATAGAGTCACTGTTTCTTAAATCAATCGATTGAGAGAGACAGGAGGTGAACATTATTGGGTGTAGATCCAAATTTTTTAAAATGTATTCCTTTCTCTCAGTATCTGACCAATCTTCCTGTTTAAACGAGGATGTTACTATTGTTTCTTGAGTACTTTGGATTATGATTTCTTGTAGACAAACAGCATCTCGTTTGTATCAAAAACTCTGAGGTTCCGCTCTTTCCACAGATTCCATATTACAAAGCCACAGGCCAAATGCCAAGCTTGAAGAGTTATCATATTTTTAACTTCTTTTCATAGCATTGCATTAAGAGATATGTGATAAATTCAGGTTGTGGCGCAGAACATCGAAAAATTCGCAGTGTAATGTCCAAGTGTTGCGCACAATTCCTAAAAATATGTTGTGTTGTTTCTTCTGCTTGAAAGCATAGAGAAAAAAATCGACGGTCATTCATAGCCTTTTCTCTATAGTCGATCCCATGAGAGGTTACGTCCATGTGCAAGCAGCCATAGGAATGTGCCAACTTTTGGCCAACTCTTATTATCCCATATTTTCCTCCATAGTACTATGTTGTCCTCTGTATGATTACCAGCAAGTACTCCATATGCTTTTTTTAAAGAAAATGAACCTGATGATTGGTGTCCCCATCGAAGAATATCCCGACTATGTGAGACTCTGTTGTTGGGGCCTTCATTTTGTGATATTTTGCGGAGAAAGAGGCTAAGAAAATGAACCTAATGATTGGTGTCCCCATCGAAGAATATCCCGACTATGTGAGACTCTGTTGTTGGGGCCTTCATTTTGTGATATTTTGCGGAGAAAGAGGCTCGGAACAAGTGGCGGAAACAGCCATTGGGAAGTTGCGGCGCTGACAGCCGAGGAAAGACGAGACTGGCATAAGACTAGCGGTCGCAGAGGAGTGGCAGGAAGAAGCAGGGATAGCCAAGCGAGAAAAGAGCAGGAGCAGCCGAGGATGAAGACAGCCAAGCAGGGGAGAAGGAACTCGTGGTTCGGGTTGGCGTGGAGGAAAAGAAAGAAGAAGATAAAAAGCAGAAAGGAGAACGGAGAAGGGGTTGGTTATGGTTGTTCTGGGTAATACTATTCATCCTGTGTTACAGAGCTATAAGAACAACTTTGTGATTGTATTTATATGAGTTTGTATCCCGTCTGTAGGAATTCTAATGATGAGGACAGGCCAAGAGCTTGATGTAATGTACCTATTCTGATATTAATGAAGAAAACTGTTATGGGATCATAGTATATTCATTGTGTGTTATTCTGGTTATTCAGAATTTTTAAGTATGCACATGTTTAGGTAGTCTCTTTGTTACAGCATGTATAGACTATTGCAATTTGGTTGCTTTGAATGTTAATTTAATGTTTCTTGCTCTCTATCCTTTGATATGGTTTCCCTGATATCAGATTCCAACCCTCCTCTAACTTAGGTTGTGGCACACCTCGGGTGAGACTCCTTACCCTTCCTGGGTAAGGTGAAAATGTCGGCGTTGTGCTAGACTACAACGGAGCCTTATTGGCCCCTATGCCTGAACCCGGAGTCTTAACCCTGTTTCTATTTCTGTGCCAACAAATGGTTCCGTTGTCAGGACCTGAAATTCAAAAAGAGGGTTTGGAATATGGTATCGAAGATCTTTAAGAAAAAATTGCGAAACTGGTGGGATGAGCAAGTGGACCAATTTGTTTCTCAACAAGCTCAACTTCGTCGTCGAACTATTGCAAAATTGACGGACAAAATCCTGTATTCAGAACCGGCGAGTGATCAGTACGAGATATTCTGGTGCAAATTTCCAGAAGAACTTTACAACTGGTTGCAGAGATTGCAGGTGAAAGGGAGGTCTAGTGGACAAAATTTATCTCGTCGCAACTGGACTCAAGAAGATCTCACTGCACTACATTGTCTTGACATGGATCTGACAAGAGCAGTAGATTTTTGGGTACAAACCACACTGGAAGGGTATATTATCGAATTTGCAGCAGAAAGCCATCAGTCCTTTTCAAAGGTTGAAGCTGTGTTCCGAGCAGGGTTGTGAGGGAAGCTGCTAAAAGAAGTAACCCTCTGGATCAAGGTCTTAATGGTGGAAGAGGGCTTGCTAGTATTCCAAAGTCTAAGCATGGCAGCGTAAACACCTAGTACTGGGGGAAGGACCTAAAGGGAGGGATGCTACTAAGCAGGGAACTATGAGGCTATTAGGAGGATGGATGCAGATGATTCCCGAAGGGCGGGAGATCTATGAGCACAAAGGAGAGTGCAGATAGTAGAGAGATGGCAGGAAAGGGCCATGCAAACGATTAAAAGGCAACAAGAGGGATTGCACCAAGCAGGAGCGATGTTGAGAAGTCCAGAGGGAGGAGACAGGATAGAAGAAAGCTCAACGGGAGGAATAGCGACAGCCGCAACCGCTATGGGTTCAAAAGGCGATAGGGACCCACCCTCACTAGTGGAGAGGGAGAGGCTGGATGGAAAAGGCCATCCCAGCTCGAAGGAAGGCCTAGATGATGACATGTATTTTGTTATACAGAGACTATTTGCTGAAGATGATGCGTCCAGAAGAATCAATGATCTGCCTCCCCGAAGCTCAGGTAGTGTCTCCCCCAACCTTCCCCTAGTACTCTATAACAATCTTGACAAATTCCTTTCTAAGTTGATCAAAACTATAAGAGTTCATAGTGTGCATGTTAATTACAAAGCTAGTACTAGTAGTAGTGGAAATAGTAGCAGTAATACAGGTTTGCAAGGATCTCTACAACCGGGATCACAAGGATTTGTGCTTTTAGCACGGACTCAATCAAAAATGGCGGGATCATTCACAAGGTATCCCGAGTTCTCCAGCAGGGGGAACGAAGACATAGAACAACATTGGTATCTATGCGAGGCCATCTGGAGAGCTCGTCAGACGCCTAATAATGTGAAGCTAATTGAATTTTAGACCTCTCAGGGAAAGGGCCTTGAGGTGGTTCATAAAATGGTCAGAGTTACACCAGAACCCAACTGTGGACAATGTTAAAAGAGAATTTGTACAAGAATTCAAACTTCCCCAAACTGATCAGCAAGGGTTGTCAGAACTGTGGGAGATAAAGCAGCGGGAGGGAGAGACCGCCTGAGAGTTGATGCAAAGATTTAAGGATGCAATCGGTAAACTCAGTTACCCAATAGACCCGAATCACCAAAGAGATTGGTTTATCAAAGCATTGTTACCCCTCACTCGTACACCATTGACGCAACAAAAGATTGACACACTACAGGATGCTCTCGAGCAAGCAACTCGGATAGAAGCTATGGCAGGATACCTGCACGAATACTGGGGGGGAGCAACATCGCATGATCCATCTATCTTGGGTCTTCAACATCAAATTGCAAGTCTAACAGAGAAGTTAAAGGATCTGCAACTAGCCCGCCTGGCAAGGCCGAACGTGTGGTGTACAAATTGCTTAGGGGAAGGTCATGTTTCCACAGAATGCCCAAGATTGCAGGGCGCAGGTACTGTGTCTACTCCAAGAGGACCACCTAGGCCTACACCCGCATCAGGAGTCGCGCAGGTAGGATCGCAAGGGTTGTATCCTAGGTGCAACCAGCCAGAGTACTGTGAAGTATGCAGGGGGTATGGACACTCTCCTCGTTTGTGCCCAATATTACAAAAATACTCCAATGTTCCAAATAACAATTATTGTGAGTTTTGTGCTTCCACAACTCACCACACTAACCAATGTAGAGCATTGGATGCTCTAGCAAATAGGTTAGACCACTCAACCTTCTGATTCAATGAGACTGCTCGAGGAGGGCGAGGAGGAGGAGGAACAAGGGGTGAAAGAGCAGGAGGCAGAGGCCCAGTCCGATGTTACAACTATGATCAAGAAGGGCATGTTGCATGGGATTGCCCACTGCTAAGAAGGCCATGGTACTCTCAGTGCAGGGTCAATGCACATGCAACATAGGACTGTCCGGAGCTAATTGCAAGATGGGAGGAGCAGAACTGGTGTAGGGGAGCGAACTTGATTAATGCAGAACCAAGGGTATTGGAGGCAACCCCCCTCTTGAATATTAATATAGTCACACGCAGCGGCAAAAAGACTAGGGTTGATCGAGGAACCTCGGACCAGCCCATGATCATCAGACTGGCCTCCCCAAAGCGCTCATATGACCCGAGCAAGAAGCAGTGTTACGAGGCAACGAAAGTTTTTGACAATCTAGCTGAAGGCACAGGACCATAGAAGGGGCAGCCAGAGTCTCATAAAGCTAAGAGCCTGAACCTTTCACAATCCACAGCACTCTGACTGAGGAATGGTTTAGATTATTTCTGCAGATCGTGAATGATGACCAGATGCTGGTGCAGTTGAGGAATAGTCTGAAAGCAGGCAACCCAGAGGAGGTTGAGGGAGGAATTATTTCCGCTAACTTACCCAAAAGACACACTAGGAGAGTACGGAGGAACAAGAAGAGAATAGGTAGAGAGTTCATAATCGATGCTCAGATTGCAGGATTTCAAATCAAGGACACTATGCTAGATCTTTGTTATATACCTAGGGGGGATAATATGGGGTACCAAGGGAGGTACCCAAGGTAATAATGTAATAATGGGATGGGCCATAGTAATAAATAAGGTGGTTAACCCATATCATGTAAGGGATCACAAGTAGTTAGTAATAATGTAATGGGCCCATGGTATTAGTCGATGGTATGAGGGAACCATGGTAATGATCCATGGTATTGTATGTATAAGGCCTATATAGAGGCTAGAGACTCCACGTGAAGATATAGTGAAGGATTATTGTATGAACAAGCATATGGCTTGTGGAGTGTTCTCCTTCCTTAAGGAGTAAATGTATGGTGTTGCCCTACCTTAAGGGTTTGATCAATAAAGAATCATTTCATATTATTTCTGGGTTTATTTGCATTATCTTATATTTTCATATCAGATCTATAATATTTTTGGATCAGATCTATAACAAGTGGTATCAGAGCTATAACAATCTTGGTTCCGATGTCAACATTCTACCAAGGAAAAAGTGGGAAGCACTAGGGAAAATTTAGTTGACATTCTCACCAATCTAGTTGCGGATGGCGACTCATTATTATATCCTTCCAATTGGGAGACTAGAGGATGTAGAAGTGGATGTAGCAGGGGTAAAGACCCATGCAAATTTCAAAGTAATAGATATTATGGGAGACAAGGATCCTTATCCAACACTGCTCAGGATAGAGTGGGCATTTGAAAATTATGCTATAATCGACTTAAAGAAGGAACTAATGACTTTTGAAGTAGAAGGAGTAAGGGTGATTCAACCTGTAGACTTGTATCAGGGACTAACAGATGACAAAGAAGAGCTAGGGATGTTAGATCAACTCTACAGGCTAACAGTGGGTAAAAGGGAGGACTACATAAACCCAACAACTGAAGGATCTATTAGCTGGAGAAGTATTCAGAGTTCAGAGGTTGGTTCAGAAGCTGCTTGGGACGATTGGCAGCAGAGTGGATATGAGATCAACACTAGACATTGCGCTGCAATATGTTGGGTCAACTGGATTGGCACAGAGGTAAGGGACTTCCCTATCTTTAATGGTATAGACTCAGTAAATTCATTTCTCAACAGGATTGATGCAACTATTATTGAAGAGCATAAAATACCATTACTAAATGTCGCATTGCAAGCGACACCGGCGCAATGGTGAGGAGTTCACCACAACTACCTCCAAGATTGGGAGAAGATCAAGAAAGCAATGGAAGTAAGATTCAAACTATCTAGGGAGTACCCTCAAGACTTTGCAAAGTACAGGGGGGACTCCGACCCTCGACAACACTTGGAAAATTGTAAGGACAGATGGAACCAGGAAGGAGTTTCGAAGGAGTTATGGGTACATGGGTTCATACACACCTTGGGAACCTTTCCAAAAACCTGGTATGTACAGGAAAAAAACAAGGAGGCAAACGAGAGATTGGGATAGCTTGGCTAATTAGTTTGTTAGCAGCTTCTCTTTCTCAGACAACTACAGGAGGCTCACTGAGGTATTGCAGGTTGTTAAAATGATTCTACTCACATCGGGTAAGCTAATGGACAGATGCATAGACCAGAGGACCTTACAGCGTCTTTATGAGTCAAGGGTATCTTGAAGCAATGGCTTGTGGAAAGGTGGATAAAGAACCGGATGAGGATGATCTGGGGGAGTTCCCACAACGTGGGCAAGCAGGACTATGGTGGGCACCATAGTTCCCTAATCCATCAACCATGCAGCAGAATGATCTTCAGGGTTGGTCCTCATCCCAACTGTTCAACTTTATTCAACAAGTCACACCGAGGGCCACAAAGCTGCATAATGACCTAACTGCCGACCATGAACAGTAGTAGCAGCAAATTGTTGAAACCACAGCTGAATGTGATCAACTCCACCAGGACAAGCAACGACTCCAGGAGCAGGTCGAGCAGATTACCACACGATTCCAAGCACTGTAGCCGTCCATTTTTGATGTTGTAACCGAAGCTCCAGAAGACTTCTCAGCTTGCACATTGGTCAAATGTTGCGACAATATCCAAACCGCGTGCAATGATTTAATCAAGACCAATCGAGAGCTCAGGAAAACCCTAGCCGCTACAAGGAGTGCATTATCGGCCCATGCCACAGCCTATGCCAACGAGATTGAGCAAAAGATAACCATTGCAGCCACTCTCAAGGACTCCATTGTCGAGGCCACATACACCTTGCTGCAGCAGGTTCATGACTGGTTAGGAAGCTTGGCAAAGAAGAATCCACTAATCTACCCACTCCGAAACCGAGTTAATCATCTCCTCACCACTATCAAGAACACGAAGGACAAAGAGCAAAGGAAACAGTTACGGGCAGAAGTCACCACTCTAGAAGGCCGCATCCAACAGATTGAAGATGAGTCGGCCAAGACAAAACAGATACTCCGTGATCTTCGGCCCCCGGTTCAAGCACACGTAGAGGAACTATAGGAGCTAAGTGAGGACATGGAAGTACAGTGGACTTCCTTGCTAATGGCACGGCCAGCTCAACCCACGTCCAACACAACAACTGAATTCCTCGAGCAAGCAGCCACGATCACAGAGACCTGGAAAGCAGCGCTCAATAACTATACTCAATTCTGCCATGAGACTATTGCGGTTGTGCCTGAATTGGGGCCTTCGTTTAAAGAAGCGGGCCAAGAAGAAGCAGCGCAACACCAGAGGAAGCACCAGCAACAGCACTAGCAGAAGCACCAACAGCAACACTATCAGAAGCACCCGCAGTAGCACCAGGAGAAGTGTCAATAGCATCGACAACGCCATAGGAATATTGACTCGGTGATGAGTCAATGAACTATGGTCGGGGCCTTCGTTTTGTGATATTTTGCGGAGAAAGAGGCTAGGGACAAGTGGCCGAATCGACCATTGGGAAGTTGAGGAGCTAACAGCCGAGGAAAGACAAGAGATTGGCGGAAAACTGGCAGTTGCAGAGGAGTGACGGGAAGAAGCAGAGACAGTGGAGTGGGGAAAGAGTAGGAGCAACCAAGGACGAAGACAGCCGAGCAAGGGAGAAGGAACTAGCAGTTTTGGTTGACATGCAAGAAAAGAAAGAAGAAGATAAAAAGCAGAAAGGAGAATCAAGAAGGGGTTGGTTATGGTTGTTCTGGGTAATACTATTCATCCTGTGTTCCAGAGCTATGGGAACAGCTTTGTGACTGTCTTATATGAGTTTGTATCCCCTCTGTAGGAGTTCTAATGTTGAGGACAGGCCAAGATGTAATGTACCTATTTTGATAGTAATGAAGAAGACTATTATGGGATCATAGTGTATTCACTGTGTGTTATTCTGGTTATTCAAAATTTTTAAGTATGCACATGTTTAGGTAGTCTCTCTGTTACAGCATGTATAGACTGTTGCGATTTGGTTGCTTTGAATGTTAAGTTGATGTTCCTTGCTCTCTATCCTTTGATATGGTTTCCCTGATATCGGATTCCAACCCTCCTCTAGCTTAGGTTGTGGCACACCTCAGGCGAGACTTCTTACCCTTTCCGGGTAAGGTGACAATGTTGACGTTGTGCTAGACTACAACGGAGCCTTGTTGACACCAGTGCCCAAACTCGGGATCTTAACCCTGTTGCTATTTCTGTGCAAACATCTATTATCCAACAATTCTTTAAACTCCTTCCAAGGGTAACTATCATCATTATCTACCTAGTCTTCTCTTTCTTTCCACACCCTCCATTCTTGATTTTCCTTATGAGGTTTCCAAAAATCAGCCAATGTCTGAGCAGTGAGTCTTTTGGACAGATTTTGTATTGATTGAAATTGTTGGGACTCTCGTGAGTGTAGAAACAGTTGCCAAGAATCTTCCCAAAATCTTGATGTTTTCCCTTCTTTGATATCCCAAAATGCATGATGTTGAATTAGGTCTTTGCTTTTGATAGCCCAATTCCAGATGGTTGATCCTATAATGGTTCCGTTAAACGTAAACTCTCCTCCTGAGTAAGAAGGGGGAACTATTTTTTTTGCCAAATTTGTTTCCGAAGTTGCGGACCACCCTGGACCCAAAGCCACCATAATTTCAAGCCTGACTTGTCCCTCGTTCGCCCTTGATTGTTCAGGTGATCTCTTCGGCCTTTTTGGTCCTATTGTACTATGTAACAACCCCCCCATTTATACGAGTAATAGTTAATATTTGACATATAAATGGGGACCCTTTTAAATTTTTAGCCTTTGAAAATAAACGCTAACTCTACAAATTTACCTCAAAAAACCTTCAAAAAGGAACTCATGCCTAAAGCTCTTATCGCAAATCGCATCTCGCAGTTTTCCATGTAACAATTGTTAACACTCCACCGAAAATCCCAAAATGTGATATGCGATGAGGTCTCTGCTCTGATTTTCCAATCACCGCACTTTAATAACACATGATCGCACCTCGCAAATCACAAATCGATACAGCATGCCATTGTGTCACCCCTTAAGAATTTGCGAAATGCGATGTTGCGATTCTCGCAATCGCATTTTGCATTAACTCTGAATAATGTTATATGACAACGTTTGAAAGTTGCGATGCGCTAATAAAGTGTGAAGCGTGGAGAAGTTATTGAGTTTTAATGTAATAATGAGTGGTTTGACAGAGTAATTAATGTTTAGCAGCTCAAGGAGAGGAATTGATGTTTTCAAGTTATGGCTAGTTAACACTGAAATCTCATGTAAAATCTTCCCACGATTCAAAGTCATTTCAAAGAACTCTCTGCCATAATTGCCCTCCATTGTGTGCACTGATATATCTCTTTCGTTTCAGGCAAGCTTCAAAAGAGATGTCATTGCGAAAGGTGATGCAAAAGCAGAAGAAGCAGAGCATTACAGAGTCTGAGCTATCAAAAATGTCGCCTATATTCGCTGACACAGTTTGCAGCGCCGATGGAGGAGCGATAGCATGGGAAGTCATATACAACAAGCTTGAAGATGAGCGTCCTAAAATTATTGTCATAAAGGCAACAACCGAATCAATAAAACCTTCGGGGGTCCAATTCAAAGACGTTGCTTGTTCCTTCCTTCACAAAATAGGAGCAAGAGCGAAAATACTCCCATATACAGATATGATTAGATGGGTGGTGGAAAATCTCAGTATTAAAGACAGGCAATTCAGGAACTCAAAGATGGAGTTAATGGGTTCATTCAAAGCTGAAGACCTAAAGCAAATGTATCATATACCTGACCCTCAGGACATATATGACAAATCATACTTGGCCAACTTCGCAAAGAAAAATGAAGAACCTTTCAAGATCATCCAAGGCTGGAGGGTACTGGAGAACAAGTTCAAATATGATAAAACAGGTATGTATCTCGTAGCTTCTTTGGCAAACCCCTACAACTATGCAGCTTCTATGTTATGTAGGTTATATGGATTACCTAATAATACCAAGTTTTCCATAGAATGGATTCCTTTAATTGATGCTTGTGTCAATTCCCACATAATGAATTGGGCCACTATCCTATCTGATAACCTAGCCACTGCCATCTCCGAGTATCATCAAAAGAGATCCTCCTCCACAGAGAACCTTCCTCCATTTTATTTCAGTGCCTATATCATGGATGCCATCTGTTTTTGCACTAAATTTCCAATCATGGGTTGGAAATGGACTTTAAAGGACCCCTATCGCATCCATCTCAGCCATAAACAAATTTGGGAATCCCATTATATACCCCATTTTTATAAAGTATGCCATGTTGTTATTTTACCATTACATCAATTGATTTTTAATAAGAAAGCCCCCAGGTTTTCCAAAGAAGTCGCTATAGACCTTCTCGTAGTAGGCAAGTATTTTGTTGAAGAATGGTTTCCGTATATTAGAGTTTTTGGCAGTACAACAGACCCACATCTACTCCCTTTGTATTTCTTCGATAAGCTACTAGCAAGAGAAATAGTTTACCAGACTGTGGGTAAAGGCTTGACCAAGACCCTAAAAGATAACAAGAAGTCTTTATGGCCATCCTTTCCCATTCGGTGTGGTTCATTTTCGTTCGCAAATTTCAACCATGCAACCAAGGAATCACTAAGCCTAGAGAGCCTCAGGCTCCATACTCTGCCAAAGAGGCAATTCGACCCTAACAAGATAGCTGTTAAGTTTAGGTATGTTCTGTGCTTAGAGCAATTTAATTCAATTTTCATAGTTAGCTCAATATCTTTTACAGATTAGCAATCACATCAGCATTAAAGTAAACTACAGATAGACCATAAACATAAATCGCAGAAGACAAGCCAAGACAAGAGGACACAAGATGTAGCGCTAGCCAGGGACAAACCCCAATGTGGGGAAACCCTTGATCAATTCTTCTTATATGTTCTTCAATAGTTTAGTAAAGAGATAGAGAGAGAGAGAGAGAGATAGTACATTTAACAAAGAAGGCAACACTTTGACTTGCCTCGATAAGAGCATAGATCATCTCTAAGAAGATGATACATGAGATCAGTTGAAGACAAGCTGCTTCAACTAATTTTCCAAGGTGACTCCTTCACCTATCATTATGTTTCATCTCGTCATCATGTTGTACCTCACCGTGCAGCACTACTATCCCAGTGTTTAGCACTGTTGTACCTTGTGCCACTGCTGCACCATGTTGTCACCCATGTGCTTGTTGCACCATTGTTGCTTTGTGTACTCGCTGCACCAAGTACTATACTGTTGTCCCAATGTACTTGCAGCACTATGCTTGTTGTCGTCCATGCTTTACCATGATGTTGTTCACACTTCACCATGCTGCTGCTGTCCATGCTTCACCATGCTTACCGCTGTCCCATGTATCATCATGCTTGCAGCAGTCGTATTTGCTTGCTCCACCAAGCTTCATTGCTGTCCCATTGTCATCATGCTTGCAGTTGTCCTATTTGCTTGCTCCACCAAGCTTCATTGCTATCCCATTATCATCATGCTTGCAGTTGTCCTATTTGGACATGTTGTACCTTGTTGTCCATGTATTGATCATGTACAGCTATACTGTTGTCTTACAGCACACATTTCCATCCTGTCACCTACAACACCCTTAGATTTCAGCTGCAGAACTTGGCTATGCTTGACCGCAGATTAGGACTTCCCTTTGATAATGTATAGGAGCTCCTCTTGACTATAGATTAGGCCTCCTCTCCTAGTTGCTTATAGGTCTCCTCATTTGCTGTGGATCTAGCCTCTCTTTGTTGCAGATTTAGGTCTCCTTTAACTGCGGCCAGACCTCTCCCTTAACGGCTGCTAGAGCTCTCCTTCATCTACCGCTAAGTCTCCATTTAGATCTGCGACTATGGCACATTTAACTCAGTTGTAACCCTACCTTAGATCTATGGCTAGGGCATAATTAGGGTCTCCTAATGATAGCGGATTAGGGCAGTGTATAAGGGCTCCTTTGGACAGCGTATGAGGGCAGGTTAGGGCAGCGAATGGGAGCCTCCTTATTGTTGTTAGGGTATCCCTTTTGCTGCGTCTAAGGGCTGTCTCAAACCCTTCCAGAACAACGTATAGATTAGGGCATGATAGGACTGTGTTAGGGTCTACTGTTAGGCCTCCTTCACTGTGCTAGATCTCCCTTTCCTCCTGCGTCTAGGGCTTCTTCATTAGGGCAGCATAGAGCCTAGGGCACTCCCTCTAGATAGCGTAGAACCTTTCTCCATTAGGGCAACGTTATCCCTTAGGATCTCCCCTCTCACCAAAACCCAAAGACAAGTAGAGAGGAAGAGATCCCAAGTGAGTGTGTCCAAATGACTTTCAAGGCACCTCTATTTATACTAAAACGTTGAGCACATGTGGGGTTTATTTGGTTGTTGGCCGACCTTGACGAATTGTCCCATAACACAAATAAATTCATATCTCCATGAATACTTATCGGAATTGGATGATCTTTAGATCAATCCTACACCTCTCGATGAAAGGGATCCAAGACAAATATCAGCTACCATTAATAAGATGACCCACATGGAGTTTGGCCCTAGTTGCCAATTTTAACACTCCCTCTCAACTAGGGAGAACTCCATCCGCTTATCCATATGTCTGACTATACTATCTTTGCCATCAGTGCCCTACACTGCTCTACTGTGCTTTGCTCTACTCTACTCTGTTGAGCTTTGCTCTGCTGAACCATGAAGAAGAAGAATTGATCGAGAATGTCTCGTACTATTCTCTACTGACCCAAAATCAGTTTTATTGATCCCAAATCAATATCACAAGAGAGTGTCTCAAACCACTCATATTGATCCCAGATCAATGGTGGTCATCCTAGCATAGGGAGTACAGTAGATACAACGATGCATCCATCGATAGTACTACTATGGTCCCTAACCCCATTTCCCTGCTCATTGATCAGATTTGAGGTACTTCCCATGAGTCCTAGACTGCATGGGTAGGATGCCTTGACAAGAGAACTAATCATCCTGTCCCAAGGTCGCCTCGAGGTATCACAGGGGAAGGCTGAGCCATTCACCCTGTACACATCACACCATTAGGGGAGGGTGAGTCACCCTATGGTCGTGTGTTGCTCCAGTAAGTACCCCAAGCCCCCCAAAGCTCCCAAAGCTCAATGCATGCAACATGTAGGACCCTTATAAAAGGTTTCTCAACGACTCCAAGTCATTCGGGAAAGTCACAAACTTGACCTTTCCCCGGGGCTTTGACAAAATGTCTACGACCTGTACATTAGTCTCAATGTGATGGAGCCTCGTCGCTCATCGACATACCATATCCTAGATAAGGTAGTATCTGACACTGTTGATAATATCGGCGATATATCGGCGATATTCGAAAATATCGCGATATTTTCGGCAAAACGATATATCGCCGAGAAAATATCGCGATATTTTCTGTTTTGAAAATATCGCGATATTTTCTGTTTTGAAAATATCGGCAAATATCGGAAAATATCGGCAAAATATCGGCTATATTTAAAAATTTGAAAAAATTATTTTTTATGCTTGCCGATATTTGCCGATATTTTGCCGATATTTGCCGATATTGCCGATAAGATATTTTCTGGACCCTTGCCGATATTTTGCCGATACCGATATTTTCAACACTGGTATCTGATGTCTATCTGCTGGAGCAATCCTCGAATACAGGATTCCTCAACAATCGAATCCCCACTGATTGTCACAAAGGATCACGGTGGTATTCATCATGTGTACAAATAGCGCACTGAAGAGCTTCCACAACCAGGAAGCTTCATACGAGATCATACTCGTAGCTATGTATTCAGTCTCGGCGGTGCTTATAGCAACCAACTTCTGCTTCCTACTCATCCATGATATCGAAGCAGAACCCAAAGAGAACCAGCACTGAGAACTGCTCTAGTGATCCTCCACACTGCCTGCCCAGTCAACATTCGAGTAATCATGCAGCTTCATATTTCTGGCAGTGTATTTCAATCCATGAAAGATTGTGCCCCGAAGATATCTCAGAAGATTCTTGGCACCAATCCAGTGAGGCTCAACCATATTTGAGCTCATCATGCTAACTGCAAAACATATGTCTGGACGGAAGTTCACCAAGAGCATCAATGCGAATGAGTTTATGAAACTCAGAGGCATTTCCCAAATTAGGTCTGGCATCACTACCTCTTAACTTCTGAAAGTTAAGATCCTTGAGGTAGTCATGGGCTTGCAATTTATCATTCCACATTCGGAATCCAACTCCCTCTTACTTCTGTAAATGAAAGGGTCTGCACCTTTCAAAAATAGGTCGTCCTCAGAAGGTGCCGGTATGAGAGGTCTATCATCCACAACCTTCAAACAAAGGTTTGGATTAGCTTCACTCTTAGTGAATCTCAGCTTCATCTGACAGCTATCCTCTCGTATCAAACCCAGGGTGTTCTGCTTCAAGCCATAAAGGGCTTTCTTCCACCTGCACACATGAGATTCTCGATCATGAATCTCAAACCCCTCGGGTTATTCCAAACCTGTGGACCGGCTACATGAGGGGAATGGTCCCCTTGTAAGATTTTCCTTTGGTACATCTTAGACATGTACCTTCATGCTTTTCTTGAATTTAGGCATCTGAGTCACCATCTGACTCATATCAGGTAGAGCCCCATAAGTAGACCTTCGGTGCTATAGATGAGATCTGTCAACTGACATGGTCCCCAATGGACCACCCTGAAACTTGATACAAATTGCCAACCCTGAACTCAAAGATAAAAGCATCTTTGAAAATTCTATTTCCAAACACGTACCTTTCCATCGATGAATGCCACCCTGTGACCTTTGACTTTCATTGCCAAAGTGGACATCAAGTTCTTCTTGCGATCAGGTACATACAAGAGATTCTGTAAATGAATCGAGTTACCCTCATTCAATTGAGGGGTAACATTCCCTACACCCTTTTCGAGATAGGTGGCATTGGCTCCAAGTATAATCCCATGATTGTTTCCATCTCTACCAAATTAGAGAGAGCACCCTTCTATCTGATGGAGTGTGTTGAAGCACTACAATCAATAACCCAGATTCCCAAAGAATCTGAAGGAGAAGGCCAATACAAGATAACGCTTCTTTATCTTATCAGAAACAACATTTGATTTTTCATACCTAGAGTTCCTTGCTTTCTCTGAAGAGTCGGTCGTTACCTGTCATTCCTCTAATCATTAAAGATGTCCCTAGAATGATTGTTATCATCATCAAGTGATGTGTCCCTACCATTCAGACACTTGTTCGCATAATGGCCG
The DNA here is from genome assembly GCA_031772625.1 of Pinus tabuliformis. Lineage (NCBI taxonomy): Eukaryota > Viridiplantae > Streptophyta > Pinopsida > Pinales > Pinaceae > Pinus > Pinus tabuliformis. Next base: position 830,161,377 of record CM062808.1, read on the forward strand.
AACAAGTCATCTTCCTTTCCTTCCACCCTTAGATCCGGACTTCCCAATGAACTGATCTTTAGGTAGGCCATCATAAGCTTCTACTGCGCCATTTTGATAATGTTCTCTGCTTCGATTTCACCCTTGGTGAATTTGAAGAGGGATGAGGAATCCATTGATCCTTTTGTCCTTTCCCAACTGTCTTCGGTGATTACTCTTTCACTCTTGCTTGGGCATTGTCTTCACCTCACCTCTGATACCATGTTAAGTTTAGGTATGTGTTGTCACACAAAGTGTCTAGGCACCGCGACAACGCTCAGAGTAAGGGTTGTCACTCTTAATCCTTACTCACTCTATTTAGACTCTCTCCTAGGCAAGTCAAGGGGGGTAGTCCTTAACGATGGATGGGGATAACCTGTGAAACAGAGGCTCTAGGAGATTTTAATGATGGACAACTTGATGAATCTAAATGATTAAATCAGATTAATAGATTAAACGCCAACGTAAACAAGACACGACCACGAGATAGAAAAAATTATAGACCAATGCCTTCGATATTTGAATTAACCATCAATAAAACAAGCTATCCAGAATGATTTTCAATATGTGACGAAAAATGACAATAATCCATATAAATGCCCAACACTGTATCACACAAAAATATTCTAGATTTTAAATGGTTTTCATTAACTGCCCAAGAACTAGAATTAATTAATTTTCTCTTATCACCAATATAACTTAAAACATTTATCGCACTAGACTATATGAGAATTTAAGATTAGTGTTTAACATCAGAAACACCAAGGAATTTAAAACTAGGCAATAAACATTAATGAAGTAAAACAAATCAACGGGTCAAAAATCAAAATTTTTAATGTGCCATAGGCCACATTAAAATTTTTAACATTTAAGTGAAAAACCCCTTAATTTATTTTATTTTAAATCCTTAATCACAAATTTAAATTTTTAGAATTTTTTAAATGTTTAGAATTTTAAAAGTTTTTTCATTTTTATATTTTGAAAATTTTGAAAAAATTTAGGATTTTCAAAAAAATTTAATTTTTTTAATTTTTTAATGTTTAGAAAAAAAAAATTGATGTCTTTTAAATTTTTAACTTCTTCCCTTTTTTATTTTTAACTTTGAGAATTTTAAATCTAAAAAAAAAAATCAAATGTCAAAATATTAAATTTTTCAAAATTTTGGATTTTTTATTTTTATTTTCTAGGATTTTTAATTTCAAAATCATAAATAGAATAAAAAAGAAAAGAAGGTGAAATGAACTCAAATCAAAAATTTAAAACCAAAAAAAAAAAAAGAAAAAACAAAATCGAATACAAAAAAAATAAAATAAAACCAAATCCAATCTTTTTATTAAAATCTTAATGACATTTAACTAAAGTTTTGATTACATAAAATCCAAAACAACTAAACCTAAACCACGGATATACAAAAAGAGATGAAAAAAACATCTAACATAATGTATATACATACAAAATAAAAATAAAATCGAATGTTTTGTTGTATCGCTGTGCAGGTCCGACGACGGTGAAGACTGCGAGAAGGAAGAGCAAGGAGCCACAGGATCGCGGGTTTGCTGATGAGCAACGGAAAGCTTGTTGCTACAGGTGGACAAAGAGGGAAGCCGCATGGATCTGCAAAGGTAGAAGCTGCAGACAGCAATGGAAGAACAGCATATAGAGTTCAGGTGAAGAGTTGGATGAATGAGGAAGTTCAGGCCAGGGAAAAGGAGGGACGGAGCTAAGGGATATGGACGGTAGTGATGAGGGAAAAGGGGTTGTGTTAAAATTAGCAACTAGGGCAAAACTTCATGTGGGTCATCTTATTCATGGCTGATAATATTTTTATTAGATTCCTCTCGTCGAGAGGTGTAGGATTGATATAAAGATCATCCGATTCCGATAAGTATGCATGGAGATATGAATTTATTTTGATTATGGAATTATTATCAAACCGACCTACAACTCATGTAGGCTCAGAAGCCCAACATTCGCATCTATTCAAACACCAACGTTGTGTATAAATACAAGAGGACTTTTCCTCATTTGGACTCACTCATCTCATCACATCTCTCTCTCTCCACTGCGCAGAAATGAGTCTCTTCTCTACTACGCAGAAATGAGTCTCTTCTCTACTGCACAGAAAAAGGTCTCTCTCTCACACATGTGAAGCAGGAAGCTGTTGAACCTAAAGCTGCAACTGCAGATCCAAATTTTGACTAGCGTTGACCATCAAATCTCCTCCTTAGAACTGCACTGTAGGTCCATCTGGATCTCCTCTGAAAGCCGCAACTTTTGGTGGTGGAATGAAGTCAATCCGACGGACGGTTTGCAAGATATCGACTGCCCTAGTTTGAAGCCAGAAACTGCCGAAACTGAAGCTGCAACTACAGAAGTAAAGATTGACCTACGTGGACTAGAAGATCTCCTCATCTGAACTGCGTTGTAGGTTCATCTGAACCTCCTCTAGAAGCTGCAACTTTTGGTGGTGGAATCAAGCCGATCCGACGGTCGATTTGTGAGATATCATCTACCCTAGTTTGATGATGAAGCCGCTAATGCTGATGCTGTTGATCTAGGGTTTGCTACTGCTGATATGAATCAGATTTATTGTACTATTTCTCTCTGCTGAATTATTGAAGATAAAAAAAGATTTGATCAAAGGGTTTCCCCACACATTGTGGGGTTTGTCCCTGGCTAGCTGCCACATCTTGTGTCTCTTGTCTTGGCTTGTTTTCTGTCGATCGTTTAATGTTCTATTTGCACTTTACTTTATGTACATGTGATTGCTAATCTGTGGAATATAATAAAAAAAATAAGTAAACTGTTATAAGCATAGAACATACCATAACTTAACATGGTATCAGAGGTGAGGTGAAGACAAAGCCCAAGCAAGAGCAAGAGCAATCACCGAAGAGAAGATTGGCAAAGCTATCTTAAAAGAACGATGGGGTCCTCAACACTCTTTCTTGCTGAATACAAGCTCCGTGAGAAAGCTGACAATCACGGATGGAAGATGTCTATCGATCTAACCCTTGAGGATCAAGGAGTGTTGGATCATGTGAGAAGCAATATTGTTGAGCCTCCATCAAATGCACCTCCGACTGCCAGGAACAAATGGAAGAACGGAGAAATTAAAGCGAAGAAGATCATCCGAGACTCTATCGACAAGCGCTTGGTGGCCTACATCTCTGATCTAGACACCTCCAAGAAAATATACGATAAACTGGTGAGTTTATTTAAAGTTAATGATGCAAATCAAGTTTTGTTTCTTAGAAATAAGCTGAGGGAAATCAAGAAGGGTAAAGATGAGAGTATGCAAGCATACTTCTTAAGAATCACCGAGATCAAAAACGATCTCCTATCTATTGGGGAGACTATTACTGACAGAGAAATGGCACTCACAACTCTTGGAGGATTACCATCTGAATGGTATGTGTTCAAGACTACTCTTCTGAACAATAATGTAATTTCTGGTTTCGAGGAATTAATGGCTAGATGCATTCAAGAAGAAACAAGGGTAGAAGAGCAAGAAATTCCCTTGCCTAAAGGTCCTCCTGCTGCTTTTTCTTCTCATGCTAAGAAAAGAAATAATTCTGGGTCTAAATCGAAAAGAAAGGCTGGATCTAAGGGTGGAAGAAAAGGACGATGTTTCATTTGCAATAAAGCAGGTCACTATGCAAGGGAATGCCCTGATAGAAAGGACTCTCACCGTGACGATGATCAAAATCCCTCTCATGGTAATCGAAGGAATGGAAAATTCAACAGCAAAGGTAAAAGGAATGCTAGAAATCAAGGAAGAGGGCAACCATTCAAGAAGGCTAGAAATTCCAGGTATGAATCTAACACTGTTGACAATAAGTAGGCTAAATATTATCTACCAGCCGCTCTATCTACCTCCGCTCCTCGGACTCAATGGGAATTTGGCTCATTGATAGTGGTGCCTCAAGACACTTCACTGGTTACAAAGAAGTACTCCATAATCTGGTAGAGAAAGAAACTAACTTGGAAATTTTCCTTGGAGATGACATGAAATACCCCGTGAAATGTGTAGCCAATGTTTCTCTCAAATTGAATCAAGGTAATACGATCCACTTACAAGATGTATTATATGTACTTGATCTCAAAAAGAACTTGGTATCCATCTCGGCAATGGAAGACAAAGGCTACAAGGTAACCTTCAGCGATGGCAAGGTACATATATGGAAAAATAATGTTAAATATGCTTTCACTCTTGGGTTTCGAGTTGATTCTTTATATCAGGTCAATGGAAGTCCGCTAGGTGTCATGTCTTGTGACACAACTCTTCAGTCCGAACTTTGGCATTGGAGGTTTGCCCACCTTCATTACAAAGCTCTACCCAATGTAAGACAGATGGTAACAGGGATGCCCGAATTCCAAGTAGAGAAAGAAGGTGTATGTCCGGGATGTGCCGAAGGAAAGCTCAAAAGGGGACCATTCCCTTCAAGTCAAGGCAAGACCTCTGATATATTACAACTAGTTCACTCAGACATATCTGGTATGATGCCTGTGAACTCCTTGGGAGGATATTCATATTATCTCACTTTTACTGACGACTATTCTCAAAAGACCTGGATATACTTGTTGAAAAAGAAGGATGAAGTGTTCTCTTGGTTTCGACACTTCAAAACCCTAATCGAGAATCAAACCGAAAAGAAGATCAAGATCTTAAGAACTGATAATGGGACTGAATATGAATCTAATGAGTTCCATGATTTTTGTAAACAGGCTGGCATCAAGAGGGAGACTACTACACCATGTACTCCTGAACAGAATGGTGTGGCAGAAAGGAAGAACCGCACAATTATGGAAGCTGTCCGGACCATGGTACATGATCAAAGACTTCTGAAGTTTCTATGGGCTGAAGCTGCGAACACTGCCGTATATGTACAAAATCGATGCTCTCACCAAGCATTGGGTTCCAAGACTCCTGAAGAAAAGCTCACCGGTAAGAAACCTGATGTTTCTCATTTTAGAATTTTTGGAAGCCATGTATATTTTCATGTGCCGAAAGAGAAAATAAATAAATTGGGTGCATCTGGAAAGAAGGGAATTTTCGTGGGCTATGGTGAAAATACTAAAGGCTATAGAATCTATGTAGCCGGTCAAAGGGAAGTCATAATTAGTCATGATGTCACCTTTGATGAAGATATGGCTCTCAGCAAGGTGAACAATCTTCTGACTCTGAGGAGCTCTCAAGAAGCCGACACTAAGGAACCGAAAGAAAAGGATGATGAATCAATGCCTGAAGTAGAAGAACCCATGGATCCGATTGATCCTCCTCCACATGAGCCTTCCTCTTCTAGGAAGAGGCGTTCATGGCTTAGGGGGCTACTTGATGATGCTGAAGGATGTGCTGCACCCCGAGGAACCTTTCGTGAAAGTAAGAAACCTAATAGGTATTAGGGATACCTGACCATCATGAGCACGATCATACAAAATGAGCCTTCATCATTCTCAGATGCCATCAAGCATCAAGTATGGAAAGATGCTATGACCAAAGAATATGAGTCTATCATGAAGAATGATGTCTGGGAAGTAGTCCCCAGACCCCAAGACAAGACAGTGGTTACTTCCAAATGGCTTTACAAAATAAAGCATGCAGTAGATGGAAGTACGGAAAAGTATAAGGCTCGTTTTGTTGCTCGTGGTTTCTCCTAGAAGGAAGGTATAGACTATGATGAGATATTTGCACCTATTGCCAGATATATGACCATCCGCTCGATCATAGCCCTTGTCGCTTCACAAGGATGGAACCTACATCAGATGGATGTCAAGACTGCATTCTTGCACGGCTCGATCAAAGAAGAGGTCTACGTGGAGCAACCCGAAGGATTTGAAATTTATGATCGGAAATCTCATGTATGCAGGTTGAAGAAGGCTCTCTATGGGCTGAAGCAAGCACCCCGAGCATGGTATGAGAGGATCGACAGCCACTTGATGAAACTGAGATTCACTAGGAGTGAGTCGATCCTAACCTTTACTTTAAGGTTGAAGATGATAAACCTCTCATACTGGTGTTGTATGTGGATGACCTCTTTCTAACAGGTGCAGACCCTCTCATTCTCAAATGTAAGAGGGAGTTGGCTTCTGAATTTGAAATGAAGGACCTAGGACTGATGCACTATTTCCTAGGACTTGAAGTGTGGCAGAAGCCAGGAGAAACTTTCCTATCTCAAGGAAAATATGTGGTGAAGATATTGGAAAGATTCGGTATGGTGGACTACAAGCCTGTAACTACCCCGATGGAGCTTGACTTCAAGAAGTTAAGCGGTAGTGCTGCTGGACCTGTTTTACGAAATGCTACCGAGTATCGACAACTCGTCGGAGCATTAATGTTCTTAGTGAACTCCTGTCCAAATATATGCTTCGCAGTCAACACGTTGAGTCAACATATGGTTGAACCTCAGCACATACATTGGATTGGTGCCAAGAATCTGCTAAGATATCTTTGTGGCACTATCACTTATGGGTTAAGATACACTGCCGGAGATGTGAGACTAATTGGATACACAGATGCTGACTGGGCAGGCAATGCGGAGGACCGTAAGAGCACTTTCGGGTGTTGTTTCTCCTTGGGATCTGCTTCCATATCCTGGATGAGCAGGAAGCAGAAGTAGGTGGCCTTGAGCACCGCCGAAGCAGAGTATATCGCTGCCAGCATGGCTTCCTGTGAGGTAGTTTGGTTGCGAAAGCTCTTCAGTGGGCTGTTTGGATTTACATTGGATACCACCGTGATCCTTTGTGACAACCAGAGCTAGATTCGTTTGTCAGAGAATCCCGTATTTCATAATCGCTCCAAGCATATCAATATCAGATACCACTATATTCGAGATATGGCGCAGCGGGGAGCTATAAGGCTCCAACATATCGGTACAGATGAACAGGTCGCTGACATTCTGACAAAACCCCTTGGGAAAGTAAAATTTCTGACTTTCTGAGAACAACTTGGAGTTGTTCAAAGACCCTCCAATGAGGGTCATGTATGATGCATTGAGCTCTGGGAGCTCCAGGGGGGTGCGGGGTGCTTCTTGGAGCAACATATGACCACAGGATGATTCACTATCCCCTGGTGGTATACATGTACACCCTGTGGCGACATTGTAGCAGGATTGATGTGTTCTCCTGTGAGGCCTGGATTGATGTGTTCTCCATGGCGATTGTAGCAAGATTGATGTGTTCTCCTGTGAGGCCTAGATTGATGTGTTCTCCATGGCAGCCTGGATTGGTGTGTTCTCCATGGCGATTGTAGCAGAATTGATGTATTCTCTTGTGAGGACAGGATTGATTAGTTCTCCTGTCGAGGCATCCTACCCATGCAATCTGGGACTCATGGGAAGTACCTCTCATCTGATCAATGAGCAGGGAAATGAAGTTAGGGACCATAGTAGTATCGATGAACGCATCGTTGTATCTACCGTACTCCCTACACGCTAGGATGACCTCCATTGATCTGGGATCAATGATACTGGTCTGGGACCAGTGGTAGGAGTTGTACCATACTATGACACTGACTTCGGGTCGGTTGAGACTGGTCTGGGACTAGTGGTACATACTCTGAGACTGACTTCGTGTCAGTGCAGTATTGGTCTGGGACCAGTGAAAGTGGTACATACTATGACGCTGACTTCGGGTCAGTTGAGACTGGTCTAGGACCAGTGGTACACTCTCTGAGACTGCGATACTGGTCTGTGACCAGTGGTAGGAGTGGTACTTACTATGAAGCTGACTTCGGGTCGGTTGAGACTGGTCTGGGACCAGTGGTACACACTCTGAGACTGACTTTGAGTCAGTGGAGGATGATACTGGTCTGGGACCAGTGGTACACACTCTGAGACTGACTTTGAGTCAGTGGAGGATGATACTGGTCTGGGACCAGTGGAGTTGTACTCACTATGACACTGACTTCGGGTTGGTTGAGACTGGTCTGGGACCAGTGGTACATACTCTGAGACTGACTTTGAGTCAGTATGATACATCCTTGACCATTTCTTCTTCTTCATAATTCAGACAAAAGCAGAGCAGAACAGAACAATGCAAGAGCAGAGCAGAACAGAGCAAAACAATACAGATCAATACAAGGCAGAACAAGACAAAGCAGAACAGGCAGAATAGAGCAGAGCAGGGCAAGGGGCAGGCTATACAGGGCAATGCATTTGATGGATGAATAGTAACGACTGATAGACAGATTGCAAATGAAGTTCTCCCTAGTTGAGAGGGAGTGTTAAAATTGGCAACTAGGGCAAAACTTCATGTGGGTCATCTTATTCATGGCTGATAATATTTTTATTAGATTCCTCTCATTGAGAGGTGTAGAATTGATATAAAGATCATCCTATTCCGATAAGTATTCATGGAGATATGAATTTATTTTGATTATGGAATTATTATCAAGCCGACCTACAACTCATGTAGGCTCAGAAGCCCAACAGTCACATCTATTCAAACACCAACGTTGTGTATAAATATAAGAGGATTTTTCCTCATTTGAACTCACTCATCTCATCACATCTCTCTCTCTCCATTGCGCAGAAATGAGTCTCTTCTCTACTACGCAGAAAAGGGTCTCTCTCTCACACATGTAAAGTCGGAAGCTGTTGAACCTAAAGCTGCAACTGCAGATCCAAAGTTTGACCAGCGTTGACCATCAGATCTCCTCTTTAGAATTGCGTTGTAGGTCCATCTGGATCTCCTCTGAAAGCCACAACTTTCGGTGGTGGAATGAAGTCAATCCGACGGACGGTTTGCAAGATATCGATTGCCCTAGTTTGAAGCCGGAAACTGCCGAAACTGAAGCTGCAACTGCAGAAGTAAAGATTGACCAGTGTGGACTAGAAGATTTTCTCATCTGAACTGCGCTGTAGGTTCATCTGAACCTCCTCTAGAAGCCGCAACTTTTGGTGGTGGAATCAAGCCGATCTGATGGTTGGTTTGTGAGATATCATCTACCCTAGTTTGATGATGAAGCCACTAATGCTGATGCTACTGATCTAGGGTTTGCTATTGTTGATATGAATCAGATTTATTGTACTATTTCTCTCTGCTGAATTATTGAAGATAAAAAAACATTTGATCAAAGGGTTTCCCCACACATTGTGGGGTTTGTCCCTGGCTAGCTACCACATCTTGTCTCTTGTCTTGGCTTGTTTTCTATCGATCGTTTAATGTTCTATCTGCACTTTACTTTATGTACATGTGATTGCTAATCTGTGGAATATAATAAGAAAAATAAGTAAATTGTTATAAGCATAGAACATACCATAACTTAACAGGCTGCAAATCAGAACGAAAAGTGGCAGCGGAAGGATGATGATGGGGAGCAGCGGACAGTGTGAGGATCAAGGGATACATAGGGAGAATGGGAGCTACGAACGCAGAAGAAAACGCAGGTCAAGGAGAAGAGAGCCAAGCGAGGGGTATGGCAGACAGATGCGAGGGTTTGGACAGCAGAAAGAGGATGTAGCGTGTAGAGCTCGAAGGGATGCGTATGAACGATGGATAGCATGGGTTAGACTGTGGGCCTCTCCCTTATATATTTTTTTTATTTTCAGGGCTTGAGAACAGCGTGAGGATTTCGGGCAGCAAAGAAAGGGATTTGAGGAGGTTTTCTGTTCTCCTTTTGCAGGTTTGGAATGGCGGCCAGCAGCGCGGATTCGAAGAGAAAGCAGGTAGCAGGGCTGGGGCCTTTAAAAAAATTCGAAATGCACAGTGAAACCCAAAAACCAGGCAACAAATCCCAGAAACCAATCAGCAAACTGGTGGCCAAAAAACCCCTTAAAATTTACCAGAACTCCTTTAAGAATTTTCCAAAAATCTTAATTTAAAATTTTGAATCAGCTTGCTTCAGATTTGACCCTGAAACCCTCACTGAAATTCCAGATCTGAAAAACTAAATTTAAACCCTTGCAAAAAAATGATGCTGATGGACCCCGGAGATCCAGATCTTACCCTCCAGGGCCTAGATCTGGACTCTGTACAGCTTTCAGCTTCAGATCTGCAACTGCAATACAACAAAAAACACCCAAACGATATACACAATGACCCAAAAACACTAAAACCCTGAAAACCAAAGTCAGAAAACTAAAATTAATTACAGATCTATGTACATAAATGGCAGATCTATCAGATCTATGGAGTGTGAGTCCGACTCTGCTCCCAGATCTAATGATCTAAGGCTCTCAACAGCCAGATCTAACGATTTAGCACAGAAATTAAATTTTTTTTGAATTTTAGAAGAGGTACTAAGCTCAAAACCCTTCATGCATCACCCATAAAAATAATATCTTATGATAAGCCTGGGATCACATTTAAGCTAGGCTCTTCAGAAAACATGGATCGGGAGTTGGCTGGTTTAGCCGAGAACTTCTCCGAATGCCCGATGATCTAATAATCAAGGATTTTCTTGCAAAACTCAATTCAGCCGTCAACATAAAGCGAGAAAACAATAATAAAATTCAGATCTAACTGTTGTGGCCTCACGCAAGGTATCTTGAAGCCACTTGGGCTTCCTCTTCCCTGAGCATACTTCTCCCACCGGAGTGAAAGAATCCCCATCATCATCAGAAGCCTGAACTCCTGAAGGCCTATCAACTGACCTCATGCCTGAACCTGTGCCTGTAGATGTTGAAGTACCGTGCGAACTGTCCATTAATGGACTACCCTGTGAACTGCTCTGCGGACTGCCCTGCATGCTGCCTGAAGAACCACCCACCTGACTCTAAGAGCCACTGCTCACTGATGGACCTGACACTGTAATCGACGTACCTCCTGATCCCTGACCACTGGATCCCTGTGACTAACTCAACTGCTCCTAAGGATCTGGTGACTCTAGATACTCTAACTCCCGTGACCTCCTGAAAGCTCTCTCCTCCTCGAACTTCACATCCCGCCTGACAACCACTTTCCTCTGCGCAGGAATATAAATCCAATAAGCTTTCGAGGTCTCGCTATAACCCACAAATATGCCCTTGTCTGCAGTGGGCTCTAGCTTGGTCTTGTTCTCCTTGGGGACATAGGAATATGTAAGGCACCCAAAGATACGAAAGTGCCCAACATCAGGCTTCTTCCCAGAAAAAGCCTCCTCTAGAGTCACATTCCCCAAGGCACGATGTGGACTCCTGTTCTGCAAGTACACAGCAGTGTTGCAGGCCTCTGCCCACAAAAATAAAGGTAACCCCTGATCATGAAGCATGGCTTTGGCAGCCCCTGCAATGGATCTGTTCTTCCTCTCTGCAACCCCATTCTACTGGGGGTAGTAAGGAACTGTGAACTCCCTCCTAATGCTTGCCTCAGCACAAAAATCAACAAACTCACCAAGGGTATACTCCCCTCCATTGTCTGACCTAAGGACCTTGATCTTCCTACCTGTCTAGGTCTCCACAAGAGCTTTGAACTCTTGAAACCACTTGAAGACCTCACTCTTGGTCTTCAAGAAATAAATCTAGGTCTTACTAGAGTGGTCATCAATGAATAAAACATAATACTCATAGCCACTCAAGGATACATGATATATCCGACCACTCACATCGGTATGAATCAAGTCAAGGATCCCGGTCGCTCTGCTGTCACTGCTGGGAAAAGGGGATCTGGCAAACTTCCCCATAGCACATCCTCTGCATACATCAAGGTGATCAGAACTAAAATCTAGCACACCAGTGGTGATCTCCCGCAATGTACTCAAGGCCCCATGATACATGTGCCCCATCCTGCGGTGCCAAATCTCACACAACTCTGAACTGCTAGATCTGTTGTCGGTCCTGTCTCGGGTGCTGCTACTCAATGCCATCAGGGGCTGGAATGAGAACTTGTACACCTTGGCATGGCGCACACCAATCTCTCTAGCTGAAGAAGCTGGAGTTCCCCTAGGATATATAAGCACCTGCCCTCTCCTGAACAACACATCATACCCTCTATCCTCAAGTGCTGAGACAGATATCAAGTTCTTCTTCATTCCAGGCACATATAGAACATCTGACACTTTCAAGGGAGGTTTGGGTCCCCTATCAAATGTCAATGTCCCCACACCGACTGCTCTAACAATGCTGTCATCACCAAGTACTACCTCCATATCAGTGTCACCCTCTGAAAGCTCTGAGAAGTACTCTCTGACCCTTATCATGTGGCAGGAAGAGCCACTGTCAACATACCAAATGCTAGAAGATGCTCTGCTAGTAGCGGGGAATGCACACTCCCTCTAAACCTGAATGGCAGGTGATCCTGCACTAGTGGCCTCACAAGATATGAACCCAAACTCCCAATCAAATCTCTCTGAGAAGCTCTCTATCTCTGCAGAAGTTGCCATGGGTTTGTCTTTCCCTTTCTTGTTCTTCTTCTCCGGACACACAATAGCATAATGTCCCAACTTTTGACAATTCCAATATTTGACTTTGGAATAGTCCTTCTCCTTGTTCTGCTGCTTGCCTTTACATTTGCTTTTGCCTCAACTGTTGGAAGCTTGCTTCTTTGCTTTGCCTTTCTTGCCTCTTGCTAACAATGCCACATTATCATCCTCCTCCACTTGTTTGGTTGCCCCAAGATGGTTCTTTCTTATCTCATTCTGAATGCAATCATCCCACAACCTCTCCCAATCAGGAACGTTTTCCCGTGCAACAATGTCATCCACAAAATTTCCCCAAGTCTTGGGAAGACCATTCAAAGCAATTCTCACCAACTCAATGGGTGCAATGATCTCACCTACGGCTGTCAACTCATCTCTCACTGAAGTGATCTTTGTGAGGTATGTTGTAGCATTGTCAATCTTAGCCATTTTAATGGCCTTTAGTTTCTCCTTTAGGACCATTTTTCTGTTTTCATTTGAGCTCTGGTAAAGACTGGTCAAGGTTGTCCACATCTCATGTGCATAAGTCTTTCCTCTCACATGAGGAATGACATGGTCTTTGATTCCTTCCAGAATCAATCTTTTTGCCTTAGCATTCTTTTTGTTAAACTCTGCCAACTGTACAGGGTCAGCAAGTACTGCTACTGGGTTCTGTGTGGTATTTACCATAATGCCCCAGACTTTTGCTTCCTCAAAGATGCTCTGGATTCTCTCCTTCCATGCACTGTAGTTGTTCTGCCCATCCAACTTGTCTTCAACTCTCAAACCCAAAGACATGTTTCACTGTCCTATCAAACTGAAATTTTCAAATCTGTGGTAAAGGTTTCTGTTTTCTGTGTAAAAAATCAACTTGCTGTAATTTTCATTTTGTTGTCCCAAACTGCACTTTTCAGCCAACCAAGCTCTGATACCATGAAGAAATTTCAACCCCCACTCCGATTATCAGTTTTCCTTATCACTCCATGCATTTAGTTTTAAATCCAAGCATGATAAAAATTCTAAAATCTGGAAATGATAATATTTTTCTGAAAACACAAATTTAGAGATTTCACAACTGCTGAAATTGCAGAAATAAAACACAGTGAAATTATGACAGCCACACAGAAAATAACACTAATTTTTTGTCAATGTGACCCTGGAAAAACCCCTTACAACTCTTGGGGAAAACTAGTTTGAGAGCTCTTCTTTATTTCTGAAAATGCTTTTACAGAGAAACTGAAATACACAGTAAAAATTCCAACAACCACAAATTACAACTTATCTCGATTTCCATGCTTGAACTCCACCTCAAAAATCGTGCCAATCAACAAACAGCGAAAACAGAAATTTTTACAGCAATAAAACAACATTAAATGTTGTACAGCCAGCGTAGAAAAATGTGCCCAAAACTTGCTATCCCTCTTCCTCGATTTCTATGCCTTTCTCCTGATGTATGGTTTTTCCTTGGGATGCGTGCCAATAAATGTTGCTGCCCAGATTTGTTGAAATGTCTTCTTGGTACTCTCCTTCACTTCCTCACTGCTAAGAAATTTTCTCCTTGCTCTCTCTTCTCTTTCTCTCAAATGCTCATGAAAGAATGAATTGACCTTTTCCTCTTCTCTTCTCCTTTTATTCTCTAAATGACCTTTTGGGTTACTCTAAGATCTAATGGCTGAGATTCATTTAGATCTAGGGATGAGAATAAATGTGCATTTATTTCTCACTTTCTATTTTTTTAACTAACCCACTTAGCCTTTTATTTCCATAGTCACTTTTTCACTTTCTAATTCTTCATTCACTTTAATAAAGTCACCTTTAAATTAGAATGTAACTTTACCACTTATAAAGTCACTTTTAAATTAGAATATAACTTTACCACTTATAAAGTCACTTCTAAATTAAATTGACTTTACCACTTATAAAGTCACTTTAGGAGAAAAGTAAAAAAAAAAATTTGGACACTTTTCCCTAGGCCAAAGATCAAAGCCTTAGGGAACCACTTGTCCTCTGGTACCCAAATTTTAACACTACAAGACACTCCTACGACAACAGATGCCCAGGAAACAACGGAATATCACACTCTGCAAACTCAGAAAACTTCAGAGTCTGAGCCGATGGATGAGCAAGGAACTAGTTCGCAGCATATAGAAATCATTCCTGCATTGCCAACATCGGAAATTATCCTAAAGGTGACTAAAATTCCTCCTTTAGATGTGTTCTACAGCCCACTGCACAAGGCTATAGTGAGAAGATAGAGGAAAAGAAGGAGGGTGGAAACACCCGAGATCCCAGTTGGGAATGAGCCGATGGACATAGTCTGGAAGGATATCCCTTCCAATCCTACTGAAAATTTAACAAGATTGTCGCAGTTTACAGGGGCGTATGCTACAGCCACCATGGATAAAGCTACGGAGGTATCTATTTTGTTAAGGGAGAGGGAAGAGAAGATAGCGCAGCTCGAGCAACAACTGCAAATTGAAAAAGCAAATGTGAACCAGCAAGCTGCTGAACAAATCACTCAATTGCAGCAAAATATGGAAGTGTTAAAGATAAGCCATGAAGCAGACATTTCTGCGAAGAACATGCAAATTCAAGAATTGCAAGAAGCCATGGAAAAATATGAAGATGTCCCTACTGTCGATGAATTCATCAAAGAGGCACTAGAGCTAAATTCCCTTCTATCGAAACAACAAGATTTATTTTGCCAAAGAATGTCGCATGTCACTCCTTATCTGATCACTAGTGATCAGTTGACAGATAAGGCGATTGACCAGAGAACTGAATTTAATGATTTAAATACAAAGATCTCTGAATTCATTGAATGGCAAGAAACTGAAGAAGGAAGGAGAGCTAATCTGCCCAAGATTGAGGAGACACATAAGGACATTTTGTTCATAGATTGGGATGCGTGGATCAAACAAGCAGAGTTAGCAGTGGCAAGAGCAGAGGAGTGGCAAAGAACATAGTAAAAGCAGTAAATTACACTTTGCACACTACCAACTTGATGAAAGAAGGTAATCCAAAGGTGTTGCCAGATTTAAATGACTTGGATCAAAACTGGAAGGCAAAGGTGAAAACCCAAAGGGAAGCGATCACAAAGTTATCAAAGGCTGACTGGGAGGCATATTGGCAATACCTTGTCAAGCCTCACAGCTAAATCATGACGCTCAATTGCTCACTCCATTCAACTCAAAGGATGTTGCCACCTCTCACAGATGCTATCTTCGCAAGACAGGTCAAAACGCAGTTTGGGGCACCTCCTCAAGTGAAACCGATGTCCGATATATGTGATCTAAAGGAGAAGTTGGCAGACAACAAATCATCTTTATAACCTCTGTTCATCCAGTCACTTTTATTTTTAGAGTTAGTTGCTAGTTAGGAGGAAGGTTGTTTGAAACCTCCTCAAATTTTTGTATAATCTATTTTTGAACATTAGTTAGAATAGTATTTATACCCTTCTCATGCATTTAGAAAAGGGTCCAGAATTTTATCAAAAACATTTGCAAAGAATGCACTTCTGTAAGTTTGTGAATGCCTTGATGAAATTATGGAACATGGTCGTTTCTTTTAAATATCAAACTACTTTCCTTTGTTGATGCATTATTGTATACTTGGAGAATAATTTGATTTGGAGAAAGGAGTCGATCTATGTCATTAGTCAAATGAGCAGAACCTCACACATATGGTACTTTTATCTTGTATGAATAGTTATGTTTCTGTTTAATTAGTGATAACATTTCGTTTTCATGAATTGTATATGGAATATGTTCTTTCTGTTATGCGTTAATTGCACTATTGTATGATGCCTAGCTGAAAGTGTTTATTTTCATATATAATCATCAAATATATGCGATATAGTTTATACATTTCTTTGACTAACTATTTAGTCAAAGAAATTATCTTTACACGTTATCATCTCTGTTTAATGCGTGATTGATCTTTATTATCACATGTCAAACAGATATCTTTTTAGATCGCATATCACACAGAATACCCGGGTTTATATTAGATTAAGTTAGCTAGAGATTTGCATGATAGAATAGGCCATTTAGTTATCATTATTCTTACTGCAATCGCTTGAAAACCACCCACTCTTATTTTAAAACCCAAATTGGGAAACTGGTCCCGTCATCCCCAGTGGGAGCCACCACTTCAAACGAAAAAGACGTCATCTTTAAGGTCCGGACCGGGTGGTTATCCCCCATGTTGGAGCAGCAGAAATATGAGGCTTCAACAGGTCCTCAGGTCATAAGCTCTCCCTATAAAGACAGGGAGCTCATCCCAGTGTGGTGTATTTTCTATGACAGGAAGTTGGTCCCAGGATGACAAATTTTCTACAATGTCGTGAGGTTTGCAGACCCTTTCCTACCCATGGGCCATACTACAGTACGACTCCCCACTGTTGGCGCTCTGCAAACTAAGTGAAGGTTTGTTGTTATATTTGCATCCTTTGTGCTCCAGTGTTAGTAGTCGTTTTGTTGTTCCTTGTATATTGTTTTGGTTTGGTAATTTCATTGAGTTTTGCAGGTGCCCATCTTTTGCGTCCTATTTTTACATAACACAGTGATAGACCATTCATTCGATTTGGTCATTGTGTTACCTTCGGCGCCCTCCCAAATTGTTGAGTCTACAGGTGTCTCATTCAATTGTCCGGCCCTTGTATGTGGTGTCTGGTACTCGGGCACATTTTCTATTTGGTTCTAAACAAATCATGGGACTAATTTACTTAACGGTGCCTTGCTCAGCCTCTATATGTTGTCGCTACCACAGCATCAATGTCTATAGTAACAATACCTATACCAATATCTAAGGTCGCTCACCCTTTTAGTGTTTGAAGATGACTTTCTAATGTGGCCTATTCGCTCGAATTCCAGTCCCTATCTACCTATATTTTCAGCTCACCATTGTCATAAACCACAAGTTCCATTGCAGGTCACACCAATTGTGTCTGGTCATACCCTAGTTCGGTCAAGTCAAGTTACTATAAGTGTTTTCATGGCTCCTAGGCTACATCGCATCCACTTCTTGACGTCGGCGTTTGTTCAGCTGGCACTCTATAGCATATCATTTTGACTCTGCTCTGCCCGAAGTGAGGAACGGAATCCTTCAACTAGAAGCATGGGAATTTGGCAACAAGCCATATTTCTCTAATACTGATATCAGTGCCAACACCTTCAGGTGGACTCCCGATCCCAGGAAGTTTTGCAAACGAAGACTTCACTTTCTCCATTTAGTGGCTCTGCACCGTCAACTCGAAACCTTGCTCCGTGTGTCATAAGGGATAAGCAAATTTGCAGGACAAGGAGAGATCAAACGGATCTTCTGGGACATTAGATACAATCTGGAAGACATTGTCGCCAGATTATCACGGGTGGAACGCTATGTAGTCTCTGATTCCAGCTCCAGCTTTGACTCACATCCTCACACACCAGCTGTTATCAATGCACCAGCAAAGGATTTCCACCAAGGCAACTCCAATGCTCCTTCTCCAATCATTATATTAGACTAATCCTCTATTATGCCACTCAGTTATTCATTTTTGTATATGCTATGTTTAGTTCTCTATGTTGTATGGCGATCAATATGTCTCAGAATGCTATATGCAACCACTGTTGTGTTAGAAAGCCCACAAGGCATCAATGTAAGTAATTGTCAATGGGCTACATAGTTAGACAGTTTCTATGTATTTTTTGGTGTCCTTTTTGGCTAAAACTGGGATCACAGGAGTAATGGTTGCTCAGTCTAGCTATTTACGGGATCCCACAGAGTTTTGGGCAATCAGAAGTTATCGATGTAACATCAATCTTTTTTAATATAAATATACTTATATAGCTTACAAGAAAAATAGATACTTCAAAGGGATTGTAAAATGGACAAAAATAAAAAGTAATTAAGGAGACTAACAATTGTGCCTTATGATATTAATGATTGGAAAAGCGAGGTTGGTGAGATTTAAGTATATCAAGCTAAAGTTCTTTGTGAGGCTTTATTTTGTTGAAATATTATAGACAGATATCTATCCAATCTCTAACTAGATATTATATTTGGTTCTTAATTCTCAATCAGATAGTGATGGTTGGTATTCTGTGAGAAGCTGAATTGTTTCAGTCTCAAAGTCTTTGCAATCACTCTCTAGCCTTTCCACACTTTAGGGTAACTCTTTAGAGGTGTTTTTCACACAGTGAATTGGCAGTTTGAACAAAATAAGTTGTTGTCCCTGCATTTTCACACAGGTCTTATAGGTTGTCATACAGGACAGCAAGTTATTTTGACTTGTAACTCCTTAACCAGATTTCAGAATTAATAAATAATCACATATTTGGTTAAGATAACTTCAGCAAACCAAAATCCATAGGTTACATACTATATCTTAGAATTGGTTTGGCTACTAATATCTGTGGTTAGAATTCTACTCTGTTTTAGCATTATTTTTACGCAGAACAGCAGATAGACTAAGAACACCTCCACTCCATTAATTCCATATAAGACACTGGACATAAACCAAAGTTACTAGGAGATATTTAGGTACTTCTCCCTTGCCTGTTTAGGAAGTGTTGGGCCTAAATAGCAGGGGTTTGGGCCAAGGTGATAGTAGGTTCCTACCCTGTGTTTGTCCATCTGGCAAGGCTATCAAGAACTTAATGGCCCTGATAAAAAGATCAGTAACATTATCTTTTATTTTCATTATTTAATTATATATAATATTTTATAATGATATGCCTGATTAAATAGGGGAAAAAATTATTTATCCTAGCCTACAATTACTTGATTAAAAATTTTAAAAACGCTATACTATAGCAGGTATTTTAAATAAACATTGTGATTGCAAATAAAGTCCAAAATTAGGGAGGTGGTGTATAACTATATCATATACCTCTTATGAACATCAACGTACTCATCTGTTTCATCCACAATTTCTTCCTGCAACAATTTAAAGTAAAGACCATTAAGATTTACATGCTCTCAACAAAATACTTTTGCTTTAAGTTGTTTAACATGTACTTCATATCCATCTTGAAAATGAGGGAAAAATAGAAATTAACGAAAGATACTTTGACAACCGAGAATACATCAGAAGGCCAAACCTATATAACCTCTAATAATCAAGTTTACTATTTCGGATGTTAGTTTGAAATTTCTCGTGATGTCTAAAACATAATGAATGTCATTGAGGATGAGAAGCTGAAATAAGGTGTGGAATACTGCTTACTTGCAAGAGTTCTTCAAAAACATCTTCGAGGGTGATGATACCAATGACCTCCCCATATTCCCCGTGAGAAGAAAGTCCACCCTCTATATTGCTTGAGTCTTCATAATGCTGCAAACTAGGATGCTTCTCTTCTGGATTTACTTTGCTGCGTGAGTCTTCCTTCCCATTCACACCCTTCTCAAGGTCAACATTTATAGTTTGAGTCAAATTATATGTCATATCAGATTGAAAGTCTGATTTCTCTATTTCATAAGATCGCACTGCTTCATTGCCACATGGAAGTGGTTTTTCTTTTCCCTTTGTTTTCACAACAGCAGCCATGTGACTGCTTCCCTTCTGAAATTCATTGAGAATATCATATAAAGGCATGTCTGCTGGTACCCTGTAATATATAGATAACTAAAGTGTCATATACACAATACTGCAGATAAATAAACATGAATTTGTGAACAAAAACAGAACGATAATAAAAGTATACCTTGGCATTCTCCTTATTGAAACAGCACTGACAGGGGTCTCTGTCTCAGGACGAACTGTTATAAGGTTTTTCACCTATTAACATATTAATTATTAACAACTTCGGCGTTAAATCATGCTAGGAGAAACAGAACTGACAAAACTTACGTGAGAGAAAAATTGCGCATCACTGAAAATAAATAAAATGCACAACTCTTACGAACTATGTTCCCCAAAATGCTTACCAAGAGAAGTCCTACGATGTTCTTGGGGCTTCCTGAATATACAGGAATACGACTATGGCCTCGTACCAAAATATTTCCCATTGCTTCCCTGCAAAACCTCCATTCTGTGTGAGACTAAAACCTGCAGAACGTTCATAGTAGGCATGGCATTTAAATTTCAATGGAAATGTTGCCTTTGCATGGATATCAAGTAACCTGTATAAAACTTGGAGACCATACCAGGAACCATAACTAAAAAATAAAGCATTTGTAAATTATATAACGAAATAAATCAAGCACATTTTCAAATTTTTCAAAGATTATAGTTTATTGCTAAAGTTAACCTCAAAAGGGCTAATGTTGTGGCTTTCAATGTTTCTAGAACAGAGGCCTGTAACATTCATGTTTGTTACAAAGGAATGGCAGCAGATGTGAACACGTCTTATACCTATCTAGGCATGGTGTTTGTCAAAGCAACGTTCAAGATGACCCCCGCTTCTGAAATCCTAATCAACAAGGGATATACATAATGAGAAAGTGGTTTATGGAGAAAACTGTTACACCAATAGTTGAAATGCCCAACATTTTGGGTGAACCCTTCACCAATCATCAGGGACATGAAGCAGAACAACATAGGTGAAGAGGAAGAGAGACCTAACCTATAAAAATGTGGTGGTGCCGAGAGAGAGAGACATTAGGAAAGAGATGTTAGAAATTATTAAAAACAGAGAAGGTTTTATTATTTTAAAAACTTAATAATATTATAGTATAATAATAACCAAAACTTTTGTTAAAAATAATTATTAATAATAATGTTATTAAGAATTATATGAAAAACTTTATTAAAAATATATATATTAATGAAGACAATATTATAACATATATTAATAAAATAATTATTATCAGTATTAAAATGTATTGGTAATACTAATAATATTATTTGAATGGTTAAATGTTAATATTTAAAATAATGAAATTATTATTATTAGCTCTTTCGGAGAGAGTGCCCAAACCTTCACTTTCAAGATATCTTGTCTAAGATCAACTTTTTCGAGAAGGTTATACGACCAACTTTATCCATGTGAGATATGGTGCATTGGACTTCAATAAACAAAATGGTCCCAAGTTCAGAGAGCCCTTATCTCCATACTCTCTAAAATCAATAGATCCAAGATACTCATCCCTCCTGTTATTATTTTTGCAGAGAGCTCAATTACCACCCATACCTTAAGGCACCTCCATGAAGCAATGGAATGACTTTCCAAGTCAAAAGCTAGTTATAAGACCCCCAAACTGCCATGTTGATGTCCAAATACATAGGGTCAGCCTACAAGTTCAGCTCATTAGTCTTCATGTTGGGTCCTTTAACTTGTCATCATAAGTGTTTTAACTAGGTGATTACCACTTCATCCCTTCAAGCAATAATCCTTCAAAGGTCACTTAAGTCACCCCTTCATTTCATCCGAAATACCCCCACGGCTGTCATAAGGTTGCCAAGTACAGGTCAGCCCTCCAAACAAGTGAAGATCATCTCATAAAATGACCAATGAAGAGAGCACTCAAGGGTCTTCCATGTGGCATGGATAGATGAGGTTCATGTGTGCACAAACAGCTTCAAATGTGCCTCGAAGGGTGTCAACAATGCCTCAGGCTATGTGAGTTGCATTGGGAACTGCAAAATGCATTGAGAAACATGAAAGAGTCCAAACATCTGCATGAAGCCAATGCCAGCCTCCAACCCTAGGATGCTCTACCAATAGGATTATACACCATCCAGCAAATCTTCCATCAAAACCTCCATTAATGTCCATGACAACAAGTAGGTATCCCAGCTGTCCAAAGCTCAAAAATCAAGGCCTAATGAAGAAATTCACTAGGGTTACCACTTGTCAAATGAGGGGTAACATAGGCTCCAACTTAGGGACATGTTTTTCTTGGGAGTGCATGAGAAACTCAGAGTCCTGTCATATACAGTGTGCTCCACATCAGAAAAGCAACAAAATTACATGCTCCAGAGTCCAGAGAGCTTATTCCTGCTACATTATTGATCAAATGAACTTATTCTGCTCCTACTCTACTGCAGCAAATTCTAGATGAGGCTGCCAGGTGAAATCAGATAGCCAATGTAGCCACCTCTACACCCTATCAGTGCCATGTCCCTTTCATTAGTGTTTAATCACTGAATATACAAAGAGATGTCAAAATCTGGGTAGTTGCAAGCTAGAGTATGTTGAATGGTGTTGTCATTGATGCCAACGTCATCCTTGAATGCTCTTAATATACGTCAATGGATTGCATTGATTGGAATCTCCTCTCCTGCGGTGTGGTCATGATGCCCCGCGTTTGATGAGGAATTTGGATGTGAGGAATCAGTAAATTTGCAAGGAAGGGCACCCTCATTGCATAGTCCTCGTCATGATAATTCCAACAGTAGGTAGTACACCACATAACTCCTCATGGTTGAGGAAATATGTCATCTTAAAGTTGAAGCCCCAAAGTTTGGTCAAGGAGCCCCAAATTGAAAATTGAAATTGGGCTTGTTGATTAATAAAAGATGGCATCAATATTAAATTATCTTTGATAATTTTATGGGCTTTGAGCTGCCCTAATCTGTCCTCCTTAAAGTAAAGAATAACCTCTTTATGTCGACCTCAAGGGTGATTAAGTTTTTGGCTCCAAAATTTTTAATTTTGAAAATTCAAATTTCAATTTTGTTCAAGTCGGCTCCATGGCCTGTTGGGCTAGTTGGCCCCTCCTTTTAGCCCCTCCAACTACTATAAATAAGGAGGCTTGTTTCCTCTCAAAGGTAAATCAAACAAAAAAATCATGATCTGAAATATCTCTCTGTAAGGCCTGGGCAAAACATGATATTAGTAGATGGCCAAGTCTGTTCTAAGGTGAATTAAAGATTATTGTTTGAGATGACTGTTTTTGTTGAAGTCTGAAGGAGTTTTGTTGGAGAATATTCGTTTGCTCTCAGAGAAATCCAGGATTTTCAGAATTATCTTCTGAGGACACTTTGCTGGTTACAGAGCACTTTTTTGAGGCCATTCAGAGGGCATTTCGGAGGCAGTTCTGTTGATTTGGGGCAGCATCGGATGTGCTCTAGCCGTGAAAATTGGTGGAGAGGCCAAAGCACATGAGATCTCCAAGACCCAGAAATCGTTTTGGAAAATTCCATCTAGATAAAGAGTTATTAAAATAATTAATATTTTTAATGAGTTCCTAAGTCTAATCTTAGGAAAATAAAAATATTAATAAAGATAAGGATGAGAAGTTTCTAAGAGACGAAGATCAAGTCTATTTTAATCTTGGCCGTTGTTTAAGGACTTAATCTCGGTCATTGATTCATCAATAGGAAAAGTATAAGAGAAGGCTTGAGGGTCAATTGGAAATACACTGAGGGAGACCAGTCAGTTCGATTTCTGGAGCGGGGCTTGCTGAGAAATTCGAACTAGAAGACTGGATTGCAGCAAGAGGTAGCGAGTACGTAACAGAGAGGCAGGGACAGTGCTAGAGGATCAGCACAGAGATCAGAGAGGCAGATGCAGAGCCACTCAAGAAGACGCAGAGGCAGCAGGACTCAACAGTGATTGGAGGGCCTGCGTGGGTAACGCAAAGAGGCCAAGTGCTGACGTAGTGAGGCAGAGTGCTGACACAGAGGGTTTGGGAGCTGCGCAGAGGCTAGCTGGACTGACGCTGAGCCTAGGGGAGGTGTCGGAGAATTTATCTCTGTTGGGTGAGCCAGTTTGGCACCCTAGTTGTACTCAAGAAAAGCTAATTAATAAAATCCTCCTCTGCTACACTGGTTTTCCCGCATTGGGTTTTTCTAGGGACAATTGTCCAAAAATTACTGTGTTGATGTGTTTGATTCTTGTGCATGTTTTCGTTTATGTTTAATGGTGTGATGTCTGCAGTAGAATTTATTTTAATATCTACTAAAGGGATTTCGTAAATAACTTATTGAAGAACAAATAGGTAAAATAAATCAATTGTTGCAGTAATAGAATTTTCACATGGTATTAGAGCAAGGAATTAGAGACAGGAAGGGAAATCAATTATGGGTCGAGATCAGGATGCAGAGGCATCTATGTCAGGAGACTCGTGCAGACTTTCAGACAATTGCACAAGAGATAGTAATTTCGATTTCTCTATGCTAGCTTCCAAATTGGAAGAAGAAGTTGCTTGTGTGACAAGCTCTGCATCATCAGAGGTATGGTATATAGACAGTGGAGCCTCTTGGCATATGATAGGAATCTGGGAATGTTTCTCAGATTATCAGGAGGAAAGGATGAATTTTTAGATCACCATGGGGAATAAGGCAAAGTGTACTCCAGTAGGGAAGGGTACCATAGTTTTTCAAACAGAAACGGGAGAGCGGTTCCGTGCTACCAATGTGCTGCATGTGCCAGGACTAGGGATGAACTTACTTTCTGTATCACAACTTCAAAGCAAGGGCTATGATGTTTTCTTCATTAAGGAGAAAGTATACATCAAACACCCGCGTTGGAACAAGAAAGTGCAGATCAGAATCAGAAGTAACAAGTTCTACAAATTACAGCTAGAATCACCAATGGCACTGATAGGTAGTAATGGAGACAAGGATTTGAATGAACTATGGCACAGAAGAATGGGACATTTGCACCATGGGGCTCTGAGAATTCTCAGGAAAACTGTAACAAGAGTTCCAAATCTTAGTACAGAACGAGATGATGTATGCAGAGGATGTGCTCTGGGCAAGTATGCCAAAGCAGCATTTCCTAGAAGTAAAAATAGGGCAAGAGTGTACTAGGATTGATACACTCAGATATCTGCGAACCAATGTCCACTAAAGCCCTTAGTGGTGCCGAATACTTCATCGCCTTCATTGATAACCACTCCAAGAAAACTTGGATTTATTTTCTGAAAACCAAGGACGAGGTTTTCTGTCGATTCAAAGAGTTCAAGGCTTTGGTGGAGAATCTGACAAGGAAGAAAATAAAAGTTTTGCGCTCAGACAATGGTGGAGAATATGTTGATAAGGACTTCAGTGATTTTTGTGCTAGGGAGGGCATCAAAAGAGAGTGGACAACTCCTTACAATCCGAAGTAGAATCGGGTAGCAGAAAGGAAGAACAGGACTATCGTGGAAGTAGCTAGAGCCATGATGTATGATCAGGATATGCCAAAATTCCCGTGGGCAGAGGCATGGAACACGGCAGTCTATGTCTAGAATAGAACTCCTCATAGGGCATTTGGAAATATTACTCCAGAGAAAGTCTTCACCGGGAACACACCTGAAGTTAGCCATTTTAGGATATTTGGGAGTTTAGCATATTGTCGTATACCCGAGGAGAAAAGGAAGAAGTTAGATCAAACTGCAGAGAAAGGATATCTAGTGGGATATAGCGAGAATGCTAAGGCATATAGAATCTATCTTCTAGGGAGCAGGAAAGTAGTAGTTCGACGAGACGTGAAGTTCATGGAGGATAAGGCCTTCAGAAAATCTCGAGAAATGCCTTTCGAGGAGCAATCAAAAGATGATCTATTGGTCAAACCACTTCAACCAGTGAAAGCCAAGAATTCTCCCTCAGAACGGGAAGAATCACAGGAAGAGGAGGAGATAATAGATGCACCTGCTACCAGAGGAAGAACGAGCCAGGAACTTCGACAAATTCTGCGGGATGCAGAAGATTTCATTGGTGCACCGAGAAACAATAAAAGGGAGCGAAAACAACCAGATAGATATCAGGCCTTAGTAGCTCAGGATGGGGAGCCTTCCAGTTTTCAGGAGGCCGCTCAACATCAAGTTTGGATGGATGCGATGGTAGAGGAATACAACTCTATAATGGTGAATGATGTCTGGGAAGTAGTACCTAGGCCTCAAGACAGATCGGTGGTAGGTTCGAGATGGATCTACAAGATTAAATACGCTGCAAACGGCAGTGTGGAAAAATACAAAGCCAAGTTTGTGGCTAAGGGGTATGCTTAGAAGGAAGGAATTGACTACAAAGAGACCTTCGCCCCAGTAGCCAAGGATACATCTATTAGAACCATGATATCTCTTGCAGCACAGATGGGATAGGAGATTCATCAAATGGATATCAAAACGGCATTCTTGAATAGAGTAATAGAAGAGGAAGTATACATTGAACAACCAAAAGGTTTTGAGACACATGAGAAGAAGTCTCATGTATGCAGATTGAAGAAAGCCTTATATGGGCTCAAACAGGCACCTAGAGCATGGTATGGTCGAATTGATGGCTACTTACAGAAGATGGGGTTCGTTAAGAGTGATGCAGGTCCAAATCTCTACTATCTAATTGTAGAGAATGAGCCTCTAATCCTAGTATTATATGTGCATGATCTCTTCCTGGCAGGATCATTCAGGCTCATCGAGGACTGCAAGAAGAATCTAGCCACAGAATTCGACATGAAGGATTTGGGACATATGCATTATTTCCTGGGGTTGGAAGTTTTGGCAGCAAAAGGGGGAGATCTTCCTTGGACAAGGGAGATATGCTACATAAATTCTAAAGAGATTCAGGATGCAGGACTGTAGGCCTATGGCTACTCCAATGATAACCAACTGGAAGAAAATTGATGCATCAAAAGACAAGGATGTTGATCCCACCTTTTACTGGCAGCTCATAGGGTCCCTTGATGTATCTGGTCAATACCAAGCCAGATATTTGTTACGTTGTCAACACCCTCAGTCAATTCATGGTGGAACCGAAGAGGGCGCACTGGGCAGCAGCCAAACATGTCCTCAGATATATACAGGGAACAGTCAATTATGGACTCTTGTACACCAGGAGTAAGGATATCAGATTGAGTGGATTTACTGATGCTGATTGGGTTGGAAGTTCAGTGGATCAGAAAAGTACCTTTGGGTATTGTTTCAACATTGGACCGGGAATGACCTCTTGGTGCAGTAGGAAACAGAAATCCGTATCTTTGAGCTCAGCTGAAGCAGAATATACGGTCGCTAGCACAGCTTCGTGTGAAGCCATATGGCTTAGAAAACTGCTTGTGAACCTATTTAGAATAAGGATGGAAGTGACCAAGATCATGTGTGATAATCAGAGTTGCATCAAGCTCTCTGAGAATCCAGTATTTCATGATCAGTAAAGCACATTGATATTTGGTGTCACTTTTTCAAACACTGTATCCAATGAGGAGCTGTACAATTGAGCTACACTCCTACAAGAGAACAAGTGGCAGAGATCCTTACCAAGGCCCTTGGAAGAACAAATTTTGCCTATTTCAAGGAGAAGATGGGGATGATAAAGAATCCATTTCCATAGCAGAAATGGGTATGATGTTGTAGTGCAGATGTAATGTTGGGAGGAAAGGACCAGCAACAGCATGGATGCAGAGGGAGTTGCAGTGTTGGGAAGAAGGACAAACAGCAACATAGATGCAGAGGGAGCTGTCACACAAATGTAGCAGTGGTAATGGCAGAGCCATGGGCAGCAATACAGGATGCAGCAATGCAGAGGATGTTGGGCAGGAAGGCCAAGCATCAGCACAGGTACCGGTGCCAGATGATCAAGGTGATGCTCAGTTGTGGAGTATTACTAGAGCACATTCCTCGCTAAGAGGGAGTGTTGATTTGGGGTAGCATCGGATGTGCTCTAGCCATGAAAATTGGTGGAGAGGCTAAAGCACATGAGATCTCCAAGACCCAGAAATCGTTTTGGAAAATTCCATCCGAATGAAGAGTTATTAAAATAATTAATATTTTTAATGAGTTCCTAAGTCTAAACTTAAGAAAATAAAAATATTAATGGGTATTAATAAAGATAAGGATGAGAAGCTTCTAAGAGACGAAGATCAAGTCTATTTTAATCTTAGTCGTTGATTAAGGACTTAATCTCGGTTGTTGATTCATCAACAGGAAAAGTATAAGAAAACGCTTGAGGGTCAATTGGAAATACACTGAGGGAGACCAGTCAGTTCAATTTCTAGAGCTGGGCTTGCTGAGAAATCCGAACTAGAAGACTAGATTGTAGCAAGAGGTAGAGAGTACGTAACAAAGAGGCAAGGACAATGTCGGAGGATCATCGCAAAGATCAGAGAGGCAGACGCAGAGGCAGCAAGACTGCGCAGTCACTGGAGGGCCTGCGTGGGTAACGCAGAGAGGCGAAGTGCTGACGCAGTGAGGCAAAGTGCTGACGCAGAGGGTCTGGGAGCTGCGCAGAGGCTAGCTGGACTGACGCTGAGCCTAGGGGAAGTGTCGGAGAATTTATCTCTATTGGGTAAGCTAGTTTGGCACCCTAGTTATACTCAAGAAAAGCTGATTAATAAAATCCTCCTCTGCTGCACCGATTTTCCCACATTGGGTTTTTTTGGGGACAATTGTCCAAAAATAAATGTGTTGACGTGGTTGATTCTTGTGCATGTATTTGTTTATGTTTAATGGTGTGATGTCTACAGTAGAATTTATTTTAAAATATTTAATGAAGGGATTTCGTAGATAACTTATTGAAGAATAAGTAGGTAAAATAAATTAGTTGTTGCAGTAGTAGAAATTTCACAATTTCGAGTCTGTTTTCTGAGATTAGTCTGAGGCTCTCTGTAGCTGCCTCAGAGATCGAATTTCATCCCCCCTTTCCCAAGGCCTAATTTGGACTATTGTGGGTTTATTTACTACAACACTCTGTGGTGGATTCATTGTGACAGAGACCATGTTATGAGGCTAAATCCGAGGTCTTTTGAGGCCACTTTTAACAGCATTCTCTAGCAAGTTTCACTGATTTTTTTCTAACCAATCTTTGGGTTTAAACTTTTAGATTTTGGGAGGCTCTTCATTGGGTAAACATTACACTTTGAGATCTAACTTGCACGGCTTCTGTGGAAGTGTTCTGAGGTATCTCGGGCTTCTTCTTCTGTGGTAGCTGAAGCTTACTTCAGCCTATTCTAAGGCATGTTTTGAAGCAGATAGTGGAACCTTTTTAAGACTGTTTTGTGGTGATTCCAAAGGCATATCCGAGCTATTTTTGAAGCAAGGTTTGGTGGATTTGTGGATAGTTTGCTAAGGCCTGATTCAGCCCTCTTTTGTGTGAAAATTCGGTTTCCCAAATTTCTACTGCAGCAACTAATTATGTTTCTTCTATTTGTTAATTACTGAACAACATTATTTATTGTTTCCTACAGTAAACACCAAAACTAATACATTGCAGCCTTCACCATTTAAATAAAATGTGGAAACAAGAAACTGAACAAGAAAGAAATACACAACACATCTACACAGTTATTTTTGGACAAATGTCCCCGGAAAAACCCAATGTGGGAAAATCGGTGCAGCAGTTGAGGATTTGTACAATTAAGTAGTTTTCTGAATACAATCTTTGGATGTCTTACTGGCTATCCAATACAAAGAATCTGACTAATAGAGAGATGAGTGAGATATACTTCACACTATCACTGGCGATCCAGTACTGATCCAACCACTGAATGACTAGCCCCTAGCTGCCTCTGCGCAATCATTGCACTACTCTACGTCACGGCTTCTGGGAACTACATCTTTCCTTCAGCTGATCGATTTGCCTCTAGAACTTCGACTTTCTGCCCTCCCAGTCTCACAACCCGGCCACTAGCTCTAAAACTCGACTTCTCCAACAAATTTTCGGACCTCCTCAAGGCTTCTACGATGCCTCTGCATGGCCTTGCATCAGCCTCTTCTGGCTCTCCGCTACCTCTCCTAGATCTCTCTCTGCCTCCTCTACTGAGTATTCCCGGATCAGGAGAAATCTCCAACCAAAACTATCCCTACCCCTCACTGCAAAATATCACTTTGAATTGCTCTCTGGCAGCTGCTCTGCTTTAGAAATTTAATTAATTATTTTAATAAAACTGTCTCCGGGTGGAATTTTCCAAAACGATTTGTGGGTATTGGAGAATGCATGTCTAAGCCTCCCTGCAAATTTTGAGACTTGGAGCACATCCGATGCTACCAGAAATCAACATTTTGTGACGGTGCTAAGGACAACTTTCAGAGCTCTGTTTGAGACTTATTTCAAGGCGTGAATGGTAGTCCTAAAGTGTAGTTATGGTCTGTCTTAAGGAAAATCTTTCAGCTTGTCAAAGCATGGTTGAGGCCTGACTGAGGGTCACTTTAGCCCTAAGCAAAAGGCTATATTTGAGGGCGGCTTAGATCAAGTTTTAACAGTAGCTTCTAAGACCAAGCTAAACAGAAGTAAGGCAGTTTTTTTTGAAGGATAGAACAAGGGAAACTTCAGGATAGGACACTTGGCAGAGTTTAAAGCAAGTAGTGGCACATCTCTCATTAACAACTCAATTACACCATGAGACAAGTTTTTTAGATTGTTCATTTTGAGTTGAGTTGAATGTTGAGGCACGAAGCAGTTATGATACTTGACAAATTGATAAAGTTAGGCACACCACTGCATATCTGGGGCTACATCAGAAGAAGGGTTGTTGGTATTTCACCATTGCATATCTGACATACAGCAATGTAAGGTTCTAGGGCAGAGAGCTTCGATCATTGACATGCACTTGATATTGCTATATAAGTGCACTGCTTCACCTCTTATCATCATAAGTGTAATTGTGTCAGTGTTGCTCCTTATATGTCACTGATCTTTGTTAGTTTGACTCAGTTTTGACTGAGTTTGCATGGAGACTGTTTCCACCTAAATCCAAACCTGAGATTATCATGGAGAAAGTCTCTAACTCCACTTGGTGTGGCCTTGGGGGCAAGTTGCAAGCTGGGGATATCACCCAATTCCCAACTCCTCCGTCTAGGCTAACTCCTAGTGAAGCCAAGGGGGGTAATCCCTAAAGAAAAAAACCAAGGCTTGATTAGTGTTGTGCTAAAGAAGTTCTTGGAGTTCATATGATTTAAACCAATTTGCAATTCACCATTAACAAAATAGACCATCACATGTGCTTCAAAATAGAAAATGATTTCGCAAGCATCATATATCATTCATGATGAAACATATATAAGAGTGCCAAACCAATGAATGAAATATTTAAGCAATGTAAAGGTATGATCAATAAAGAGACCAGTGCCAATAATCCAAATAGATGCTTGCAAGAAAAGTAAAGTACTTGGAGATGAAAAGAATTGAAAGCAAAGTACTTGAAGAGCTTTGAAATAAAAGGTGCTTGAAACAAAGTGCTTTGAAATAAGAATTTGCCAACTTGTAAACAAAAGCAATGATATCTCAATCAAGTACACAATGCAAATATAAGGTGTGATGAATTGCCTCTTGGTTGATTTTAGAATTAGTTAGGTTGTCTCTTGAGTTAATGTAAATTAGAGAGAGATTGCACCTAATCTAATGTGAAACTTTTCCTCCAAGCCTTTGTCCTAGCAAAGATAAGGATAGCTGCAAGGAGATCCAACATGAGGAAGTTTAGCTTCAATGAGTACCCACCTGATTTCACAAGTCATCCCACTCGCAAGTAGATCCAACATTGGGCTTCCCCAACCTGATTTAGCAAGTCGAGTGTTTACCATCTCCAAACTCGAAAAAGAGATGGGTGAAAAAGGGGCCCTGTTAAACTATACAACCAGTTAAGCTGGAGGTTAATTTCTCTAAATGCAAAAATAAACTCAGATATAATAGTACTAGCAAGTTAAAAGACAATATGAAAAAGAGAAATGATTACAATGGAGAGATAGTAAGACAATGAAAATAGCTCATGAAACTAGTTAATCTCACTTAGCCAGTTAGAATGCACAAAATGTGAAATGAGATGCAAATTTAAGAGGCTATGAGTGTATAAAACTTACAAAAATAAAACTAATGAAAGAAGATATTGTCTAGCCTAGATCACTTAAGAAAACTAAAGAGAAGAAACCAATAGTTACTCAAGCAAGCATGCATGGACACCTTCCCCAATTGGGGAAAAGAATTGCCAAGGGGACAAGGTCCCCAAGCTCCCAAGAGAAAATGTTAGTCCTTTATTAGAGTTAGAATCCCTCTCATAAAATGAGGGATGAAAAATGGAGTTGGAGACAAGGCTCACAACAAAATCTTGTGGAAGGATAAGATGCCTTCTCCAAGTGTCTAATGAGTTACAATGAGTAAACTAGCAACCACCTTTTGGGAGGGACTCAATGGATTTAGAAAATTAATTACAACAAGAACAAATTGCATAGCAGTATCAGATAGCCTCCAAAAGGTGAATGTCTCCAATGAGAAAAGTGATTGAACCTTTTTCAAAAGTGATTACAAGTCTGTCCCAACAAGCTGAAATTTTTCCTTCAAATCTGCCCAAAGGGGACACTTGGGTTTGACAAGAAAAATACAAAAATATCAGTTCTTAAAAACATTGCCAAGTCTGCAAGGAAAAAGCAGTTTTCTAGATGTACAAATTCTGCCCAATAAGGCTGAACCAGTGCTGCAGGGGAGAGACACCCCCCCTGAATCCACTCCCGAAGCGCACTCTGCTTGGGAGCAGATCTCGAGCAACCTCAGGAGTGCGCTCCCTTCAAAAAAAAATGCTCTCTGGTTTTTCGAGTGTGAATGTCGGAGCGGTCGGGGAGCAATCGCTCCCAACTTAAAAAAGTCGCTCTCTGTGGGTGCAGCCACAAGTTTTTTTTGAGGGAGGGGAAGAGAGGCCAAAAGAAATAAAAGCCCTCCTCCCCTCCCACAAATGCACCATTTGCTTTTTGTTGAGAGTAAGAGAGAGCAAGAAAGGGCCTGAGAGGAAGATTGAAAGGAGCAAGGAGGTGAGGGAGAGGGTTGCTTGGGAGCTTGAGGAGTTTGAAAGGGAGATTGGAGCTTGGGATTGAAGGCACCATTGGAGAGCCAAAGAGGTAGGTTCTAGACTCTAATCCCATTCTTTTTATTTTTCCATGTAGCCATAGCATTTGTATTTTTTATATGTCCATTGTTGAATGAAAGATGTTCTCTTCTCTCTTTCCCATTCCCATTCCTCCTTCATTTTATTGCAGGCAAGAAACTATAACTCCACCAAACATCATGGCTATATGGCTTGTCATTCTCTTGATGTTGGTTCCTTTTTTTGTTATGATGTTGTTGGGGAGCAGAATAAGAAAGGGTGATGAAGAGGATGAAGAAGTGGGTAGTGGTGGATATGAAAAACCTGGAGAGGAGGAGTACCAGAGGAAAAGGAGGAGGAGGATAATGAGAGTGGAGATGATGAGGGAAGAAAAACCAAAGTAGACCAAACCCCCTTGTGGAAATATGTTACTAGGCTTTCAGGAGAGAAAGGGGGTGGAACCACTTCATACACTTGTGCCAAAAAACATCTCTGTGGGAAAATGGCATGGGATGGAAATAAGCAAATAGGAATAAAAAATTGTGAAAGTGGGTCAACACAACAAAGAACCAAATACATAAGGGAAGAGGAGGAATCCCAAAACAAAACTAAAAGATCAAATGGTGACTTTGAACATGACACCACTAGCCCACAATCACATAGACTAAGAACTCTATCAGCATCCACCCATGGTAGTGGATATGGAGGCATAGGCATAGACATCCCTTTAAGGCATAGAACCATATCAAAAATGCTTAATCAAGGATGTAGGGATGATGCGGATCAACATTGCATGAAGCGGGGATGTTTTTTGGAAGCGGGGACACGGAAGCATCATTTCCCAAAAATCTAGGAAGCGAAGCGTCTACTTACTATATATATATATATATATATATATATATATATATATATATATTCTTTTTTTGCATTTATATTCAAAAAAACCATCCCAAATACCAAATTAGTTGTAGAAGACATGAAAACATGCATATTTTTACATAAGTCAAGATAGATATGGCATCAACGATTCCAATATACATCAATGATTAATTATTCGAGCATCAACCATCTAGATTCTAGCAATTACAAACATACATCAAATTTTTAAGCATATTATAAAACATAAAACATTTAGAAGATAAATCATAAAATCATCAAACATTCAAGTAACTTATCTAGCAAGTGAGCAACTGTCAACATTAGTCATGTCCAAAATTCAAATAATAATGTTTACAAAATAGGCCACTTGGCCACCACCAAGACTCAAGTACACACTGAACTAGGAAGAGTAAGACAAAAAAGTTCAAATTCACAACAAGCCTACAAGTCTAATCTATGACAAAAGTAGTAAATTGTGAATATATCTACTAATCTCTCCTCCTTCCACCATGAACAGTACGTGGTGGTGGGCCTCCACGTGGTGGCAATGAAGAAGATGGTGGTTGTGGAAGTTGTGGCACTGAAATTGATGAAGATGAAGCCCCTGTTGTTGGTGTTGAAGCATGGAACCTGGGAACCAAGGTACTAGATGGGGGTGGCATCTCAACTCGATCATCATCATCCTGGATAAGAGCATCCTCTAATTGCTCTAATCGCAACACTCCATCCTCCAAATTGGGCTCCTTTGGATTTTTGTCCCAAACCTTAAGGTCTTTATTAGTCTTTGCATCATCACAGTAATGGGACAACAATCACAAGTTGTAGTGAACATAAACCAAGTTCTCTGCCCATCTAAACTCAACTTGTTCCTTTTAACACTATGGATGAAAGAATAAGAGCTCCAACACCTCTCTGCAGAAGAAGTGTTTACCACCTGTGATAGCACCCGCAATGCCAAAGTTTGTAGAAGTGGAGTAGCACCTCCATGCATGTTCCACCACTCAAAAGAAGAAAAAGTCTCTCGATCTATGATTGCATGCATGCTCCCTAGTGCTAAGCATATAGTTACTCAACTGTTTCCGTACCATGGCAGACTCCTCATCAGGGACTAATTTATCCAATGCTCTCATATAAGCCTCTAGAACCTCTGGATCTAGGTGTGGTTTTCTCTTGCCCCCCCCCCCAGGTGCTGGTGTTGAAAGCCATGATGGATGATAGTATTTAGGTGTCAAAACATATGCTAAGGCATGCAATGGAATGTTTAGCATATCCCATCGTTTTTCCACCTCTACACAAATATAATTGTACAAGGTGATATCTCTAGGCTCAACAATGTCTTTAATCTACCCCAACATGCTATCCATTTGCTCATACACCTCCCCAATTATTGGCCGATCTGAATCTACAAACTTGATCATGTAATAAATTGGTTTGGTGAATTGCAAAACATATTTAATCTGTGACCAAAATAACATGTCAAGAATAGTGTCCTTGGCTACATTAGCACCATCTCTATCAGTGTTAATTTCCTCCCATGATTCAAAGATCACCATATTAGTTAAAGCTTGTCTCACCTTCACTAGCCGCCTAAAGGTGAGGTAATAACTTGCAAATCTTGTTTTTGCAAGTTTAAGCAACTGCAACTTGGAGTAAATGCCATAAAAGTAGTTTACCTTGTATGCCATGTGATAAATTTAATGAGTTGCTTACCTCTCTTGTAAAGCTCATTAATTCATCCACATTCTTTATGCTTCACGGTATCATGCATCAAAAGGTTCAATGTGATGTGTGGATGAGTATGCTCAATAACTTTTCCTGTTGCCTTAAAATTTGCTACATTATCAGTGATCACTTGAACCACATTATTAGGACCAACATCTCTGATTGATTGCAATAGGAGATCTGCAATGTTTTGGGAAGTTGCACTGATGGAGGAGTCATGACATGTAATAAACATTGCACCACTAGAAGAAACACCAAGAACATTTATCAAATGTTGGTTTCTAATATTTTTCCACCCATCTGATACAATGGATACCCCACAATCCACCCACTCATTTGTAAAAACATGTCAAAGCTCTTTGAACCTTTTCTTTTTCTCTTTCTCATAACACAGTTCTAGCTTTCTCATAGTTGGGGCTTTTGTCTCCATTTTGGGGCTTCATTGATGACCTTAACCATGTCATGCCAATAGGGAGAGTGAAGCACATTGAATAGTACACTGCAAGCACAAAGAAATTGGACTCTCTTTCCATCCACATCATCCCTCCCAGCAACATTAAGGAAATTCCCTATTGTTCTACCTACAAAGCTTGCAAAAGTACCATGAGAAGATGAGCTACCAAATCTAGATGTTGCACTTGATTCAGACTAAGTTTTTTGTTTCTTGTGTTGATTTAGGGGTAGCATCGGATGTGCTCTAAGCCTCAAAATTTGCAAGGAGGATTGGGCACATGCATTCCAAAGAACCCAGAAACCGTTTTTGGAAATTCCACCTAGAGACGTTTATATTAAAATA